>CM024956.1:8929976-10321179 GCA_014282245.1 Rhododendron simsii | reverse complement strand
AATCATATGGAGCAAAAACTTGATTATGAGAGCCCTAGAGATAAAATTTAACTATGACGTTTTAGAATAATAAGATCTTTGCACTGGCTCAAACATATTAAAAATTAGAGCATTTAATTTTTTAACCATATTTTTAATATATAAACGGTTCAAAAATATTAAGCGCTCCAATTTTCAATCTGTTAGAACTAGTGCGAAGATTTTATTATTTTGATCATATTATTCTAAAGGATCATAATTAAATTTTGTCTCCATGGCTCTCATAATCAAGTTTCTGCTTCACATGGTTCCAAATAAAGAACATATACTTAATTATAGAGTTCTAGAGACAAAAATTAATTATAACACTTTAGAATAATATGATCAAAATAATTAAGATTTTCGCAACAGTTTAAACAGATTGAAAATTGAAGAGCTTAATTTTTTTAACTGTTTATATATTAAAAAATATGGTTAAAAAGTTAAATGCTCTAATTTTCAATCAGTTTGGACCAGTGCAAAAATTTTATTATTCTGATCATATTATTTTAAAGGGTCATAATTAAATTTTGCCTTTAGGGCTCTCATAATTAAGTATCTGTTTTTTATTTGGAACCCTGTGGAGTAGAAACTTGATTTTAAGAGCCCTAGAAACAAAATTTAATTATGACCCTCTAGAATAATATGATCAGAATAATAAGATCTTCACACTGGTTTAAATGAATTGAAAATTGAAGCACTTAATATTTTTGAACTGTTTATATATTAAAAAAAAATTAAATGTTCCAATTTTTAATCCGTTTGAACCAATGCGAAGATTAACTTATTGTCTGATCATATTATTCAAAATGGTCATAATTAAATTTTGTCTCTAGGACTCTCATGATCAAATTTTCGCTCCATAGGATTCTAAAAAATCATTTCTCAACATTGTCCCACTTTTTGCCAATTGTCTCACGCTGGGTTGTCTTTTTTTTATTGGGTGGGCGCACACTCCCTTCTACACGGGGGGTCAGTGTATAATTTATTCTCTATTGTATGACATGATGAGAATGACCAATATCAATGAATTTTCATCAAGAAGAAGAAGAAAAATAACTAACATAGAAAAATCTTGCAAGAAAACTTAAGTAAACGAACCAATTAACAAGTGTTATATTATATGCCTCGGGAACCTTCTGTGCCCCTAAAGACAATAGGCCTTGCTGTGAGTCCAAAATGGATTTTATTTTATCTTATCGGTTGATATTTTATTTTGAAGTGTAATCCCAAAATCATGCATATCCGCCATTCATCTCTCTCTTCTAAAGAACAATATAGATCAGTTACAATTAATTACTAATGTCCAATCAACTTCTAGCTTTTGCAAAAACAATTGGACTCATCGAGCTCTTCAGCGTGAAAGGTTCAGATTAAATTCTCGGTCTGGAGATGAAATTGGACTTACAGTAGCCTGATATCACCCCAATTCCTATAAAAAGTAGTAGTTTTTCATGAACTATATCAAGAATAAAATTGATCTTGAATGAAATTTTTTTTATTAAGGTGAAATTACACGAACACCCCCTCATCTATTCGGTTTAGATACAGACACCCCCTAACTTTTAAAAATGCCCATACACACCCCCTCATCTTCTACCGTTACCCAAGGAGCACCCTTCTGTTTGAGTACCGTTTGTTGCAAGGCACATGTCGATACTTTTGCCAAATTTTAGACAAAAATGCCCTTTAATGGTAAGATATACCCAGTTGCCTTTCATACCTCATTCTTCATTCTCACTTTATATCAGAGATTCCTTCTCTCATTCTATATCAAAGATTTCCTCTCTCACTCTGTATCAGATCTCTCTCTCTCTCTCTCTCTCTCTCTCTCCTACGGCAGCCATGGAAGATGGCAAGTGGCAACAATAGCTATAGTAGCTACCATAGCCACACCAACAACAAATCTAATAGCTGAGTTAGAGCTACAACTCCAACCAAACCCAAAACTGGGTTGATTCCTACTGCCGTTGTGGAGAAAAAGTCCCCTTGAGGATTTCAAATACAAAATGGATGACAAGCAAATGCAAAACAACAAAAGCCCCAATTATTAAAGGTTATCGAAGTCACCACTGTATAACACCTTTCAAAAAACCCTACTATTCCTAAACAAAAACCCTAATGTATTCATATATCATATAATATGAACATATAAATCTACATTTGCGCCATTTAATAAGAAAATCTAGGATTTTTTTACATATAAAACATATCTTCCAAAGTAGGGTTTGCCACGATCTAGGGTTGGCCACGATCTAAAGCTTTTCTACAGTGTACACAATCTGATGTTCTTCGAAACTTAGGTTTTTCTTCACGATCTAGGGTTAGCCATGATCTACAATGCAAGTTGAAGAGGGAGAGGAAAAGAGACAGAGGCGCCATGATCGAGTAGGGTGGAGAGAAATTTCTGATCGAGTGAAGTGTGGCGTATGCTTGTTGCTCCATTTCATAACAAAGGGTATATTTGACATTTCGTTCATTCCGTTAACGGCGTTGAGGTTTTTTCTTTCTTTTCAGTAGACGAGGGGGGGTGTGTGGGCATTTTTAAAGGTTAGGAGGTGTCCGTGTCCAAACCAGATAGATGAGGGGATGTCCGTGTAATTTCACCAAAGGTATATTTGACATTTCGTTTATTCCATTAATGGCGTTGAGATTTTTTTCCTTTTCAGTAGATGAGGGGGTGTGTGTGGACGTTTTTAAAGGTTAGGAGGTGTCCGTGTCTAAACCGAATAGATGAGGGGGTGTTCGTGTAATTTCACCTTTTATTAATTAAATTTCCCTTATTTCTTGCTCTCTTTCTATTCTCTTCTATGTTATCAGTTGTTTACGAAACCATTGTTAGATAGTACGGAGTATAATTTATGAACCAAAAAGTGAAGACATGTTCAATTAAAAAACTATATGTCAACCATGGCTTGTGATCTAAGAATTGAAGCCTTTGTCCCTTATGTACTTAGCTGTATCATTTTTTATTAATAGTATGTTGGTTTTTAGTTTGACATTTGGCTGGAGATTAAGATAAAAAACAACTTCCAAACAAGCCATATGAAATACGAAACTTCAATAAACTAGTCAAATTTTGTGTCGACGGAGGTATAACGGGCAACGGGCTCTAATTTAGTTGGCATCTTTTGGTCCTTTTCATGTGGGAGGTCATGGTTCGAGTCCCATTGTGAGTGTTTGGAATTCAAGGCTATGGATAACATTTAAAGCCACTTGTGGACTAATTGACTAACGGCCCGCTAAGTGCCAACTTTGACTTTTCAGGGGCTTAAAGCTAACATAAAAAATAAGGCCATTTGTTGGATTGTTATAAGGGGTAAAAAAAGTTTGAGGGGCCCTTGAATTTCAAGATTTTTTGAAGGCCAAAAACGACTATAGCACAAGTTTTAGCTCAGGACCGGTTCTGCGGCGCTAATCCCCATTGATGTATACAATATAGGCAACAACCAAAAAAAAAAGGCATAATGTGTTCACACAATGATAAGTGAAGATTGTATAATCTTGGTGCTTAAAGTCGTCTACTTTGTAGCATTTGTGTATATAAGTTATTGTTTTTATTCGATATTGCACGTAAGGTTGTTTTTTGTTAGTTTCAGGTAAAACATGGAACTAAGGCGGTTTTTATCGCCATAGATCACTCTCAGAAGCATCCGAGTATTTGAGCCCGCATGGCGGCTCACCACCAAGTCCCGAGAGGTGTTTAATTGAGTGGTGAGAGGTGCTTGGGTAGTCGGAGGGCCGTTCGGATCAAGTGCAAACCAAAAACAGAAATCTGACAACCCAATATGGTACTAGAAGTTGGCCACTATCGGTACCCGCTCTCCAGAGATTGGTTTTTCCAGCCCATTGAAGCTCAGTACTGGTACTGAGAGTTTGCCAATACCGGTAATGCCTGGGAATTTCTGCGTTTTTGTTCACCTTTTTCGACTTTCTTTTTATGGAATACTTGCTACTTTTGGTAAGTTTTTGGAGATATTTTGTGATATGTGAGGAGAGGAAATCCCTTGTGTATATAAGGCTCTCTCTCTCTCTCTCACATAATATCTACCTAGACTTTTATGCTTTAAGCCTTCTCTCCTAAGTTCTTCCTCCATAGCTTTTCAAGCTTTTAGTTGTAATCCTTGCAAGAACACATTAAGGTAATTGTTGTTTGTTAATTTATCGATAATTAAAGTTACTTGTACAGACTAGATCCGTAGTAATATCAAGTTTATTTTCGTTTACTACGATTAAATCTTATGTCTCGTTTTTCTACTAAGCTTTGTTCTTTAGCTATTGCTTCGCCACAACCTAACTGTTGAAAAAGGTTGTATTACCCCAAGTGTCACGACCCGCCTCTTATTACCAATAAATTTCAAAATACCCTATATATTACGCACTTCCAGGCCCATTCTCTCAATATCCAAATTTACATCACCAAATTAATATATCTCGCAATTAAGTTCTTACAACCCAAAATAAAAGTTTGCAAGTCTTACAGGCCAAAAATATACAAGTATTCCATTACGCTCTTAATCAAAGACCCATGATTCTTAAGCCTCGAATCCACCTCCATACCTGAAAATTTTGGGTTAATAACAACATGAGCCACAACTCGTGCAGAAAATAAACTAAATGAAAAGATATGAACATGAAAAGCTTAATACACAAAATATACTTTTTTTATATACAAGTATTGAAAAGTTTTTCATGCTTTTTTCTCCTTCAATATTTACAATGAAGTTATAAAATCCCAATTCGAAGTCAAGCCAACACAGCAAAAAATAGTCTATGCCTTATATTAAGTGTTTTCAGTTTTTCCTTACCTTAAAATGCTCAAAAGAATGCTATTAACTACGAACTCAAATCAAGTCCCGAATAAAGGAAATTATCTATAAAAGTCGATACAGAAAATAACAAAACTCATAATAGAATAGTCAACCAAATCGAATATCAAATTTACTCAACACTGAGACATAAAATTATATGAGTTGTTCACCGATACAACCAACCAACAACCGTACTAGACGTCTCTAGCACAAGCACTTTACGGGCTACTAACCCGAAGGACGAAGCAACCTACCCCGCGCGGATTTACGGACTTTCACCGACGGCGTCACAATTGACCCGAGTAGATTTACAAACTTTCACCGACGGCGTCACAATTGACCAGAGTTTCCTGGTGACCCAACTCAAAATCACAAAACTATCATGTTCTAAAATATCTCAAATACTTGGCCCTAAAGCCCAAATCAACTAGAATTCCTCGAATACTCACCCAAATCCATCAACTTCAACTAACGTAAAATATACTCAATCTAATCTCCACAAACACAAAAATTATTCATAACAACTCACATATATGTAACAAGTAAACAAAATCATATATCAACAAATCCCTTTCCTCAGCCTACTAATTGCATAAGCTAAAAATAATCCACCTGTTATAAAAAAAAATTGCCCATTTAAGTTACTATCTTTTCATCAAACAAATGGTGTGCGTAAACTAGCTCATGTTCTCGTATAACTTAAAAGTCACAATTTTGGTCACTTAGAAGGTGAACCCAATACTAATGAAGACCAAATATGTCAAAAGTAGTAAAATATCAACCCTAACCATGAATAACCACAAAATCCCTCTCAAAAATCATGTATAGCACAATATTCCAAACATATGAATTAGCGCTTGGCTCATAATTTGATTACTCTACTATAAACTCGAATTAATTGCACACCAAGGCATATACACACCTATATTTAATCATTTAGCATAAAACCTACCTCAAAGAGAGAAATCCCCAAATTGATGAAATCCCGAATTTTGACTGATTGAGATTTTGTTCGGATAGATGCGTAGCCCTTTGTTCGTAGATCACGTCTTCTACTTGCCTTGTTGCGAGATTCACGAGTCTTGACCTTCGATTTTGGTGTTGAAGCATGAGGGTTTGTTGAATAAAGTTGGAGAGAGAGAATGGGAGTGAACGGAAAAGAGAAAAAAAGGGAAAACAGAGAACTCGAGTTCTCAGCTGACATCAGCCTTTTAAAGTGCAAAATTGCACTTTGGCCCCTTCAAGAATTAAACTATTGCTCCATCTTCTATAATACTTTGAGTCGTTGCACTAACGCCCATAAAGCTAACAATTAACTATAGTTGACTCTAAAAGCTTATTAAAAAAAACTCCATCACATATGGGTCCCACGCCCTCAGTCCATAGCACACAACTCATACCCGATCAAGTGATCAACCAAACACACATACACACGTATATGCACGTCTATATAAAAAAATAATTCATGCATTACTTACTAATTATACTTACACAGAGCCACATTAAATAAAATAAATCAATATTTGAGACGGGTTACTACACCAAGCGTAGGGTTAGGTTGTCATCATCATAATATCCGAAAGTTCAAAATCGTTCCCACAGAGAGCTTCGAATAGCTTGATTAGGATTTGTAGATATAAGAGTTTGTGGCTTTTAGGCGGCCAACTTTTTGTTTTGCTTTGAAAGGTGAAAAATACACTTATGAAAAAGACTAGAAAATGAGTTTGAGCTAAGAATTAAAAGCAGCAAGACAATAGAGTTACTAACACCAGTAACTTAAGTCATCTAATCCTTCTCAATGAAAACTCGGTTGAATCGCACGATATAGGCATGGCCGGCCCAACCCCAAGGCCCAAGAGGCCTAAGCATTGGGCATCCTTAAAATGTCCAATTTTTGGGCCACTCTAATTTTTTTAGTATTTGGGTTTGAGTAGGACTCTTTTTTAGCCCAATACCATAAAAAAAATACCCATTCAACATGTAAATAAAGGCCCAACATGCAAATAAAGGCACAAAAACTCATAGTTAGAATATATTGTCCAATTTTCTCCCCTCTCTCTCACCCCTCATCCTCTTTTTCATCCTATCTGTTTGTTCAACTCTCTATATTCTCCTCCACTAATTACTACTCTCTTCGTTCCTAAATAAATGTTCGCCACGCAAACCTGTCCTTTAAAAATATATATTTTTTGTTAAAAGATTTAAATTTTTTCTTAACTTAAAAGAACTCATTGATATCTATTGATTTGTGAAAAAAAAAATTGATCCTTTTTATGAAAAAATGCATATTTTTAAAGGTCTAAGTTTGCTGAGACTTAACGTAGTACTATTTTCATTTATTTTCTCAACAAGTTTTCTTGGTGGTCAAGTAGACTCTTAGGTTGTGTTTTCATAGATGTGGATTTCAAGTGAAGGAATTTGTCACAAGGAACTTTTGCTTCTAGAAATGCAAGACGAGTAGTATTTAAGTGATATTCATGCATTGTTGAGATAATATGTATTTGCCTATTTGAAGAAAATTGTTAAGTATTAAGGCACACTTTTTTTAATTTTGCCTTAGGCACTCAAAACCCTGGTGCTGGCCCGCATAGGCTATCAACTGGAAGATTTAACTATAAAACCAATAAAAGACTAGATGTGTGGCTTGAAAAACAAGTGAGTTCTTTAGTTCTCTTGGCAAATACAAATCAAGACATCGCTCTGGAAACCATGTGAGCAAACACATGATCACCGGAGATTAACATCGGTAAGTTTTGTTACATAAAAGGTGAACCCTTCCCATTTTACAAGCTAAACTTCAAGTCTCGAGTTGAGAAGAACAAGATTAACCTAAAGCCACGAGGTGTTATTCACCCCAATGTCAAGCCTAATCGACTAATCACATATACTCAAAGAACTAAGCATGGTAAGAAATTGAAGCATAAGATTTAATCGATAGAATGGAAAATAAACTTGATATTATAACGGATCTCAACAATACAAACAATTTTAGTACTTGAGAATTAATCAAACTAGCAAGACTTACTTCAATTCTTGAAGGATTACAACTTAAAAAAAAAAAAAGCTTGTTAAGCTATGGAGGAACTTAGGGATAAAAAGAATTAAAGTTGAATTGTATATAGTGTATGACTAAGGGAGAGAGAGAGAGAAGTATTTATACAACTCAGCCTTTCCTCTCCACAAAATATCACTGAACTTGCCAAAAGTAGCAAGTATTCCATAAATAGAAAGTCTAAAAAGTAACAAAAATATCTGCAGGAGACCAATGTTATCGATACCATAATCAAAGGTATCGATAACTTTATTCAAATTCTTCCCCGGAGAAAAGAGTTATCGATGACTCATTCAAATGTTGTCGATACTCTTAGGTCTGAAAAACTTAAGGACCAAAATCACCAAAAGGTATCGATAACTCCAACAATGTTATCGATAACTATGGCAGAAAAAGTAAATTGCAGGTGTTGTAGTGCCCTCCATGCCTTGGCAACTCCCGGGCATCATTCGATAACATTGTCTCTTGACTTTTACGACTTGATGGCATAACACTTCATGGCCTCGAGTGCTTGGTTACCCTCGAGGGCTATTTGTAGAGACCCGTATTTTCGGAATTAGTTTAAAGGTTTGATTAATGCTAGAATATGGAATAAAAAGGGAATTTCTTGAATTTAGGTGATTTGGGCCAATGTGGTAGAATTGAAAGTGGAGGTAGTGCAAATGTGATTTATGTGTATCCTAGTATATATATGTGTATGCGTGTGTGTAGGGAATCAAAATCCCAAATCGTCTCTCTCCCGGCCTCTCTCCCTCTCCCGGCCTCTCTCCTTCTCCCTTCGGCTCTCACTCTCTCACGGAAAAACACCACCAAAACTCGAAATCCAAGGATCTCGAACCTCTCTCCATCTTCCTCACATGCCATTGTGTTCGTAGCTTGTCCGGTTTGGCTCGGAGAGGAGTATTTTGGGCGTAGTTCAAAGTTTGAGTTCAAGGTTTTGGGTGGCCCGATCTTTGTGTGTTTGTTTTCCGACTTCGAGGTAGGGATTTTTTACTCATTTTATGTGTTTATGAGTGATTTTTTGCTTTGATCGTGCTTTGGATAATTGTGTTTCGTTGTTGTGTTTGTCCATGAAATCTACAGAATCGCTGCTCAAAACCCCGTGGTATCGATACAACTTAAGCATTGTATCAATACTACAAAGTTATCTTTCAAGACAGTTAATGTTGTATCGATACGAGTTGACTTTGGTGCGTATCGATACCAGGACCTTAAGTCCAGTTTTGCTCCTGCTACTTCTCCATCGATCGTTTTGACCCCCGATCACTTCTAAACCCCTTTGGACACCCCCAAACCTATTTCAAGTATGCTTAATTGAATTCCCTTGGGTTGCTTAAGTCATCCTTGTCTCGTTGGCTTTTCGTTGTCAGAGAAAGAGTAGTGTTGTACAAGATAAAACTAAATTGAAATGTATTTATGGGATTGATGGTACTTGAGAGTCATTGCGGCATGAGGTGATGTACGCTATAGGTATGTTAGGTGCTATGACTTGACGTGGCAAACGGTAGGACGAGAAAGTGTATTGCAGCAAGATTATCGAGTATCGTAGGATGTAAAGTATGACGTGGGCCGCTTGGTTGGTCAATAGGGGTTTGACTAGTGGTTCAGAAAAGAATAGGGTAACTCATATCTTCGTGCTTCGTCTTGATTGATTATCCTAGGTTCCTTCGGCACTCATTTTATAAATTCTCGTTTAGAACCTAGCTAGTAGCGTGTTGTGGAGTTGTTATGGGTTCTGTACATGGCGTAGGGCGTCGTAATAGACTTAGAGGAATAATGTGGACTTAGAATATTTACCGATGTATAATAGAGCATGCTTAGGAGTTTGCAATATATCGTTGATGATGTATGAATGAACGTGACTTTGTCTTCTTGTGTACAGATTGGTAATGTACGTGTCTTTGCTTGAGTTATGAAAATTGAATTGAGAGTCCTGCAACGCAAGGTGTGGTAATGCGGAGACTCTAGAGGGCCCGCAACGCAAGGTGTGGTAACGCGGAAACCCAGGTGGTGAGAATTCATTGTAACGCAAGGTGTGGTAATACAGTTGAATGTCTCGAATGATGAAGGAAGTTATAATTTATTATAGAAGTTCTTGTTGTTGTTTGGGCTGTGTATTGCTAGAGATCGTAAATGTTGAAAAAGGGAAATAAACGAATGATTCCATCAAAGTTTTGAAAAGGAAGAAATCTGGCTTTGGAAAAAGGATTTTTATGAAAAATTCTCCGGTATTCCTAAGCAAATCAATGGTTCCGTTATTTGGGCACAAATCAACGGATTCCGGTATTCAAGCGAATCAATGGAGTTTGACCCGTAAAAGTCGAGAGTTCTCTCAAAATTATTTTGACAATCAAAAAGGAATGTTTTCTTTTATGAAAAGAGGTTCGATGGTAATAGGTAAGAAATGAGAAAGTTAATGGTGGCATTCATTTGGGGAGTTTTATAATGGTTTGAGAAACTGCAGTGGGTTATTTAGATTCATGTGTATTTAACGCTGCCGCTAGTTTGATGTACAGATGGTTAAGGATATTCTTTAAGATGTATAGAATTTCGTTGTTATGGTCCGTTGATTCATTGTGGTGTTCCATTTGTATCCTTTGTTTGCTTCTTAAAAATCATTCTCTCTTATAGCATGTTTCATTATATTTACATATAGCTTGAGTAAAGATTTTTCTACTGGGCTAGTATAGCAAACCAGAATCCTTCTGTTCAAGTCCTAATGCCAGACAGTAGCTTGCATTATATCGCATGTTCAGTGTGGAAGACAATTTTGGAAGCTAACGAAGTCTAGTTATTTTAAATCACCTACTTTTATGAAAGATGATTTTGTAATTAACCCATCTTAATTTCTTTTGACTAAATCGTCTGTAATTTAATAGCTTATTCGTAGCTGTATTAAGTTAATTTGGGCCGTGGCGCCAATGATGTATTTCATTAAATCTGGGGACTTCGTTTGTAAATTAAACAGATGGGAACTCCCTTTTGGGTACTATATATCTTATGCGAGAATCTTTTATCGAAATGGTTTATTTACTTATGTTGAAAATTGAGGGTGTGACACTATCCTTGGCGTCAAAATGTGCCTTATTCGCACGTTTCACCTACAAAGCTGAACAAAATACCTCACATACAAAATCGAGTAAAAACGATAATTCAAACGTAAACAACCTTCTAACTACGGGACTAGAGCACCAAGTATTAGCAATATTGGGTGCTTACTATGTGAGAGTAGTTTCTTGGCTAAGTCATGGGCTAATCTATCTCAATGACATAGGTTGTTTGGTTTCTCGAATCCTCGGGCTTAAAGCATGGTTTTCGGAATAAGAGCTAATCTTGTATTTTTTGTCTAAACTAGGGGTGTTAACATCTTAGCATGTCGCTTAGCCAAGCGGTCTTGGCATGCGGCATGTTTAGGACTTTGGTCTCCTATGTGTTCAATTAATTAGTTAAACAAGTTAGTTTGCCTTCGATAAATCACATCTTTTGATGAACGTAGTCTTTAAAGCTGAATCTTTCGAGCGTGAGCACGCGGAAGTGACTCTCGCTTGAGTTATAATGAGAACCGATAGCAGCCTTTGTCCAGGGTTGGATGATCCCTAGGCTTGCCTCTTTTAAGTTAATTAAACTCTTTTCTAGTCTTTTGCCTTAGTAGTTCCATCGTTTAAAGCAAAACCGAAAGTTGGTCGTCTTAGATGCCACAATCCTTACATAAAATCTACAATCTAAGCAAGCTATTACAGATTTCCTGTGGTACGATCCCGGTCTTACCAGTTATTATGCTGACGACGATATAGCCCTACGCTTGGGGTTTTCAACCTTATTTGAAGGCAAGGTTATTGGCTAAGCACACAACATGCCATATACACATTGCTTTCACATAATTAGTGCATAAGAGAATGTTGCGGTGACCGATTTTAACTTTCTTCGGATAATTTCCAAGATTCCATACCCATTTCTTTTTTGATGATCAAGCGTATACGTATACCTGTGTCAGTTTGCGAGCACTTTGAGTAATCCTGTGATTCATAAGTTAAAAACGGGGCAAATCTTTCAGTGGGTTTAAAGGACTGATAACACCTAAAAGGTTTCAAGTTCTGGCCGGTCCTTAATAAGAAACAAACACCTAAGAGCAAGTCCAATGGGGGGGATTGATAGTTATTTTAGTGGTTAAAAGTTAGTTAGATGGATAATAGGACTCCCTCTCCAATGGGGGGATAGAAAATGAGGGAATGAATAATTATTTTAGGATGAAAAATTAATTAACTAACTTTTTCTCCATTTTATTTTTCCCCAAATTAATTCAACTTAATTAAAAAAATACTTCAAAATTATTTTAAAAAAAATTAGAATAAGTACTTTAAAAAAATTACTGTTATCTTTAATTTTCTTCAAAATTTTCTCCTAACTAATTTTCGTCCACCTAATTATTTATAGTGGTGAAATTAATTCACCAGTTAGAATTATTATAATCGTTCATTGGTTCATTCTTTTTCCAAACGGTCAGATTTTTTAAAGCTGTTACAAGACTCTTAACTTTATACACACACACACACTCTCTCTCTCTCTCTCTCTCTCTCTCTCTCTCTCTCTCTCTCTCTCTCAGCACAGTCCAAAACCATACTAGCATGAAATCACAAATCTCACCCGATCGAACCCAATCAAGCCATGAAACCCCTCTCTCTCTAAAGCCCAGCCATGAAACCCAACGTGAAATCACACCAGGCCAAACCCTCGTTCCGCTATTTCAGTCGCGATTCCTGTGACCCATCGATCTCCCTCTATCTCACTGGCGAGGTATCTCTCTCTCTCTCACTGGATTCCAGTGTGGTTTGGTCACTCCAACAAGGATGTAGACACCCCAATCCAGATATCAGAGGTTCTTTAAATGTTCCGATGATGAAACAAAGGAAACAAATATCTCCGAGAGCTTGGATGTAGGATTCCCTTAAACCCAAAAGCTCAGAACTGGACCCTTAGTACTGTACGGTACATCTCTACACCGCACGACATAATAGATTTTATTACGCTGCACGAGGTCATGAGGTCAACCGCACGGCATTTTGGATAAAGCTCTGACTGGCTCAGCTAGCTGTCGGCCACGCCCACTTGAGCCACTGCTACAAGTTAGCTAAGCCGAAAAGGCACTTCTGGCCCGCCAAGAAAACACCTCCGCCATTTGAATTTCAAAATCCTTGGCTTTTACCTATAAATACAACCCTCCACTCAAAGGAAAGGGGCCTTTGAATTCTCTTTCTCTCTTATCATGCTTTCACACCCATTTCTCACTCCCAAGCCTTGAGAAAATGACTCCAAAAACATTCTCAAGGTTCCTCCTTTCCCAAAGTCATCCATATTTCTCCCCATCATTGAAGTGAGTTCTTTTACTCACTTTAAGGTTCCAACCACCCATTGTATCCATCTATTGCTCACACCCACAACCTTCTTTTCTCACCTGGACTCATCCGCACTCATCCGTAACTGTCCACTTCCATCCAGGCTCAATGATCAAAGGTATAAACTAGTTTCCTTGGGGTAGGCTCTGTCCATATCCTCGAGGGAACCTTTCTATAGTCAGGATCAACCCCCTTTGGGTTGGATCCTAACTTTAAACCATTTTCAAAAACAATAATAAATCTCTGTGCTGAATATGGTACACCGCGCAGCGTGCTGTTACGTTGCACGGTATAGTGCATTCAAGCGCACGGCATTTCATATAGCTACTGTTTTCTCATTCAAACTGTTTGGATCATAGCGATCTCCTGTCAGGGCTGTTCTGTTTGCTGAAATATCAGGCATCACCGCTTTCAAAATAAGACCATATCTATAAGCCATGCTTAGTTTTAGAAATAAAGCTTCTTTGGTCATTCCAAATCATCAAGAGTATAAAAGATGATTTTCACATATGGCTTGAAATAATGATATTTTTCATAATGATCCAGCGGTAAAAACACTGTCTGATATCCGTTGGAAACCCCGCACGTGTTATTCAAGATGCCGGGCGGCGTTCTGAAACTTTACAAAGGCCTGAAAGCATTGAGGATACCCCGCATGGCATTCTGTAAAACCATGCGCGGTATTACCAAAATGCCGTGCAATAAGAGACTAAGATCCAGACATTTATGCAAAAGAAACCTTTCATTCTGCATCATCCTTATCATTACTGTACGGTCAACACCACGTGCACGCAAATGTGATCTATTATTACCCATGTCCCTTTCCTCTCTACTTGTTTATTAAAGAGCTTGATTTTCCAAAAGATATTTTAAACCCCCCCCCCCCCCCTCCTTTAAAAGAGGGCGAATGAGGTGCATTTTCTTCAAACAAAACCTTCCTCATTTGTAACGTGGCTCTCGAACCCAAAATCTTAACGTTTTCGCTAGACCAAAAAGCCATTTTCCTTCAAATAAGCTCTCGGTTTCTCGGATTAACCATCTCAAAAATTCGGGTAGCGACTTTTCAGGTGCGCCGGCACGGGGAGCCCACAAAGGAGTTGTAGAAATTTCCAGATTCCGGCCAACTTTCCGGCTAATTTAGGTAACTCTAACGGTCCATTTTCTCGTAGAATCAGTTGGTTTGATGATGTGGTATTTATAGCTATAGTCATTTGGAGATGGATATATCCATCCCTATATCCATCTTTGTTATTTTCCATCACCCATTGGAGACCTGATTTTTGCATTTGGGGATGAAAGATGACAATCTATACACCCCCCCCCCCCCCCCCCCCCCCCCATTGGACTTGTTCTAAGTCTCAGATTTTAACCGCCAACCACTTGGAGTCAATTCTCATTTCTTTTAACTATTAACTAATAATTTGATGAATTTTTATCAAGATATAGTTTAGTATGTTTCAGTTGACTAATCGTGATATTTTCTCCTAAGAAAGTTGGAAGTCTTTGAAAGTTGACCAGTATTTTTAACCTATGCTGGATGAATTTTGCACTCAAATGTTGCTTAACACAAGTCAAGCTTTGTGTTATGGTCAACCAACTGCAAGACCTCATTGTATTTGAACCTTAATCTTCAATTTTAAATAAGTTGATCTACTTAATAGACGAGGAGTATGAAGATTTTTTTTTTTTAAAACTTAAGTGTCTGAACCAGCTTATGCGCACTTTGACTTATCTTGGGGAACCAATCCCAATATCCACTTGCAGGAATCCCAATTAAAGTCAGAGCGAAACTCTGTATGATTAACCCCAAAGGAGTTAATAGCTAGCTCAGTCTTTAATTGGGAACCAAGCAAGGCTACTACATCAAGACCTGACACCGCCACAGGTTCGTCCTCAAACAGGGCAAGCTTTTCTGATTCAAGGACCCCTCTACCCTGCCTCCCGTGCCGCCTTCACCCTGCATGACGTCATCCCCGTCGCCGATTGCCTAACCGTCAAGGGCGCCGAGGACGTCATCAACAAGCCCTTGGCATTTGAGATCAATCTCCACCGATCGGTTCACGATGTTCGAGGTCTTCAATCGGGAGGGCTATGGTGCAACAATTGAGGTCGATGACTCAGTCAGAGGTCGTCAATTACGATAGCAAACCCAGGAGTGGTTTCTGTTACGTTAGGTACGTCTCGATCGTTCTTTCTTTTGTCGTGGCTTGTATAGTCATTGGGGGATTTGTTTCATCTATGAAGTATGGCTCCATTTGGAGCATATGAAAGTTGTACTTCATCGACGATAACGTACGATTGTATGAACTGGGACAAAGAAGGGGAGTGAGAGAGACAAAAGAACAAAAATGGAAAGAAGCAATTAGAAGAACTGGTTCTCTCCCTGTCTAATCTGGTGCAAATATAATGGAAGGAAGCTGGGTAAGGGTAATGATGTAACTTCACTCACGGCCCGTTTAGATGGAGGATTTGATTTTGGGTGGATATAAAAGAATGGTGGATTTGACGGTGGATATGTAATGAGGGTGGACCCACATCTTAAGAAAGGTGGATTTGTAATCCAGTGTTTGGATGATTTTTTGAGAAGAAGGATTTGGATGGTGGATATGATAAGATAAGATGCCAAAAGACTTAATTGCCCCCAATTTATTAATTTAATGAACAAATTGAGTTAATTTTATTATAATTAGAATAAATAGATATTTATCATTACTTGTGGCATAAAATAAATCCATTTGACCTTACAAATGTTTAAACCATATTTTTTTTATTAAAAAATTGATTCTTTTTATAAAAAAATTAAGATAACCGAAGTTTTATAATAATTTTTCTTCCATACAAAAAAAAAAAGAAATTTCTTAACAAATAAAATTCATCCACCTCGAAAATAATGGAAATTCATCCACCACCAATTCAAACCCTTGTTCTCTACATCTGCTTCCATTCATCCCCTCATTTCTCTCTCATCCCCTATCTCTCTGCCCCCAAACCCAATCCAACTCCCAGAAAACGAAAAATAAAAAAAAAATACACAGAGAAAACTACTCCACAATAACCCAATTAAATCAATATATTATTGTGCCATCAGAGGAGGAATTGTTCCCATCAACGCCGGGCAAGTTCAAAATCAAGAGGGCCCAGCGTCGTACCTGAGCTTCTTCGTTGACTCCAATAGCTGGTACTTCTCTGCCTCGTGGGGCGGCATCCATTGGGAGAGATTTCAAGTGCAAGACAGTCATTCCCTTTTCCCATATCACCCCGCATAACCAACGACAGGGGTACCCCTGTCGTTACAAATCCACCCACGGGGTGGATTACAAATCTGAAGTCGGCAAATCAGGGGCTAAATCCAGGTAGGGTTTTTGGTTGCCAAAGACCGGAGAAGAGGAGGAGGTGGAGAAGTAATCAGCCCGCGTCCCAAATCCACCTCCATATCCGGCATCCAAATAGCCCGTCAATTTGTTAATAGAGTTAAGGAGATTCCAATTATGAACAGTTCAAGGAGGTTATGTGTTTTTTTTTTTTGATCCGTCAAGGAGGTTAAGGCTTTGTTTGTTTCGATGTAAAATGTTTTACAATGTAAAATATTTTTCATGTAAATATTTTTTTAGAAAACAAAATTCAAACTTTTATTTTCTTTTCTGGTATTTGGTTGACACTTGAAAAATATTTTCAGAAATTGACAAAGTAGTGTATAGAGAGAGAAGGGGGCTTAAATGGTGGAAAGATTTGCGAATATTGGAATTGAACGTGGGTCAGGATTGACAATCGAGGAAACTGAGTAGTGAAAATTGAAGTAGAAGGTAACGGGTTCATTTTGGAAAATAACTTACAGAAGATTTAAGGGTAAGTCATTTTCATCTAATTAATGGATTTGTCTCATTTTTTACACAACCAAACACAAAAAATAGGTAAAATATTTTACTGAAAAATATTTTACATCCAAACAAACAGAGCCTAAGACTTGAAATTTAAAGTTAAGTGAGGCAAAGTGCCACTAGGTGATAGTTCAAGGGGGTTTTATTGTTTTAACATAATTTCCCCTTAGATAAATTCCCAACCAAAAAAATCTTTTTCCCACGCTCAAAGACAAGCGCGTCATCGTTCCCCTGTTCATCGTCCCATTATTTGTTGTTCACCAAACAAAACCCCAAATAGTACCAAAGCAATAAAGTAACAAAAATGACACAGGTACAGACATAGGAGTAAATTTGTATCAGCGTATACAAACGCTTTTTGGGCATATTTTGAGATACAAAATAATGATCGGAGTCACTCATTTTATTTAAAATACTTTGTATATAGTTCTTATAAAAAATAAGCTCAATATAGTATCGGTGTAAACATTCAACTTTGCTTTAGAATTTAAGCCTGAATTCTGTGACAAAGTTGGATGTTTCGTAAATGTTTTACCAATAATGGATTGAGTTTATTTTTTTTTGTAAGGACCATAAACAAAGTATTCTAAGCAAAATGAACGGCTGCGATCAATTTTTTAAATGCAAAAGAGGCCCAAAAAGGCATTTGTACGCGGGGGCTTTGGGTTGGTGATGTGCAATGGCGTGCACAGTATCGTGCTCCACACCTCCAAGCTATCGGATCATGCATCCGACGGCTCAGATCTCATCCTGATAATGAACGACTATCCATCATTGATTGTCAAAATGAGATCCAAACCGTCAGATGTACGATCCCACAGCTCAAATATTCTTAACACGATACTGCATGCACTACTATATAGCACCGTCCCCAATCCTTGTACCGCTGGTACAGATATTACTTTTTTTTTTTTTGATCCGCGCTGGTACAGATATTACAGAACACAAATATTATCTTTAGCAGTAGCACTACTGATAAAGTAAACAGAGATAAAAATCAGAAAGAGAGGAAGCCTAGAGAGCGAAACAGCAAGAAGAAGAACAATACTCCAGTTGAAACTTGGAAGAGGAGAGAGAGAGAGAAGAAAAACCCATCCCCAAAACAGCAAAAACCCATGGCAGACCCCACAGAAGAACAACCTAAATCTCCCACAACAACAACGACGATAACCTCCTCCAACCTCTTAATCATAAGACTGATGAGCAAGAGAAGGACGTGGGTATCCCTATTCGTCGTAGTCTACACCATCCTCCTGTCCTCCACTTGGAACATCATCAAATCGATCCTCTCCTGGTACGAGTCGAGCGCCGCGCCGTCGTCGTCCTCCTCCGGATGGCCGGCGCTGTACGCGGCGGTGGCGCTGGGGGCGGTGTTCGGGCTGCTCTCGATGGCCGCCGCGCTGGCCGTGGCTGTCCCGGCCACCCTGGTGACGTGGATAACCGTGCTGGTCCTGCTGGCCTTCTGCGGGAAGCCGCGGCGGGCGCTGGTGGTGGAGGGGAAGGAGCTGACGGCGGAGATTACTGGGTTCGTGCTGAAGATCTTGATCAAGGAAGGGAATTTCGTGGCAGCTGTTTGCGCGGTGGTGGGGTACTTCGTGCTTATTAGGAGGGGGAGAGAAGAAATTGGGGATGCTTCTTGATTTTGGGAATTTGAGCTGAAGGGTTTTGCTCTGTTTGGTGAAAATTTTGGGGAGATTAAAAGAGAAGAGAGAAATTTGGGAAAGTTGCTCTCTCTCTCTCTCTCTCTCTCTCTCTCTCTCTCAATTTATCTCTCTAGAGGATAAGCTGATAATGTGCTGGTGTTTCTGGTTTTTTTTTTTTTGGAGGAGGGTTTAATTTAGGATTTGGATTTGAGGGCCAATGTAACACTGAAATCATACCTTTACCTTTCTCTAATTTCCAATGTATTTCTTTTTGTTTGTAAGTTTTTTTTATTGGGTTTTCCAGTCAAGAATCAAGATATATGTAAAGGGGTTATTGTTTTTCTTCAGATGTGGCTAGACTTGTTTTTAGGCCCCGTTTAGTAATTTGCAAATTGCTATTCACAAGTACAAAATCTTTGATTTTGGCTATGGTTTTGGGACAATTGTATCGGGTTGATGAAATTTTATTTTTCTTTGATCAGCAAAAACATTTTACTGGGTTGCTTGGACGTTATTCGGCTACAAGTTGACGTACCATTGAATTTTGGACATGGAATATATATATTTTTTTTTTGACAAGGACATGGAATATCTTGATGTGGTACATTTACCTATTATTACAAAAAGAGCTTGCTAGAACTTTAATTAATTGGTTCCTTGTGGGATTTTTCCTGTGAACTTACCGGGAATTAAATTAGTACTCCCTCCGTCCCTTATTTATAGTCCGGTATTCTATTTTGGGTTGTCCCTTAATAAGTGTCCATTTTGTAAAGTTAATGGGTAAAAGTTGGTGAATTGTCTATTTTGTCCCTAAAAGTAGATTCCTTTTTAAAAAGTAAGTGAGTAAAAGTGTAATGATGATGGGTAAGTAGGGAAAGTGGAAGAAAAAGTTGATGTGAAAGGTATAATGATGATGCCTTTTTAATAAGTTGGAGTTACGAAGCATAACACTTAAAAAGGGACGGAGGGAGTATTTTTTAACAATACAAAAGATGGACAACTTCAATTTTGCACCTCATTATCAAAAAATAAAAATAAAAATTGCACCTCATGGCATCACAACTATACTAACTTACACAATATGCGTGAAACCATCAATGAATATTAGTTTGTTCACAAGACGTCTAAAAAGTTTAGCTTGTTTCCTCTCCTCTCTTCCTTTCTGTTAACATAATAATATTAGAAAATATTGCGTTACCGTGTTTGTAGGTTTTATTATTTATATTTTCTAATTGGTTTAGGTTTCTTTATTATTCATGTTTCGCAGTTGGTATAGGTTTTTTTTATTATTCATGTTTCCTAGTTAGTTAGTTTCTTAGCCACCAAGTCTTGTAGCCTATGTAAAAGCATGATTTTTTTTATTAGCCAAGAAATATTTCCATATCATTAATAAAAACTTATATGAAGGCATATTAGGATTATGATTTATATACAATTAATTATACACACCAATGAAGACAAAGTTCTCGTCAATTCTCTTTTCCCAACACTTTCTAAGCATGAGATTGTATTGAACCTTTTCGGCATGAGATTGTTCACAAGCCTAATTTCTCTAATTTTTTTTCCCAAAAATCCTCCAGCACTTAAATGTTGGCAACAAACTCTCCTTATATTCAATGGGTACGAAGTATAGCGGTTGTGGTTGTGGTAGTGAGCTTGAAAGTACTTTGCATGTAATATGTCCATTCAAAGCGAAGCCTGATAAGTGCTCGGCTCGTCCAATGCGTATCAAAAGACAATAACGCTTCTTTTCAAGCAATTTGAGAGTCTCTAACTTCACCCATGTTCAAATCTCCTCTTCACGCATCAACCAAATGAAAATGTCGGGGCTGGCTTTCCTTGGATCTTCCTCTCCCCGCGCTTAGACTCGACAAGACTTTACCATGGACTCTCCCATAATTTTGATCTTCATTCAAAGCCAATGTTCAATTCCATTGCCATGAACTTCCCTTTTTCATCTTTTCTTGACATAGAGAATTGGTTGTCAATTTCTTTTTGGGGGTCGTGATTCAAATGCAGTTCAATAGTAATAGTGGAGGGAAAATTTTTCAGTGCCGAGCGGGTACCATGTGGTGCCCGCTCGCGCATCCGAGCCGTTCATTAAGTGTTTGGACGACTCAGATTTGGAGAGAGAAAAGGAGAGAGAAAGTGTTAGGATGAGAGGAGAGAGAGTGTTTTAATCCGAGCAGTCAAAAAATGCATCAGACGGCTTGGGTGCGCCAAACGGGTGCCACGTCGGCAATACCCGCTCAGCACTGAAAAATTCCTCGCGGTGGAGACATCAATTGTGTTATTGATAGGCTTACAAAGAGTGGGCCGCCAAATGGCCCAATAGCACGACATTAATGCGAGGACTTGGATATGGCCGGATAGCAACTGGGCCCAATTCCATAAAACGGCCCGAGCTTTCCATAAGGGAAGACAATTTGTTTTGAAAAGTACTCTCTATTTATTAATTTTTTAAAACGAGGAGAACGCAACATATATTGATAAAGTTATATACAAATTTATGCGGACCATAGGCTTATAAGCAATGGATAAACAAAGGACTCAAAAAGTCCGAACAAAAAAGAAAACAAAACAAAAGCCGAAAATGTAATAGCTGCAATGTTGGAGACCACCGATCCTCTCGTGGATGTGTCACATCATCCGTTGGAGCTCACCGTCCCTTCGTCCCACCACAATCGTCGCTGCCAAACGCAGCCACTGCTGCTGCTGGAGGACCCACAAATCCGTTGCCTCGGCAAATCGAATTTGAGGGCTGAAAACCCAAAGTTTGGTTCCCCAGATCTGGGCCCCCAAGTCCAAAAATGATGAGGAAAGTGAGAAATCTTTCCTCTGAATGAGAGAGTCTCAATCATCTTACAATCATGAAGGGAAGAGTAGAGGAGAGGAGAAAGAGTGTGGAAAGTAGGGGTACTGAAAAGGGAGAGTGAAGAAGAGAACTAAGAAACGGAAAAGAAAGGAAGGGGGGCGGTGCCGCGGTGGGATTGGGGGAGACCCTTACTCCCAAACTTTCTCTCTTTAGAACTCTCGCAAAAGGTACTCTATTAGATTGTGGAGAAGTTAATAGAATAACACTCCAAGGTTTTTTTTTTTTTTCCAAACATAAGAGGTATCCCCACACCTACAAGTACAGAACGGCAGGAGTTTTTGAGTGAGAAAAGCCTTGATCTTTTACTCTCAACTATGTTGAACCTACACTCCCCTAGGGAAAGCGGGATGACACTAATTTCCTTAGGGCCGATCGTAGGGACTAACATGCACAAAAAACAGTGAGAAGCAGTTACGAGGTGAGAACCGCTGGACGCACCCATGATTGGTTAGCCTACCATCCAAGAATCGAACTCACACCTTTAGGGTGGGAGCAAAACCCTTGGCTAGCTGAGAAAACCCTAGCACCCTCTCTCATGTCCCATTTTCACTAAAATTTTTGCTATTTATTGGTTTTTGTGAAGTTGGTCATACAAAACTAAATTTTTTTGCCAAATTTCATTTTGTTTTTACTGAACTAAAACATCCAACACATTTTATTCCACTAACTCAACACATATTTTACAAATTATAATTTAGTGGAAACAACTTCTTGTGCTTGTGCAATACAACAAAAATAGAAAAACAATTGCGTTTTAATTAAACAAAATACACTTCTAATTTTTATTTTTATTTTTTGGTCCTGCGAATCGCAATCTAATAGGCGGTGTGATAATGTGCATACGGTGCCAAACAAGTTAGAATTTTAACACACATCTCACGGGGTTTTGTTTTCTTTATGATTTGAAACAGGTGGTTCTGTCCTAAGTTTCTTCTTCCCCATTTTGTTCATTGTTTTCTAGTGTCGGTGGTGGCTCTTCCTCCTGTCCATTTATATTTTGTGCGGATTTGACTTTTTCAAAGGATATTTACATAAGGCCATCTTCGTCGTATGTGCAATCAAAATTTGGTACAATAGTATATGCAATATTAGCGGAGTTCCACCAAGCAAAGAGGATTTTTTGAAAGATGTTTTTATTCAAAAAAACAAAAATTGCGATCGTTAGTTTTGCGCCAAATTTTTGTGAATTATTGATTTGTCTTGACGAGAGGAATCAGAAAAGTAAAAATAAATACAATAATTACTTTTACCAAAATATTTGAGAAATATCCACTTTTAAGCTAAAAAAGTGCAACTTTAAATTTTCTTTTTACTTTTCCAATACGAGACGAATCAATAATCTACAAAAATTTGGCGCAAAATTAACCAATACAAAAAATCATTTTTTTTGTTGCATTTTTGCTTATCAGAACACCAACTTAAGTATTTCAGTATTGAATTGATTGTAAGTTGTACTTTAAATTCTGTTTGTTTTACACTGTTGGAAGTAGAACGCAGACCTTCTTCTTCTTCTTTTTTTTTAAAATCGTGAATGCAAGTAAGAATCGTGGTAGCGATCACAATGAGAAAAGAAAATGATAGAACAAAGAAATAAATCAATTTCCTTTGTTTTATTATTTTATGTTTTGTATTGTGTATAACTTTATGTCTTTAAGTTGTCTGAAAAAAATCACAATTCCGACCAAAGTGTTACTCCTAAGGTCCCACTAGCTTTAGCTACTTTAGAACAAGTTATTCACGATTTGATTTCGTTTCGGCACAATCTCAAATCCAAGTTATTGGACTAAATTCGTCACACTAAAAATTTCATGCAAAACAACTCGCTGAGATGATTCAGCAAGGTTGACAATTGCCAAATTTGACACGTAAAATGACATTATCAGAATTTGACAGTAAATTTGGTAGTACAAGGACAGAGATAATTTTGTCATTATTACTTTTATCACGAGTGAACTTCCCCTTACCGACAAGAAAAAATAACCTTTCGATCTGCCATATATTATGGAGGGATTGACTAGAAAATCTTGTTGTCCACTTAAAATATAGTATAGCAGGGAAAAAAATCCTTTGAAAGAAACCCCAGGTTGGTTGGGGGAGTGGTATTGGCTTGAAACTTAGGTGTTAGCTCTATTATAAGATTTCAGATTCGATTCTTCTTATCAACAACTTTTGGGGCCATCTCATCCCTACGCATAAACGTGTGAAACGGCTACGAGAGGGGCTGTAGGGATTGGTCCGAGGTACGCACAAGCTGACTCAGGACATCCTGTATTACCGGGGAAAAAAATCCTTTGGAAGAAATAGGAAGAAAGTATATGACATCATGTATTGCGCCGCTGATTGATAAAAGCAATGCTGGAATAAAATGACAACTAAACTTCATCAAAAAACACTAAACTTCATCAAGAGACAGGGATCCTAACAAGCAATCTATTTTAAATCCTATAATAACTGATCTAATTCAATCTCCGAATCATGAAGTTATACACGACACCACATATAAATTTTACTAGCAGCATAGACCCGAACGTCGGACTCAAACCTAGGTCCCGACTTGAGTTGAGCTCGTGAAGTTTTCATCGGGCTCAACGTCGGATTCAAGCTCGCTAAGAACTCTACAAATAACCTAAACATTCTAAAATTTGACTCCACTAATTTGCAGCCATGTATTAAATGAAGTGGAGGGTCCATATCTAAATGAGAAAGTAGATGGCAAAAAGGAAAAATATAAAATATAAAAATCTAGCCTATTATAATAGCTATGCACGTGTAATGCACTTTGGTTTGCAACCGATTCTTAAGTCAGATTTGCCTTCAATTTCTTTAATGACGGCCGGTGGGATTTCATTTCCTTAATCACAAATGTGAAGTCAATGGGTCTTCTCCATCAATATTTGTCTTTTCTAATCGATGGATCCAACTTGCGTACACATTGACTAATTTCGAGACTTTGAAATTATCTAAATTGAGTAAATCTTCCATTGGTCCTAAAGTTTGAATCTTTTTTTCTCTGTAAAATTCGAATATGCAACTTCACAAATGACAAACACTTTGTTTTCCTATTCTCATCTCGCCAAACCCCTTTTGGGTTGAATGCCATGAGTGTGGTTGAATGCCATGAGTGTTAGAAGAGATAAAAGAAAGATCATTAATTATTTTAAGGTACTGTAAATCTAGTACTACAATTGATTCTTTAGCAGCGTGCTTTTAAGATTTCAGCATTGATTAGTCTATAGCACCTAGATCAAGAATTGATCACAGAGACTTCCAACAAGGAGCAACAAAAGAAGCCCTTAACAGATTGTCCACAATTAAACAATTAGTAAAGTAATGTCTTGTCAAAATAGATTGGGAATGGTAAGAAATTAATTAAGGTGCAAACGAATTGGTTCAAACCTAAAAGTACGAAGTAATCTATCGCACTTTTGTTTTAACTCAGAATGTTTATCTTCTCACTATGTAATTGATTTCACGTCTCTCTCTCATAATCATAGTCGTCACAAATACGTATCCCCCCCCCGGTTTCACATCCATATATGGCGGCCAGAAGAGAAGGCTAGGCCATAGTACTAGTTCTATACATCTTCTTCTATATCTTAATATTTGTTTTGTTTTCTTCCGTTTTTTTGACCAATGACTTATCGTTTGATTCGTGAGAGGTATGTATGTTTTTTGTTTTCTTCAAGAGTAGTTAGTTTTGTCTCCGGACGAATATTTCATCTACAGATCAAGTTCTTTCAGATGATCTCGCTTCATAATGTTATCCGTGCAAATAGCATTATAATCTTACATGATATCTTTGGCGGGGCAACTCCGGATAACTAGTCAAATTTGTAGTCTTGGTCCTTTCGGGAGTTTATTGGTGTATTCATACTTATTTGGAGTCTATCTGATCATTTGGATTCCTGTTGCCTTTTATCTATGACAAGCTCTTTATCTCTTTTGAGACTCTTATTAGAAACATAGGAAGGAAGCATGGTAATGTGTACAAAAATTAATTTGGGTCTCTAGGCATACCCTCTTTGATGCCATTTGGTCAGTCACTTTGTACATATTGTCAAATATTAGGTCTGTCTTTAATCCTCCCCTGCCCATACCTCGAATGATTGGAAAATACATGGATTCTGTTGTTCTTATCGTTGTATTAGAAACATATGAATCTTGACAGAATGTGCATGGGCAAGATGCCTGGGCTGGGTGGGATGAAAGACATCGACTACAAATTTTTTTCGTTTTGCATTAGTTTGACGATTAGTTTAGCTTTAGCCAAGATTTCACATGAACTTTTATTGTAAATTGTAGGTGTTTTCTTCTCCTCTATCAAAAACAAATTTCTTGTCAATTCCAGTCTTTCCTACTCTAGTCTTCCCTACCTTTTTTGTGATCCGTAGTCTTCCCTACCTTAGTATATATTACCTAGCATAATATAAACCAAAACTAAACAAATTAGGAAAGTATAAGTTTATCAACCTAATATCAAAACACAAAAGGGCCTACGTTGCTTTCCATCCACAAAGTGGT
Source organism: Rhododendron simsii (assembly GCA_014282245.1). Classification (NCBI taxonomy): domain Eukaryota; kingdom Viridiplantae; phylum Streptophyta; class Magnoliopsida; order Ericales; family Ericaceae; genus Rhododendron; species Rhododendron simsii. The sequence continues at coordinate 10,294,988 of CM024956.1, read as the reverse complement.
CACATGGCCACTGCTTGAAACAGAGACCCAACAAGAAATATAGGAATAAAAATTCTCTACTTGGAAGGGAAGGCTTATGTGGGCCAGTCCAATTGCAGACTTTAGTAGCAAATTTAGCATCAAATTACGCAACTTTATGCAGAAGATAATTGGAGAAAAACAGAGCACCAAGTGTAATAAATTGAGAACAGAGACTTTTGGAGTGAAATAAGGGTCTTAAATTATTTATTTTCTGTTTTTTGTAAGGAGGAGATTAAATTGCATTTATTTAGTAAATGAAAAATGCATAGCTAATGCACGTTATGCAAGAGTGCCACAAATGTGCTGATCCTCTTGCTAGAAATGCATTTCCGTGCCCATTTTCATTTTCTCATTTCCCCTTCTATGCTGATTGTATCGCTCCGTACTATTAAGACTTGGTTATTTGACTCTCGGGGTGTTTCTTATCCCCATACATACCCTATAGTTTTCCATGATAGTTCCCTTTCAACTTAAAAACGAAAAAAATGAAAAAAAGAAATCCATGAGTTTAATATAATTGGCAAAGGAAAAAGGCAAAAATGGTTTACTCTCCCCTTTTGATTTAGCCTTATTAATTAATCAACTTGGATTAGAATAACGGTAGTATCTCACGAAAGATATTACGGAAATAAAAGAAAAAAATCATACTCCATATTAAACTCACCATTCACTAGTGGAAGTCGTGGGACTTTAACTTTGCTCCGAAATAGGTGCAGGATACCTTACAGATAGTGGGTGGTGTGAACGGACGATACTTCCAATTTATATGCACTTCGGGCTGTTCGGCTAAATAAGCCAAGTGGTTTATTTTTTTTGTTCTTATTCAAATTTTTTTCGCATTTGTTAGTTTTTCTTCAATTTTTTGGGGACTATTGTTTCGTCATCTAAAAAGTAAAAAATTAATATCGAAACTTAATTTTTTTGAATAAAGACAAAATTTAGCCAATAAGCCAATTTTTTCGTTTTTATTCAAAAAAATTAGATTTTGATTGTAATTTTTTACTTTTTAGATTCCTCTTGTCTTGAAGAAACAATAATCTTTAAAAAAATTGATAAAAAATTAACAAATACGAAAAAAATTTGAATAAGAACAAAAAAATAAGCCACTTGACTTATTTAGCCGAACGGCTGAACTATCTTTGTAAAAAAAAAAAAAAAAGGAAAAATTGGTAGAGAGAAGTAAAGTAGAGATTGTTGCCCAGATATCACATGGTAGAAGACAAGGATGGTAATCCATGTTTATGATCTTCCGAAAAAGTTAAAAAGAAAAATTGTCAGTAAAATGGGCATACGTCGTGGTTGGGATTACAAATACACTGTATAAATACTATAAAATAGAACCCTATAAAATATAACGCAGATAACCGAAATTGGCGAAAGATATGAGAGAGAAATCACTAGGACCCGACATGTTTTGAATTGAGTGGTTGGAACTTGAAAGTGATGGAATTCTTGAAAAACAAGAACACGGAACCTTTAGCAGATAACTGCATTACACCCCACGGTCTATCTTCCTTCACCCCTTACCTTTCTTGATTCTCTGACAGTCTACAAGTTTAGTGGGGGCAATTCTAGGTGTGCTCTCCCTTACAATCGACCTAACCCCTCTGACTCCACTTCCATCACCACTCTCCTCTGCTTCCTTTATTAGATCCCCACACTTTACCCCTCTCTCTCAACAAAAAAAATACAGGCAATTGATTCAGTTGAATTCTCAAGTTTCTGACTTTACTGTGTCCCGTTGTTGATTTTGGGGTCTGGTTTGGGTACCCTTTCAAGAAAAGGGATCTGGGTTGGGTTCTCTCTCTCTCAACAAAAAAAATACATGCAATTGATTCAGTTGCATTCTCAAGTTTCTGACTTAACTGTGTCCCATTGATGATTTTGGGGTCTGGTTTGGGTGCCCTTTCAAGAAAAGGGATCTGTTTTTTTTTTCTTGGACATCTTGTTCACAACCGGGCCTGGTGAGATCTCAATTTTCGTTTACCTAATCTTGGTACCTCTGAATCTTACATTTGTTGATTTAGAGCCCGAAGGGTGTTCAAGAATCTGTTTTTAATCTCGAGCAGTGTAATTTGTGCTTTATCTATGGTTAAATCACCAAGAATGGCAATAGGAAATGGGGTCTTTTACCCCATTGTTGGATTTGCAACATGCATGGCATTTATCTACATGTCGTTTGGGGATTTTTGGGTCAATTACAGAAAAGAACCAGAGTTGAGTTTTGTTCAGAGGAATGGGACTCACTTCACTTTGGATGGTGGAATGTTCTACATTAATGGGTGGAACTCATACTGGTTAATGGACCAAGCTGCGGATGAATATAGCAGACCTAGGGTCAGGGAGATGCTTCAGGCCGGGGCGAAAATGGGTCTCACTGTATGCAGAACTTGGGCCTTCAATGATTGTCGCTACAATGCCCTTCAGATTTCGCCCGGCCGATACGATGAGCGTGTTTTCAAGGTAAAGAGAGATCTTGCAATTTCTTGCTTCAATTTTTGCTCCTCTTGTGTGTGTTTTTCAATGTCCTACTGTAGTTTTAAGGTTGTGTTTTGGTTTGTTGATCTGGAATGAAATGATTTGGTGGTAGTTACTAAAGGAGGATACCGAAATGAAGATATGATTTAGTAGATATGGATTTCAATACTCAATTTGGGAGCTTTACTGTAATGGGTTTGAAATAACTATGTGATAAGAGGTTTTCAAACCTTCCAAATTAAGGGGTCTGAGCCTCTAACCGTAGGACACTTACATCCCCTTCGGATTGTGATTTGGCAAGTGAATAAAAGAAACGATTAGAGTTTCCCATCAAATCACTTATTTGGATTGAGTAATTTGGTAAGAAATGGAGACAAAAGTACACAAATGATGCTCCTATACTAACTTGGATTGAGTAATTTGGTAAGAAATGGGGACAAAAGTACATAAATGATACTTCTATAGTCCTATTTCTTTTGATTGGCTCCTTTCCCTTTCTCAGCAGAAAGGGCTCTCCTTTCTCATCACACTCTTCCTCACAATCCAAAGGGGCTGTTATAGTTCAAAATTTAGTCTTTCTATGGTAGCCACTAGCCAGCCCTTCTATACTTGGAAATTTACCATTGGAAGCCTGATTGCAAATCAACCTTTCCGAAACGGAGCCTGAGTTTCTGGTACAAGAGGTCATGATAACTGGAATCGAGCTAAATAGACAACAGTAAGTATGGAGGAAGAAATATCCTAGCGGACAAAACGTACCTGTGTGAAAACTCAAACACGGATTTGGTTTAGTTGGACATTGTTTCTTTGTTGTGTCGTCGTTCTCCGTTCATCGATGAATTGTGAAGCTGTGAAATTTACAGAACCCTGTTGATGTGGAAGAACAGAAAGGAAATTAAACAATTGTCAAATATCTGTGCATTTGAGTACTTCTGAAACCAGTTGCGCATGTGAAAATATATTCAACCATAAAAAACAAGTTGAACACTGAAATGCTGTGAGTGGTTGTATTATTCTATATGATCGCATAATTGCATAGGATCGTTTATTGTTACCTGCCCCATTTGGCATTTTTGCTATTCATGACCAAGTACCATGACAGGCTTTGGATCATGTCATTGCGGAGGCTAGACAACATGGAATTCGGCTACTACTTTGCATAGTTAATAACTTGAAAGCATATGGCGGTAAGACGCAATATGTCAAGTGGGCTTGGGAAGAAGGCGTAGGTTTGAGCTCTTCGAATGATTCTTTCTTCTATGATCCATCAGTTCGGATTTATTTCAAGAATCATGTCAAGGTAATGTGTATTTCTTTATCTTCATCAATTCTTTTTCCTTTTTTGTATTCTTCTTTCTTTGGTATGCTTGTGTTTCCTTCTACAATAAGTAGCTTTTGGATGTTGCTTGGAAGCCAATAAGGATTAGGACTTCCCAATGTATAGACTTTTTTCATAGCCTGAAGAACTTTTTACAGCGCGTCAATGAGATTTGGAATCTCTGCGAAATTTTAAGAATCCAATGATTTATTTTTCATTCGTCCGGAGGTCAACAATAACTGAGTATTATATGACTGTTCTCATCTAGACACTATTGCTGATGCTCCAAATTCTATAGCTACTAAAGATGTGCATCCATGGCCCGTGTTTGCAAGAAAGATGCTTAGTGTCAAGCCGATGGAGGTATAGAAATCATTAATGTTAAATTTTGTAGATATTGTCATCGTTTTAAAACCGAAGGTGCCTTAAATTTATCAGCGTTTAGGAGAAGGAAGTAGACTAATTTAAATGCGTTCAAAGCGAGTTGGTCCAGATGCTACATTGGGATATGAAGTTTTGCTTCTATTTGGATAAGTCCCCGAGACATTCTTATAAACAATTGACTGGAAAAACAGTGGAGATGGGCTGTTAATAAGGCAAGGAAAAAAATCTTTAACCATTGTGCAAGAACTCAACAATTTACAATTTGAAAGAGCATTTTAATGCAATGGTATCATTTGGCAAAAGAAAAATTGATAGAAATTTCTTCGGAAAGGCATGAGGAAGCATAAACAAAGCAAAAAGATAAAGAAAGGGTAAGTAGTGTACTGACATCGTTTATTATACCTGTATAGTGCTTGGAGGAGTGATTGTCAAGTATTTGTATATCTAGGATATAACTGTAATTATCCCCTCCCCATACCAAGACATACAAACAGCCTGACAGACACCAACACACAAACACGCACACTCACACCCAAAAAAAAGTACTAATAAAGAAAGAAGAATGGAGACGAAGAGAATCTTAATTAACCAAGCAATGACAAGATCGAAAAGACGACAAGACCTAATGCCCAATAGGTTCAGCAGCAATAAATATGGCACTTATTTGCTAGCCTGGCTAGCCTTGCATAGTCATTCTGGACAAATCATGATCATATTGATTGTAACATGAAGTTATGACGTTTCTCTAAGTATATTGACCAATGCAAAAATTGCTCTCATACAGACTTTGCTGACACGGAAGAACACCATCACAGGAATACAATATAAAGATGATCCAACCATCTTTGGATGGGAGTTAATTAATGAGCCCCGCTGCCAGACTGATCCTTCAGGTGACACTCTCCAAGTAAGTCCTAGACTCCTTGCATTGCTTTATTCCCAGTGAGTATCATTCAGAAAGACTAGAAGACAATCTTATATTCGAATGTTTTGTACTTATGGACAATGCATTCAATGACATTTCAAACTTCTTTCTCAATAAGTTCCTGGTAGGAGTAGTAGATAATATCTCCAATCGCTGTGAAACTTGATATAAACATAGTTTTAGGGTGCAGAATTTGCTAAGGATCTTCTGATTTGTCCTAGATTTTGTCTTCCTTAATAATCTCACCATGAACCTTCTACTTATTGGCAATACATTGTTCGCATGCATTTTTTCTTGTATATGATTATTCGTTCCACTAGATGGATTGAGGGAGGGACGAATAGATACCCGTGTTCTCTCTCTTTATGTTAATTGATATCGTAGTATGCGGTAACTGTATAGTGTACAACTACAGGACTGGATAGAAGAAATGTCGATGTTCGTGAAATCAATTGACAAGAAACATCTACTAACTGTTGGCCTTGAAGGATTTTACGGTCCTAAAAGTCCCAAGAAGTCAACTGTTAACCCTGGAGACTGGGCAGCTAACCTTGGATCTGATTTCATTCGCAACTCCCAGATCTCAACCATTGATTTTGCCTCTGTCCATATATACCCTGACCATTGGTAAGTTGCTTTCCCTGATGTTCAACTCTATTGGCTTCTACATTGAAACATTCTAAAGTGAGGATTTGAAACTATTTGAGGAATTTAAGCCTTATCTTTTGGGATTGAGAGCTGAAAGATTAGTTCTTTTTTCAAGCAAAAATCCATGGAAGAGTTGCTCAAAGCCCTCTCAATAAACTGAAAATTACTGCTTCGCCTAAGGTTTTCAAAGTATATTTCATTTTGCCCAATTAATCTTTTTGTGATCCCTTTTCTGTTCAACCCAACCCCGATAATTTATCCCTTTGACAACTCTTGTATGATTTTGAGGTTCCAATTTTTGCTGGAATTTAGTAAATAAATTTGGAAATTTAGTTTCAGAACAGCTTTGTGATTTGGTAATTGATTCCTTTTATGGAAAAGGAACGAAAGTTGTGGATGTATAGTTTTATTAGTTTCCTTAAAGTAATGCCCAAAACTAGATTGCCTTAGTTTTTCGAATAATTTTAATTTCGTATTGCCTGTCCTCGTGGCCGTAGATGCTTCCAAACTTTGATGATATTAACGAACAGGGCTGTCATGTTTACCTGATTATAAGCTAATGGCAATTGTACCCTTTATTTTCTCAGGTTTCATGATCAAGAACTTGAAGAAAAACTAAAATACATAAAGAAGTGGACAGTTTCTCATATAGAAGACTGCGACGAAGAATTGAAGAAACCAGTCATGTTCACGGAATTCGGCTTGTCAAATCTGAACAAGGGTTTCGAGCCATCTCAACGAGACCAGTTCTACAAGGTTATCTACGACATCATTTACAAATCCGCCAAGAGAAAGAAGTCTGGTGCTGGATCTTTCGTGTGGCAGTTCTTGGTTGGAGGAATGGAAGAGTACAACGACGACTTTGGGATTGTCCCTTGGGATAGGCCATTAACGTATCAGTTAATAACCAAACATTCGTGTAAATTGGCAGCAGTTCAAGGTGTGCTGCCCTCACAAAAGGATCACTTGAAGGAATTGTGTCCACGGACGCGGTGAAAATCTTGTTCTTTCCATCTGAAATAAAATGTATACTTCTTGTTCACTGAGTTTTGTTGTACTTTATAAGGTTTGAGATTTTGCTTGAATGGGGTAGGGTGTAGGTTATTAGATTTGTATGTTGCTGGTAATTTATACATACGTATACTAAGTTAAATGAAAAGGCAATATAAATTGCAGAAACTGTTTGTAATGTTATTGTGTTTGGATAAAGAGAGGATTAACAGTAGAATTGGACCACACAGAACAGATTTTAATGACCAAGTTTATGAAACTTAGCTCTGTTCCGTTAAGATTTTTATTTTTTAAGTACTTATTTTTTGCTTTACGAGACAAGTCATTATCTCACAATACGTCACCTTTAATTTAAAAAATAAGTACTTATATGAAAAATAAGTACTTACCTTATGAACAAAAGGAGAAATTGGTACTCTTTGACCGGATAGTAGTGTAACTAATTCAGAACAAAATTCTTATTCCACTTTTGCTTGGCCTTTTTTTTTTTTAATAAAATATAGATGGTATGTGGAGAAGTCACACATTCGTGTTCAAACTCGTTAAAAGCTTGTTCGAGATCAATTTGTTGCATAAATAAACAAAGCATGAACACTTTTTCAAGCTCGTGAAATTATGAACAAAGTTCGAACAATGATGCTCCCAAATTTTAACTTACTCGAGATCAACTCGTAATGCTTGTTTAAAACTTGATTTTGCCTTGTAAGTTGGAGTAAACAAGTCCAGCCTAAAATATATATTTCCTTCGTCCCACTTTAAATGTCCTTTACAAAAATTCCTACATTTTCAAAAAAAAAAAACGTATATCTACATATTATTGTTTTTATTTTCTTACACTAAGAAAATAAAAAAATAATATGTAGAAATATAGTTTTTGGGATTTGAAATTGCACGAATTTCAGTTAGTCATTTAAAGTGGATGGAGGGAGTAATTTTCAAAACTCATTAGGTTTGCAAATCTGTGTTTGGATGAGTTTTTGAAAAAATTTTGAGGAATTTTGTAGGGTTATGAGTGGAGAGAGGAATGAGAGTAATGATTGGAAGTGAATGTAATGATTGAAGAGAGATAGAAAGAGAAATGAGAATTATGATTGGAGATAGAGTTGAGTAATAATTGAAAGTTGGAATAATGAGTGTATTTTGAGTTAAGAATTTTTTTTCAAAAAGCAATCCAAACAAGGCAAATTTGCCAAGACACCTTTGGCCTAACGACGTCAAAGGTGCACTTAAGTGTCAGAAGAAATGAATTTTGCAGTTTTGATCGGTTCTTAAGAGAATATGTAAAACTCTACTGGGTTAAGTGGGTTAAAAATGAAATTCTAGAGGAATTGGCCTGGTGGTCAAGGCCTGAGGTTTGCTCCCTCTTAAAATTTTAGATTCAACCTTTCATGTGCTATCAATTCTTTTGGGACTTAAGTGGGGTCCTAGTTAAATCGAAGTGCTGGTAAATTGGTCCCAAAATTTAATAGTAAAAAAAAGTGTTACAGCTTACTAATGAAGTTGTAGAAGCGATAGTGTAAGTGAATTATACTCCGCCCTTGAACGGCTGCATGAAAAATCGACTCATCTTCTCCAGCCACCGTGTAAGGCTGATTTACCTAAACAATTTTCTCATCTTGGGGATATCGAAAGTCACAAGATAAACAGAATACATCACCTTTCCTTTTCTCCTTTTTTTATTTTATTTTTTATAACGAGGTGTTTGGATCATCTTACGCTCTTGACTTATCCTCAAAATTATAAATTCATTGTCCACCAACAAAAGCCCCACTTAAAGCCCAACTTTGTTAAGGAAAACCGACGGGAGCACCGATGGCAATGCGGCGCCCACTCTGATTCCCGTACGGATGATTCGAGTCATCTAATAATTTAAAAAAATAAATGGGCCCGCAAAAAATTAACTCAATCCGATATGTGTAGGTATTCGATTTAATCTTTCATTTTTTCACGAATCCAAAATCTAAATGAAAAATTAGAATTGAATACCTATACATATCGAATTGAGTTAATTTTCAACAGTCGATTTATTTAAAGACTATTGAACCCCTCGAATTATTTGTACATAGGACCCCTTTCCACCGTCGTCTCCCCTGTCGGTTTTCTTAGCTTTTGCACTTAAAAAAGCCTCCGTGTAGCCTCACCCAAAATCTTTACCTTTCCTTCATGCGTACGATAGTCAACTTACCAAAATAATGCACAAATAAATCTCTCTCTCTACTCTGTTAGCCAACGAGAAGATATTCATCAATGCCCCGGTACGTTGCGCACGAGTCTGAACCACATATTGCTATAGAATTTAACGTTCGGGATGAATTTTATTCCACATCAATGTACGGTCCAAATTCGTTCTCAACCTTATCCCGAGACATGGAATAATTTCTCGTAAGCTAACATTTCCGTGTAAAACACCTCTCCCGTCTACTCTCTCTCTCTCTACATATATCCATCCCCATTGTACTTATATACACAATATACCTATCTCTAGTCTCGGCAGTGTGGAGGGTTTTGATCATGGCGGCCATGGATATGGAAATCGGCGAATTCGCTTCAGAGGGCTCTCAGAAAATGCTTAATCACAACGAGGTAATACTTCTGTTACCCCCAAAAAAACCTGTCGGTGACAGTTTTGTTCATCGAATCGTTGTTGACTAACGTGGGAATTGACTTCCAGTGACTAGTAATTGAGCGATTGGTTTCTTGATTATTTTTACGGTTCTTGATCGTTCTTATGGTCCTTAGCTATCTTGAATTTTTTGATTTTGATCGGATCATCCAAAAGAATTAGTGACAAACAATTTTCCTATTTCCTCTCTCAAGTGGGTATGAATAATCTACATGACTGTATAGAATGTAAATATGATCATTGATCATGCTAACGATCACTAAAATGCCGCGCCAAAAAAAAAAAAAACGAAATGGTTTAAGCTACAAAACGTTTCGAACTTTATTAAACATGCCAATGTAATTACACGGACTTCTATTTACTTTTCATGTATTCCCGAACATTTTGTACACCTTAATTAATCACGGCGGTGGGCTATGGTAAGTATTTTCCTTGTAAATATACCTATCTCGATGTATGCACATACCAAGTATATTTTGTTACATGTTATCAAGAAATGGTGTTGAGAATGTGGTGGGTTATATTTATTAGGCACAAGACATATATGATAAGTAAAGATTATGGGGAGATGGTCTGTTCTTTTTTCAAACAGATTTGTGAAAGAACTTGCGTTGTTTACTGAGAAGGTGATTATTGCTCCCATTTTTCATCGACATGTCGCTCTAAGTTGAGAGCTATGAACTTTTATTCTTTTATGGTACACAATGGAGTAGGTATTCGTGATTGGTTGAGCTCCTTCATATTTGCAAGGGGCTAGAGTGGGAAAGGAGAGATGAAGAGAGAGAAGACATGGTTATAGTGGTAAACAGGAGATCAACAGAAGTAAGACATGATCTGGACAGGGAACAACAGATCCACAGAAACAAGACGTGTCTTTTTTTTGTTCTCTGATGCATTATGTTGATTGCTTTTCAAAACGGAATTGTTGTGGCTTCAACCCAAACACATACACAATCACAAAGAATAATCAAGAAAAACATGCAAAGAAAGCCTGGCACAAAAATTGACGATGTTCCTATTTGGTACATCCACTCCTCAGCCCAATTTTTCACTACACACCAGATTGGATAGAGGTTCCTTGCATATGCTAGAAGATACTTGTGTCCTCCTTTTGTATAGCAGTGGTGCGGGAGTGATACTGCTCTCTCAACAAGTACTTGGATTAGGACATTTTTTAAAGCTTTTTTGAATGAAGTACTGCTATTCAGGAGGAATCCAGTAGTTCCCCTTGTTTAGTACCACTTGCGCCATTCTTTTTTGTTTTTTCAGTAAGCATTTTTCTTTTTGCGTCTTTGTACAGGTTGCGATGTCCAAGGGTTTTGGGAAGTCTGTTATTGTAGTCGGATCAAAATCTGAGTCTCTTAATTCAGACCATCTCAATGGTCCAAATTCAGATCTGTCCTGTCATAGTGATGATGATGCCAATAAGGCAGTTGATTACGATGAGGATGGTGGTGATTATGACAGTGATGACTATATGTATGACGATGACGACGACGATGAAAATGATTATCTGAGTATGCAAGCCCAATTTGATGATGTGGATTTACCTCCTGGGGTAGAGGCATCATTTTCTTGGTTGAAAGATCCTGTTCCCGGTGTAAATACCCAAGCGGGGTCGTCTTCGTTAAATATATGTGATCTGACCAATGGCGAAAATCATGCTGCTGCTACTAGCAGTTCAACAGTCCTTACTGGGGCGGGTGCTACTGTGAAGGAGCAGGAAGAGAGAGAACAAGAAGGAAAGGAAGATCAAGTGCTCAGAAATTTTCAAAATTTTAAAAGGTTTGATACAGTTGATGATTTTGCGGACCATCACTTTAATAGTGGCTTTTCAGGGCAGCAGGTAAGTGTAGTTAAAATAACTGTTTGCTGATTTTCATTATTTGTGACGTTGTGTTCATGGATGTGCCTTTTGTGATCTTCTGTCTGCGTTTTCTTGATAGCCAACCAAGACTTGGGCAAAGAAAATTCAGGAAGAGTGGAAAATTCTGGAGAATAATTTACCTGGTGAGTTCTGACTGCTGTTTGACAAGTCACATGATGGAGGGATTTCGAATGTAAATATGTTGAAGTTCAATTGAAACCTTCAAGGAGTATGTTTTGTTTTGTTTGGAATACTTGTTTTTGCTTGGCCATCTGAAGGTAATAGTAGTATTTAGTTTACCTACTTCTTGCTTACTCGACGATATTGTTTCACGCAGACACAATATATGTAAGAGTTTATGAAACGAGGATGGATCTTTTGAGGGCTATCATTGTTGGGCCAGCAGGCACTCCTTACCATGACGGTCTCTTCGTCTTTGATATTCTCTTCCCTCCTGCCTATCCTGATGTACCCCCGGTACGTGCCTCGTCATAGTAAGGTGGTAATACAGTTGTTTTGATTAATAACAATACTAACACCATCAACCCCAAAGGGGCTGGCCTAGTGGTCAAGACCCGAGACTTAGGGGAGCATCCCTCCTAAAGTCTCAGGTTTGCTCCTAGCTGCTATCAACTCCTTTGGAGCAGTCCACACAGAGCTGAGGTGCGCGTGATTGAACCCCCGGATTAGTTGAGGTGCGCGTGAGCTAGCCCAAACACCAAAACAAACTGAACCTTATGTCCCAATCAATTGTGGTCAGCTACATGAATCATTTTCTCTATTGAGCTCTGTCAATGGCCACTTGTTCATTAAACCCATTAGACTCATATCTTTGCCCACAATAGCATCTAATGTCAATTTAGGTCTTCCCATCCTCGTAGCGTTGCTACCCAAAGCTATTCTATCTACTCTCTTAACTATTGCATCTCCAGGTCTATGGTGGACATGTCCAAACCATCTTTAGCATATTTTCCCTCAACTTCTCCTCTATAGGTGCTACACTTACCACCATCTCACGAACCGTTTCATTTCTAATTCTGTCTCGAGCTGGCCCAAACACATGAGGCACCTGAGTTATAAAAAATGAAAAAACTACCTCCATCATATATACTTGGTACCTTTTCACTGTTCTTGATATCTTAAAAAACGTCTGTCTTTTTCATGGCATTCCTTTTTAGACGATTTGGCAGAAATTGTTCACTGGAACTAGTTAATATCTTTTGATTGGTGAAAAAGATCTCCGAATTTCTATCTACAAATGTTCATTATTTTATTTGTCGATCTGATTAAATGGCACCTATCAAAAAAGGATGAAGATTAGGGGATGGAGGGAGTACTATTCTCTATTGTGTATGTATTGAACTGTTTCTCTCTTGCAGATGGTTTACTACTATTCTGGCGGTCTTCGAATAAACCCAAACTTGTATGATTGTGGTAAGGTCTGCCTCAGCCTTCTGAACACATGGACCGGCAAAGGGAATGAGAAGTGGATTCCAAAGCAATCAACAATGCTGCAAGTCCTTGTTTCTATACAAGCTTTGATATTGAATGCGCATCCGTATTTCAATGAGCCTGGGTATGCCAAGTCGAAAGATTCAGCGACAGGGAGAACGAAGTCCAAGGAGTACAATGAGAATGTGTTTATTCTGTCTTTGAAGACAATGATTTATACACTTAGGAAGCCCCCAAAGGTATGATTTTTTCCATCCTTCTCTCTCCATTTTTGCCTTCTTTGCTTGGAGTTGCCGTGTTCCTATCAGTTCACTTTGTATTAGCAGAGATACCATGAGAATATAGTTTGTGTTGGACCATTTTAGGAGAGACATATTGATGATGAATGCATGATTGATTATTGGGCAAAGTACGGATTACCTCCCTGAGTTTGGCCGTTTGGCAGATGACCTCCCTGAGATTTAATAATAACCAATTTGCCTCCTCATGGTTTGGGACTAAAGTGCAACTCCTAACTCTGTTAACGTTAGAAGTAAAAAGACTACGCTACCCTTTCTTAAATAAAAGGCTTTTACTCTCCTTTAACAAGTTGACACAGAGAGAGGGAGAAAGAGAGATGGCTATGGAGATTTGGGGCAAACCCTAGGTATGTATATATATGCATCTATACTTACAGATATATACATACAACACAGAGAGATAATTGTATCCAAGTTTACGTGTATATATAGCATATGTATCTATATGCAGCCCCAAGCTCCCAGCACCACCAGTTAAATACCCAGCCCTACACTCAAACAAGACCGATACTCCACCGCTGCCGAACACCTCCTAGAAATAGAGGATGCCATATTCTTCTCATCTGTCTTTACCTAAGATTTCGAGGTAAAACAAGATGCCGCATTTTCCACCCAATTACAAAGATTACAAATTTCCAACTCCAAAAGGGATTTTGGGGTTTTGATGCTATTTAGCAACAAACGAAAACCCAGATGGTCCAAAGCAACTAAAAATTCCCAAAAATTAGTTACACAGTAGGACCTCGTACAGAGAATCCGGTACCAAATCATCACCGGCGTCGGATACGTCTGTTGTCGGACCTTTGCCATCACAGGGTCTCTGTCTTCCCTGTCGATTATGGGGATGAGAGAGAGAGAGAGAGAGAGAGAGAGAGAGAGAATTGGGCCGCTGGTGAGGCGATGGGTATGGTGAGGTGGGGCAGAGATGGGTGATGGTGCATGCGTGAATGATGATTGGTGATTTGGGGAGAAAGATCAACAATGAGGGCATTGTTGTCTTTTGCCATGCAAAATTTGAAGAGAGAGTATATTTTCTCTGGCATACACGAGAATCCTGCGTGCAACACAAACATGGTCAATTTTAACGGAAAAAGTAACTGTAGCACTTTAGTCCCAAACCATAAGGAGGCAAATTGGTCATTACAAAATCTCAGGGAGGTCATTTGCCAAACGGGCTAACCTCAGCGAGGTAATCCGTACTTCACCCATGATTATTGGACTATTAGGTGATGTACAGACAGTATAGTACAGATTGACTTTCAGATTGTTGTTGACATGAATTTTTAAGAGGCATTAGCGTTGCTGATTTAAATAAACCTTAATTGTGGAAACCAACCCGAAATCAGACTCCAATGTTACCCTGAACAATGACCATTGGAAGTGAATTCATTTCGGAGTTATATTTGTTAGTGGAATAGCAAACTTGATTATGCATTTCGCTCATTTCCTGGCTCACTCTGTTCTTTCTATAGACAAGCCGGAATGCACTCAACCCTTTGTTGTAAAACAGCCGATCATTACCCAGCAAAAAAAAAAAAACATCTGATCACTGCAGTAACATATCCCGATGAGCAATTTTTTATTCATCGATAGATTTACATACACCAAGGACCAAATCCACCAGTTCGTCAAAATTCCGATGATGGCTGTATGTCCTCCTGCTTACATTTATCAAATTACCCCTCCAACGCATATATCTCTTGAGGACAGATGGTGAAATCTAAAACTTGGTTCGCATTTGCTTCTATTATATATGCTGTCTTCTATTTCCCGTCTAGAAATCTGAACGGTACATGTTTGGTTGCAGTATTTTGAGGACTTTGTCGCTGGTCATTTTCATCTTCGAGCACACGACATTTTGTCAGCATGTAAGGCTTATATGGAAGGCGCTGAAATCGGGTCTGTAGCCAATGGAAAAGTCCTCAGTGAGGCAGGAACAAGCCACCGTAATGAATTCAAGGAAGCAGTAGCTAAAATGATGAATGGTCTAGTTAACCACTTTGTGAGAAACGGGTCTAAGGATTGCGAGCAGTTCCGACTTCCATGTTGATGATAGGTGGCTGGTGGGTGACAGTTTAGGCCCAGTGCCTTTCTTTTTCGTTTTTTAGCACACTGCACAGATTTTTTTTTTAGCTTTAGAGGATTATCTTTGGGATTACAGGTACATTGACTAGGTAAGGTAGGATGGCCTTTTAGGTCGTGTCGTGTTCTGAATGAAATCTTCGGTTTCTGTTATGTTTCCTTTGCAATGGGAAATTTCTTCGCGAATTCATGATCTAAACATAGCCTTGTGAATCAACACAGATTCTACTGGTGTAGCTCATCTCATCGTATATGTTAAATACATCTGGCTTTAGTGTTATGAGTTCTAGCACTATTCCCTTGCTATATGTTGACTTGTGGGAGCAAAAAGGGCAACATCAACTGTGAAAATGCAGTTATACGTGATTTCTTGTTTACGTTGACCCTTTTTTTTTTTTTTTTTGGTCTTCCCCTCCTGTAATTAATCCAAAAGGACAGCAAGAAAAGCTTTGGAAAAGATAGCTGCACCAGAGCTGAAAAGAGGACTTGAATGCGCAGACAAGGCTAAGTACAAAGCTCAACTCATAAAAACCCTGCACATCAAACCATTTAAATGCCAGTGAAGGCTGTGAAGCATATCAACCCATTTTTCTTCGCCCATTTTCTGAATAGGTTGCTGGTTCACCACCTCAATGGGTCCCAACATTGCTGTTTCCTCTTTCTCCATCCACCCCTTTTCTCTTCTACCGTATCTGAATTCTACCCAGCCACCTTGTTGGTAACCACCCCGCCTCCACTAGCAAAGCAGGCGCGCACACGCACACACCCAGAGAGAGAGAGAGAGAGAGAGAGAGAGAGAGAGAGATGCTAACTTGCTGCAGCAGATTAGCAGTCCTACATATGAATCCAAAACTGCAATAGAATGGAGAGAGAGAAACAGAAACATTCTCCCATTGTTAACCTTTTGATCTTTTTAGCATGCTGAACAATACATTTATTAGGACTACAAAATGAGAACAAAAGCAAAACCCACATACCGAATAAATAATGCAGTTCTACTTGTCAAAGTCCAGATGGAGACAATAGACTTTAAACTTGAACATGGTGAGGATGATAATCACAGAAAACCAGTCCCCACCTACAACAAAGCAGTAAGTACTAATTACAACAGTTAAAAGGAGATGAAGCCAGCGATCGAAAAACCAGTTGACATCATCCACATCCCTTGTCAATGAATTGCAGGTGAAATGAATTGTTAGCGTGTCTCAACATTATGTCAAATCCTCATACCTGCAAAATGAAATACAATCCGATGATAATCATGTTAAACACATTAGAAAATGGAGAAATACTGGAAGAACATAGAATTACAACAGTTTCCACGGTAAAAGAATACAGAATGACAGAACACAGATCTCATGTCCTCTTTCTCATACTGATCAAAACACAACTTTCCAGAGAAAAACTATTGAATTCACTTTAATACACGCAGAAAAACAGCAAAAGGAGATATCCGTGTAAAGCAATCCCCTGAAGAGCTCCGAACATTGCATCCATTCATACATCAAAGTTTCAGCAAACATGAATTTGTGCCACCTTGAAATTCCTTTTGTGGTAGGTTTAGGACAAAGAAATCTTGTTGTCTAGAAGGGTGAAGGAATTACTTGGATTTGTAAACTGAGAGGACTAACATTAGCTTGTTTTCTGAAGTGAGAAATCGGTGGAATTTTAGAAAGTAATGCTGGTATCATTTGAAAGGAAACTTCAGTATTAGTCCAAAACTGGATAGGAACCACAGATTTGATTCCGCTTGATTGGGAAGTGTGATGTTTCCCCGCGTGTCCCCACCGTGCCCCCGTGTCCCCGTGTCCAATACGTGGACACGGCGCCCTTTTGGAGTGTCGGTGCTACATAGTGGCATGTCCAATAATTTTGGATTCATTTTGGCTCATTTGCCGCCAAAATGAATCCAAAATTTCCTACCATTTTGTCACCTGTCACCCCTCCCCAGCTGACATTTAACAAAAGGCCAAAGAAAGCTTTGCTTCCATTAAAAGTTTAAGGTAACCACTTCCTCATCTTCTTATGAGTAAGGAATCAGCAACATTAAATTGCACGTCACAAAGAAAATGAACTAATAAGTTGCTACATTATGCATGAGTTCAACAAGATACCCTCCCGTTACCCAACTTATTGATCTCACGTCACATGATTGATCACCAACTTATTTTATAATTGGACTCAAATATCATAAGTTAAGAGCCTACACAATGGAATAGATCATCACTCATACCAGCCAACTATGAAGATGGAAAATATGTAAAAACACAAAGTTTCTTGGTCAGTCAATTTGTCATGGTTGTGTCATGCAAGATGGTCAATTTTCCCATCTCGAAGACCGAAAGGCTAGCCTCAATAAATTTACGTACAAAGTAGCTCTATTGCTCTAAATACCAAGCATTAGACCAGCTATAAATACGTGACTGAGGCATGGAAGTCCACAATTTACATTGCATCCCTCCAACATAGCAAAATATATGTGTAAGATAATCACAGGTGTGTTTCATCATTAAGAGAAGCCTTTTCCCAACTTGGCCAAATTAGTCATTTGAGAAAGGCAACTGTAGTGGCCCTGGAAATGGGACTTGGACCATTCCCAAGACAGGGATCGCCGAGTGTGTTCACATCGGCCAAGCAGGCCACCACAGCTCGCAGCTCCACTCAAGTACTCATAGCTTGGTGTCTCGGCATCACATCACTCAGGGATATCGAGCTAGATCAAGCTGATCATGCTCGTGTGGCTTGGAAGTGAAGTCTTGTCCTTGTGCATCCAACCGCTTGGCCATGTAAGTCATTGTGACATAGGCCGGGACGTGGGTCATCATTGCGGCCAGCTCTGGTCATGTGCTCCGTAACTGCCTTATCCAGCAGATCACATGTGATGTCACCCGAGGCGGTTACCCGAGCTTACCCTCCACGCGCTTACTTGGTGGGCAAGTCAAGCGGGGTCTATGAAAGGAAGGGAATGTAAACCTAGAGAGGTACACCGTTTCTCCCTAAGCTTAGACCTACCTTCTTCTCTCTGAATCTAACTTGATCGTCGGAGGGTCACTAGGCTGCCACCAGCCCTAGTGACATGTTGCAGGTGAGGTGAAGGACGAACTGAGCTGCCAGGAAGGAACCAAGAGGGGAGCCCCAACCTATTGATCCATATCCGAACTCCACAGGAACCCAACCATGGACAATTCCCATTTCATGACATAGTTTATCAAACGCAACATATTCTTGTCCAAGTTTAAAATGGTCCAAGTAATTCCCTTGAGGACTTAGATGGTAACATTGACCAAAGAATCAGAAGAAACAACACAACAATATATCAAAGGACATCTATTCAAACTCAACTGTTAAAGGTGCAACTAACTAGTGTACTTGCAATACCAACAAAATTCCAATTTAAGATCAAATCTAAATAGAAACCAACGATCAAACATAGAAGAAGATAACCTCAACACCGATGGCATGATCAGGAAGTGCACATTTGGCCAAATTGGCCAAAAGTATCCTTCCAATCGGTAAAAGTATGCCTGGCACAAATTATTATAAAGTCAAATAAGTAAGAACCTTCCCAGGCAAAAAAAGGTGGGTCATAGACTATTACCTCCTTTCACAAGTCAAACTTTAGATTTTTTGCCTGTCACAATCTGGAATATCTTCAGGCCCCGACTAAATGCTTCATTGAATAGAATCCTCGTTTGCATAGACTGCAAGCCTGGCATCCATGATAGTAGTGCCACAGGAGCCATAACAATCACTCCGAACAGTATATCATACAAACGAGCCACAGAAATAACAATCTCCCATATGATTGTCTTTTGTAGAAATGGGCGGAG
This sequence comes from Rhododendron simsii, assembly GCA_014282245.1. NCBI lineage: Eukaryota > Viridiplantae > Streptophyta > Magnoliopsida > Ericales > Ericaceae > Rhododendron > Rhododendron simsii. Next base: position 10,276,050 of record CM024956.1, on the reverse strand, counting down.
TACTTGGGCAATTAAGATGAGGCCCCACCCAGTAGGAATGAAAGCCAATAGACTCGTGAAAAAATCTTTTGAGGTGAACCGGGTGAACTGCAGCAAAGCAATCATCACAAGAATGGCACTAATAATAACAAGGAACTGAACCATCCGGTAGTAGATGTGTACTTTTGCAGAGTATTTGTCCCGCGCATATGCTATAATTACATAAATGCCGACAGCTATGAACATATAGATCCAAGAGAGCAAGTAAACAACTATACTTTTGCTCCCAGCAGCAATATCCAGCTGATATACAATTCCGTACTGGAAAAAGAAAAAACGGAGGTCTAGGATTATTTCCAATACCATTCCCCAAATCCCAGTTGTCCTCAGATGATCCTGTTCCTCGTACCACCATTTTTCCCAGCTCTGCTCAGCTTTTGCAAACACTCCACCACGGAACCAAATCCAATCCATAAAGTCGTCAAAATCATATACAGTCTTCAACCAGTCAAAACCCGAGGGATTGAAAACAAAAGGAGCCATGATCCACGACATCACCAAGAGCCAACTTGAGATTGTCAAACAAATGTAAACGAAACTGCCAGTTGCTACTGGGCTGTATGAAGCATAAACTATGAGTATGACCCCAAGCTCAATCGCCTTCACAAAATGGCTGCGAGCATAAAGCCTGTAATTCTCGGCAAAACTCTTGTGTTGCACCACAAAACCACGCCCAGTTGCCCTGTACTTAGCACCACCATGAAGAATAGTTCGTCCAAAATAGTGGGCCCGAGTTCCCATGGAGAACGTGTAGAATACAGATGACAGCTGAAGCTGCATTGTTATAAAATCCCAGATCGCCCCAAGGAATCCATGCTCAAGAGAGTTCTCCACAATCATGGGTAGGGCAGTGAAAATACCAAGTTGGATAATGAACTGCTGGTTCAAAATCGCACCAAGTGCTCTGTTGTTGGTTGCATCATCAGCCATTGCAGAAGCCTCAACTCCGCTGAGTGCTAGATAAAGCCGGCCCCACAGAAACATATAGACGGTTAGGATCACCATTTGCGTGTTGAAAAAGAAACCCACTGTTGTGTAGAAGAAGGATAGCATCCGGAAGAAGTCCAGCCTGTGTCCCAACCTATAGACGTCTCTGCTTAGGATTTGCTCACCATTTCCACTCGAGACCTTGGCTTCAAACATGGATATCTGATTCAATCCCACATCCCTTCCCTTACCAACCTGGATGTACTCGTGATGCGTGACATTGCCACCTCGCAATGTGCAATTGAAACCGGCAAAAATATCCTCACTTATATTGATCACTCTGGAAGCTTTGCTAATGCCTCCTCGAGTCAAGAACCAGAATCTGTCAAATACATCAGGGTGGCCATAATGCATGCGAATCTTTAATGGGTTGGCCAAAACACGCTGTCCCAAAGTGACAAAACTTGTTTCTTGGGCAGACATAAACCAAGCTAGTGATGAGACAGAACCAGTAAAAATGTGCTCCCTCACTCCCAAGATTGTTGGCTTTCGAATACCATAGTAGCGCCTATACTCCTCTAACAGGTTCCGCATCTTGAGTGCTTCCTCAAAATAGTTATCTTGGTTCATGTCTATTGTCTGAACCGCATCACCGCGGGTGAATATAAAGGCATGGTTCTGATTCTCTGGCTTTCCTTCTCCTAGCTTCAAGGGACCCGGCAACTTGATCCTGTATATCTCCACTTCCTTCTGCAACTGTTGATCATACTTCACGAGAACAGAATAGTACTCCTTCTCATCTCTCCCTGAAAACACCTCATCAACATAGGCAATTCGAAGTGCCGCATTGTTTTTCATCAGATACAAAATTTCATCAGCTTGGGGGTCCTTTTTTGCCTTTTGAGCCCCATATATCTGACAGGCCACCACGTAAGTGTATTTCATTAAAGCAATCCCGTCTTCATGACCTTTGAACCGTAAACTCAGTGAACTATCTGCTGTACTCAAACCCCTGGTAGATGGTGACCTTTCTGAAGTAAAACCATTGGATCCTTCCCTGATGTCCATCTCTGATGCAGAATCCAGAAACGCCAACATCTTAAGAGCCCTATAGTAATACATCATTCCTCTCACTGTGCGAGAGAGAGTCTGCCCTCTGTACGAAGCCCAAAGCCTAAGATCTCTTAGCTTGCTTGTCCATAACTCCCAATCATCTGCCATTCCTTCTCTTCGCATCCGCTCAATGAAATTCTTCCATTCATCTGCATAGATAGTCTGCAAGTAGTATAACGTTGAAATCCCATCTTCATTCTCAGTTCGAAGTTGTTCCTTGCTATACATCACTTCTTCGTTGTAGTAAGGTGTCAACACACTAAAAGCCATCATTTTCTCAACTTGGGGAGCATGGGGCATGTTCATAAACAGAGAGTTGCTGAAGAAAGCTATTCGGCGTCGTGCTTCGAGATTTGCTGGGATATTGTTCATCGAGTCGCGAGACGTCAGAATGGTGTGCAACCGCCGAACCTGGCGGTAAAATGTCTCAGTTTCGCTTGCAGGCAATTCAATGGAATTCTCAAAAAGCAACCCATGGCTGGAAGTGGGCCTACGAGAGGCCAAACCATCCTCCCTCAGCTGATCAGTGCTCCTCTTCACTTTGTAGAAGTCTCTTATAGCAATCTCATAAAGGGCCTGAAGAACATTCACCGCCCTGTGAATATCTTTCTTAGGCTTGATCAATAGCTGAAGGAGAGTAATCAACTTGGAATGGATCTGGGGAAGTGCAGTCATATTGTATGTCTTTGTGAACTTCTCAATCTGAATAGACTGGTCAATTTCTTGAAACAAAAGTGTGATGATGGAGTGTTCCTCTGTGTCGCATTTGACAATAGCAAGCAACAAATGCCTGACACTGTCGTATGATTCAATAACAGCACAACGTCTATACTCATTCTTGCAAATTTTATACCAAAGCCACTTGTCAGGTGCATCCACCAACTCTTTTGCCTGACTTAGAGCAAGAAGCAGCTCATTGCAGAGTAGTAAACAAGGCCAACGGATAACCCTAACATTCCAGCTATTTTCAGGTAGCTCCAACAACTCGACCTCTTGGTCACTAACAATATCTTCTTCTCTGAATGTCGTAATTATCTCATTCCATATTAATGCAAACTTGTTTGCCTCCGCCTGATTAGATTCCAGCTTCTTAAAGGGTCTCCCAAACCCGTACCTCAGCTTCAACCGGTGAATAACATCCTTGATTTTGCTCTTCAGTGTTCCCTTTGTATTTAAAAGCTGTTCCTCAGGCATGAGATTAAACTGCATCGCACTGGCAAAGAACTGGAATCTCAACCTCAACTGCTGCAAGTTTCGTATCTCGCCTAAATGTGCAAACAACCCCACTGCTGCGCCAACAAATGAGGAGTAGATTGAGTACCAAATCTGCAAATCCATTAGGTAAATCAAGACCACTGGGAGCCACAATAGCCCAACTGCAAACCTATTGCTGTGGCGGTAAAATTCTGGCCACTCATACGTCAGATTCCTAAGATCCAGTAGGGTTTTCGTCGGACCAATCATGGGTTTGATCTGTAAGAAGTAAGTGAAGCAAAATTTTGTAGCAAGCACTACAAGCCAGAACAATGTATACTTCGTACTGTCCACCAGACCTTCTCTCAGGCCACGACCCACAAACGTTCGGCTCTGAAACCACCAGGACAACAAGTAAAAGATCCTCCAATTCGTGTTCTCCAGGAAATTCCGAATCCAGGGTAAAACAGAAAGAGCCAGTGACAGAAGCTCTGGCAATATGAAAACCAATGCAACCTCCAGAAATGTAACCAATCGATTATACGCCTCGTGAGACCACTCCCTATCGTGATTCTTCTGGGCCCAAACCCTACCGTAGAAAACCCCGAAAACCAGAATCCACCCCGCGGCAACACCACTCTTCAACACCATCCTCACTCCAAGCCACAAAGTCTCCCTAGAAACCAAATTATACTGCATTCCAATATCCAAAAGTGACTGGAGAAACCTCAATCCACTCCAAGTAAACAACACGGTCAGAACCCTAACCTGAACGTCCCTACTCTCCAATGCCTCCCACGGGTAATCCCTCTCCTCCCAGGCGACAATAAACGCCGCCTGGAAGAACAAGATCAACGCGATCCAGAGCTTATCGAAGCTCCGGAACAAGTTCCAAAACGACCTCTGCTCCACAAACCCGGTCTTACCCACCACACGCTTCCCCCCTCCCCCGCCTTTCCCATTACTTGTCACGAAAAAGTTACTACTCTCATCAATCGGCCACTTAAGCTTCCCAAAACACCTCCTACTCCAGAAATACTCGTTCACATCATCATAATTCCGCCACGCTGAGTGCGGCGCGGTCCCGTTCCTGCTGTTCTCCACCTCCGCCCTAACTGTTTCGTAAATGGGTCTCACGACCCGGTTCAGGAAGGCATTTTCGCCCGATAAATGGGGCACGAAGGGTCTCCCCGTGTTCTCATCTATGTAACCGTCCAAGATCTTGTTCAAGTCCATTGCCATGTGATGAAAGATGTAGCAAATGCATTCTGGCACGAAGCGGAGGTTAGCGGACTCACCCCAGATGAGGAGGTAGAGGGAGACGTAGAGGAGCTCGCGGCGGTTAGGGTTAGGGTTTGTGGGATCGTTTGTCAGGAGGAGGTTGGATTTCTGACCGAGGAAGGAGCACCAGAGGGTGTAGTTTTTCAAGAGGTGGCGGCGGAAGCGGCGTAGGAGGGAGGGGGGGAGGGAGTCGAGGGAGGAGGAGGAGGAGGGAGGGGAGGAGAGGCGGAGGTGGGAGTTGGCGAGGTGGAGGACAAGGTGCTCACGCTGGTTGCGGACGTTGTCGGGTTGGAAGCAGAAGAAGGAGGAGAGCCAGTCGAGGAGGTCCATGCGGTCGTGCCATGGGGCGGAGAAGGGGGGCCTGGGGAGGTCTTGGACGGCGAGGAGGGAGGAGGAGGCGGCGCGGATTTCGGGGTAGCGGAGGGAGGGGTGGTCGGCGAGGGGGGAGTGGATGGGGATTATGTTGAATGGGGGTTGAGTTGAGGGGTGGTGGCGCGGGAGGCTCATAGCATTTCAGATCCGAGAGAGAGAGAGAGAGAGAGAGAGAGAGAGTGGTGGCGACAGGTGAGACTTTTGGTGGGTGGGGTTAGCGGGGTTTGGCGTGGGAGGGTGGGGGCAGAGGAGTTTGGTTACGGGTGGGTGGAGGCGCGGCGAACGGAGGTGCTGATTAAGAGAGAGGAAGTACCGAGAGAGAGAGATGAAAGGGACTGGGGTTAAGGAAGATCTGGCTTCTGACTTCTTGCATTCTGTTCTCTTAAAGTCTCAACTTTTTGACCACATGACGCCACCTCATTATTGAGGCTGAAAACACTATGCTCCGGTTCGAGACATCCGAATCAGCTTACGCACGTATCAATTATTCGAAGATATTGAATGTAAGAGTATCCGAATCAGTTTACGCACGTATCAATTATTCGAAGATATTGAATTTAACTCTTACGATCTAACCTCAAGAAATTATCAAATTTCAAACTTAGACTATCTATAACTCATCCCTACCACTGGAGCCTTGGGAAGTAATACTTGAGAGTTGAGAAAGTTTTAGGAAATTTACTTTGCACTTACCATCTTATATTTAGTGTGATCTAGTTAAGATTAAGTATTTGAAATTACAGAGAATATTGTTTTCAAATCACATTACATTTTTAAAAAATGCATTTATTGTACGATAGGGTGCAAAAGTCATTTCTCAAAACTTTATTTTTTTCCTTCATCTTCTTCCTCTTTCATCTCAAAATTATTTGGGAAAATGACGGCCCATGACGTGTTTTGATAATTAATATCCGCCAAGGACAAGCTAAGAATATTTGTTAATATTGAAAATATCTTTGATGAGCATTAATTATCAAAATACGTCATTGACCGTCATTTTCTCATTTTTATTTTGGGGGCACTTGGACAATGCAATACTGTATTTATTTTTATTTTTTCTGTGAATCTTGATTTTCATATCCCACAACCAAGGACCTGGGGGCTCTGTTGCCTCACGGGCACAGTAGCACCTACCCAGGGCAAAACGGCAATGTTTTGTTTAAAAAAAAATTTCCAACCACCCATTTGCAATCCTATGGAGTAAAAACGTGATTATGAGAGCCTTAGAGACACAATTTGATTATATCTCTTTAGAATAATATGATCAAAATAATAAGATCTTAACACCCATTCAAACGGATTAAAATTTGAGCACTTAATTTTTTTAAGACGGTTTATATATTAAAAAATATAGTTAAAAAATTAAGTGCTCAAATTTTAATCCGGTTTGGAAAATACTTGGAAATTGTGTTTATAGAATATTAACTAAGGTAAATTCTATTTTTGTTTTAAAAAAAATTAAAATATAATTTATCGTTGCAGTTATTTTGATCATATTATTCTAAAGAGACATAATCAAATTTTGTCTCTAAGGCTCTCATAATCACGTTTCTACTCCATAGGGTTGCAAATTAATGGTTGGAAATTTCTTTTTAAACAAAACGTTGCCGTTTTAACCCCTGTGTAGGCGCTACTGTGCCCGTGGGGCAGCAGAGCCCCCGGGTCCACAAGATCCACTTTTCAGAGTTAATGACACATTCAAAACTCATGGAAAGGTTCAAATTTCAAACCTTTGATTTGGGTATGAAAATCGAAGGTATCAAAGTCCACGTGCATAGATGAGTTACCGTTGAGAGGAAAATGCACAATTCAAAACAAAAGTCAAAATCCAAACACCCTCATAGAGGCTGGATTAGGCTTTTTTGAGGGCTGCTAATGGTACAGCAGTTTGTGCACAGCAGCCCCGTACAGATGGGCTTTGCGCCCATCTCGGGTCCCGCAAAGATGATCAAAGCCGCTCATTTTGTTCAAAACATGTTGTTTACGGTCCCTATAAAAAATCATCTCAATCCGATATCGGAAAAGGTGTTTACGAATCATCCAACTTTGCTTCAGAAATTAGGCTAATTTCTGAAGCAAAGTTGGATGATTCGTAAACACCTTTTCCGATATCGGATTGAGATGATTTTTTATAGGGACCGTAAACAACATGTTTTGAACAAAATGAGCGGCTTCGATCATCTTTGCAGGACCCGAGACGGGGGCAAAGCAACAATTCAAAACAAAAGTCAAAATCCAAACACCCTCATAGAGGCTGGATTAGGCTTTTTTCGGGGGAAAATCTATTTATTCAATGAATTTTTGTACTATGATATGAATTCCATTGAATGATAATGAGAGGTGGAGTATTTTATACTATATCTATTAATTCATCCTCCCACGTGGCCACCCAAGAGTTTAAGGGGGGATTTCATTTCTTGCCTAAACGGCACCAACAAGACCCCCCAGACTCCCACCTAAAACGAGAAAGAGAACAATGTCAATCTAGTATTTTAATTGCTACTGGAGCACCGCAACATGGTGTTATAAGGGTTTTTTCTACCACACAAGGGTTTGGACTTCACCACTGAATGTATAGGTTCCACACCAATATTTGGTGAAGAAAACACTGAAGCACCAAATGTGCTTCAGGAGCAACGAATAATTCACTCAAAAGGGAAGGATGAGGAGTAATATTCAGTTTAGTGGTCTTGGAGAATAAATTTTGTTTTTTTATCACGAGACCACTGAATAATTACTCAGAGGAAATGGATTGGGGTTCTGGTCTCCCTTCTGACTTCTTACATTCTCTCTGAAAATCTCAGCCTTTTTTACCACACGACCATTGAATTTTGAGGGTGAATTTTGTAGGGTATGAAAATCAAAGGTGACGACCTACCATCAGGGAAGTGCAACACTTTAAAGGAGGCAGATAGAGTGGACAATGGACTCATATGGAGCGTTCCACTTATAACACAGGAGAGAGAGAGAGAGAGAGAGAGAGAGAGAGAGAGAGAGAGAGCAATGCCAAACTAATAGAGTACTATCTTGTTTTTCACGGGTGATTCTACAAATGGTCCTTTTGCACTTCAGTTGCATTCTGCCAAAGCCTACAAAACGAACTAGAAGCCTGTTTTTGCCTTAGACTCATCCAAATCTAAACTACAATTTACACGAATCAAACACACAATAGTCAACCATCGATCATGGGTTCAAACCTTCAAACTGAACCACCACAAATATGAAAGTTTTCATTCCATCTGATGAGATCAAGCCAAACAAGAGATGACTTCCCAAAGTACATTAACAAACACAATGAGTTCCTATAGCAAAATATCAAATGGTATTTAACAACTAGTGACTTAATCTTTGGAAAGAGGTCATAGATATGTTAACGACCCAATCTCTCATACTCCATATACATCAAAGTACCGTGCAAATTACATAAAAACTTTTATTCAACATGCGATACACTAAAACCACGCAATGTTTGCTGCTGCAAAGGGATAATTTACAGCACAGATAAAAGAACTTACCCAGACCATCCCCTTTGAGAACCACCAGAAGAATGTCCGTTCAACCTATCAAGCACAGTATTGAAGTCAACAGGCTGTCCACTCTCCTCTAGCCTCTGGATGACGCTATTGACAAGATCACCCCTATAACCCATGTTCACAAGTTTCTCAATCAGCTCATTGTAGGGATGGTTTCGCATGAACTGAGGCGGACGAACCATAAGACTAGAATTATTAGGATTTGACTGTGAGCCCTGAAGGGGAACACTTGTTGGGGGATACCCGCCTTGTTGAAAGTGTGGTGGTTGGGGTGGATGATGTGTCCGTCCGGCTTCCCCATCGTACATCATATAAGCATTCCCAGGGGAGAGACTAGGGTGGGATCCAGAAGCTGTGTACCCTTCGCCTGGCTGTACTCCAAAACTGCTCTTGAGCTGCTGAGGTGGAGGCTGCTGCTGTGGCTGCTGCTGTTGGACAGTCCTCCCAGGCCCACCGTAACCGTAAGGCATCGTGTCCACCCGGCTTCCACCCTGTTGAGAAATTCCAGGATAGGGCATTTGCATAGGCATGCTGCTTGGGAGTGTCTCTGGAGCGGGGGATGGGTTTGGAGGTTGACTTGGAAGGTAAGGAGGGTAAACTGCTGTTGACTGGGGCCGAATCTGAGGTTGCATAGATGTCTGTGGTACCACATGCTGAGGTAACTGCTGGGCCCACTGCTGCTGATACTGAGGTAACTGGTGGCCCTGTGGAGCCTGATTTACTTGCGTTTGTCCTGGCTGTTGCATTTGGGGAGCTCGATACTGAGAATCAGATTGTAGATACTGACCCTGAGATGCCTGGGCTGGCCCTAGGGCTTGGGCCGGGCCTTGAGTTGGTATATTTGGCATCTGGGGTGGAGCGTAATAATATGCCTGAGACTGGGTCACACTTGGAGGGGGTGCCACAGGCTGAGGTTGCTCCATGGGTCTGCTGGGGAGAGAAGGCTGTGGGGCAACTTGGTGGGGCAGGGCAAGAGCTAATTGCTGCCCGTGCATGTCCGGCGTGTTATCGGTTGCTTTCGGATCAGCAGCTGGTGGTGAAGCCTTCTCCTCTTTCTGCTGGGAGTGGGTGGATGAAGAGGATTCTTTCTGTGCAAGCTGAAGCTTGGCGAGTTCTTTCTGCGTATCGGCAAGTTCCTGTTTGTCTCTTAGGAGCTGTACCGACCTGTGAACCTGCAAGCCATACATATAATGAATATTCTAATTGCTTCAATAGAAATGAATGACAATAGGATAAATGTACATATTTCAGAGGAGAAGCAAATAAAAAGCAAGTCAATAATGCAGCTGATATGTGAAACTATCACAAATTCTCCAACAAAATGGTTAAAAGCAAATACCGCAACACCAATTTGTACAGATATGTGTTTACTGCATCCCTTATATTGAGCCCAGAACCAGACGTATCCTGCAAACGTGATTCAAGTAAGCAGATTACCTCTTGTCCATGTGCTCGGGTTTGCCATTTGGATAAAATCAGAGAGAGATTTGTAACTCTACCACAAAACTATTATGCCTATGCACGAATACTCAGGTCCAATCATGTATTCAAGACATCCAGAAAGAACTTATCTGCTGCTTCTTTACTATTACCCCAGCAGTTCCTTAATGGCCAATTTATACTAAAATGCCTATGCACGAATACTCAGGTCCAATCATGTATTCAAGACATCCAGAAAGAACTTATCTGCTGCTTCTTTACTATTACCCCCGCAGTTCCTTAATGGCCAATTCATACTAACAATTATTGGTGCATGATCAATTAAAAGGGGAGGGGGGGAAAATATCCAGCAGAAAGTTAAAATAACCTCTTGCATATGCTTCTCCAGTGATTTAAGCTTTAAATCAGCCTCCTCGTGATCACGAACTAAATCCGAATGCATTTCTCCAATGGATTTATCGAGATTGTAGCAATACAACTCCAACTGTGATAGACGTGAACTAAGTCCTTCAAGAAACCGCATGAGATTGTCAGTATGTTTCTTCATGGTCTTTTCAACACTAGAGATCACATCTTGGTTGAAAGAATCTTCTGGAGGACCATAGGCAGAAGCAGGGAATATTGATGATCTTGCCATCCTGCTTTTATGGAATTCCTGCAAATTATAACATAGCATTGTAAGGCTGCAGATATAATTCAAAATCTACAAACAAGCAATAAGCATAAACAAGCCACAAAACAAAACACCCAGTTCTTACGCAATTCAATGAAAGGTGCTTGGAACTACATGTCTGTAACTTTACTTTTCTATCTCGAGAAAGCCTGATCAATATCATAACTAAGATTCAAGTAGAAGACTCAATCTAAAGCTTCTTAGGTCTAATGGACGACATGGAAAAAGTTAAAACTCGCATATTGCAATAAACATCATTTAAAAAGTTCTTTCTTTGTTAGGTCAATGGGATAGACTTGCCGTTCAATCTTAACCATTTGTAATTTGGTTTTTGGACAACAGGCTAGATTACATTTTGTGCTCATTTTTTGGACCCATATAAATTGTTGACGCACTTTTCTAAATAGGCTTTTATTTTGCTGATGGGCCATCAGCCCACATCCACCACTTTCGGAACTTCTTTGAGGAGAGGGGGTTTTCTTATGAGGCTAGATGACAGCGGTGATTGGTTCAAACGTTCCGTGGTAGTTGGTTGGGTGGCAGTTGGTTGGTTAAAGCGCATCCCCCCAGATTCCCAACCCATGGCAAGTTTGGCAACACCGCAACATAAGAAATAACATTCTGGAGAAGGAAAAAAAAAATTCAAAGCACTTAACAAGCTTGGACTATTTTGACCAAAGATAAAACAGACCTGAAAAACCAAACAAAGGTTTAATGAGGTGCCCCAAAGAAATAATGGACTGACGATAAAATGGTAGGGCAACTACTCAATAACACAACAGCTTCGCTGTCCGAAAGATTCTAAGACTACCATAAGGCATGAAGACAACCCCTTCAAGAGCTGCCATTAAAGCACTAGCCGAGGATTCCAACACGATAAATTCCTAGTTTAAAATTTAGTGCGGAGTCTGCGGACATGTGATTTTTGAAGTTACCTGTAATTTTGCAGGGATTGTCCAAGCAGCAACCATAGGTAAAGCACAAACGAACGAGTAACACAAGCTGGTTCTGATTCTTAAAGAGATACACGCGTGCGCGCGCGCACACAGAGGGGGAGAGAGAGAGAGAGAGAGAGAGAGAGAGAGAGAATACTATAAGTCTATAATTGCTTGGCATACCCAGGAGGACCAGAAGTACTCCCTCCGTCCGGATTTAATAGTCCTTTTTGGGAGTTCGTGCCATTATTCAATCGACTATATCTTCCAATTTATAATATTTTACGTGATTTCGAATATATTGTATTATAAAACTAATCGAGACCTATCAAACAAGATCCATAGTCGATATAAAATTCATTACGGATTTTAAGATATAACCCGTTTTTTAGCCGGTTAGAATAGAACTAGGGACAATTAAATCCGGACGGAGGGAGTATTAAACAAACGACAAATTGTTGGCAATGACCTGGTGAACAAAAACTCTGAAAGAAGGTTCTCCAAAGAAAGTAACAACTTACAGAAAAAAGACACAACAATATACACAAGGACAGGCTGTAATGATTACCAAAATAAGTAGGATATTAAAGGCATATTCGTTTGCACTTCATTCTTTAGGATCCATGAATTGGTGAACAGAAACTCTGAAAGAAGGATCTCAGAAGAAACTAACACGATATATGTAGAAGACAGCCAACAATAAATACCAAAAAAAGCAGGAGATCAAAACCATATCAGTTTGCAATTCTTTCTTCAGGGATGATTTGATCCAGAACTACTAAGTCAGGAGATAATTAGAGCCAAAATTACAAATCACGCACACATTTCTATATCATGTACTTTTAGTGATTAAGTATAGTTAACCCAAACCTTCAACTTACCATCTCTACGTGTTACCCTAACCTTTACCAAATAGTTTTGTACTCTACAAGGATGTAGAAATCACTGGTCATCCTGCTTAACACCGCTGGTACACAAGACATCACTAGACTGATTCCCGCCACGAATTTCCAGGTAAAAAACACTACCTACCATGTGGAGGCTGCTATCAAGGTCTCCAAAAAAATTAACAACTTACAAAAAAAAGACAACGATATACATGAGGACAGGCAGTAATGATTACCAAAATAAGTAGGATATCGAAGGCATATTAGTTTGCACTTCGTTCTTAAGGATCCATGACTCGGTGAAAAGAAGATCTGAAAGAAGGTTCTCAAAAGAAACTAAAAACTTACAAAATAAGCTAATACAGGCACAATGATATACGTAGAAGACAGCCAGTAATGAATACCAAAATAAGCAGGAGATTGAAACCATATCAGTTTGCAATTCTTTCATCAGGGATCAAACTCGGGAGATAATTAGAGCCAAAATTACATATTGCACACACATTACTATATCATGTACTTTTAGTGACAAGTATAGTTTACCCAAACCTTCAACTTACCATCTCTACGTGTCACCCTAACCTTTACCAAATAGTTTGTACTCCACAAGGATGTAGAAATCACTAGCCATACTGCTTAACACGGCTGGTCCACAAGACATCACTGGACTGATTCCCACCAGGAATTTCCAGGTCAAAAACACTACCTACCATGTGGAGGCTGCTATCAAAGTCTTCAAATCACCACACTCAAAAGTCTCAAACAGATAAAGTCACATGCTTGATTCTTTTTAAATTCCATGATTCCTGGTGAAAGGGATCTTCAGAATCTCCAGACTTTCAAACAACACTTTAACTAGTCCCGTGAAAAGTTTTACTTCTTAAGCCCAGTACTTGGCAAGCAATGCCATTTATTTAACAAAATTGGAAATAGTAGTTGCTAAAGTAAATTTGAGCTCTGCAGACTACGTGGCAATAGTGGGTTGACCACCACAAACAGAAGTTTAAATACAAAAGCCGAAGCCCTCCCCAATGTAGATTTTAAGTGAAATAGTGCAAGCTGGGAACGAAGTAATAAAGATAAGCAATGCAGTGGACTGCAACTTTCTTGTAACTTCCACATTCCAATAAGGTAAAGGCCAAATACTAGGGGATAACTATGTTGTAGGAAGAACAAATCGAAGAATTAGAAATCACTGCTATACAAAAAAGGCAAGAACCAGTTGACGTGGTCTGAAAAAAGTGGGTCCACAATCTACATTAAATATTCAAATCCCCATTAACGGAAGACCCAGACCCAAGGAATTCTAATAACACAGACATCAGATAAGATACAATCCCATATTCTGGAGAAAAGGGATATTCGGAAGTACTTTTATTTATAAGCTGAATTCTGAAGAATTCTTACAATGTTGATTCATTCAATACATGATTGTCAGTCTTGAGTCTCACGACTCCAAACACAACAGCATACATCGGATCCTACCCTCTCGCCTTTGGTAAATGCATAACTACTCAGTTCTTCCTTCTTGTAACCATTTCACTTAAACCCAACTATTAAAGCAAGGTTCATGTTTCCCTTACAAGAAAGAAATGTTGCCACATCCAGAACCAAACACAATTCCAGCCAAATGCAGAACTATTTCCCTACCCACCACCTTTTCAGGAACACATTACGCAACCAAAGTAAATCGACATAAGAATTAATTCGGTTACCCAACAAGCACGGCGGCAATCACAGCAACACAAATGCCTACTTAACTGGCCAAACTGCACCAGAAGGGCTAGGAGCCATCACTGTGCTCTAATTCTCAAAAAACATAGAACTTCTATTCAGCACGACCACATAAGTCATAACACCCAATAAAAGTTCAAAAGAATCACAACCCCAAAACCAATCCTATGCGAGTAATTATTCAGTAGTCCAGGAGCACTGTCACGTGGTCCTCCGGATCACTCCAGAACCACACATTTACATTGGGTCCATACACTTAGTCTTGCGTCCCCCAAAACATATGGTTTTGGGGTGATCCGGAGCAGATGCTCCGGGACTACTGAATAACTAGAACCCGCTACGCAGTGGAAAAGTTTGAAAGCTCCCAATTTGTTTGTCCAACAGATATGTAATCCGATAACAGAGTGTTACATTCAAAGACCAGAAATGGCCTCCCAAGGGATTTCTAATCCAATCACATGTCTAATCCAGAGGCCCTAGGGCAACATGGACTCAACTAGATCATCCTACGGCTTTACCCCTCTTAATCCAAATCAATCCACGAATTTCGCAAAGAACCGCAAAGCAATTACTGATTATTCTCCGACAAACTGGATATTCCAGAACCCTAACTCAAAGTCAACCAATCCGACCACAACTGAAACTGATAGAAATCGCGAAGAGCACAATTACCTTGGCAGAATTGGACCCAATTGCAGGATCGGCGTGAATTCCGTTAGAACCGTCCTGACTGCCGTAATCCTCGTACGAGCAGAGAATGTCGTCGGTCGTGGCGAAATCGAACACCTTGGTGCCAGAGTTGTTGCGGCCGGACGATCCGGATGCCATGAAGAGAGAGGTCGTGAAATCGAAGCTGGGGTTATCCGATTGGGAGAGAGAAAGCTAGGGTTTGGTGAGAGAGAAAGAGAGAGAGAAGAAGAGGTGATGTTCTAGAGAGAGAGAGAGAGAGAGAGAGAGATAACTTGTGAAAAAAGACTGGAAAAGGAAGGGTTTTTGTTTTGTGCGTGCATACAAAAAAAAAAAGGAACGTGGGGAGAAACGTTTTTTAAAGGGGTATTTTGGGGGGTGGAATTGTCAGATGAGGATAATCTTCAATAATACGTGTCATGCACCGACCTTGTGTATACTTTATTTGTCAAATGTCCCCCTTGTTCTATTTTTGTGTGGCTCAAAATATTCATTTAGGTTGAGCAACTTCAATGCTGGTTGGTTTCGTCAATTAATTATGTGAACATGTATTAAATGAAATATAAAGTATATAAGAATATGTGTTTTTTTTTATTTTTTAATATGTTTATTATCAGCCCTGACAATAGCAAGACCGTTCATAATTTGACAATAAACAATGTTTTTGTGCCATATTATGAAATTATCTTTTTGGAGGGTGGTTTTATTTTAAAACCAAATTGTTTCAATTTTTTTTTCCACCACATTTTTCTCTACTTTCTCAACACCAATACAGCCATTATATATCTCATTTTCAACCCTCAATCTCCATCTCTATTCTCTAACTCCAGATCGAACTCCTTGTCACTTGCAAATCGTCACAATTTTCTGGTGAGATTTTTCAGTTTCCCGACGATTTTTCTAGATTCCAACCAATTTTAGGTACACTTTGGATCTAGATAGGTAGATGACAGCTGGGGGCAAGAGTGACTATAGTCATCATTGGTTCCAATATAGAACTAATTATCCATATGTTCCATTTTTCAACCAATTTTGGCTCTCCATTGAGCTCCTATTTGTAAATTTGGTGCCATAATATGGCCATAGAACTTACTGGAGATGGCAATTCAACCTACCCTTGGTCCCAAGCGGAACATATTTTTGTTAAATTTTTTTGGCATTGGGTTAGGAAGAAATCAAAGAAATTACCATGTCCTGTTACCCGTCCCGAAAATTACTTTATGAATAAAAAATTGTTTTTATTCATGTGGTTTTACTTTTACCTTTTACAACTAAAATATCACATAATTTATTAATTGTTTCTTCCATTTTGTTTTTAAATAGTAGATTTTAGTTAAGCTGTAATAGTTATTTCGTAAACTCTTATTATTTGTGCTCACTTATTCTCTAGTCTATAATATGTTTTCTTAATAGAGAAAAAAGGAGCGGGTAGGGGTACACATACATTACCTAGTCAAGGTGGGGCTAAATTTTTGGGTCGTGGGGAAACCTGTCCCACGCTTGCTGCCATTCCTAGTTATGCAATCCCATTAGAGTTGCTCTTAGGTCTCTTCTATGAGATTCAAAATTCTTATAATATATTAATTAATTTATGTGCACCTTAATTAATTTAAAGAACTCCGTAGTACATCAGTCAGGATTTTGCATCACTACGAGCAAAGGCTTCAAAGAACCTGCAATTTCCTTTAAAACCTAACTTTCAAGATTGTTGTTGATCATTATGAGAACTAAGGCTCAGAAATTTACATTATTATGCTTGACTTTTCTGTAAATAAGAGCAAATTATTGAAATTACTTTACATCTCATCCAATGATAGCAATAGTCACCCCTATTAAAGCATGTGATTCTTGAGTCACCTTATAATCGATGAAGATATAAAGTAATGACCTTCACGTTGTATCGGTGTTCCTTATCTAAAGGTGTGAATATATTTCACTGTATGAGTATTATATTAGATATTTGGCAGAATCAATGGAGCAATTTATAATACCAAAAAAAAAAAAAAATTGATTCTCGATGCGGTTCACATTTTGAAAACACGTGTTTTGATAAGCTTGATACGAAATGCTTTTGATATAAATTACGATTTACCTTGTTAAAAAGAAATGAGGACCCAAAAAAAAAAACTTGTTAAAAAGAAACTAAAACGTCTACAAGACTGGGCTTTGGTTTGGGCTCCAATAACTTGGGCTTGAATTTATTTTTGGAACGGCAGAAAAGTGTAACTTGGGCTTGGTTATTGGGCTCCATTAACTTGGGCTCCAATTTTTTTTTTTTGAACGGTAGAAAAGTGTAACTTGGGCGTGGTTGAGCCTGGACAAATTATGGAAGTTCTCGACAGCTAAAATTCTAGTCTTGGATTTAGCTTCGCCCCGACATAGGTGCTGTAAGGTCCCTTACAGATAGTGTTGTGATGTGACGGAGCAATACTCTTTGGCAAAGGTGACAGGGTACCATACCTGCACTTTCATTTTGAGCACCAAAACAGGTCGAGTCTCGGACTCTTGGGTTAAAAAGGAAATAAAGACTCGAGACTTTGTCGCTTGTGTTCTAGTCAAATTAGCACTCGTAACAAAAATCCAATTTAAACAAAATGTCCGACTTCAACCAAGCTAAAAATCGAAAACAAAAGAAACTAACAACTTCTTTAAGCTTGTATAGTTCAAAGGTGGAAGGAATTTTTGCGACCCAGATGTTAAGTATAAATCCGTTATCAGTAGATCTTACACATACCTTCATCTTCTAAGTATTACTCTGTAATTAGTTGATCTTACACGTACCTTCGTCTTCTTAGATTAAAAATTCTGTCTCCGTCAATGTATATAAGGCCGACTCGCCAAAATATTCAAGATCAAATTGATGCATTACCCATGCTGGAAATGGATAGCCTTAGGGCATCTCCAATATCTCCAAATTTCTCTTCATTCCTCCATTTTGGAGGAATTAATCAATCCAACCTATCCTCCATATTTGTCTCCATTTTGGAGGATTGGTTTTGATCCTCCATATTTGGAGGGTCAAAAATTTATGGAGGAATGAAGAAATAGAGGCAAAAATAGAGTATATTGGATTGGAGAGGCTGAGTTTGGTCCTCAACTCCAAATCTCTCTCTCTCTCTCTCTCTCTCTCTCTCTCTCTCTCTCTCTCTCTCTCTCTCTCTCTCTCTCTCTCTTTTCCTTTTGTGTCCCATCGAAGGAATGGAGGAATAGAGATGCGTGGATTGGAGTTAATAGAAATAGTAAAATCCTTCAAAAATCACTTTTTCATATAAAATTATTTTGATTCTCCAAAATGGAGGAATAAAGATTGTTGGATTGGAGATACCCTTAGGAACTCTTTCTTCTTATCCAACACTAGGGCTGTAAATGAACCGAGTAGCTTGTGAGCTCGGCTCGGTTTGACTCGTTAAGGCTCGGCTAGACTCGGCTCATTTGGTAAATGAGCTGAGCTCGATCTTGAGTTTTTGGCTCGTTTACTAAACAAGTTGAGTGAAGTTCGGCTCGTTCGACAAAAACTCTGCTCGTTAATGGAGGCTCGGCTCGATTAAATAGGCTCGTTTAGTAAATGACTAAGCTCGGTTTGTTGAGGGCTCGACTCATTAAGGCTTCTGAAGCTCAGTTCGGTTCGGCTCGTTTACACCCCTATCCAACACCATTTTCCTTGACAAGAGGCAGCCTAAAGGGTTGTTCACGCTAATGAATAACTTATGCTGCACAACTTTTTGGTTTTATCCTTGTTCAATTTTTTTTCTGCGTTTTTTTGTGATATGCCACATTTTTATATGATTTCGTAGAAATATACTCCCTCCGTTCCAAAATGAGTATCCTTTTGGGGACTTCGTGCCATTTTCAAATGCTTATATCTTTTGATTTATGAAATTTTATGTGATTTTGAAAACTTTGTTTAATAGAGCTAATTATAATTTATCAAAAAAGATCCATATTGCATATTTTTTGACATTCACATTGAAAGATATAATTAATTGAAAATGACACGCTTTCCTAAAAAAGACACTCTTTTTGGAACAAAGGGAGTAATATACTACGTAACATTTATCGGATCCGGCCGAATCAGTGGTGTGACGCCACAGTGGTGGCCGTGGGTCGACCACACTTGGGAAAAAAAAACCTACTATTAATATTTTGAATTTTTTTCAAAATTAATAAATGACACTATGATAAATTGATGATGACACCACACTAGATTATTTCTACACGAGTTTTTTTTGAAAACATCCCTCCAACTATTCACCAGATTTTTACTTAGTCCTCCAACTATTGACTTGCATCCTATGTAATCCTTCTGTTAAGTTCCAAACGGGCACAGTAGCAAAAGGCAACGTTTTGTTTTAAAAAAAAGTTTCCAACCACCAATTTGCAATCCTATGGAGTAGAAACGTGAATATGAGAGTTTTAGAGACAAAATTTGATTCTCTTTAGAATAATATGATCAGAATAATAAGATCTTCACACTCATTCAAACGGATTAAAATTTGAGCACTTAATTTTTTTGAGTTTATATATTAAAAAATATAGTTAAAAAATTAAGTGCTCAAATTTTAATCCGTTTGAATGGGTGTGAAGATCTTATTATTCTGATCATATTATTTTAAAGAGACATAATCAAATTTTGTCTTTAAGGCTCTCATAATCACATTTCTACTCCATAGGATTGCAAATTGGTGGTTGGAAACTTTTTTTTTAAACAAAACGTTGCCGTCCGCTACTGTGCCCGTTTGGAACTTAATAGAAAGACTACATAGGATGCAAGTCAATAGTTGGAGGACTAAGTAAAGCATTTTGATAGTTTGAGGATTAAGTAAAAATCTGGTGCATAGTTGGAGGGATGTTTTAAAAAAAAAACTCTTTCTACACTTAACAATAGTTACTGTAAAACATAAAACACCGCCCCATTACAATTTAATGACCACATCCCATTACATTGTTTTCCCACTTGAAACTCACCCCACCCTTTGTAGAAAAGTTATTTGGTGGTCTTGCGGCACCGTCACATGGTGCCTCAATACTCTTAAACACCACATATTTATGTGGATTCTATCGCTAAGTGTGTATGGACTACACAAAAATGTGTGGTGTTGCGACACCATTCGGCGAAACCCCGTAAAATACAATTGTAGAAGTTCTTGAGTTTTTTTAATGGTAAAACTGAAAAAAAAAAGATTATTAGTACATAACCTTTCGATATTTTCTATTTTCTAGTTGAAAAGCTTGTTGATCTTTTGATGTGTTTTTTTTTTTGGGTCAAAATAGATTATAAATTATCATCACCATTGATTTTATTTATTTATTTATTTCCCTCTGTCCGGATTTAATAGTTCTTTTTGAGAGTTCGTGTCATGTTTCAATCGATTATATCTTATAATTTATAATATTTTATATAATTTAAAAATATTGTCTTATAAAACTAATTGAGATCTATTAAACAAGATCTATATTGAATATAAAATTCATTACCAATTTAAAGATATAACTCATTTTTTATCGGATTAGAATTGAACGAGGGACTATTAAATCCGGACGGAGGGAGTAATTGATAAGAGAATTTATACTTATGAATGATCCCATGTTTCCAAAATCCTAGAGTCTCCACTGGACCAAATGATATAACAGAATTCGTCATACATCCTATATCTAAGAGATATCACGCTCCAAGTGGGGCCTACTAGAATGCATGAAATACATTAATGCATTTGACTGCAACAACAAAAAAAAAAAAATGAATTTTTTGGGGTTGGTTTTGGTAGGTTGTGTGAGATCATCACTAAGATCCGGGTCCTACAATTTTTTTATTTTATTTTGGGAGATAAACATATGTGAAACAAAGTTACAAAGGTAATGGTAGCTAGGATACTTTTAAGACCTCTTTTTCTATTGATGAAGTCAGAAGTGCCATTAGTATAATAATCCAAGTTTGATGTTAACATTAGTTTAACCCAAGCTTGATATCGCATTCTAGAACTTTATATTTGTGCATCATCAAAGAAATTATTTAACACAGAGTATTAGACAGGAAATTCAACTTGCAGAATTATCGCCCTATGTCCCAAAATTTTGGTTCATCTTTGTAAAAAGATTTGAATTTCAGTATGGGATAAAGGGCAAAAAGTAAAACAGCAATTTTTCTCCTTGAAGAGTCAAAATGAACAAATATTATGGGACATTCAGAAAAAAGAAAAGATAGACCAAATTTTTGGGACAGATGAAGTATTTGTGTTGGCATGATCTTGATGAATTGATATATTGTATTTATATCACATCGCTTATACTAAATGACGTTTCGTAACTAGACCAGATTTTGTATGTGGGCACTACATGGCGTATTTAAAGTCAAACATGATATATAGTTCAGGTGGTTGGAACAGCTAACATAAGGTTGCTCCTTACCTATTGGTCTTGAGTTCGATATTTGGTACCCACTGGTTGGAAGAGCAAGCTTCAATTTTTTTTGCTAGACAGTAGAAGTTGGTATGCTAGTTAACTTAGATTACTACACGACATATCGACAACGTTCTTTTAGCTCAAATTCAGAACCTCTCGGCACCTAACTACTTATACACCAACCAGCTGAGCTAGAAGCCCTGGTCAGGAGGCTTCAATTTAACTTGTACTTTGGCATGGGCTTGATAACAGAGCCCGCGAAGCTAACTCAATTCGGCTGTGGCACAAATCCGAACATTCTAGGTCGGATGGGTTTTCCAGTTGTTCAGGATCACTACGTTGCCTCAATTCGGTCCACCCTTTTTTCTCTTTAAAAAAACCAAAAAATCAACTTTGATTTTGTGCTTTACAAAATTGTCAAAAATGAGCACCATTGGTCCATTGGTATATTCGTTGTGATAGTGCATATATAGCTTTTGACTAGAAAGGTGCATACATGTACGACCAACAATTATACCCCCCATCAAAATAATTTTCCACCATGCCCAAACGGGATGCCACAAATTAAATGACACCACTTTCCTAAAGGTCAACTCTCAAGCATTTCTACTTTCATTCCCTGATTTATGCCCAAATGGGATGCCACAAATTAAATGACACCACTTTCCTAAAGGTCAACTCCCAAGCATTTCTACAAAAATGAGCACCATTGGTCCATTGGTATATTCGTTGTAGTGCAGGGCACGTATTCTTTAAATCGTTCAGCATCATGCACGTTCACAATAAATTGAAGTTCTCTTAACGGATGCCCATACGTTACAACTTACAAGACACTTGATCTTCTTCTTTTTTCTTTTTTTTCTTGATTTTTTAAGGGATGAAAAAGAATGGCCTAGAAAGTTAGGACATCTCAATCTACACATTATACGGAGTATCTATTTCTTAGGATAAATATGGCCATCGATGTCGGTTCAATGAGGTTTCGGTTGATTGGTGAGTTTGCTTCATACACAATTTATCAGAGTTCGATTCTAGAGGTTAGGCTACAAAAAAAGTAATTTCTTGTAAATCCCCAACTTCAGGCATGGAAGGCCTACCTATGTGTAATAGAAAAGGAGAGATTAGTCAAAATGTGCGTAGAGTGACCAACACGCCCCTGACCGTGGAACTTTAGAAAAACAAATGCTAGAGGACAATGACTTTGCAAGGTCTTCCACTATTGAAATCTGGCCTTCTGGCCTCTTGTCACTAAACAATGAATAGCATCAGCTTTATTCTCTTGTGGTTTTGGAGAGAGCCTCTGTTTTTTTTTTTTTTTTTAAATTTATTTATCAGCGAGAGGGCTTCTTCAATTGTGCCAAAAACCAACCAGACACCGATCAAATTAAAGAATTGAATTTAATAAAAGGAAATCGAATTTTGAAGTAGTGGGCAAGAAAGGTTGGTTGACAAGAACAGTTGCGGTGACACGTGGCAGGCGTAGGGTGGTTGGAAGCTTCTCTGTGAACTAACTGTAACCGCACAAATAAAAAAATCTTCGGGGGATCAATCAAGAGTCATGCCGAAAGTGTACGCATGCGAATTTCCGTTTGATCCCAAAAATAAAAAATAAAAAATTTATGCATATGAAATGCCCAAAATAGTCATTTTTATAAGTGTTCTATTTCGTAACTCTAATTTTTTATGAAAATATCATCGTTATGCTTCAAATATTCAAACTTCCTGCAATACTCTTTATGGAGATATAATCATTACATTTTTTTGTAATAATTTTTCAAAAAGTAATATACTCAAAAGAGCAAAATGAAAAATTTATCCAATTTTTTCCATTAACTTTTTCAAATGGAGGGGATAGTCCAAAATGAAATATTGAACCATAAAAAAAAAACGGAGGGAATAGTCGATGTCCAGCAGGGCCATGAGTAACTGGTGAAAGTGAAACAAGAAGTCTAAAGTATCTCACTCCATTTGAATCGGAGATTCTGTAGTGTAATATAAGACTGTAAGACATAATTCCAGCCGTTCAAAAGTGTTTTTAATGATTCAGATTAAAGAAAAACTTTTTCAAAGAAAAAAATATTCTTCTATGAAAGAGTTTTTCTAAAATTCAAACCGTTAATTACTGAAATTAACGACTAACATAGTGCATTAAAACATGCAAGTGCACTACAAGACTCCCGGATCCCACTCCAACACCCCCCGTCCCCACCAGTCTTTCATCCGGGCCATGAGCAACTAGGGAAACTGGTTGGGCTCTCGTGGCCACATCCATAGATTCCATACCATACACGTGTGCCTTAGATATTGGCCACAGATTGGAAATATCAGCCTATCAGCACTGGCTATTAAAGAAACTGGTCTCGAAAAAATCAATCTCCACGTTGCCGGAAAAAGCCTCTACTACAGCCTTTTATTTCGGAACTACCCCTGATGAAATTCTAATCGCGGCTTGACTGGTTTGCCCTTCCAAGTGTCCTACATGTTGGATTTTAAGGTCACGTTTTAACCACTCTCCAAACTGTTAACGTTCTCCTGCCAAAATCAATAAGGGTCGATTTTGTCATTTTTCAAATTGTTAACTTTTGGAAAGTAGCAAAATAACTATGAGTTGTTTTTGACACTCTCCAATGAAGCAGAAGAGTGCCGTTAACAATTTAAAGAGTGGCAAAATCACATTCCTTTTAAATTTAAATGTGATTTTCTCTTAAACGACTAACTTCTACCGTACTAAATCTTTGGATCTTTTTGCCCTCATTTCTCTCGTCGAAACGAGTAGTGCGATTTAAATATTTGACCAAAATGTAATAAGAATTGAGATAAAATAGCAAACATAAATTCTCTTAAAAGTTAGACTAAAGGACGGCCTAATTATCTTTGATTATTCGATACTTCGGAATAACAATATCAAGATTTAAAAAACTAAACAAAAACAACAAAACAGAAGCAGAGACATTTATCTTTTTATTGACTATATTAATTTTTTTGTAAAGACAATTGCTATTATATTTTTTGTGGTTATTTTTTTAGTTGTTCGTCATAATTTCCACATCATGTTTTGCGTCCCAACAAGGGGAAGGGGAAAAAAAACTTCATAAAAGCATAACAAACCAAGAAAGGGGGCATTATATTGCGAAGTGCACCTTATTTCTTCAGTAAGTCTATTTACACAGATATTTCTCACACAGATTCGTGTGTGGAGTCCACTCCGAGTCCTACACAAAAGACCCAAGTTGAATATTATGTAAAACATTTTTTGAAGGGCCCTCGCAAAAAATTAGCCAAGTCCAATATCTATATGTGCTCGGTTTAATCATCTAACTTGTCATTATCTTGAAATTTGAATGAAAAGTTAGATGATTAAATCGAGTATCTATAACTATCGAATTGAGCTTTTTTTTTTGTAGAGACCCTCGGAGAAATATTTTACATTTATGCTTTGTTTGGATAAGAGTTTGCAATTTTTTTTGAAAAATAGTAGGGGTAATAAGTGGAGAGAGTTAGAGAGAGAAATGTCGGAAGTAGGAAGAATATAGGGGGAATTTTTTGAAAAATTCTTTTTAAATTGTGAAAAGAACAAGACTTTAATAAACTGCTCGGATCATTTATATGAGACTCAAAGTGAACCCCATAATAAATTTGTATTCAAAATTTGTGTATTTTTGCCGTGTGTAGCATTACGGTTATTTAAAAAGGGCAGAGTGAGCAGACAAGGGTAAGACTGGAATCGAGTTTCCGAACAAAGAAATGGGTGGCGGTTGCCGCGTATACATTAGAACGCCGAACCAGGTCCCCTATAAATAACGTCAAAGACCCTCTACTTGTTACCCCTGCAATCGCATTATTAACAACTCTCTCTCTCTCTCTCTCTCAAAATTTTCTCTTATATTTTCTCAGAGGAAATTTTCCCCAAACCGCCGCGCCAGATTTCTTGACTCGGAAAATTCTTCCAAACGACATGAAGAAGACAGGACTCCTAGCCGCTGCGTCCGTCGCCGCAGCATCAGCATCCGCCATCTCTTCTTCCCCGTCTTCTCCGACTCGCGTGCCCAAATCTAAGCCACACGGATCTCGCTCCGAGGTAAATCTCGCTTTCTATACCGATACTTGTTCTAACAGTTGTGCAAACTCCCAATTTTTGATTTAATTGGTTCTTCCACGGTTTCGGCCACAGATTAGAGATCAAGTTTTCTGATAATAACTTCCCAATCTTTTCTTCGTTCACTTTTTTTTTTCTTTTCTTTCTCTCTAATTTCTGGTCAAGTTGCTTCTATTTTTCTAGTTTGTCTAGAGGAATTAGAAAAGGAAAATATTAATAAAAATTTGATTTAAAACCACTTAAGGGATAACAAAACTAAAACCGTGATTTTTAAAAATGTTTTCAGAGATTTCCCATCTCGAATTTGAGTCATATTGGTCGCATGTTTTCAGTTTATTTGTCTAAGTCAAAAGTAGAAAACAGAGAAAAGTGAAGCTTTTGGGGGAAACCAAAAGTAAAGTATGGGTCTCTCACCCCTTATCCCCGCGTCCCATCTGGTGTGTTCTTTTTCGGAATTGCTGGGAATTTTTTGACGCTGTACTGAATCTTAGGCTGTGGTCGGCGTGACTTTGTGATATTTTTGGAATTGGGTTTGGCATTGTTCTTTTTCAAATTCGGGTAGATTCACGTTAAAAATTTTAAATTAATAATTTAATTTTAGGTGAATTTAAAAAGTAAAAAAGTATGATTAAAAGTAAATATAAGATTCCTGAAGGAGAACAAATTTCGTATCAAGTGTCTTTAAGGGAGGTTTGGTCCAATCTTATTTGGCTCCGTTCCTTTTTCTCTCAAAACCACTTTTTTCAGAAAGAAGGTTATTTCAAATTCAAATATAACAAATATAAAAAATAAATTTTAATTTGTTTTAGACCATTTAAAAGATCTCAAATAAGATCTATATTGGTAGAAAAATTATTTATGTAAACATATGATTTTTTACTTTAAAATTACCTTCTTTTTCTTCAAAAGTGGAACGTCACCTTTATAGATTATTTTCTATGAATCTTTGGCTCATTTTAATTTTGCAAGTTGACTACAGACTGAAACTAACAAAAGTTTATAAAGTTGTTAAAGTTTATGTAAGATGAGAACTCCATAAAAAGTCGTTCATTGTTATAGAGGGGCGAAACTTCCTTAAGTTGTGTTTCACTAATTAAAATAAGTACTTATTTTTTAAATAAATACTTACTTTTTGAATTAAATGTGATGTATTGTAAAAGAATAACCTATCTAATAAAATGAAAAATAAGTGCTTTAGAAAATAGAACGTAGGAGAACGGGCCCTAAGTCTCTTTCGGGTTGTCTTTTAATTTTTTTGAATTTCAAGAAGTAATTATATCCTTTCTTGATTCCTCTTGCAAAAGAAACGATTAAGTTAAAAAATTAGTTAGGCACAATAATACCCATTGTCTTAAGCATAAATTAATTAAAGTCAAGGTTGCCTTTATTCTGCTTATGCACATGTAATTATGAATTTGCCATTTTGATTTTTAACAGGAGGCTAAATTAATTTAAGTCAAGCTTGCCTTTATTCTGCTTATGCACATGTAATTAAGAATTTTGTTTTATGAATTTGCCATTTGATTTTTAACAGGAGGCTAATTCAAGCAGAAATAACGATAACTCTGGGGCTTCTTTGGATAAGTTTGCGCCAAGGTTCGATGGATTGAGGTTCATTGAAACACTCGTCACTGCTCATAAATAACCCCTTTTTTTCCCTTCTCAATTGTAACACTTGAGATCAATTGTAACACTTGAGATAATAAAAAAAATTGAGTTATTTATAACAATTTTTGGAAGATTATTATGAACTTATGAGAGAGAGAGAGAGAGAGAGAGAGAGAGAGGGAAGCTGAATTCTACTCTATCCGACTGCCTTCACCATGTGCATGTCGCAGTTCAAAATAGCACCATGTGCATGAGTAAAATTTACAAATGTATTGGGAAATCGGTGAAATTAACAAAAACACAAAACGTGAAGAGCAATTAAAAAAAAAACAGAAGAAGAAAAGAAAACGCAAAACACAGATGTTACGTGGTTTTCAAAATGAGTCGTTGAGTACATTGACATTTCGTATTAAACTGAATCAGGCTTCAAAAAATTAGCACCGTTGACTTTTCTTTTCCTCATAATATCATAAATTTTTGTCAAAAATTCAACATCATTGACTTTTTTTTTTTTCAAAATGAGTTGTTGAGTACATTGACAGTTTGTATTTTGCTGGTTTTTGAAACCCGGGCACTGAGCTGAGCCCTGAGCAACATAAGTTTTGATGACCGGGTAATTTATGGTCCAAGAAAAATTACCAAAATCTTTTATTTCTTTAGTTAGCGTTGAAATGTCTCATTTGTATAAATAAAAACTTGTGAGAGGGAGGGTGGGAAACCCAACATTCTTGTTAAGAAAGCCAACGAGCTATCAATTGATTAATAAATGTCATGGTCAAACTATGTATGTTTTCAAAAAATTATCAAGAATTATTAGAATACTAGCATGTGGTTGTGTCACATCGTGCTCTTGACAAATGAGAACTCGTAATAAAGCATACAATACAGATCATTTTTTTTTTATTCTTACTTTAATAAAAATGGGTCACCTGTTCTACCAGCTAAGTTCGTCGGTAACATGTTACACTGTACTTCGAAAGGATATTGAGTTTGATTGACATAAGAATATTATCTAGACAAGCATATTCCAATTTGAGGTGGAAGGTGGAGGTTGACCAGGCTGGTAAAAAAGAGTAAAAAAGGTTGTTGATAGTTAGGGGAGGGAAAAAAGCAAATTGAGGAATGACGTTGTGCAGTGGTGTACGTAACACTGTATTGCGCACTTTCGAACTGTCGAATCGTACATTCGATGGCTTGGATTCGTTGATTTTCGAGATAAGATCTGAACCATCGGATGCAAGATCCAATGGCTTTGAGGTGCGTAGAACGATATTGTGCACCTCACTACACAGCACCAATCCGAAGTCCCAAAAAAGCATAGCCAGAAGTGGAAGAAACTGAACAAAATGATTGATGTGTTCTGTGGATGTCTGACCAAACATTGCAGTGAAACCACAACTTTCGTACTAAGGGTCCGTTCCGGTTTCTCTTCTTTTTCCAAAACTTCTTTTTTTTCAAATTTCAAACTCAAATATAACAAAAATAAAAAATAATTTTTTAATTTTTTTGCACCGTATTAAAGATCTCAAAGAGATCTATCAAACAAGATCCATAGTGAAAAGAAAATTATTTGCATAAACACATAATTTTGAGCTTGAAATTTACCTTCCTTTTCAAAAACCCACTTTTTTCCAAAGTGGAACGGGCCCTAATAAGGTGCTATTCAAAGTGCGGTTAATATGTCACCAAAAGTATGATAGCTGCAGCTTGCCTTCCGCAATCCGCATGCCTTGTGATGCCTGGTTCCCACACAATTATGTACTCCATCCGTTCCAATCCGGAATTCTGACTTTTTAAGCTAGTGTAATTATTACATGCACAAATTTTTTAACTTTTCAATTTTGCCACTCAATTTTAGAATTATTTTTGTACACTTTAAATGAAAACTAGTTGTTTCCTCATAAATAAGTAACAAATCCCGAGATGTTT
Source organism: Rhododendron simsii (assembly GCA_014282245.1). NCBI lineage: Eukaryota > Viridiplantae > Streptophyta > Magnoliopsida > Ericales > Ericaceae > Rhododendron > Rhododendron simsii. The sequence continues at coordinate 10,247,203 of CM024956.1, read as the reverse complement.
TGGGCGGCAAAGTTGGCTGGCACTCCAAGAGTAGTTTAAGAATTCAAAAATTGAATACAACTCTCTTTCTATTTCTCTCACACACACATTTTTGTTCTTTTTGATGAAGGGTAAAAGGGGAAAGTTGAACCTTTCTTTTGTGTTGACTTGCTAGATGGGACTTTCATTTTGGAACACCCAAAAAAGGAAAAGTGGACTATCAAATTGGAACGGAGAAAGTAGTACCTTTTTTTTGGTGGAGGGGCAAGAAGGTAATTTTACTGGATCACTCACTTAGGCAATTGCTGAATAGGAAGGGCAAGATGGACCCTTTAACACACAAATCCAAACTTTCGATGCGGGAGCCAGCCCTATGACACAGGCCCAAGAACCTCGCTCATCCTGCAAACAGGCACAATTATGTAACTTATGTTTGTATGTTTGGGAAAATTATTAGGTCATTGAGTAAAGCCACGTGGTATTTTAAGGTCCTTATTCGCTACACATATATTGGTGCGAGCTTCACCACGAAGTATATGATTCCTACATTGTGTTGAAAAATGACCCAAGAGTGCCACGTTTTGGTGCTTCAAGAGCACTTCCTAATCACTCCAATGTTTGGGTGCCCGTAATAGTGGGGGTAGGAATGAGAATTGAACTATCAAAAATTTAATTTCCAGTAATCAATACCTGAAGTAATATAATTTTAATACCTTAGTAATTCTAATTTAGTTATCATATCGTGTGAAACATATAATTTAAAATTTTAATTGGGGTGACTTCTCTTTTTTATTTATTGATGAATTGAGCCAGGGATTTATAGAATTATCAGAGAATATAAATGATGGAACAGATTATTCCTTTAGGGTAGAAATTTGGTCTCCTAGTTGAATCTATTATCAAAAATTTACATTCTTATTTCAATCTGTTCCAAAAGTAGGAATCTTCAAGATATGAGTTCACATTCCTATGACAATTTCCAGGTTCCTATGCTCAAAACTGAGCAGAGTTAATTTTCTCTCGATGCTGAAAATAGGTGATGGTGTTTATAGGGCAAAATTAAGGTTTTCTAATATTCTAGCTACTCTAGCGATGAAGTTTTAATTATGTGTCTAATCGTCGCCCTAATTAAGTTGAACAATATTTTAAGCCACAATTCATCAAATACTAGTAAAAAATACGTGGGGATCTTTTTGGGTGCTAAAATGGAAGTGCAGGTAAGGTAACCCATCGCTTCCACTAAGAAGTATTGTCCCTTCACACTACACTACTATCTGTAAGGGGCCCCAACACACCTATGCGAAGATTGAAAAGGTCCCACCACGTTTGGGTGGAAAAAAATGTGTGGTTATCAAACGTACATATGAGTACTTTACACAACAATTTTTGGTTTCAGAGAAAGATTAAAAAATTGACCCTACTATAGGCCCACCCCCGATGTCCACTTTTTGGGGCCCCCGTTATTTGTTTTCAAAGCCCAGTCCAGACCAGGGTTTCAGCCACCAAATCTCCACCAATTTGGGCCCATTCTACCTTCTTCCGACCCGTATCACAAGTACCTATATGGGCTTTGGGCCGGAACCTGGGTCAAGTCTCGTTTCCCGTTGAAGTGGAGTTCCCTTTACAATATGGGAAAATAACGGTCATGGACTAAATTTTCTCTCCACTCCTCTAAATAGTTCCCCTTTCTTTTTTTGGTTTGATGGGACTCGCCTAAAAAGACTTCACTGTCCAGTAGGGTTGCAAACGAGCCGAGCCGAGTTGAACCAAGCTTCGATGTTCGAGTTCGTCTCGTTCAAAACTAGTCAGCTCGGTTCATTTAACATTAAGGCGTTCGAGCTCGGTTCGTTTACTCAACTAATTTCTATATGAACAAGCCAAATCTCTGCAAACGAGCCAAGCTACCACTTATAACTTCAGCTCGACTCGTTTTACTAAACGAGCTTAAAATTTGATCTATACCGCCGGCTTGTTAGCAAACAAATTAACCGAACCCATAACGAGCCGAGCTAGAAGTCGAGCCTCAAGCTGGTCGCGTACAAAATCGGTTCATTTGCAGCCGTAGTACTGTCCCGAATATTCAACTACTAAATTCCTCTGTTTTTGCACGTGGTGTGCTTTGGCACTGGTGCATGCATGTATGGGTTTATCTTATCTTTCCACGTACCCAAATACTTTTACAATGCAATATTGCATGTCCATATCCAGGAATTCATGCTTCTTTCCACACGCCAATGAACACATGAATGAGATTCGTCATGAAGAATGAGGATGAGATCAAAACCCAATTTGATATCCTTCCAATTTTGTTTACGTCCTACACTGGAACAAATCTACGGCCGGAGTAAGACGCTTGGATCGATCACCTCCCAACAGATGGAATTAATAAGGCGTGAGTACTCCACAACCTTCACAACAGGCAAGTTGGAAGAAACGGTGGAGCCACCAAGATTTGACTGAGAGGGTGGCACTGTTCGGTGAAAATCTTTTAGTATTTGTTGTATGTTTTTTTTCATAAAAATGTGACTTTGTATTGGGTAGCCGATTAAGCTTTTTATCGGATAAAAAACTAGGGTTAGTTTTGGATATTATTATTTTTTTGGTTCAAAAAATAAAGGTTGGTTCGATTAATTAATCATGGTCTTTAAATGAAATCCGAATCGATTATTTTTCAATTTTCAATTTTTGCATCATTTTGTGTAAAAAATAAAGTTGTTTGGGTACCGAATCGTACGTCCGTACCTGATTGGCTTCCATAAGTCTAAAATAATATTTTTTTTGTATGAATTTATTCAAGTTTGACTTGAAAGCTTAACGAACTTTATTAAAATGTTCAAACTTGGCTTTGTTTGAGCTTTTAACAACTTAATACGAACTCATACTCATACTCGAGTTGTTTAGTTTGTTTATCGGTCCTAATTACTTTGTGTAGTTAAATCAAAGTGGAGCATGGCTAACACATGGGTAAATTGCTATTTTTTCAAATATCTTGTAAAATTTATATAGGCTACTTTATTATTTCTTCAGCTCCTGCTTTTTTCTTAGCAAAGTTAATTATATAATTGCATATTTTGCACAAAATTAATTATCGTACGTAGTGACGTAGTTTTATTTGTTCTTTCCTTTGGAGCAAAATTATCTTAATACTAATTTGTGCTTAAGTTGGTCAAGACACCCGTGTATTCGAAAAAGTAATCATAATATCACCGTCACATCAATTCATAATATGTTGAGGTATAAAACTGCAGTCGACCAAGTACTACGTATGCCCTCCGTCCCATTTTCATTATCCATTTTTTAATTGCCTACATCTTTCAATCTATAATGTTTTTTTTTTTTTTATAATTTTGAAAACTTTGTATTATAAAACTAATCGAGATCTATCAAACAAAATCCATATTACATATTTTTCAAGATTCATACTAAAAAATATAGGCAAAAGACATAAAAAAGACATACAGAGATTAATGAACAATGAAAATGGGACGAAAGGAGTAATATACTAGTAACGATCAGTTCGACCAGCAGTGTCGCCTATGCATTATTCTTGGAACTTCAATTAACTAACTTATCTCTCTCAGCTGGTAGCATATCGGATTTCATATCGTAACAGCAATTTACTCAATTTCTTTTAGTACGATAATGGTTTTTCTATTGCTTCTAGTTGTCCAGTTGTGCTTATATTGTTCATATAATTAAATGTTGCTATCTTGTTAAATATATAGTCAATTAATTATCATGTTCACATCGTTTCACTCTTATAATACCACTTGTGTATTATAATAAAATAAATAAATAGCCTCATATCTTGTAGTGTATAAACCATTTGTTCTGCGGGCCCACATGTTGCAAATACAATAATACCACCATGCGTTACAAGTACAGGATTTCAATCTTTCTTGCCAACTAAATAAACGCGGTCTCAGGATTTTGTTTTCGATCGGTCGGCTGTAAGGGGTGTTTGAATCAGTTTGCATGCACGTTCACTAATTCTTCCAGCCCCTGATACGTATTTTATATAAATTCTATAGGTCCAATCAAAAGATAGGTCATTCATGTCTAAAGTACCAGAGAATATTCATGCGGTCCTCAAGACTTTGTTTAACAAATGAGTCGAGGGCATGCGTGGTTTTCGAGGTGTTGTTTTGTGTGTTTTATTTTGGGCGGCGCTATGAGTGGTTTGTGACTTTGTGTTTCCTGGTTGGCGTATTGCCTTCTTGGGTTTTCGTTTTGGGTCACTACTAGAATAATAGATAAAGAACATGCTAAGAAAGTTAGAAAGATCACAGTTTTGATGAAAACGTGATAAAGAAATGTGAGGTAAAATTTTAATGTCACTTTGCTAATAAAACCGTGATAATTAATATTGATTATTACAGTTCTAATAGAACCGTGATTATAATTGCTTAATTTAATCACATTTTCCTACGAGCGTGATAAAAATGTGTCAATTTAACCACACTTTCTTATAAGCGTAATAAAATGTGTCTATTTTAATCACACTTCATTACAACCATAATAGAAATGTGTCTATTTTAACCACACTTTTTTGCAAGCGTGATTAAATGGGTCTATTTTAACTACGCTTAGTTGCAACCGTGATAAAATGTTTCTTTTTTTTTATTTAACCAAATAATTCCAAAACTAGTGATTCATTTGATAGCTTCTTACTCCAATCTCGCTTCTGCTGGTAACTGTGATTAAAAAGAAAAGGAATTACGCTTTCAAAAATTTCAAAATCCCGCGGCACACGATCCCGCGATCCCTTTCCACGTTCCGTCCCTTCTACTGCTATAGAAACCCCCATTCTCTCATCTCTCTGTCTTTGCTCAAACCATTGGCGCCGTTGTTCGTGATAACCCTAGCGCTCCTCCTCCAGGTTCGTCCATCTCTCTCTCTCTCTCTCCCTCTCCCTCCATACATATGTAGCTATACGTATATATTACCCATTTGTGCATTTATTGCTATGTATTGGTGGATCTATTGCTAAATCTAAAAGTCCCAATTTCTAACCCTAAACTATTTCATTTGAAAAGTGGAGATATATCTGTAATTTGAAAAAATGAGCCGCAGAGGCTAGGATTTCAGTGCCGACAATGTTCGAAGACGATCGAGAACGGGAAGTTGATGCGGTATTTGCCTTGATTGATAAGTTCTTGTAACTGAATATGTAGTTATGGGTATCTTTGTTTGATGGATTTTGAGCTCACTGATATGTCTTAGCTTCGCTTTTTGATGGAGAAGTTTGCTTTTGACATGGTTGGGTTCTGCGAATGTTTGGGCTTTGTATTCCTTTCCAATTTGGCGAAAAAGACAATCTCGCCTATCAGCTGTTTGTCGAAATGCTCGACCTAAAACTCGGTTTCTAGACGGGTTGTTTTGTTTATGCCCATTGATGAAAATGTTTATATTTCTTAGACTTTACCTAATTGTTTTGTTTCACGTCTTGATAGTTTGATGAGCAAGGTTGTAGTTAAATTTTTCGTTCAAATATTGCTGCACGAATTTGGATATAGTTGATCTAATTCTTGTATTGTTTGTGTCTTTGTTTCAGTCGTGGAATAGTTGGTATTTGTTTGCACAAGCTGGATTGGTATCTCTCTTGTAATCCGAGGCTTCTTTTTCATCCTTTTATGAATTAGTTTAAGAAGCCTATAAATGATCTTCTTTGTTTCAGTTCTGGTAACCTATGTCATTTTCTTTTGGTTGGATAGGCTTACTAAGGCTATTTTGGCTATTGTGTTTGCAGGTATATTTGATGAAATTCAAGGGGCGTCTCTTTGTTGTGAAGAAAAATGTGATGATTCAAGTTGGGAAGATCAAACATCTTGTTGTTTAAAGAATTTAGTGTATTTGTAGGCAATTGACAATTCTAATAAGTGGTGAATATCTCTTGCACCTTTTGTTGTATTGATAATTCCTGGTACTCGATCATTGTGAGAGTGAATCTTTTTTTTATTATAATGAGTAATATTGTATTTTTATTGGTATTATCTTTTTTGTGGGCTTGTGCTATACGGCTATCGTTCTTTTTTGATGCACCTGAGTTGTATAGAAAAAAAACATCCAAAGAACAGAGATCTTGAAAGCTCTAATCACAGTTTTATTTTACGATTTATTACCACAGGCAAAACCGTGATAAAAGTTATCTTTTTATCACGGTTTTAACTAAGAACCGAGATCTTAATCATGATTCAATCACGCTTTTTGATATTTAATCACGGTTTTGGATGTTTGTAATCACAGGTCAAGGCCGTGATCGTTAACAGTTTTTTACCACAGTTTATAAACGTGATAAAAAAATAGTGAGAAACAATCACGGCTGGATAGACCACGGTTTTAAAACCGTGATAAAAAGCAAAAGATCACGGGTAAAAACCGTGATCTTTTTGGATTATTGTAGTAGTGTGGGTGGCGTTTATTCATTTCGCCCTTGGTCCGTTTAGTCTATGTATCTCTATTTCAAAGATTAATAAATTTCTTTTGTTGAGAAAATAAAACAAATGAGTTGAGGGTAACTTTTAGACTTTGTGCCACATCGCTTATCTAAGCCACCCAAATTTGGTTAATATATTCTAGAGGTTACTATGCCTATAGCCAATTGGTTTTAGGTTGGAACCCTCCAAGAAATCTAACAGAGAAATGTTGTAATATTGATTGTATACAAACCATAACCCTAACATGCTTTTATATAGGCTACAGGACTTTGTAATTAAAAAATTAACCAATAAAAAAATATAAATATTAACCTAGCCTAAATAGGAAATATAATATTGAAACCTGTAATATTATGTTACAATAAGTCTAGGTACACTACATCAAACCACTACACCATCCACTACCGTTTTTGTAGGGCCCACCTCGGGTCTTTAAAAAATACAGAAAAATGTTCATAAATTTTAAAATAATATATTATGGGCCCCAGTAAAAAATCAGCTCCAACGGATATCGGTAAGTATTATTTCTTGATTTGTAGGGACGAAACTGTTTAACTGCACAGTTTCGCCCCTACGAATCAAGAAATAATACTTACCGATATCCGTTGGAGCTGATTTTTTACAGGGTCCCATAATATATTATTTTAAAATTTATGAACATTTTTCTGTATTTTTTTAAGACCCGGGGTGGGCTCTATAAAGATGGTAGTGGATGGTGTAGTGGTTTGATGTAGTGTACAGTAACGAAGATAAAGTCTAAGAGAAAAATTCTCACGTTTCGAGAATATTCTAGAATCCAAGGACGTTATCGGATAGTCGTAGGGAAAATTATTAGTCTTCCTGAAGCAGTATTTTAGGAATCTGTCCTGCCACGCATGGGTGGTGCTTCAACCACAGCATGCGAGTCCTGCAAGTTCCACACAAATGTGTGGTGTGGAGGCCTGTGGAGCTTTTTTTTTTTTTTTCAAACTTCAGCGGGGGTTAGTAGGGGGTGTTAGAGTTAGCACAGGAGATTCAGAAGCTATCCATAACTTGAGACCCCAAGGTATTGTCCCGGCAGGGGTCGACTCCTACGTGCTCTTTAAGCTTCCCAGTTTGTACTTCTCTTTCCATTTGTTCAGTTACTTGGAGTTTATTGCTGCATTTCTTGTATTTGCAGGTCTTGTAAACGTGAAACGGGCTGGGTCTGATGGAATGCTATCGGACGGCTGCGATGAGAGGAGCCGTTGGGGAAGTTGCCAATAACCAAATTTATTGGACCCCGCATCTTCTCAATCAAATTAACAAGGTTTTGAATATCGTACCGGCTAGAATACTGATTTTCTTACTAGTACGGTACGTACCAGTACCGGTGAGATACCGAGTACCGTTTCGGATTGATCGCTATTAGTGTTATTTTTCTACCTAAAAAAATTTATAGTATAATATACACTTTTTAAAACAAAAAAAAATAAAAAATATTCCGGTATTGTCCGGTACTTGGAAAAAAAAAAAATTTAAAAGTAGTCCGGTACTATCCGGTATTGGCCTGTACCAACCGGTATTTAAGCCGGAACGAAATTAGAGGTGTAGGGTACCGGATTCGGCCAAAAACAGTACGTATCAGCCGGTATGGAACGGTATTGATAACCTTGCAATCAAGTATACCCATCATGGGAGAGTAAAACCCACTCTCTATCAAGCAAATGCTTTATTGGTAGGTAAAACTCATTTTTACTTATTTTGCTAGAATGTCATTCAATGTATACCATTAAATTGAAAAGAAAAAAATTGACCCTTAGATTTAAATTTTTGTCAACCCATATTGATTATGGGAAAAAAGTAAACAATATGGGACTTGAATTGTTAATTTTAACAATCTCTAAATATATAATCAAAAAATGATGTGATAATTTTTGATTATCCATTTTTAATTATTAATTTGTTGATGCTCTAAAATCTCCTTTGAATTCTGTTCAAAACAAAGTCGTCAAAGAGTCCGTGGTAGGGGTGGGCCCGAATTTATTCTCCGTAGTGGAGTGCACGCCACTGCCCTGCTCCCCATTACTGTTCCTGATTTTATATAAATCCACAATTATTATTGAACCGTTCTACACACACAGCGATCTTTGCACAGATTGTGCACAGATTTTTTTGTGGGGCCCACCACGGGTCCCACAAAAATCATCCGAGCCGTTCATTAAATGTAAAACATTTTTTCAATGGTCCCTGTAAAAAATAAGCTCAATTCAATACCTGTAGGTGCTTCATCCAACCATCTAAATTTTCATTCAGATTTCCAGATAATGAAAAGTTATATGGTTGGATCGAATATCTATAGGTATCGGATTGAACTTATTTTTTATGGGGTCCCTTGAAAAAGTTTTTTACATTTAATGAACGGCTCGGATGATTTGTGTGGGACCCGTGGTGGTCCCCACAACAAAATCTGTGCACAGATCTGCTGTGTGGATAGACTTTCTGATTATTATTACAGTAAAGATACAAGTACGGCAAATGGTGTATAGCAACTGCGCACAGACCATTTTTGTGTCCGTTTTGGATCCCGCAAAGATGATCGGAGTCGCTCATTTTTTTTAAAATACTTTGTTTATGGTTCATGTAAAAAATCACCTCAATCCGATATCGAGAAGGGTATTTACGAACTAAATTTTGAAGCAAAGTTGGATGATTCGTAAACACCCTTCTCGATATCGGATTGAGGTGATTTTTTTAAGGGACCATAAACGAAATATTCTGAATAAAATGAGCGGCTTCGATCATCTTTTCGGGACCCGAAAGAGACGTAAAAATGTTTGTGCACAGCTGCTATTCAGCATCTACTGTACCTGTAGCAGCGTTCTTATTATTTAGCTCAATTGAAATTAAGACTATAAACAAATAATCAATATTTGCTTGTCGCAGCGATTGACCCATTGACCTCTCTTATGGAAGTGTGCAAAGGGTAGCAGACCAGAATATTTACTCAGCGGTTATTTTTGAAATCTATTATGCCAATTTTAGTCCTTTATTGGCAAAACCATAAATAGACTTTGGTCATTATCAAAGGAATTAGTAAAAATAATAATAAAATGATATAAACAACTAAAATGTCTCATTCTTGGGTTGTATTGCAAGTTACAGACTTTTTAAATGACAGTATGATTTTACGATAAGAAAGTGGTGAAAGTGAAATTCTGGAGTGTATTTACGAATTTGTAACCTTTGGAGGGTGGATAAGTGTTGCATTCGACGAGTTAAAGTGAGTGTTAAAATGTGTAATAACGTCTATAATAAAAATATAAAAAGATAAACAAAAAGTTTACATAAATACACACGTATCTAAACCCGTCGTCCTCTCCCTCTATATTTCTCTCTCATCCTAACATCTTCTTCGTCGGTCGACAAAAAAAATACATCTTCGATCTTCTTCTCTCTATGCCTCTCCACTAGTTCTATAAGTTTTCCGCAACAGATACGAGTACTTTTAAAAAAAGAAACATAACAAAGACACAATCCACAAACTCAAAAAAAAACTTATTTTCAAATAAGTATTTTTTTTTTGTAATTTTCAAACTTAAAAATAATGGGCTTACTGAAATATAAAATAATACAATATGGATCTTATTTAAAAGATCTCGATATACGATGAAAAAAAATATTTCGTAAGTACATTATTTTTAAGCTTGAAAAATTGAAAATAAGTACTTATTTTTAAAAAAAGATTTGTGGAATGGGACCTAAATGTTTCAATGGAGTTGATTTGTGTGCAATAGGTTTTCCTCAGTTGTAGAAGAGGCACATGGTAGATTGTAATCTTTATTGATATTAATGAGTTTCTAACATGTTGGAAAAAAAAAAATTGGAGCTGCTCTCTCTTAGTTGACACAACTAGAATAAATCTAACCCGAAATTAATAAATGGGTCGTCTGAGGGTGGGTTTGAGATCGCACCAAGCTTGCAGAGGTGCGGTTGGAGTGTTCGCAACTATTGGATGGTATTTTGAACGGTTGAGATTTTTAAAAAAAAATTTGAGGGGCCGAAAAAGTTTCTCAAAGTTTGGACTGTTGGATGTAAAGATGAACGGCTGTAATAGAACTGCATGGACTCTCTGCAATCCAACCGCAGAGAATCCGACTCCTTGGAGATCGATGCAGTGTTAAAATTAATAAATTCCTTCTTTGGAAAAAAAAAAAAAAAATTGTACCTACTAAAATGCCCTTTAGAATCATGCCTATTGAATAATGAAAAGTCTATGGGTATTGTTTTTTGCCAAAGTACTCCAGGTACATGAATCATGTGGGACGGAATTTTATGCGTACAATATATAATTGCCCCGTTTTGTAATTCAAGGTGTTCAGGCAATTTACACGCACACCGAGTAATTTTGAAGGACCAATAGTACAGCCAATATCGAAGAATCCGGTTAAAATTGGAGCAAACTTTCGAATGAATTGACCCCATGAGAGTTGATACATCTAATAAATTTTGAACTCAAAACCTTAAGATTGAGTAAACTCTTAAAGTACTGGGTTTTGGCCGTCGAGCCAACCCCTTGGTTGGAGGCTGAATTAATTATTGGTCACAACTCATAATTAATTAACTCCATAATTAATTTCTAATCTACTCCGTATTATTTATATAAAGGCTAACCGACTTCTACACGGCTCCCTACTTAATAATCCCAAAGTCAAGCAAAGGAAAGACCGTAAAAAGGTTATAAAAATTGCAATGTTTAAATATGCTGGTTTTCTGATTTTTGGTAAATACTATAATTCCAAGAAGCATATGCTGATATAATCTTTTGATTTAATTTATCGATCGCGAATAATTTTTACTACGAAGTGAATATTAAAAATAGCAAAGATACATAGTTTTTTTGTCATCTAACCTCAATTCTCGAAAATATGTCATGAGAAATAAAGTCACACTTCTCTAACATGAAAATTTTGCTCTGGTATTAATGGGGCCGTGAACGGTGAAATTGGTCTCCCAATATGACGTAATCTGACCCGAACACCTTAGTTATCCAAAAAAAGGAGCAGTATGTCACATCATACAAAATTGGTCTCTCTGTAAAAGTTTTATATGAATACAATCCCAAACCTTGTAACTCTCTGTAATTGAAAGAAAACACTGGTAAATTATTGAATTCTCCATCTCCCTCCCTTCGCAAGCTTTATTTTGGTTTGTTTGATTTTAGATGTGTAAATGGAAGAGAACTATGAATAAATGACAAGAATTGTAGATATATAATTTGGGCTTTAAAAGAGAGTGGGCCCCATAATGAAATGTTATTTTGTTTTTTTTAATCCTAAAATGCTATTTTGTTCACCAACGTAAAATATAAGTGAGACTCAAAACAGATCACATCTTGGTAATCAAATTCTTTTCTTTTGTAAAACTTAATAAGCTTAAGTGCTAGAATTTTTTAGTCCAAAATTCCCCACAAAAAATAAGCTTAACTGCTTGATTAAATAATTCAATTTTTTAGTCCAAAATTCCCACGGAAAATAAGCTTAAGTGCTTGATTAAATAATCAATTTTTTGGGTCCAAATTTGTGCCAACCTGATGTCTCCCACCGGGGTAGGAAGGGAAGAGATTGTTTGCTTGCTTGCGACAAGTGAAAACGGAACTTGCTCTCCCACGTGTTCCGTAGCTAAAGAGTTGCTAGCCCTTGAAAGCAAAGAGCTTAGAGCAAGTACATCAGAGGAGCCAAATATGCATTTTATACTTTAGAGAATCAAAAACATAAAAATACCCTTACAGCCTTACAGAGGCTCTGTATATGCCAAGTAGGGGTGTAAATGAGCCAAGCCGAGCCGAATATTGGCATGTTCGAGCTCGGCTCGAACAGAATTCGTCTGGCTCAAGCTCGGCTCGAGTTTGAATCGAGCCGGAAAAGTTCGGCTTGAGCTCGGCTCGACAAACATGTGCAAAGCTCGGCTCGGCTCGTTAGTATTCTGTTTTGAATAAACGAGCCGGCTCGGCTCGAATTCGTCAACTTTTCAGCCTTAATATTGAAAAATTGGCTAAACGAGCCAAGTCGAACTGAATATTGGCATGTTTGAGCCGAGCCGAGCCGAGCCAAGCCGAACCTATATATTTCGAGCAGAGACAAACCTGTTCGTGAACCTATATATTGGAATGTTCGAGCCGAGCCGAGCCGAACCTATATATTTCGAGTCAAGCCGAACTTGTTCGCGAACCTGCTCAAGCCGAGCCTTGCTAGGTTCGAGCTTGGCTCATTTATCAAACGAGCTGTAAAATCGAGCTTGAGCTCGGCTCGATTATTCTTCGAGCCGAGCCGAACCGAGCCCTTACCGAGCCGAACTCGTGAGAGGCTCAGCTCATTTACAGTCCTAATGCCAAGGTAAAAACCATTTTGCTACGGTTCTTAATTAAAAGTGCCGAAGAACTATTCATTAGGTTTTCTACACTTTATTCTTTTTTGTCAACTCATGCACTTTCTTTCTCTTCTCTCATTGGTTCCTTTATACTTTAAGTACATGTCCTACAAATAACCTAATAATATTATAATCAAGGGATAGGTAAAAAATCTGAATTATTGCAGTTTGTAGTGTAAAGTGAATAGGTAAAACTACTTTTTGAAGATTTTTGATAGCTATTTTATCTATTTGTTAATGTACTTGCTCTTATTCTATTTCTTTTAGCCCCGTCGCAGCAGACCGCTGTAGAAAGCCCCTCAAAGGCAGCTGTACATGTAGATGAATGAAGATCAACATCGTTCCCTCATGAGTTCAAAAAGTAGAAGTTTACTTGGCCGGTTGGTAATTCACTATTTTTTTTGGGTAATGCAGGGAGTCCCGACTCCCAAGCCAGTATCGTCAAATTAATATTATAGCCTCTTCTCATAGCTGTTTCCATGCTTACACTATTAATTTTGGTGGAGGGGGAGCTGTTGCCTCTTAAAGGAGGCAGCAGCCTGCTGTCCCGGCCGAATGGGGTATGCTTCGGTCTCACTTTGATGATCAGAAACGTTCACTTTGAAGAACTCATAGAGTAGAACAAGTGTACCAAAAATTAGCTCGATTGGATGTTATTAAGTGCTTCATCGGAACACATATAACTTGCCAATGATGGGTTCCAACGAATTTGATCCAGTGTTTCGGATCCATTCTTTTCAAGATAAAACTGTTTCGATAAGGCTCTTAAGGGCAGCAGCTCCCCCGCTTCCTTTAGTTTTATTATTTCAGCATTTGTATCATGCTCTCCTATCTTATAACTTTTCTTCAAAAGTATTAATTAAAAAATCGAGACCTAAACTTTTCACCTATCAAGTTTAGTACTGATAAGTACTGGAGTACAATTAATCTAGGTCGCTCATATCTTTTTTTTTTTTTTTTGCTCATGGCATACGTCATAAATATTCTATTTTTTAATTGAATAGTATCTTATCTGCATTTTGTTACTTTTTTTTTAATTATCTATAAAAATACAAAGGAGGAACAAGAAATCCAACTATACTTATGCCAGAAATAAACTGGCTTACAACTCAATCCCGCGTAAATAAAATTCCCTAATACGCAAGGAAATGAATTTTTACAAAGGCAAAAGGTTCATTGTTCTTTGAATTTAGAAAGGAAAAGCCTAGGATAATTCCGGGTAATTTTTTGAGGGAAAACTCTTCGACCACAACACATGCACAAATAAATGAAAATTGTTCATCTCTTATTTTCGTAGTCAAAAGGCGCCGCAATCACAATCAAAGATAACGAATTCTTAAATTGCGGTAGTACGTACATAGTCAATTTTTTGAATATCACAAGATGTATCGTCACAGTATTGATAAGATTTGTTATTATCATAAATATATATATATGTGTGTGTGTGTGTGATTAAATTGAATATATATTTTAATCTGATGTTTATATCTTGAGCAAACAGCTGGCTTCCAATGTGAACACCACATGATTTATTACATTTACGAACATAAGTTTACGTCTTTTTTTTATTCACATACGTATAAAATATAAACATAAATTTGCATTTACAAATATTGCCACGTCACGAAGAGGTTTGGACAAGTTTAGGTACAGTTTTGTGCCCTTTAGTATGATCTAGTTTTGGGCTGTTGTGGACCCACCTCGGGCTTACAACAATAATCAAAACGGTTCACATTTTAGATCTTACGAAAAAACCAACGTCACTAGAAAAAATTAGCATGATCAAACATAGATAGACATGTCAACAATACACTTTGATTATTAAACGGAAAATGAAAGATTAAACGACTCATTTTGTCTTCAATCATTTTGTCTTCAACAAACTTAAGCTGTTATATCGGTGTCTAATCGAGCTAATCTTTCTTTTCCGAGGACATACATCTTGGCGATAACTAAAAGGCGAACTGTTCCGATTATTGTTGTGGGCATGAAACAGACCCACAACGACCCAAAATTGGACTATACGGGAGAACACAAACCCGGACCAAACCTTGGTCCTCTCTCTCTTGTTTCTCTCTACAACTACAACTATATATTTTGGGGGATAAATAAAGGTTAGTGAACGGGCACTCCTCCTCCCCTTCTTATTACGCGGCCTTACCTTCGTCATTCGCTTCACCTTCAACTTATCTCTCTCTCTCTCTCTCTCTCTCTCTCTCTCTCTCTCTCTCTCTCGTCATTCGCTTCACCTTCAACTTATCTCTCTCTCTCTCTCTCTCTCTCTCTATCTTCGTCTTTCGCTTCACCTTCAACTTATCTCTCTCTCTCTCTCTCTCAAACTTTCTTTCACTTTGGCATTTCTTGTGCGCCATTGAATCTGTTACGAAACCTTCCAAAAAAATACACGCAGAGAGTGCATCTATCACCACAAGATTTTTCATCGGTACGTATTCTCCCTAGTTTATCACTGTTCTCATGTCTTTACCTATGGAACATAGATACAGGATTATACGTATGTATGTACTGGCAGATCTCCAAACGAATTTTAGAGTTTTCCTGCAAGACAGTGAAGATCTTTTGCTATGACTGCTCTGTTTTAAACAGTGGAGTAAAAATTTCTGTTTTTCTTGGTGTTTTAAGTTTGATCTTGTTGATTGTTTAGTTCGTTCCAAAGATTGTGGTTCAGCTGCCTAATCTTTTCATAAAGAACGACGTCCTTTTAGTTAATTGACTTGTCTCAGCGAGGCTTACCACCCCAAGTTCATAGGGTCGATTCCCTTCGGCAGCGATTTGTCTTTGATGCCACCTCACCTCACGCAAATGCGTGGAAAAGGCTGTGGGTGGGGCTAGTCTGGTTCATCTGGACACTCTTCACTACCGAAAAAAAGAGAACACCCTTTCGGAAAAATTTCAAGCAAACAGTTTAATTAGTCTCTTAGGGTCGATTCCCTTCGACAACGATTTGTCCTTGATGCCACCTCACTTCACGCAAATGCGTGGAAAATGTTGTGGGTGGGGCTAGTCTGGTTCATATGGACACTCTTTTAAATTTTTTTGAAGCAAACAGTTTAATTAGTCGAGGCGCACGCAAGCTGGTCTTGACAGCCCATGAAAGAAAAGATTAAACTGTTACGATCCTAATGTCCCACATCGGCTAAGTATGGACTTGGCTATGTGTGTGTAAGCTCTTGGGCACTCTCCCTTTGAAAGCCGGTTTTCAAAGGTGAGTTCTATCAAAGGATTTGTATTATTGGTATCAGAGGCAGGTTCCACGTCGAGTACAGGCTCAAACGCACATGTGCGAGTATTGGCTTGTATGGGTGTGGCTTTGTAGTTTGACTCCCGGAGGGAGCAACCTATTGATTGGATGAGAGTTCCATGACAATAGAATAATGGGCCACTGTGGACGTTGGTTGCGGAGTGTTGTGGTATGTTACAATCCAAATGTCCCACATCGACTAAGTATGGGTTTAGTCATGTGTATATAAACTCTTAAACATCCTCTTTTTATAAGCTGGTTTTCAAAGGTGGATTCTGCTCCAAGGCTTGTTTCATTAACTGGTTGATAAATGGGCGTACGAGGATCTAGTACTGCTCTTTTGAATTGTAAAGGGAAACTGGAATATCAATTTTGGGCAATAAAGGGTCGAGCTTTAGAGAATTAGAATGCCACATGGCAGGTTATCACTTGATTCTACTGTATCACTTATTACAAAGGTTACATTAATTAGGAGGGAATAAAGGTTGGAGCTTATGTTTCTTGATTTAATTAGGTCAACCTTTTGTAAACTGAGCAGCAAGAGTAGGAAGTTTCGTTTACGCTTTAAATATGGGTTAGGTCGTTGTTTATCTTTGTGTGTTGGTAATACATCTATTAGGTTGATTGCTATACTGGGGAAATGAAGAATACAAAAAAGATCCTGTTGACAATCTACGGGTGTCGGGTGGGGTTGGTCTAGTGGTTAAGACCTCAAATTTGAGGGTTTGCTCCCCGTTCAAAACCTATAGGTGCTATTAACTTCTTTGGAGCCAATTCATACAGAGTTTAATTAGGACTCCCACAAGTGGACAGTAGGATTGGTCTTTCAGGATTAGACGAGGTACGCGAAAGCCGACCGGACATATGCGTTATAAAAAAATACATATCTACGGGCCTGTTTGGTAGCGACTGGAGATTATCTATTTGTTTATTTTTGTGTTGATCCAAAACACGTTCAAATAAACAAATACGCCAAGTGAAGATTACTAAATTGTCCCTGAGATTCAATGTTTGATGATTTTTTTCAACTCAAATTGAAAAAGGCTTGATCTTAAATACATATAACATTCTCGAAAGAAATTATTGAGCTGACCCTGACCCACTTCTTGAATTCAAATAGTTTGGATTGGGGCAGTTGAGCAGACAAAGCTTTGGTCCATAATAATAAAAGCTTTGTGGAAATTTTCCATTTAACTATAAAAGCAATTCAATGTGTACACATGCAGCACAAAGAAAAGCTTCAGAGGTAATTATTTGCTTTAACTCTTCGTTGTTTGAAGCGACAAAAATAGTTTGAGCATAAACTTGGAATGAGAACTGTTCCGATGTATTATGCGATTTGGACGCAAATGTGTACGCAGCCGTACAATCGCGTGGGTCGTTTATTGTTTTGTAGGGGTCTACGTACACCTTTCAGTGTCCAGATCTGAACACGTAGCATTGCTCGTTTGGTTAACTATGATCTCTTTGTTATTCCTTCTTTCCACATCTGTTTAGTCATTTTAGTCCTAACTTTTTCATTTGCATTGTCTTTTGTTTCCAGACGCCGGCAACTAATAGGCGGATTCAAAGTTGTTCGAAGCGTGTAATCGTCAATTACCGACAGAGTAAACGACCCAAAGACGCATTTTCAAGCAACGCAATATGGACCTGGATCAGTACTTTCACAACCTCTCCAATGAAGACGACAATGCTTCCATGGAGGAGTGGAAATCTCTCCCCGCCGGTGTCGATCCACATGAAGATAAACCTACCGGTGGTTTTGACTGCAACATTTGCCTAGACCTCGTGCACGAGCCCGTGGTCACCCTCTGCGGCCACCTCTATTGCTGGCCATGTATCTACAAATGGATCCATTTCCAGAGCGTCTCAAACGAAAACGCCGACGACCCCCAACAGCAGCCGCAATGCCCCGTGTGTAAATCCGAAGTTTCTCAAAAGACCCTGGTCCCACTGTACGGCCGCGGCCGATCGGAAGGCAAAGAATCACCACATCTCGGAATCGTCGTACCGCGGCGGCCTCCGAGTCCCACTTGTGGGGCCCACGAAATCAGCGGATCTCGCCCATCTCTTCACCAGCGGAGGAATATGCAACCGGTTCCGCCTGTGCTCACTTCAGGCGGCAGCGCGGGTATGGCAGCCGACGCGTTTCACCCGATGGTGGGGATGTATGGGGAGATGGTGTACGCGAGGATGTTTGAGAACTCGGAAACTACGATGTATAGTGGTAGTCCGAACTCTTATCGACTCGCGGGGAGGGGTAGCCCAAGGTTGAGAAGGCACATGATGGAGGCCGATAAATCGCTCAGCCGAGTTTGTTTCTTCCTCTGCTGTTGTGCTGTCTTGTGCCTTTTCTCGTTCTGATTTTTGCACATTGTACACATTGTGAAATATAAGTGTTATGAGCAAATAAACGAAACGCGTATTCGGCCGGATGTGATAGATGACATAGCTTTTGCATTACTGTGCTGGTGTCTGCAGCAGTCCATTGGGCTTGTAGAGATTGTAATCCTTGTTTGAATGTAATCGAGCGTGGTTGATGATTTTCTTTCTGTTTATTTGGTGTCATCTTAAGCTTTGGAAGATCATGTTCCATGATCTATTTGTTAGTCCAACAACATGAAACCCTAGAATTACATAGTTGAAGATCATTATGAATTCGACAGTGCTCGAGATGAAGACATCTCAGTACAAACGTGTCTGAAAGCATCCGATGCATGTGGGTTCCATGAAAAGGATCCGAATCTTAGTCCGAACATCTGTGGCTGAAATATTATTATTATTATGAATAATGTGATGGATGGCTATACTGTCGTAATAGATGAGATCAAGAATGAGCCACACGCTTTAGTACTATTGAAGCTATTCCCGAAGCACCGGAAAAAGAAGATAAGAAATGCAGAAAATCAAACTCAATAATTTTCTACTAACCCAGCGAAGCTTCTTCATCTTTAGATTAGACACCAAATGGATAATGTTCATGGTGGGTGGTCCTGCGTGCTTTTCTTGTTTCTTTCCTGAGGGAAAGGTCCCCAGAAGGTGGACAAAGAGGCGTTCAAAGTCCACATGAAAGCTTCAAGTAATTCCAAATTTCAATGAGCGGTTGAAAGGGCCATGTTTTTCAAGCACGCCATATAAGGGGTTGAATCAAATTGAAATCTATCAACATTACCGGCCAGTTGTACATGTAAACGGAATTCGGGGATGGTGGTGTGCGCACTTTCAAGTCGTCGGATTGTGCAACCGACGGCTTGGATCTCATCTCGGCAATGAACGGTTCTCGGTCGTTAGTTGCCGAGATGAGATCCAAGCCGTCGGATGCACGATCCGATGAGAGCATGTAAAGGCCATGAGTGTACCTTTCAGTTTGTCTGTCTTCGCTTAGCTCTCTTTTTAAGTAACAAATAGCACTGGCAGTGGTGGTCTTCATGGTGACCACTATGGCGGTGGTGGAGAACTACCTTTCCCGAAAGAGGCCAATTTACTAATGGAAAGCAGACCTTTCACTATGGCGGTGGTGGAGAACCACCTTTCCCGAGAGAGGCCAATTTACTAATGGAAAGCAGCCAAAAGGTCGCTTCTAATTCTCCCTTGCGTGTGGCCAACTGTTTTTGTTTGTGCCAAAATTGTAGCGCATAAAATTTTTGTATAATGTGCAAAATATAAGACTTTTATACACTAAAATTTTGGCACAAACAGAAACAGTTTTGGCATTATTATTTCTCCGTTCACCCAGCCCCTCTATCTCAATCCACCATACTTCTCCATACTCTCCTTTTGTGGATCCATCTCGAACCCACATTAATAATCTGAACTGTTTATCTCAAGCATTCACCAGAGAAGAACATTCATGTAAAAAATTAGGTCGATTGAATATCAAAAGATACGTAAATTACTCATACAAAATGAACGACAAAATTCAATTTCCAACTTAAACTATCCATTTTGTACAAGCTATTCACATACCTACCCATGTTTAATCAAGCTAATTTTTTAATATTTTTCTCTTGGAACGTTCAAGATCAATGGTTTGAATTATTGATGTCGCTTCGCGATAAACCCGCGGAACGTTCAAAATCAATGCGGAACGTTCAAAATCAATGGTTTGAATTATTGATGTCGCTTCGCGATAAACCCGCAAAAGGGGAGTGTATGGTTGAGTATATGTTCAAGATCAACAGCTTGAATTAGTCCTTGATTGACGTTTTTCAACCAAAAGAGCGAGAACTTACTTACCATCGAGACATTGTACTACCCAGGCTCTTCTGAATAATTGGGAAGCGGGGGCTCTGCTGTGCCCCTACCCACACCCCAAATACACCCCAAACACTACCGTTTGGAATTCAAAAAAATCTTAAGTTATCTATTTGCAATCCTATGGAGCGGAAACGTGATTATGAGAGTCTTAGTGATAAAATTTAATTATGCCCCTTTAGAATAATATGATCTTTACACAGGTTTAAACTGATTGAAAATTGGAGCAGTTAGTTTTTTAACCATATTTTTTTAATACATAAACGGCCTAAACAATTTTTAACTGCTCTAATTTTTAATCCATTGAACAATCAATTGAACAAGTGCGAAAATCGTATTATTCTAAAAAGATATAATTAACTTTTGTCTTTAAGGCTCTGATAATTACGTTTCTGCTCCACAAGATTCTAAATAAAGAGCAGATACTTAATTATGAGAGTTTTCGAAACAAAAGTTAATTACGATCCTTTAGAATTATATGATCAGAATAATAATATTTTTGCACTTGTTCAAACGGATTAAAAATTGGAGCACTTAATTTTTTAGACCGTTTATATATTAAAAAGTATACTTCAATTGTCAATCAGTTTGAACCAATATGAAGATCTTATTATTTTGATCATATTATTCTAAAGGGGCATAATTAAATTTTATCTCTAAGGCTCTCATAATCACGTTTCCGCTCCATAGGATTGCAAATAGATAACTTAAGATTTTTTTTAATTCAAACGGTACCGTTTGGGGTGTGGGTAGGGGGTGCGGTGCCTAATGGCACAGCAGAGCCCCCGCTTCCGAATAATTGATCACAACTTTGATTTGGATACATGCATTGCTTTCGTGATAAGATTAGATGATTAGCAAAACTAACAAGAAAAAAACTCCTCAAAGGATATTTATGCTTTTTGAGATATTCTTACCAGATATGTTCAAGGTAAATGTCAGCACCAGTCCATACAAAACTGCAATTCTGAGCGTCCGTGTGAGTTACACCGTACACGTATCCGTGTCCGTCCCAAACCTGTCTTTGTAAGAAAAAACAATGTCCATAATCAAACAAGAAGCAAAGATAGTAGATATTTACATTAACAAACAGGAAGATGCCAAATAACTGGAGTTCGCCTTAGAATAGCTCGTATTGATGTATAAAACCTTCAAGCATGTTCAGGGTGTAAAAGCAAATCCTGCTAAATATCCTCGAAAAGTAAATTCCAATTTTAATTTCTTCTATTAACAGTTGTAGCCGTTGAAGATATGGTTGCTCTGTTTTTTTTCCTTTTACTTCCAATGCATAGGGAGTCATGAAGGAATTTACAGCTTAATTAGGTGATTTGCTTCTCTCCCTTCGACTAGATAAATTATCGGAACCAGTATGGCATATTCGTACATCACAAGTACCATATTATATCATGAAATTTACGTCTTCCCCGGAAATGGTATCACAATCCTCAAACTGGAAAAGGGCCAGTGGATACCATGGTCAACAACTTAACCCAATTCAATTTTTAGGATGACTAATTCTAAACATCATACTTTGATCAAGTGCGTAAATCCACTACCAAATTCATGAAGAACTCTGGAAGATAAAGATTTTGATAGAAGATATTCTGAAGTTATGTTGAAGAGATCATGCCTTTTGATCCATATCCGCCTTGTCTGGATGTGGCTCTGTAGAGCAGCCGTGTCCTTGGAATAAGTTAGTTTCCTGCATAAGTATTGAGGAATTTACTATTTTGAGTTGAATAAAAAATCAACACTGCACCCGTTATCGCTCCCATTATCATATCTAAAGGATAATTCTGAAATGGAAATAACTGCATGCCAACGAATCCGAAATGGAAAACTGAAGCTTTCATATTCAGAATGACTTCAGCTAATAATTTCTCCCTTCAACTCCTTGCCGCTTTGTTCTCCCTCCAGAGTCTGCTTATCCCCTCCCATGGGATCACGTGCTTCCGATTCTAACTTGGCACTCCGCATCTTCTTTACGAATTGGTCGCAAAGCTCTGTTGGTACACAACCCTTTTCCTTCAGTAATTCAATAAACTCTTCTGCCGCTTCTATGCTTCCCTTCCCTTTCAAATATTCTAGACAAGCAGCCACAGTGGCAATCTTTGCCTTCCATCCCGGATGACTCGCCGCAATTGCTTTCTTCATCGTCTCCAAAGCCTTTTCACCCTCACCATTTTCATGATATCCAGCTGCCAAGTGCTGCCATATGGCCGCGATTGGCTCCACACCACTCTCCAAGAGCCTGTTTACAATCGATTCAGCATTTCCTAAAAGACCCTTTCTGCAAAAAGCACTGATAAGAACATTTGGAACTCGAGAATCAAAATACTCCTTCACAGCTTCCCATTCCTCCAATATCTTTTCTGCGCCGTCAAGGTCGTCTAACTTTACTAGTGAGCTAATCATATTAATATAGCTCATATTGTAGATTCTCCCAGATGTCTTGTACAGTTGCCATATACGGTACACTTCCTCCTTGTTCCCAATGCTTGCATACAATGAGAGTATAACTTCATAAGCAAACCTTCTCTCCTTACCCCTAACAAGTTGCTCTGACTTTTTTATCATTGATGAAGCCTTTTCTACTGCACCAGCTTTCAAGTAACCATTTGCTACCACAACGTACGCATTCCAGCTCATAGTGACCACAGGGTCGGCTTCCATCTTCATCAGAAGCTTCTCCATTCCATCTAAATCAGAAGCATATGCATATGCGTTTAACCGAGTACTATATGTGAATTTGTCACCAGCTATGCACTTCTCTTCCATCTCTTGCATCAGGGAATCTAGTTTGTCATGATTTCCCATGTCTGAGTAGAGCTTCAGCATGACATTATAAGTAAGTGCTGTTTCAGCAAAGCCCAGCTCCCTCATCTTCTGCATGACAGCTTCTGTTTTCTCTACGTTTTTTGCATGGGCAAAGCAGTTTAACAGAGCACCATACACATGTACGCCTATTAAAGTGATAGGAATGTTACTAAAATACTTCTCTGCTTGCTCTAGGCCGTGTACCTTCGATATCAAATCCAACCTCACCGCAACATCTCCAGGTAGCAGATCAAGAAATCTTTTATCGCTCATCCATTCAGATACCTGCCATGATAATAAGAAACATAAAATGACAGAGAAAACTTGAAAACTTAACGTGCTATGAGAAATCAACTTTGTAATTTTGAATATACATTAGAGAATCTAATCCTATACTTTCAGAATCTGTAAGAAGATATGGTTGGATTTGCATAATGGGACATATCGTAATGGTCAAATTCAATTGCAGCCAAACTCGTTTTCTTTTATAAATCTTGCAGTCCTTGTTTGTAATTGCTAGTTCACAACTACACTTTTTATTTAAAACCCACTCCACTTCTTGACTCAAACCTATATGAAATATCATTTGCTCAAATCAAAGGAGACTCAAACAAATGTTTACTCTAATTTCTCTCGTAAAATTTCCAACTAATGAAACTTCTACTCCAATTCATGCCTAATGGGTTTAGCCATTGAAGTGTTCTCTATTAATGAGGCTTTTACTCAAATTCTGAGTAAAGGACTGAAAATGTCTTCCAAGATAAGGGCTGCCAACGAGCTGAGCCGAGCTTTGACGTGTTCAAGCTCGACTCGTATAGTATCAAGCTGTTCAAGCTCGGTGTGTTTACTAAACAAGCCTCTAAACATAAGCCCTGGCCTCTGCCTCTACAAACAAGCCAGAGTTTCAACTAACTTGAGCTAGGCTCGTTTACTAAATGATCAGCTCGAGTAGTTCATTGATGAAAAAATCGAGCTGAGCAGAGCCTCGAGCTGCTCACCAAAAGCTCGGTTACATAAATTAAATAATCAAAATCCTTTGTTGAGTAAATCGCCAACAGCTCGAATAGTTTCAACAGTTCCTTGTGTTTACTTCTTCTTTTTTTTTTTATCGGCATTCCTTGCGTTTATTACACGAGCCTCTATAGATGAGCCGAGCCTCTAAAAACGAGCCGAGTTACAACTAACCCAAGCTCGGCTCGGTCAAAAAAATTAATGCTTGGATGGCATTCTGAAAAAAAAAAATTCTCAAAAAATACTCATTACCCCTACTTGAAAAAAATGGATTTAGTGGTTTTGATCCAGTGTTTCGTATCCATTAGGATTCATTTTTTTTTCAAGTTATATATGTTCCGATGAGGCCCTTAACGATATTTGATCGAGCTGATTTTTGGTGTACATGTAGAACTCGACGAGCTCTAAGCGGTGAACGTCTCTGATCGTTGGACCGATGCCGGAAAAGCCTCGCCGGAGGCCGTGCAGCACAAAGCTGCACAGCACACTCCCTCTGTCCCATTACTCTTATCTTCAATTATTACCATATTTTATCTCTCCACTGATTACAAAAATCAAACTCAAAATTTTTCAAAAACATCATCCAAACAAGTCATAAATAATTAAAACCATTTTGCATTGCTCACTTCCCAGCTAAATAGGGTTTCAGCAAATCAACTTGTACGTAAAGAGAGACAGAGAAAGGGATACCTCCAGCGCTTCTTTGAAACGTTTGAATTTCCTGAGTTGCCTGATGGTAACCCTAAGTTCTTCACGCTCTAAGGCTCTTCCTTCTCCCACCCATTGGTCGAGTACTCCTTGAACCGAAAACCCAGGCGTAGGTTTTCCAAATTGTACAAGCCTACGATTCAGAGTGTCTTTTGACGAAGGGGAAGTCACCGTACCGGTGGAGCAAAATAGAACCCTGAAAACCCTAGAAATGCCACATTTACTTTTACCCGAAATTGGTATAGACGATTGGGGAATCTTCATCATCAAACCACAGAGAGAGAGAGAGAGAGGGTTTTAGGTGTTCTTCACTTCTTGTAAATATAGGTTTTGAGGAGATTTAATTTATTGGGCCTGTCACGGGAGTTCTCTATTCGGCCCATGAAGTCTTGTTCTGGGCTTCGGGATAGAAGTTCAAGCGGAAATTACTGGCCGGCCACCCCCACTTTTGTGAAAATTATTAGGGGAAAGTGACGGTCAAGAACGTGTTTTGATAATTAATACCTATCAAGGGCATGTTGAGAATATTTGTTAATACGGAAAATATCCTTGACGGGTATTAATTATCAAAACACGTCCTAGGCCGTTATTTTCCCAAATTATTATATAGTATTTTCTTTTTTCTTTTTTATAAAATTTGTATTTTAGGAATCTACTCGATGAGGTCTATTAAACAAAACCTATATTGAACATGAAATTATCCGTTCAAAAAAATGAAATTAAGTGGAAAAAAATAAAAAAAAAATTTGGGGTGTAAATTGTTATTTATAGGAGAGCATGGATTGTGTAGTTTTACATGAATTGTTTGTTTGGTACTAGGATTCTATGTCAAACTGAGATGCAGGCCTGACCATAATTCTGGATAACGGTCTTAACAATGCTACAATCGAAAACCGACTTGCAAGTTGCATTAACACTGGTAGTTTGATGAAGGAAAGACCTTCAGCTAGACATCATCAACAAGCTCTGATTGAGAACTCTAAAATGAGGGTAATTTATAAAACTCATAGGAGAATAACAAAGCCCAACTGCACAAAACCCAAACATAACCCAATAAAAAGAATAAACAATTGTGGCAGAGTCCAATGAACGTTGCATATAAAGTTATTTAGGGGTGTCCACGGATCGGTTCCGTGCGGATCAGATTGGAAACCAATCCGATCCGCATGTCGCGGACTGTTGTTTTGTTCATCAACAAACCGTCTGTGAGTGTGTTCGGTTGGACCAGTTTGGTTGTGGATTGATCGGTTTGGGCAGTTTGAGCCATCCGCAGGGCAGCCCTATAAAGAATGATCCATAAAGAGCAACGCAAATTTGTGACAATAGTGGGATTGTGACAATTTGTGAGCGAGCCATGATATTTGGGAAAATGACAGCTCAGGATGTGTTTCAATAATTAATACCTGACAAGGACAAGCTAAGAACATTTGTTAATACTGAAAATGTCCTTAGTGAGTATTAATTATCAAAACATGTCTTTAGCCATCATTTTCCCATGATATTTTGGTTTTCCAGAAAGAACAGTGGAGAAATTATTTGACTGGGCCTCCTATCCGTCGTTCAAACTGTAAGCAAGTGAAATATTAATTACACATCACAAACACACACAAACAGAAAGTAATCAATTTCAGATAACTTCATAATCAATTTCAGCAGCCAAATTGGATACATAACCCTATTAACCCAGACAAAATTCCAACTTTCCAAACTTAAACAAGAGCAAGCCAGAAGATCAATATACCCAGTGCTGCAGTTTCACCAAAACTCAAATTCTAATAGTCAGTGATAATGCATATTGCCAAGTGATTGAAACGAAACAGACCGGAATGGGAGTAAGATTCTATTACAGATTAGTATTTGTAATGTCAAACTTGAAACCCACTAGTAAAAAGTATAGTATTCTGTTCTGAAATGGCAGACAAAACAAGCAAAACTGAGATTCTTGAAGTAGAAAACTAACAAATTAAGAAACACGACGACAGTGCACAAGAAGCACTCAATTTCCTACCGTTGCATTCACTCATCTTCTTCATCCAATAATTTTTACCACCCTTTCTTTCTATTGCCAACCCAACTGCACCTGTCTTTTTAGTTCAGCCCATTCCTCCTTTTCCTGTATGAGTTGTTTATATTTGCGTGCAAGAGGTCATGAACAGAATGAATAAAGCTATTGAGATAAATATTACAATCGGTGGGGAAAAAATTAACAACCTGCTAACACATGTTTAAGGCATATTTGAGTGAATAAGTATTTGATTCGAGTATTGTACACGCGTCTGTTGTGTGTTGGCGCATTCTATTGAAGCTCTTTTTGGCACTTTGTGCTCATGGTAAACCACCCTCTTCTTTTTCTGTAACCATCAACGATAGCCACCCACGCTAACACTATAAGCATCATAATCCAACATCGAACTAAGCACCATACCATGAGTAGGAAAAGAAATACCCAACATCATTATAAAAGGAGCAGAGAGAAGAGATGGCACAATAAAAAAATGGTTTTTTTTTACTCAGCAGTCAGCACAAGGACCTCAAAGCTACCAGAGACATGGGTATCGAAATAGTGTTCATAGCACAAAAGGGCATGAAAGAAACCATACAAAGAACTGGACATAATAATGATCACCATGTATGCAGTACGAGTGCAAGAGGGACCAATATAGGAGAAGAAGGGGGAGGAGCGACTGGAGTGTTCACATCCTCATGATCTCCGTCAAGGCCCTAATGGTATTCAAATTCATACTCACGCAAAGTAACTATAAAAAAAAGAAGGCGGCAAAATCAAATATTTGCCAAGCGATATGAAGATTGTAGCCAAAAAAACTCCAACTGAAAAGACCATAAATGGCCACGAAACAAACAAAAGGAACAAAATACCTATTGTAAGACAACAAATTTATGTTCAGAAAACAATAGAAACAGACATAGAAAAACAGTTTTCTAGCCGCCTCCTAGAAACAATCTAGCCAGTGGCCTACTTTTAAGGTGAAACTTACGTCCAAGTAATTGTCGAGTATCTCTCTGGGCGGAGGCGAATCACTATTAAAAAGGGATTTGGGGACCCTGCTATGAGCGAAGCACAACAGGCGAGTAAATATTCGGAGGTATTGGGGCACCGCCATGTGGTTCACTTGGGCCACACCATCGTTACCCTTTTAGAGCATCTCCAGCATTCACTTTTCTCGACTAAAACTCCGAATCTGAGAAAAAAAAACTATATATATTCATCTTTAATGTTCGTATGGTCATAAACTAGGAATTCCAGAGTTTGGTGCAATACGATAGGAACATCTGAAATGAAACGAAAAGAAAAGAAAAAACAATGTCCATAATCAAACAAGAAGCAAAGATAGTAGATATTTACATTAACAAACAGGAAGATGCCAAATAACTGGAGTTCGCCTTTGAATAGCTCGTATTGATGTATAAAACCTTCACGCATGTTCAGGGTGTAAAAGCACATCCTGCTAAATATCCTCGAAAAGTAAATTCCATTTTTAATTTCTTCTATAACAGCTGTAGCTGTTGAAGATATGGTTGCTCTGGGTAGACATCCCAATCTGGGCTTTCAGATTAGTTTAATTTCGGTTCTTGATTTCCCGATGATGAAACTGATCAAGAACACCCTGGGAATGTCAAGAGTTTGAGCTTTGAGTGTTTGATACCCTTTTGAACCCTTGAACCTAACCTAAGCCTTTCAAAACTCCCAAAACCCTACTAGCACGCGTTGGTTGAGACCCAGCGCGCTGGGTCAAAGTGTCAAGTATTGGCCAAATGGTCAGGTTTGACTGTGGACCCGCACAAGGTGGCTTGGACTCACACGCGCTAGTCAACAACTTGCACGCGCTGGTCAACCTATGGCGTTGACTCGCACGCACATGTCCCAGATTCGCGCGCGCTAGTCAACGTTAGGTCAAACTTGCTTTATTCAGCATGTAGAAGTCATTATCAGTGGAGTACAGCACGTTGGAAGCTTCCATTTTGCTTGAAAAGCAGTATTCGGACAAGAGGTGTCCACATCCCCCATATCTCCCACCAACCTTTCCAAGGAGGAAATTTGGCCACCAAGCCAACCCCAACCAGCCTTGTTGGCTAGTTATTCTACCATGTTCACCACCTTTCCCCTCCTCCAATAAATACCCCATTGATCCTTCATTAAAGGGGTTCCAAGTTTTCAAAAGGTTACAAAAATACACACTTTGGGTGACATACAAACCTTAATCCCAAGAGCATAACATGTTCTTCCTCCTCTAAACACTCAGCCATCACTCAAACATCTCATTCAACCTCAAAGCTCAAACATCCATTTAAACCCCAAAACCAAAGGTATAACACCTTTGTATTGCTTACTGTTCTGATCCCTAAGGGGGACTGACATAGTCAAGGCTGGTAATCAATACCAATCATGGTAGGAACCAACGCGCGTCTATCCGTAGCTCGCACACGCCCCTCTGTGGCTGCGCGCGCAGGTCCGTGTGGGAATTGGTGTCCTACTGTTTTACGTTTTACTTTGTATAGATCATTGTTAAAACATGCTAATAACCAGTTTAATGAGGAAAGCTGCTTATTTTTAGTTGGTATTCATACCTGGTACTTTGGAGTATCCCTGGGGTCTTTCTGGATACGTCCCAAAACCCAGAAACATGTAAAACCAAATGTTGGTCTGTGGGATCAAACTTGTGCGTGTCTGTGGACTACTCACGTGCGCTGGTTAGCCTCTGACCAGTGAGTGGCCTTTGCATGGGTAACTTGGCCTCAGGCCACTGTTTTGTCCCCGCTGTTTATGGTATGTTTTGTTCGTTTGAGAGGCTTTTCAACCTTTAAACTGTATATTATAACTGCCTGAACTGCTTGGTTTGTTCTGGGTGTGCACTGGTCATTTCCAGAGCCCAGAGGCTTTGAAAATAAGAGCTGTGGGCTTAGGCTTACTAGCGCGCACATGTTTTGCAGTGACTTGATTAGTGCATGATGGTTTCCTCCTGCGTACGTCACTCCAAAACAGCGGCCTTCCAGTCTATTTAAACTCCCACAAGAGTTTGTTTTCATCCTATACTAACTGCTCATCCATGCTATTCAATCGCATCCTGCAAATCGTGTTAGTCTTTAATCCCCATAAAACTGTTCCCTGTCCCTAAATGGCTAAAGAATTGATTAATCAAACAAAATTGCAAATGCCTAAATAGAGACCGATCTCTGGATTGGGCGAGAGGGGTGCCTTAAAACCCTTCCCATCTCGTAACCTAGCTTCCGAACCAAATATGATTATGACAGTCTGGTACCTTAACTTATTCAAATCAAACAGAGTAGAAAGCGTTTCAAGTTCAGTTCTTTGGGTGTCAGACTTTCAAACCCAAGTGGCGACTCTGAATTGAGCGCTCGTCCCGATAGCGCTCCCTCGATCCACCTAGTGTATTTTCCAGGGCACGTTGCCCACACTCTGTTTTTTTCCCTTATACTTCTAATGCATAGGGAGTCATGAACGAATTTACTGCTTAATTAGGTGATTTGCTTCTCTCCCTTTGACTAGATAAATTATCGGAAGCAGTATGACACATTCGTACATCACAAGTACAATATTATATCATGAAATTTACATCTTCCCTGGAAATGGTATTACAATCCTCAACTGGAAAAGGGCCAGTAGATACCATGGTCAAGGACTTAACCCAATTCATTTTTTAGAAAGACTAATTGTCAACATCATACTTTGATCAAGTGCGTAAATCCAATACCAAATTCATTAAGAACTCCGGGAGATACAAGTTTTCCTAGAAGATATTTTGAAGTTATGTTGAAGAGACCATGCCTTTTGATCCATATCCACCTTGTCTGGATGTGGCTCTCTATCCGTGTCCTTGGAAGAAGTTAGTTTCTGACATATTGCTCCAAATCACTAGGTTTTTCCTGCATAAGCGTTGAGGAATTTTCTTTTTTGAGTTGAATAAAAAATCAACATTGCGACCATTATTGCTCCCATTATCATATGTGAAGGATAAATCTGAAATGGAAATACCTCCATGCCAATGAATCCGAAATGGAAACCTAAAGCTTCATTTTCAGAATGACTTCAGCTAATAATTTCTCCCTTCCACTCCATACTGCTTTGTTCTCTCTTCAGAGCCTGCTTATCCCCTCCCATGTGATCATGTGCATCAGATTCTAACTTGGCATTCCGCAACGAATTTGTCGCAAAGCTCTGTTGGTATACAACCCTTTTCCTTCAGTAATTCAATAAACTCTTCTGCCGCTTCTATGCTTACCTTCCCTTTCAAGTATTCTAGACAAGCAGCCACAGTTGCAATCTTTGCCTTCCATCCCGGATGACTCGCCGCAATTGCTTTCTTCATCATCTCCAAAGCCTTTTCACCCTCACCATTTTCATGATATCCAGCTGCCAAGTGCTGCCATATGGCCGCGATCGGCTCCATGCCACTCTCCATGAGCCTGTTTACAATCGATTCAGCATTTTCTAAAAGACCCTTTTTGCAAAAAGCACTGATAAGAACGTTTGGAACTCGAGAATCAAAATCCTCCTTCACAGCTTCCCATTCCTCCAATATCTTTTCTGCACCGTCAAGGTCGTCTAACTTTACTAGTGAGCTAATCATATTAATATAGCTCATATTGTAGATTCTCCCGGATGTCTTGTACAGTTGCCATATACGGTACACTTCCTCCTTGTTCCCAATGCTTGCATACAATGAGAGTATAACTTCGTACGCAAACCTTCTCTCCTTACCCCTAACGAGTTGCTCTGACTTTTTTAGCATTGATGAAGCCTTTTCTACTGCACCAGCTTTCAAGTAACCATTTGCTACCACAACATACGCATGCCAGCTCATAGTGACCACAGGGTTGGCTTCCATCTTCATCAGAAGCTTCTCCATTCCATCTAAATCAGAAGCATATGCATATGCATTTAACCGAGTATTATATGTGAATTTGTCACCAGCTATGCCCTTCTCTTCCATCTCTTGCATCAGGGAATCTATTTTGTCATGATTTCCCATGTATGAGTAGAGCTTCAGCATGACATTATAAGTAAGTGCTGTTTTAGCAAAGCCCAGCTCCCTCATCTTCTGCATGACGGCTTCTGTTTTCTCTACGTTTTTTGCATGGGCAAAGCAGTGTAACAGAGCACCATACACATGTACGCCTATTAAAGTGATAGGAATGTTACTAAAATACTTCTCTGCTTGCTCTAGGCCGTGTACCTTCGATATCAAATCCAACCTCACCGCAACATCTCCAGGTAGCAGATCAAGAAATCTTTTATCGCTCATCCATTCAGATACCTGACAATGATAATAAGAAACATAAAATGACAGAGAAAACTTGAAAACTTTTTTTGATAAGTGAACATGCTATGAGAAATGAACTTTGTAATTTTGATTATACATTAGAGAATCTAATACTATACTTTCAGAATCTGTAAGAAGATATGGTTGGATTTGCATAATGGGACATATCACGTAATGGTCAAATTCAGTTGAAGCCAAACTTGTTTTCTTTTATAAATCTTGCAGGCCTTGTTTATAATTGCTAGTTCACAAGAATCACAACAATCTCGAGGCATCATACTTTGCTGTTATAGATAATCCACTATGTTAACCATTGCCCAAAAGTGTCTCAAGACAGCTAGATTACTTGGGGGTACTTTTTCGGATAAGCTGCATTGCTATTTAATAATCAAATGTCTATGGAAGATCAATTCACAAACCTTAGTAGTAAGGTTCTTCTGTTAGGAGGCTGCGGATGAATTTACCCCATAACCTCGGTCCCCAAGGACGGACCGAGAGGCGGATGGGCCCAAACGACTGCCCTTCCCAGTTTTCAAATTTTTATTAGGATTATAGTTTTTTCTCAAAAACATCAAAATTACATAAGCTCGCCCACCCAACATACTTGTGGACAATCCAACACCCTCCCAACCAATAGTTTTTGGCAAAATATTATTAATTTTAGCAATATTTTTATTTTTTTATAATATAAAATTTCCTTTAAAATGAATAGGGATGCGCAAAATTGTATGAAGTTATGATTACAAATTACCGTATCTTAGTAATTGAATAGATCGATCAAAAATATATATGCTAATCTTTTTGTTAGTATCTCTTTAGTCTGTATTGATAAAAACCAATATTGCCTTTCATATGTTAAAATAAATAATTAACGTGCCAACCCAAGTTTGGAATTCTACGTCTGTCGCAGTCCTGCGCTTCTAAGTAAGAACCTCCAAGGAACCTCACTCTTATCGTCTATCGAGAAAAGAACACGTTCCAATTAGGATAAAACCTCCAAAGCATAAGAGAATAGCAACTATGAAAGAGAAAAAGAAGCGAAGTAGCAAAGATACTCGAAAAACATTTACCCAAATCTACTAAGTACTTAGTATAAATGCAAGATTTACTTATTTTGCTAGAAAAAAAATATTGCAATTGACTCTATCTATTACTCCCTCCGTCCCATAATGTTTGTTCGGTTCGCAAAACGAGAACGTAAAAATAATACAATTTTTGCAAAAAAAAATTTAATTTTTTTTTTCAACAATTCATTAGATATCGATAAATTCTTGTAATTTATGGAAAAAGTTTGAATTTTTATAGAAAAAAATGCATTATATTTAAGTTCTCGTTTTGTGGATCAAACAAATATTTTGGGACGGAGGGAGTAGCTAAGAAGCACAGATACAGATACGGGATACGATAGGGATATGCATATATGTGATTTTTCCAAAAAGAAGGATTCGATACCTTGGGGGATACATTGAATATAAAAGTAAAAAAGAATATATCATATGTAATTTTTAATTCTTAAAATTCCATTAATGATTAAAGTTTTTCATTACACAAGTTCATCATTTCACATGCCGAGAGAGATATTTACATATAGTTATACAGTTATATATATACACACACAATGAGAGAGACGAGACACTAACAAGGTTGTCGAGAAAGATGAGAGACGAGAGAGGGGATTTGTCGGTGTGTTTTAGGTGTCGATTGGTAGGGGAAAAAGAAAAATATAGTCCTTGCGATTACTTTTTTTTTTAATTATCGTCATTCCTTGCGTTACAACTAACCCAAGCCCGGCTCGGTCAAATAATTAAGGTTGTGTTTGGTTATCATTTATCTTTAGTTTTAGTTTAGTTTTTCAATCATTATCCTATTTTTTTCTCCAATTATTATCATATTTCTCCAATTATTACTTTCGCATCTCTCACTATCTCTCTCCAATCATTACCCTATTTCTCCCTCCACCTGCTACCAAAACTAAACTCCCAACCAAACAAAGTATAAATAATTAAACAATGATGCTACTTGCACATACACTTTTGCACATATCTTGCACATACACTTTTATGGAGCCCACCTCGGGTCCCACCAATATGATCCGAACCGTTCATTATTTTTAAAATAATTTTTTAAGAGTTCTTGTAAAAAATCAACTCGATAGGATATCGGTAAGGACTTTTTTAGATATCATAGGGTGAAACAGTCTGATTCGCACTGCAATTTCTGAAAAAGCCCTTACCGATATTCTACCGAGTTGATTTTTTACAGAAACTCTTAAAACATTATGTTAAAAATAATGAACGGTTCGGATCGTATAGGTGAGACCCGAGGTGGGCCCTATAAAAATGTATGTGCAAGATATGTGCACAAATGTATGTGTCCTTAGCATTTTTGATAATCAAAACTGTTTTGCAGCGCTCACTTCCCAGCTAAAGAAGGTTTCAGCAAATCAAATTGTACGTAAAGAGAGACAGAGAAAGGGATACCTCCAGGGCTTCTTTGAAACGTTTGAATTTCCGGAGTTGCTTGATGGTAACCCTAAGTTCTTCACGCTCCAAGGCTCTTCCTTCTTCCACCCATTGGTCGAGTACTCCTTGAATCGAAAACCCAGGCGTAGGTTTCCCAAATTGTACAAGCCTACGATACAGAGTGTCTTTTGACGAAGAGGGAGTCACCGTACCGGTGGTGCAAAATTGGACCCTGAAACCCCTAGAAATGCCACATTGACGGGTACGTGAAATTGGTATACACGATTGGGGAATCTTCACCATCATCATCATACCACAACGAGAGAGAGAGAGAGAGAGGGTTTTAGGTGGTGTTCAGGCGTTCTTGGATATACAGGTTTTGATTAATTTGTTGGGCCTGTCAGTGGAGTTCTCACTCGGCCCATGTAGTCTTTGGTCTGGGCTTCGGGATAGAAGGTTTTTTTTTTTTTTTGTCAATCAATAGGAGGGAATAGGGGGAGGGGGTGACGCAATTTGCAGCAATAAGACTCGAACCCAAACCAAACCCTTGGGGTAGAAGTTCAAAGTGTGAATTGTGTACAAAAGGAGTTCAAGAAATGTGAATTGTTTGTTATAGAAAATGTGAACTGTTATATATGGGTATGAGTTTTGCAACGTGTAAATTGTACACAACAGAAGTTCAAAGGGTGGGAATTGTCTATTACAGTGGATGTGAATTGCCTATTATAAGGTGTGAATTGCGTATAACATGCAAGGGGTATGAATTGTCTATTAGTATTAGATATGTAAATTTTGCATTTTGGTGTGTGAATTATCTATTTCGGAGAGTGAATTGTGTAGATAGGACGTGAATTCTGCATTTGAGGGTGTGAGTATTTTCATTTTGGATTATGTTAATTGTTTAGAAGGGGTGAGAATTATTCGTTAAGGGAAATAAAACAACTTTTTTTTTACATATATATAATTTCATATTCAAGATAAATCTTGTTTGAAAGATCTCGTTGAGTATGTTCCAGAAATTTTTATTTTTTATTTTTGCAAAATTAAATATCACTAACAAAAAGTAATAGATCCCCCAATGTTTGCTAATGATCGATACATGAATTGAGACACTACAATGTAATATTCCTTCCGCATTGAATAATTTTTCCTAGTACTAAGTGTGTCGGTGTTGAGAAAAAATGGGCTTGTGCGGGTAGTGTTTGACATTCCGAAAGACTCTAGCATATTCTAGATGTTTCTGGAGCACTCTAGAGAACTCACAGAACTCACGATGTTTTTGAAGGTATCCAAACATTTTTGAAAAATCCTATAAGAATTGGTGATGATCTTTAACACTCCATTGATGTTGGTGAGTGCAGAGCAAGCAACTTGTTCTCACTTCCCACTAACTTTTCCTTCACCCTTATTATCTTGGAATTTGCTTCTGCCTGTGACCACTTCTGCAAAGGTTCTCTCCATTCCTCCTACCTTTCGTTCTCTGCACCCCAGTTTCTCCTTACTACCTTCTTTGCTGAATAATCTCGACAAGCCCAACATTGTGCTTCTCCTGAACATCTCCGAACCCCCATGGTTCCCACTCCTGCTAGTTAGTTTGTTTGATGCACCTTAAGATGCCATATTTACCAGTAAATTTTTCTCTCCAATAATATGTCATCCAAGAAATTTATCGCCACCAAGCTTCCTCCAAAGTTGAGAATCTACTGAAATCAAATTTCGACGGCCTCAAGAGCGTGATAAAAGGAGACGACCCTTTTCAACAGCCTCATAAAATTCAACACTGGCTCTTCAGATGTGTGCAAGCTGACTGCGTTGTTCTCGAGCAATTCTAGAACTTTTAACCAAGATTTGAATCATCTATAATTTCCATCTAGCTTGTCGCTAAACATCTGAAACACAACAGAAGTGAAATTCTTGAGAGAGATTAAGAATCAAAAGAAAAGTTGTGTTAATTTTTGTGGTGAAAGAAAACCTGGGGATTCATTGGGTTCTCCACCTCTGTTCCACCCCTACCCGAACCCTTGCACTCTGGCACCTCAGACTAGAGCGTCAGTATACCTTTTACTACAGACTAGAGCCTCGGTATACCTCTTACTACTAAGTGATCGTTCAAAGTAGCAATCAAGCGGTATGGTGCGACTCATCCAGATCTCTATTATCGTCAGGCTTGGTCTCGCACTCCAGAATCCACAAGATGAGACAAGACACGTGATACGTGGAAATTCTGCAACATAAGACTTAAATTCTTTTACCAAATTGAATTACTCAAATCATGACTCAATTTTTGTAATTTTTAACATTAATAAAGACAAAAAGGGTGTCAATGGAGAAAATAATAAAGTTTTTGAAGCAAATTCGAGTAAAACTAAGAGTGAGTTAGAAAGTAGCCCTTTTTGTTTCTGCTGGAGCACGTAAGCTTCACGGTGATGGTATTCAGTAGAGCTCCGACATCCTTGCTAGGAAGAAATGATTGTTGACGAATGTCACACGTGGTGCCCTCACATATAGCTCTTTTCAATTTCCTACGTTTGCCTTTGAAAACTCCTTTTAAGCTGGTCATGTGTAATTTGGGATCCTATGCAACAAATAATTCTTCCCAACCCACTCCATCCAAATACAATGGACGCCATTCCCCTTTACCTCGCACTAATTACTCTTCAACCGACCATCTTAACCCTTAAATTATGAACCAATTTTTCAATCAAAACATTTGGCACCATCAGTTCTTGAGTAAGGTTTGGTTCTTGATCATCGAGAGGAGGAGGAGGAGGGGTGTGGAAGAAGGTTTTTCCGTCCTTGAAGGGCCAAGGATTGGGTTTAGCAAGGTATCCTTGCTTTTAGAGGGAAAGGTTGTTAGAGTTAGTTGCTATGAAACTGTTGGGTATACAAATTGATCGTTTCGGATCACTGAGAGCTTTCGTTCTAATGACAAAAAGGAGTGTTGGAAGATAAGGCTACCCAATTCTAATTCAGGACAATAAAATATTCAATTTCCACTGGAGTATCATACTCGTGAACATTTCTTCATTCATTTCTAGTATAAATAAGATCGATAAATAAGTGAAACAAATGTGGGTATTTCATTAGTTTATCATGTCTCTTTTGTCCATTTAATTGTTTGGAGTTCCAAGTACATACTTTTTTCTAAGGCTATTACTAATGAATATGTGGATTTCATTTTGATACCACTGTGTGTGCGCCTATGAGAGAATAAGTGTTGCATAGATCTTTCTGCGGTGTATATCTAGTTGTGCCTATGGGAGAGAGTGGTTGCGTGGACTTGCTTTTCTATATTGAGAAAAGTATTATTTTTGTTCTTGTTCTCGTGAGCTGTGATGAGTCTATGTTGTTTGTAGTACAAATGATTAGAACAAATTAATGATGTTTCTCTTGCTCTTTTTATATGTTAAAAATAAAGCCTTTCCCCAATATTTGAAGATAAGAAATCTATATAGGTTATAGACCAAGCACGACAATGTCCAAAATCACCCCATGTATTTGGA
Source organism: Rhododendron simsii (assembly GCA_014282245.1). Classification (NCBI taxonomy): domain Eukaryota; kingdom Viridiplantae; phylum Streptophyta; class Magnoliopsida; order Ericales; family Ericaceae; genus Rhododendron; species Rhododendron simsii. Next base: position 10,209,085 of record CM024956.1, on the reverse strand, counting down.
AAACGCAAAGGTGTGCCTAAAATTCATGGTCCTTGTAGAGGAATGAAATAGAGCATGCAAAGTATAATTATCCTGGAACATTGCAATACAACTCACATCAACACTTCAAGAGCAATGCTCAAGAAGGTATTAACCGAAAACAATAATATTGTATTATATATATGCCGGTCTTAATTTTTATACGGACGTTAGTTAAATTATATCCATGCATCTGATTTTTACAGATCTACATCCATTGACAAACTGAGTCTTCCATGATAGTAATGATTTCTTAACGTATCAAACAACCTTTCGATATTACCAATAACACAAAATTAGTTTACTCAACAAACGCCCCAAGAGAAACCATGCAACCACCCAACTTCTTCTCTTAATCACCAATCAGCAAATAAGATTGTAACACCTTCAGTACTTCAAGTGCAATGCTCCTAGCGTAACACGAATGCGTAGGTCTCACATTCAATCTTGTGAATCTTAAACATATTTTGAGAGAATCCTAACATATTTTTGTGAAGTGTGGCTCTCAAATGGACGCACCAAATTGTGCACTTCTAGAAGGCATTTTATACAGTTGTTGCAGAGCAACAGCAAGACAAAGCTTTGAAGAGGCATTGTTTGGTGTGCCTAATCTGTTGATTGCCATTTGAAGGCTTCCCCTTGTACCTATAAATTTGTAGCTTGCTTCTAGTAGTAGTGAGAAAGCTATGAGGATAGAGAACCAGAGAGTGAGAGATGGAGTAGAGTTGAGCTCGGAGTGAGTCCACCTCCTCCGAGAGCTTTTTGTAATCCATTATTGCAGGCAATTCAATAATAGATGAAATTTTCTCTCCGTGTTTTGAGTTGTGTGTGTGTTTGGTTTGATTCTCGGAGCATAAGAATTACGTGAGGGGAGAGAACAATGCTTTATATTTATTGGAGTAGTTCTTAATCAAATTTCTCATCCGACACATACATAGTTTCATTGTGAGGATTATTTGAGATGTTGCTCCATTTCATCAACACCACATCTAAGCCTCGGACATATTGGCCAAGATTGCTTGTGAAGAAAACTCGTTAGTTGTTTTTCATTTTCATCCTAGTTGAAGATCAAACCTTGGAAAACACAATGACCATAATGTTGCAAAAATAGACTTCCCAACATACTCTTTCCAGCTTAGATAATCTGCGGGTGAATCAAGATTCCAAAAGCCCCACCAGACTTTGAGAACACACCCATTGAACTTTCTACCAATTCTCTATATAATCTAAGCCAAAATGCCGCGACCACTCCCCTGACCTATCCAAATCGACACCCCTTGATTTTCGAGAGAATTGCAGCGTACTTATTAGAACCACCCCTAAAAACCATCTTTAGAGAAGCAACAAGACACAAAATGAAATATCACTATTTTTGCAGATACCCGAAAATAAAAAGACATCATACACGATACAGAAAAATACATATTTCGCTAGAGCAGGACTCTCATTCTTCCACCTCCTGATACAAGCAATATTTTCCACAAAAAGCACAACCGTATAATTAGATTGCCTCTGATCTACATAACAAGCATCTTCTTCCCCTTTCACTCTTGACTCAACCCAATCATTATGGTGCCGAGGACTTTTGAAGCTATTACATGCATTCTCCTCTTCCAAAGAGAAACGTCTAGGGTTGATCAGTTTCGTCAACGAATTCATTCAATCTACTAAATTATGTTGAAGCAGTTTCACGAGAATTATAAAGAAAATCATCTTAAAACCATGTAGAAGCTGAGGGTTTCTCTTGATGTACTTTGTAGGTGATGAAGGACAGGTTGAAATAGAGGAACAAGTGTAATCAAATACAAAGATAAGGGGCTGTTTTTTTGGGGGCTATGAATAGTAATTTGTAAGAAGAATGAAATGAAGGGTAAAAGAAGGATAGGTCTAGGCATCACACTTAGGGGCTCTTTAGCATCACACCAAAGAAAGATTGCATCACACAATCTAATAGCTTGAAAGCTACTCAATTTTTCATTCATTCAATCATAATTTGCCATAAGGCTGACAATCTTATTTATACCCATTTCAACTTGATTCTAGAACTTCCCAAAAATAAATAGCTTTAGACTCCCAAAGACACATTGAATATTGACTCTTTAATTGCATTAAAGACATGAAAAACTGAATGACTCTTTGATCAACTAATTGACTCTTCGACTACATTTAACATTAATGACTATGAAAAAACCAAATGACTCTTTGATCAACTAATTGACTCTAAAGACTTTGCTTAGAATTTAAAGGGACATTTTGACTTGACTATAACCCAAAAGACACTTCTGAGAATCCAGCCCATGCCTAGCCAATATCCCAAGTTGGACCTATTCATATGATCCAACATGTGCCAAATTAAGCCTTGGGCCTTAGAACCATCTAGTCTAGAAGGCCATAACTTCCAATCATATGATTTACCAAATACTCGTGACCTCTTTATATGGTCCGCATCAGTAGGTAACAAAAGCATTTAACTACTTCTGGTCACAAATCCTAGTACTTGGTAACATAATGACCATGCTCCAACTAAAAGGCATATTTATCCTTCACACCCAAAGAGAGCGCAACAAGAAGCAGGAGGCCTTACATATAGGTCATGTTTGGTAATCATTTTATTTGCTGTTTTCTGTTTTCATTTCCAGAATTTCCAAAAATTAACCTTGAAAGTTTGTTTGGTGCACTACTTTCACTTACAAATTTTGATAATTACTTTCGCTATTTGTAAAATTTCTGGAAGTTGAAAAATCATGCTTTCACTTTTTGCAAAAGCAAAAACCGGCTGCCAACCCACGCGACACGGAGCTTCTTTTTTTATTTTCCGGGTCTTTATGATAGCTTTCTTCTCCATCTTCCAAATGTCACTCTCTCTCTCTCTCTCTCCACCAAATCTCTCTCCTGGTTTCTATCATCTCCAGTACTCACCTGAAACCTAGCCACCATTGATCCCATCGGTTGAACCCCCACCTAGCCGAACCTTACTAGACCACCTTTGTCGCCCCCACGACCTGAACTCTGTGTGAGCTGAGCAATAGGGTTTCAAATCTTCTCCGTTTCAAGGAAAAGGATGGGCTAAGACAGTGCTCGTTTAGGTCTTCACTCGAAAATTTAAAAAACCACCCAGTAATCCATTGGCCCAGTAATCTTTTGCTTCTTCTTTTTTTTTTTTAAAACTGGTTGACACAAACATATTTTTTGCTTTCACTTTTTTTTAAGGTAAAGTATAAACTAGTTTCAGCAAATAGAAAATAGGAAACAGAAAAGTGACAGTGTTACCAAACATAGCCATAAAGAGTCAGGCAATCACGGCTCTAAATTTTCCTGCGAAGCTAAATGAAGAAGATTTTCGGAAGGAAATCAACTTATCTAGAGAGGGAAAAAAAAAACAGAGAGTACGAGAAATTAAGTACCATTTAGCTACCAAAACAATGATGAAAAGGTCTTGTCCACCCCTATCGATCCAAGAAAATAAGTTCCAGACACGATTAAAAATTTCTAGTTACACAACGCAAAGCCTACGGGAACAAAATATGGAAATCGAAGAATTCAACTAGCCCACTCAGACACCATTACCCCCTCTTAATAAAACTAAGGTTTCCTTGTAGAAAGCAAATGAAGAAATCCCCTTGATTCCGGTACATACCATTTTCTCTGTTCCTGGGTCATAAGAAATCAGCGAGTTGCTTCTTGTTGATGGCAGAACTTCCCCATTTGCCTGAAGTCATATAGTCTTGAATGATACTCCTGGCAGATTAATACTGAACAATTTAGTCCAAGATTTTGCACCTCCAAGTTCTTTCATCACCCATATGCAGCAACCAAAACTTCCTCGGCGCACATATCTATTTACCAAAGCAAGGGATTCTCCAAATAAGTTCAAGTGCGAGTATTGATTGGCGAGAGCAGGAGGTAGCAGCATCTTCAAGAATGATTTGGAACCCATATCAAACGACACTATCGAGTTGCGAACACCACACTTCACAAGTGAATCATCTACAAGCAGCGCCATTCACGAAAACGTGCGACCATTTGAAGCCAACGCCGTGTATAGAAGGAGCAGAACTAATGCATCTCCACGATCCTGTGCCTTGTGTGTAAAGCTCAACCTTGGGAGGTACTTTGCTCATAATTGAATCTACCATGTTATAAGCAAACTTACAGAGGCCTTGTGGCATGCGAAGATTTACGGCTTTTCTGATTGATGGATTCCACAGGAAAATATTGGGGTGATCTGTACTTCTGTATAGGCATACCACCCGTTGGGGCAACCCAGTATCCGGTAAAACCCGAGTTGGCCAGTTTTTGAGCGGGTACTCCAATTCCGAATACTCCTCACCAAATCTTCCATACTCACCATACAAAAGATAACTTTTCCGCCCTATCAAAGCTGCAAATCCAGCCTTGAAGCGTTTCGTTGTTTGCTTTTCCGCTGCCAGCAGTAACTGATTTGTTGAGTTGCGCGGTGATAAAACCGGGGCTTGTGATGAGAGAATACCATGATTTGCATACGGATGTGCATCGAAGAAGATAAACTGCAGGCAATCTCACTAGGATTTCAATCACTAACTCATCGAGTAAGTTGGCCATCGTTGTTTTCCTTGTTTTTTTGAGAAAGTGGTCAGCCATTGTTCTCGACTGGAAGTTGATAAATTATTTGATTGACACAAAAGAAGGCTTGTGATAATGGAGAAAGACAGGACAGTGAACTTACACTTGCGGTGAGATGAATAAAGTCCCTGTTTTGAGAGATCAGATCTTTAGAAAAGTCTCGATTCTCTACGCTTCCTGTCGATTCTCCTGTATTTGTGTGATTTGGGTATTTGAGGTAGATGGGAAACCAGGGGAAGAGATTGAACGTTGGTGGGTAATGGCGCAGGTATAGGTTTGGGAGGGTTTGCGAGAGATATATGTGAGCCGGTTCTATGCACTCGACGAATAACCACCTTTGACATCGCTTGATTTGTGTAGAACATATATATATATTTTTAAGAGTTTTCATAAAAAAATTAAAACTCATTTGGCTATCGACAAACAAAGGCTTGATCAGTTTTTTTTGGTCAAATGTTACGTTATTCTTTGCATCCATAGAACCGGCCCATATATATATATATAACCACAATTCTAAGTAAGAACAACTCCAACCAAGCTCTCTAATGCTCGAAATCTCTATATTAATAAAAAAAAATTTAATTCACTCCATCTTTTTATCAACTTTTTGTGCCTTATGGAAGAATATTGAAAGCATCCATTGTTATTTTTAAAAATTTGATCTTCCAAATAGTGATGATATCACAATTTTTGAATACCCAAAAGTAAATTTATGTACTCCGAAGCCACAAGAAGTGAACTTAGATTAGACCCCGTCCAAATGCCACAACACCTTATTTTGCTGTGACGCCCCACAACGTGAACCCGACTCCCCAATAATTTTTTATTAACATTTTCACAAGTCGCGAATACATATCTAGATCGCAAAATTTTTCAACCAAATACGAATTGAAGTATGATCTTATCCAAGATTTATATCGGATCAAACAAAGATGATTTATCGCTAAGAGAAACTACTACCTGTGACTCTGCAAGTACCTAAAAGAACCTATTCACGATCCATACATTCGGAACAGAGCAGTATCAGAACAGCGTAAAAAAGAGCGATTCTACTTGATTTTACAACAGTCAAGCCAATAAAATCCATTACTAATAATAATTAACAAAAACAAGAATCAAACAGTAGCCACAAAATACAGCAAAGCAAAAGAAAATGAAAAAACGAACACCCTGAAGAGCATTCGATATTCATAGTACAGGAACCAAAATTTCCGACGAAAAAAACCCTAATTCAACATCCAAACCCTAACATCAAATATCATACTGAACAAGAAGAAGAGTCCCCATATCCCTATATATATGTATATATATTGCATACATATATGTATGGATCTCCACGTTTATCAACGTCTGATGTGCTTGACCTTGTACCAGCCTTTTTTGCAGGAGTCTCCCACAACCTTGAAACCCCTCTTGAAGAAGGTCGTGACCCCCTTGGCCCTGAACCTCACCTGCTGCTCTAATTTCCCCATTCCCTTTCCTCCGGCTAAAGAACAGATATAACCTAGAGAGAGAAGTAGAGAGAGAAGGAGAGAGAGAGCTGCTAGATCGGATCGGCGTTGGGAGGGATTTATAAGGGGGATTTTATAAGGGGGGATTCCAACGCATCGCTGGACACGTGGCGGGATGGAGTGGATGCCTCGTCTACCATTCTATTCGTTGCTTACGTTGATTGCGGAGATAAGCATATCGAGTAGCGTTTCTTTTTTTGTTTTGGGACGGATTAAGAGTGTTCGGGTCAAATTACGCGTATCTTAATTAATTTTCGTTCTGATCCGGTTAAAGGAAGGGTATTCATTGCGATACTAAGAAATTTGCAAGAAATTAAAAGTCGAATTCAAATAAATAAGAAATCAATCTCACCAAACAACCGGACTCTTGCATCTTACTAGGAGGTCAAGATTTCGAGTCTCCCCACCTGCGTGTGAATATTCCTTTTTTAAAGGGCTTTTTTTTCTTTCTTTGTTTCTATTCTACGATGGACTTATTTTTTGAATTGGTTGAGTTGTTAGACTCGATTATCTTGTAGACTCTCATAATTAATGTAGTGTTTCGAATTTGTATTCTGTACTTCAAATTTAATGTAAAAATGATTTCTTCCATCTTGAAAAAAAAAAAAGAGACGAAACCATGAGACCGACATGGGATAAGCATCTATGTTAACGTCTATGATTTGGACCGCACTTTGTATGGCTGTTAAAGTCTTGAAGGTTACCACTTGGGACCACTTGATTGGGCTTTACAAGCTGTGTGATTCTTGATTCTCGATTCTCGATTCTCGATGTCCCCACACACACACAAAAAACGACCGTTAATAAAGGAAATTGATTCTCATACTCTCTTTTTATTTGAAAGTCGGGGAGCCTAAGCGGTTTGACCCATTCGGGCCATTCAATTTCGATAATAGACGGTTCAAATTTTATTTCAACAATGAACGGATGGACGATAGAAATCTATTTTGCTAAGATGAAATTGAGCATCTGTTGTCGAAATTGACGATCCAGATGGAGTCAACACACATGCTGTCTAATGGACATCAAGCTCCCTGGATTCCTTTTTTTTTATAACCCCCGGATTCTTCTTCTTTTTCTCCCCTTACAGTGACGTGAAATTACAAGATTATCTTTTTCATATGTAAATGAAAAATATATGAAGGGTACTTTTGTAATTTTAGATAAATGATGACAATTTTTTTTCTTTTTTTAATGCCTTTGATGACAAAAAATTGAGTGCCTTTGAACAAACGATGAGTGTGAGAATCAATTTCCTTAAATTAATTAATACTCCATCTTTCTAGCCCCAAATTGTTGTATTAATGTTGTTCATGTTGGGTTTTTTAAGGTCCATCGATTGTAGAGATTCGAAGATTCCAAAAATATCATGGAAAATTACGTTTAAAAAAGTCCAGAATTACATGTTTATTTGTCGGGAGTCAAAACTTCAATAGATATCGATGAAATGTAAAATATGTTGGGATATAGCTGAGCAGATGGATGGTGAGAACAAATTTCAATATACTCCCTTCATTCAAATTTAATTGTCCATTACGATTTTACGTGTATTTTCAACTATTTATATCTATCGACATATTTAATGTTTTTATTTTCAACTGTTTATATCTCTTGACATATCTTATCTTATATTTTATAGTAAAAATTGAGTTCTATCAAATAAGATCTATATTGCATTTTTTTAATAATATACTTCGAGAGATATAAGCAGTTAAAAATGCATGCAAAATCATAGTGGATAATTAAATAGGGACGGGAGGGAGTATCTATCTTGGTTGAAGTCATGGGCCAATGACATGCATTTTTTTTTTTTGCACTCATGCAAATCACAAACTTGAAAAAGACTACAGTACAAAAATCAATTTTAAGTCCCGTTACCTGAGGTTTTTTTTTTTTTTAAATACTTATTTTTCACTTTAAGAAACAAGTCATTTTTTTATAATATATTACTTTTAATTCAAAATAAGTTTTGTTAGCGAAACGGAGCCTAAGTTTTATCTTGACAGAGGGGTAATAAGAAATTGGGTAAATTACATTAATGTCTCCTCAACTTTGACACATTTCCACTTATATCATATGCTTGGTGGTGTGAATTATCACTGAAAAAGTGGGTATATAAAGTCATAAAGTGATTCCCCAGCTGGATAAACTCGAATGCATACTTTTTGACTATCTTAATGTGTAAAGATATTCAAAAGCTACCCAAGTTTAGATATTTTATAGTGTTCGAGCCAATTTACGCTTATATCGTGTAATCAAACCAAATCCATCTTCCATTAACAAGGGTCTCATTTAATTAAAGCCGATTGAAGTAAGGCTTGAAACCAATTGATCCTATTAGAGGTGTCAACGGGCAGTGCCGTGTCGGCCTGGCTTGTTTAGGTCTATGCCAATTGTGCTTCGTGCTCCATGCTTGCCCGTTTACTTTATCGTGTCGTGCCATATTATTTTTTTAATCTTGTCGTGCCATGCTGGCCTATTTACTGAATTGTGTCATACCGTGCCATACCGTTTTTTTAATCGTGTGTCATGTTGTGCCATACCCATGTTGGCACATCTCCAACCGTGTTTCATCAAAAAGAAAAAAAGAACTCCGAAAAGTGTAAAATGTTATGTTATAGTACAGAATAAGAAATTAATTTTTTTTTGGTATTAAAATTAGTATTTGGTGTGCCATGCCCTTTCGTACCCGTATTGTGCTGCTCGTGTTATGCCCGTCTACAATCATGCCATCCCGTACTGTGCCAGCCTGGCCGCCTAACACCTCCCGATCCTATAAAAGTTTGATAGTAGAACATTGGACGAAAATAACGTTAAACCTACAATATTCTAAACATAAGTTTAAACTTCAAACATATGAACGTGAATCAAAAGATTGTGAATCTCATTCCAACAAGCTAGGTTGCCATTGTGCCACTTGCTAAAAACCAGAGTTGCAAGATACGGCCCCCAAGTACTTTTCAAATCATATCTTTTGATTTTCTAAAGAGTTGGGGAATCTATTCGAAACGAAAAAAAATTCAGTGCCGAGCGGGTACCACGTAGTGCCCGCTCGGCCATCGGAGCCGTCCATTTCGTATATCAGACCCGTATTGTGCTCGTGTTATGCCTGTCTACAACCATGCTGTCCCGTACTGTGCCAACCCAACCGCTTAACACCTCCCGATCCTATAAAAGTTTGATAGTAGAACACTGGACGAAAATAATGTGAAACCTACAACATTCTAAACATAAGTTTAAACTTCAACATATGAGCGTGAATCAAAAGATTGTGAATCTCATTCCAACAAGCTAGGTTGCCATTGTGCCACTTGCCAAAAACCAGAGTTGCAAGATACGGCCCCCAAGTACTTTTCAAATCATATCTTTTGATTTCTAAAGAGTTGGGGAATCATATCTTTGAATTTATGTTTCGTTTGAAACGAAAACTGGTAGGGACCCAAACCGCATGTATTTTTCTATCGATATGTGGTAAAAAATTAATTCATAAGTATATATTGCTATTCGTGAGTCATGAGGCCCGGAAAGACAAAAGATTGTGTGTGTGTATGTGCAAAACTGTGCTATTTAATTTTATGTACGCCGCAAAAAAAAAAAAAAGATTGATAAGTCTTATAAGCAGCTTATTTTACATTTTTAACTTAAAAATAAAGTAAATAAAAAATAATTTTTTAATTTTTTTGCATCGTATAAAAGATCTTATCGAGATCTTCCAAACAAGATCCATATTGCATATTTTTATATTTCAATAAGCTCATAATTTTTAAGCTTGAAATTGCTTTCTTAAAAACTAAGAGTTTTTTTTTTTTTCCGGCACGGAGCCTTAGATAGGATTAGTAAGGAGATGTGATTGAGATGGGATTAGTAAGGAGATGAGATTATGGCGTGGGATTCGTAAGTAGTTGGGATTAGTAATATAATGTTTGTTTCCCACGCGTAGAATAGGATTGGAAGATTGATATTCCAATATTACCCTTGTTCATCTGTAATTTCCAAAATTTTACCTAATTTGTTTTTTTGGCAATAAACAATGGAATATTTACCCAAAAAAACATAGAATGATAAAATTGTTAATACCATGTTTGTTTAGGACACGATTAGATTAGATTAAAACAATAATTTTCTTTAATTTTTGCCCTCAATGAAGTAAAAAGAGAAAATACAATTAAAATGTCCTATTTTTTTAGTTTTTCTTCTTCTTCTTCTTCTTCTTTTTTTAACTGTACTTACCATTTTGTGAAAATAAAATTAAAATGGTTAGAAAATGCAACTAATGTACATTTTTATACTACATTCAGGTCCAACACAATTATGGCAACCCAACACCATGCACCGACGGTGCACAACTGGGTTTGTGAAATCCACTTTTGAGTTCCACACAAGTTCCACACAAATAATTCAAGTTACTAATTAAATCTATTATGCATTTTTTTCCATTTCCGTTTGTCTTTTTGGGTTTTACAAGTTCCAAAAATATCACGAAGCAAAAAAAAAAAATGGAACAAAACAAAAAATTTACAAAACATGAAGAAAAAAAAAGTGTTTTAAAATCATTGCGCAAAAAATGTAGGAAAATAATGGATGTTTTTAACTCACCCTTCAAAAATGGACCGATGCATTGATAATCTAATTTTTACACAACCAATATCATACCCATTATATTGGTGGTAATTTTCAGAGGTTTTTTGGTGCATAGGTGAGATCCCAAGGGTAATTAGGTCAATGTAATTTAATTTCATGGGATAGGATTGTTAATACCTAATCCCCCAAGGTATTACTAATCCTCCCTAGTGAGGAGATTGCCCATCCCATGGGATTACTAATCCCCTCCCATTTTGTGCAATCAAACATAGTATTAGGGAACCCATAGGATTAGTAATCCTATCTCACCTTCTAACGCACTTATCAAACAAGGCCTTAAAGGGATTTGCAGGAATCAGTCACATTGAGTTTTTCTAAATTAACTTGAAAACTAGTATAGCCCGTGAAATGTTTGGGATTGTGTTGGCGCCCGACACCCCCTCGTGTCTGCCACTGCTTTCTAATGTCCCTTCTCTTTCTTTATCTCATAGCGCGCTGTTTCCTATCCAACTTCAAAACCAACTGAATTTTACCTTAAAACTTATCCGATGGGAGTCATGGACTCATGGGACTCTCCAACATCTGCTGTGTGCACTGAAAGCCTTACTTGAACTTGGAAAGATTCTGATGTTTTGAGTTTTCCCAGGGGAGGGCTCTGATCATAGACTCTCGTCTCTCGAAACGCCACTCTGGAACAAAAGCTACAAATTCTTTCCTCGGATCATGCCTCTTTCCATCAGTGCGGCATTTTAGGTGTTGTGAGATCCGGTTTTGTTCTAGAACGGCTCATTCGGTTGCACATATTTAATTAGCTAGTTCGGATTTGCGTGGCTTTAGTGTTATAACATGAGAAGCTAGACCTCCTATTTACACAATAATCATTTTCATTGATGTACCTTTTGATTCGTATTCAACAAAATCCCAACCGTTTAGGCCAAAAAGAGAGAAAAAGATCATGCTTCTTTGCTGTGGAAATGACAACCGAGCCTTTTGATTTAGACCCAAAACAAATTTGTTTTACTTAAGTCTCATTCTCATTACTTACCAAAAAAAAAAAGTCTCATTCTCATTGGCAATGTTCAATTAGAGACAAAAGTATCTCACCAAAGTTTAACATGACTAGGTTTTACTTGTTGATCAATAATGTAATAAGATGCTGTCACTGTTGCACTCAATATTTAATATCAATGAGATGACCTCCTAGACTTTTTACCAGTTTCCTTTTCAAAACCTCGTCTTGCCCATTCATTCATTTGGCTCATCGAGTTTTAGACTCATATTGTTCTTCCTTCTTTTTTTTCCCCCTCTATTCCCCCTCCCGTTCTTTCCAATTTTAATCTTTCTTTTTTTTTTTTCTTTTTTTTTTATTTATAATTTTCAATTCTTTTCTTTATTTGTTTCCTTTTCCATTTTCCCCTCTTTTTTTTTAGTTAACTCAAATTCTATTTTCAATTAACCACGACAATACCATATTTAAGACCAATGCTCCGCGCCCAAGCTAACATATCTTCTATGCTTTCAAAAATCTATACAAAAAAAAACGAATATGTTTAAGTACAACATTAACCAATCTTAACATATTTTTTATACTTTTAAAATAGGAAATTGACAATGCCAAAACAATTTGAGCCCGTGCTTGGATTGGATCTTGACTGTACTAAGTAAATTTTTTGCTCTAAGACATTTCAACGAATACTCTAAGACTCTTTATTTGGATTGAAAATTGAAACACTTATCTTTTTAATATATATAGGAAAAAAACATTAGGATTAATTTTTAACTATATTTGTTAATAGATAAACGGTGTAAAAGAATAAAGTGTTTCAATTTTCAATTCGTTTGAACCGGTACAAAGATGTTATTTTTCTGATCATTTCATCCTAGATGGTCGTAGTAAATTTTTGGCTTTAAGGCCTTTCTACGAGCACCCTAAGACTCTTTATGTAGTTTAGAACTCTTAGAGTGCCCATTGAAAGACCTTAGAGCAAAAAATTTACTACGACCATTTATTTTTTAAACATTTCATCCCAAATGGTCGTAGAAATTTTTTTAATACACTTATTTTTTAAACTATTTTTTAATATATAAACGGTGTAAAAAAATAAGTGTTTCAATTTTCAATCCGTTTGATTCGGTTCAAAGATGTAATTTTTTCTAATTATTTCATCCTAAATGGTCGTAATAAATTTTTGGCTTCAAGGCCTTTCGATGGACACCCTAAGAGAGTCTTGAAACTAAATAATGAGTTTTATGGTGTTTGTTGAAAGATCTTAAACCAAAAAATTCTTTATGACCATTTAAAATAAAATAATAAAAAAAAGATCTTTGCTCTGATTTAACTGAATTGCAAATTAAAGTACTTCATTCTTGAATTATATTTTTAAATATACAAAGGGTGTATTTATAGAAATTAAATAAATAAGATATAAGTAATTAAATAAAAAAATAAATTAAAAAGTAGGGGGGATCCAAGGGCTCTGCTGTCGTTTTAGTTAAAAAAAAAAATAGAAACCAGCCATTTGCAATCCTATGGAGTAGAAACGTGATTTGAAGAAACACACTACTGAATCTTTTAAGAGAATCTATGCTAAATAATGGTTAACAAATTTATTAAATTGTACTATAGTTAAAAAAAAGTAATCCTAAATATAACATTTGTATTCTGGATTAATATGTCATTTGCAAAATACATTTCGTAATTAGTTCCCGAACACTAATTGTAATCTTAATGAATTTTTTATTTTACGGCCTTTCAACGAGCACTCTAAGGCTCATTATTTAGTTTTAGGACTCTCTTAGAGTGCTCATTGAAAGACCTTGGAGCCAAAAATTTATTACGACCATTTAGGATGAAATGATCAAAAAAAATAACATCTTTGCACTGGTTCAAACGGATTGAAAATTGAAACACTTATTTTCGCAACTATATTTTTTGATCTATAAAAGACAAAAATAGAAAAATAAAATAGTCGGATAAACATGATCAATTGAAACACTTTTTTTTCTCTCAATTACTTTACAAAGCCTAGAATTAAACTTGAACCTATTATTAAAGAGAAAAAAAATTCAAATTGGAAAGAAAAAAATGAAAAAAAATGAAAAAAAAAACCAAACCGGAAAGAGAAGGAAAAAAAAAAGAAAAAAAGAAAAACAAACTGTAAAGAAATAAAGAAAGAAAGAAAAGGGAGAGAGAGAGAGAGAGAGAGAGAGGCGGGGGTAATTCCGGAAAGGGGAGGTGGGGCCAGGGGGGTGTGTGTGTCAGGGTGGGGATTAGCAATTTACTTTCTAAATGTCCCATCTCTTTCTTTATCTCATAGCGCGCTGTTTCCTATCCAACTTCAAAACCAACTGAATTTAGCTTAAAACTCATCCTATGGGAGTCATGGACTCATGGGACTCTCCAACATCTGCTGTGTGCACTGAAAGCCTTACTTTAACTTGGAAAGATTCAGATGTTTTGAGTTCTCCCAAGGGAGGGCTCTGATCATAGACTCTCGTCTCTCAAAATGCCACTCTAGAACAAAAGCTACAAATTCTTTCCTCGGATCATGCCTCTTTCCATCAGTGCCGCATTTTAAGTGTTGTGAGATCCGATTTTGTTCTAGAACGGCTCATTCGGTTGCACATATTTAATTAGCTAGTTCGGATTTGCGTGGCTTTAGTGTTATAACATGAGAAGCTAGACCTCCTATTTACACGATAACCATTTTCATTGATGTACCTTTTGAATCGTATTCAACAAAATCCCAACCGTTCAGGCCAAAAAGAGAGAAAAAGATCATGCCTCTTTGCTGTGGAAATGACAACCGAGCCTTTTGATTTAGACCCAAAACAAATGTGTTTTACTTAAGTCTCATTCTCATTGGCAATGTTCAATTAGAGACAAAAGTATCTCACCAAAGTCTAACATGACTAGGTTTTACTTGTTAATCAATAATGTAATAAGATGCTGTCACTGTTGCACTCAATATTTAATATAAATGAGATGACCTCCTAGACTTTTTATCAGTTTCCTTTTCAAAACCTCGTCTTGTCCATTCATTCATTTGGCTCATCGAGTTTTAGACTCATACATAAAATCACCTTAATTGAACATCAACAAGCGATAATACTGGCCTCCAAATTATACTAGCCAATTTAGTCTCAACGTCGTACTAGCCTCTAAACTCCACAAGACACATGTGACTCGTTCATGTCTTTACCAATGTCCGATTAGTGTGCGATTTTTTGGTTTACTCGCCCCCTCCGCGAGCCGAATAAAATGAATAATTATGATCATTGAATCCGGGATGGGCCCAAGCCCATTTTGCCCCATGGACTATATACAACATGAGAAATTGAAAAGTGGGTCGGTCAATCGAGCATTCGAGCGCAAGAACAGATGGGGAGCTGCGCGGTAGTGGAGCTGCAGAGAAACGCGCCGAAATGGAGCAAAGTGATCGACGAGATAGTGAGGATGGAGAAGAAGATATTCCCAAAGCACGAATCCCTCGCTAGATCGTTCGACGAAGAGCTGAAGAGGAGGAACAGCGGGTTGCTTTACTCGGACGTCGGCGGAGATGTCGCCGGCTATGTCATGTATTCGTGGCCTTCTTCACTCTGTGCTTCCATTACCAAATTGGCAGGTTCAGACCCCCCCAACTCCCTTTGTCTTCTTGATCTTGCTACCTGTATCTGTTCGAATTTGTATTCGGTGGATGTGATATTGTTCCACATGAATGGGGGATTTTTTTTTATGTTGGTGGAAGTATGTGCTAGTGAAATAATTCTGTGTTTTGAATAGATTCCTCTTCGTGAATTTTTGGTCAGGAGATTGATTAGGTGAATCTGCGAAAAAACCCTCGTTGTGGAATCTACACAAGAATACAACTCCCGAGACAACTGTGTCTAGATCCGTTTGATATATAGACCCACAACTTTTTCCTATGTATTTTTTTTTCTCTCTTTCTTTCTTTTGGAAAGGAAGGATACGTAGTAGAATTGCCAAGTCTGAATCGGATTGCGATAATATATTGAAACACTAGAGGGATAAAAGAACTTTAGCCACGAAACCAACGTGAGGTGGTGCTTTAAATCTACATACATCAAACGGCTCCAGTTGTTGTGTTTTAAAGATGTGTCCCCAGACTTTTTGATCTCTATATTTCGAACACTCTACATATAGGTGAAATGTATACAAGGGTTGAGATGGGTTGATTGAATTCGTATTGGTACCTAATTTGTCCAAGAACTGTGAATTTGGGCAGTTCAAGAAAACTCAAAGAAGCTAATTGCAGAACTAGAATTTTGCACATTTTTTTTTTTTTTTGGATAGGCAAAATTTATAAAAAACGGGGGAAGGGGAAAGAGAAATCCAACAAAAAGTTGGACAGTACATCACATGGGTCAAAACCCAAATAGCCCCTAAGGTTTAACTCGGGAATCCAAAAATAATACAAATAAGCACGCCCGATACCCAAATAAACAACGAAGCCCAAAAAAAACAAACAGGTCCAAGAGAACCCGCCCGACAGACCCAGACCCACAAAACCCTAATCCTAACCTAGCCGCCGCCGTACAAAACACCGTAGGCACACCACCCAAACCAGCACCACCACCCAACCGCCTCGCCGTTAAGCAAATCCGATCACTCCCAGAGTAGATGACCGGCGGCAAGAAGGAACCCAACCAACCCACCAAGGTAAAGCAAACGGCCTACGACGACGGAGAGGAAACAGAGATAGGGCAGTGAGAAAAGAATCTGCCGCCACAAGCCGCCTCTCCACGAACCCCAGGAATACGGAAGAGAACAGAAGTTGGATTCAACACCGCCAAGTCGATCCCTCGTCCGGGCTGCACCTCCTAAGTGATCGCCGGCCGAAATCAGCACACAAAGACGACTAGAAAACTTCAGACCATTGGAATCGCATACCCTTCGCGATCAAGCCTCCAAACCGCCGCAACACCACCGCGAAACACCCATTTTGCCTATCAATTTTTTATAAAATCTGCAACAAACAAAAAACGTTAGAAAAAAAACCTCTGCAGCCATCTCAACTCTAGATGCACACGCCATTCACCACCCCACCACCGACCCACATCCTCTACTGAAAGCCGAGCCATCCGCCGCCGCTAAGCACAACCGGAGGAGCCAAGAAACCTCCGGCCGGAGACGATGAGAAAGGAACCCAAACGTCACGCCCTCCCACGGTGGAGGACGCTGGCCCAGCCCCTGAAAACGGGACCACCCACACGGCGTTGGCAGACCCAAAACGCAAGCCGCCCACGCGGCACTGACGAAATCAGATCCAGGCAAGAGAGGCAGGGACGAAAGAGAGCGAGGGAAGGAGAAGGAAAAGGGAGAAGAGAGGAAGAGAGGAGAGGCCCGGGGGGAGAGGAGAAGGGCGGGGGCCTGCCCCCCCAAGCCGGAAAACCGAAGATCTGAAGGACTTTTGAAATCGCCTAGAGAGAGAGAGAGAGGGGTTTTAGAGAGAGAGGGGTTTTTTGATGGTTTTTAGATTCCAATCATGCTTTTGAAATCGATTTTGGTACTATGATTAGGGCGGAAAGGTGCCCAGCTATCTTAAAGGTGATACTTATGGTTCATCCTGTGAAAAGTTGCTGAGATGTGTAGGTATATGAAACTGTGGGGGCTGATAATTGATAAACAATTTCAACGAGCCGAGCATGTGATTGTTCAACCTTGGTTGGAAAACTTAACGAGCTTAAAAAACATGTTCCAGTTTATCTTGTTTATGAGGCAAGCCGATTACACGCGGATCTCAAGTAGCTTGCTTTTATGCACCATAAGCCAAACAAGCCGAGTTGTGGTTTCTTCGAGCTTGCTTGAAAGCTTAACGAGCTTTCAAAAAAAAAAAAAGGTCAAGCTTGGTTTGGCTGTGTAACAAGCTTTGGCCGAGCTAACACGACCTCAAGTAACTTGGTTCACTCATCAACACTAGAAAACTGATTGTTTTGTATCAGCTTGAGCTTTTGTTCAAATGATGCATAGTGGCGGAAGATATAAGGCTATCCAATAACAAGGGAAAATTGCAAGTTTAGTTTCCACCACAGTGGCACAGTATGACACTTGAGGATATTTTTTGTTCATTTCTTCTAGAATTTGCATTGATGATTACACGAGACACATCTATGTATTTCATTAGTTTTTCATGTCTCTTTTGCCAATTAAGTTTCTTTTGGCTTACCTATTTCACTTTGTAGCAATGGGGTGGAGCCAGGGTTATGGTTGTGCAGTTGTGATGCTTTGCCAGCTTTGTAATACTATGGAGAAAGCGATTTTGAAAACTTTGGGCCCCTCAAGTACCATGAACTAACATAAATGCAACAAGAGTATGGTAGTTTCGATTAAAATGGAGGTCATCCAAGAGAAGAAGTTAATTACCAGAATAGGATGGTATTTGAATATCCCAGAATAGAAAGATGGATTGCTTATTTGCTGAAAATGTCTGCAATGTTATTTCGCCCTGTGAACCCACTTCGATTCTTATACCCTGTGTTTTTTGATTGACGGGGACAAAATTTAGTGAAGGAGGGCTACCGGAGGCAAGGCCATGGAGAGGCTCTGCTGGATGAAGCAATTAAGAAGTGCAGAACTAGGAGTGTCCAACGCATATCACTCCACGTTGATCCCTCGAGAACTCCAGCCATGACTCTCTACAAGAAACTTGGTTTTCGGATCGATGACCTGATAGAAGGTTACTACTCTCCGGATCGAAGTGCTTATAGAATGTACTTGGATGTTGATGAGTAATTAGCAGAATGGAGCTTGAAACATATGAATTCATCTCCCTCTCAAAAATGAGAGTAGCAGTTTTGTATTTGTTTCTGCCTGAGCCAATGCGCAAGAATGTCCTTCTATTCCTCGTCAAATAGATGAAGCATCTGATCTATATGTAGCATTGTGGCACCATTCCGTTTGTAGAGTAATTTCGTCGATAAATCCGTTGGTTTAACCTCCCTCATTTACTTGACACTTCTAGCTGGTCTTCTGAAGTGAAGAACTTGTCAAATAGTACTATAAATTACCAGAACCCTAACTTCAGATGCTTTTGCAGAAAGCCATTCGACCCTAGTTGGATTTCAATACCTTTTGGTATATCCTTTATCGAATGCGATTGCAATGAAAACCTGAATCTCATATTTCATTCTTTCCTATCATCTATTTACTCATATTAAAGCACACATGTTGGGAGATAGCAGCTATCCTTTGAAAGTTATCCAGAAAAAATTCTTTAAATTTATGCTAGTTAGTACTAGTAATCTGAATACTCTAATTGCATACGGTATGAAAGTAAATAAGTTTTGTGTAAGTAAATAATTTTTTTTTGAAAAAAGAACGTATGAAAGTAGTTGGAGCTGGTCTGGATGTTTGGTTATTTAGGAAAACTTTTTGCACGGAAAGGAATTGATGGCTTTGAGTGAGAAATCTATTCACTTTCCTAAGAATAAAAAACAACAGGGCAAAATGGAACTTCTTTTGTTTTATTTTTTCTTCAAATCTTTCCTTTTCCATTTTGGGACAATAGGAAAGGAAATTGATTTTCACATTCCCCTTTTGTCTAAGAGGACTCTATTTTTTGTCCTTGCTCAGTAGAATTATAAAATTACAATTCATATATTTTTTTCTTCACATATAGAAAGTGTAATAATGTAATATTACATCACTACAAAAAAAAAAAAAGTGCATTTGAGTAAAAAAGGAGTGTAAAAATTAAGGGCCCGATTGGATGCCGTATGAGTTTTGGGTGTATTATTTAAGAAGGGGTGATAAAATAGTAAGGGGTATTAGTTAAGAAGGGAGGACCCACATTGATGTGACGTTTATAAAGGGGGATAAAATAATACTTGGTTTGGATGGAGAATAAATTGGGGGTATAAGGAAAGGTGTATGATGTAAAAAGCTGTCAAATGACTTTTTTGTCCTTATGCAATATTAAATTAATTTATTCATCAAATTAAATATAAAATTGCAAACTTTAATAAAATTAATTATTTTTCAAAATTAAGCAATAATAATTTAATTTACTAAGAAATCAATTAATTCAATACATATAAAATTTTAAATTTGTTTTTTAAGTGTTTTTT
Source organism: Rhododendron simsii (assembly GCA_014282245.1). Classification (NCBI taxonomy): domain Eukaryota; kingdom Viridiplantae; phylum Streptophyta; class Magnoliopsida; order Ericales; family Ericaceae; genus Rhododendron; species Rhododendron simsii. The sequence continues at coordinate 10,189,286 of CM024956.1, read as the reverse complement.
TAATTAATTTCATTGTTTTTAAGTGTGAAACTTGTCACACTTGCACCCAATTATTTTTCTTCCCCTCCTTGTTCTTGTCGCCCTTTTAAGAGAGAGAGAGAGAGAGAGAGAGAGAGAGAGAGAGAGAACGGCAAAAGCAGCGACGAAGAAGATCGAAGAAGAAGAAGAGCTACGGGCTGGTTCAATCCCTTCTCTCCGACCCTAGTGAACGTCACGGCCAAGGTTTGATCCCTCCCCCCCTCTGATCGATTGTTGTTCTTCTTCTTCCTCTTGGTTGCTGTCACTGTTCATCCCGCCCTCCCTCCCTCTGGCCAGGTGAATAGCTCGTGTGCGTGGGTGTGTGACTGTATTAGGGAGGGTAGAAAGGTCAAAAAATAGGTGAATACAGCCGGATTAGTTATTGCTACCTCCGGAGGTGGCAATAAATTAGTACCCCTCCCACTGTGTTAACGAAGACGGGTATAAAGAAATACAGGAGGAAAAAATGATCCCAAACGGTGCTAACCTGTCCAATCAGGAGCCAATACACCCGGATTACCTAATACACCCAACGAATGCGGCTTCCAATCGATCTCATAAAAAACTGCGCAAAACAAGGCTGAAAATAATTACTTGAATTATCATCGGCCAATATTATGGGTCCAAAATTAACATAAAAAAATAAATTGTGCAGCGTGGTTAAGAAAATAATTTTGGCACTCCACTTTTTATAATGACACTTTAAAATTTGTCTTTTAGTGTAAAAATTATATATAGCTAGCAAGGCAAACAAAAGACAAATTTTGGAGTGCAATCATAAAAAATTAAAATCATTTTTCAGAAAAAAAAAAAAAAGGAAATGAGAAGAATGAAAAACAAAAATTCAAAAGGCGTAAGAAACAAGCGAAATGATCGGCTTATAAAAAGCGTCAGAAACAAACAAGTAGAAATGTTGTTCTGTTATTCCCCAACCCTCCATCTCCGCGCAATTTCTTCCAAGTTCTAACCCTAAATCCTCACGCAAGGTTAGTGGGTTGTCCCAATTTGTCCATAATTGAACCCATCATTATCGATTGGGCAATTCGGCGATGGGGAGAATGCTGAGGTGTTGCATGCAATCGCTGCTGAAGCTGGTGAATTCGGTGGTTGGTATGACTGGGATTGCTATGATACTCTACGGTCTCTGGATGATTAGGGATTGGCAGAGGCATATGGACGATGGCCCTTCCCCTTTCGTCGGTCCCGACACTCCTGCCCCTTGGTACCCTTTCCCATCCATTCTCACAATCATGTGTGTGTAAATATTTATGGATTGTGTCTATGGATTTATGTATGTTATGCTTTTTCATATCTCTTATAAAGTTTCCAACGTTTTCCAAATACACAAGTTTTTATTATTATTTTTTTTTGGCTTGTCATTGTATTTTTATCACATATTTGAAACTTTGGTGAGTATTTGTGTTTGGGATAAATAATGCAGTAACAAGCAAAAAGAAAAAAAATTTGGCTTGTGTATTGGCATGGTGGTCTTGGCATGGTCTTAGGAATTTGCTCCTTCTTAAGGTCGAAGGTTGGATTGTCCTAGACAACAACCGTTGGAGCCACCTCATTCCTGTATAAACATGTTACATGTGAAACGACTATGGGAGGGTCTGTAGGGATTAGTCCGAGGTAGGCGCAAGCTGACCCGTGACACCTTGCATTACCAAAAAAAATGAAAAGAAATATTTATGATCCGCAATGTTGCTCCGGTGATGAAAGAAAGATGGTGAGGATTTGTTTTTCATCCATTTTTTGTGGGGGTCCTCAGGACGGGAATAGATAGGCGCTGGAAAATTGGCCTGAGCCAATTGCTTTGGCATATTTGACAGAGAATTTAGTTAGCTAGGGATTTGGCTTGGGTTGGAGATGGTTTTTTTTGGGAAGTTTGTGCAAAATTAGGGGTTTGGGAAGGGAAATCACTTAGTGTTGGATGTGCTCTTTTGCGAAAAGTTTTGATTCATCATTTAACTTGTTACAAGAGTTGGGGCAATCTTTCTTTTTGAGAGTAAAGTTGTTTATTCGGGTTCTTTTCCATACATCTTTTCTTTCTTTAACTATTTCTCTGGTTACTTTATGCCTGGTTACTGAGAAATGGGAGGGAAGTAGAGAACAGTGCATCTAGAGGGAAATGGAAGATTTTTTTTCGGTATTGAGAATGCATAGCTAAACTTTTTTCTCAAATATGGCTGTGGCTGACTTGCATTTGTGTGACCCAATTTGAGTTTTTCCGTGGCTGCTGAATGTCAAGTTTGCTGGATTGCGAAAATCCTTTATAGGGATATCATCATATAGGAAATTATATATATGCAGACCTGAGATTTTGGAATGTAGTTTTGTTTCAACTTTCAAATGCTTACTTTGCGCCTGTTACATTTTTATCTGCATGAAATGTGTTTATTTAAATCCAATTAAAATGCAGGTTCATGTACACGTTTCTTGCCCTTGGTGTCACTTTGTGTGTGATCACATGCTCAGGCCATATTGCTGCTGAGACTTCTAATGGCTGCTGCCTTTATTGTGTATCCTTTACTTGAATCGTCTCATTGATTCCTTCTTTGTGTTTAATCAAGGTTTACTTCGGTGGGTTGGGAATATACTCTGAAGTACTTTTTTCTCTTAAATTTCAAGAACTAAGATCAATCAATCTGCATTCTCTGGAATCATATTTGACTTGCAGGCTTACTGCCCTTGTTCCATTTTCTAATTGGCAAAGTTTGGAAGTTTTTGTTAGAAACTTCACATTCAGAGCTGAACTCACTATTTATGTCATGTAGTGCTATTGAGTTCAAGTCTCTCCCGCATAGAGACCATGATCGTCTATTAACCCATGCTGCAGGTGCTACCTTGTAGCCATGCAAGGCCTTGAAATCAATGAAATGGCTAGACAATGAATGAGCAGCTGACATCAAAACTTTGCCTGTTGTTCATTCATTTGAATGGAATTTAGGCATGCAATTTAGTATTAAATCGGAATATTTTTGTGGATCTTTTCTTAGTGTGTACTTCATGTCATTAGAGAACCCTGTTGTTGGGACTGACCTAAACCTTTATAACTTTCTTAGCGCTCTTTCAGTTCTGTATCCCCTGTTCGGTGAACATTTGAGTGGTTACCTCAAATTCTTGTGATGCAAATATATTTGGTTTTAGCAAGTGGATTATGATGCTTTTCTTCACTCGTTCTGAAATGGTAGTTGTAGTGAACTATACGAGACGATGATAGTTATTGCGCACTTTTTAGATTTGGTACATTGATGACCTTGATGGGTTTTAGTATATGGTGTTTGTCTTCTTGCTTCTTGTGCTGGAAGCTGCAGTGACTGCTGATGTATTCCTGAACCACAAATGGCAGGAGGTATGTTCCAATTAAAACAAGTCATTCTTGACCCAATGATTCAAAGGTTCCTGCGCTGTGGATGCATGTTAATGAGTTATATGTTGTCTTTTTCATGAATTTTGTTGCCTGACATCAGGACTTCCCTGCGGATCCAACTGGCAATTTCGACGAGTTTAAAGATTTCGTCAAGAAGAACTTCGAGATATGCAAATGGATTGGCTTGTCGGTTGTGTGTGTACAGGTCTCTCTCTCTCTCTCTCTCTCTCTCTCTCTCTCTCTCTCTCTCTCTCTCTCTCTCTCTCTCTGAGCTCGCGCACATGCACAAAGACATAAGCGAAATCTTGAGAGCTATTGGATTCTTTATAGAGGTGGTCAGGATTTTTGTTCAATTATCTTTTAAATGCTACTAACTAGGTTATTTCATGGCATTAGACAAAACATGGAAAGAAAATAAACATGTTTCCAAAGAGTATTAGTGTGACATAAGACCTCTGAGATTTGTTTGGTTAGAACTTCTCTCAGTTAAATCGCCTTTCTCACACTTACTTTGGTTTAATCCTCCAGCTCACATTGTTGAAACAAATTGATCGTTGGCAACTAGTTAGTGGACTGTATCAGCCTCTGATCCATGGTTCCATTCTAATTGCACTTCTCTTCTTTTAATATTTTTGTCTGTTAAGAGTGAATTTGTAGGTTTTTACCAAGTGGGGACCCTCTATGTAATCATTTTTTTTCTTTCTTGTCTCTCTCCCCCCCCCACCCCCCCTTTTCGTGGTAATTAGTATCTTTCTTTTGTTTTCCTATTCTTTTAGTTTAGACATGAAGGCTCATGGATATGCATTATGTGCTGAATTTTCCTCCCTTCTCTTTGGTCTCATTTGGTTAAGTGTCAATGCTCGTCACTTGCAGTGTCTGTGTATGTTACTGGCTACGATTCTGAGAAATTTAGGACCACATCCCGAAAGATGCTATGACAGCGATGATGATTATATTCCAGACCGAGTTCCACTCTTGAAGAATTATGCTCATCCACATTACGCTGTTGGTGATCCTATCTATGGATCCAAGAATGATTCTTGGAATGTAAGAATCAATGATAAGGTAATGGTGTGCATTGTTCATTTAACTGTATTAGACCTACATGAATGCTCCCCCTCCCTATCGTTTTGGTTTATCATGGCCATATTTTGCCAAGTTATATATGCCATGAGTCCTTCCTTGACCTGTGTTTCTTTCTAAATTTCATCACTTTTAACTTTTAAAGTTGTCGTACTCAAGAATCCTACTTTTAACATTTCTTACTGCACCATTTCAACATTGTTTAATATTTATCTCCTGTCCTTGGATCTACGTAAAAATCGTAACCACTATGGTTTGATGTGCTGATTATTATATTGCCTGCCTTCTTTAAAGTCCCAGTGTCAGTGATGAACTAGGAAAATTTAGACAAATCCACTTGGATTACCTTTTAATACGCCATTTTACTCTATATTTTTACTTTCGTCCGTACTTGTATCTGTTCTGCTTGACCTTTGGACGTTTTCCTTGATATCTTCGCTGCAGCCCTAACAAAATATGCTAAAAAGAAGGTAGAAAACCTTGTATTAAAAAGAAGGTAGAAAACCTTGCATCTTCACTGGGGTTACTGAACCCATGTTATCAAACTTCTATTCATAAGCATAGTAACTATCCAATAGCAACTCTTTATGCAAGTTTATCTTGAGAAGAAAATCAGTTTATTTTCCATGTTTACTGACCCATTATTCGCTTATTTTATTGCCAAATTGCGTCTTTACCATTTTTTCGCGGCTATAAAAAGCGCTACATTGTTACAGTCGGACCAGCACATTGATGATATCTCTTGTTTCTCCTTTATCTTTCCAGACAAACAGGTGAAAGTGGATTTGGAATGGGAAGAACCTCATTTGGATGATGAAGGAAGATCAAAAACATGCTGAGGTTAGGTTAAATATGAACATATACTGAATGTATTGAAAGAGAGGGCATTGTGTACAGGTGCATGAACAGTAGAATTCCCTGTTATTCTGGAATCCTTCTCTTAAAACCGTTTCCCATAAACAATTGAAATGCAGTACATGAAAGGTAAAAAGTGAACTAGAAAAATGTTAAATCTGTCAAGCTTTTCATTTCTCCTTCGAAGTTGCCTTCTCAAAAGGTTGATTCGGGTGCTTTCCCACTCGGTCATAGAGCCTAACCACTTGTACTGTTAGTATCGTGAATGAGATGTTGTATGAGAGAGACTTTGTTCGGCTCGTGCCTTAGTGGGGCGGTAAAAGCCTATTGGTGATTGACTCCTTGCGTGACTTACGCATTTCATGGGTCTGGAGTCCCCATAGTCTTGCCCGGGGTCAGTAGCTGCAATTGTCGCCTCGGTCCCCACCCTTTGAGGTCTAGGGAAAAAAAAATCGGGGCCTTGTGGACACCAATGCTGATTACATTGGTTAAAGTATCCCTGATTAGTTCGAGGTGCGTGCAAGTTGACTAAGGACGCCCTGTATTACCAAAAAAAAATAAAAGAAGGGTATTCCTGGTGTAAGTAAGTAATTGCTTTTGGTTTTAGAATTTGGGACAGTTTTTAGTGCTATAAACTGGATGGAGTCACACAGAATCTTCTTCGAACTGGTATGGCTACTTTAACCACGTGATAATCATACTCTAAACATAACATGACGTCATGATTAAAGTTATAATCTTCGCTTCCTGGAGTGGTATTTTACTAAGCATCGTGATTAAACGTGTTGATTTGTTTTATATAGTACTAGTGTATTTTATTACACAGAATGGAATCTCACAGAATCTTCTTCCAATTCTTATGGCTACTTTAACAACGCGATAATCATACTCTACACATAGCATGACGTCATGATTAAAAACATAATCTTCACTGCTTGAAGTGGTCTTTTACTAAGCATCGTGATTAAACATGTTGATTCGTTTTATATTTATTATTACTACAAGGGTAGTGATTTTTGCACTCTTCTTTTTACAATTAGCACTCCTCTTTTTTTGTTTTTGTTCACATAAATTTACCATGTTACCCTCCCAGCAATTCACTTTTTTACACGTAAAAAGGGTAATGTAGTAAATTCACATGAGTAAAAAAAAATTGCTTGCAGATGGTAAAACGGGAAGCGTTGAAAATCAATTTCCTTAAAATAATCTACGGGCATCTCCTCCCCCCAAAAGTCATTGTTTCTGCTTTGGAAAATATTATCCCATAAAAGACCCTACAAGAACCTTCCTATCCATAGGTGCAGAGAATTCGTTTTTCATTTTTTAATCTGATTTGCATTTTTCAATAGTTGAGCTTTAAAGATTTTCCCAACCAATTATTGAAATTGTTCTTCCTCAACAATTTTCCACTCAGCTCTTCTTCTAACTGTGAGCACTAAAACCATGAGAAATCAAACAAGACCCTAGTGATTTCGGAATAATTAAAATTTTTGAGTGACAAAAACATGAAGACGTGTTTCCATATTTTTGGAAATCTATTTTTTAAATGTGAATTAATGTCTTGTCTTACTTACCGCGCGACATAAAACAAATTCTATCTGCAAATTCTAACAAGTGATGAAGGCTCCTTAGACTTGGTCTATTCAAGTGAGTGGTCCACTTATTGGGTGGATAAGGCGCACCCACCACACAGTGTTTCGCATTAACTAGCCAATAATGCATGGTGGTTTTACAATAACTCAATCACTCGAGGCCCCGTTCGTTTTGGGATTTTGGATTTGGACTTGTAGGTAATGAGTGTAGAAAGAAATAGAGTAATGATTGAAAATATGAATAATGATTAGAGAGAGATATAAAGAAAAATGAGATTAATGATTGAAGTGAAATAGGGTAATGATTAGAATCTAAAATCCAAAATCTCAAAACGAACGGGATCATAGCTTCGAGATTTACTGTACCTTTAGGCACTTTCAATTTGCAAAGTTATCTCCACTCTTGGAGAGAGAGAGAGAGAGAGAATGAGTTCGAGCATCAAGATGATGTTTTCAATCGTTCAGTGCATGTGAGTCTCATGAATGCGCTAAGAAGCTCACCTGTATCGAATGAATTTGATATAGTGTGACTTTTGAAGTATGGAAAATTGTGTCAATATGTTTGGGACAGTTTTGCACCTTTGATTGTGGCTTTTGTGTCAAAAGCAACTTCAAATTTATGCCTCGTTCCTTTCCCTTCTCAAAAAGAATTTTTCAAAAAATTCCTTCTAGATTCTCCCTAAATTCTCCCTTATTTCTAACATTTTTTTCTTTATCTCTCTCCACTTATTACCCCTACAATTTTTCAAAATTTTTTTTAAAACACAAACCAAACAAAGCATTAATTATTCGAAAGTCACACTATTATACTTTCTTATATTGTGTACTTGTTTTGGCCATGTGATGCTGCTGATGCATTGTAGCAAACACCGACAACTAGTACTTGCCAAATTGCCAAAATCAAGTGAGTAATCAATGTTGTACTCCGTATTTGCCAATGTTGGGATAGTCAAATACAAAAATGAATAAACGAAACGAACACAAGTAGAAGGGCACAGTTTCGGGCACAAAATGTGTCTGGACTTGTATAATATGTATGAACCTCATATCTACCGTATGAGGATCCACACGCTTCAGACGGGTCCAGACACATTTGTGCGAGTACCTTTGGATTTCCGTCTGGGGATCCACATGCCTATAAAGTCATTCCAAGTTCGAAAACATCATCATTCTTCTACCACCTTTCCATCTTTGATTGATGTAAGTTCTATTATTACCGGTGGTTGCCATGTACACTTTTATGACCTTTGTGCAATTAGATAGATTCTGGCCCCCTTTTGCTAAACCATTTCCCCCCTATGTTTTTAGCTTACAATTTCGGAATGTTTGTTTAGCACTTAGTTTGTCTCTCACAAAAAGAACGAATATCAAAAATACATTGTATGGATTCTGAAGTATTAGTATCAAACTTAGAAACGAGACGCAAGCTTATAGCCAAGGGTGTGACCCCTGAGTTGCACAACTTGATTTAATACAAGAAACTGTTAGAATTCGGGGTATTAACAAAGAAGCTCTAATTACTGCTCAACCAAGGGGGGAATCTTTCAGTTGCCTCGTAAGACCCTCCAAATGCACCAAATTCATTCCCCGAAAAATCCCAACAATTGATCACGTTAGAACGCAGAATTTCTTAATACATTTGATTCCCAATGCATAGATCTGTAATTAAGGTAATTAATACTCCAGTTGAGGAGAACGAGGTTGAGAATTTTGCCCTAGGATTAATTAGTCAACAAAATCAGCCTAAAACCCTTCACCCATGTGCAGCTCTAGCAGTCCGCTGTCGATAACGGCATCATAATATGTCTTCCTTCTTTGTAAGTTTTCACACTTTCCCCATTCTCTCTCTCTCTCTCTCTCTCTCTCTCTCTCTCTCTCTCTCTCTCTCTCTCTCTCTCTCTCTGTGTGTGTGTGTGTGTGTGTCAGTTTTCACACTCTTCCCCCTCTCTCACCCTTTTTTGCCACAGTATAATTAACGGGTTAGCGAGATGTGTTAAATTAGCACAGATATATGCATGGACTATCCATAGTCCTGACCCCAAACCGTGCATGGACTATCCATAGTCCTGACCTCAAACCGTTCATGAAGGGGCTCGAACCTTCATCTCCTAAAGGAGAGGAGAGGTAGGCAACCAACTGAACTAGACAGTGGTTGCCTAGTGCAAGAACAAGATTAAACGGTAGAATGACCGGTCGCATCAATCTGACCAAAATACCCTTGGCAATTAGTGTCTCACTGTACATGTACACTCCAGCGGAATTAACGCCCCAACTGTCGTTAGGGACCGGAACAATGCAGTTGGCATTATCGTCAATAAAGGGAAGTCACAATGAGCCAATCGACAGAGAATTGTGGGTGCCAAACCAATTAAACTGCTTGCGTTCGTGTTCCGCTCGTTAAAAATTCACCGGGCACGAGTTTGTTGGATAGATAAGTAAAGTTTGAATAAATTTTAGCAGTTTGTTAAGCCTTTGAATCAAGTTTGAACAACTATTGCTAAATTCATTCAATTGATGATGTCTAGAAAGTTTTACTCAGTTCGATATTGGTTCATGATTGATTTGGTTAAATCTCTTATGGGACCAAAATTTTTTGGGTACTGGGTGGGTATCACGAGGCTGTGCTCATGTGATGTCCGAGCAGTCCATACGGACCGTCCAAAAATGTGTTGAACGGCTCAGAATAAAACTCTCTCTCTTCTCTCATCCCATCACTCTCTCTCCTCTTTCTCTCTTCTTTTTCTCTCTCCAAATCCGAACCGTCCAAAACTAAAATGGAATGGACGGCTCAAATGTGTGCTCACGTGATGCCTGAGCAGTCCATACAGATCGTCCAAAAATATTTTGAACGGCCCAGATTAAAACTCTCTTTCTTCTCTCATCCCATCACTCTCTCTCCTCTTTCTCTCTTCTTTTCCTCTCTCCAAATCCGAACTGTCCAAAACTAAAATGGAATGGACGGCTCAAATGCGCCTGAACGGGCACAACGTGGTATCCAACTGGCACTGAAAAATTTCTCCTTATGGGACTGGCTCACTTTATGAACAAATTTTAAATAAGACGAACTTTTAAAGAGAAATGATATTGCCACACAATTTTTTAATAATGCTACACCTTACAAGTGTATTTTTGCACGAAAAAATACACTTACAGAGTATGATATTATCAGAAAAGGGTGTGACAAAATCACTACTCTTTTAAGAGTCGTTAACCACTTAACTGGCTCTTTCTATTCTTTTACTACAGTATTTTATTACTCCTACTATCCCAATAGAATATAGTTTCACCTTATTCTCTATCTATAGATACGAAAGTTTGTATGTACGTTAACTGTCTCAGCCTATATATCGGTACAAGCAACAGAGAAGGGCTCAGGCCTCAGTGGAAACCAACAATTAATTAAAGGGGAAAAAAACTGTCGTCTCTCTCTCTCTCTCTCTCTCAGTTCCTCGATTTCTCCACCGGCCGGGAAACAGACGGAGCTGAGACAAAGTGCAGTGGAGTTGACCCTCGTCTAACCTAGTCAATGGAAAGCCGTGCCGAGTTTGTTCAGCTTCTCAGCTTGGTGGTGCTGGTTCAGTTTCTGGTAGCCTCCGCCGGGCATGTATCTGACCCACATTGGTATCCAGCCGCCGCTACGTGGTACGGCAGCCCCGAGGGCGACGGCAGCGACGGTACGTCCCCACTTCAAACACCCATTTTTAAACTCACATTGCTTTCACTTCTTCAAGTTCCATCTTTCTCATTTTTTGTTTAAGGGCGGCTCGGAATGTCTAGGCCAACTTTCGCGCACTTTAACTAATTCTCTCTCCAATTCGGTCAAGGGCAGACAGACCATTCACAACAGAACAGAACTAGGACTCAAGTGCCATCCCTCTCTGTGGAGTAGCACATTCCCAATTTTGGTTTTGACTGGAATTGACATGAAGCTCTGTTTCTGGGGCTCTGGCCCCTCACAGAACACAGTTTCAATGGGAAATTATTCAGTGCTTATCGACACCAACATCATACTAATATTTTGACTGCATAATTCTTCAAAATGATCTATGCTTGTGCTTTCAATCCTTTCTCTATGCTCGCGCTCTCAATAGTTGCACTCACAAATTTTAGCTATTTGAGAGATTTTTGACAGACACTTTCATGCCTGCATCCGTCCACGCGTTATGTGACTTGGTCTTTACTCTGTATGATTTTCCGGAAGCAATGGTCTAATATGTTTTGTCGTAGAGAATTACTGCAATGCATGTCCTATTCTAATGTGTATGATGATATCGACTTTTTAAATTCCGTATTATTTTGTTACATCTTGCATAAAAACTTAGAAATTAAAATGAAAAAAACATTATTACCTTTTGTTCGAAATTCTTATGGGTAAAATGGCAATGATAGTTGCTCATAATTTTAAATATTAAGGGCCCTGTTATTGACATAATAACAGTGCAGCACTCTATCTATTTATTTTTAGATAATCAGATGTCCAGACCAATAATGTTTTGCTTATGTGAAATTCGAAAATGCAATCTGATGCTATTAATTTTCTCATGTCCACATGATCAGCACTCGGGATTGTCCAGCACCTATTTAGGCAAGTAAAATTGCAAAATAACCCAATTTTTTTGTCATATGCATGTACTCTTCACACGCCTCGTACAGGCCAACAATTTTTTCCAACGTTAACATCATAAATGTTACGAATATAGACGGAATTGCATAGATCTAGTCATATTTGTTTTCGGAACTATTCGATGTGCATAGGATCCTTATTTTAACATTTTTACTGAAGTTTCAGAAAAGACCACTGACAGTCTGACACCATTAATGTTTCAATTGGGTCGGGCACAGGAGGGGCATGCGGGTACGGGTCACTAGTGGACGTGAAGCCGTTACGGGCCAGAGTTGGAGCAGTGAGTCCAGTTCTGTTCAAAGGAGGGGAAGGCTGTGGGGCCTGCTACAAGGTCAAGTGCCTTGACAAGTCCATTTGCTCCAGGAGGGCCGTCACCGTTATCATAACCGACGAATGCCCCGGCTGCTCCCTCGGCCGCTCCCAATTCGACCTCAGTGGTGCTGCCTTCGGCCGCATGGCCATCGCCGGTGACAATAACCAGCTCCGTAACCGAGGCGAGATCTCCGTCATCTACCGCCGGTATGTATATAATAACTCTCCTTTCCAAACACGCCGTTTCGCTAATTTAAAAAAGTACTCTTTTTTTTTTTTTACTGTATACTGCGAGGTCATAAAGTGTTACAATTATTGGACTTCAGAAAAAAAACAAATAGCTTGGTGCTTTTAACGGTCTTTTTTCCTGTTTTGTCAGTTATTGGTTGTTATTATAGTTTGTTAATTAATTTGTGGTAGTTGATACCAACTACCAATTAACTTTTTATTACGGATAGGAAAACAAATACTCCAATGGAACTCGGAGTCCATACGATTGTTCAATACTCTTTTAGCGTCACGCACATCGAACGACTACGAACAAAATTGTGTTTGGACATGCGTATAAAATCGTATACGTTCTCTAACTTCTCTTAACCGAAGAAGCTTAAATCTTTATTCAATAGCAATAGCAAAGGCCGCGTGCATGACTTCCTTTTCCCAAGAGAATTGCAAAACTATGCTGCCGAGATTCAGACACGCATTTGTGCATAATCGTCCGACGCATGTAGGGCTTATATTACATTCTCATAATTACTTACGTGAATCGGCTTGGCTACTCTGGACACAATCTGAATAAATATGTTCCTAGCACTGTTCTTTTGACATTTAGGCCCTACTATTCACGGGTCAAACAAATATCTGTGACGTTTTAGAAACTTAAAATTCTGAAGGTAAATTAAGTTGTGTGTTTATATGATTGAAGGACTCCATGTAAATATCCGGGGAAAAATATCGCCTTCCGCGTGAATGAAGGATCAACGGACTTCTGGCTCTCTCTGCTGGTGGAATTTGAGGGCGGAGATGGTGATGTTGGATCAATGCACATAAAAGAGGTAGATATCTATGTTCTTTTTTTGATCCCCTCTTCTTTTGATTGATTTTCATCAAAACAGAAGCAGAAACAAAGGAGAGAGAAAACAGAATAAGAACATTTGTCATAAGGAATCAAGGATCCGTTTATTTCACAAGTTTTTCTTACTAAAGGTTTAAAAAAGGAAACTGATCCTCTTCAATCCAATAAGTGTCAGAGTTTTTTTCCTAAGTGTGATTCACACGAAACTCTAATGGATAAAAGTTTAATTCATGCATTGCTCGTAAATATTGTTGAACTATCCGAAACAATTACTCGAGAGAATCTGAACGCATTATAGAAAAAAGAGTGGCATAGAAATTGATAGAATCACTACCAGACTACACCACACCAGGAAGACATTGCTTGAGAAGTTTTATGTAATAACCAGAAAACTAGAGGATAGTTCTGTAAATCAGAAGTTTCTCTATCATAAAAGGAACTACTCCAAAATATTGCAAAGGCATATCTCGAATAATGCGAATACTCCCCAATGGCAAACGAAAACATTTTTTCCTTGGAGGTGAAAGAGTAATGTCTGCCCAGTCTATAACTAGAGCCAACGTGCAATCTGCTAAAAAGCACTCTCCCCTCTCTCTCTCTCTCTCTCTCTCTCTCTCTCTCTCTCTCTCTCTCTCTCTCCTACTTTAACTTGTTTATTCTACTCTCGGATCAGTGCAAAAAGTGCAAAAGCCACTTGCTTTAGTTGGCGGTATATTTTGTGTTTGTGTTGTCATCATCTGCGGGTTTTTTTATGCCACTCACCTTCAATTACAATGACGGCTATGCAGGCAAGCTCAACAGAGTGGGTAGAAATGAAGCACATATGGGGTGCGACTTGGTGCATAACTGCTGGACCCTTGAGAGGACCATTCTCAGTGAAACTCACCACTCTTTCCACTGCTCAAACCCTCTCAGCCAGGGATGTGATTCCGAGCAATTGGTCTCCCAAAGCCACCTACACCTCTCGCCTCAACTTCTCTTGATCGAATTGTTTGGTGGCCTAGGTTTCAACTCACCCATGAGCCCATGACATGAAAAGTAGCAGTTGTGGGTTATTTATTTATATATATATTTTTTGAAAGAATGTAGCCGTTCGATCGGTCTCAACTTTCTTTCTTTCTTGAAGTGTGATTGAAGTATTGTTGTGAGCGGTGTTTTTAGTGTAGGTCAATTCTAGTGTTGCCCTCTCCAAAGGGGAGAGAGAGCTGTCTTCTTTTAATCACTAGGTTTGTTGTATGATCTTGTGGGTGTAAGTTTGTAGTCCCATGTGGTTTTTTAATGAGCCTGGACCAATGTATGCAATTATTATTGACATTTGATAGGGTGAGATCGATAATTTTAGCTTAGTACTTAGAGTTTGGGTGCCACATTGAATACACTTGTGTTCGGGAAACGTGTAGTTCCGGCGTGCAATGCGGTAACATATATCTTTTAACCAGATACCAAAACTTTGGTCATCATATATGAATGTACAATCAAAGCTGATGCTCATATCCGGGGACCCAGGAATGCTGTCAAGCACCTCGCTGCCAAGCGGGTCTATTGCTCGGTTAAGATCCGAGCAGTCGATAGCCGAGATGAATAACCGAATTAGCCGCGTGGCATCCACTTGGCAGCATTCCCATATCCGGTTAAACGGAATCAAATTTCCACGTACCCAGTTCATTCCACACATGAAAATGGACAGGGGGGGTTCCACAGAGCAAAGATGTCAGAAACACATGTGTGTACTGTACAAAGCTGAGAAATCGCATTATATAGCTCTCACATGCAAAAGGGGTTCAAACACTCTGGAACTAATTTTGGCCCATTGGGTGGGGATGGCAATTAGGACTACACGTGAAGGGGAGGTCCCCACCAACTTCTGGATTTGTTCACTTAGCCCCCCGCCACCCATGTGGATTGGCCATATCTTGAATCCTCCCAAAATTAAGGAGGCTTGATAGACCGTATAGATTTGTCTGTTTGTTGATTCCTGTGACCCTACAAAATCATTCCTCAACAGAAATCAAATCGAAGGTATGAATTGTAGGGTATTAGTAAAAAAATCATTTGAGGTTAATTAGAAGTTTAAAAGGAGAGCAACATGACTGAGCAGAAAACTACCCGTTTTTGCCACTTCTGAACCACTTCAAGAATGGAAATGGGTTTGGCGTACCCCTGCTACACCCAGAATCCAGCACTTCCTTTGGCTAGCAATCCAGCAACGTTTAAACACCTACGACACCTTAGCCCGTTGCAACATTATCCCCCTCAACAAATGCCCAGTTTGCAACAACCATGAAGATTCGGCACTTCACTCACTTAGAGATTGTGAAGCTGCAAAAAATCTGTGGCCCAGCCCTTCTTAATGTTCCGCAACCTCTTCTTTCTTCCTTCCGTAATGATATTGCTTCTTGGATTAAAACAAACTCTCTCGCACGCTACACTCATTAGTCTGGCATACATTGGAATGTAATCTTCCTCTTATCCATTTGGCACATTTGGTTACGTCGGAATGCAACTATCCACCCTGACACTCAGCTACCCCCTCCTAATGTAACCATTTCCTCCATTTTTTCTAAAGCCACTGAATGGGTCTTTATTTTCCAACCAACACTCCCCTTAGCCAGAACCCAACCTAGAACATCCAAGGTAGGGTGGTCACCACCTCCTCACAACACTTTTAAACTCAATGTAGACGGAGGTAGATCTTCTACTTTTTCAGAGGCTTGTGCAGGTTGCAAAGGGAAAATTGATTACAGGCTTTTCATGCAAATTGGGTTTCATATATGCTCTTGAGACCGAAATTTGGGCATTTATACATGGTCTCAAGATTCTCTTATAGCGTAACATTACATTGGTGGAGATTGAAACGGATGCCTCTAATGCCATCCACCTTATCAACAATGCTACAAGCACCCGTCATCTTTACAATTTGATTGTCGATTGCAGGTTCCTTTTGCATCAGCTGGGTGATCCACCGTTAAGGCATGTCATGAGGGAAGGAAACAAGTGTGCGGATCTCCTAGCGCAATATGCAAGATCACATCTTTTTCTTATTTATCATATCTTTCAATTCCATTTTGTATTAAGTCTCAATTCTTTGAGGACATGAGGGGTGTTACTTATCCCTAAACCTTGTATTCGATTTCGTAGTTTTTCTAATTCCATGTTCAACCAACAAAAAAAGGTTTCATTTTTTTCTTTTCATGTTGTGTTGGGGGAAGGGCAGCAGTGTAGAAAATGATTGAAGAATCTTTACCCCTCTCCTACTATACTTGTTTTCTCCAACCTCCACCTATGTGGCCATGTGGGCCATATCGCGGACCACATCCAAGATTCTAACCTTCAATCTTATACAGGGACGGAACCAGGATTTTGTAAACTCGGGGGCCGAATTATGAACAACAAGATTTTGAAATTTTACGATCCCTGAATCTAATAGTTTGGTTTATTTTGAGAGAGATTTTTCCGGTAATGAGTTGAGAGAGATATAAAGATAAAGGAGTTAATAATTAAAGGAAAAACTTATTGAGACCATGTGTAGAGCGAGAAATTGGATTTTGGGACAAAAAACGAACACATTTGTACAACATACGAAATTCAATTAAAATCACGATAAAATCAAAAGCAGTTGTGTCCGGATATGGAAAGAGGAAAAAAAAGAATTCCTTCAAACATGCTTTTCACAACCAGAATGCGACCACTGCATCACTAGATATTATAGACGTATTATTTTCCTTCAATTCAAGAAAAGAATTCAATTAAAATCACAAACAACTCGTTTTGCCAACCATACAAAATTCAATTAAAATCACGATAAAATAATCAAAAGTAGTTGCGCCACTACAATAAAAATTACATTGGGTGATGAATGAAAATCGTCACATATTGCATGTTTTTTGTCACAAATAATATAGGTGACGAAAAAAAAAGGGGCAAATTTCACTCAGACCCCCTGAGGTATCTGACAATGACAGAAAGTACCCCTCAGTTTTCAAAAATGATAGAAACCTCCCTTATTTTATAGTTTGGGTTTCATTCCGTTAGTTCCGTTAGTTAAATGGACGGAAAATGTACGGAAATGTATAGAAAATGAAATCTTCAATTTTATTTAGTTCTACACCTATCTTAGGGCTCTCATTAAAAGTCCTAGAGTTAAAAATTAATTATGATCATTTAGGATAAAATAATTAAAAAAATAAAATCTTCGCACCGATTCAAACGGATTAAAAATTGGAGCACTTAAGTACCTGCTCTTCATTTGGTTCTATGGTTTTCTTAAAGTTTTCATTGAAAATCCTAAAGCGAAAAATTAATTATGACCCTTTAGGATAAAATAATCAGAAAAATACGATTTTTGCACAAATTCAAACGGATTGAAAATTTGAGCAGTTAAGTATCTCCTCTTCGTTTAGTTTTACGGCTATCTTAGGGCTCTCATTGAAAATTTGAAAACCAAAAATTAATTATTGCACTTTAAGATAAAATAATAAAAAAAATAAGATCTTTGCGCCGATTCAAATAGATTGAAAATTGGAGCACTTAAGTATTTGCTCTTCATTGAAAGCTTTAAAATCAAGTGAAAAGCAAAATTTTTAAATGCTCCAAATTTCAATCCCGTTTGAATCGGTGCGAAGATTTTATTTTTTTAATCAATTTATTCTAAATGATCATAATTAATTTTTAACTCTAGGACTTTTTATGAGAGCCCTAAGATAGGTGTAGAACTAAATAAAATTGAAGATTTCATTTTCTGTACATTTCCGTAAATTTTCCGTCCATTTAACTAACGGAGCTAACGGAAACTTACGGAATGAAACCCAAACTATAAAATAAGGGAGGTTTCTGTCATTTTTGAAAACTGAGGGGTACTTTCTGTCATTGTCAGATACCTCAGGGGGTCTAAGTGAAATTTGCCCCAAAAAAATTGTCGACTAAAGGTTGTCGAGAATTCCTACCTGGTGACGAAATCTATTTTTTGTCACCTATAGTGCCTTTGATGATGACGGAATATTTCGTTACCAAAAAGTGAATAATTGGTGACGAAATTTATTGTGCTTTTTGACAATGAATTTTTTTGTCATCAATTATTCCTTTTGGCGATGAAAAATTTCGTCACCAATATAAGATATTGGTGACAAAAATTTTTGTTGCAAAAGACGTGGTTTCGAACCCAAGTCCCTCGAATTTTTCACGCAAGCTTTGACCAACTGCACCACACAAACTTTTCAATAAATATTTGAAATATCTAATATATAACATATATATTTAACATGAAAATATATTTCGAATGTAATTTTGAATCTTAAAACATTAAAATTAGAAATTTTGATAAACATGAAAGTTGTAGGCAATTGAGTTATTGTTCAAACCTAATTTAAATTATCTCTCAGAGTTCTTAGTAAAGAGTTATTTCTGAAATACATTTAGTGACAAAGCACAATTTATAAATTTCGTCACGAAAGGTATCCATTTGACGACGTAATATATTTTCCGTCGCTGAAAGCGTTAAAATGGTGACGAAATTATTTTTCGTCGCCAAAGTTAAGCATTTGGTGATGAAAAATAATTTCGTCACCTTTTTTAAGCTTTCGGCGACAAAAAATGTATTTCGTTGCCAAATGGGTACATTTGGTGATGAAAATATTTTTTTCATCGCTAAACAAATATAATTGGTGACGAATTTATTTTGTCATGGAAGTTGTCAAAACAGTGAAAAAATTAAATTTCGTTGCCACTTTTTTGTCACCAATTTTCATTTTTCTTGTAGTGGCGTCCGGATATGCAAAGAGGGAAAAAAATGAATTCCTTCAAACATGCTTTTCACAACAAGAATGCGACCACTGCATCACCAGATATTATAGACATTATTTTCCTTCAATTTGAGAAAAGAATTCGATTAAAATCACAAACCACTCGTTTTGCCCTAACCATACGGAATTTGAAATCATGATAAAATCAAAAGTCAGTTGAGTCCAGTTATGCAAATAGGAAAAAAATAAATTTCTTCAAACATGCTTTTCACATGTACAACAACAAATGCAACTACTACATCCCTCTGCTGAAAGATTGATGATTGAAAAAAAAAATTCCATCTAAATTAGATCCGTAGTCTAGGTTAAGTAGCAAAGACGGCTTTGTTCGTTTGGTAGTTTTGGGTATTTTAGTTTTGGTAGTGGATGGAGAGAGAAACAGGGTAATGATTAGAGAGATGGGTAATAAATGGAAAGAGATAAAGAGTGAAATGAGAATAATAATTAGAGAAACAGAGCAATGATTGGAGAGAAAATAGGATAATAATTACAAAACAAAACTAAAGCTTTTCTAAACTTAGAAACGAACAAGGCCGTAGTATTTTCTTCTTGTTCGAAAACATAATTCACGATTGTTACATTTGGTGAGTCTTGGTGGCTCTCTTTAGAGTATAAATTTGTTCACCCACATTCTTGTATATATCTTGGGGAAAAAAATTCCAATATGAATGGCTTCTTTCCGAATTGGTTAATGGAGCATGTCGTGACCTGAGTCACATAATGCATGTGGTTGAGCGTAAGCGGCATCATAAAAGCGTCTTCCGAAAATATGAAAAAATATTAAAGTTCGCTAGAGCATATTAATCGAGTGCGTACAGTCTTACTAGAGAATTATGTGACCGACGTCTTGATTATTAAAGATGGACCCATTTCAATTCTAAGAAATTGGCTTGATATACAAGGTCTGAGACATAGAAGTTTGTTGTTTCCTTGATTTATAAGTTTGACATACACGGGACTTTTTCTGGCTCTAGCCACCCCCCAGTGAACGGCACATGGGATTGTCGTGGTCCGTAAGGTGTTGCGGGACAACCTAATAAGATATAAATAAAATGGCCAATTTGAATAGATAGGGTATTGAAATTTCTATATAAGATGTGATTCTGCTCACAGTTAGCCGAGGTATCCCTATTTCTGTAATTCCAAATCTACAGAGAGCTAAATTTATTGTTATCATTGGCTATGGCAGCCTCTCTTCCTTCCCAATGTTCTTCCTTGAGCAAAATCAATGGAGAAGAGAGGGATGAAAGCATAAAAAAGGCGGAGCGAAGCTACGAGCGATATAGAGAGCTAATCTCAACCCTTCCAAAGGAAAAAGGCTGGGCATCTGATTTGTGCTTGTATGAGGGCTTTTGGTACGAACGCCTGGCGGGTTTGGAAGGTATCATGTTTGCTCAAGAACATTTTCAGGCTCGCCCCACCGATATTTTCTTGATCTCCACACCTAAATCCGGCACAACATGGCTCAAAGCCCTAATTTTTGCGATCATGAAGAGAACTTGCTACACCAATTCCACTCACCCTCTTCTTACCGCTAACCCCCACGATTGCATTCCTTTCTTAGAGCTCAAGCTTTTCAGGGAACCCCCAATTGCCGATGTTGAGAAGTTACCCTCTCCTCGTCTTTTTGCGGCACACATTCCTTACACGTCGTTGCCGAAGTCTATTCTATGTTCTGGTTGTAAAATAGTGTATGTATGTCGAGATTCTAAAGACGTGTTGATATCGATGTGGTATCATATGGTCAAGATGAGATCCAAAGATCTTCCTCCTCTTTCGTTAGAAGAGGCATTTAAGTTGTTCTCTAAAGGTCTCTCTGGGTTTGGACCCTTCTGGGACCATGTGCTCGGTTATTGGAATGCTAGTATGGAATGTCCTCAAAGAATTTTCTTCATGAGATATGAAGAATTAAAGAAAGAGACATTGATAAACATAAGGAGATTGGCAGAGTTTTTGGGGCAACCTTTCTCCATGGAGGAGGAGAGGGAGCAGGTCGTGGAGGAAATTATAGAACTTTGCAGTTTTAAGAGGTTGAGCAACTTGGAGGTAAATAAAAATGGTTCACGCGATGCAGTTATCAAGAATGATATGTTCTTTAGGAAAGGTGAAGTTGGAGATTGGAGCAATCATCTAACAACTCAAATGGCCGAGAGCCTCGACCAGATTACCAATGAAAAACTGCATGGTATATTTTGACTAGCTGGAGTAGTGGCATTTCTTATTATCACCAGCATTGGTGCCATTGAAGTTATGACAGGTTATGCTATATGATACCATGGCAAGTTGTATTCTCTCGAGTTAATGTTTCTATTACTCTCGGCTTTATAATAAGAGAGAATCTGTTGTTGAATGTAATTCATTTGCCAATGAAATGTATCGGTTATTTACTTTGAGTAATTTCCAGGAGTAAATTGTAATGAGAAATTTTCTTCTGTTTACCTAAAAATGTTAGTAGATATACCGTTCACGACGAGGTGTGTTAATTCCTCAAGGAAATTTTTCTGTCTTTTCGGGAAAAAATGGGTGGGAAAAAAAAAAAAAAGTAGAGCATTTGGACAGGTGTTAAGAAGATGAAGGGTATTGTAGTCTTCTTAACTTGGAATATATCTTTGTTTAACTGCTTTTTACATATTCAGTGTCATAAAAGGCGTGTGTTTCACACCTTCCGTCAATTTAGATGGAAAATGAGACGGTAGCATTTTACTCCAAAATTACGAGGAGGCAAGTTGGTCATTTCTAAATGATAAGGATGTCATCTGCCAAACGGCCAAAACATAGGGAGGTAATCTGTACTTTGCCCAACTAGTTTTAATCTTCCCACAAGGTTGAAGAAATTGTTAATTTTGTTCCTCTAATTAATTAGAACGTATGGTCTAGGTTAAGAGTAAAGACGTAATATTATTTTGCTTTAATTCATTCGGAAAAGGAATTCACAATCTTACATTTGGTGAGTCTTGATGGCTCTCTTTAGAGTGTAAATTTGTTCACCCACCAAGACTCACCAAATGTAATTAACTACGAACCGTTGATAAATTACAAAAATAAGAGGCATACAGGCTACAAGACCCGGGAAAAATGCAATAGCCAGGTACATTAGTCAGTATACAGCCAGGAATGCAATAGAATTCTTTGATTCAAGATCCGAAAAAAATGCAATAACCAGGTACATTATTATTAGTCAACGCAATAGAATTCTAAAGAATCAAGCACTGACAAAGGCATCATGATATACCCATAACCAGAGTTTGTAGAAGCAGGGCTTCCTTCAGAAATACTAATAACTCTTGGTTGATTACTTTTGATAATTAGATACCTTGAGCTTCCTAAATTTAATCTGGAAGCAATTCTCAAACTTACAACCAATGCAAAATGCTGAATTTTACGACACCCTGATTGTAAATTTGTTCACCCATTAAAACTCGCCGAATGTAATTA
The DNA here is from genome assembly GCA_014282245.1 of Rhododendron simsii. Classification (NCBI taxonomy): domain Eukaryota; kingdom Viridiplantae; phylum Streptophyta; class Magnoliopsida; order Ericales; family Ericaceae; genus Rhododendron; species Rhododendron simsii. Next base: position 10,167,121 of record CM024956.1, on the reverse strand, counting down.
ATTAACCGGTAATAATTACAAAAACAAAAGTCCAACAGGCTAGAAGGTCCGGAAAAAATGCCAGGTAAGAATGCAATAGAATTCTTTGATTCAAGATCCGGGAAAAAAAAAAAGATCCGGAAAAAATGCAATAACCAGGTGCATTATCAGTCAACGACGCAATTGAATTCTAAAGAGTCCAACGACCGACAAAGGCATCATGATACACCCATCACCAGAGTTTATAGAAGTAGGGGCTTCCTTCTAAAATAACTTCTCATTCCGCTTTCTCAAACATGTACTTAAAAAATAAGAATCTATTTTTAAATTTAAAAATAGTAAACTTACAAAAATAATTTGCTATTTTTTTTTTTGCAGGGTTTGATAAATCTCATCGATATCTATCAAATAAGATCCATATTACCTTTTCTTTTTTATTTCAGTAAACCTACTATTTTTAAATTTGAAAATTATAAATACATATTTATTTTTTAAGGACCAAAAGCAGAACGGGGCCTTCTCTTGGTTGATTGCTTTTGAGAACATGAGAAACCATGAGCTTCCTAAATCTAATCTGGAAGCATTTCTCATACTAATTACGACCAATGCAAAATGCTAAATTTTACAACACCCTGCCCTGCAAGTTTGCAACTGTAACAATCCCTACGTGGAACTTCTTTTCATATGCAAAGTGAGTGTCTATCCAATCCACATGGATAACCCGAATATTGTGATTTTGTTATCCAACGGAGAGCTCCGGGATTTAGGTGTTTGTAGCCTCCGGGCAATTTTTTGTTCTATATGAGCATGAGATTGTCCTCCTGTTAAAAAAAAAATGTACCACAAAAAAGAAAGGGAATGACAAATAAAAAAGATAGATAAATTTTAAAAGTTAAGGCATTCATCTTACAAATCAAACACATGAAATGCGTGACATACGAAAGACTTTAGCATCAGCGGCAGGAGTAGTTGATGGGAAATTAATAGAGATTTATTACACAAATTAACTCACTACTATCTGAAATCATCTTGTTCGTCGGGGAGAAAAAAAACTCAGCTACATTTTTTTTGAATTAACCATACAAAATTACAATACTCTCTCACTCATGTAATCTCACACACACAACTCACTGGTGGGGGAAACACCCCCAAAGGGGCTCCCACGTCTTCTGCCCTCTCTTCTTTAACTCCCATCCTCCATTATGTTATGTCCTTAGGTCAAACGACACAGTGGCCCACCTCTCCCATCACTCTCTCATCTTGCTTCTTTATCTCTTTTCTTAATTAACTTAGAATCTCCTTGAAAACTCGCTCCCATCAAGAAAAGAAGCACACTCTGAATACAATGAGTTCGCTGTTGGCATTTCATTTCATTTTCATCCATAACAGAGGAAACCAATGGTTTTGAATTGAAGTTCTAGATAGCACAGTAGAAACTGATTGATTTGTTTTGGAGCAGCATTCCACGTCAACGGGTATAGAAAAAGGGTAACATTTCCTGTGCCCTTTAGCATTTTCCCATATTATATAAAAATAAATAAAATAAAATATGGCCCAATTGTACAGATAGGGTGTTGAAATTTCTATATAAGATGTATATGTCCTTCCAATTCTGCTCACCGCTAGCCGAGGTAGAGTAGCCCTCTTTTTCTAATCCCAAATCTAGAGAGAACTAATTAAGTTTATTGGTATCATCGGCTATGGCAGCCTCTCTTCCTTCCCAATATTCTTCCTTGGGCAAAACCAGTGAAGAAGAGAGGGATGAAACCGTAAAAGAGGTAGAGAGAAGCTATGAAAGGTATAGAGAGCTAATCTCAACCCTTCCAAAGGAAAAAGGTTGGGCATCTGATTTGTGCTTGTATGAGGGCTTTTGGTACGAACGCCTGTTTGGTTTGGAAGGTGTCATGTTTGCTCAGGAACATTTTCAGGCTCGCCCCACTGATATTTTCTTGATCTCCACACCTAAATCCGGCACAACATGGCTCAAAGCCCTAATTTTTGCGATCATGAAGAGAACTTGCTACGCCAATTCCACTCATCCTCTTCTTACCACTAACCCCCACGAATGCATTCCTTTCTTAGAGTTCATGCTTTTCAGGGAACCCCCAGTCGCAGATGTTGAGAAGTTACCCTCTCCTCGTCTTTTTTCGGCACACATTCCTTACACATCGTTGCCAAAGTCTATTTTGTGTTCTGGCTGTAAAATAGTGTATGTATGTCGGGATTCTAAAGACGTGTTGATATCGATGTGGTATCATATGGTCAAGATGAGATCCAAAGATCTTCCTCCTCTTTCGTTAGAAGAGGCATTTAAGTTGTTCTCTAAAGGTCTCTCTGGGTTTGGACCCTTCTGGGACCATGTGCTCGGTTATTGGAATGCTAGTATGGAATGTCCTCAAAGAATTTTATTCCTGAGATATGAAGAATTAAAGAAAGAGACATTGATAAACGTAAGGAGATTGGCAGAGTTTTTGGGGCAACCTTTCTCCATGGAGGAGGAGATGGAGCAGGTCGTGGAGGAAATTATCGAACTTTGCAGTTTTAAGAGGTTGAGCAACTTGGAGGTGAATAAAATTGGTTCACGCGATGCAGTTGTCAAGAATGATATGTTCTTTAGGAAAGGTGAAGTTGGAGATTGGAGCAATCATCTTACAACTCAAATGGCCGAGAGCCTCGACAAGATTACCAATGAAAAACTACGTGGTATATTTTGACTAGCTGGAGTAGTGGCATTTCTTATTATCACCAGTATTGGTGCCTTTGAAGTTATGACAGGTCATGCTATATGATACCATGGCAAGTTGTATTCTCTCAAATGTTTCTATTACTCTCGGCTTTATAATAAGAGAGAATCTGTTGTTGAATGTAATTCATTTGCCAATGAATGTATCGGTTCTTTACTTTGAGTAATTTCCAGGAGTAAATTGTAATGAGAAATTTTCTTCTGTTTACCTAAAAATGTTAGTAGATATATACCGTTCACGAAGAGGTGTGTTAATTCCTCAAGGAGATTTTTATGTCTCACTCATATAATCTCACACACACAACTCACAAAGGGGTTCCCACGTCTTCTGCCCTCTCTTCTTTAACTCCCATCCTCCATTATGTTATGTCCTTAGGTCAAACGACACATTGGCCCACCTCTCCCATCACTCTCTCATCTTGCTTCTTTATCTCTTTTCTTAATTAAGTTTACACAACCAACAGTAGACAGTAGTATGACCCTGAATCCACCCTAGCTCCCCGATCCCGCGCTCCCATGTTAGAATCTCCTTGAAAACTAGAGAGAGCTAATTAAGTTTATTGGTATCATTGGCTATGGCAGCCTCTCTTCCTTCCCAATGTTCTTCCTTGAGCAAAATCAATGAAGAAGAGAGGGATGAAACCGTAAAAAAGGTGGAGAGAAGATATGAAAGATATAGAGAGCTAATCTCAACCCTTCCAAAGGAAAAAGGTTGGGTTTCTGATTTGTGCTTGCATGAGGGTTTTTGTTACCAACGCCTGTTTGGTTTGGAAGGTGTCATGTTTGCTCAGGAACATTTTCAGGCTCGCCCCACTGATATTTTCTTGATCTCCACACCTAAATCCGGCACAACATGGCTCAAAGCCCTAATTTTTGCGATCATGAAGAGAACTTGCTACACCAATTCCACTCACCCTCTTCTTACCACTAACCCCCACGAATGCATTTCCTTTCTTAGAGTTTAGGCTTTTCAGGGAACCCCTAGTCGCAGATGTTGAGAAGTTACCCTCTCCTCGCCTTTTTGCGTCGCACATTCCTTACACCTCGTTGCCAAAGTCTATTTTGTGTTCTGGTTGTAAAATAGTGTATGTATGTCGGGATAATAAAGACATGTTGATATCATTGTGGCCTCATATGGCCAAGATGAGATCCAAAGATCTTCCTCCTATTTTGTTAGAAGAGGCATTTAAGTTGTTGTCTAAAGGTCTCTCTGGTTATGGACCCTTCTTGGACCATGTGCTCGGTTATTGGAATGCTAATCAGGGCCTGCCCCGCAAGCCTTTGGTCTCGGGCAACCCCGGGCTGGGGCAATAAAAAAAAAAAAATTTGAGTTACATACAAATGTAAAAAAGTTTTCTATATAGGCACAAATGGCTGTCTTGGTTTGGCGGGGCAGCAAGCTGTTTCAATCCCAGAGGACTGCGTTCGATTCCCATAACCCGACCGCATCCCTCTCTTTTTATCCATTTCAGTTCTACTTCTACTACCTCCTCCCCTTGTTTTTCGAAAAGACAAATGAACTTGTTATTCCTTCAACAATTAGGCCCTAATCGTCTCATTCAGTCAATTTGCAACGGATGGAGGTAACGGAAGGCGACACCTTCCCTTTTCTTTATAATTTTTACTTCCAAAAGTAATGTATAAGTGATATGTTCTTACATTTGATTAAAAAAAGTCATAATTAACTAAAATAAAGATTTATTGCACAAATCACACACACAACTCACGGGTGGGGGAAACCCCCCAAGGGTTCCCACGTTTTCTGGCCCCATTTCTTTAACTCCCATCCTCCATTATGTTATGTCCTTAGGCCCACCAACACATTGGCCCACCTCTCCCATCACTCTCTCATCTTGCTTCTTTATCTCTTATCTTAATTAATTAAGTTTACACAACCAACACTAGTACGTATGACCCTGAATCCACCCTAGCTCCCCGATCCCGCACTCCCATGTTAGAATCTCCTTGAAAACTAGAGAGAGCTAATTAAGTTTATTGGTATCATTGGCTATGGCAGCCTCTCTTCCTTCCCAATATTCTTCCTTGAGCAAAATCAATGATTGCATTCCTTTCTTAGAGCTCAGGCTTTTCAGGCAACCCCCAATTGCCGATGTTGAGAAGTTACCCTCTCCTTGCCTTTTTGTGCTACACATTCCTTACTTGTCATTGCCAAAGTCTATCTTGAGTTCTGGTTGTAAAATAGTATATGTATGTCAAGATTCTAAAGACGTATTGATATCGATTTGGTTTTATATGGCCAAGATGAGATCCAAAGAACTTCCTCCTCTTTTGTTGGAAGAGGCATTTAAGTTGTACTCTAAAGGTCTCTCTTGGTATGGACTAGGGGTGGTAAATTGAACCCAGACCTATTAACAAACCCAGTTCTATCAACTAAAAAATAGACCCAACCCAACCCATTTATTAGTTGGGTAAGAATGGGTCCAAACCCAGCTAATCTATTATTAATTGGATTTTAATTGGGCATCAATTGGATCAACTTAAATGACCCAATGAGTCATGAAAGTAACCCACCAAAATTTCCGTCTCTTTACCAGGTTTCACTAGGAATGAAGGACGCACAAAGGCTCGGTAAGATGCAGAAAAAAGGGTGGAAGCCTCGACCAATCAAAATCCCCATCTCTTTACTAGGTCTCTCTCTCTCTCTCTCTCTCTCTCTCTCTCTCTCAATTCTTTTGTGCTAAATTACACGCGTCCAAATGTTTTGAACAATCCGGATTAAAAATCAATTGTGACTGGTAATAATTATTTTGACCAGTCAAAATTGAAAAACACATCTCATCCATTGATTGCGCAAATGGACTGGTGAAATTGCGCTCCGCCGTGAATAAATTTCTCTCGTGGTAGTCCCGCATATAGTTTGGATTAAAAAGCTAAGTGACTTATTTTTTTGTCCTTATTCAATTTTTTTACATTTTTTTGTTTTGCGTCAAACTTTTGTAACTTATTGAATCGTTTCGATGAGAGGAATCAGAAAAGTAAAAAAATTTGATCGGAACTTATAATTTTTTGAATAAAGACAAAAATAAGTCAATAAGGAAAAAAATATACTTATTCTCGTCTTTTTGAAAAAATTTATGAGTTTCGATCATAACTTTTTACTTTTTCAATTTTTCTCGACGAGACGAATCACTAAGTCGCAAAAATTTGGCGCAAAACTATCAACAGACTCTGGAGCTGTTGGCTGACTGTGGCTTTTAGTGATATGGTTCACTTCCATTGCTTTGCTGCTGATGATGATAAGGCCGTCAACGGATCTTTTGAGATGTGGCTAGTAGAATTTGGTCTTGTTTTTCTTATCGGTTGGTTGGCACAGTGAGATGGTTGCAGGTGACGGCATGGATGAGTGGTGGCAGTGGGTTTCATAGTGGCAGTTTGTGGGCAGTGTTTCTGGGATGCCCGGCGGTTACTACGGTTCACAGCAGGTGTTGGATTCACGGTGGAAGCGTCTGCGGAGATGGTGATGTTGGATCAATGCACATAAAAGAGGTCTTTTTTCGATTGATTTCCATCAACACATAAGCAGAAACAAAGGAGAGAGAAAATAGAATAAGAACATTTGTCGTAAGGAATCAAGGATCCGTTCATTTCACAAGTTTTTCTTACTAAAGGTTTAACAACGGAAACGGATCCTCTTTAATCCAATAAGTGTTGGAGTTTTTTTCCTAAGTGTGATTCACATGAAACTTTGACGGATAAAAGTTTAATTCATGCATTGCTCGTAAAATATTGTTGAGCTATCCGGAACAATTACTCGAGAGAATCTGAACCCATTATAGAAAAAGAGTGGCATAGAAATTGATAGAATCACTGCCAGACTACACCACACCAGGAAGACATTGCTTGGGAAGTTTTCTATGATAACCAGAAATTTCTGAAGTGATTTTGAGTGTTTTGTTAACGCCTCTAACGATATCGAACGAAGCTCATTTTTTACAGAGACTTTAAACGACATATTTAAAACAAAATGAGCGGCTCCGATCATCTTTGTGCGACCCGAACCGAGAGAAAATGGGATCTATGCACAGCTACTGTGTATAAGCTGCTGTGCACGTAGCACAGCTGCTCTCTCTCTCTCTCTCTCTCTCTCTCTCTCTCCTACTTAACTTGTATATTCTACTCTCGGATCAGTGGAAAAAGTGCAAAAGCCACGACACACCATAAAGAACTTACCCCCACAAGAGCATCTCCAATCCAACACCCTCCAAATCTCTATTTGAGAGGATCAAATTAATCTATTTTATTTGAAAAGTAGATTAGAGGACTGTACTATTTATTTCAACTCTAAACCAACACCAATGACGGAACCACATTGGGGCATATGGGGGCCACGGCCCCCGCGTGGTTCCGGGATTTTTTTATTTTTTTTTTTGAATTTTAATATTAATATTAGTTATTTTTTAGTTTGTTAAGAATATGTGGATATTGTATTTTGTATTGAGTGTAGTTTACACAATTAAATACTTAAAGAATGTGTTTGTTTTAGGTCCCACAGCCAAAATTTTCTTCCTGCACACGGTCTCCCATAAGTTTTTTCTTCAACTATTAATCTAATTTCTCTTTCTATCTCTCTGCTCATTACCAAAAAAAACTCCCGCAAACCTTAACCAAACAAACTATTAAATTCACGAATCTTAAAATTTCAAAATCTTAATGTTCATAGTTCGGCCCCGACGTTTACGAAATTCTGGTTTCGTCCCTGCCCAACACTCTATTTCTCAACTCTAACACATATTTGGAGGAGGTCCTCTATTTTTTCCTTCATCCTCTATATTTAGAGGATCAAAGTTCATCCTCCCAAATGGAGGAGAGTTTTAGAGGATGGGATAGAGAATGTTTTTCCTCCAAAATGAAGAAATTGAGTATGGGTTGGAGATGCTCTAACAAAACACAAAACTCTAAAAATAGAGGAGTTTTTCAGTGTCGAGCGGGTATTACCGACGTGGCACTCGTTTGGCGCATTTGAGCCGTCCGATTCACTTTTGGACGGCTCAAATTGAAACCCTCTCTCTCATCTCACCCAACACTTTCTCTCTCCTTTTTCTCTCTCCAAATCTGAGTCATTTAAACACGCAATGAATGACTCGGATGCTCGAGCGGGCACCACATGATACCCGCTCGGCACTGAAAAATTTTACCTAAAAATAAAGTTCACTTTTGCTTTAGTTGGCGGTATATTTTGTGTTTGTGTTTTCATCATCTGCGGGTTTTTTTATGCCACTCATCTTCAATTACAATGACGGTTATGCAGGCAAGCTCAACAGAGTGGGTAGAAATCCAGCACGTGCGACTTGGTGCGTAACTGCTGGACCCTTGAGAGGACCATTCTCAGTGAAACTCACCACTCTTTCCACTGCTCAAACCCTCTCAGCCAGAGATGTGATTCCAAGCAATTGGTCTCCCGAGGCCACCTACACCGCTCGCCTCAACTTCTCTTGATCGAATTGTTTGGTGGCCTGGGTTTCAACTCACCCATGAGCCCATGACATGAAATGTACCCTTTGTGGGTTATTTATTTATATATATTTTTTGAAAGAAAGTAGCCGTTCGATCGGTCTCAACTTTCTTTCTTTCTTGAAGTGTGATTGAAGTATTGTTGTGAGCGGCGTTTTTAGTGTAGGTCAATTTCTAGTGTTGCCCTCTCCAAAGGGGAGAGAGAGCTGTCTTCTCTTAATCACTAGGTTTGTTGTATGATCTTGTGGGTGTAAGTTTGTAGTCCCATGCGGTTTTTTAATGAGCCTGGACTAATGTATGCAATTATTATGGACATTTGATAGGGTGAGATCGATATTTTTAGCTTAGTACTTAGAGTTTGGGTGCCACATTGAATTCACTTGTGTTCGGGGAACGTGTAGTGCCGGCGTGCAATGCGGTAACATATATCTTTTAACCAGATACCAAAACTTTGGTAATCATATATGAATGTACAATCAAAGCCGATGCTCATATCCGGGGACCAAGGAATGCTGTCAAGCACCTCGCTGCCAAGCGGGTCAATTGCTCAGTTAAAATTCGAGCAGTCGATTGTCGAGATGAACGACCGAATTAGCCGCTTGGCATCCACTTGGCAGCATTCCCATATCTGGTTAAACGGAATCAAATTTCCACGTACCCAGTTCATTCCACACAAGAAAATGGACGGGGGGTTCCACAGAGCAAAGATGACAGAAACACATGTGTGTACTGTGTACAAAGCTGAGAAATCACATTATATAGCTCTCACATGCAAAAGGGTTTCAAACACTCTGGACATAATTAGGACTACACGTGAAGGGGAGGTCCCCACCAACTTCTGGATATGTTCACTTAGCCCCCCACCCCACATGTGAATTGGCCATATCTTGAATCCTCCCAAAATTAAGGAGGCTTGATAGACCGTATAGATTTGTCTGTTTGTTGATTCTGTGACCCTACAAAATCATTCCTCAACTGAAATCAAATCGAAGGTATGAATTGTAGGGTATTAGTAAAAAAATCATTTGAGGTTAATTAGAAGTTTAGAAGGAGAGCAACATGACTGAGCAGAAAACTACCCGTTTTTGCCACTTCTGAACCACTTCAAGACTGGAAATGGGTTTGGCGTACCCCTGCTACACCCAGAATCCAGCACTTCCTTTGGCTAGCAATCCAGCAACGTTTAAACACCTACGACACCTTAGCCCGTCGCAACATTATCCCCCTCAACAAAAGCCCAGTTTGCAACAACCATGAAGATTCGGCACTTCACTCACTTAGAGATTGTGAAGCTGCAAAAAAAAATCTCTGGCCCCTTCTTAACGTTCCGGAGCCTCTTCTTTCTTCCTTCCGTACTGATATTGCTTCTTGGATTAAAACAAGCTCTCTTGCGAGCTACACTCATCAGACTGGCATACATTGGAATGTAATCTTCCTCTTATCCATTTGGCACATTTGGTTACGTCGGAATGCAACTATGCACCGTGACACTCAGCTACCCCTCCTAATGTTACCATTTCTTCCATTTTTTCTAAAGCCACTGAGTGGGTCTTTATTGTCCAACCAACACTCCCCTTAGCCAGAACCCAACCTAGAAAATCCAAGGTAGGGTGGTCACCACCTCCTCACAACACTTTTAAACTCAATGTAGACGGAGGTGGATCTTCTACTTTTTCAGAGGCTTGTGCAGGTGGTCTGATTGGGGATGCAAATGGAAATTGATTACGGGCTTTTCATGCAAATTGGGTTTCATATCTGCTCTTGAGACCGAAATTTGGGCACTTATACATGGTCTCAAGATTCTCTTATAGCGTAACATTACATTGGTCGAGATTGAAACGGATGCCTCTAATGCCATCCACCTTATCAACAATGCTACAAGCACCCACCATCTTTACAATTTGATTGTCGATTGCAGGTTCCTTTTGCATTAGCTGGGTGATCCACCGTTGAGGCATGTCATGAGGGAAGGAAACAAGTGTGCGGATCTCCTAGCGCAAGATGCAAGATCACATCTTTTTCTTATTTATCATATCTTTCAATTCCGTTTTGTAGTAAATCTCAATTCTTTGAGGACATGAGGGGTGTTACTTATCCCTGAACCTTGTATTCGATTTCGTAGTTTTTCTAATTCCATGTTCAACCAACAAAAAAAAGGTTTCATTTTTTTCTTTTCATGTTTTGTTGGGGGAAGGGCAGCAGTGTAGAAAATGATTGAAGAATCTTTACCCCTCTCCTACTATACTTGTTTTCTCCAACCTCCACCTATGTGGCCATGTGGGCCATATTGCGGACCACATCCAAGATTCTAACCTTTAATCTTATACATCTCATAATGTAGAATATCTCGACAAAAAAATCTGTTTGATCGGATATCGCCATATCGATACTTACATATCTATACAGGGAAGCTTGACCTGTAACGTAGTTAGCCCAACAATTAGGGCTCTAATTCCGTGGTGTATAGCTTCGGAATTCAGTACCAGCATTCCACTTCCTCTTTCATTGGACTAGGTTACAACACCCTTTTAGTGGCCAAATTAAACAAAATTAATTTACAACACCCAGAGCCATTGCTAGAGCAAGATACTTCTATACAACACCCAGAGCCATTGCTAGAGCAAGATACTTCTATTGCAGCCAATCAAGGTACTGAACCAATCGAGGTTGCCACCTTTTCGCTGCCGAAAATGACCCTCACATAGGCTCCGTTTTGTTTCGATGTAAAATGTTTTACAATGTAAATATTTTTCATGTAAAATATTTTTTTAAAAAACAAACTTCAAATTTTTGTTTTTCGGTGTTTGTTTGACACTTGAAAATATTTTTAGAAATTAACAAAATAGTGTTGGGGGGTGTGGCTGGCTTAAACGTTAGAGATATTTGAGATTATTGGAATTGAACATGAGTCAGGACTTGACGATCGAAAAAACTGAGCAGTAAGAATTATAGTAGAATGCAACCGGGTTCATTTCGGAAAATAATTTACGAAAGATTTAAGGGTAAGTCATTTTCATCCAATTGATGGAAAATATTTTACATGTAAAATATTTTTTTCATTTTTTAAACAACCAAATATCGAAAAATAGGTAAAACATTTTACGTCTAAACAAACGGAGCCATAATCAAAGCTCTTGCTTCCATAAGCAAAGAGCTCTTGCTATTGCTATCTAAGCTAAACATCTTCAAAACCTACCCATGGAATCCATTCTTCCTTTTATATTGTTGGGCTTCCTTGACATGCATGGGTTCCTTTTTACTGTTGGGAAAGAATACACCAAATTCCCAAAAGTATATAAGTCACGCCAGAAACGCAATAATGAAGGGAATAAAATCTGAAATGTGAACACTGGCCACAATCAAAACCCGAAAAATAGGTTTATAAATGGGTTTACAAAGTGATGCAACAAACACCCTAAGGTTTATCCAACAAATTACAACCAAAGAGAAGAAAAACCTCTCCAAGCCCTGTAGTACAGCCCAAGAGCCCAAAACATAAAATAAATCAGTCCCAAAAGATCACAAACAATCTGCTACAAATTGCTTCAAAATGGCTACGCCACTCCAAAATTACTATTGCCACTCATAAAAATTTACTACCGCCACCCAAAAATTACTAGTGTCGCCCAAAGTTATTAACGCCACATGATATTTTTTCCGATGCATAAATATACATTGGATGTATAATTGTAACTGCGGATAATAATTGAGTTAATGGGCGTACGTGTTGGGTTTCATATTTTATGAATAGAGTCGGGTTGGGTATGAGTCCTAATTATCTAACTAATTGGATTGTAAATGGACTAATGAGCCGTTAAAAACCCAACTCATATACCAGCCCAAGTTCAACCAACCCCCTTTCCACATCCTTAGGTTCAGCTTTAATTTTGAGCCCCTAGGAGTATTGAGGTCTGCCCGTTTAGCTCCAAAACTCATCTACTTCAATTAAACAATACGCAAACTTGCATCTATTTGAGAAGAGAAAAACTTCTTTGCGGGGCGTCCCATCATCAAGAAGATTTACGGTGCTAAATCGCGCTCGTTCAAAAATATTTTGGATGGTCTTGATTGAAAAATCAATTTTGAAGAGTAAAAATTAATTTTTACAGGTCAAAATTGAAAACACACCTAAGTCATTGATTGCGCGAATGGACAGGTGAGATTCTGCCGTGAATAAATTTCTCTCATTTGAGAAATATCCCAAAAGGTTAGCAGATATATATATATATATATATATATAAAAGAATTGCGTAATGATACTATTTGAGCGCATGCACTGCTTAAAATTTGTTTAGTCTGCTTTTTGTCTTACAATTTACCAGTGCGGGGAATGCTTACAATACACGCCCATTACTTTTTAGTGAATGTTATGCCAATATTCTGTGAATGTTACGCCTCCTTAAGTAAAATATTACTCTGTTAGTTTTGGTGAATTTTACGCCTTTTTATGGTTGCGATTAGAGGGTGCGCGCATGCAAAATTTAACAATGTGGTAATGTTGCTGGTAACTGGGAGAAATCTTTATACTACCATATATATAACCAATGCGGATAAATAAATAAAAATACTATAACCAACCAAACAAAATTCAATTAAAATAACCATAGAGTCAACAGCAGTTTGCGTCTGGATATGCAAAAAGAAAAAAATGTATTCTTTCAAACACGCTTTGACAACAACAACGCAAAACTATCGTTCTAGTGAAGGATTTGATGATTGTGAAAAAATAAAGGGCAAAGTACATGTTACCTCTCTGTGATTTAGGCTTTTGACACTTAACCTCCCCGACATTTGGAAATGACCAATTCGACACCTTATGATTTCATCTAGTTTGCATTTTACCTCCCTACCATTAAAAATGCCGTCCATTTTGACGGGAAGTGCATTAGACGCGCCTATCTTGAAACTTGGTATGACAAAAGTACTTGAATAAAATTGTACTTGGATGAAAGAAGACAATACTACCCTTCTCCTTTGTCTTCCTGTTATTTTTGTTGTGTTTGGTTTGGTATTTGAAATTTTTTTTGAAAAATAGTAGGGGTAATAAGTGGAGAGAGATAGAGAGAGAAATATGAAGAATCTAAAGGGAATTTCTTGAAAAATACTTTTTGAAGAGGGAAGAGGACAAGGCATTTGTTTTTGTAGTTCCTACAACCATCTCACGATTCCTTCCTTGCCCACCACCATTACCAGCATCCAATAAATTTGCATAAGGTCTAGGAACTGAGAACCCAAGCATAATAAATCGGCAGATTTTCCGGCGTGGGGCCATCGGAATCAGTGATGGGGTGATGGGTCTCTCCCGGTTGGGGTCAGTGTACTGCGTGGTTGATGAGAGGGGAAAAATTAACTAATGGAGCTCGGCGAGGGGAAAGGGTGGGAGGTGGATCGACAACCAGTGGCTGCCGGCGAGGAGGTGCAGACTGAAAAACAGGTGCCGACTGGAAAACATCTTTGAATTTGTATGTAATACATGAAGTTCATGTCTTGACATGTTACTCTCTGAATCAATATGGAGACCAACTCCAAAAAATAAACCGATATTAAGACAAAAAATGACTTGGCAATTGGCATATGGTGTTGTTTTGATACAGTTTTTGCTTTGCTCATCTTTTGACAATTGGAAACTTGGCAAATTATTATTTTTTTTGAAATGTTAGGATATTAAACTGTAATTCTTGATCCTTGTTTTTGTAATCTTCCTCATGACAGCAGTGAATTATAAAAAAATAATAGAGAAAACTAAATCAGTCAAAGGTTCTTTACATTATGTTGCTTTATTAAATTTTTATGGGTTTCCACGGAAAAAGGGAGAAAAAAGTTTATTAGTTTTTAAATGGGACAAAAAAGTTTGAGCTGGACCCATAACCCAAGTGAGAAATTGCAAGGAGAAGAGAAGGTTTTTTTTTTTTTAAAGTAAAAAATAGTTATAGTTAAGATTACTAACTCTATGGAGCATTTAAAAAAAAATAAGGTTAGAAATGCATAAATAATAGATGATGATGATGATGAGAGAGTGAAGAAATGAATAAGAAACTAAAACTAAACGTAGGGTACTATGGGCATTTAACACTTTCCATTAACGGTGTTAGCGTAGCAATTTAGTCCAAAACTATGAGGAGTCGAATTGGTCATTCCAAACATTAGGGAGGTAAAGTGTTAAAAGGTCAAACCACAGGGAGGCAATCCGTACTTTGCCCAAAAATAAAATTTGTTTGTCTAAATTAGATCCGCAGTGTAGTTTAATAATATACACAGACATATTATTTTCCTTGAATTCGAGAAAAGAATTCGATTAAAATCACAAACCACTAGTTTTGCCAACCATACGAAATTCAATTAAAAATCACAATAAAATCAAAAGCGGTTGCGTCCGAATATGAAAAGAGGAAAAAAAATGAATTCTTTCAAATATGCTTTTCACAACAAGAATGCGACCGCTGCATCACCAGATATTATAGACGTATTATTTTCCTTCAATTCAAGAAAAGAATTCGAATTAAATCACATACCACTCGTTTTACCAACCATACGAAATTTAAAATCATGATAAAATCAAAAGCAGTTGAGTCTGGATATGCAAAGAGGGAAAAAAAATGAATTCCTTCAAACATGCTTTTCACAACAAGAATGCGACCACTGCATCACCAGATATTATAGACGTATTATTTTCCTTCAATTCAAGAAAAGAATTCTATTAAAATCACAAACCACTCCTTTTGCCAACCATACGAAATTTAAAATCATGATAAAATCAAAAGCAGTTGAGTCTAGATATGCAAAGAGGGAAAAAAAATGAATTTCTTCAAACATGCTTTTCACAACAAGAATGCGACCGCTGCATCACCAGATATTATAGACATATTTTTTTCCTTCAATTCGAGATAAAATTCGTTTAAAATCACAAACCACTCGTTTTGCCAACCATACGAAATTTAAAATCATGATAAAATCAAAAGCAGTTGAGTCCAAATATGCGAAGAAAAAAAATGAATTCCTTCAAACATGCTTTTCACAACAACAAATGCAACTACTACATCCCTCTGCTGAAAGTTGATGATTGAGAAAAAATAAGAAAAATTCCCTCAAAATTAGATCTGTGTTCTAGGTTTAGTAAAAGACGTAGTATATTCTTATATATTGTTCGAAAATATAATTCACGATTGTTACATTCGGTGAGTCTTGGTGGCTAGCTCTCTTTAGACTGGTATAAATTTGTTCACCCACATTCTTGTATCTTGGGAAAAGAAAATTCAATATGAATAGCTTCATTCCGAATTGGTTAATGGAGCATGTCGTGACCTGAGTCACATAATGCATGTGGTTAACCATAAGCGGCATCATGAAAGCATCTTTCGAAAACATGACAAACGATTAAAATTCGCTAGAGCATTAATCGAGTGTGTACAGTCTTACTAGAGAATTATGTGGCCGACGTCTTGATTATTAAAGATGGACCCGTTTCAATTTCATGAAATTGGCTTGATAGTGAGACTTACAAGTTTTCTGTTTCCTTGATTTATAAGTTCGACATACACGGGACTTTTTCCGGCACTAGCCACCCCCAGTAAACGGCACATGGGATTGTCGAGGTGCGTAAGGTGCTGCGGGACAACCTAATAAGATATAATAAATAAAATGGCCCATTTGAATATATAGGTATTGAAATTTCTGTATAAGCGATGTGATTCTGCTCACAGCTAGCCGAGGTAGCCCTCTTTCTCTAATTCCAAATCTACAGAGAGATAAATTTATTGATATCATTGGCTATGGCAGCCTCTCTTCCTTCCCAATGTTCTTCCTTGAGCAAAATCAATGGAGAAGAGAGGGATGAAAGCATATATAAAAAAGGCGGAGCAAAGCTATGAGCGATATAGAGAGCTAATTATCAAATAACACAATTGTGGAAGTAATTTTCTGATATTGAATAAGGACACAATAGTGGTATAAGTACAACATTCCTACAAGAGGATTCTATGGAGGATTTACAGGTAATGAGACACTAATCAAGCCTAATATTACACCCCTTAATTACAATCAAATATACACCATAAACACATGTGCTATATCAGTGGAAATAATAGTGAATATTCACTAATCCTTTCGTAACATTAGTGAATATTCTCTTGCTTCCATAAGCAAAGAGCTCTTGCTATTGCTATCTAAGCTAAACATCTTCAAAACCTACCCATGGAATCCATTCTTCCTTTTATATTGTTGGGCTTCCTTGACATGCATGGGTTCCTTTTTACTGTTGGGAAAGAATACACCAAATTCCCAAAAGTATATAAGTCACGCCAGAAACGCAATAATGAAGGGAATAAAATCTGAAATGTGAACACTGGCCACAATCAAAACCCGAAAAATAGGTTTATAAATGGGTTTACAAAGTGATGCAACAAACACCCTAAGGTTTATCCAACAAATTACAACCAAAGAGAAGAAAAACCTCTCCAAGCCCTGTAGTACAGCCCAAGAGCCCAAAACATAAAATAAATCAGTCCCAAAAGATCACAAACAATCTGCTACAAATTGCTTCAAAATGGCTACGCCACTCCAAAATTACTATTGCCACTCATAAAAATTTACTACCGCCACCCAAAAATTACTAGTGTCGCCCAAAGTTATTAACGCCACATGATATTTTTTCCGATGCATAAATATACATTGGATGTATAATTGTAACTGCGGATAATAATTGAGTTAATGGGCGTACGTGTTGGGTTTCATATTTTATGAATAGAGTCGGGTTGGGTATGAGTCCTAATTATCTAACTAATTGGATTGTAAATGGACTAATGAGCCGTTAAAAACCCAACTCATATACCAGCCCAAGTTCAACCAACCCCCTTTCCACATCCTTAGGTTCAGCTTTAATTTTGAGCCCCTAGGAGTATTGAGGTCTGCCCGTTTAGCTCCAAAACTCATCTACTTCAATTAAACAATACGCAAACTTGCATCTATTTGAGAAGAGAAAAACTTCTTTGCGGGGCGTCCCATCATCAAGAAGATTTACGGTGCTAAATCGCGCTCGTTCAAAAATATTTTGGATGGTCTTGATTGAAAAATCAATTTTGAAGAGTAAAAATTAATTTTTACAGGTCAAAATTGAAAACACACCTAAGTCATTGATTGCGCGAATGGACAGGTGAGATTCTGCCGTGAATAAATTTCTCTCATTTGAGAAATATCCCAAAAGGTTAGCAGATATATATATATATATATATATATATAAAAGAATTGCGTAATGATACTATTTGAGCGCATGCACTGCTTAAAATTTGTTTAGTCTGCTTTTTGTCTTACAATTTACCAGTGCGGGGAATGCTTACAATACACGCCCATTACTTTTTAGTGAATGTTATGCCAATATTCTGTGAATGTTACGCCTCCTTAAGTAAAATATTACTCTGTTAGTTTTGGTGAATTTTACGCCTTTTTATGGTTGCGATTAGAGGGTGCGCGCATGCAAAATTTAACAATGTGGTAATGTTGCTGGTAACTGGGAGAAATCTTTATACTACCATATATATAACCAATGCGGATAAATAAATAAAAATACTATAACCAACCAAACAAAATTCAATTAAAATAACCATAGAGTCAACAGCAGTTTGCGTCTGGATATGCAAAAGAGAAAAAAATGTATTCTTTCAAACACGCTTTGACAACAACAACGCAAAACTATCGTTCTAGTGAAGGATTTGATGATTGTGAAAAAATAAAGGGCAAAGTACATGTTACCTCTCTGTGATTTAGGCTTTTGACACTTAACCTCCCCGACATTTGGAAATGACCAATTCGACACCTTATGATTTCATCTAGTTTGCATTTTACCTCCCTACCATTAAAAATGCCGTCCATTTTGACGGGAAGTGCATTAGACGCGCCTATCTTGAAACTTGGTATGACAAAAGTACTTGAATAAAATTGTACTTGGATGAAAGAAGACAATACTACCCTTCTCCTTTGTCTTCCTGTTATTTTTGTTGTGTTTGGTTTGGTATTTGAAATTTTTTTTGAAAAATAGTAGGGGTAATAAGTGGAGAGAGATAGAGAGAGAAATATGAAGAATCTAAAGGGAATTTCTTGAAAAATACTTTTTGAAGAGGGAAGAGGACAAGGCATTTGTTTTTGTAGTTCCTACAACCATCTCACGATTCCTTCCTTGCCCACCACCATTACCAGCATCCAATAAATTTGCATAAGGTCTAGGAACTGAGAACCCAAGCATAATAAATCGGCAGATTTTCCGGCGTGGGGCCATCGGAATCAGTGATGGGGTGATGGGTCTCTCCCGGTTGGGGTCAGTGTACTGCGTGGTTGATGAGAGGGGAAAAATTAACTAATGGAGCTCGGCGAGGGGAAAGGGTGGGAGGTGGATCGACAACCAGTGGCTGCCGGCGAGGAGGTGCAGACTGAAAAACAGGTGCCGACTGGAAAACATCTTTGAATTTGTATGTAATACATGAAGTTCATGTCTTGACATGTTACTCTCTGAATCAATATGGAGACCAACTCCAAAAAATAAACCGATATTAAGACAAAAAATGACTTGGCAATTGGCATATGGTGTTGTTTTGATACAGTTTTTGCTTTGCTCATCTTTTGACAATTGGAAACTTGGCAAATTATTATTATTTTTTGAAATGTTAGGATATTAAACTGTAATTCTTGATCCTTGTTTTTGTAATCTTCCTCATGACAGCAGTGAATTATAAAAAAATAATAGAGAAAACTAAATCAGTCAAAGGTTCTTTACATTATGTTGCTTTATTAAATTTTTATGGGTTTCCACGGAAAAAGGGAGAAAAAAGTTTATTAGTTTTTAAATGGGACAAAAAAGTTTGAGCTGGACCCATAACCCAAGTGAGAAATTGCAAGGAGAAGAGAAGGTTTTTTTTTTTTTAAAGTAAAAAATAGTTATAGTTAAGATTACTAACTCTATGGAGCATTTAAAAAAAAATAAGGTTAGAAATGCATAAATAATAGATGATGATGATGATGAGAGAGTGAAGAAATGAATAAGAAACTAAAACTAAACGTAGGGTACTATGGGCATTTAACACTTTCCATTAACGGTGTTAGCGTAGCAATTTAGTCCAAAACTATGAGGAGTCGAATTGGTCATTCCAAACATTAGGGAGGTAAAGTGTTAAAAGGTCAAACCACAGGGAGGCAATCCGTACTTTGCCCAAAAATAAAATTTGTTTGTCTAAATTAGATCCGCAGTGTAGTTTAATAATATACACAGACATATTATTTTCCTTGAATTCGAGAAAAGAATTCGATTAAAATCACAAACCACTAGTTTTGCCAACCATACGAAATTCAATTAAAAATCACAATAAAATCAAAAGCGGTTGCGTCCGAATATGAAAAGAGGAAAAAAAATGAATTCTTTCAAATATGCTTTTCACAACAAGAATGCGACCGCTGCATCACCAGATATTATAGACGTATTATTTTCCTTCAATTCAAGAAAAGAATTCGAATTAAATCACATACCACTCGTTTTACCAACCATACGAAATTTAAAATCATGATAAAATCAAAAGCAGTTGAGTCTGGATATGCAAAGAGGGAAAAAAAATGAATTCCTTCAAACATGCTTTTCACAACAAGAATGCGACCACTGCATCACCAGATATTATAGACGTATTATTTTCCTTCAATTCAAGAAAAGAATTCTATTAAAATCACAAACCACTCCTTTTGCCAACCATACGAAATTTAAAATCATGATAAAATCAAAAGCAGTTGAGTCTAGATATGCAAAGAGGGAAAAAAAATGAATTTCTTCAAACATGCTTTTCACAACAAGAATGCGACCGCTGCATCACCAGATATTATAGACATATTTTTTTCCTTCAATTCGAGATAAAATTCGTTTAAAATCACAAACCACTCGTTTTGCCAACCATACGAAATTTAAAATCATGATAAAATCAAAAGCAGTTGAGTCCAAATATGCGAAGAAAAAAAATGAATTCCTTCAAACATGCTTTTCACAACAACAAATGCAACTACTACATCCCTCTGCTGAAAGTTGATGATTGAGAAAAAATAAGAAAAATTCCCTCAAAATTAGATCTGTGTTCTAGGTTTAGTAAAAGACGTAGTATATTCTTATATATTGTTCGAAAATATAATTCACGATTGTTACATTCGGTGAGTCTTGGTGGCTAGCTCTCTTTAGACTGGTATAAATTTGTTCACCCACATTCTTGTATCTTGGGAAAAGAAAATTCAATATGAATAGCTTCATTCCGAATTGGTTAATGGAGCATGTCGTGACCTGAGTCACATAATGCATGTGGTTAACCATAAGCGGCATCATGAAAGCATCTTTCGAAAACATGACAAACGATTAAAATTCGCTAGAGCATTAATCGAGTGTGTACAGTCTTACTAGAGAATTATGTGGCCGACGTCTTGATTATTAAAGATGGACCCGTTTCAATTTCATGAAATTGGCTTGATAGTGAGACTTACAAGTTTTCTGTTTCCTTGATTTATAAGTTCGACATACACGGGACTTTTTCCGGCACTAGCCACCCCCAGTAAACGGCACATGGGATTGTCGAGGTGCGTAAGGTGCTGCGGGACAACCTAATAAGATATAATAAATAAAATGGCCCATTTGAATATATAGGTATTGAAATTTCTGTATAAGCGATGTGATTCTGCTCACAGCTAGCCGAGGTAGCCCTCTTTCTCTAATTCCAAATCTACAGAGAGATAAATTTATTGATATCATTGGCTATGGCAGCCTCTCTTCCTTCCCAATGTTCTTCCTTGAGCAAAATCAATGGAGAAGAGAGGGATGAAAGCATATATAAAAAAGGCGGAGCAAAGCTATGAGCGATATAGAGAGCTAATTATCAAATAACACAATTGTGGAAGTAATTTTCTGATATTGAATAAGGACACAATAGTGGTATAAGTACAACATTCCTACAAGAGGATTCTATGGAGGATTTACAGGTAATGAGACACTAATCAAGCCTAATATTACACCCCTTAATTACAATCAAATATACACCATAAACACATGTGCTATATCAGTGGAAATAATAGTGAATATTCACTAATCCTTTCGTAACATTAGTGAATATTCATTAACTCTTTAACTCCCCTAATATTATAATAGTTGACTCACGCCAACACCGCCCCTCAAGTTGGTGCGTAGATATCACATATACCCAACTTGCCAAGTGAGTCACGGAATAACCTGCTAGCTACTGCCTTGATAAGCACATCTGCTAGTTGGTCTTCAGACTTCACAAATGGAAAATAACCATACAAAATACAACAATACTCTCTCACTCAGACTTTCACACACACAACTCACGGCTGGGGGATACCCCCAAATGTTTCCCACGTTTTCTGCCCTCTCTTCTTTAACTCCCATCATCCATTATGTCCTTGGACCAAACAACACATTGGCCCACCTCTCCCATCACTCTCTCATCTTGCTTCTTTATCTCTTAATTAATTAAGTTTACACAACCAACAGTAGACAGTAGTATGACCCTGAATCCACCCTAGCTCCCCTAGCCCGCGCTCCCATGTTAGAATCTCCTTGAAAACTCACTCCCATCAAGAAAAGAAGCACACTCCTAACACAATGAGATCGCTGTTGGCATTTCATTTTCATCCATAAGAGCATCTCCAATCCATCAAAAATAGAGGATGGAAGTGACACATTGAGGGGAGATTTTGTAATTTATTCCATTTTTTCTTCACTTTTTGTATTTTTTGGGAGAATATTTGAGGGACCCACTGTCCTTTTTTGAGTTTGGTCCTCCAAAAATAAATTTGGTCCTCTAAAAATGGAGGACCAAAAGCAAATTTGGAGGACCAAACTCAAAAAAGGACAGTGGGTCCCTCAAATATTCTCCCAAAAAATACAAAAAGTGAAGAAAAAAGGGAATAAATTACAAAATCTCCCCTCAATGTGTCACTTCTATCCTCTATTTTTGATGGATTGGAGATGCTCTAACAGAGGAAACCAATGGTTTTGAATTGAAGTTCTAGATAGCACAGTAGAAACTGATTTGATTTGTTTTGAAGCAGCATTCCACGTCAACGGGTATAGAAAAAGGGTAACATTTCCTGTGCCCTTTAGCATTTTCCCATATTATATAAAAATGAATAAAATTAAAGATGGCCCATTTGTACAGATAGGGTATTGAAATTTCTATATAAGATGTATATGTCCTTCCAATTCTGCTCACAGCTAGCCGAGGTAGTGTAGCCCTCTTTTTCTAATTCCAAATCTAGAGAGAGCTAATTAAGTTTGTTGGTATCATTGGTTATGGCAGCCTCTCTTCCTTCCCAATATTCTTCCTTGGGCAAAACCAGTGAAGAAGAGAGGGATGAAAGCGTAAAAGAGGTAGAGAGAAGCTATGAAAGATATAGAGAGCTAATCTCAGCCCTTCCAAAGGAAAAAGGTTGGGTATCTGATTTGTGCTTGTATGAGGGCTTTTGGTACGAACGCCGGGCTGGTTTGGAAGGTATTATGTTTGCTCAGGAACATTTTCAGGCTCGCCCCACCGATGTTTTCTTGATCTCCACACCTAAATCCGGTACAACATGGCTCAAAGCCCTAATTTTTGCGATCATGAAGAGAACTTGCTACACCGATTCCACTCACCCTCTTCTTACCACCAACCCTCACGATTGCATTCCTTTCTTAGAGCTCAGGCTTTTCAGGCAACCCCCAATTGCCGATGTTGAGAAGTTACCCTCTCCTCGCCTTCTTGCGGTACACATTCCTTACACGTCATTGCCAAAGTCTATTCTGTGTTCTGGTTGTAAAATAGTATATCTATGTCGGGATTCTAAAGACGTGTTGATATCGATGTGGTTTTATAAGGCCAAGATGAGATCCAAAGAACTTCCTCCTCTTTCATTAGAAGAGGCATTTAAGTTGTTCTCTAAAGGTCTCTCTATTTATGGACCCTTCTGGGACCATGTGCTAGGTTATTGGAATGCTAGCCTGGAATGTCCTCAAAGATTTTTCTTCCTGAGATATGAAGATTTAAAGAAAGAGACATCGATAAACGTAAGGAGATTGGCTGAGTTTTTGGGGCAACCTTTCTCCGTGGAGGAGGAGCGGGAGCGGGTTGTGGAGGAAATTATAGAACTTTGCAGTTTTAAGAGGTTGAGCAACTTGGAGGTGAACAAAAATGGTTCGCGCGATGCACTAATCAAGAACGATATGTTATTTCGGAAAGGTGAAGTTGGAGATTGGAGCAATCATCTAACATCTGAAATGGCCGAGAGCCTCGACCAAATTACCAATGAAAAACTACATGGTATATTTTGACTAGCTGTAGTAGTGGCATTTCTTATTATCATCAGTATTGGTGCCATTGAGGTTATGATATATGATCCGTTATTAAAAAAAAAAGGGTTATGATATATGATAGCCCTATATGATACCATGGCAAGTGGTATTCTCTCCAATGTTGCTACCACTCTCGGCTCTATAATAAGAGAGAATCTGTTGTTGTTGCCATGGTTAGTATTACTACGTTATTATGAATGTAATTCATTTGCCATTGAAATGTATCGGTTCTTTGCTTTGAGTTTCCAAGAGTACTAAATTGTAATGAGAAATTTTCTTCTGTTTACCTAAAAACTACCCCCTCCGACACCAGTTAATTAACTGTCCCTCGTTCTATTTTAGGCGGATAAAAAATGAATTATTTCTTTAATCGGTAAGGAATTTTATATGCTATATATATGGATCTTGTTTAAATAAAGTTCAATTTGTTCTATTAGACAATGTTCCTAAAATCACATAAAATATTATATAATACAATATATAAGCAATTAAAAAGTGGCATGAACTTTCAAAAAGAACTATTAAATAGGGACGGAGGGAGTAGATTTAATCTTCCCACATGGGTGAAGAAATTGTTAATTTTGGTAGCCAGAACTCGCTCGATATGTATGCTACTGTATCCTTTGCTACTCTCTGATTCCACATTTTAGCGAATAACAGCAGCAACAACCAACCGTGCTAGCAGTATGATTCAGTTTCCATTAAGTGTAAACGGGGGCCATAGGTTCCCTCATGCGGAAACGTTGGCGAAACAGGTTTTTGCCATGGAGTGGATTTTCGGAAAAGTAATCTGTGTGGATTCGTTTGTCCACACCAACTCTGTCTCGGGGGATCCAAGCTCGAACACATGTGGAACCAACATGGTTTATTTGCTGGTTCTGTATTCTTTGCATTTTCCAGTATTGCTTGGCCATAATGAGTTGCGCCATTGCAGTCCCCTTGTCATCGGAGGAAGATCTGTCGAATTCTCCTTGCAATATCCTTTGGGTTAAGTTGCTCATGATGAGAGTTTGAAGAGAAGAGTGTAATGCACTACGCCAAATATGATCATTAGTGGCACTTAACAAATGCCCAAAAAAGTAGTAAAAATTGCCGGTAAAAGTTTTACCGGCATTAGTGTGACCTTTACCGGCATTTTTTGAAACGCCGTCTACAAAAGTGTCGGTAATGACAAAAACCGCCGGTAAAGATTAAAAAAACGCCGGTAAAGGTATGACACTATTACCGGCATGTATAAAAACGCCGGTAATAGTGCCACATCATTAGGGAGAACAAAAATGCCACATGGCATCCACATGTACACCACATCCACACCAAGTGGCATCCACGTGGCGGCTCGTTATTATTTTGAGGTGTGTTGTTGGCAAGAATCGAACCCCCAACCTCTTGGACAACCCCCTCTACATCTTAACCGTTGGGCTAACAAGAATTTAGTGTTAAAATCGCGATTTTTTTTATTTTATAGTTTATAGAACTTTTACCGGCGTTTTCTATTTAATGCCGGTAATAGTATCTCTTATCGGCTTTTGTTTGACAAATGCCGGTAATAGTACCCTTTAGCGGCATTTGTTAAATGCCGGTTAAACAAATGCCAATAATAGTGCTATTACCGGGGATTGCAACAAATGTCGGTAATAGTATCCTTTAGCGGCATTTTTCTGACCGCCAGTAAAAAAAATGCCGGTAAAAGCTATATTTGGCGTAGTGATGGTTATGTGGTGATTGAAAGATTGTAATAGTTTATTTATAGAATTATTGTAAGAATGGTTGGTAGTTGGATGAAAGTTAGGTGGAGGAAGATTAATTGGACGAAAAATTAGGACGGAAGTTCAATATAAGAAATCTTCAAGTAAGGACCTTAAAATGAGAACCTTATGTGCGGACCTCCCATTTCTTGCCTTTCCCGATTGGATTTTGATGATCTGAGCTGCTCACTGTATATATATATTGAAATTTCTCATTTGGCGGTCATTTAATTAATAAATATTACTAGTTGAATTAATTTGGGGGAAAATAAGATGGAGGAAAAATTAGTTAACTATAGAACTCTTTGGTTCTCTTATTATCCATCCAACTAATTTTTAATCATTTTTTCATGTTAAAATAACTATCCATTCCCACATTTTTCTATCCTCTCATTTTTCATTCCACCATTGAACTTGCTCTTGGACGACGTGCGTTGCACGTAGCCGCATGATCTTGGTTTTATTGCTTGTAGGGATGGTTCTTTCATTTTTGTGGTAAGATTGTAATCAAAACACATCAACAACACGTTGTCTCATGCTCAATCTTGTGCTACTTAGATTGGAATTGCCGAGCTCAATCCCATGCTAAGAGTAAAAGAACTAATTCGTCCCCATGTTCGGCAAAAACAAATACCACAACTCCAGATCCAGCCTTAAAATTACATTTGAAGGAGGACAGTGAAGATTTTGAACTTTTGAAACGAGCCGTGCCCTTAAAAGCTACAAGACTGCAATGCGGAATTCCTCAATGAATGAAGGATACTGATAAAATGAACAAAAATATATATATACTAATTTAAAAATAATATTGGAGTGCCCCTAAAATTTAAAATTTTTTGGATGCCTTGGCCGGCCCTGATCCTTGCCAAAGACCAAATTAACTAGAAGCGGTGTCGTTTCTCAGATCTTACGCTATGAACATTGGGCCACGTAGTGGGCCGAGGACTGTTCTCAAAGCAGGCCACGTGCTACGTGCCAAGCCCATAGCACGTGTCTGTAGATAATGCTCGAGTCCAGACCAGCACCAGGTGTAACAAGGTGGGCGAAGCGTTGACAATGGCGGCAAAATAGCGAAAGGTCTCAAGTCAAGAATCTCTTTCCGTTTTCTCTCTAGACAGAGCTCTCCCAGTCTCTCTCAACCGAACTGGTCGGTGCGTACTACGCGTAAGCAGAGATGGCCGATCGTTTCTTTCCCAACGACATGCCGGATTTCGTGGAAGAGAAAGAAGAAGAAGAAGATAGAGTCACTATCGGGTCTCAAGACTCGCTTATGAGGCTTCTCTCGATGCCCTACTCTTCTTTCTCGAGCAGGCTTAAAAGGGCCGGCTTGGATCTCAAAGAAGCTGTAATCTCCCTCCCCCCCCCCTCTCTCTCACAAAGTACATATATGCCGACAATGTGTTTGTGTTTGTGTGTCAGGTGGTGGTGCAAATATGGGCCGAACGAAGGGTGCGAGACTTTACGCTCTACAGCGGCACTCTCGGGACCGCTTTTTTGCTTTTCAAAGCCTACCAAGTCAATCACAACAGAGACGATCTCGCTCTGTGCGCTGAGATTGTCAAGGCCTGTGACTCTGCTTCCTCCCACTCCAAGTACTCTCTCTATCCACCGTGGCCTAGTTGATGTATGTTCTAAGCGTTTTCTCTCTGCTAAGGCCTAGGTTATTCAAATGGGGAGTAAATTTGAGTAAAGTTACGTTTGGCATGGAACACTCTACTAGGCAAACACATTTTTAAGCATAAATTTGAGTAAAAGCTACTACCTCAATCCCAAAATGTTTGTCTACTTCTCAAAAATGAGAACTTAAAAATCAAAGAAAAAATTTGAACTTTTTTCATAAATTAAAAGAACTCACTGATATCTAGTAAATTGTTGAAAAATGTTCAAAATTTTTCTTGAAAAATCATATGATTTTTAAGCCCTCGTTCTGCAAACTGGAGAAACATTTTGGGACGGAGGGACATTTTTTGGAGTATGACAAAGTGGTAAAATTTCAAATTAATAGGATAAAGTATAGCTTTGGATGATTTGAGTTAACAATTGGGTGCCGTTGATACGGGCTTGAGAAAAATTAGTGGAGGGCCTTTGGGGTTTGAGCTTGTCTTGGTGATGTGCTCATTGCTTATGTGGAGAATTGATGGGTTACAGTTGAGTTATAAGGTGTTAATGCGATGTATTCATGGCAGGGATGTGACGTTTATATGCGGGCGGGGTGGTGTTTGTGCCCTTGGTGCTGTTGCAGCTAAACACTTGGGTGATGACAAGTTGCTACGTTACTATTTAGCCAAGTTTAAAGAGGTATCTTGGATTTGCTTTGTTATGGTGGCAATGTTCAGGTCATTTGGGATTTAGTTGTCGCCAATGGGTGTTGATTAATTTACTGCAATTGAGCCATGAAAACAGATTAAGCTGCCGAAAGATCTCCCTGATGAGCTGCTATATGGAAGAGCCGGGTTCCTATATGCATGTCTATTCCTTAACAAACATATAGGCGAGGGTACAATCCCTTCTAACTACATTGTAAGGCTTCCATTTTCATATCAAGCATATCTTTTTAGTTGGTGTGGTTTTGATTTATTAAGAGTCAATAGGTGACATTTTGTTAGTTATGCAATAGGGTGCGGTTGTTACTGACATTTTCAAGGGCGGGAGAGTATTAGGGACCAGAGAAAGATGTCCATTGATGTTTGAATGGTATGGTGAAAAGTACTGGGGTGCTGCCCATGGATTGGCTGGGATTATGCATGTTTTGATGCACGTGAAACTGAGTCCAAGTGAAGCTGAGGAGGTTAGGCATACACTCAAATACATGATCAAGCATCGGTTCCCGAGTGGAAATTACCCTTCCAGTGAACAAGATAGAAAGAGAGATTGTCTCGTGCATTGGTGTCATGGTGCTCCTGGCATGGTCCTCACACTTGTCAAAGCCACTGAGGTAGTGTGATTTTAGTCTAGTTTGTTATCTTGCTACTAAGTCCTAATGTTGGAAAATTAATTTTAATTGGATATTTGATTCTCCTATTCTTGTTGATTCATTGTTGCATTTTCAAATTGAGTATTGGTGATGAAAAATGTTGGGTTATGCTGGAGGGACACATGAATTTCATATTTAGTCAATTGTCATGACTCATTTGTCAATTGTCACTTTAGGTTGTCGCATGATATTCCGCTTCATTTGTGGTTTGTTAGTAGAATTTCTTGTACGAACTAAGGACATTATACGTATATTTGGAATGTCAAGGTGCAAGATAATATTCCCAGACATAGCATATCTATGTGACTATGGCGATATGCCAGATGGTTGAAATCTTAGTCACTACAGGGAGTATTTTGCAAGCACATAGATACTAAAACAAATTAAAACTTGGAGTCATTCCATTCAGTTGCATGCAAAAAGGCCAGATATAGGAAAGGCACAACCACGATCTAATTTTCATCAGAGGAATCCCACTCTCTGTTGTAGTTCTTGTAAGGTTTTTCACTTTACTTTTCTGATGTGAAGGTTTTCGGAGACAAGGAGTTCCTTGAAGCTGCCGTAAACGCAGCAGAGGTAGTATGGAATCGTGGTCTACTCAAACGAGTTGGGCTTTGTCATGGCGTGAGTGGGAACACGTACGTTTTTCTCTCGCTTTACCGGCTGACGGGCAATAGGGAGTTCTTATACAGAGCCAAGGCATTTGCTGGCTTTCTCCTTGATAGAGCTCACAGCCTTATATCAGAGGGAGAGATGCATGGAGGAGACCACCCATATTCTATGTTTGAAGGACTTGGAGGCATGGCTTATCTTTTCCTGGACATGACTAATCCTACTGATGCTAGATTTCCATGTTACGAGCTTTAAACATTTGCATCGGAGCAGAATGGAGAAAAAAAATCCTGCGTCGGCAACCCAGTTCATGGGGAACAAGGCTTTGTCTGGTTAGTGAAGTGAGAAAGCTGTGTATGACCATTACTATTGTCCGCTTGGTTCTTTTTTTTTCTTTTCTTTTCTTTTCTTTTCTATGGAGGTGTATGTGAAAGTCATCTCTACCATGTCCATCCTTGTGCGTAATCTGAACTAGGTGTCGGGTTTTTCGTGCCTATACAACGCTCCAGAAGTTTCACCTGCTTCAAATAAAAGTTCGCTCTGCTTTTTATTGGACATTTGTAAAGGCATCATAAGCAAAAGACAGTGGAAGAAACCTCAATCCATAGCATTGATGTTGGGTTCATTAAGATAGTACCAGTGTCTTCATAATCCATGCCAACCTATACCCAAACACTCAGTTCATTGTTTTCTATTGTTAATCTTTTAGTGTATCCAATCGAATTTTTATTGTTCATCGGCGTGTGAACATTGTGAGTTAAACAGAAGAATTGTGATGATCCTGGATGATCCCTAGGGCTGGCAATCAGGTCTACAACTGGCCTATGGTGGTTAAAGCATATATCTGACCAATTTCGATCCCCGTTCTTTAGTCATCCATTGTGTTATTTGCTTGTTCACGCATGTGATGCTTTCGACTCGTGGGATTCGATGCTTTCGACTCGTGGGAGTTGGGTGGGATATGTTGAAATCTATTTGTCTGCAAAACCCATGTTGGATCTTGAGATTGTGAAAGTCTTTTGGTTTTCTGTTTGAACTTGGTCTCTGGTATTTCTTTGTGTCCAAGCTTTGGTTGTGTGGTTCTCTGAGACTTGGTTGGAAAATAGGCAATGCTAGCTTTTGCAGAGTTAAGGGCTTCCTTTTATTCGGTGATGTGGTTATTTCACAATGACCCATTTTTTCAAAAGGTACGGATTCAATGAGAAGAAATCTGGCCTCGATGCGTTCATCTCACATTAGATTGAGCTTATGTTTGGTTTAACTTAATCTAATTGCTTTTTTTTAGTCAATTCCTCCTCACAAACGTAAGCATCGAAAAAAAAAGAGAAATTCTAATTATTTAGAAAAGGTCACCAAAGCACATAAGAAATTAATGTAAGAGAGAGAATATAAGACACAGTTGGATTAAGAAGACACTGATATTATTGCTTACTCGCTTGGTTCTGATTTACAACGGGCAGAGGTAAGTCCTATTTATAGGCACAAACGAGAGGCGCTTGCATCATCAGTGACCTCAGTGCCATTACTACCCTTGGGACTTTTTCTACTAACTATTGACTGGGCTTTCTACTTTTACTATTTACAGAAAGACTTTTGCCTGACTAACATAAATACATACAGACTTTACGTACTACAACAACTGCAACAGTAAACACCAAGTGGGTACAAACACAAAGTAGGTTAGGATCGAAGAGAGAGAATATAAGACACAGTTGGATTAAGAAGACACTGATAGATAGATTATGATTTTCCTGAACAATTTCTATCCACAGTTCATAATCTTCAACTAATTTAACATGTTGGCATATGTTTGCGCAATGAAATAATATCTTTTTTGATATTCTCCCTGTCTGCAAAATTTGTATGTGGTCTATGATCTTCATCCAGTTTTTGTTTCGGTAAATGATATGTCCTCTGCTTGTGGGGTGAGGCTATATAGATCCAACCCTTGTCCAATCCCGCAGTGGAGGGATCCTCGTACGCTAGATTAACCCTTTTAGATGGTATGACCTCCTCCATGAAACCCTAATTTTCACCCTGCTCAAGTATTTGTTGGTTGTTGGTCTTTTGATGCTCTAGTTCATCCATTGTTCCCATGTGATTGGCGCTTTCATAGCTTCAGATATCGTTGAACTTACCCGAAGTATTAGCTTAGCTGGGAGATTAGGTTCTCTGGGTAATACAGAATTGGAGTTGCGGCATTGAGTTCATTGTTAAGAAATGATCTCATGTTGTCTCAGCAGTAACTATCGTAAGCTATTTGGGGATTGTTTTAAAATTAGGAGCACCTGTTTTTGTTTGCCAACAAAATAAAAAATGCTAAACTGAATACATTCTTGACAAACACAGTTGGCGCAATGTAAGATTTTTCAAAGGAAGTACTGTAGCATGTTACATATCTATAACAACGTTTCAAATGGTTTTCAATTCCTCTTAGTTTTGCTCTAATGGAGAGAAGTTTGTTTCTCTGGATTTGAACAATAAACTGGATCCAATCTAATACCCAATTTAATAGGTATTGTTAGTTTCCACACCGGCATCCTTAAGAAGCTCCTCAGCATCCGTGATCTTCTTGGAGTCTCTGCAGGTCATTCAGAATGGATGAAAAGGATCGGGCTAAAAAAGTGCTAAATTTTCTTTATCAGATTTTATCAAGGTAATTCCAGTTAAAAAAAAGAAGTAATAAACAATACTCCGTATTACCTTGAAGTATTCCTGTTAGGCTCTTAGCGTCAGCCATTATTCTCCATTCCTCAAGTTCAACCTTTACTAATTATCAAATCATCACTACTCCCAGCAACGGACTCTGCATATGAAGGCCTGGAGCCAGCCAGCGTCGTAGTTTTTGTATGGCATTTAGAATGGTTACCACGGAGGCCCAAAACTTGCTAGCTATTTTTGTTCCAGACGTACGGTGAACTCATCTGTCACTACTGTCGCTATATCTGCTATATCCACAACAAAGTTTGAATACCACTTCCATCTTAGAGCGTGTGCAAGAGCTCCTAGCTAAAAGTGCACATTTTTTTTGTTTTAGCTGCCTAGAGTCCTAGACTCTTTCAACACTCCCAAGTCTCCAACAATACTATCTATGTTTACTTATCCTCTTTCAAAAAAAAAAAATTATGTATATATATATATATATATATATTATTTTCTTCTTCTTCCCCATTCCAAAAACTGGGTTAACAAAATATGATTGAGCAATTGGTTTTCTTGAAAACAGGGTTTGCACTTCCATTGAAGTACTTTTATCCCCCATGGCTTCCAACAGTTGGGGAATTGACAAACTGATCGAGAAAAACTCTCAGATTTACTAACCAATTGTATCAAACACTAGTTTTTCTCTTACAAGAAACAACAAACTGAAGCACACAGCCAGAGAGAGAGAAGAGGCTTCTCCACTGAATCACACACCCAGCAAATTGAGCTTCTTCGGAGCACAAATCGGCAATTTTTTCCCGTGAACCATTGCAAATCTGCCTTCCTGATGTCGTTGCATTTCAGATTTCAGGCTGGAAACTTTGTTCGGTGGAGACAGTGCTTCAGAGACAGCACCAAAGTGGAGAGAGAAAATACCCAGGTAAAGAGTAAGAGAGAAACGTATTCAAGGAAAATGATAATTTACTCTCTCCCAAGGGAACGGCTCAATAGAAGTGGCAAGTTACTGTTCATAAAACCAAAATGTCTAGGTTCTATTGAGGCTGCTGCACCTTCAGTTTTGAGTCTTGACTAGGTAAAATACCTAAGCTAACCCATTAGCCTAGCAGCCTAGCCTGCTGAACTTGCTCTTATCTCCTCAATTCCTCAATTGGATCAAGTGTTTCCTTCCTCCATATTTGCCGTTGATAACTAGTCAACAAGTATTTATCACCCAGGCCCCTCCGCCTTTCGTGTTTCAATCCAGGCTAACCATCTTCAAATTTCCTAAAGGAAGGGAATTGAGAACCTTGATGAACCCTTCACTCTACTGGCTGAAGATAGCATTGAAGACAAGATTAAAGTGTAGAATCAGACGGCCAAGCCAAGGGAGTGTATTAAGCAATTTGGTCAAGTATACTTGGAGGTGTCTCACTGACAACATAGAAGATTAGCAATTGAGGAATAGGGGTGACACATGTAGGTGGAGATTTTTGCAACAAAGTTGTGAATACCTGATGTGTCTTTACGATATGCTCAAGCAGAGGTATGTTTGAACAAGTTAGGTGGGCGCTACAAACATCTGGAGAAGTGGGCCAAGAGATGCCACAGAAGATTATCCATAAGCACCTATACTAGCCTAAATCACATCAGACTATCATAGGTTAACGGTTAGTCTCAACCAATGTCACCAACTCTAGAATACGCGAATTGCAAGTATCTATTCATTAGTTCTCCAAACAATTTTACGTCGTCCACTTGTCTAAGAAGGAATAATAATGAACTCCATGAATACACAAGCAAATTTTTAAAAAAAAAGTATCATGAATCACAAGGGAATAAAGAGCCCTAACCTTAGCAACTACAAATTAGTCTAGACTTCAGAAAAACTTCATACTATCTGCCATTACAATAGAACAGGGCATATGTCAAGATTTGCCTTGTTAATACTCCCTTCGTCCCAATTTGTTGTGACCTTTTCGGGATGTCCCAAAATGATTTGCTTGTCCCAAAACTCTACATTTTTTGGATGTCCATATTACCATTTCGCCCCTCATCTTCTTTTACATTTTAAAAGGTTAAGAATCAATGACATGACAGGATAAGAAAAGATTCGGCTCCAATACCATAATGAAAATTTCAAATTTGTAGGCAAAACTTCCCGCCCTTGAGTTATGGCAGGTGAAAAGATGGTTGGCCTTGTTCAATTATTTTGATCTTTTACTAAAATTGAATATTCTGTCAAGGGGTAAAATGGTAAAATCAGCAAAAAGTCAATGCAATTATGATATTCCCTTAAATAGTTCCTTTCCCTATACAGGCGCAACAAAATGGGACGGAGGGAGTATCAAGAAACTTCTTCACAGATATTCCACTTCACAAAAAGAAAAGCACTATTTACATTAATGTTCTACTTAATTCAAGCAAATTATCACTGTTTTCAATAGGAAATAAGTACTGCATTCAAGCAAAATTATGTGGGAGGAAATTCACTGAAGGCAGTAAAAAAAATTATGCATCTTGGATGAGTACGGCAGCCTTATTCTTTATGATGTGAGTATGACTACGAAAAACAATGCAGATAGACAAAAATGGCCCCATGATTCCAAAACTAAATTATGTACAGAATCAGTAACAAAATTAGCTTTGTAGAAGAACACAACTGAGAGCGACCACTGTAAATTCCTGCTGAAATCACTGTGCTGCATATCAAGAAAACATACCGATCTAACAAATGGCTGTTGGAAAACCCACCCAAGAACAGGTATCTTCTGCACAAAAACTGCCAATGTAAGCCAGAAGCCACTGCAAAAAATAACTCATCAGCAATTACAATCATCAATATGAGCAGAGCACAAGTAATCATGGAGGGAAATTTTATTTTCTTTAAATAAGTAAACCTGAAAAGAACAATGAATCCATAAGCTTCCAAAATCATTCTCAATACTGGCCATCCTATCATAACCAACAAAAAGCCCAAAGCAAAAGAAATTGTTCCCTGTACAACACGAAAGCCATAAGGTGGTATGTAAAAAAGGAACATAATTATATGAAAAAGGCAAAAGGTATAAACCTTGAATTGCTACGCTTCGTGAAGAACTGCATTGAAGACTTCAATCCAATGGTTAATGTCACCCTAGAGATGAAGAGTATCTGATCGAGTATCACCACATAACCCAATGTTCGGCAGGCAGCAGGCATCAAATCAACAATAAGCTAAATGGGAAATGCACCAAAAAATGGAAGGTCAGCAGTAAAAGGGCAATAAAAGAGAAGCTGTCACTCACATTTCCCATGGCAAGGAGTCCCTTGTCAAAGAAGAAAATGACTCCCAAGAACGAGAAAAATACGCCAAATCCTGTCAATCCAAGCCCAATCTCTGTTTCGTAACAGAGTTGCAAAATTGTTTAGGGGATCAAAACTTCGAAATATAAACGAATAATTATGAAGAATATACACGATTAAGTGCATCTAAATACAAGCAAATTAACGGAAATGACATTAACAGGGTTTTATTTACTAGATGGGACAGTCAACCAAAGTAAAATCGAAGGATGTGTCCCTCAACTAAAGCTAAATTCCTAAATCGCATGAAGCATGAGCTCAACAGAACTAACAACTAACAAAGCAGAATCCTTCGTCCAACAAGACATGATTCCTCAGCAAGTTCGGTGCGTGAATGTAAGAGGGCAATCAGACGACCCCTCCACAAAAATTATAGCAATTTGAATAGAACCTACCTTTAAAGGTCCTTCTGACCACCTAATTTCTGGCATGGAAGTGACACTAAGAAAAATATTGCAAGCAGCCGTGAGTGTCCCATATCGTCTACGTGTGTATATAGATAGTACAAAAACTGCCTGTGTTAATGCACGCGTTTTCCCCTCTATCAAGAAATGCTAGTATTACACGCTTACAAAGGTCGCTGATATGGTAAGCATGCCCCAAGATTTAACAAGTGCCAGCAAATCTCAAGTTCCAAGGCAACATGAAAAGAGTGCAAGGGAAGGTGACTATTAATTCATTATCACATTTCAAAGAATAACTCCATTGATCGAACACCATTGTGCAGTCATTGATCCCAGGAAAATGAACCTCCTCAATACATTGACAAACCTCACCACCAGATATATAATAAAAAAAAGGAACAGAAAAGGCAACTCTGACTACTGGAAAGGTATGCAGTATACAAGCTCTTTTGGATTCATAAGAAGATCATTGATATAGGTCCAAATCATTAACTACATATACCAAATCAACTTTCAGGTTAGCGAAGAAACATTTTAAATGAATCCTTTCAGAATGACAACTGGCCAATGCCTTGAAACTGAGGGAAGTGATACGAAAAACCTCCACACGGACCACACCGTCAATGATATCAGATTTAGATCAATTCTAGCCAGAGATGATTTAGAACCACTATTCATCAAAACAACGTCAAAATCTAGTATTAGTTCATTTACAAAGAGCAAGAATCACGAAATCAGAATCATAAGGGCAAACAATTAGGTCATTCATAGTACAGAGAATTAATTCATGTTCAACTTACTATTGTGGTCGTTCATTTTGAAGGAAATCATTGTGTCGATTCGGAGACAACACTAGGATCGAAGAAATTGCTACAACTGAACTCACAAATAAAGCAGAAGAAGACAGCTCCCAAATAAAGCAGCATAGATTGAAACAAGACAGCTCCATAAAGTTTCAAGGCATAATTAAAGAATTCTGCAAATTGAAATTATCCACCTGACCTCTTAGCCCTCCCATAGATGGAGTTGATAAGAAGATGGATAAAGTGAAACAAACAGCAGCAGCATCACCAGCTAGGTAGCACCAACCAGCAGTAGGATAGGAAATTGCAGCAAATAATCATTTCCGGATAGAGGCAGGATCACTCCAATGGTACCACCTCTCTTGGCCCTCCAAAGCTTGGAGTTGATAAGAGAATGAATAAGATAAAGACTAAGAGCTCTTAGCCCTCCAAAGGTAGGAGTTGAAAAGAGCAGCATTGATGTTAGGGGTGAGGCATATGCCACTGAAACAGCAGTGACAAGGACCAACGAGACTCAAAGAAAAAATAAAAACAAACCTGGCCTAAGACCCAGACCCATAGCAAACACCAGGCTGACACCAAAGACAAAAAAAAAAAACAAAACAAAACAAAAGAGACAACACAACCGACCCTACCCCAGCCAGCCCAACCCAAACCCAAAGACCAAAAAGGAGATGGACCACTCACCACAAACCACCCCAAGAAATGACAAAAAAAGGAGATACAACCAAAGAAAACAAGAAAAAGAAACGTAAAAACCAAGGAAAAAGACCACCCCCCCCCCCCCAAAAAAAAAAAAAAATCCCCCACCAGACACAGAGACAAAAGGCCCCTCAGACTTTAACCATTCTAATTCCATCTAAGCATCTTTTGAGCTAGAGATGTGAAAGTTGTAAGTTCATGCAATCTCTATAACTCAATCCAGCTAGAGATGCTATTTACATTTGGCCCAAGCCAGAGATGTAGCACCAAGGGCAAAGAGAACATATGGACTATCTATAAAGGAAGCAATTTCATAAAAACATCTAATTCGGGACAAAATTACGGAGTTAATCCCGAAATATTGACTTGATCAAATCCATCTGTCAGTGTAAAATGCTTTTTTATAACCAAAAATCCTGGAAGAAAAGAGTAAAAAAATAGAACCGGAAATGGTCTCTCTCTCCTACTATGCCAAACATGCAGTGTTCTAAAAGAAGGATTTAATCGCCGATTAATCACCGATTAATAGGAAATTTGGCCTAACCGATTAGATTAATGCCGAGTTGGTTGAATTAGTAGGTCAGGAGGTTAATCGGAGTTAGTCGGCGATTAACCGGCGATTAGCCGGTCGGCGTCTAGCGGCGATTAGTCGAATAATTGGTTAATGGGCAATTAGTTGGCTATTCGGCGATTAATAGAGGTAAAATCTATAATTTTGAAAAATCAAAGGGTGTAACTATTATATACTCGTACCAGTTTAAGGGCTTCGAATCACAGTTTTTAGGACTTGTTCGACACCCAGTCATTGATTGATCAATCTCAGAGTCACCTATCATATTTCTGTGAAACCCTAAAACACGAAATCTCCGAGCAACCTATCGCCGCTCTCTCTCTCTCTCTCAAATTCGAGATCTCCCCTCACTCCACGTCTCCACCGACCTCAAACATTAGTTTTTTTCCCTTTTGAAAAAGCCCATACCCATATTGACATGTTAGTGACTCTGGAAACAAAGTGTAGTAATATTTTTTATTAAATCTTAACAGAAAGTGTAGTATTGTTTGGTGTATATAAATAAAGTTATTATAATTGGTAAGTGACTAATAAATAAACGGTCCATACCCGCTGGTGTTATAATCATGTTAACAGTTTTGTGTAAAGGAGAAATTTCTATGTCATATTTGAAAAACAATTGATGTTGATGGATTGATAGATGAATGTTCAATTTTTTATAAGATTTGTCATTGGGGAGTATTTATATATAAATAAATAAAAACCCGACTAATTGTTACAAGCCGATTAATCGACGATTAATAGGTCTCGAAGCTCGAAGGTGGTTGACCGAGCGACGAACGCCGAGCGACTTTTAGAACATTGCAAACATGTTGAAGGAAACATACTTCTCCATTTTCTTGTTAATTACCTCCGATACAGTTTTACAATTCATTTACACAATTGACTGCTTCTGTAACAAAACCCCTTTTCTGAAGGGCAGTTTATAGCTGGAAAGAGCTCTGAACATTGATGCAGCCACAAGTGACAAGAGAAGACTTCACATACCCTGCTACCATACAGGGTCAGATAGTCATGTCATTGAAGCAAGTAGTGATTTTTCAATTGCAAATTCGAAAAATTCGGAGATAAAGGCTACAGCTATGTTCACAGTTCAAATGAAAGGATTAGAAGGGGATGCAGCTCCAATTAATATAGCTCAAAATACGTGACCAAATTCTTGACCATAAACGCCAACCATCCTGATAACTTTGAAGAATAGTGTCAAGAAGAGCCAAGAGTGCAACCAGGGAAAAAAAAATGAACAGCTTCCCACAGCAATATAACTCACTTTATCATCTTCACAGAGAATCACACTTGGCAGCAAAAGAGTAACACCATCTCAACCTCCAAAGATGATCACAGCAATCCCGCATTACCATATCCCTTATCATGTTCTACTTCTAATAGGAAGGAGGGCTGGTGGCCTGAAAGAATGCACCCCAACCCAATGCATCCGCAATGTTAGAAAAAGCAAAAGTTGAAGTTAAAATGCAACCTGCTGGCTAAGGAGCATACCCTCCAAGCACTTCCCTTTGGGCTTTCTCTCATGACTCTCGTCCCTCTAATCCTTCTACCTCAATCAAATCACCGTCTTGGACTAATTCATTCTAAATATCTCAACTATTGGACAATATGAGAAGCATAGTGAGACTACATTGTAGCAACTAATAGAACCAATAATCAGATATGACAACAAAACATTACATGTACTGTTTCGAAAAGGATCCAGTGCTCAGAGGAACCCCCTACTTACTGTTATCATGTACTGTTTGCACATAAGAACAGCCCATTAAGATCCTCTCAAATTCCTTCTTTTGACTACCTAAACACTGTCATTTGATTAGACCATCAAAATCCTAAAAACCTAAGTACTTTACAATATAGCGTAAGTATAGGCTAGAGCATTTTATACTACAATATGCTCTAAATTCTATCCGGGCTCGTGTTATATCACAGGTCCTCTTATCTCTATACAAAGTCAATCCAGATAAAATTCAGAAAACACCCACACTAAACTTTTAGAATCATTTTAATCAACAAGGATCCAGTGCTCAAGAAAACACTCAACAAGCAGAAGTTTGCCCACATGTGCTCTTCATCTCCACTGATCTTTGTACTATATGATGTGGGAAGGTGAAAGGATTATAAACAGTGATGCAACTAAAAGCACCCAATGAAGATTCAAAACTTGCTAATCAACATATTGCAGTTGTAGCTAATGGAGTAAAACATTTTGTTGGCATAGTGAAATAAATCCTTTTAGAATTATACAAGCTATCCTATGCTTCCATAATTATATTGAATTATAAAGCACTGCAAAAGCAATCATTGTGTCCTACTTCCTCTAGCTAGTTGAAATACCCAAGTACATGGTTTTAAAAAATCACTTCAAAACCAGAGTACAAATTCAATCTTACATTTGTGCCGCCTGACGCCTTTCTTCTCGATCTCCCTCAGATCTATTCATTTCATCATCATTTTCGGGGTTTGCTTTCACACTTTCTATGTTATTGCCATGACTCACTGTCGCGGGAAGCTGATCCAGTCCAATAGCATTCCTCTTGTAGTTCCAAACAAGCATTGAGACGTAATCCTGAGGTGAAACCAGACCTTGTTCTCTCAAGCCACTCCGGTGCTCCTCTAGAATTTTTGGATCATCTAGCCTTATGTACTCAAGCAATGCTTTCTCATGTTCAGGTCTCCAACCATTAGGGAAAGGAGAGTAATCAGTCTCTGGTACCAAAGACATTCTGGTGTACATAAGCCCATCAATTGACTCAACAAGACCCATTCTCAGCAAATTATGGTACTCTGGGGACTGGCCTTTTTTCTCCTTCAAAGGTCGAGCTAGATTCCGTGCACCAATCTTGTACACCTTTGCTCGTGATCGGAGCTTGTATTTGGCAGCATAGAGCTTTGCGAGTGATCCCCTAATGATGTAAGAACAAAAATTTACAATCTTCTTCCGATTGTCCGCATATCTGTACCACTCAACCATTGTAGACAACAACTTGTTCATTTGTTGATTTGTGTGAGCTTGGGTGGCGTGAAACATTCTAAAACAAGGTTGTGGGTCTGGATCCCTATCACCCTTTAGAAAATTCAACTTCCTAAATTGCTTAATGCACTGTTTCAAACTTGCTGTAACTGACAACAGGGTCCCTACTCCCTTTTCGCTGATGATCTTCCCACCGGTTGCAGTATACCGAAGAGTTGGATACACAACTCGCCGACAGAGTACATGGTCAAGAAACATTATACCTTTAGTAATGTGCTCAATAGGGAGGCTTTCATTGTCAAGTTTCAGGAGATATTTCTGATCACAAAACTCAATCAACTGTTTTCTCAGGGTTGCTGCATCTGCCCTGGGTCCTCTAATTCCAATCAAAATGTGGCCCCCATAACGGACATAGTCAATCTTTCTTGTCTTATCTGGACCACTTGTCGGAACAAATTCCGGCCAAGATGTATTTCCTTGTTCCGCTTCCCCATCTGGATTATTCCAAATGACATCGCTCTTTGAAGGACGATAGAGCTCCTTGATCTTATCCTCCATCCAACGGTCTAACTCATCAATACATACATTAGCCAGAAGGGGACTAAGAATCCCACAATGTCCCCAAGAAGGAAGCTTCTCAGCCTCCTCAGGCGCAAACCCAAAAAAGGTATCCAGCCAATACGGATCAGGCTTCGGTTCATCTTCTGCTAAAACCCTCTTCTTTTGATACTTTCTCTTCGTTTTCTTCTTCTTCTCACCTTCACCGTGTGGAGTGGTGATAACAGGCGTAACCAAAGCCGATTTTATCAAATCAATCACCTTCTTATCCCTAACATCCCTCATTAGAGCACTTATCACCATTCCGATCTTCATGCCATCCAGAATTGTACTCAAATCTCCCTTTATGTACCACAAGTACCCCGCAAAACTCCTCCTAACGACTCTCAACACGGTGTGGGCATTCCTCCCTGGCCTAAACGCAAACGACTTCTGAGAAAACCTAGCCTCATAAATCGGCTCCAAAATCATGAACAAAACCTCTTGAACAATTCGATCCTGAAATGGGCTTGGCTGCGTAGTAGTCAAAATGGCCCTGATTTTCCTCTTTGACAACGATTCATACTCCGTCTTATCCTTCGGAGACTTGATAAAGAACTCTAACCTAGCTCCCCACTTAAACCTACTATCAAGAACTGCATTCCTTAAGGCCAACAAGTCCTCCAGTGCTGACCTCTGTATGGCATTCCGCGG
Source organism: Rhododendron simsii (assembly GCA_014282245.1). Taxonomy (NCBI): domain Eukaryota; kingdom Viridiplantae; phylum Streptophyta; class Magnoliopsida; order Ericales; family Ericaceae; genus Rhododendron; species Rhododendron simsii. Next base: position 10,125,545 of record CM024956.1, on the reverse strand, counting down.
CATATAAGCACCCATCTCATCGGCGCAGACCTTCTGATAAGCCAAAACCCACAACTCAAATCGACGTAAATAATTGGTCAGATTTGTCACCGTCTTATCGGGTTCGCGGAAATTTTCGATCCACATTTGCGAACAGACGGCGACTCCATCCTCCTTCATCAAGGTGGACGGGTCATCGGGGTCCGGGACCCTTGTCGGGTGAGTTGAAGTGAACATAAATACTCTAAACAAAGCCAACCCATCAACCCTAGGGTTCAAAATATAAGACTGGGTGTTCAATAACGGCCTACTGCTTGGTGTGAAAAGTGATGAATTTGTGAGTAATCGATGACCAAACAGCGCAAGGCGTCGATGCATCGGGTAATTGAAAACTCACCAGTTCATGACGTTTGATTGTTAATTCTAGTTGAAGTCGCCAAAAACAGAATAGTAAAGGGAAGTGAAGTGAAGTGAAGTAAGAAATTAGGGTTTTCGAAGGCTTGCTTCATTCAAGATTGAAGTATCTGAGGAATACAAACCGGAGTATCTGTACGTATTTCTTAAACCCTCGCTGTATCCTATAAAAGACCAACAGTGCTACTCACACAAATAAATAGGTACAAATCGTGCACAGATTTTTGTATGGGGCCCACTAAGGGTCTCAAAAAAACGATCCGAGCCGTTCATTAAATGTATAACATTTTTCCAAAGGCTCTCGCAAAAAATCAGCTCAATCCGATACATATAGATGCTTGATCCAAATATCAAACTTTTTATTCAATTTTCAGGATAATGAAAAGTTAGATAATTGGATTAAGTAACTATAGGTATCGGATTGAGCTAATTTTATGCTATGACACTTAAAAAAATGTTTTACATTTAATGAACGATTCGGATTTTTTGTGTGAGACCCGTAGTGTGTCCCACACAAAAATATGTGCAGGATCTATTTACAAAAAGTCTGTGTCAAAGGGGAAGCACGCTTTCACGCTTGGATGTCGTACTGTGGGTGTTTATCGTGCTTTTAAGTCGTATATGTCACTGAAACCTTTTGCCTTTTTCGTAATCAGTCCATTTGATATCTGATCTTTTGCTAAGTTGTTTGTTATCCCTTCTGTTTTCATTGTTTAATTTGATTGATATTCGACTGAACCATGGAGTACTTCCAAACACACCGCCACTAAAATGATTTGGGTTTTGTGTTTGCATGCCATGAAAATAACTCAGAAAAAAATCACTTCGATTTGTCATAATTAGATTGTTTAGCAGTTGTGCCATTTCGTCAGTACTATAACCATCGAAAGGAGGGCAGTTTCATAGGTAGTAGCCTGGTACATCATGTGTTTTTTTTTACCTCATTGGAAATCGTATCAAATACCATAGAGTCGGGCCAGTTTAAAGGAATTTGTGATGTTAATCTCTTTTGTATGCTCGTATCATGGGATTTTTGGTGGATTTACCAAACGGAAAGGAAAATGATAGTGAAGCATATAGCCATCTAATTGTATCAGGGACCTATGCATAGCAAGGAATTGCCTTGGTGAGTCTTTACATTATGTGTTTCGGCCAAACTTTTGCTTTGGCTTCAAAAGATTCTTACGAAGTGGTAAATTTGAAAATTAATGCCAAGTATAGCTTTGGATAATTTGAGTTGACAATTGGGTCCCGTTGATGCACATTTGAGAAAAATTAGTGGAGGGCTACTTGAATTAAGGTACTCATGTGACATTTTCTAATCCTCCACTACTGTTTTATTGTAATTTTAGAAAGAATTTGTGTCCAATTGAGGCACCCCTAATGTGAGTTCATATTGTAGAGGGTGGTTTTAATTATCTTCGATATGAGAACTGGAAAAGTGATGGAATATTTCAAGGGAAGTGCGGATGAGTTTGCAGTTGTTGGAACTCGAGCTGTTACTGTTGTGTCTTGGCCTGTTTTCAGGTGCATTCAGTATATTATTGATTTGTTTGGATGCTTTGTGGCTATTGTTATTCGTACTTGTCTCATGTATGGGTATCATTGTCATTTGTAGATGGGGTGGCGGAAAAGATGACAAGTATTTTGCGCCCGAGTTGGTGAAAGTGTGATCTCTGTCTATGAAATAGACACCTGCTGATCTTTTGATACTGATGACAAGGCATGCAAAAGTCCAGGGAAATGGTGGATTCCTCGCTTGGCAATCGATATGATAGAAAATGTAATCTCCTTTGTACTCATGCGTATGTAATATTTACTTGTAATGCACATTCATTCTCAGCAATTGACTATCTTCCATAAGCCTGAATGAATCTTTGTTTTTCTGCAAAGAGTTTACAAAGTTTAGATGTCATAGTTGAAAGAAGTTTTAGTCTCTAGTTGTTTTTTTAGTTGATCAGCATATGGGTTCCTTTAAACTTCATTGACCTATTGGCCAAATTCTGATTCTGGCAGGCACCACAAAGGGTCTATCTGTACTGGAGGCAGGGGACGGATAGGTTGTTATTGGTTCAACATCAGAAAATTGAATTCTCTTGGGTTGAAAATTGGATCTCCCACTTCGAATGAAACTTTATAAAGTCAGCTGAACATGGACCAGTGTTGATAGTTGTGCAAGACAGTTTGGACAGGTTTCGTGTGCCTATCAGATGTAAAGCCATCTCCTCTTATAAACCAATACAATGACACGTTGATTGACTAGTCATGTGATGCATGGGATAAAAGGAGAATCTTATGATGCAAAGCTGTATGAATGAGTGATTTTCATTATGTGAACAAAGTACAAACACAAAAGAAATATGACTTTTCCCAGCTTGAACACATTAGTAGGTTAGTGTCTGCTTATTACTCAAATGCGCCACATTAAGAGATTTTATGTGGAGTGCACCCAACATCAATTAACCAGTATGTGGAAGACTTGTAAAAGTAGCCAGGGGTGTGGTGGCTGGTGGGGTGGACAGATGTTGCTCCGAAAATGTCCCAAGACGGTCGAATGTATACCCCACCATGAAGAATAAAGCATTGCCCAGCTTAGATGAGCCTTTCGATTATGATTTTTTAGCACAACTCGCTAATGTTCGTCCGTGCACCATTGACCATTCTTGAACACTAACAAACTCAGTATTTACAATGCCAACAGGAGTCGGGAACTAAAGCTAATATTGCTTCATCCTTCAATAATTGCTAACTGATGGTTTGACAATCCGTAACATGTCGCATCTTTAGTGTTATTATTGTAAACTTAAAATATCCATGCACACAACATTTTGTGAGTTGTAACTCATACACAAAAGCATTCGCAGTACAGTTGTTTTCTTACACTTATATCTATCCAACTATATTCACCTTTATTTAGAATCTCTGAGGCACACAACAATATGCTGAGTTTTGAACTCATAAAAAAGTGGTACCTGGAGTACGATTGCTTCTTGAACTTGATCAAAAGGTTTGATCTCATAATTATAAAACAAAAGTATGAGTAGCGAGTATGTTAGCTGGAGAATATGTTAAGTTCACATCTATTCATTGTGTGGAGCAGTTTCTATTTCTTGAGCCAGCTCTTTGGTTAACTTGTCGGCACGATCATCCTGTCCACCTGCAAAGCTATAGACCCGGAATGCTAGCTGAAAAGCCTTCCAAAGCATTTTTATGCATGCCTGCCTTTTGCCTTCGCTTTTTGGACCCAATTCTGCATTAGCTGCTTCTGATGCATCTCTTCGTTCCTTGAGTATGAACCACAATGTTAAACTCAAACTTCACAATTGTTCAAGGTGAATGATGTAGTATGTGTTAGAAGCATAAATAGGTATTTTTACCCTAAGAGCTAACTCCACGCAGCTTGAAGAGACATCCACCATGGATTCCTTGATTCGTACCAAGATGTGGAAGTCAAAATGGATGTCATGACTCTGGAACTTCTTAGATTCTTCATCTTTAGTACGTTCCAGTGCATCTATTTCTCCTTTGATCTGTTCGCAGGATTATTCTTTTCTCAATCAATGATTTGCATTCACATTGAGAAGATATTAAGATGCTGATGTACCATTAGAAATAAAGTTTCTACCTTGTTGAAGTAGCACTCCACCTTGTCGAGGAACTGGCTCAGAGGAGGCTCTACCTTCCAATTTTCCAGGTTACTAAGTATCCCTTCCAATTTTTTGGAAAGAGCTGCAGCTGTCCTCAATGATTCCAACTTCTTTGATGGAAAACCTTCAAACCTTGCCAACACCTATATTTGAAGGAGTTGGAAAATGTTGATTCAATGGCTTAAAGTTCACTGGCTAGTTTAAGTGGACTAGATTGAAAAAGAAAAAAAAACTTTACCTGGGTCTCATCTGTCAATTCCTCTAGATGCTGTTCCACATATTTGTGAAATTTTAGAAGCTCGGCCATATCCTTTGTTTGGAAGGAACTAATCTCACTTTTTATTTCCATGATTGATTTTGCGTGCTTTTCAACATCTTCTTCAATTTGTTGGAAATATGTTGATCTAAGACACCAAAAGAAATATTCATACTACTGTTACAATTATGGAACATACTGTGTTAAGTACCTAAGGTTGTTAACATGCGTACCTTTTTGCCATCTCAGCTAGGGCATCAGCCATACCCTGCTTCCCACCAGCAGATGCCCCAACCTGAGTTCCCTTCCCCTTAGATTTGTTAACATTCAAATTAGAACCTTCCACTTTTCTCTTGAGAACTCGGTACATGTTTCCCATATGCGTTGATCTCTTTAATTTTGTACCTGCTTTCTTTGGACGCAGGGACTTTCCCGCTCCAAAGGGTGGAGGAGGTGGTGGAGCAACTCCATTTGCTAGTGGTATAGTTGGTGGCTGCAACGGCGCTGATCCTTTTGGATGTGGAATGAGTGGTGGAGGGGGTGGAGCGGCTCCATTTGCTGGTGGTGCAGGTTGAGGTGACTGCACAATGGGTGGTAGAGGTGGTTGAGCAGCTCCATTTTCTGGCATTGTAGGTGGGGGTGGCAATAACACGGATCCTTTCGAATGCACAAGAGATGGTGGAGGTGCTGCTACATCTGAGGTCGAGTTTGACAACAATAATGGTGCTGCTATTGCAGGTGGAGGTCGATTGGATGGTGGTGGGGGTGGTGGCAACGGCAGTGATGCTGCAGCTGCCTTCCTTGTTTGTTGTGAAACATTTATCTCAGAATTTGAACTTTTTGGCATGCGTTTTAGAGGTTTGGAATCTATTGACTCTCCACTGGCTGCAATGCTTGGTGATTCTTTGATACTCTTTCTTTCCTGAATTTCTTCATTTGGCTCGTCAACTGCCCTTCTCTTCTTATTTGAGGCACAAGGACCCTGAGCTGATACGTGAGGGAGAATGTGGAATGACAGGCACTTTTCCACTGCCTGAAGTCTGAGAGGCAGAAGAAGAGGTTCAGAGTAGGAAACATTGGCATATTCACGGAGCTCTATCAGCTCAGGAGGGGCTGAAGTCGGGGATACTGGAGAAGGACATGTCTTTTTGATGTCTGAATATGACTCTGTTAACATATCCCCGAAAGCCAAGTCCCCTATCCCTCCCTTACTTTTCTCGTCTTCCTCCATTACGTCAAACATTTCTCGTGCCAGTTTAATCATGTAATTGAGCTTTGCCAACACTCTTCCAGCTTCAATGCGGTAATTTTGAATTTTTCAGTCTCGAAAAACATTATGTACATGCTCCCCATCTGAGGGAAAAAGGAAAGGAAAAAAAGAAAGCAAGAAAGCTCACCAAGTTGCTCCAAATTATTATTCTCCAAGCTCCCATCTGCATTGGGCCCAAAATTAGCTACCCATTTGTGACTCTTGGCCCAAGAATCTCCGATAGATTTCAAAGCATTGTAAAGGTGAACCAGTCCCTACTTGAGCACGTCACTTGGTCAGTTTACCAGTTCATGCATTTGGACCAAGAACAATAGTATCAGTACAAACCTCATATATTGCAGTTTCTTTTACTGCTGTGCAGGGAACAACCTTTGGGTACAACTTGTGGAGTTCATCTACAGTTCCCACCACCAACTGCCAGTAGATGCAAAAAACAGAATTTAGAAGTGCAGTGCAATATTAGGCCGGGGAGCCTTATTTGCTTTGTTGATACACAAACTAAAGAATCACCTCGTGGAGGGGGCCGGAATCATCACAAGGGGGAAGATCAATGGTGTCTCTAAAGGTTAATAACTTTCTCCTGAGCTCCATCGTGACCATAAATTTTTCTGCCCATCCACTGGTATTGTCTTTTATCGAGTACTCTGCTTCCTTTTCAACCTTTGATACATCTTGACTTTTAGTTGCCTGTGACAGTAATGGCGTTCACATCAGCAATATAAAATTTGCTACAAGAAAACGGGAAAGGGATATTATATTGAACAAATTCATTTCTATCTTTGTTCATTGTCGCGTTTCTTTTGAAATCAATGCCTTTGCAACTTCATTAAGAACAACAGAAGTGGTTGTCCAGGCCTTCCTTTTATTGTAAAATTCGTTGGTAGGATATGTTGTCTTGTGGATTTTAAGGTCTCCTTAGAAGAATCATACATAGTTGTGATCGGGTTTTAAAGCTTAGGCGAGTGGAGCTTCATAGCCTTATTAGGTAAGAAGTTTCTTAGCAGTGTGGTTGAAGTTGTTCCCATTAGTGTTATGGGGCTTCTTCTTAACCAGATATGACAAGGGCAAACGTATGGGATATGGGTGCATCCCAACTAGACAGTTGGATTATTTAAGTGTTTACGATGCGGGAAGAAGAAGCCAACATTGATTGTGAATGAGAAAATTCTACCCTTGGCATGTAGGTAATATGGAAATTCCCTTTTTGCCCCAAAGTCATTTTATTCGAAATACCTTCCTGAATGGTATTAACATCTTATGCCAGAATATTATGCATATGATATAGTTAAAGGATCTCAAGATATATACCCTAGACTATAGAATTCCTGGTCTTTATGTTGCTCATGATGATAGAAAACAAATTCATCTACGAAAACATTGCTGGTTTTATAAAGTTGTTTTCCTCATCCATTTGATTGAGGAAGAAGGAAGACTTAGAGAGTACTTGACAAAGATATATAAATTTTTGCATCCACATAAACATAAGATAACTTCCCAAACTTGCACTATGTGCACAGGGATAAAATCAAACTAATATGACAAAAATCCCCATTATGTTTTCTAACTATTTGTCGTACCTGGGATTTGCTCAAATTCTTTTGGAACACTGATAGGGATGAACTACGTAATCTGGCCGCCATGTCTGTTGCTTCGTTTGAACCAATCTTGGATCTGGGATATGATTCTCAATTTTTCTAACCAGTTACCATGCCATAGGTGGTGAGCCTCTAAATCCCACAAACTAGGGGAATCTATCGATCTAAGTATTTAACCTAATAGAAATATATTAACCAAAGGTGGCCTTGTGAAATAAATGATCAAGGTCTCTGATTTTCTAATTAGATTTGGTAACACAAGAAGAGTTGGAATGGAGATGTGATAGTGAGGAATTGAATAAAAATCCAAATTTCCTTAAAGCTATGTCTTAGGGCAAAGATGCAAGATAGCAGAAATCTGTTCTCCTTCAATGGGCCCTCTGCGTAGGCTTACCCTGTCGCCGGGCAACCTTGTTTTTGGTGGCTGTTTGAGCCTATAACTGCCAATCTTCTTGAATGCCGGAATAGATGGGTTGACAGGCTGCCACTTGTCTTGGCACATTTTGCCTAAATTAGGTACTTCTTAGTTTGCTGGCTAACAGAATCCATCCCTCTCCCTCGATGTAGGAATTCCTGGGTTAGGAAAATTGATAAACAAAAGACGTGGCAGTGGAATTTCTGGAATTCTAGTCACAAAGGCAACAACATTTTCGAGAAGAATTTTTTTTTTCCAAAGTTATGTTTGTATGGCATTGCCCATGAGTTAGACATGCCCATTAATCTAAACATCATTTGTCTCTTGATCATTTTGTATGGAATTTCTAGTTTTTGTTGATGTCTTAGCTTCTCTATATCAGACAGGTTAAATTTGTGATAGAAAAGATCTGGACCCCGTATCGGTCTCGCCAATGCAGGTGCTGCATAGTTGATTCTAGATGGTTTCCAATTTTAGTAGGCACAAAGCATATCATTATTCATCATATCTGGTCCATGATACGAAGTTCTTTACCGACCTCCCTTGGCTCCAGGTTTTTTCCCGTGAGTGCATACATATCAGTGCCACATTTTAGTATCTTATCGATCTCATTGCGAAAAAGTAACAGGTATCAACCTTGTGATAACAAATGCTGGTATATATGGGTCTGAAACCAGTTGTTCAAAGTTCTAGTTCGAAAGATCGATACGCTGGTGAATGCAAATGCTTACAACACAATTATCTCTCTTTCATTACATTTCTGGGATGCTTAATGCAGGGCAATACAAGTTAAGAGAGCTATTCATTGATTTGAAAAGACATGACGGCTGAAGGGGATCGGATTGATTATCAAGTAGTGTGTTTGATCGGTCACAAATGATGAATTTATGCAAGAGCTTTTCCTGAATCCCCGAAGTCATGTTAGTTTGGAACCTTGTTTTCAAATCTATGCCTTAGCTTTTCCTGCATGCTTATCAGCTCTTGTTTCTAATTAGCAAATCATTGCTTATCGGGGACAAAAACAACCCGAAGCAGCTAAACACCTGACTTGTGAACTCCAGACGGATACGATGAACAGATTGCCGATTGACTATTGCGGGATCGCAACGAATTTAAACGGACAAACGACACCACGGACGCTGCAATCTTCTTCACTTTAACCGCCACCGAGTCCGTTAACTTACTGGACGTACAGCTTGATTGTCCTGCCGAGGAGTTTACTGAGGCCAGCTTGTACGTTTTGAGAAAAATCTGCCTTCTCTTTCGCCGCGATCGAGTTATCCTGCCTTGATAGGGATAATAGCTGGCTCCTCTGCTCCTGCTCTGATCCAATGGCTCGTAGCCGTCTGGCGGCCGTCGCAAACGCAGGGTGGTGCTTCTTAGTAGCGCACTGCTCATGGTGTTATTGAGGAGAAGAACATTATTATTAGGTGGATCAAGATGATGATTCGTAATTTCGTATATACATTAATATGCGTTGCTAATATAACTTTTTGTTTTTCCCATGGCGGGCGCACGCTATTAGTTATTACAGTATTAAACAGCAACCAAAAACTATCTGGAAAAAATTTTCAATGGCGAGAGGGTACCACGTGGTGTCCGCTCGCGCATCCGAGCCGTCCATTTCATTTTTGAACAGCTCAGATTTGGAGAGAGAAAGTGTTGGGGTGAGAGAAAAGAGAGTTTCAATCTGAGCCGTCCAAAAGTGTATCGGACGGCTCGGATGCATTGAGCGGGTACCACGTGGATAAGGGTCATCATTGGGCCAGGCTGATCGGGCTTTTACTTTTTGCGGGCCGGGCAGGCCGGGCTACCTACCATAAATTGAAGTCCAAGCCCGACCCAAAGGCTGGCCCAATTGACAGGCTAGCAGGCCAAAAATCGGGCAGGCCAAAAAATAGGCGGGCTTAAATTTCTTGGGCAAGAAAAAAAAAAAAGGATTTTGTGGATTTTGGGCTAATGGATGGGCCCGTGGGCAGGCTACCGGGCGGGCTCATGGGCCAAGCCTACGGGCGGGCCGAGTAAAAATTCACAGGCCCAAGCCCGCCCATTACAAACTATGGGCCGGGCTGGCCCACCTGTTTCACGGGCTCAAGCTGAGTAAAGCCCGATGGGCCGGGCTGGCCGAGTAAAAATTCATAGGCCCAAGCCCGCCCATTACAAACTATGGGCTGGGCTGGGCCGGGCCACCCGATTCACGGGCGCGGGCCGGATAAAAACCTGATGGGCTGGACAGCCCTTCGGGCTAATTGATGACCCTTACTGACATGGATATACTCGCTCGGCACTAAAAAATCTCTCAGATGAGATGAGTTCGATTTTGTCATTCTTTTTTTTTGTTTTTGAAAGGCAGCGTGGGTGACAACCAAAGCTCGGCTTGTGATGGCGATGAAGTCTGTTCTCCTGCTAAGAAGCCTCGGCTTGGTGGAGGTAATTCAGAGGCAAGTCAGGATAGTGTTATGGATGACGCGCTTGCTACGGATACGGTGGAGGAAGCCAGCCGGAATTGGCCCCATGGTGCCAATGAAGCTACTATCATGGAATTGTCGGGCTATTGGGAGGCCTCGGACATGCCATCAACTCAAAGCGTTGATCCAATTCCACTCTCCTGATTTTGTTTTTCTTTCTAAAACTAAAAATCAACCAAAAAAATTAGATTCAGTTCGTAGAAGAATAAATATGAATAATGGCTTCTGGATTGACCCAATCGGCCTCTTGGGAGGATTGGGTTTTTTTTGGAACGATTCTGTTGCTTTTGAAGTCTTTAAGTATTGTAATTTTTTTGTTGACTTTATGGTTAAATGCTTAGGCCCTGTTTGGTAACCTTTTCGGTTTTCACTTTTTTGTTTTTAAGAAACTAAAAGTAAAAATAGGTTTATGTTTTCATGAAAACAAAAACAATAAACATGTTTGATAATAATTTTTTAAAAACAGTGAAAACTGAAAACACAAAACATAGAACCTGCGCACTGGTTCATAAAAACGCCCAGCTCTGTAAGGGGGATTACCGCCCATACAATACAGCTTGTTGTCCCCCGCAAAAAAGCCGCTGTGCAAAGGGACGTTTGGAGCCTTTATCGGAGTGAGAACCCTTACAGAGGCGTCTTCACCGCAGTCTTCTTCTCCCGAGACATCGTGATTTATGGCCACGGAATAGAATTCCATTTCGTAGTCTCCTTGAGAGACAGCTCGAACGTACGCAATTTTCTGATGCGGTCGGGACCTTGACAGCAAAGAAGATGCCGGAAACATGATCGATTTGCGAAGAAGAATGCTGCGAGTTGATTCTCTCTCTACCTTTGTGTTCTGTTCAATTATTTGTTCTAGGGTTTCTCACCTCCCACCATAGAGCTCCACCGGCGCTCCGACCCATCCCGAAATCACCAATTTCTCTCGGCATTCATTGGGTTAGCCGTAAGGTTTTAGGATTTGACACTTAAACTGCAGATTTGCCCTTTATCTATTGGTTTGCAGTCGTAATTTTGTCGCCGTCGCCATCGGCATCCGAATTGTCATTCCCAGACGATCAAGTCATTTTGCGTTTCTTCTGATTGCTGTAATGCTGAGATACCGGGGAGATGACGGCGCCGCAGCCGCCGTAGCTCCAGAGGGGAGAGAGAGAGAGAGAGAGGGGGAGAGAGGGAGGGAGGGAGGGAGGGAGGGAGTAGCATACGAGAAGAAGAAATGATCGGGCCTCGGACGGGATGAATAATTTCTGTTTTGAAAACTATGTAAAACTCTATTTTCTAGTTTTCACAATTTCCAAAAATTCTAAAAAAGTTTCTTAAAAACAAAAAAGTAAAAATATGTTATCAAACAAGTTTTCACTTTTAGTTTTCAAAAAAATGAAAACAAAAACCAAAAACTGAAAATAAAAAGGTTACCAAACACCCCCTTAGATTCTCATTCATCTTGGCATTTACTGAATGTGTACCTTAGTTCGGAAGAGCATGTTCGATACCAACAGCTTCTTTACTTGTCTGATTACATTCGGGATCTTAATGCTGAAGTTGTCGTTTGGGGAGATTTTAATGATATTTTGTATCCGGAGGAAAAACGGGGAGGTTTACAGCGTAGTCGAGGAAGCTGTGGGCGTTTCCAAACTTTACTCAATAATTGTGGTTTGTTGGATTTGGGCTTTCGTGGCTATCCATTTACTTGGCGTAATAACCGCAGTGGAACTGATTTCATTGAATCTCGTTTGGATAGAGTATTGGTTTCCTCCTCCTAGAGTACCCAACATCACCAGGCTGTGGTGGAACATCTAGAATGTGTGGGATCTGATCATAAGGCTTTACTTTTGTGCACTATGCCTAACACCAGGCGATATGCTACCCCGTTTCGTTTCGACGCCCGGTGGTTTGAATATGACGATGTTAAGCAAATTGTGCAGACTCAGTGGGAAGATGACATTGTGGGTCCCGGCTGTTTTGTATTATCCAAAAAATTTAGAAGTGCAGGTTGGCTCTGAAGTCCTGGAGGTCATCCAAAAATCTAAATTCTAGAAAGGAGATTGATGGTATTAAGGAGGATATTGGTAGACTGGAAGCACACGGGCGCGAATTTCACTTGAAGGAGATTGCAGGTCTGGAGGATAATTTGGCCAAAGCTTGGGAGAAGGAAGAATTATATTGGAAGCAAAAGTCGTATCAGAAGGGGCTTCAGTTTGGAGATCGTAACACTTCCTTTTTTCATGCAAGCACGGTGGCAAGACGCAGGCGTAATCACATTTCGGGGATTGAAAATTCTGCAGGGGTTTGGATTTCAAAGCAAAAGACTGTTTTAGCAGAGTTTCAAAGTTTCTTTCCTGGGCTATTCACTCGTGAGGACAATCACCAAGATAATAGGGTTGTCCACCTTATCCCCAAGCAGGTCACAACATCAATGAATAGTTCTCTAATCAGAGCTTTTTCCACAGGAGAGATCAAAGCTGCCTTATTTGATATGCATCCCAGCAAAGCGCCGGGATATGATGGAATGACTCCAGGTTTCTTTCAGAAGCACTGGGACATAGTGGGCTTGGATGTTTGCCGGGCTGTGCGGAGTTTTTTTCACGGTGGGAAGATGCTCGGAAGCTTGAATCGCACTAATATTGTATTAATTCCAAAGATTCCAACTCCCACCAAGGTTAGTCAGTTTCGGCCCATAAGTCTTTGTACCACAATCTACAAAGTCATTGCAAAAATCTTGGCTAAACGTCTTTGTCAGTTTCTGCCCTCTATCATTTCGGAAAACCAGAGTGCTTTTGTAGGGGGTCGTCAGATAACGGATAATGTACTTATTGCGCATGAACTAACACACTACATTCGGCATAAACGATATGGCATAAAAGGGGTGGCTGCATTTAAACTTGATATGGCCAAGGCATATGATCGAGTGGATTGGCGTTATCTTGAGCAGGTACTGAGGCAGCTTGGTTTCCACACCTTATGGATTGGATGGGTCATGGAATGCGTAAAAACGGTATCCTTCTCTATAACCGTGAATGGGGAAGCTGGGGAGTCTTTTCACCCTAGTAGAGGTATTCGCCAAGGCTGCCCTTTATCACCTTATTTATTTGTGCTGTGTGGTGAGGGATTTACAGCGCTTTGCAATGATTATGTAAGTAAAAAGCTTCTCTATGGCTTTCGTATTAATCGTCATTGCCCTGTTGTTTCCCATTTATTATTTGCGGATGATTCTGTTGTGTATTGTCAAGCAACGGAGCGAGATTGTGCTGCCCTTTATAATATTCTGGAGTTGTATGAAGCTGCTTCTGGTCAAAATGTTAACAAAGAAAAGTCATCGGTTTTTTTCAGTCCAAACATCCCACCTGAGGCTCGTCTTACATTAGCTGATCGTGTTGGAATCTCCATGGAAGCCAAAGAGGCTAAGTACTTAGGCCTCCCTGTCTTTCTTGGAAATTCCAAGCGTGAGCTTTTCTCATATGTGAAAGACCGTACGATTAAACGGTTAAGTGTTGGAAAAAATCTCGGCAGTAACGAATAATCCAGAAAACAGTTTCATTCATAATGTACCAATTACATAATCAAAGCAAAAAAAAACAGAATACAAAACAGAATTACAACAGTCGAGATACAAACTGAATTTGAACATCAAACCGAGTCCCGTGTGGTACCACGGTCTCCTTAAGAAATGTTCGCCGCCTACCGTGGGTGTTGTAGGTTGCGTCGGCGCCTTTCTCCCAGGGTTGGCTCGGCTAAACCGCAAGCCGCCGGAACACCGCCGTCGACCGCCTTGGCGAACTGACTACCGCCTGCCTCTCTCTCTCTCAAGAACGAATTTCTAGAATGTTTTTGAGTGCTCTGATTTGCTGTGCTTTGTCAAAACCGTGATAGCCCTTTTTATAGCAAATGCCCAAGCTGATAACTCCCATAGTAAATTCAGCCAATGAATTTCGAAATTCAATTCTGCCATGAAGAGGGAGGGGAGGTTACGGGATTAAATCACCATCATGAGGAAGGTTACGGGAGTTACAGATTTCCCACAATCAATACGTCTATTGATTGCGTCCAGGTTCAACGAACCCGAAACTGGTTGCCTCGGAAGACCCTCCAAAATCCCGGTTCCATACACCCGAAATTCCGTAAATTTCCAACATTAAGATCATGGATAGATTCAAGGCCAAACTCAGCTGGTAGGGAAGTTTTAATCAAATCAGTCCTCTTGACAATCCCAAGCTATGCTATGTCCTGCTTCCGGTTGCCCAAACAGCTCATGAACCAAATCTCTGCCGAGATTGCAAAATTTTGGTGGGGATCAAAAGAAGGGGAACGCAAAATTCACTGGATAAAATGGGATAAGCTGAGTCGGTGTAAAGGCAAAGGTGGTTTGGGGTTTCGTGACTTGGAAGTTTTTAACAGGGCCTTGATAGCTAAACAAGGGTGGAAATTAATTTCCGGTGAGTCGTCTCTCTGCAAACGAATTTTCAAAGGCAAATACTTTCCCAACACGACTTTCTTCAATGCAAATGCAAATGCAAGCAGTCAGGCATCGTGGCCTTGGAGAAGTATTTGTTGGTCTAGAGAGTTACTTAATAAAGGTTGGAGGTGGCAGGTTCGTTCAGGTAAAGACATTCGAATTTGGGAGGACCCTTGGCTGCCAAAACCACCGGCTTTCAAAGAGCCCGAGTTTGATAAGGAGTAGCACGTAACTTATGTTTCTGATCGTATTGATGATTCCACAAAGACTTGGAAGACGCAGCTGGTCAAAGAAAGTTTCAATGAAGAAGAGGCAACTATTATCCTTTCCCTGCCTATTAGTACCATGCAAAGAAGGGATCGCAAAGTATGGCACTACTCCCCAAATGGCGTTTCCACTATAAAATCTGCTTATTGCTTGGAAAAAGAGAGCTTGATCAATGAGCTGGATAATCACGGAGCTCAATCTAGTTCTGCTAATGTGATGGCACAGATCTGGAAGAAGTTATGGGGCTTGCCTATCCACCCAAAGATCAAATTTTTTGCTTGGAAGTGTTTCAATGAAGCTCTAGCAACCAACTCAGCCCTAACCACTAAGAAGGTCTGTTCTGATCCAATTTGCTCACTGTGTGGAAATGCGGAGGAATCTATTTGTCATTTGTTGTTCCCATGTGATTTTGCCTCAAAAGTGTGGATTCTTTCACCTTTTCGTCTTAGACCTAAGGAGCTTGAAACCTATAGACATATGTCTGACTGGTGGCAATGTATTTGCGATCGTATCCGTTTAGCTCATCTCCCCTCTTCAACATTGGGTCTCGGCCTTTCATATTGCTGGTGGATCTGGAAAACTCGAAACGATTTGGTGTTTAATGGTACAGTTTGGCCTGCGGAGGCAGTTAATGGAAAGGCACAAGCAGATTTTTTTGAGTTTCTAGAGGCTAATGTCAAGCCTTCCCCTACTCAAGTGGCTTCTTCAAATCCTGAGACTTTGGTTTGGAGGAGACCTGAGGAAGGCATGATAAAAATTAATGTTGATGCAGCGGTATCAAAGGCATCGAGCACTATTGGAACAGGAGCAATTGCTCGGAATGCGAATGGCTCCATTTTGGGAATCCTTATTAAGTCATATGAAGGTCTCACCTCTCCACGACTTGCGGAGGCTATGGCAATTAGAAATGGAATGAATTTGGGTGTTGCTCTGAATGTAGGACGTGTTCTTATTGAATCGGATGCGGAATCGATTGTCCGAAGCTGTTCCTTGTCCAAAGATCCACCCTCTGATATTGCAGTTTTGATACAAGATTGTTTAGCATTGAAGGATTCGTTTCAGTTGTGTGATTTTAGTTTTGTCAAACGTGATTGTAATAGGGCTGCACATGCTTGTGCAAAGAAAGCCCTTTCTTGTAGTTTGTCCGGTCTGTGGACAACTACCTTGCCCCTATGGGGTTCCTCTCTCTCTGATGTTTAGGGGTTTTTCCGCCTCTCAGGTTAATAATAAAATCTCCTCCTTTTTGTCAAAAAAAAAAAAAGGCAGAAAGGGAGTTTTATTTTGTTCGCAGACTATAAAAAGAGGGTAAATGTTACTACTGGCTGCGTGTGTGGTCCATCCCGAGCGCCCACTTCATTGATTAGATCTACGTTCTTGTTGTACGGCTTGTTCTTGTATGAACTCTCTCCCTTCCAAAAAAAAATGTCAATTTTTGAAATTTGTGTCATTTTTCGTTATTTATATCTTTCAATCGAGAATGTTTTTTCATGAATTTGAAAATTTTGTATAATAGAACTGATTGAGAACTATCAAACAAAATCCATATTGCATATTTTTTGAGATTCATATTAAAAGATATAAGGAATTGAAATTAGCACAAATATCAAAAATGTGTCATCCAATTTGGGACGAAGAGAGTACTATAATAAATCAATTTAATCAAATACCAGTTAGTACTTGATCCAAGTATTCAATATATTCTTGTTTTAAAATTTTAGACTGCTGGTAAAATTTAAGCTAGAAAAGTGCTTAGGTTGAGTTCCGCTTAAGTTTTAGGACTTTTTGGAAGTTTTGTCCTTAATCCAAAAGAAAATGCGTTCGTCAATTTTTCGCCAAACTTTTGAGAATTATTTATTTATCTCAATGAGAGAAATCCGAAAAGTAAAAAAAAAAAATTTTGCTTTCACCCAAAATTGCTGGGAAATCTCCACTTTTAAGCTACTTTTTAAGTGAATATTTCCCCAAAAATTTGGCGTAAAAGTAAAACTTTTTGAGTTTTTCGATTTCTCTCAACGAGACGAATCAATAATCCACAAAAATGACAAAACTCACTTTTTGCATTTTTGACTTAGCAGGGCAAATCTTACAAAGTGTTGGTGTGGTGAAGGGAAAAGAGCCCAAACATAAGATCGAGTCAAATCGTTACAAAATAAAAAAATTTAAACATATAAAGCACACGTTATATAGAATTGAAAATTGTATGATGTGGAAATGACTCTAATCCGTAAATCGGGGGCATTTTATTCGGATGTGCAACAACAACACTTTCAATCATTTTCTTAAGGAAAAAAAGAGAAACAACGGTGTGCTTGAAGCTTTCCAATATTCTCGGGGTTTGAACAACCTTTTTAAGGAAGAAGACATTCACTACAAGAAAATTGTTCTATAGCAACGGTCGAAAGCGTTGCCAAAAAATGAAAAAACCGTTGGTAAAGACCCCTTTAGTCTATACCAACGGTTTTAGAACTGTTGGTCAAACCGTTGCAATATATCCGTTGCTATCGGGTTATAGCAACGGTTTTGTCGAGCGTTGGTACAGATTTTTTTTAGCAACGGTTCCATTAGCAACGGTTTATAACCGTTGCTAAAGGCTATTTTCTTTTTTTTTTTAAAAACAAACCACTGTGTGATGTAAGCCACCACGTGGCACTGACGTGGCGCTCGCGTGGCACCCGCGTGGCGCTGACGTGTGTGCTGACATGGCACCCGCGTGGCTGGGAAATAATCTTGCACCTCCTGGGAGTCGAACACGCGACCTCCCGTCTTCGCGCGCGCGCGTGAACCAACTGAGCTAGCCCATAACTTATGAGGAATAATACACCTTTTAATATTTATACTATACTAGTCGAATTTTGTTTATCCTTTTTTTAAAATTTCGGTTTATACTATGCAAATACTTACTAGTTTCATTTTTTTTCGATCCGAAGCATCTATTTTTTACAAAATAATTCCATTATTCACTCATCATCAATTAAATTGACATGCACCAGGTTCCAAAAAAAAAACAAAAAACCCTCTCTGTTTTCCTTTTTTTTTTCAATATTAATTTTGCCGTTTCTAAATTTTTGTTAGATTCACATAAATTTTTTTGATTGGTTAATCATTACTATGAAATGAGTCTAAAAATTTTAAAAAAATGTAATTAAAAGCATAAAAAATCAATATGGTTGAAAAATTATCAAACAACTAACATTTGTTGTCTTTAGTGTCATCTTATATGATTTTTTTTTCAATTTCAGTCCATAATTTTATACTTTTTTTATTCTTATTAAGATGAATGATTAATCCCAAAATGAATGATTAGTTTCAGAAATTACCACAAAATGCTAAAAAAAATACGTTAAAAGCATAAAAAATCAATATGGGTGAAAAAATATCAAACAACTAACATTTGTTGTCTTTAATGTCATCTTATATGATTTTTTTTTCAATTTCAGTCCACAATTTTATACTTTTTTATTCTTATTAAGATGAATGATTAATTCAAAAATGAATATGCTTAGTTTCAGAAATTACCACAAAATGCTAAAAAAATACGTTACATAAACAATATCGGAAAAAATATCACAATAAAAATTTAGGAAAAATAGCCATAACAAAAGCAACGGTTAATGAAAACCGTTGCTAGAGTCCAGTTTATAGTAACGGTTATTGAAAACCGTTGCTATAGGCCAGTTTATAGTAACGGTTATTGAAAACCGTTGCTATATAGTGTTCTAATCTAGCAACGGTCACATAAAAACCGCTGCTATAGTCCTGTTTCTAGTAACGTTTAAAAACCATTACCATAGACCCATCTATACCAACGGTTTTTGCAACCGTTGCTAAAAAACCGTTGGGAGATCCAGATTTTCTTGTAGTGATTCATGAAAACCCAAGTTCCAAGGTTGTCATGTGGGAACATTCCTTGCTAGCAATACTTCCGAGGACGTTGTCCTTTTTACTAATTATTATTTATTAATCGGTGCCCGGACAAATTTCTAGTAGCTTCAAGTAGATGATGCCATAAACCGTATGCATGACCCATCCAAGTGCTCCATAGGACCTTGCAAGACAAGTTCAATGATCGACGATATTTTCGGACGTGAACCTTCCAACTATTAAGTTAGAGAGTGAAAGAAAGAGAGAACACATACATACATCAAGAGATACAATTTTAACATATACTCACGGGCAGCAGATTTCATTTGGGAAGAGAGGTTTCAAAGACTCTCAATACCCAGTGGATCAAGCTCGTAAAAGCTTCTCCATAAATGTTGGAGCCGGGCTAGTTGACCGATGACTTTGCCGGGTTGTTTGCCTTGAGTGGTCCGAACGGTCCCGACCTTCACGCGGGGCTCGACTGATGGGACTGATTTGAAGGGTCAGATTCTAACTCATCATGATAGTTGACAATAACAAATGTAGATATGAGGGTTTTAAAAAAAAAAGGGAGGTAGATAGGAGTTCAATGAGCTGAAATATGAGCCAAAAGTCAACAAATATCATGGTATGTTGATTTTATAACTCCTTTTTTTTGTTCAACTCCTCTTTTTGTTAACGTCACTCTTCTGTAAGTGTTTTTTTTTTTTTTGCAAAAATACACTTGCAGAACAGTGACGTTAACAAAAAAGGGAGTGGCAAAATCATTTCCCAATATCATTTGGATTAGTGCTAAACTTCTTTTTTTTTTTTTGACAAACTTTAGTGCTAAACTTCTTGATAACCACATATTCCTTCAAATCTTTCCCTTCAAGTGCAAAACTAGCAAGATTGGGGTTTTGTGATTGCTACAGAAACAGTTATGACCCCGAGATTATTTGGTGCTCCTAGAGTAATGTCCGAAGGGCCTCCTTCACCACACACTTCTATGAAATTCATATATTTTATGGTGGGTTCCACATAAATATATGATACAAGAGGTCCGGGAGCAATGCTCCAAGAGCACCAAATAATTTCTCCTTGACCCCCACCCCCTCCACAAAAAAGCCATCAATAAACTACCCATAGGCTGTGATTCAAATTTTGATTCCAAATTCTGAAATTCAAAGAAGAGTTATTGAAAAATGTATGTGAAGTTTGTACTAAAAGAACTGAGAACACCCTTGACTCAGGGTGCTGTAGGGCGCCTGTAGGGTGGCTGACAGCTATCAATCTCATCAACTAATGGTTCATCGATCTCATCAACTAACGGTTCAGATTAAAAACAAACTTTTTAAGGGAAGAGTTTTTTTTTTTAATCTGAACCGTTGAAAACACTTTTGGACGGCTATTATGCCACACTACACACAGTGCATTACAGTATCTCCGAATCTGAAAAGCCTAATGCACACAGAAAAAAATAAAATAAATAAAAGGGCAATTATGAACAAGGACTCCATTACTCAATTAGAAATTGACAATAGTTCACCAGAGTTTTTAAAGTCCCTGGGCTTTTTCTCTCTCCTAATCCAGTACCTATCTCAACAAGCTGCCTCATCTCTCCAGAGGAGAAAAAAAACCTCCCAAGAAAAGCCACTCTAGTGAGGACATTACAAGAGATCGATGAAGTAGACCAAAAGTTAAATTAAAAAAAAAGGTCCCATAAAACTCTTTTCCAAGGCCATTCCTCAAAATTAGCACCACTACAAAACCAAAGGCCAAAAAACACAACATTAAAGGGTTATTTGTACCATTTAAAACCTACTTTGGAGTCATTTTCAGCCACGACGGTACCCTACGAAGTAGTTGAAGTCATGGTGGTGGACCTTCAGCTGCCTTAGCCACGAATCTGCCACGCTCAAAAGCGACGCCAGCCTCTCTTGGTCCCGGCCACTATTGTGGGACACCCAAACGCCGCCCTGCATCTTGTAGGTGGCCAAGCCAAACGGAGATAGTGAGATTCCCTCCCCTTGCGTTCGCTTCCTCTTTTCAGCACCTTCTGAGCCACTTTCAAGGTCCAGATCTGTCACCAATAGGGACATAGGGGCACATAGTTAGATATTTACAAGTAAATCGAATTCAGTCAAAGGCAAAAGTTAAGATAGGGGACAATGAGAGAGAATTATAAGCAAAGGTGAGGTAAATAGACCAGAGAATACCTTGAAAAGAAGATGAAAGAGTGTGGAAAGTGAGGAAGCATGTGGACAAGTCCCTAATGTTTCTTCCCATGGGAATGTGGTAGATTGGATACCTGAAAATCATTTTCTCCATCCGATTACTTATTCATATCAACTTTACCCCTTCTGGAAATCTTGAAAAGAAATCTTATCGTAGATGTTAGGAGCCCCGATTTACACCGATAGCGTATCTCCTACTTTCTTAGATATAAAAGACAATTTCCTTTCTTTTCTTGACTTGCATATTCTAGGGGAAACTATATTTCTCAAGTTAATATGGTGGAGAGAGAGAGAGAGAGAGAGAGACCAAGCAACTGCCATCCAACTAGCTGGTGAAAGATCCACACTCCTTAGAGACATTAATCTGGGGTATCTTTGAGCTAACTCAGTAATCTGAAAGCAAGGTAACAAAAAAATGGTGTCCGTGAGAATCACATGGTGTACATGCTAAGGAGATCTCTCTTCCTTTCTAAACCAGATCAATAAGGAAACCAACCAACCCCACCTAAAAGACAAGAAAATATGCTCTTAATAACCCATAAAGACATGGAAAAATGAATTCAGTGCCAATTAACATAAACATTATTTCGGCGTCCAGTTGTTTCAGAAAAGAAATGGAGCAAGAAGAAGCATGTCGACTGATAGACGAATAACAATGGCTTCAGAGAACAATTATCAGATTTCGGGCGGACACCCAAAAGAAAGATAAAAAAAAAACAAGCAAACTATAATGGAAGTAGAGAGAGTAGAAAATCAACAAGTAAGCTTTGAATTGTGCAACAGAGGAAAATGAACTGATAAACAATACCTTATCCATGAGCGGGACTCTTCCGTAAGGAGCTATTATCTCGAAATACTGACAGTAAAGGCAACCTAGTTTGTCCTTGGGATGGCATGCGATCTCTTGCTCGAGCACTCCATCCTCGGAGGAACACCCATCGGATCTTGATAGCTTCTCGCTCTCGCTCTCATAGCTGAGTGAGTCACTAAACGAATCCATTCTCTCAGAATGAGCACTGGTCTCTTCCCTGAGGAGCAAGACTCGCCATGAATTCGTGTGATATAGTACCTCAAAATCAAGCTTAGAAAGTGATAATATTGAGGAATTAAGAAACTATTTGCTAGACAAACTTAACCAGTGTAAAGGTCAGGACTCAAAACACTATGGACCCGTTTCTCTGAGGGGACTAACATGAAGGGATATATAACCCCACAGGGCAGATTACTCTGTCAGATTAAAAATGATCGGACTAACAATACCAAATCCACATTTTCTGAGATTATACACCCATGGATGTTTATGTGTTGTCTCTAAGGACACAGGCTTATGTGTTGTCGCGAACTGCATTATAGAAGCCGTAGACAAAATAATAATGTGGGTAAAGAGAGACAAAAATATGACACATAATTCTAAAAACCTTAAAAACGGTTATATGAAACCTCTATCAATGAAGAAAGGAGACGAAATAACGCCTTCATTGAAGACACATCTCTTGTGTTTGTCTTTTCCCATTGGACAATGCGATAATCACTCAAGACTAGCTTTTTTAAAATTTAGGACCAAAAAATAATCAATTTTAGGAATATAGCGTTGTCGTAAACTGATTTTTCAATGTACTCTATAAATCAAGACGGAATCGGTTTGATTCACCATTCAACACGATTCGTGCGGAAAAGAATCATTTCAATTCTCAGTTACATTCATAGTTTGACATCTAGACCGATGTCATTAAAATGCCAAAAACAAAAAGTCAATTTTGGTGCTATAGAAGGTAAATTATTGATTACCTTTGGCTTTGGATGTCCCAAGCAACTCAAAATTCAAATTCTTAACTAATAGAAGTCAACTCAAAGTTTAACTTACAATTATGAGGGAAATCAATGAGATAAGAAAGATTTTATCTTATTCAATAGCCAGAAATGTACAGGTAGTACGCAAAATGGATAAAAGATAATTTGAGCTAGACACAAAATTCTTATAGCCGCACACGTGTAACCTTTTATTTGATACTCTTGTCTCTAACGGGCATCTCGACTACTGGTCTAATCTCTCGGTCACTAGCGGGACCCAATAATTAAAATCGATGCCATCACACCACTAACCTTAGTTCCAGACTTTGGCAAATTTACTAGGGTAGAGAATGAAAGTTATACCTTGCACGGGTCACCACCGAATTGCTGGTGAAGATTTGGATTGCGGAGAGGTAAGGGACGTAGTACTGAACTAGGGATTCGCTGTCATTCAAAGTGACCGGAACTCCGGCGCCGTAAACACTCCATTCATCATAAGAATTCCAAAGATCAGACAATGTGAAGTATTCCACTTCTTCCCTATCTAAAGGGTGCCAAAGGGTATTGAGTTTTCTAACCTCACTCTGCCAAAAAAGAAGACATTACAAGGCAAAACCATAATGATTTTGGGATTCGATCCGCTTCTCTGCAATTGGACTACTGAGAAGCCTGCTTTCCATCTCGACTGATAATCTCAGTAACTAATGGTCTAGATTTTAAAAAGATTCTTCTCGGGAAGAAACCACTCTTCTCTCGGGAGGAGTCTTTCAAGAAAATCTAAATATTTTTTGGCGGATAGTTGAGATTACAGAGATGGCTCGCTGCAGTTCAAACACAGACTTGCAGAGAAGCCAAATTCATGTCTTTGTATCAAAATTAAAGAAGAAAGTGAACTTAGGAAACAAACCTTGGGTAGGATTTTGGATGGGACCACTGGTGTGGTCCGTTCGAGAAGGCATTCAAGGTTTGATTGCATTGGACCTTTGTTTCGAAACATGTTTAGAGAGAGAGAGAGAGAGAGAAGTGCAGAGGAAGAGAGAGATTTGACTGGTTCTGTCTCAAGACCCTGAAAACAGAGGAACCCCACCGAACAGATGGAAAAACAGACAGAGAGAGAGAGAGAGAGAGAGAGAGAGAGCTAAATTCTGTCTCTAAATTTACGGGAAGGGATTCTTGTTAGCAATGTCGTCAATTCACCTGAAAATCAGGCGAGACAAAGCTGTGTAAAAGCCAATTCAATTTCTCCAGTACCCTTAAAGAAAACCCAAAACCAAACGACCCAATTGACAAAAAAGCAACGAGGATTCAAAGCAAAGCAAAAACACCCGACTTTATCATAAAACAATTATTCTGACAGACAGTGACGGATTAAGTGCCTGAAATTCGCTAGTGTTTCGTGCAGTTTAATGATAGACAGAGAAAGAAACCCACTGAAACCCACGAAAACGGTGAGGAAACCCACGTGATGTTTCCCTCAACGGAAACCCATGTCTTTCCGATAAAAGGAAAAGGAAACTAGACTCGTACTACAGGAGATGCATGAGAAGCATAGGTGCGCTGCAATCACACTTATATAGCCGTGAGCACATCATAACCGTCCACTTTCAGAAGTTGGAGAGAGAGAGAGAGAGAGGGAGAGAGAGAGAGAGAGACACAAAAATCAATTTAAGGGGCATCTGTGTGTGAAAGATGTAAGGGTAGTGTCATTAATGAGATTACATCTGTCCCTCTCAACTTTTCAGAATTATCCGAGGTCCGGCTGCTTCGACAGAAAGTAGCACGTGGTTTTGCTCTCTGTTTTTTTTCTTGTTCTCTTTCTACCTCGTACTACAATTTCAAGAGTCTGAAAATTCTCTAAAATTACCACAAAATAGTAGAAATTGCAAAAAATAACCTTGGAATTCGACTTGTTGGAGTCTAGCTCCTTGGCACTATTATTATTATTATTATTTGCAATAAAGGAGTATTTTGTTAAGTTATTTATTTGTGTTTTAAATCCAATAGTTCACAAATTTTGAAATAGTAGTACACTCCTTATGATCTTTTATGAGGATGCACAACCATTTCAAACATGCATGCGAGTTTAAACATGTTTACATTTACGTAACTGTTTGTGCATAAGCGATGATCATTAAGTTTCTTTTGAAAGTAAATATTGAGATAAGTACTTTTAAACACGTGAATAGAATATATTCGTCGTCCTCCATAATTACTGGACGATCTGTTAAATGATTTGTCAACCATCGATCTATTTGCCATCATTGGCGTTATGTTAACCTTTCCAATCTTGAACTCCAAAATCCAACCAACGCTTCAAGCCTACACTAACCCCCAATCATGCTACCAAGTACTCGTGCCACCTTCATGACAACTGTCACCCGTCCACTACCATTATTCACAACCCCATCACGCCTATAAATTCCCTCTCAACCGGTACCCTATCGTCCTTGACTCAATTTTTATTACCGTGTCTAACCCCAGCAAACATCAATTATTCCCACCAGATCTACGCATCTCATCCACCGCCCACGATTGAAATCACTACCATCAGATCTATCTCAAACCAATTGTTTCTGGTTTGACAATCCCTTTTGGGCTCCAATTATCCTTGCTCATGACTGTTGTTCATCAAACTCGCTGCGATTAAAGCCAACTCTTGTGTCGCCATAGGATTTCGTTGGATCCACAGGTTATTGGAACCCCTCATCATGCCCTTGTTAAAGAAGACTTTTGTTATAGAAAAAACGCCTCATAGCACTACACTGGGCATAATTCTCCGAACTATTTTACTCGTACATTGACCAAAGAAGGTAAACTTTTTATGTGGATGTGATAAATATCATCATCTTTTTCAAGCTCTCTAGTATAGGAACTCTATATTTTGATAAATCAACGCACTTTATAAAATTTCTCCATTTTTTACTAATTCATCATTTTTGATACCGTTCTTTTGTTTTGATAAAATAGTTAAGAAATCTATTACAACAATTTGGTAAACTTGTATTTTTTATAAATATATAATTTCTTTGGTAGGTGAGTGAGTTTTTTGACGATCTCATGTGACCTCACCTAGAAAAAATAGTTGGTATTATCTTATTTTATACAAATATTTTGTTGAGAGATGTAAAAAAGTTATTAGGATTGTTTTTGTCAAAATTTCTATTTGAAAAGAGATTTTTGGACAATCGAATGTGTAATTATTTCTTTGTTTTTATTAATTCATAATAGAATTTTAATTTTGAAAATGTATGTCTTCATATAGTATTACAAATAGTGTAATATATAAGGGTAATTTAAGTGTTTTTTTTTATTTGAGGGCTTTGTGGGAAGTAAAATGTTTTGATAGGACTTATGAGCAATATTTTCAACCTTAGGACGTAGGGCAAAATTACTATGAAAGAGGGAAATAAGGGTGACACCAACTAATAAGTCTAGGTACACTCCTACCGACTACTTTCCAATCACTCTTCTATACATATGTGTGGGGTCCATCCCACAATTAAATATGTAGGGCCGACACATACTTGAGAGACGAGTGGTTGGTGAGAGTGTACATAGCACAAAAACTTTTATGTATCCTCGGTATACAGCGAGGGGTTGGTATCCCCTCAGGGGAGTTTTTAATTTTTTGGCCATTTTCCAATCACATTTGAATGATTGGCTCCATTCATTTTGTAGAGTTCGGCAAAAATTTTGATCTTACCAAAAATTGTGTTCATCAGACTTTAGTAGATACATGATCGGCACATGTGAAAATTGAAGAAAACCAAAACTATGACCAAAAACACACTAAATCGAAACCCAATTTTGATTTTTTTTATTATAATTTTCACATGTGCCGATTATGTATCTATTAAAGTTTGATGAACACAACTTCTGGTATGATTAAGGTTCTTGCCGAACTCTACAAAATGAACGGAGCCAATCATCCAAATGTGATCGAAAAATTAGAAACTCACCAGAGGGGATTATACCGGGAATACATAAAAGTTTCTCGTACATAGCATTACTGGATACCAATTTCATTAAACGACCTTTATAAGAAATGTCATAAATGTCAGAAAGTGAATTAAACTCACCTAGATTTGATAGTAAAAGACTTGTATATCTCAAAAATCTTTGTTGTTGATGGATTTTATACATCTTCGTGAGGTGAATTTCAGCTAAGATTCTCTGAATATCATACCGGTTGGTATTGTCAGGTAACATTTTACATTTATCGATACAAAGATTACATAGATATACTGTACGTACAATTAAAGTTCTTAAAACATCGAATGAACTTATTTTTTCAAGTATGATCGGTACCACTTGGTATCATCCGGTATTTTAACCAAGCTAAACACAATAAGGTGGCCAGATCATCCGACTCTTTTTTTTCTCAAAAAAAGATCGTAGTAATATTGAGAATCTTGATTTGACTCCAACTTACTACAAGAATCTCACAAAAAAGAGGTTCATTGATGTTTTCAACATGAGGTTGCCTTTTTCAAGGACCCTCCATAAAAGTGGTTTTCGCGCCGTCCCATCTCACCATTTGTCTCGGTAATCGATAGTCCAGATTTTAAATAAACTATTTGCGTGAATAGTTCATTTAAAATCTGAACCGCCCAAAACACTTTTGAACAAGTGAGATTGATCACCTCCGTAAAGAAGTTTTTCTCTTTCTAACATGCTTTCAAGATTTTAGCTAGCTATAGTAACTGCTCTTTGGTTTTTTCTGTTTTTGGCTTTTATAAGAACAAGAAACGTTGCTATTCTTTCGCACATGGTATTCAAGAAAAAAGTTGTTGGTGTTTTAGCTGGGTTTCTTTTTGTTCATTTCTCCAACAAACAGCAGTTATGTTTTATACTTATCCCAATAGGTCCACTCTAAACCCTCTGTAATTTAGCTCAAGCCCAAAACACACACACTCTCTCTCTCTCTCTCTCCTGGTTGGCCCCACAAACGTTGCTCGAGCCAATAGGTTTTTCTCATTAACTTACGTGTTAAATTAAAAGTGATGTATTATGAGATAATAGCATGTCTTGTATAAAGTGGAAAATAAGCACTTAAAAAATAAAAATCTTAGCGAAAGGAAGCCTTAAGTAGTTTGAATTTCATCGTTGAAGATCCCTTTACGTTTCAGGCAAAAAATATCGATTCATTGATAATACGTACCATTTATCTCGTGTTATTTAAGTCTTGGCTGGTTTTCCCTTTTTGTAATTTTGTCCTTTCTTTTTGTATTTTTGTCGTTTCAACTTCAACGTGTTGAAAATTGGTTATGTATTCCATAATCCTATTTACACAAGTCACATTTTGCATCAATCGGAAACCATAAAAAGCCAGCGCCCCAGCCGTACCCACGGAACTTCGATAATAGGAGAGCCCACAGGTTATAAATCAGTTCCATGTATATATGTTTCTTCATCTAACCCTGAATTAGCTGGCCTTCACTGTCAAAATTAATTTTGAGAGACTTTGAAGATTTGGAGCACAGGATTTATGGTGATTTTATTTGTAATCGGGTATCCATAATCCAATTATATACGTACGTGGACCGACGACTATATATATATATATATATATATCTAGGGTCGACAAATCTCATCAGCTCGCGGGACAATATTTAAGCTCATGATTTGATTTATGGTTTATGGTGATGTCGAAAGACACTTAAAACTGATTTATTAACCTCTTTGGAAGATGGCCGTAAGTGTGGGCAGTTGTGTTGTGGGGGGTCTCATTTGAAAACAATTCCTTTGTTCTTTCTTCTTTAATTGATTAGAGAGATGTGGAGTCCATTTGCAACTGTTGCTAGTACTTCAAAAAGTAATTTCCCAGGCCCTAAACGAGTCGAATTTTGCAGTGTTTGAAATCTGCTTGTTTCATATTCAAAATATCCGCTTGTTTATCAAATGAGCCGGCCTATAGTTCGAGTTCGAGCTCGGTTTGTTTGTAAACGAGACGAGTCTTTAACGAACGGTTCTTTGCTAAACGAGTCTATACATACAAACAAGCTGGGCTTTTCGAGTTGAGTCGAGTCAAGCTTTAAAGTGTTGAGCTCGGCTTATTTACTACAAGCCTAAAACTTGAACTCTATGATAATTAAATTATTCCAAGGGAATTTTCTAGAGTTTTGCTTTGAGAGTTAACGGCTTAACGCATCAAGATCCTAGTGTGATGACTCATGTGACGCAAAAAAATAACTCATCACGGTCTCAATTTATGGTCCGATCTGACTCCGAACCATTCATTAGAACGTTGTGTTTAGAGTCTTCTAAAAATATCAAGTTGATTGAAGATTGGTAAAATTTTAGTTGAATGATTTTTGTCATAAAAATCAAGTTGATCGAAGATTGGTAAATCTTAGTTGAATGACTTTTGTCATAAGTAAAATGCACGGTTAGACTCTAACCATCACTTTTGGCAAATATATGATTCATTCAACTGGATATCAAGGCATGTCCAATGAAGTTGATTTTTTTGCAAGGACATTAAACACAGAGACTTATAAAATTGATTGTTTGAATCGTCAAATGGACCCGTGATCAATGGCAGAGCCAATGTAGGACTACCAGGGGCACGAGCGCCAGTCCACTTTTTTGTTTATATTTTTAGTTTTACTTGAACCAATTATGTTTATTGCTTAAGCACATATCAATATATGATATTTTGTTCAATATAATACAAAAATAGGGTGAATATTATCTGCTTTATTTAGGAATCCGGCCATACTAGGTCTCAGTCCCACTAGTCAAACTCACTGTTTAACGTTGTAATATTTTAATCATGGTCGTTAAAATAATATCTCGATTAGATATCTGTAAGTGCTTAATCAAACTATCAAACTTTTTTGTTTAAATTTGGCTAAAAATTTATAGCAACTACGTGTTAATTCCATCAACTACTTATCAAAAAAGAATGACTTGATTAAATTGCTAAAAAACAAGCCCCACGGAATGAATATTTCTGATCTCAAAATAAAAATTTGGTGTGAACCTCACGAAAAGTGAGTAAAGTTCACCCATTATGGATAATAATATGTAATGTTCACCCATTATATACTCATGTATTTAGAATTGAAAACTCCTCTTAAACCGGTTTCTTATTATGTAACCCACAGGCCACTGTTATATCGTCAACAACCATCAAATCGTGGATCGGTGGAACGTTGGAACGTTATCAGAGGTTGGCTACCGCTGATGTATTTTGTTCATAGTGCTTCCAATGATGCATATCCCTAGTAACACTAATGCTCATAATTGATTTCACTTTGGATCACATGAAGTCACGGGAGAAAATTCCAACTCTAACTGAACACCTAAATGATGACATTAAAATAAGTACTAGTTATGCATATTCCTAGTGATCATTTTTTAGTGTCGAGCGGGTATATATATCTTACATAGTATCTGTTTAGCGCATTCGAGCCGTCCGATACACTTTTTGACGGCTTGGATTGAAATCCTCTCTCTCTTCTCATCCCAACACTTTATCTCTCATTTTTTTTTCTCCAAATCTGAATCGTTCAAACACGCAATGGATGGCTCGGATGTGCGAGCGGGCACCACGTGGTGCCCGCTCGGCACTGAAAATTTTTCCCATTGGTCCATCTATGGACTCGGTTCCTGTGACTTGTCATCATTGTGATTACATTAAGTTTTATCAAGTTTTCCAAATTAGGTAATTCAACTACGTAATTGAAAGTTAATTAAGTGAGGTGAAAATTTCCACCAGGCCATTAGAGCATCCACAGTGGAATAAGCAAAACAAAAAGTTGTTAAAGTTAGCAATATTTGTTCAAAAAAGTGCTCACATTGGAATAACCAAACTTAACAACCTTTTAGCAACTCATCAAATTTTGGCTTTTGAATAATTTAAACTAGCAACCTTTAGCCAATAACCAAATTTAGTGATCCCCATATTTTCTCAATCAAGTACACCCATCATTACACAAAAATCTTTTCTCTCTCTCTCTCTCTCAACAATGTTTTCAAAAAATAATTATAAAAAACTATTCTTACTATTCTTTTCAGAAACATTTTTCTAAAAAAAAAAAACCCGTCTTTATATGAACTCTTTTTTTTTAATAAAAACTGTTCAAATTTTTTAAAACTATTTTTTTTAAAAATTGTATTTACACAAAGCTGTTTTTTTACACATTTTTTTCATTAACTATTTTTTTATCCAATTGTTTTTAACTTAAACTGTTTTTTTTCTTCCAAAAACTCTTTAATTAACTTTTTTTTTCAAGAACAAATATTTTTTTTTTATAAAAACTGTTTTTAACATAAATTAGTTTTTCAAAAGATTTACGTGAAATGAAGAGGGAAAATTTGGAGAAAACTTATGGAAGGAAGCAATGGTCCTATTGTTTTTTATTATGAGCAAAAAATAACCAATGTAAGATTTGACATTATTAACTTTAGCAACCTCTAAATAGATAATCAAAATTTGATGTGGCATGTTTTGATTATTCACTTTTGATTATTCCACTGTGGATGCTCTTAAATGAATTACTAAAATTATATGGAATCCATGATTCCATGTATTGGTTTTAATATTCGCCAATTCAAACCCGTACGTGGAGTCCACTCCAAATATTTATATCCTTCACAGTTGATAGGCATAATTTTATTTTATTTTTGTAAGTTTTAGAGCGTCATAAACTATTCAATAGAACAGATAATTAAGAAGAAAAAAAAAGGCTAAACACAGTCTTTAGGGCGGTGAGTAATTGTGTAAACGACGTATTGACATCGGAGAAAAATATAGTAATATTCGTGAAGTATAATGATATACATGAGATGTGTATTGAAATTTGAACTTATTTTACATTATATGCAGGAAAAAAAACTATGGTGTTCCCCGTCATTCTGGGAACACCGTAATTTTTGGCATAATCGGACCATTACAAACAAAACCAATACCAGTGATATGTATAGCAAAGGCCTTACAAAAACATAACTCCCAAAATTCCCAAAAAATTCAGGGGATTTCTGGGGATTTTTGGGGTTACGCTTTTGTAAGGCCTTGATTATACATATCACTAGTCTTGATTATGTCAAAAATTATGATCTCCCCAAAATGACCGGAGGGATATTGTCTCCAATGAGTAGTAGTGAGGAAAACTCTAAATATGATAGTCCTAACCAGGTGGCGTGGCAACATATATTAATTGCTGATGCACCCACCACATGTGATCATTTTTCCCTCTATTACAAGTTATTTCATTTTATCACGTTGCTCACACTAACGCACTAACTCTTTCCTCTTCGTTTTTACCCTCCGTTTTTGTTTTTTCTTTCATCCACCCTTGTACTATTTACAATTTATAGATTAGTGGAAATAACTTAACTTTACTAGTAACTTTAAGTTGGGCTCGTGACCCCTTGGATTTGGGGAAAATGACGGTCTAGTACGTGTTTTGATAATTAATACCAAGAACATACTGAGAATATTTGTTAATGCTGAATATGTCTTTAGCGGATATTAATTATCAAAATACGCCTTTAGCCGTTATTTTCTCTTTGGATTTTGAAATGGCCCCCTTAGTGTCGTTATCCAAATAGTAAAAGTTTGTCTTCTAATAAGTTGGCCTTATAATGTGTAAAAATTAATTTCCCACATTTTTTGGGACCTCAGATGCCTTGGGCTTTAGCCTAAGGCCACACCTGTGTTATGTGTACCACATTGTGCTTTCATTCACATAATTTTGTTTTCTAATCAAGTTTTGTTTTTAATTTTTAAGTTAATTGTTTAATGCTCGGAGCTGTCTCAATTGAAAAGTAATAGCTTTTCTAAAGTTTCAAAATAATACTCCTCCGTTCCAAAATAAATGTCGCAATGGCGCTCTTCAAACTTCTTACTAAAAATTTGTGAATATTGTTTATTTATAATACTTTTTAGGATTTTTAAAATCTTTGTACAGTAAAACTATGAGAACTCAAACAAACAAATATTCATGTTCCATATAAAAAAGTTTTAAACTAGTAATTATAAATATTCTATGGTGAAATTGAGACCATTATTTTGGGAGATGAATGGCTGAGATCTAAAATAAGACAATTTAAGGAGTAGTATTTTCCAAAGTAAGGCTAAGTTCTGCTAAATTTTTTGAAGTTATTTCTTATTTTGTCCTTATTTAATTTTTTTCTTATTTGTTAGTTTTGCGCCTAATTTTTGTGAGCTATTGCTTTGTCTTGAAAAGAAGGGTCGGAAAAGTAAAAAATTATAATTTCTGTCTAAATATTTTCAAAAATATTCAAGAAAAAATCCCTAAAGCCGACTTTTTAGGCTTTAGTTTGGATATTTCCAAAAATATAAAAGTCATAATTTTTTTATTTTTCTAATTTGTCTTAAAAAATTAATAATTTATAAAAGTTAAATGTAAAACTAATAAATATGGAAATTTTTTTGAATAAAGAATAAAGAGGAAAAAGGGAAAAATTCAAAAAAACCCCTAAACTTTGAACCCAATGTCAAACAGGCACCTGAACTTAAATAAATTTCAATTGAACACCTGAACTTTCACTCCATTATTCAATTTACCCCCCTCCGTCTCAATTCGTGACTTTTCTAACGGCAACCGCTGAGCTGGACACTAACAGACACAACAAAACATTAGAAGGAGAAATTGGAGGGAAACAATAGTGATCTGGCACCTTTTTAAGGACCCGTTTGGCTAAATAAGCCTACTGGCTTATTTTTTGACCTTATTCAAATTTTTTTAATATTTTTTTTTGTCATTTTTTGGAGATTATTGCATCGTCATGAAAAGAGAAATCTAAAAAGTAACAAATTACAATCGAAAGCTACTTTTTTTTAATAAAGATAAAAATATGTCAATAAGCCAATTTTTTCGTCTTTATTAAAAAATGGATTTCGATCATAATTTTTTACTTTTTGATTCCTCTCGTTATGACGATGCAATAATTCCAAAAAAATTGACGAAAAACTAACAAATATGAAAAAAAAAAAGTTGAATAAAGACAAAAAATAAGCCAATAGGCTTATTTAGCCGAACGAGGCCTTAAAAAGGTGCCAGATCACTGTTGTTTCCCTCCAATTTCTCCATCTAACGTTTTGTTCTGTCTGTTAGTGTCCAGCTCAGTGGTTCCCGTTAGGAAAGTCACAGATTGAGACAGCAGGGGGTAAATTGAATAACGGAGTGAAAGTTCATGTGTTCAATTGAAGTTTATTTAAGTTCAGGTGCCTATTTGACATTGGATTCAAAGTTTAGGGGTTTTTTTGAATTTTTCCCGAGGAAAAAACACCCAAAATTTTAGCGGAACTATCAAAAGCGTTAATAAAAGTTAGATAAAGGGTAATCACCCTCCTACGTTGTTCGCATAGTCAGATCTCTCTCTCTCTCACTAAAATATTCCCGGTTTTCTGAATTTTGGCACTGGAGAGAGAGAGAGAGGGTTGAATTCTACAGTACACCCCCCTTCTCCTCCAAGAATCCAAGGGTTTCCGCTCTGCGAAACCCTAGTTTCCATGTTCAGTGCGTAATAACAGATCGTGAATCCAAAGAACTCGACATCAATGGCGGAACTAGGGCAACAACAAACGGTGGAGTTCTCCACTCTGGTGGGCCGAGCGGCAGAGGAATCGTACCTCTCTCTTAAGGAACTGGTGGACAAGTCCAGGTCCACCGAGCAGTCAGATTCGGAGAAAAAGATCAGTATCCTCAAGTTCCTGTGCAAGACTCAGCAGCGCATGCTCCGGCTCAATGTTCTCGCCAAGTGGTGCCAGCAGGTGAAAAAACGATGCGCCTTCTTTTTCGTCTAGTTTTAGTTTTCTATACTTATGCGTAAGCGTGTGAAACGGCTTTAGGGATTAGACCGAGGTGTATGCAAGCCGGCCCAGGACACTGTGTTAAAAAAAAATTGTTCTTGAGAATTAACTTGTTATGTTTTGATGAAGTTCCTTGAAGTTGCTCTTCCTTTTTTCTAGTTCGTTCGTTTGTACTGAGAATACTCAGTGGAAAATAAATGAAAAATTGATCTCGTATTGTGAATTCCTCTTCGAAAATTGCCTGAATAAGCTACTGAGTAGGGGCCGAATAAAAAAAAAAAAAGGCTACTGTGTAGGGGTGATGAACGAGCCAAGCAGCTGGTTGATCAAGCTTGGTTTAACCAAGCTTAACGAGGTCTAAAAATATGTTCAAGCTTTGCTTGTTTATGAGACGAGCGGATCTCCAACGGGCTTTAATGAAGCTGAACCCGAGTAGCTTGAAGTTTTAATAGTGTTTCATGAGTCGAACGAGCCGAGTAGTAACTTGTTCGAGTTTGGTTTGAAATTTCAACTAGCTTCAATAAATGTTAAGAGTTTGGTTTGTTTATGTAACAAAGTGATACTAATCTTGAACGTGCTCCTAACATATGAATACAAGCTTGAACTCAAGTCGTTTGGTTTGTTTCATGGCCCTACTAGCGAGTGTGGCAAGCAGCATCAAAACTCAAGAATTCCGTAGTTTTTTCATTCTGTTATGTTTTCATGGGACCCCAATTGGAGAAGAATGTTCTTTGTCTCAAATTTTCTGAGCTTGTTGATAAATAGAAAAAGGAACAAACACACATGTAATTCTTCTTATTTTTTGTCCATGGATACGTGCAATACTGGTGGAACTGCTAAAAGTTTTTTTCCTGGTTGCTACTTGGTTTGTACTTTGTTCATCATTCTTGGCGTTGGTAATATGTTGCAATTGGCTGCTGTTGTTTCCTATCTATTGTACCTATGAGCTCTGCTCTTCTCTTCTTTTTCTGGGTATTGGAAGAATAGTTATGGTGCTTTTCTTGGTTTTGTTGTGAAGAGTTTGCCAGGAGATTTTTTACTTTTGCGCTTATAGCTGGATCCTTATGCATGGGATTATATATGTACACACATTTATTCTTTTACTAGCGCAAAAGATAACTTATGTATAGGAGGATACCATGGAGAAATGCTATCTTGTCTTGACAATACAAAATAAGATTGGCTGTAGCGGAAGGTTGAGCTATGGAGGTCTAGTGGCGGTGGTGGGTGCAAAGAGGAAAGTAGGAGGAGAAAGGAGGTGGGAATATTAAGGAATTAGTTTCTATACATTTTCTGTTGGTGTCTTTAGACGGCGACAGAGGAGTAACATGTTGAAAACCATCAGAGATATGCAGAGAGTCTGGACATTACTGGCACTGTTCTTCAGAAAGCTATCTGGCTTCTTCTCCGAATGCATTCCCTCCGTTCACTTCTGCCTTAGTTCCATTTGGAAATAAATTATTGTCATATCTCAAATACAGATTCTTACTGGTGTGGTAACTTCCTTGGCAGGCTTCTTTTCAATTTGATTTATAATGCCAACAGTATTCTGTTCTTTTGGTCATCAACATCTGCTTGATTTTGATTTAGGTTAATTTTCTGAACTAATACGCTTATACTTATTGGTGACAAAGTTTGTAAGTTATTTTGCTTAGATTCTTGCGCTGGAAGCAACAGCTTTCTCTTGTTGCTTGCGCTAATTTGTGGAAATCATTTCCACATATTATAACTATGTATTGTCTCGTAAGTCCCTACGTGTCGATCTGCAGGTTCCCGTAATACAACATAGCCAACAACTTGCATCAACTTTGTCAAATCATGATATGTGCTTCACTCAAGCAGCAGATTCCCTTTTCTTCATGCATGAATCGCTCCAGCAAGCTCGTGCTCCTAGCTATGATGTTCCCTCTGCCATTGAAGTCCTCCTTACGGGAAATTACCAGCGTTTACCAAAATGTGTAGAAGGCATTGGTATTCAGAGCACATTAACTGTAGATCAGCAGAAGCCAGCTTTGAAGAAGTTAGACGCACTTGTGAGGTCAAAGTTACTAGAAGTTGCACTTCCCAAAGAAATTTCTGAAGTCAAAGTTTCTGATGGTACTGCCATACTTCGTGTGGATGGGGAATTTAAGGTTTTAGTTACTCTTGGATATCGAGGGCATCTAACAATGTGGAGGATACTGCATTTGGAGCTGCTTGTTGGTGAGAGAAGTGGGCTTGTGAAGTTGGAAGAATCGCGAAGACATGTCCTTGGAGATGACTTAGAGCGTAGAATGGCAGCTGCGGAAAATCCGTTTATTAGTTTATACACTGTTCTCCACGAGCTTTGCATTGCGCTTGTTATGGACACTGTCATAAGACAAGTGCAATCACTTCGCCAAGGCCGATGGAAAGATGCCATTCGATTTGAGCTTGTATCTGACGGTGGAGTGGGGCAAGGTGGGAGTGCTGGTACCACACAAACGAGTCAAGATGGTGAAACCGATCCGGCTGGTCTACGAACTCCTGGATTAAAAATTTTATACTGGTTAGATTTTGACAGAACTTCTGGCACATCTGACTCTGGATCATGCCCATTTTTGAAAATTGAACCGGGACCAGATCTGCAGATAAAGTGTCTTCATAGCTCATTTGTCATAGATCCTTTAACTGGCAAGGAGGCAGAATTTTCCCTTGACCAGAGTTGTATTGATGTTGAGAAATTGCTGCTAAGGGCTATATGTTGCTATAGATATACTCGTTTGCTTGAAATCTACAAAGAGCTGGTGAAAAATGCTGAGATTTGTCGGACTGCAGGTGACGTTCTTCTTCAGTGCCATCCAGATGAATCTGATGTCGGCTATAAAAAGGTTGGTTGCATGTACACGTCTAATGTAATTCGGCCTTTTATTTGCAGCATTGTTGTTATACATGGCGACGCTGCCAAGTTACTCATCTTCCACAAAATTGGCTTTCATCTCAAAACTTTCAGAACATCTAACTCCATATTCAGATCTACGAAATTTGTTTTCTGTTTTTTTTTTTTGGTTTTGGTTTGGGTATGTTCACATTGCAAGCTTGTATGGGAAGAACAAATCATCAGGATCATCTAAAAAGATGACCAGAAGAAAGAGAAATTTTGGGGTGAATGAAACATAGTCATACCTCTTTATGGCTATTGAGTTCAAGAAGTCATACCAGGATCTATGCTGCAAGTTCTATTAATCGGTTTGGTCAATTCCATTGGTGTATTTTCCAAATGCCAGTGCTCTGTTCTCAATTGAAGGCAATTAGTAATAGCAAGTGACTATTTTGTAAGTTTGTGGTGCTTGTAGTAAAATGCAGAAGAAAGACAGTGTTGGTAAACCATAGACATTTTCATTGTGGAGTATCTTGCTAGGTGTTAACTATTTAGCTTTGTAGCCTCCCTCACTGGCCAATGGGGGACATATATTGTCAATTCTAATCCTGGCTTCTGATGTTGGGTGGCCTCGCCCTATAGTTAGTTAGTTAATGTCACTTACAGTAGTGAAAGAACGATTCTAATTGTTCGACGTTTTATTTTTTGTTCATTTAATTGGAGTGTCTCCCTGCCTGCATAATTTGAATGTGGATCCAGCTTAGAGGCAATATTGAATTAGCCATTGCTTGGTGTTCAAAGCTGTAATAATGAACCCTAGCTTGCTGGTTCTGGTGCTTTTCAGCTTAGTTTCTATTTTCTTTCTGAATATCACTTTCATGACTGTCAATAAAATCTTACACAATTTCATTTGGTGGTATTGCTTAATTGTCTTTTATTTTGACTTTGACCAATAACTTCTTGTGCAATTGTAATGCATTTGCCTTTTGGCTGAAGTTAATGGATAACTTCTCTTCTGTGCTGAATTTCTGTCTTCAGAAGGATAACAAATCAAATGCCAGGGAATGTGAAGGGGAGGAAGTATTACATGTCCGTGCCTATGGCTCCTCATTTTTCACCCTGGGGATAAATATAAGGTTTTCCTTTCTAACTGTGCCAGTTAACTGCGTCAAATTTGTAATGCTTACAAAGACTTTTTTCCATTTGCAAACTATATTTTAGTCTTCATAGTTGACTGTATGTCACTGATAGCTAAGCGCTACTAGATGAATGCATGTTCTTGACACTTTCTTTAGTTTTATTAAATGTCTTTTTTTTTTTTTTTAATAATTGATTGTTGATAGAAGAATCCTTCTGGTATGTCGATTTGCCAATATTAGGAATGTAGACTCAGATAATGTTTGTTGTTTGTCATTTTTCTTGCTTCGATTTCTTTGCAATTGCTGCATAGAACGGGGCTGGGTGGCACCAATTTAGGGGCATCATTCCAAGGCATAACGTCCCTTGAATCCCTCGAATTTCAGAGGTATAGGACAGGAGGCTAATATTTCAGAGGTAAAACTCTTGAGAGCAGCCACTTTGTGCGTATAATGTCAAAAGGTTCGGTCTGTCTCTAGCCATCCCCCGCCTTACCTTCATCAATTGGTGATTACATGGGTAATGCTAGTGTTGTAACTATGATGTACTTGTCAGGTTCATCACGTATATTTTTGTTAATTCTAAGCACATAGAATCTTCCTACATGGTCACACTAATTGAGGGCAAGAGCGCAATTCCATTAACGTCCGACAAATTTTGCTTAGAGGTTCACCACATAGTCATGTT
This sequence comes from Rhododendron simsii, assembly GCA_014282245.1. Lineage (NCBI taxonomy): Eukaryota > Viridiplantae > Streptophyta > Magnoliopsida > Ericales > Ericaceae > Rhododendron > Rhododendron simsii. The sequence goes on along the minus strand of CM024956.1, from coordinate 10,086,465 downwards.
AGGGAGTTTGACTAGGAGTGTTAAGGCTCTAAGCAGCGTCGGTCTCAACATTTCTCACTCTTCCTCCCAAAATGTTTAGCTAAAACTGAAACATGTATATTGACGATTCCATTTAACCTACTACTGTCGATCGTTCAGCCATCAACTAACTCGTGCACAATTGATCGTATTAAGCATTTCTGTTTGTATGTATCCTGAACTCTTCTTCAGACACCAAGAATACCCTATATAAATAATGCTGATTGGAATAGACTACTGAGAATTTTCTATGGTGAATGGCTACTGTTTTTATTGATTTTCAGTTGAGATAGTGTTTGTTTTTTACCTGTAGGAATGGGCGTTTTCTTCTCCACTCGTCGAACAACATTATTACTCCTTCGGCAGTGGTAGAATGTGAAGAAGCCCTGAACCAGGGTAGTATGATTGCTGCTGAAGTTTTTATAAGATTGAGAAGCAGAAGTATTTTGCACTTATTTGCATGTATTGGCAGGTTTATAGGCCTGGAGGTAATCGCTTTTATTCTCTCTCTCTCTCTCTCTCTCAAGAGCATGCCAGAGACAGAATGTCTGGACTTTGAGATGAGAGTTTTTAGGCATTTCACTCTGTGATTTTGACCATGGTAGTCGATCTTGTTGTGATAGGCATGATAAAGTCGACACTGTCACATGATTGTCCACTTGCCTCATATCACTGTCTGGACCTTTTGATGCTTGCAGGTTTATGAACATGGCTTTGCTGCAGTGAAGGTTCCCAAGAACATTTTGAATGGTCAAAATTCGTTGCTAATGGGATTTCCAGATTCAGGGAGCTCGTATTTTTTGCTAATGCAGCTTGATAAGGATTTTAAGCCCCTCTTCAAATTGCTTGAGACTCAGGCTGATCCATCAGGAAAAGATCATTCTTCTTGTGACTTGCACAATTTTATCCGCTCAAAGAATGTTGACATTGGTCTGATTCAGATGCATGAAGATGAAGTCAACCTGAGCCTTCTTGACTTTGGAAAACTGCTTTCACTTTCACCTAATTCTGTTGGTGCTAATCAGACTTCTGGACAAGGTCTTCTCTCTGAGATCACCCTAGAAGGTTCTATGCTTGGTTCGGGAAATCTTCCATCAAGTTTCTCTTCTATCGTTGACGAAGTATTTGAGCTTGAGAGAGGGTCATCTGCCCCTTTTTCTATTCAGGGCCCCCCTTCATCATTCAATACATCTGTTGCTTTGCCTCTTGGCTCTGGTCCGGTGAATTTTCGAAGTATAAAAGGTGGAACCTCAGCACACATCAGCAATGTTCCTAAAGTTACTAGTGGATCTCCCCATTATAGTGGAGCCATTTATTCTTCAAGCAATTTGAAGGGCATCATTCAGACTCTTCCTGTCAGTTCACCATCTTCCGGTCCAGTAAGGGGTGCAACTTTGAAAAAACTATCTGCTTCCAACTCTGATCAGGATCTATCTAAAATTAGATCTGCGCATTCTGCTGATTCTTCTGCCACAATGGATGAAGATCAGCTGAATGCTTCTGGAAATAGGTCGTCTCGATTATTATCCCCACCAAGACTGACTGGCCCCCGAGTATCTGCACCAATTGCAAAACCTATTGGGCCCATAAACTCAACTGCGACTGTGGATGGATCATTTAAGGTTTCTGGATCTAGCTCCTGGGCTACAACTACTGAATGTAAGTTGCTTGGTCATAGGTTATCTGCATTTGCCCAATCTATAAATTTGCATTAAACCATATCCTTTTGAGTTAATGAATGTTCTAAGAAATTCCCTCATTTCAGCCGAAAGACCAGATCTTGCTGTTAGTCCTACCTCAAGTCTCGATGCTGTCAAAAGGTCACGAAAGCGTACTGTGTCAGATATGTTGAACTTGATTCCATCACTTCTGGAGGATTATTCTGGTTTTTGTAAGAGGAGGAAAATCACAGAATCGGGATTCAAGCAACAGATTTCACCACATACACTCTTTACATCGGAGATGGTTGGCAAACCTGAAGGTTACAGCTATGCAAGTCTAATTGCCGAAGCAAATAAAGGAAATGCACCCTCTAGCATATATGTATCAGCCCTTCTTCATGTTATTAGGCACTGCTCACTTTGTATCAAGCATGCCCGACTAACTAGCCAGATGGATGCACTTGACATTCCTTATGTTGAAGAAGTAGGTCTAAGAAATGCTTCCTCAAACTTATGGTTCCGGCTCCCATTTGCAAGAGGCGATACATGGCAACATATATGCTTGCGACTTGGTCGACCTGGAAGCATGTGTTGGGATGTTAAAATAAATGACCAGCACTTCAGGGACTTGTGGGAACTTCAGAAGGGGAGCAATACTACTCCATGGGGTTCTGGAGTTCGTATTGCCAATACATCTGATGTGGATTCTCACATCCGTTATGATCCGGAAGGTGTGGTTTTGAGTTATCATTCTGTCGAGGCAGATAGCATAAAGAAGTTGGTTGCAGATATCCAGCGGCTCTCTAATGCTAGAATGTTTGCACTTGGAATGCGGAAACTGCTTGGGGTAAGACCCGATGATAAAGGGGAAGAAGGCGGTGCAAGCTCTGACAGTAAAGCCCCACCTAGTGTTAAGGGTGCAGTTGAGACAACTGATAGATTTTCAGAACATATGAGGAGGGTTTTCCGCATTGAGGCTGTTGGGCTTATGAGTTTGTGGTTTAGCTTTGGTTCAGTTGGTTCAGGGGTCCTTGCTCGTTTTGTTGTAGAGTGGGAGTCTAGTAAAGAGGGCTGCACAATGCATGTTTCTCCTGACCAGCTTTGGCCTCATACCAAGGTTCTCTCTCTCTCTCTCTGGACCATTTTTTACTTTCCTTACTGGTTTTTTGTTTGACATTGTGTTCTTGTTCTCAGCTTGTGAATGTTTCCTCTCGAGGAATTGACCTGTAAATTGTGATACCTTGAATATTCCTCGTCATTTTCTTTCATCCTCTGCCTTTTTTTTTTTTTTTTTTTATATAATTGCTAGTGTTACTACTGGATATACGCACTGCAGCGTTGTTTTTGGGTAAGGTTGAACTTTTGATCGGCTTTGCATTCGCCACATGTTAAGACTAGAGGTGGCAAATAGGTGGGTTGAAACGGGTTGTGGGAACATGGGTGGGTCAAATACGGGTCAATATTAGGCGGGTTGAAAACGGGTTGGGTTGAAAATGGGCCTGGTCATATCCAAACCCGACCTGACCCGTTTCCCTTTCTTTTCTTCTCGTCCTACATATAGCATATTGTATGTTATGAGATACTGCCACATTAGCATATTATATATTGTGCAAAATATTATATTACTAAACTTCCTCGTCTATCGGGATCATGAAAAAAAAAAAACTTCCTCATCTATTTAAAATTTTAGATACTCTCTTGCTGTTCATGAAAAATCCTAACTTCGCCTCAGTGTCCCACCAAAATTAATGTATTTATCTTGAAGGGAAAAAAACGACTTCAATGACACAGCAATAACATTTTTTGCCATTAAGAGAGATCAACACATATTTTCCTCATAGAAAATCCATTTCAGTCACTATTTGAATCAGTGAAATGTGAATTGGTCGATTCACCGTTGAATTCAGGCTAAGTTCCGTTACGAGATTTTTGGGGTTTTTTTTAATTGTCCTTATTTGAATTTTTTTTTGCATTTGCTCGTTTTGAGACATACTTTTTACCCCTATTGATTCGTTTTGACGAGAAAAATAAAAAAGTACTGTAATTTTTTTTTTTTTACTTTTACTCTAATATTTTTTGTAATATCCAAGATAAAGCCCCAAAAGTCGGCTTTTTGGGTTTTATCTTGAATATGTTCAAAAATATTTGGGTGAAAATCATAATTTTTTAATTTTTTTTTGCGTTTGTCAAGTCAAGAAGAAGAAAAAGAAAGTCCCACAAATGAGGACAATGGGACACCAAGACCCCGTTTGTTTAAGGATTTTGGATTCTAATCATTGTCCTATTTTCCTCCAATCATTACTCTAATTTTTTTCTCTTGGATTCTAATCATTGTCCTATTTTCCTCCAATCATTACTCTAATTTTTTTCTCTATCTCTCTCTAATCATTACCCCTATTTCTAATTATTACTCTATTTTTCTCTACACTCATTACCTACAAATCTAAATCCAAAATCCCAAAACGAACGGGTCCAAGATACCTTAGCCAAACTTGGCCTTATAATTACTACGTATATCTTATTACAGTCGAAGGAATCTGATTGAAATGGAGAGAGAGTTCGGCCTTATAATTACTACGTATATCTTATTACAGTAGAAGGAATCTGATTGGTCTGATTGAATAATGAATATTGAATACTGAATTTGGTCTGGTACAGGAGGCGAGAATTTTAGCTTAACAGTAGCTATTAGTTAACTCTTGTGTAGGGAATGAGTCTTTTAATTCCAGCCCATATTGAACCCATTTTTAACCCAATTAAACACATGTTGGGTTGATATGGGTTCAACCTATTATATAATATGGGCGGGTTAGGTTGGGTTATAAGTGGGCGGATTTGGGAGGTTTAAAAACATGGGTGGGGATTGCCACCTCTGGTTAAGACTGTTGCAGTTTACACTGCATATTTATCTTTTTGTCTAAAACTTCTAGTCAGAGTGAACGTTAATTTTGGCCGCCACGTTGCCATCACATTGCCTCATCCTAAAGATTGTTTTTTTGCTGCAAACAAATGAAGACTTCGACTCCCCATCCTTTCTCTGTCTTTGTAGTTAAAAGCTTCTTATTCGAGCTTGGTCTTCATTCAAATCAATTGAAAACTTAGTTCTGCTTTTACAGATATGTTGCACTTTCATTCTGCCCCTTGCACTAGATGTTAACTTTACATGTTTATGTTCCCTACAGTTTCTTGAAGACTTTATAAATGGCGCTGAAGTTGCATCCCTTCTGGATTGCATTCGTCTCACTGCTGGCCCCTTGCATGCTCTGGCAGGAGCAACACGGCCCGCACGGGCAGGTTCCGCTTCAGGTATTCCTGGTGTCACAACACCAATCTCTATTGGTGGGAAACAGAGTGGGTACCCACAACACCAGAGCCAATTGCAAAGTAATTCAACTACAAATGGTAGTCAGGCGCCAACTGCCATTGGAGTGAATCCTATACAATCCACCGCTGCCTCCTCTCTTGGGAATCACAATCTTCATGGGGCCGCAATGCTGGCTGCTGCTGGGCGGGGGGGCCCTGGCATTGTTCCTAGCTCACTGTTGCCCATAGATGTCTCTGTTGTACTTCGTGGACCCTATTGGATCCGTATAATATACCGCAAAAACTTTGCAGTTGACATGCGTTGCTTTGCTGGAGACCAGGTCTGGTTGCAACCAGCAACACCCCCTAAGGTGGGTCACTCAATGGGAGGCTCATTACCATGCCCACAGTTTCGACCTTTCATTATGGAGCACGTTGCTCAGGAATTAAATGGTTTGGAGCCTAATTTTGCTGGTGGTCAACTGACAGTTGGTATGCCGAATCCAAATAGTCCGAATCCAAGTTCGGTGCAGCTGTCGACTTCCGGAATAAACAGAGTCAACCTCTCAAATCCAGGTGGAATTCCTAGAGCAGGAAATCAAGTCTCTGGTCCTAACCGTATGGGGAATGCTCTTTCGGCATCCCCAAATTTATCAGTTGTGAGTGCAGGCTTGCCTATTCGTAGATCACCAGGTGCAGGTGTCCCTGCTCATGTGAGAGGGGAGTTGAATACGGCAATTATTGGACTTGGGGATGATGGAGGATATGGTGGTGGATGGGTTCCTCTTGTTGCACTTAAGAAAGTTCTTAGAGGAATTCTCAAGTACCTTGGAGTGCTTTGGCTATTTGCGCAATTACCTGATCTCTTGAAAGAGATCCTAGGGTCAATTTTGAAGGACACTGAAGGTGCACTGTTAAATTTGGACCAGGAACAGCCAGCCCTGCGATTCTTTGTGGGGTAAGAATATTAAGTTTTGGTTTATTCTCACTGTCTTGGAACTCTCATTTTCTTATTGTCTTTGGATTTACATTTATTCTTGGCATATTTAGCCTTTCTTTTCCACGTCTTTTCTTTGATGAGGCTTTGTATCCTCTAGTTGTTTGCTTTTCAACACCCTTCAGCTTTATTTTATTTTCTCCTTGGAGTAGTTGTTCTAAACAGCTTGTGTGATCATTTATTTTTTGAAACTGATGATGTACTACTTGATTTATGTACCAGAAGTAACATTTTTTGTTGGCCTATTTTGTGTCTCTGAAACCTTAATAAAATTGGGGGTAAAATCTCTGATTGTTCATGTTTTGTGTAAGTAAATTGGGGCAATTTCTAATGAATTAGGTATGTAGTCTCTGGATTATCTTACATGACAACATTTACTAGAATTACTGAAAGTGGGAAAAAGCCAACAGCCGTATTGTGATTGTTTGTCTTAATATTTATGCTGTCTGCTTGGTTCTCATTTATTTCTCATAATTTTGCGCTTCCCTATTATGTCTCCAATTTCATAAGGACTAAGGTAAAAGTTCTGTCTACCTGCAGAGGTTATGTATTTGCTGTAAGTGTCCACAGAGTCCAACTTCTTCTCCAAGTCCTCAGTGTGAAGCGCTTCCATCATTCGCAGCAACAGCAGCAAAACACAGCCATTGCTCAAGAGGAGTTAACGCAATCCGAAATAAGCGAAATATGCGATTATTTCAGCCGGCGTGTTGCGTCAGAACCCTACGACGCCTCACGTGTTGCTTCATTCATTACCCTTCTTACTTTACCAATTCCCGTTTTACGCGAGTTCTTGAAACTCATAGCATGGAAGAAGGGATTAGCTCAGTCGCAAGGCGGAGATACTGCCCCTGCCCAAAAACCCCGCATCGAACTGTGCCTTGAAAATCACGCTGGATTGAATGTCGACGGCAACTCTGAGAATTTATCCGCAACAAAAAGCAATATTCATTTCAACAAGCCACACAACTCGGTCGATTTTGCCCTCACTGTGGTTCTGGATCCTACCCACATACCCCACATAAATGCTGCCGGTGGAGCTGCTTGGTTGCCCTACTGTGTTTCTGTGAGGTTGAGATATTCGTTTGGCGAAAATCCAAATGTGTCTTTTCTTGGGATGGAAGGAAGCCATGGAGGTCGAGCTTGCTGGTTGCAGGTTGATGATTGGGAGAAGTGTAAACAAAAGGTTGGTACAACTGTGGGAATGAATTTAACTGCGGGGGATATTAGTCAGGGAAGGTTGAGAATAGTTGCGGATAGTGTGCAGAGAACCTTGCATTTCTGCCTTCAAGGATTGAGGGATGGCAGTGGGGTTACTGCAAGTTCTGGAGCATCATAGTGAGTAAGTTGATTCATTCTTGGCATTATAGTTGGCATTTTTTATTTTTGGTTTTGGGAAATTAGTACTCTCTCGTACATTCATCAGCTATGTCACTTCATACTGTCTATGTTTTTTTTTTTGATCGGCTTCACACTGTCTTATGTTTCTCTTTCTGTAGCTTTTATATTTTTCCCTTTTTTTTATTGTTTCTGATTGCAGGATAAATTTATGGGAATGGAAAATGGTAAGGGAAACCTTTTATTTTTATGTCCATGACTGAGAAAGTGCTGGGAGCAATTGGACAAGCCAGGTTTACAAGGGAGTAGATATCGTACCTATGGCCTAATATTACTTATGTATTGTTAGTTGGCTACTCTAGGACTGGGGAAACTTGTTGTACAATTGTTTTGAGAAAGGCTGTTTAGTGCTTGTCGAATTTTCTAAGATGGTGGTTTTGCTTGTACAGGTCACTCTACTAATTAATCGCAATTTTGTACAGAATTTGTTTAGCTGCTATCAAGGATAAATCATCTTACATAGCTTTTAATTTTAACTTGGAATTTGTATTAGTTCATTTGTAGGATATACTGGATTCCTCAACAGAACTTCAATGGTTTTATGTTATAACCACATCAGGAGCTTTTTCGAGTGAAGCTTCCTTCAGCTCCGATAACATTTTAAGGACAAGTACTTTCCTATTGTTGTTCATATGGTGTTTCTCATTAAGCTGCATGCTTCTACGTTTGGTAGCTCAAGGAAGAAATGTTTCCCTCATTTTGCTGGCATAGCTCTAATTTTTTTGTTTCATGTGTTGTAGCTAGAATACTTGTTCTTGTTTTGACACATAATTGTATATTTGGTCGCCGCTGATGGATAATTGGTTTCTGTGTGAAAAGTAACAAGACAGGATATTCGTTTTTTTCCCTGGAGGACATTTATCTATTGTGTTATTCATATATTGGTATTATCCAGTCATTTTAGTTATATTAGGATTTATGCAGTACATACTGTTGTTTGCTATCTTTATTTGTACTAAAGGACTCCTCAGATATTGTTTTAGACAGTTTATGAAATGTAATTGATTTCTTTCTGAGTATTGGTTGTGGATGACTTCACCAATTACAACCCCTAGTCTCGCGTTTCAAGGGTTCTTTTGGCGTGGATTCCTAAGGTTTTACTTCCGTTATCCTTTTTCTTTTATCGTCCTGCATCACTATGTTTCCGTTCAGTTAGTTTGTGTGCTTACTATTGTCAAAGGTATGGTTCCCCACGGATTTCCTTTTCGAGGACAGTTGAAAGAGCACAGTGGCCAGTAGATTCGTGTTTACTATACTAAATGATCTTCAACTTAATTGCTTTGTTTTTTCGTGTCTGATTATTGGAATTATTTCTTGCTTCCACATGTTCTTGGTCCTTTGCATTATCATATCTTGGCCATATCTTATGTCGCAAGTTCCATGTCGTATGGGTTGAGAGATGGTCCTACTGAATTTCAAAGTTACATTAGAATCTCAAAGATTGCCATTTGTACTTAAATTTCCAGAAGGAAATGTTTGTTGCTATTTTTTTGTACATCGTTTTTTTTTTTTTTTCCCATTGTTGTCTTTGGTAGGATACTTCTGATAATCTTTCATTCATGTGTCTGATGCATTGATCTTGAACATATTGGCTGTTCACAAGGAGATCATATATATCCTCCAGGACTTGATTCACTTGAGGTTAATTTTGTCCAACATGCCTTTTACTTGAATGTGTTGGCTGTTGAATATATTTGTGCAGATTTACGTATATATATTTTGTTGAAATGAGCCCTTATCAGTAATGTGGGTTGGCGTTTTTCCAAAATCCCTTCGTTGGACCTCTGGGCTGGATCTGGCCCGGGATCCGTCTTGAGACCTAACCCTACGAGGTAGGCCAAACCACGCCTAGCTGATTCTGCCACAAGAAGTAAGATACATATTGAACTGGCTTGGGAGTACCTCTGGATGATATTTTGAATACTAGAGAGAGACTTGCTTTCGCCAAAAAGAAGAAGATAAGATTAAAGCAATATGATCATCACTTGTAATCATGTCGCTTTGTTTTTCATGGATTTAAAAGGTACAAATGTCTCTCTACCTTTCGGACGAAATAATAGGGAAAGCACTCCTTGTTACTCTCTTTCCCCTGGCAGGTGTGGGTGATATTAGTAATATGAATATGATGCATTTGACCCAGTCCCAAAAGCAAACCAGAGAGAGAGAGAGAGCGCATTTGTACACGTCACTAATTGGAGAAAGAGTGAGCCAATAATTATTTTTTTTGGGTACTAAAACCTTCAAATCCTTACTAGTGAGGTCTCCAGCTAATGTAGAGCTTTTTCAGTTCCTCTATTTTGGTCTTTATGAGCTACTGGTAATACAAATGCAACTTTTGTGTTTTTGCATAAAATGGTTTGGGATTCTTGACTTTTGCAGAATCAATCTAAATCAAAATTCGGTTGCGTGACTTAATGCCAATCCATGGCTTTCCTGGAAAAGGACTTAAACAAATGATATTCGCGTTCAAGTTCCTTGTAGTAAACTGCAGCTGCCTTTTTCTTTACTCTTCTGTAGACGGACATAAAAATTCTACCATGAGACGGAATGCTATTAAGGAGGGCGAATCTTTCCCGGCTTTAATGGCCTTGGCTAGTAGACGGTGAGATTAGTCCCTCAAGAATTAACCTAGGTGCACGTGAGTTGGCTCCAACTCCCTAAGTTATCCGAAAAAGGGGGACGAATCTGTACTTGAAAATGTGATTCCAATTAAGATAGTCGTGGTAAAAGTTTAGAGACGGCAATCGCTAATGGTTAATGAAAGGCTAATGCTTGCTCATTTTTTTTTCTCACCAAAAGGCTTATAAATTAACAAATAGGAAAACGTAGGCTACGTAGCCTAAATAAGCTCGATCATTAGATTATCAATGGGCATCACTTTCACAACATGGCCATCCCTTGTTCTTTTACCCTTTAGGATAGCCCACACAAGTTCTATGGTTCGTGAGCCTTGCAAGTGGATGATAAAGTAGTACTCTTTTTTTGTGGCTTGTACCAGAGAGTTTACTTGCTTCAGAACAGATAACTTGTGAACATATTTATAACAGCTAGACATGATATAAACCACGCTTGGCAATAAATTAAGGAGGTTGACACTCTTTACCTCAGCTCTATGCCTATGCTAAAAAAAAAAACCTAGAGAGAGAATCAAAGGTGCATGCAGTGTCGGCTCCGACATTTGGGTTGTCCAAGCCTAACCTTCCGCTTGGTTGCCCCTAAATATATTTTTTTGCTGAATTTCTATTTTTTTTTTTTGTATACATACAAAAATTTTTTTTTTTTTGTTGCCCCTTACCGGGGGGTTGCCTGAGCCGACTGGCTAACGGGGCTTACCCCTGGCCGGCCCTGGTGCATGAAAGAACACTGATCACATATTTATGAGAGGAAATTAGAGAGAAGACAGACCGGCGATAATCGTGGCTCTTGGAGGTCACCGGCATCGGCGTGGACTCTCATGAAGTTTCTTAACTTTTTCGTATATGGTAGAATATTCTTGACAATGTGTTCTGAGGGGAAAAACTAAAAAGTATGGTAAAAAAAAAATTCTAATCCACATATAAATGTGTGTAAGCGCGTGCGCGACTTGTGCAAGTAGCAAAATTGTGAAAAAAAAAAACATTGAGGAAGTGAGGAGGGGGAATGAAAAATAATAATGGAGCTAGGTCCAACTTTTTTGAGTTTTATTTTTTATTTTTCCTTATAAGTTCCAAATATAGTGTTAATTTGCTTGAGCTCGTCAAGCATACTCCCAAGTTTTGTCGGAGAACTGGTGCATGCCCGTGCCTGAAGGCACGACGTAACGTATCTAAAGGCACGTTGCTAGTGCATGCCTGAAGGCACGACTCCACGATTGGCACACGGCAAATAAATACTTAATATTGAACCCAATATATCAACCCCTGTCTAAGGAAGAGTAAGATTATAAGAGCCAACATTTTAAAATTTAAACATACCAACCAATGCTCTACATCAATAAAATCAGTAGGGGATGAAAAATAATAATGAAAACTCTTTTTGGTACTGGTTTTGGCCTTTTGGTTTAATTTATAAAAATGAGAGAGCAATAAGAGTAGGGGACGAAAATTATCATCCTTCTAATTTGGTATTTTAGATTTATGCAGCCTTATACCTGAGGAAAAAAAGATGAAATACTCAGTCATGGACTATTGTTCACATACTGCATGCGCTTACACATTTTCTAACTTAAATGGATAACCAATAGCCATTACTTGCTTCCAAAGATTTTCCAAAACACATATAATTGAATAAAAAGTAGTCTACTTACTATAAAAACCAATTCATTGTCACAGATTCACCGAACATGTGTTGGGCATTCTATCAAGCACCTTATTGGCTACATAAAAAAGGTAGCAAGTACATGAGAAGGAAGGAAGCTAGAGATGAGAACCGCAGGTTTAAATAGTGTAGTATCAATGATTTTGTAGCGACGTCATGGCCGTCGTCTACTTCATCGGACCACACCCAACCCATTTTCTACTACCTGCCGGGTGGGGGGGGACGTGGTTTTGAGAGAAAATTTTATTTAAGATTCCTTCCTCCCTCACTAAACTGTCACTCAAATGTAATGTATTTACCAAAAAATGTCATGTTCTAAAATCCAACGCCTGTAACGTATTGAAAACTCAATCTAACGGCTAAAAATATGCTCTTGTTTGTATGTATACATAAATTTTGGAATATTTCTCTAAGATACCGCTCTGTTTATAATACAGATTACATTATTACATGTTTGTTCTTTGATTTCACATCCCAACAATGCTGCTTTCATGCTTCTTCTTTTTTACCACGGAAGGATAATAGAGTAATTCCACTTATCACATCCACTACGCAGTTGCTGATTAGGAAGAGGTATGAGAACCCTCTTAAACACACACACACTTAAGCCAAACTCCTGATGTGGACATTAACATAAAATGAGGATCCCACATAGAGCGTAAATGTGATGTATTGTGAGAGAATCACCTATTTCATAAAGCAAAAAATTAGTTTTTTAAAAAATGGGAGTCTTATGCTGTGTTTGGATGAGTTTTTAAAAAATTTTGAGTTTGATTTTTGGGGTAATGAGTGAAGAGAGAAATTAAAGTAATAATTAGAGATATGGGTAATTAGTGGACAGAGATAGAGAAAAATGAGAATAATCATTGGAAATATGGGTAATAAGTAAAGAGAAAAATAATTGAAAATATGAATAATGAGTATTTTTTGAATTAGAAATTTCTTTTCAAGTTGTGATCCAAACAAGACATTAGTGTAACGGAGCCTAAGTAACAAACAATATAAATGAACTAGCTTTGCAGAAAGAGTTCCCCCACCCCCCCTAAAATAGGAGGTGTTGATTGTTTTATCTAGGCTTTTTAGGCCTTTAGGTGTTTTGAGCTTTGTCTCAGTGGTGTGTTTGGGCTTTGCCCCATTCAGATGTATTTTTCAATTTTTGGTTGGATTCCTCTTTCCCTTAATAAAATGTTACTTCTGCCGATCAAAAAAAATAAAAAATAGGAGGTGTTGATAATGCCAAAACTTTTTTAAAATTTTGGCGCATAAAATCATTTTATTATGTGCAAAGTATAAAACTTTCGTGCACTAGAGTTCTGACACAAATAAAAACAATTTTGACATTATTATTTCCAAACTCCAAATACGTACTCTCTCTCTCTCTCTCTCTCTCTCTCTCTCTCTCTCTCTCTCTCTCTAAATATATATTCCGACAAATCAATGTATCCAGTCGGTGCGTATCTATATCTGAGAGGAAAAAGAAAAAGGGAAAAGAAGAAGGGAATATATACTCCAAAAACAAGCCAACTGAAAAGAGATCATTTCTTTTCTTTTTTAAACTCATGATGTTCATGTTTGCATGTGCACTTCGACTATTTTTCGAGAATTCAATTCTACCGTTCATTAGCAAAAATTTCAGTATGATTAAAGTCGAAGCAAAATTCTTGTGTGACCTCGCATCATAAGAGTTGATATCACAAAAAAAAAGAAAGTGATTTTGCCACTCTTTTTTTTGTTAATGTCACTCCCCTATCTGTTTTTATTAGATGATTTATTTTGTAAGAAAATGGTGAAAAAACGGGGTTTCCCAACAATCCGCAAAAAATCCTAATAGTATGAATGCAAATCACAAAAAAAATATTACCAACAAAAACTATGCCAAGCAATCAATCTCACAACTCGGAAATATATATGGAAAATCCCAGAATGGATAAAAATCACGGGAAGAAATCAAATCATTATAATCATTGTGCAGTTACAGATATACCTATTCAAACGTAGTAAATCCTCACAACGTTCTAAGTATCACCTAAAGTCACACGTATACCGCACCCAATAACCTTAATCGCCACCGACTTTGAGTCCACAAACCCTCCGATTTCTAACGGAAATCTTCCTTCAGAAAACAGCTCACAAAGAAACTATTGCTTCCATGTATTCTTCTACTGCCGCCGCACCCCTATTCTTCATGCTGTATAACATGTGGACTCGACTTCTCTTTCAGTAAAGATATAGGTACCGACGGTCATGTAGGGAAATTGTACCGACGGCCTCGCCGGGCCGTCTCCGGCTACCGGACGGCTGATCCGAGCCGTCCAAAAATTCTAAAAAAAAAAAATCAAGGGGCCAATCACGAGAATCAACGGCATCCGATGTGTATAGGATGATAACACCACTCCTTCTCTTTTTATAATGCTCCCTCCCAAACCTAAGAAGAAACAAGTCCAGATGATTATAATGCTCCCTCCCAAACCTAGAAAGAAACAAGTCCAGATATAGAACCCTTTTTTTTTCCATTGCTTTTCCTTTAAGAACAGAAGGGTATCGACTGATTCGGATTCATCCCATCATCTATCGGTCTTCGCCAAAATCCCTATGTTGTAATATTCGACCTCCTTTTGATCTAAAACGTTCACTCTCGATTACAAATAAATAGATTTTTTCTACTTTAATCGTACACAGACTCACTAGCTTATACAAAATAATAAAATTACAACTCGATATAAAATATGTGTTTTGTCATACGGAAATTGTCAACACAATTAAGACTACGGAATTTGGTCCTTACAATGGGGAGGAACATTAACAAAAAGAAGAGTGGCAAAATCAATTCTAAAAAAAAAAAAGCAAATGCTACAAGGTGCCCCCAGGGCATAAGTTTGGGGTACAAGATTAGAGTTCATTAAATGCTTTAATTACATTTTTTTATACTCATTCCAACATCTACTAATAATAACATTGAAAATATAAACCACTCCAATAAAAGAAGTCAAACAATATTTTAAATGACAAAAGTGACCTTAATTATAACTCTTCATATTCTTCACTCTTTAAGGTGAGAAAATCAACTATTGTTTTGGAGGGAAATCTTAGTTGACCATATTCTTTCATATGGAAACTTTTACTGGCGCTAGTTTCTTTTCCTCAAGAGACAAAGGCAAATGCTCAACAGAGCAGTTCGTCTGACCTCTGTTTCAAAGGAGGAAAAAATAAAGTAATACGAGTAAGTAATAAGTATATCCCTCCGACCTTCTGTTACAAAGGCATGAATTTTTTCAATTGTTCATTTTCACAACTTTTTTTTTTAAAGTTATTTGGAAAGAATTTTTATATTATTTTTCCGGATAAAGAGTTCTTTTTTTCTTTTTTCTTTCTATTTTCACCAGATATTGGTATTTTAATTTGTAGGATAGTGGAGGATGAATGTTTGGACTATGAGTTAACCCAAATGAAAAGAAGAAATACTTTTTGACTTGAATGAGATTCCTCAAGAAGACGAAAATGTAGAATCAGGTGAAAGTGTCGAAGAGATGAACAATTTCGTGGAAAATGATTGGGAGAAGATTTCCAAGTTTTGGGTGAGGAATTGGTTAGCAAAATAAGAAGAAAATCACTTCGAGCGACATAGGATTGAATCGTACGTATATTTTGTGTGTGTGAAGTATTTGAATTAGAGTTTTGATCAATTTTTATTTTTGCTATCTCATTTGAGTTTTGTAACAACTGTATTTTTTTTTCTTTTTTAGACATTAAAAATTGGAACTCCTGAATTTTTATTTGATTGTTTGTGGTAGTATTATCCAATTGAAATTCTTATGTTTGATAGTTTTTTTTTCGAGTATTGTTTTGTTTGAAAATTAGGTGTTGTCAAGCATTGTTTCAGAGGAGAACCTTCCATCTCCCTAATTTGGATGATACTGGATGTAGACCTAACTGGATGAAGGAACAATTGTCGCAAAAAAAAGGAGAAGAAGCTAGGAACCGGCCGACTAAATTTTTTAAAGGAAAACCTTTCATCTACCTAATTTTTGAAAGAAAATGAGGGTAGTATTGTCATTAAAAAAAGTATTACAAACATTTATGGATAGTTTAGAAAATAGTGATGAAAAGAAATACTTTGTGGGTACTCATAAACATAACTCATAGATTTAGGTATATTTATTACACCTAAAGTATTTAATAAATTATAAACATGTGTCCCAAACTTATGCCCCAGAAGTACCTATTAGCGGGACCGGAAAAAAAAAAAAATCAAACTTGTTCGTTAATTAAAGCATTTACCACCCCAGACCAACCGATTGGGTTATCTATGTGACTGTCATCATTTCGGCCCGGAGTGCACACGGCAATCTCTCTCTCTCTCTCTCTCTCTCTCTCTCTCTGCTGTTTCCTCGCTTTCTCAATTAATGCACCATCTGTTTTCTACTACAACGAGTACTAGAACATCCCTCTCTCTCTCTCTCTCAGAACAGCCAAACCCAGAACAAGGAATCGGGAATAAACTCGAGGTAAGAATTTCAAAAGGTAAATGTGTTTGAAATTCGAACTCACTTTTCCACGCTATGCGAATCGTGATGAAAATGGTTTGCTTTTTGTTTGTTGTTGTTGTTGTTTTTTTTGTCTCAATTAGCTTCCTTCCGATGAATTTCGCGAATGTAATAAAGTCCTGTAATGTTAATTTGCCTTACGATCTTTTGCAAATTTTTTGATAACTCACGTGTTCGGATCAGATTACATTCTCTCGAGAGCGGCTCCGCCCTTGTAAAGGATGGTCATTTGAACACCCAAATCTTTTTTTATAACCAAACTATGTAGTGATAGTGATTTTAATTTAGCTTGATTTGTACACCCAATTTTCACACTCTTGAACACCCAATCCAAGGACAATTGATCACCCAGCCCACTAATTATGAAAACTCATCGAGGGCGATTGTAATATCTTATATGTGTTTTGCTTCTTCTTTTTTTTTTTTTTTTTGATGGCATAGCTGATTTTAATTGGTAACATTTTTTTGTCATTTAGTTGTGTTCTTGATTTTTTTGAAGCCGCCACTGTGTCCACCTCAACCGAGGGGACCAATGTGACTCTTCACTAGCAGGGCCAAATTACATTAGAGATCTTTTGTGATTTTTTATATGTATGTTTCTGAATTTGCTATTTATTGCACTGAACTTGTTTATTTATGTTTTAATGGTGAAAGATCTCTCTCTGGGCATTTTGGTCATTCGGTTTCTGTTTCTCGATCCACGCTCTGTTTGGTTGCCAAGAAACAGAAGGTATATGGGTAATGAAATCAAAACAGGTTTCCTTGTGAATTTTACTTTATTTAATTTGTTCGTTTGGTTTCGAGCTTTAGGCTGTGATTGGTAACAAGGCAAACTTGAGTATTTTGGTGTTTAAAAAAAAAAAAGATTTGTTTTAGGGCATCCCAAACAATGTCTTAACTTCGACAAACAGGCCTGCGGTTTTTTTGGCTCAGTTTATTTTCCAGGAAAATATGAAAAACAAGAATGGTGTGGACCTTCTGGTTGGAACATAAACTGTCTTGTTATTTTCTTGGTATTCCTTTTTTGCCTGACGACAGGATATTAGGAAGTTAGTATTTGTTAGATTACAACAAGGGCCAACCTCGAGTCCATATATATGGGAGTCGAACCCTAGACCTCGCATTCCAGATGAGCGCTACACGACCATTGGGCCAAACCCCAAGGTCAATTTTCTTGGTACAAGAAGGTTGTGGAACTCATCTTCAACTTTTCTAAGGAAAACACTTTCTTGCAAAATTGATCGTGCAAAAAAAGAAGAAATTCTAGATTTTCCCTAAATTTCTCTGTCAACAGAACCCAAAGGAAAACAGATTTCGTTTTCCTGTGCTTCACCCCACTTACTTTGCGAATATATTTCTCACGCAACATTCCCGAAAACCAAACGGTTTCTCTTGAACTTCTTATGATTTCAAATGTAGTTTCAATCAGCAACCATGTGGATTCACTGAATCTTGGAATTATCTTTTCACTTTCTGCATAAGGAAGACACTTTTACTTGATCTCTGGTCCTGCTTTTCCTTGTCTGTTTTGACAAAATCTGTTCCTTTGCTTTGTCTTTTTTCTGCTTTACCTTCTTTACTTTTTCGAGTGTGATATGCTCTGGAGAGGGAAAATCGTGTTTGAATAAATGTTCTCTCTTTTGGGAGATTGAATTCTGGTGAAGGTTGAAATCTTGCCTGGCTTTAGAAGATTCTCCCTTAAAGTCTAAGTTTGTGGGTAAGTCTAAGACCATATCTGCACTTTACGCACACTTTTTACTTGATGTGAATAAAAGCTTCATTTGATATGAATCATGGGCAAACGCAGCTCTAAGCATAATTCGAGTAAAAGAGTCATTAGTTATGGTATAGAGGTAAATTTAAGCGACACGAAGGAGCATTGTAAAGTTTGAGTAAACAAAAGAGTCTCCCTCGATTTTAGTCTTGATGGGTAAAGCTCATTTTCGTAGAAGTTTCAAGTAAAGAAGTGGAGAGGGATTTGGAGAGGTTTTTCACTCAAATTTAACTACCAATGTATGTGGCATGGTGTAACGTTTCTTAATCAAAAACATTATGGGGATAAATTTTTTTACGTGGAGAGAGAGAGAGAGAGAGTAATGTTTTTAATGCTAAAATTTGGGATTTTTTAAATTTAGTTACTCGGTAATTTTCTACTCACCTTGAGTGTGTGGAATGGCGTCATTGGCAAACGAATTTATTTATTTATTTTTTTGTTTGTTCTGTTTGACACCTTAGTGGGTATCCTGTTTTCTGGCTTTCTATTGGTTTGAGACTTTGAGTTCTGTAGATGTTATTTTCTGTCTTCTTCATTTGGAGTATTATATTGGCATTTGCTGATTTTCTGTCTTCTTTATCTTTGTATTATTGTAACTACCAATAATCATCCGGCCTGATTTAAAGAATAAAGATTCGCGTTGAAGGACAAACGATCTACTCAGCCTTATGTGTTTGTCATATTCCTTCACATGCCTTTTTTTTTCTTCTGGCCCAGATGTGTTTTCTTGACTTGTTGAGTTTCCATCCGCATATATGATAAACAACGCGATTAATTGATTCTATTCTTACCTGGTTTAGCTGGTTTCGTTATGATTGACGCCGGCTCCAGTGGATTGGCATTTGACTTTGACAAACAGTTCCAAGATTCCTATGCCATGTTCCAAACTGCCCTGTAATCTTTAGTGTTTGGGAATCTTTGGTTTCCTCGGTCTTGTGGTGGTTGGACAGTTCAACCTGATCTATACTATCTGATCAAGAGGAGTCTTCTTGTGCATTTGTTTCAATCTGAGGAAATGGGGGGTTGTTTCTCAACTAGTAGTCAGAGTAGTTGCAGTAGCAAGAGCAACGGAGAGATTATTTCTCCCTCTTGTCTACCCCTCCGGTTTTTCAGTAGAAACAGAAATCGGAAAACATATTCCGACCATGTCACCACGTTGCAGCATCTGTCCTCCATTCCTAACCGGAGATTCACAAATGGGAAGAGCCGAACTTCTTGTGTATTCACACAGCAAGGGCGCAAGGGTATAAACCAGGATGCAATGATTGTGTGGGAAGTAAGTTCTATTCTTCTGTTCTGTACATGCCATTTGTCGTTGATGGGATTTGGGAGCTGCTTTCTTAATCTTTGAAAATTTCTGCAGGATTTCATGCCAGAAGATGTGACTTTCTGTGGTGTATTTGATGGCCACGGTCCACACGGCCATCTTGTTGCACGGAAAGTAAGGGAGGCATTGCCCTTGAAACTATTGTCATTCTTGAATTCTTCTGAATTGAAGCAAAATGGGTCTAGCACTAGTTGTTGCTCGGGGAATCATAAATCAGATGGAGGTGATCGTGAACAGGGTGGCTCTAAAGATGATAAGGTGGATTTACTATGGAGAGAAGCTTTTCTGAAATCATTTAAAGCCATGGACAAGGAGCTTAGGTCCCACCCTAACTTGGACTCCTTTTGCAGTGGTAGCACCGCTGTAACCATAGTGAAGCAGGTATGGCAGAAGTACTACTACTGAGAGTTCCGTTTCGTTTTCCATTTTGTTGCTTCTTATCGAATTTAATCATGTTTGATGTTTGAATGCAAGGGTTCAAACCTTTACATGGGAAACATTGGGGATTCTAGGGCGATCTTGGGATCTATGGACAGTAACAATTCCATGGTGGCGACTCAATTGACTGTTGATCTGAAGCCTGATTTGCCAAGTACGTTTTAGTAATCAATCTATCGCTGGGTTGTTGCTTTTGATGTCCTTGTTGTGTTGATCTAATTTAGCTATTTACAGGGGAAGCTGAAAGGATTAAACGGTGTAGAGGAAGGGTCTTCGCATTGCAAGATGAGCCTGAAGTGCCAAGAGTTTGGCTGCCATTTGATGATGCACCTGGCTTAGCAATGGCTCGGGCATTTGGAGACTTCTGCTTAAAGGAGTATGGGGTGATCTCTATTCCGGAATTCTCCCACTGGAGTCTTACAGAACGAGATAAGTTCATTGTTCTTGCTTCTGATGGGGTAAGATTTCTCCACTAATGCGTCATTATATGTATTGAAATTAGTTCCAAAGGTTGTAATAATTTTGTAGAGGGTTAACAGAGCCAGTGAAACTGACTAAGTATGAAATTACCTAGGCATTGCACACAAGAAGCGTGGATAATCCTCCACGATTTGCATTCATCTTGGACATTTTCTTGACACTCTTAAGTCAATCATCAACACTTCAGGGGTGCTAAGGCAACACTTGAGCATGTTTTCGTTATTGAATTTGGTGACGGTAAGGAAGAGAAATTCCAAGGAATTGGTTTTCGTACTTTGGTTCCTAATGGAAAAGGAGGACCAAGCATCTGGGTCTAGTCATCTCTGCAAAACCAAGCATATGGACGTGCATTTGGAGAGTTGTTATTCCTGGTTTAGAAAACAATGTCATGCATTTGGGAATATGAGTTGCTTAATGAGACTGAACTTCGACAAACTAGTTTGAGGTTCCAAATTTGTGTTGATAAGGCATGGTTGGAGAAATTAAAGTGAAACCTTCACAAGGGTTTGATTAGGAAAGCACATATGGATAGCTCGTGTGTTGCTTAAACAGATCATTCTTGTAGAAGGAATTTTTCACAGATTTTTCCCACATCCTCCGACGGAGCTCAATGGAAACAATGGATTCATGTAGCCGATCCCTATTGATTGGGACTTAAGGCTCTGTTTGGTTTGGTAAATTTTCATCCATGACATTGAATCTCGAACCTTCAGTACCTTTGTCAGTATGAACTACCACTGGTATCCAATCTAGAAGCCAAATTCGTTGTGTATTCTTTCTAGAGTGCACTCTCATTTGGATACATTAGATTAGACTCATGTCGTCATAGAATCACACATGGAAGAACTTGGTCTTATATTTGTCCGCACCTGTCAATCAAGCTGTTCTTCGGAATATTTCATCCACCCCACTAGACTTGGTCATTGTGTGACTCTGAATCCTTCATTGATAGTATTTGTTTACACGTTGACGTGCTAAATTTTATCGGTTACTTATCATTCTGATGAAGGCATATACAGTCATTCATGTGTTATTTAATCTCCTCTACTCTCGAACTGCTGCTCTTAACTGTTGCCATTTGGCTGCTATTCTCGTAGATTGAATCATTCAAAATGTAACGCCTAGCGTTTTATACTCCCTGATGACGCTGGATTTATCTCATAAGAATGCAAATTTTTGTGTCTCAAATATCCTAATCTTTAAGTTAAACACCACTTTAGTTTTTTAGTCATCTCTGTTGTGTTGTTGCAGGTTTGGGATGTATTAAGTAATGACGATGTGGTTAAGACGGTATCATCTGCTCCAACCCGGTCCTCAGCTGCAAGACTCCTGGTCGAGGCAGCAGCGCGCGAATGGAAAACCAAATACCCAACGTCCAAAATAGACGACTGCGCGGTAGTTTGCTTATTTCTAGACGGGAAAATCGACTCGGAATCCGAATGCGAGGAACAAGGGCTCTCTTCCGTGACTCTCCCGAGCAATCTTTCCGGGAATGCAGCAGAATCAGACGACGGCCAGAACTCCGAGCCATCTTTGCAGAGAAATTTCACAGTCCGGCCGTCCGAAGAAAGCGATCACTACAAACAAACACCAACAGGAGAAAATGGGGAAATGGAAGCCGTGGTTGGTGAAGAACAGAGTTGGTCGGGTCTGGAAGGCGTTACGCGAGTCAACTCGCTTGTTCAACTTCCCAGATTTCCTGAGGAAAGACCAAAAACTTGAGGTTTTGTAATTTATGGGAAACTGCTGGTTTAGCAGTCTTTTTTTCAACCTCACAAAATCCAGGCAATTGGAACTTGTTTGGACTGGTGGCATTTTGTTGAAAGCTAGAGAAAGTGAGTGTCTTTCTATTGCTTCATTTTGCTTGTTCTCATTGCAGAAAAAAACAGGGTAGCCCTTGTACAAAGTTTGTGTGGCTTGGAGGATTTGGTGGCAAAGGGAAGGATTTAGGTATAAAAATTAAAAAATAAAAGGTTCCTTTCACATGCAAGTTGTTAAAAGTTGTGTATTGGGTTGACCCAGAAACCGGATGCCTATAGGGTTCCTGGATCCGGTTGAGAACACCGATACTTTTTATTATCAAGGAATTGGATCTCTCTAGTTTTGAATTTGGCCTGGTCGTAATAGGATCGATCAGGACAGAACGTGGCTGTTCAACTTTAAATTGTTCATTATTGCAATCTATAGTTTGGGTTAATTTGGTCAGAAACTCTTACGGTGAGAGTAATCCAAACCATTGTTTAAATCAATGTATGGTCCAAAATTGAGACTATCCCGACCCTTTCAAAACTTGGTCCGAACCATTTGTCAAAGTTGAGCATTTACTGGCCGTTTTAGTCGTTGGTGATGATGTCAGAGTTAGTAAAGCCCTAAGTCCAACCACTCCAACCTGGTCCCATGCATAACTCTGTCTCCAAGTACTGATATCCATATGATATGTTTGTGTTTAAAAAAAAAAAATACTGATATAAACAGACAATTTTCAAGGAAAATTCTGAAATCAACCCATTGGGCTAACAATAGCGAATGTATGAATGTGTATTAAAGGGTATAAAAAGTACACAGAAATATGTGTTTTTCTTGTTTGTGCTTATGAAAAGAAAAGGGGGGGAGATAGAGAGCTAGAGAAGAAGATCCGTAGCACCGAAACTTTTAGTCTTACGTTGTAGAAGATAAAACTATGCAGGATTCGTTGTGACATGGAAAGATTGGATTAAGTATCTACAAATACAGATTGAGCTGATTTTTCACAGAGCTTTTTTTTTTTTTAATTATTGAATGGCTTATCTTTTTTGTGTGTGGAACCCGTCGTGTGTCCCGCATCGCTGTTGGTGCGAGATTGATAATCCCACGGTCAGTGGCCATAGGATTTTCGGAAAATAATTTCCGTCATATTTTAGAATTATTTCATTTGTAAACTCACTAATCTCCCCCTTTCATCTCACATAATCAATGGTCGTAAAAGGAGAGATTATTCAATGCCCACATGACATATGTGGTGTCCCAGAACCTCTTTTCTATCACACATATCTCTGAGTGGTAGAAAATGGATTTTCAGGGATCACGCGGTGGTGGCCCGAAGGTGTTAAATAATTTTCTTCCAGAAGAGTTACGCGACAAGAACTTTTCAAACTCAAAGTGACCTTTTTGTCCTAAACCATTTTCAGCTTCAATAGTGTGTAGCATTTACATATTGAAATGAGATGACATGTAGAGGATCCAAAATTCCTTTAGTTCCTATAGCAACCATGCATCTCTTTAACTGCCCTCCAAATATTTCACCCAACACCCCAAAACCTCAACTATAAGAAGACCTCTCTCACTCCTCCTTTCTCCATCACAACACAGTAAACTCAATCTCTCTCATATCCACTCAGAACTTTTCTTCCTCTCTGCTTTTTCCTCTTCTCCCCAACAATGGCTCCCAACCCTAAAACACTCCGTTTCCTTCTCAATCTCACCATCCTCCTTGCCTTAGCTAGCCATGCACTCTCGGCCGGACGCATGATCCCAGCCCCCTCCGAAAACACAGACCCAAAAAAACCTCAATCGTTCATCGACACGGACGGTAGCTTTCTCATTCCGGGAGTCGGTCGCTACACGTTCCCTGGATTGGGAACACCGTTCAATCCATTCACCTACAATCCAGTCACTGGCACCAGCGGGGGTGTTGCCACCCCCACTGGTTTTGCTAGCCCTGGATCGGGTGGCAATATTCCAAGCGGTGATGATACGTTCGTCCCGACAAGCCCCGGTGGTGAGGTCCCAAGCGCGGCCGTGGTTCGTCCTTGAGTTTGTCTAGCATTTCTTGCTCGCTGATCACAGATGATGGAATAAATAAAAATGGTTGAACTAGGTTTCGTAAGTGTGTTTTAGCTAGTGTAATAATGCAGTTTGCTTCTGTTGTACTATAGTAGTGTTTGTGGTCCCCTGTGACATGCATGTACGTGCTTTCTGCTTGTAGAATGGTTGAATTGAATAAACAACTCTTAAGCATCAGGCTTTTCAAGCATTTTTTGTTCATGCAAGTGCTGGGTGCTGGCCCTATAGTTCTAAATGAACAATATCAAGAGGTTAGAAAGAAACCTCTTAAAACTGTCCTAAAGCTTTGGGAAAAAGGTGTGAAATATTCTACATGCCGACAGAACTTGCTTTGGATTTGACAAAGTACAATACACTGAGCATGACCATTGTGCATTCAATGCTCAATAGGTTGCTGTGTGCCAAAAACTTATGCGTCAATGAGTTTTTTCACTATTAAATTTAAAACATAAAAATAAAAAAAAGGTCGCACAATCTAATGTACAGAGGCACATTACATAAGTTTTCGATCGGAACAAAAGGGATTGGACTCCGTTGCTGACCAAGAAGAAAAAAGAATGCTCATGAGTAGGTAGTTCTATAAACCTTAACAATTGATCAATGCCAGTACTCCGTACATGTGAAGTTGGAGTGACTTTTGACTTGGAGATATCCTTTTCTTTTTCTTTGATAAAGAAGGAGCATATATATAGAAAGAAGGGCACCAAAGTTATGGAATACAATATCCCTTGGTTTTCACAACACAACTGAAGTGAAATACTACAAGTACAAGGAGCTACATCTAAAATGGTAAAAAAAAAAAAAAAACTGCAGCGTTCCAAGATGTCAGCACATTTGTCGGACTACCGGAAAACATGGCTAATCGGCTCCCTGTTGAACTTGGTCATCTCGGCTATACAAACACAATGCAAGTTTTACGTGAAAAATTAATGTCACCATCTCATCATTATGGCTAATTCAATTATACTATGAGAATATCATAGACTCACACATCGTCCTGCCGTATAAGTTTTTTATGGGTATTTCCGTTGCACCGGAAAAAAAAAAAAAAAGAAAAAGTTTTGTACGAGAAGTATCGTATGGTTAGCCTTTTCCGGGACTAAGGCTAGCTAGTCAAACAATTCCACACCTCATTTGAAAGAAAGAAAAGTTCCATGATGGCAAGCTTACAACCCCTACTACTCTCGATCCGAAGCAGTAAATTGGAAATAATCTATTCCGTTTGACCAAAAAAAAACCGGAAATAATAAGGTAGTAAGTAGTTTCGGAGTACCATGTATCATTACTCATTTGTGCACTCACGCAAGCTGGCCCGAACATCTGATTATAAAAAAAAGTGGGTCACACCTCTCTCGATCACTCACCTAAGAAAAATGTGTTGTCATATCATATCCATTAAATTTGTCACTATGTGAATTAATTGTCAGGAGAAACACATGAACAACGCCACATGGTACTACAACAATATTGAACAAATAATTGTAAACTGTGGACCTCATATTACAAAATATGTAATCAATGTCCCGGCCAGCTGCAAAAAAAGTAAAAAGGAAAAAAGATTACATAACTTGGTCGGGCGGCCGGGCCAAGCTGCTGCTTGTATCCCTTGATATAGCAGGAACTGATTCTTGGATGTAAACATGTCAAAACTTCAATCTGTAATATGATTCCAAGGAAAAGGAACAAATCCTAATCTAAGAGAAACTGATATACGTGCAACGTCTAAAGAATGAATGGATCGAACAAAGAGAACACAGAGAGAGCGCGCGCAATACAATGTACACGTTTCGAGAAGCTCACAAGTTTTCCTAATTTCTATCGAACCTAATTTAATTCCTCACCACCACGTGGCTGTGCACATATACATCAAGGTTTCAAACATCAATTAATACGAAACATCTAAGATTTGGACCCCCGCCCAGAAGCCACTATTTACCAAAATTTAGGCTGATAACGTAAGTGTGTGCATCGCGATACCCCCTACGTATTTGAATGACACTGCATTTATAGCCATTCATTCAACATGTCAAGTTACAACTTACAAGTAGAGTATGTGGAGCAAAGTTCATCATACAGTAGTGATCTGATAAGCTGAAATATGTGGAGTATCTTTCAATCCAGATGACAGCAAGTTCCATCTCAAGATGTCAAAAGGGACCAGGGATTTAATTATAGATATATACTAGCTCCCCGGATTTTAGTCCTGTTTTGAGCAATCAATCCATTGAATATTGTAAAGCATCCAACAACCTACTATTTCTTCCAGAGGTCACAAGGGATAATGATAATTAAGCAATCAGGGAAGTTTTAACAGAAATATTGGAAACCACATGATGAATGCTATCCTGTTCGGTTTGAGTTTTGAGGAATGTTTTCCAGAGTAATGAGTGGAGGGTTATTGGGGACTGTGCACAGGGATTTTGAGGCTCAAAACGAACAAGCTTAATTAATAAGCTTTTTGAGTAAATTCACTTATAGCTAGACCACCTGCCACCAATCTTTAGTTTAACACAAGTGAAAAAAAGATTGTAGAGTTACCCAAGGACATCAAGTTGTTTTTCTTTCATAACGAGTTAACTTGCACGCACCTTGACTGATTCCGAAACCCTAAAGTTAACGACTAGACAAAATGATATACAGTTGTTTTGCTGTACTAGTTATTCGATATCCATCAGAATGCATTAACCTTGATAAAGATCCCATCATCTCTGATAACAATGAGCTGAGGTAAATTCTTAATTTGGGACATATTCTGGCGACATAATAATCCAAATAATTCTTCTACAACCACATACACTTACACATGCACACAAACACATAAACTCATCATCTCATATTAGGAGTAGTGGAGTGAGTTTGTGTTTGTGTGTTGTTATAGATTAATTGTAATCAATAAATTTCTCCCTACTTGGAACGTATCATGGATGTGAATTCATGTCTCAACAGCGGAAAAAATTTTCAGTGCCAAACGGGTACCACGTGGTGCCCACTTGCGCATCCAAGCCGTCCATTGCATGTTAGAACGGCGCAGAGTTGGAGAGAGAGAAAGGAGAGAGAAAGTGTTGAGGTAAGAGGAGAGAGAGAGTTTCAATCCGAGCCGTCCAAAAGTGTACTGGACGGCTAAGATGCGCCGAATAAGAACCACGTAGGATATATCCGCTCGACACTGAAAAATCACTCCTCAACAGCTAGCACGAACCCATGTGGCCATCAGCAATTGAATGACAATTGGGTAAGCTTAAAAGGACTAGTTTGGCCGATATAAAAAAAAAAATTGGGGACTAGTTTGTATTCTCAAGTGTCATTTTCTAGAGCCATCAACATCTAATCTGGAACATTATCTGGAAAAGAGCATTAATGCTAACTAATAATTTTCCTGTCCTTAGACTACCCCCAGATGCTTCCAATCTTCCATCGATCTGTCTCTATCGGCCCCAATACTGCAACTCCGGTCCTGGAGGAGTCAGTAGTTGAGCTGCACTGGATCCCTTCGGACCTGGAGAACATGTGATGCCGGTCTCATCTTTCCCGGCACAAATGAGAAAATTCGTGCTTAGGAACTGTACACTCAAACAAGATAATTTTTCCACTGGATAGTAAAGTGCAATTTCAACTACGGTACATGGATGCCCCCATCCCCGTTCCACATTTCCTGATTAGATGAAATGCACAACACTATTGTGGTTTTTTTTTTGCTCTCTTGTTTCTTAAAGACGGCGAGGGGTGTCTGGGTTAATTTACTAGGAAAGCCATCCACGCCG
This sequence comes from Rhododendron simsii, assembly GCA_014282245.1. Classification (NCBI taxonomy): domain Eukaryota; kingdom Viridiplantae; phylum Streptophyta; class Magnoliopsida; order Ericales; family Ericaceae; genus Rhododendron; species Rhododendron simsii. The sequence goes on along the minus strand of CM024956.1, from coordinate 10,058,649 downwards.
ATACTAGAAAGTTCACAAAAAAATAATTTCTTGAAGCGTGATCCCAAGAATCAAATCCTGATCAATTGTGTGGGAAAAACCCACCAACCAACTCAATTTCGCACACTTGGTCAAGCAACCTTTAATGAGTTTACCTTACTTTTTAGTGACCGCTATCCCCTTTTTGACGGGAATCAAATGCTCCCACGTACTGACCTAGAATCATTAATTACAAGATGGCGTTCATAGTTTGCACTTTGCTTACTATTCATGGCTTGACCTACGATGTAAACACTAACTACATGCATCCGATGTAACTTGAAGTGCATTTGATAACGCTCAAAATGTCTTTGGTGAATATTAATTATCAAAATACGTCATGTACCTGTTATTTTCCGTAGTATTTATCTTCCAACCAAGTATCGATTTCCTCTTGTTCAATCTATTTACAAATTGGGCCTCTTCAATTTATATACGTATTGGTCTTTGCACTAGGCCCCAAAGCCTAAGCATTAGGGTATGGCCCAATCCTCCTTGTATATAAGACCATATCTTTCACATGTGTTTCCACTGCATCCAAAGGAAATTGACATTCGCACTTTTTTTTTTTTATTATCCATACTTCTTTTATTTTATTTTATTGTGTTGAAAGTGTTTTTATTTTTATTTTTTGCTAAAAAATAAAAAAAAAGAGTGTGAATATCAATTTCTCTACGAGGATCAAAAAGAAAATCAATTCCTCTATCGAAATTCATATTATATTTGCTCTCTTCTTCTTCTTTTATCTCGAAATATTTTCCACAATTCGTATATTTGTTGAATACATACAAACCGTAAGGTATCTTCAATGATGAGAAACTCCCAAAAAACAAATGGTGTCGAAATCAAAGGGGTATATTTACTACGTGGTTTTCGATGGGACATGGCTTCTCAGCAGTCCCTTGGAGGCACTGAACGGTCCCGACCGACCTATTTCTCGGGCTCGTTTCGATAATAAAACAAAAACGCTCCTATTGAGATGTTTTCAAAACACATCCATCTTGCAAAAAAAATGGGTTTTAATATAGTGGTGCAATGTTTTTAAAACTAAATTTCTCAAGATAATTGTAAGGTCGATATTCTGTGGTCTCTCTTATTTGTCAATTCAATTGACAAAACATATTTTCTTTTGTATTCCATTCTTTATCGACGATTTGTAATTTCTTTTTATCTTTTCTAGCGTAGCGAGTCTGTATAAAATTAGAGTGGAAGAAATCGTTATTATTTGTAATCGAGAGTAAGCGTTTTGGATTAAAAAAAAAAGGAGAGAGAGAGAGGTCGACTATAGCGAGACGGATTGATAGCGGGATCAATCTATTATCAATATATCGGCACCCTCTGTTTTTGTTTTTTTTTTTTTTTAAAGAAGAAAGCAACGTGAAAACAAAAGGAAAGACACAAGGGGGCAGCCATATATATATGTGGAAGTTGCTTTTCCCAGGTTTGGATTACAGCCATATAAAAAGAAAATGGGCCAGCAAAAGCAGTGGACAAGCCAATAAATTTTTTCGTGGGAGATCAGGACCATATATTTGGTGTTTTATGGTGTATCTAATTAAGGAAGAGTTGGATGGAGCATATATACAAAACGTGTATCGTGATTGACAATGAGAGAGTAGCCACTATACACACCGTTTTTTGAAGAGAAAAATTCTTGAGTGGCTTTGCTTTGAACGTTGGAGTACAATGAGATCGATGGATCATTGAGTGTACAAGATTTCTTCAAGAGGTTTCAATATCTTTTTCAACTTATTTGAGAAAAGTTTCAAGGAGGATTCCTGGGCAAGTTAAAATCCTTCGGTAGATTTTCGGGCGGCAAACAGAAGGTTTGTGGATTCAAGGCAGCGGCGGTCAAACACTGGGTAAGATTACTTGTAACTACGCAATGTTTATAGTGTTTAATTCTTTCTTGTGGATTTTTTCCGTTTAGGGTTTTTCACGTACATCGTTGCGTTCTTCAATTGTTTGCTTACCGTTTATATGATTTGTTTAGTTATTGATTGGTGAATCATTGATTGAGATTAAAAAATAGTAGCAAATATTTATTTTCCTAGGCGGGCTATGATTTTTCAAGTGGTATCAGAGCCAGGAAGTCATGGGCTCGAGTTGCGGAATCGTCATCGTGAGAGAGGGATTGTTGGGCCTGGAGTGCCCTTATGAATTTGGTTATACGATGTCACTCTCCGCAACCGCTCTAAAAATAGACTTGCTGGTGCGATGTCAAATGCCATTAAAAACTTAATTGAAACCCTTCCTACCGCTAATTGGTTTTAGGAGAGATGATGAAAAATCAGTTCAACAATAAATGTGTTTCGAAAACATCTTAAACGACATCCGATAAGTACGATTTTTGACATGGCTACCGTTATGCATGGTTTTTTTTGCTGTCGTTGTTTTTGAAGGGGTACTTGAAATTTGAATGGTTCACATATAGAGACCATGTTCTTATCTCTGAGAGAGAGAGAGAGAGAGAGAGAGAGAGAGAGAGAGAGAGTCGTCAAAATCAAAGCGAAAGGTTGGACACTTGATTTTATTTTCAAAATTTGTGGTTAGCCAATTGTGTAGAAGGCATATAGTACAAATAAGGTGACACTTTATTATGCAAAATTCCCATTCTGGGAAGTGAGATTTTCCTCAGAAATATTGTGAAAGGAATGGAGGAGATTATCCGGGGCTTCTTCAACCAAGTACTGGATCCTCTCCAGTTCTATAAGTGGACTCGAGTCACTCGACGGTCCATTTTTAGCCTGTTTTGGGCCCTTTCTAAGTCCGCGTCAATGATTCAGACAGTCACTTTTTAGATGTCTAGAAATTATCCCATTTTAAAATTTAAGTTGATCGGATACTGTTGAGATGATCTTAAAATGAGCTTATTTTGAGATAAATGGGTTTCATCCGGTGTTTCTCTCTATTTTTTTGTGCAAGATAAATGCTTTTTAAAAACAATATGAAACGATATTTGATCAACTAGATTTTGGGCATGATATACATGTACTTGAAGTGTTTTCAAAAAAAGTAGTAAATGGTTTGGGTCATTGGTGCGGGCTTAGGAAGGACCCAAAACGGGCCGAAACTTGACCGTCCTTTGGGGGTTCTTCTATATATGTATACAAGATATCTCTACAAAACTATTGACCACCCCCGCCAACGACGAAGTTGATTTATATGGTACGATTTTTTTTCTTAAATTAGGTTCAAACAGAGTTATTCTTCTAGTTCTAGTGCATGCTCATGCTTGAAGATACGACTCCAACGATCAGAACGTTTATATGGCCATTTAAATGTAATCAACCTATTTATGGATAATCAATCATTTTTTCTATAATAATTAACCCATATAAATGTAATCCAGTAAAAAATGGTAGTGAATTGAAAAGAAAATCGTAGGAATTGAAACATGTAAAGATAGTCGATTAGGTTTAAACATTTGGAAAAATTCTCTTTCCGAAAAGAATTTAAACTCTTTTAACAACCTGTTTTTTTTTTTTTGCTCGGCAACTCTTTTAACAACCTGTTGATTAATATTAAGCAGTAACTAGTAACTAGTCCTCCTATAAAAACGCTTCAGCTGTGGCGTTGGACTTTCCATCTTTGGGGGGATTTTGATGCCCACAATAAATTTTTTTTGGTAAAATAGATGCCCACAATAATTGAGTAGTACTAGTTGGGTGCACGGGGATGGTCAGAGCAATTATTCAGTATTTCTGGCACCGCCATTTTGTATTCAACACCCACAATCATACTCTCTGAATTGGACGGTATATACTTTGTTACGGACCCCACATAATTAATATGTACTGTGTGATTAAAATTGAGACACTTTGCGTGACGGTGTTTCCCATCAAGAATTTTGATTGATTCCAGTTTGATAAACTCTATCGAGTTTGGTCGAGTATGTAGATTGGAGGTGGTATATATAGAATAAGACGATCCAAGTTTTATTTTCGAAAACAAATGATAGGGATTTATTCATCTAAAATGTAGTTGGCCATAGAAGTTTGTTGGTAAGAGTTGTGGGTGGTCGGAGTGGCGGTGGAGTAGTTGCCTAAGAGGGCGGTCTCAGCCGGAAAGAATCGCTCAATGCATGTGTGGAGTAATTTGCTAGAAGTGGTCGCGGGAGGTGGGAGATGGATAGGGCTAACGGTTAAGCGGGTGGCTGGAGGAGGGAGGGGGATGAAAACTTGTTCCGAAAAACACGTGAAATTACAAATTTTTAAAATAGTTTCCCTTTTTTAAAAAACACAAAAAAATAATTATGACACTTATTTGAGTTCACAATTTTCAACTTTGCTAAATAAGAAAAGAAAACGAAGCTTTACCAAACAACGCCTACAAAGTTTGCATTGTTTTACCAATTTTTGGCAAGATCTGAAAATTTCAGAGTAATGGCTAACCACAATAATTCCAGTTTAACAAGCATTAAAGATGGGAAATGGACTCATAGGAAACAAATATATGGAGTATTTAACTTTGAAAAGAGTGGTCCATTAGTAGAGGAGGAGAAGAGGAACAAAAAAGATGCCGACATACGTGTGTGGACAGATTTAGACACAGACGATCGAAATATTTTGATGTGTGTGGACTCCAGATTCACTATGTACAACCCACATGCATCGATCAAACGATTCAAGACATATCTTCATCTAAACTTGTTCATGAAATTATTGCATCCGCAACATTGCTTAAGAGGAAATATCGGTACTTAATTAGGGCCTGCTCCCTTCAAGATCATACGTTGGAAACCTTAGAAGTACTAGTATCAATTTTAGTTAGGTCTCTTGCTAATTAACGACAAAATTAGTTCTTCAAAACTTATGTGTAAATTGATTCAGACATTCTGTAAGTTTTAAGAGGAAAAAGGAAAGAAGTATCTTGTCATCGTTGTGGACTAGAGGTCGGCATGTGTGCTAGCCCTTCAATAAGGCCTCGTTCAGCTGATACTAACTCCTCCTTGTTGTTTCTTTCTTTTTAAAAAACTCAAATATAATGAAAATAATTTTTTAATTTTTTTGTACCGTTTAAAACATCTCAATGAGATCTATCAAACAAGATCCATATTGGTAGAAAAATTATTTGCGTAAACACATAATTTTTGAGCTTGAAATTACCTTTCTTTTCTAAAAGTTTCCTTTTTTAGAAACCGGAACACCCCTTAATGATTGTACATTTTTTTATGAGACCCATTTGGGGTAAAAAAAAAGTATTCAAATGGCTCATTATTCTTAAAATATTTTTATGGATTTCTGCAAAATAATAATAATAATAATAAATGGGTTCAATTCGATATCGGTGAGAGCTTTTTAAGAATTTGTAGGTCAAAACACTTAATTTTAGATTAATGATGTATTGAGTTTTAGGGCGGCACATTTTGGATCTCGCAAAGATAATTCAAAATTCTCATTATTCTTCAAATGTTTTTCATGAGCCCCTGCAAAAAAATTAGCTCAATCCAATACCGGCAATGGCCTTTTCAAAATTCGTAGGGCGCCCTATGAATTCTAAAAAAGCCCTTGCCGGTATCGGTTAAGTTTTTTTTTTTTTTTGCAGAAACCCATAAAAATATTTTTAAGAATAACAAGCCGTTCGAATATTTTGTTGTAGGATCTAAAATTGGCCCAAAAAAAAAGAATAAATCATTCACCATCTTGCCAGGATGGGTACCACACAAGTGAAGGGAGAGAGAGAGAGAGAGAGAGAGAGAGAGAGAGAGAGAGAGGAGGGGGATTTGTTGCAGCAAAAAGGGGCCGTACTGAAGGGAGGGCCTGGGCCAGCACACATGCCGACCCTGCTGGTTCGCGGGGTCCCCCAGTCCGAAGTTTGAACAGGTCCGTTTTGGTCCCCCTCCTTCAGCACTCGTCTCCATCTCCATCCCCATCCCCATCCACTTCCAAAAAGAATCTCTCTCTCTCTCTCTCTCAATTAAACTTTGTGGACTACATACCATCGTTCCAATACCTAGACGAAACTTTTGAACAGCATTTTTCACCTCATGGGATAACCCCAATATGAGGCAATAACCAAAACAAGGTGTATATATATCAGTGGTATTATTAGCTTATCCCGTGGGCTCCTTTTCAGTACATCTCCACATCCGGAGAGAACTAGAGAAAGACTTATTACCAAACAAAAATATGGAAGAAACTGCGAAAAACAACGATAACAGCAACAAGAGCAATGGGGGAGGAGACCATACCAGTACTGGTACTACCGGAAGTGGAATCATCGGTTGGTTCGAGGACGTGGCGGAGAACGCGGGCCGAGTCCAGACGGAGATGCTTCGCCGGATCCTCGTGCAGAATCACGGCGTGGAGTACTTGAGAAAATGGCTGGGAGATGACGTCGGTAGCATTGAGGAGATGGAAGGGAGTGTTTTGGAATCGGTTTACAGGTCACTGGTGCCTGTGGTTTGTCATGCAGATTTGGAGCCGTACATAGAGAGGATAGCTGATGGGGACACCTCTCCTTTGCTCACTCAGCAACCCATTACTACTCTCTCCTTAAGGTAAGCTCCCGCTGGCTCTCTTTTTTTGTTCTCGGCAAAACTCAGCAATATAATGAGATGTTTAATAATTGAGGTTCGTATACGGTCAAATGCACGTGAGTATGTATATGGTGCCGAGCACTTAGCTACCGCTCTATTTGCTCGGATGGCCCTCAATTTCAGCAAGGTAAGGGGCTGGCTACTTGGCTCTCGAAAGAGTTGATCCCCACGAAATTACTTTACAATAGAAACCCATTAGGGGTACTTCTTTTGTTCTTCTTCCCTAGGTGTTCTTTCTTTTCTTTTTTTTCTTTTATATGAGATTTTTTTCTTTGTGATTTCAAAGCTTTGATTGATTGTTGTGTGTAGTTCTGGAACCACTGACGGGAGGCAGAAGTACGTACCATTTACTAGCCATAGCTCCAAGACCACTCTTCAGACTTTTAGGTTGGCAGCAGCATACAGATCAAGGTTCACCTCCCCTCCCCTCTCTCTCTCTCTCTCTCTCTCTCTCTCTCTCTCCTGAATCATGGCGCTTATCATTGTGTTTGCCCTAGGAAGACACGCTCTATATTTAGATGTCTATACCCTTGAATTGTAAATATCCGTAAAATTAGAACATAAACCTATACCATCAATATTCTTGAATTTATAATTATTATATAATCTTTCATAATATTTGCACGTGAACTCATACCATTGACCTTAAATTCATAACCATTTATATGTTACTATGAGTTTTTTTGTCCGGATGCTAGTAGTTTGTATACGAATGTCTTGAATATTAATTTATGTAAATTGTGATAATATATACTACTATCTACATTGTAAATTTATACACAAGAATTTTGAATTTAACACGATGCAATAAAGTACCACTACTGCTTTGGTAATCATATACTCCCTCCGTCCGGATTTAATTTTCCATAGTTTTATTCTAATCGGCTAAAAAACGGGTTATATCTTAGAATCCGTAATGAATTTCATATCGAATATAGATCTTGTTTGATAGATCTCGATTAGTTCTATAATACAATATATTCGAAATCAAGTAAAACATTATAAATTGAAAGATATAATCGATTGAAAAATGACACGAACTCCCAAAAGGACTTTAAATCCGGACGGAGGGAGTATGTCTGAGTACCATATTTTGGGTATCATGAAATTTGTCACTACTGGATTGGAATTTGCCTCATTTATCATGTAGTACATTCTACTAATACAATGGTGACACTTCAAATGGTACTCAAAATGTGATTCTTAGATATGGTCACTATAGCATTGCTCAAAAGGTACATACCGTACGTTCACGCTAAACTAAGACGGAGTATTGTAGCACTTTTCATATATAACATACCAACACTTTACTGAATGAATCGGAGCACTGAATAAATTCTTATCACCTTGGCTTCTTCTTTTATAACTGTTCGTACCAACTTTCGTGTAGTATCTCAACAAATCTTGGGACCAATCATTCCACTGTCCGCCAGCGGAGGCCTTCTCATCACCTTAGCTAGAGCTAAGGTTAGCTTCTTGTTCATTAAATAATGGAGAATTTTATTTCATCAAAACTATGTTGGTTGTAGGGTATACCCAATAAGAGAAGGAGGGAGGATCCTAGAGTTCATATACAGCAGCAAACAGTTCAAAACAAAGGGTGGCTTAGCAGCAGGAACAGCCACAACTCACTATTTCGCAAGTGAAGAGTTCAAAATCAAACAAGAGCAAACAAAATCATTCACCTGCAGCCCGGAAGAAGTCATTTCAAGTGGAGACTACAAACAATCCACCTACTGCCACCTCCTCCTCGGCCTCTTCTTCTCCCACCAAGTAGAGTTCGTAGCCTCCACTTTCGCATACAGCATAGTCCAGGCGTTCAGATCATTTCAAGAACTGTGGAAACAGATTTGTTATGATATCAGAGAAGGCACTCTCAGTTCAAGAATCACCATACCCGAATTGCGAGAATCCGTTCTAGGTCTCGTCTGGAAAGACCCATGTTTGGCCTCGCGGATCGAAGCGATTTGCGAGGATTTACAAGTCTCGGATTGGTTTGGTTTGGTTCCGAGGCTATGGCCGAATGCAAAGTATGTGTACGCTATAATGACGGGGTCGATGCAGCATTACTTGAAGAAACTAAGGCATTATGTGGGGGATTTGCCGTTGGTGAGTGCCGATTATGGATCGACTGAGAGCTGGATTGGGGTGAATCTGGATCCTTCTTTTCCCCCGGAGAAGGTTAATTTCGCGGTAGTACCGACTTTTTCGTACTTTGAGTTCATACCACTTTATCTGCAGAGCCAGGATTTCAATTCGGTAAATGATGATTTCGAGGAAGGAGATCCAATTCCGCTATCTCAGGTGAAAGTTGGGCAGCACTACGAGGTTGTTCTAACCACATTCACGGGTATGTAATCAATCTCAGTTTTGCCAAAAAATAAATAAATAAAATTGGTTGAAGGAACCAATCCCATATATCTTCACCTCGATTTCTCTGTGAATTTTATAGGTATATATTTATTGGTTTATAAATTTTTCAGCAGAAATTGTTTTCAAAAAACCATTCTTCACCTCTCTTAGATTCTCTTCCGGGACACCAAATAATTGGTTTATGTTTGTTTTTGCAAGTTAAATTTTTATTGTTTAATTCATTTTCGAACATAAGAATTTTTATGGCCTGACAAGAAGAATCTCCTAATAAAACAGTGAACATCTAAGATATACATGTTTGTACATGCACCTAGTCAATTCTTGAAGTGGGACATTGATGTGGGCTGTCGATGATTTTGTATGCGTATGGATGTTGAACAAAGTCTTGTCGTTTTCCATGATTTCGGCTCCGTTATGACGAGCTTCTTATTTTTTAAATATTTATTTTTTACTTTATAAGATCGGTCATTTTGTCAAAATATATTACCTTTAATTTAAAAAGTAAGTGTTTATTTTAGACAGTGAAACACACCCTCAATTGTCCAGTTATTGGAGAAGTTATTCAAATTGCTAATTAAGGACGCATGGACGGATCCGAAACCAAGTATTCAAGCCTCAACCAGCTAACACATTCATTATACTGAAATGAGCTAGATTGTTTACCTCCCTATTATGAGTTGACCATTTGGCAGATAACCTCCTTGAGTTTTAGTAGTAATCCGTACTCTGCCCTTGTTTGAATTCTTCCCACTTTTGTGATGAATTTTATTTGTGTAATATTGTTTTCTCTTCTTCATTTGGCCCTTCAAACAAATTTTTAAACTGTCCTGATTCCTACATTTACCATTTCAGGGCTTTATAGGTGCAGACTGGGAGATGTGGTGGAAGTGACTGGATTTTACAAAGACACTCCCAAGCTCAACTTCATATGCAGAAGAAAGCTAATCCTAACAGTAAACATAGACAAGAACACCGAAAAAGACCTCCAGCTAGTGGTGGAAAGGGGGTCCCAAGTCCTAACCAATAACAAGGCTCGAGCCGAGATAGTCGATTTCACGAGCCACGCCGACTTGGCCGCCTACCCTGGCCACTACGTGATTTACTGGGAGATCGAGGGCGAAGTGGAGGAGGGAGTCCTCCGCGAGTGCTGCCGGGAGATGGACGCATCGTTCGCGGATCACGGATACGTCGTGTCCAGGAAAACAAAGTCCATCGGGCCGCTCGAGCTGTGTGTTGTGGAGAGGGGGACTTTTAGGAAGATTTTGGAGCATTTTATAGGGAATGGAGCAGCTTTGAGCCAGTTCAAGACCCCTAGGTGTACTAGTGACGAGGGGATTTTGAGGATTCTTAATGCTTGCACTGTCAACAGGTTTCATAGCACAGCATATGGTTAGAGAAACAAATTATGTGTTTGGGATTCGGTGGTAGACATTGTATCACACATTCGAGTCTGCAAAGAAGACGGAAAAACGCTGAATAAAGTCGATTTTATTAGTTTGAGAATATTAGGGTTATAGTCTCTCTAATGCAATTTCTGAACAAAGAAAGTAAAATCATCTCTAATTCTTCTCTTCGAATGTTGAAACGAGGACTTAACGGCTTGATCTCTATTTGAACGGCGATATCTTCTGCGGTCTTCCGCGAAGATGATGATGAATTTGACGGGAAATTTTACATGCCCACAAATTGGAAAATTTCACAGATTCAATCTTGGTTGGCCATCACCTGAGAAATGAATAAATTAAGTCATCCAATTCCTTAGAGTAATTGAATCTGTTTAACTAAGCAGAAATCATAATTTTATTTTCGCACATTAAATGCGTAAAACAATGGAGTATTTTTTTTACTAGGTCAGTGGTGTAAAATCGATCATGCGCATCCGGTGTCAATTTTGGCTGCCAAATCTGTCCCGTCATCCTCTCATCCCAAAGGATGAGCTATGGCCCCTTGCTATGGCTGCATCCAATCGATGCCTAACTGTAAGCGTTATGAGCCACATGTGAGCACCATCTGATTGAGCTATTCGCATAGTCTTTGACTTAATTAGATCATGATACATCAGCAATTACTGTAATTGATTCTTCAGCTTTGCATTCATGGCCATACTAGTACAGTATATGTTTCTTTCATGCTTCAACCTGAAAGACAACTAACTACTCCGTAGTTACGTGTCTCTTCATAAAATCGATAAAACTCGAATCCGATAGTAGCAATCCAATCCGATAACTTTTTTACTTCAAAAATTTTATCAAAAAAGTTATTTTCCAAAAAAAATTCAAAATAAAAATACAACTTCATAAACATTTTTTTTTTAAAATAAAAAATTTACAGTTTTTTTAAAAAAATTAAAATTTAAAATTTTGGATCGGATCGGATCGATAATGAATTTAATCCGATCCGTATTTGGATTACCGGATTTGGATTATCGGATCGGATCCGGATAAGATTTGGTCCATTAACAGGCCTAAGGGGGAATATCAGACGTGTGTCGAAATTTACGTCATGTATATCAAAAGAACATAAAATTTGGTTTTTAATATTATTAATTATGAGTTATATAAAATCAGTGGCGAACTCAAGATTTACACAGAGTAGGTGTACATAATGTTAGGAAAAGAAATCAATTAAGCACGATTATGTGAAACTAAACATAAAGATATACATCATTGTGTAAAAAAAGGGAGTAAATAAATAAAAGACCAATTTTTCCAAAAGGATTTAGAATTATTATATAGGAACGGAGTTCATGCATGGACTGTAAGTTTGGTGGTGGTCAAAATCCTAGTATTGAAAGAAAGCCCTCCAAAATCAAAAATTACCAATTAAAGAGAGCGTTTTAAGTGTTTAGTAATTTTTATTTGCTTATTGATAATTAATGTCTACACTAAGGACCGCAATGACACTCAATCGCTATGTTGGGGACAAAATTGAAAGTATGAGTATATAGGTAAAAGGACTATAATGCACTTGATTTTGATGGCCAAAACAAACGGTGTCTAAGTTTTTTTTTTTTTTTTTGCTCGACAAACGAAACTATATATTAAAGCTCGAAGGGGTACATCGATGAGGAAACCAAAAGTACAAAAGATCTATCCAACCAAAGTTGGATAAAACACCTCACATACTCACTTTACACCTTCACTTTACGAATCCCATCCAAATAACCTTTGAAATCCTCCACCGTATAAACTTTGATGTCAAACTTAACCTTTATCCACATGGCTACTCTAGTCTTGACTAAATCCACCACTTCCGAAGCTTGAGTTGCTCAGTTGAAGATGTAGTCATTCCTCGTTAGCCAAATGGACCATAGTATTGCAAAAAAACAGACTTCCCATATATGTTTCTCCAAGTTGCGAAACCTATTCCCAAACCACCAAGGCGCTAACTCTGCTACTGAGGATGGACATGCCCACTGGAGATTCCACCAATCCACAATTCCTGACCATACTGTCCACGCAAATTGACAGTGAAGGAGTAGATTTTGAGAAGTTTCCACATGTAGAGCACACAAGGGACACATTGCCAATTGACTCTCGGAGATTACATTTCTTCCAAGAAGTACCGACCTTGTTGCAACTCTCTCCCAAACAGCCAACCAAGAGAAAATTTCCACCTTAGGGGGGCTCAAGTTCCTCCACACCGAACCCAACAGCATATTTCGTGACTGTGCATAGGATTCCCACTGCCTATATACCGATTTCACAGAGAAAACTATGTCTGCTGTCCAAATCCACTGTAAGGAGTCTTGTTTTGAAGGTTCTAATGTCACATTGTTCAGTCAAACAAACGGTGTCTGAGTTGGGGACCACTATGACGATATTTTCAAACGTTGAGGACCAAATTCGTGCAACTAATAGATTGGAAATAATAATTTGCCTTGTTCGTTTTGAACCTTTGGGTATTTTAGTTTTGGTAGTGGATGGAGAGAGAAATAGGATAATGATTGAAGAGATAGGTAATGATTGGAGAGAGATAGAGAGAGAAATGAAATTAATAATTAAAAAAATAGGGTAATGATTGAAGAAAGATATAGGGTAATGATTGAAAAGCAAAGTTAAAACAAACTCAAATACTCAAACGAACATGGCCAATGACTCTTCACAAGTACTAAATAAGCCATGAAAAGACCGTGAACCCTAAATTTGTTTCATATAGTAACATGATAATTTTTGCGTGATCTTTTTTGTTTTCCTTTGTTTTCGGTTTGGATCCGTAGATCCTTTGTACTTGGTTGTTGTTCTTGGTTATGAATATATATGTTTGGTTTCCTCAAAAAAAAGATGATAATGAATGCAGTGTTTTCGCTAGTTTGCACGCATCTCAGACGAATTCCTTCAACCCCTCTGACAATCATTCACGCGCTTACACGGAGGATAAGGTAATCGCAAGAGTTGTTGACAAGAAGTCTCCTCTAGTAACTTGTTAAACACGTTGTGCACTCTCATGATTTGATTAATCTACTGTAACAGCAGACACATTGGTCATATATACAAATCCCGTCAGTTCATACTTTGATTCAACATAGTTGATGAGGCCGGACGCAATGTGCATCTCAAAATATACAGTACCAAAAGTTGCTTGTAGCAATTTCCAATATCATGAGTGATTGATTTTATAACTGGACCCTCATCACATGTACCATGGGCATGCTATGTCGTGGTCATTGAGGTCTCCTTTGTTTTAGGTGAAATTATACTCCTACAATAGTCCAGGTGAGTACCGCTACGTGATATTTCGGACCACTTTATTATCATATATTTCGTGGAATTTATCATTAAATGTATAGACCCCACAGAAACATGTAATTATAAAATAGTCTAAAATATCACGTAAAAATACTTCTAAACTATTGAATAACTACTGTAGTTTTGGCAACTCCAGTACATGTTGCAGAGTCGGTAGACAAAGGAAAAAGGGTGGATTTGGAAGCACCTTACTTTCACATGAACATGGGGACATGAGTCATGAGTGGACAAGCTATTGACACCCCATCCCCTTTTTCATCACACACTAAAAATTCATTATTGTGTGTTCATTTTTTATTTGGAGCACCTTTTTATTGAAGTGTGTCTACTTTTCGAATTCTAAGAAAAAAAATATTTTTGAAAAAGCGCAACTAATTAATTTGTTGTCTTTTTTGCTAATGCAGGGTGTCCCAAGCGTACGAGTTGAGATGAAGTGGTCCCGAGACTTGCTAAAAAGAAGAATTGAACCTGGGACATAAGAAAGGAGAAAATGCCCAAGGCTCTGGCCAGGATTACTAGGCCAACCCCTTATTTATATTACTCCCAACCCGGATTTAATATATAGTCCATCGTTCAATTATAACCATATAAAAAATGAATTATATCTTTAAATTGATGATGAATTTTATATCCAATATGAATCTTATTTGATAGATCTCAATTAGTTTTATAAGAACAATATTTTCAAAATTACATAAAATATTATAAATTACTAGATATAATCGATTGAAAACAACACGAACTCCAAAAAATGACTATTAAATCCGGACGGATGGAATATAAAACAAAGCAGTTTCTGTTGAAAATGTCTAGACATATAAATGAGAGTAACCTCTATAACCGTTAGATCATTTCATGTTAAATTTATAGACATCGAATCATTTCTTTTTAAAAAGATGCAAAAAATATTCTTTTAATAAATTTATCCATCTCTATCCTCACTTTTAGGCAATGTATCCCTGCGTAAAATAATGTTGTAGTATTAAATAGCAAAATATCTCAAAATGGTAAATGACGCTAGTTTGTGGAGATTATAACTATCCCTTAGAGCAATCAGATTGTACGAGCAATTTATTTAAGTTGAGACTATGATACATTCCAACGTGCCTTTAGGCATGGGCATCCGCTAGTTTTCTTAAAAATTACAACGCATTTTTAGTGTTAATAACATTGCTTGAGCTTGAGTAAAAAAAGACTTCCATAGGCATCTCCAATTACCTGGCTACTTGCATTGTCGGAAAAAAAATCAAGTCATATGGAAACAGCATTATATATAATTTGTTATTTGAACTAATATTTGGGTTGTTCAAAACTACGAAAACTAATAGTTAATGACTTTTAGACATAAAAATAGCCTTGATTCATCGTCTAATTATTACATCGTCTACTAGAACGCCTCATGTAAAATCGAGACAAAATTCCGTATGAACTGACCTCGTTAAGCTAGTGTTGCTAGAAGATTTCAAACCCTAAACAAAAGATTTGATATTGCGCGCGTAGTAGGTTGTACGATATGTCGTGTCATTACTTTGCAACTGGAGGGATTAAGTTAATTGTTTCAAATCAAACTTGATTCTCCCATCAAAGGATCAATCCCACTTTTCAGTTTTCAACTTATGTAGAGACAATATACAAGAGATTTTCATCACCCACCCAACAACTAATCTTGATTTAGCTAGGATTATGGCTACTTTATCATGGTTAGTATAGCATCTTTGTCAAAGGCAATAGGGGGCTCAATGACTAGACCTTAGAAGCTAACTTATCCTACTTTTATACATCAATTAGTTGTATAGGCCCAATTCAAGATGACAAGTCATACTCCACATAATCCTTTGGAAAAAAACCCTATGGCTACAACAACGACTTGTCAAAAGACTGTTCCTTTAGCGGCCTTTAATTTTCAACAGTGTCCAATAACCCTTTCGGTAGCTAGGCGAAATTTTTCAGTGCTGAGTGGGTATCAAGTGGTGACTGCTCGACACATTTGGGTAGTCCATTTCGATTTTGAATAGCTCAGATTTGGAGACAAAAAAAGGAGGAGAGAGAATGGTGGGGTGAAAGGAGAGAGGGATTCAATATGGGTCATCCAATTCAATTTTAAAAATTCGAATGGACTGTGCGGATACCACGTGGGCTCGGCCACCACATGGGTCGGCCAGTCGTACCACCCGGTGCCGACAAATTTCTCTTTGAAACTCATGTCGGTAGCCGAAAAAGGCTTTTATTGGCAGCCGATATCTGTGTCGTCTGCCTCTCCACTGTCATTTCAGGGGTTAAAAACTCTATTCACTAGGCAATGAGCCCCCTTTGTCTCTTGTCTTTGACAAAGATGCTATACTAACCATGACAAAGTAACCATAATCCTAATTAAGGAGATATTTTCGAAAGTGAAAAATTTATAAATTTTTATTTGTAGTTAAGTAGTTGTTAGGTATTATCACTAGGTAAAGAAAATAAAAAGCATTTCCCATTAAGGTATGATAGAATACTTAATTACCACTAGGTTCACTTTTTACAAAATACATTTTAGGGTACCTTAGGGTTTTAAAATACCATAGAATTTTAAGGTACCTTAGGACTTTAGGGTGCCCAAGGGTTTTAGGGTGCTCTAGGATTTTAGAGTTTAGGATATCCTAAGGTTTAAGGCACACTAGGATTTAAGTTTAAGTGCTTTCATAGAGCCTTAGGGTTTAGGTTTAGGCACGTTCGTAGGGATTCTAGCGTGCACTTTTCTGTTATAGGGTTTTAGCAATTTAGGCACTTTCATAGGGTCCCCTAGAGTTTATGCATTTTCATAGGATACCGTATAATTTAGACACTTTTATAGGGTACTCTAAGGTTTGAGCACTTTCATAGAGTACCTTAGGATTTAGACACTTTCAGGGTTTAGGGTTTTAGGTACTTTCATGGGGTTTTGATGTTTCATTAATTGGATGTGACCTAATGGGAAATACTTTTATTTTCTGTACCTAGTGGTAAAAAGCCCATTTCCAGTAATGAATATGTTGTTGAGAAATGTTAAGTTAATTATTTCCGGTAGTGAATAAGTTGTTTATGGATTTGTAAGTAAAGTTAGTATAGCAAAAAAGGTTTTTGTTGACAACTTTTTTGTTAGTAGAAACAATATGACAAAATGCTAAAAAAAATTTGTTTGTGAAAACAAAATAATTAAATGCCTTAAATTTTTAGTATTTTTTACTTTTAGTGAAAACACCCCTAAATCAAGATTAGTTGTTTGGTGGGTGAAGAAAATCTCTTGAATTGGGCCTGTAAAGGCAACCATCAACCTAAAGTATGCCGAAAAGGCCTTTTTTTGGGCATATGGGATATGGGTCATGTGTAAATTATTTATATTTTTTAATCTATGATATTTTTTAAGATTATGAAAGCTTTATTTAATAGAAATAATTAATATCTCTCAAATAAGATAGGTATTGCAAAGAAAGACATAATTACTTTTAAAGTACAACAATTTTCTGAAATATCTCAAAAGCCAAAGTGGATTAGAAATATGAAACGGTTGAAGTCAAAGGTAATGGAATAAAAATTCCGCCGATCTTGCTATTGTCAATCCACTAAGCTGACGATAAACACACTAGAAAACAAAAAGGGAAAATGACGGCCCAAAATGTGTTTTAATAATTAATTATCCTAGAGGTGGCTCCTACAATGTAAACCAGAATTGTATTCTGATACTAATTGTAACGACTCAAATCCTCAAGCACCGCGACTAAGACATAACAAAATTGATTATTTTACGCTACCAAATCAGTATAAACAACCAAACAATTATTGAAAAGCCATCACTCACTTCCTTAAATATTTGCATAATTTCCCCTTACGCACTTTCTACTCTTTTCTCGTCCACTTCTTTTTTCCTTCCTCTAATCCCTCGCTTACTCTTCTATATTTTCCTCCCTTTTCTCAAAGCCCTTCTCCAATCCAGTTCCAGCCTTTTTCCTAGCGCCCAACCCATACTGGATGAGGGAACAAAATTCATCCACGTCTCATTTTCCACACCCCCACCTCTCCCTCCAGGGACTATCAAGTTTTTTCCAAAGTATAAAGAAAGAGTTTACATGAAATAGATGAGAAGGAAATCAAGTAGCTAGGTGTCTTTGAGCCTGTTTCAGATTCTCAAATAAGTACTTAAAAAAATAAAGAATTATTTTTAAGCTTAAAAATAATAGGTTTACAAAAATAATTTTTCAATTTTTCTTTTTTTTGTAGAGTTTGATAGAGATACTATCAAATAAGATCCATATTGCATATTTTTTTATTTTAGTAATCCTATTATTTTTAGGCTTGAAAATTACAAATAAATACTTATTTTTTAAGGGGAGAAAGCGGAACACACTCAGACTATCCTCCTTCCAACTCAATGTGAATTGTCTGCCTACTAAGGCAAATTAAACCAAATTTGTCTGATAATAAAAAAAATCAAATTTTAAGCCACGTGCTTAGACTAAGGGTTAGCAGGTCAGCTGTCGCGAGCCGTTTACATTTGCATAGCCAAATTTTGCATCAAGCAACTTTGGGTGGCAACGCACTGCTTTGTCATATGTTTTGCCATATTTTAATTGTGACAATCTAGATGGTTCGAGGATCCAAAAAAAAAAAACCATCTAAATAAGTCAAAATCGAGAAGAAAAAAAATCAACCCCAACCCGTAAACTAACAAGCTAATTAAATTCCATCCAAAACCTGCTCAAGGAATTGAAGAATGTCGCTACTGTGATAACATCCGAATAGTAAAAAAGTTTATATTGGGCCAAATCGTGCAAAAGCCCAAGTATCAAAGCCTGCTCAAAAGAAAGAAAGTTGCCAGATTGAATCAAGGCTGGGACTAATTGACTCAAATCCATGCAAAGGTTCTTCTTCTTCTTCTTCTTCTTCTTCTTCTTTTTTTCTTTGTTTTTGGGTACTGCTGAAACATCCGAAGGCTTTCAATTCATTCCCAAACCTAATTCTATTACAAGACGTAATTTGTTTAAATAATGGATTCTCTAAACTACTCGGAGGAGTCTAAAGGGTCTAAAGTCGGATGACAAAAAATGTCACTGATTGGCTTGGATTTTAATGGAGGTTTTGGAGTAATGAGTGGATGGAGATAGATAGAAAAATGAAAATAATAATTAAAGATAAAAATTTTGGGAACGGTGTTCAGAGAAAGGTGTTGAGTCTAGAGACCCATGCAAACATAAGGCCATGTATTTAGAATTTGGGGGTTCGATGACAAAAAGTGTAAAAGTGAGACCCAAAAATGGTCTGTTAGGGGGATTGTTTGGTATAGAATGAAAAAATAGTTCATTTGATATTTTTAGGAATTTTGTTAGTGTTAAATGTGGGGCTCTATTTTTTTGCCCCCTCCTTACAGCAAGTATATCAAAAGAGGTAAAAATAGCTTTCTAGCTATTTTATCTAAGCAAAACCCCCAAATGAGTATTGCAGCAGAATAGGTAAGGGAAAATGACAGATCAGGACATGTTTTGATAATTAATACTCCCTTAAAAAGACATCATTACACATTTCACATCAACTTTTACCTCCACTTTCCCTCATTACACTCTATGAAAACATCATCATTACTTTTTACTCACCAACTTTTAAAAATGAAATCTACTTTTATGGGCAAAATGGAAAATTCACCAACTTTTACTTTACAAAATGGACATTGATTAAGGGACAGCCCAAAATGGAATACTGGACTCTAAAAAAGGGACGGAGGGAGTACCTTGTAAGGACATGCTAAGAACAATTATTAATAAACAAAATGTCCTTGATGGGTATTAATTATCAAAACACGTCATTGGCCGTCATTTTCCCATTACGTAAAGGCCTAGATAAAATCCTTTCATGAACAATGAATAGGTAAATATACCTAAGCACTATTCATTATGTATCTATTATTTTATTAATTGTTTCTCTCTCTTTCTCTCTCTCTCTCTCTCCTCAGAAAAGGAAAAGGGAAATAAAAATAATAATATTTTAATAGAGAATATGTTAAATAGATTGTATTAGTGTAGTATTAAAAGAGATGTGAATAGATAAAATGAAAAAAGTGCAGGCATTTTTACCTAACAACTGGTAAACTTACTCTTAAAGTTCTCTACAATACAAGCTACAGAAAATCCACACCCTAGAGGTCTCCATGTAACTCAATCTCTAAAGCACTCAGGTCACATTTCGCTAAATAAAATAAGTACTTATATTTTGAATTAATTGTGATGTGTTGTGAAATAATGACATATCTCGTGGAAATGGCAAAAATAACAAAAAGAATCTTATCAAAACGCGGCCTCAAATGGAGTGCAAAAATAACAAAAAGATGTTAGCTGACTTGTGAAGGGAAAAAAATGACCCAAAAATGGTCTTAAATGTACCAAACGCGGATGTTCAAACCCCAACTCTTTCTCCTGGGTTAAAATGTAGTAGTACTCACTTAATTAGAATTCTATTTTGAATTTTGTTTTTAAAAAAAAAACTTTTGATAAGGTTTGGTCCTTGGAGATTCAAATGACACTTGGACAATGGGCTGATTTTGGGTGCTAAAAATTGTCGCTGGACTTTGGGCCATTAGAAATAACAGCAGTTGGGTGGATTATAGTCAATGAAGTACTTGATCTAGAAATGGATTATAGACTCTGTTTGCTCCGATTTTAATTAAGCTCATCGTAAATTGGTGGTGAAATTGGGTCCTCGAAATTAGTGAAGTTGCTCGTAAAATGGCCCGAACCCATGAATTTTCAAAAAAATGAATTACGGATTCCACTGCTAAAACTAGGGTTGTTATGAACCCGACCGGATGAAGAAGACAAAAAAACCGACTGATTGGTTCCGTCTTCGGTTGGTCCAGGGACATTTTTTGGCGGTTCGGCGTGGACCGAACTGAACCGAACATAGGTCGGTTCGGTCTCGATTTTCTGAAAATTCATACAGGCCGAACCGAACCGAACCGAACCGAACCGAATATTGATAGAACCAACCGAACCATATATATTAGAAGGGTATAAGGATAAGTTGTTGGAATAGTTAGAATTGGTTTGATCCAAGAGCTGAGAAGCATTCTGCTCATTTCATTAAAGAGCCCATAATTTTAAGCTAAATTACATCACCGTACTTCGTCTTTTCCTTCCACATCTCAAACCCACAAACGTTCTAAACCCCAAACCAGAAGCTTCGTCTTTTCCTTCACCGTGCTTCGTCTTATCCTGGACTCCCAGCAGCTCCGACTCACGGACGCACCCCCGCTGGCCCCCTGCCTCGCCTAGCAATGGAACACACCAGTAGCGCACAACCATCAGAACACCACCACGAAAAACCCCTTTTGGCCCTCTTCCCTCCCTGGTTTTGAGAAGGTATATTTGTCCATGAGACTGAAAAATTAAATGCATGTTCAGGAGAATGCCTACAACGTGTTTGTGAAATTGCCTACAACGTGTTTGTGAAAATGCATGTGATTAGGTTTTGTGTACTTCTAATTGTGCTACAATGTGTTTGTGAAATTGCCTACAACGTGTTTGTGAAAATGCATGTGACTAGGTTTAGTTGAAATTGCCTACAATGTGTTTGGGGTCGTTTTTCTGCTCCTCCACCCAAGGGGTTTTTTGGGCCCTTGGGAAACCATTGGGTTGCTCCTCTTTTCCATTTTGTTATGCCCCAATATGTATTTCACTTTTCAAAACCCAACTCTTATTTTTTTGGGACCTATAAAAATGACTCAAATCGCAAGTTATGCTTAAAATATTTTTATGAGTTCTTATAAAAAATTAGTTCAATCCGATATCAGCAAGGGTTGTTTCAGTATTCGTAGGGAGTTTCAGAAATCGTAAGGCGCCCTATGAAAGCCGTAGAGTCAAATATTAACTATAACCCTTTAGGATAAAATGATCAGGTAAATAAGATCTTTGCATCGGTTCAAACTGATTGAAAATTGGATCACTTAATTTTTAAACCTATAATGGGCCGCAAAAATAAAAATATATGATTAAAAATTAAGTGCTCAAATTTTCAATCCGTTTGAACTGGTGCAAAGATTTTATTTTCCTGATCATTTTATTTTAAAGGATTTATAATTAATTTTTGATTCTAGGGCTTTCATAGGACGCCCTACGAATTTTGAAACTCCCCTACCGATATCGGATTGAGCTAATTTTTTTTGGGAACCCATTAAAAAATATTTTAAGCATAACTTGCAATTTGAATCATCTTTGGTAGGACCCGTAATGGACCTCACAAAAATCAATAATAAGTAACATGTGTTAAGTTAAACCAAACAACCAATAAAACCAACACAACAGCAAGCAAGCAGCACGGATCAAAAAAAAAAAAAAGGCAAGCAGGCTGCGTCCTTTTGCTTTGTCAAACGGTGCCGTTTCTTTGCTTGGCAATGTGCTTGGCAGGGGACACTCGGTAGCGTCCCCGGATCCGTTGGAAAGCCACCACCAATTCCGTCATCAGGATGTGAGCTCCAAATTTCCTATCTTCTCCCTTCAAAATGTTGACAATCATCGTAAAAGGGGCAGCTCCGGTGTTTTAGTTTAAACAAAACGTGTAGGGAACTCTTTTGGATGGTTAAAGATTAATTGGGCTGATTTTAATTTTGATTTTGCTAGACTCTCACAAATTTTAGTGGGTTTCGCTTACTTCAGCTTTGTATGAATAATCGAATTACATGTTGGAAAAGTAAATTTAGTGTATTTTTTGAACCATTCAATCCTAGAGCAGCTGGCTGTGTCTTTAGATTTACTGGGTAATTGTTGATTTTGAACAGCATTTCAATAGTGTTGTAGTTAGAATAAGCATATTGAAGGTTCATAAATTGAGAGTGTTTGGTTAAACCGTTGAGGGTACTTCCATGTTCTTATAAGGGTAGAAGTAGAAGGCTCCGTTTGGATAGAGTAGATTTGAGATGAAGAGATTTGGTGAATACTTTCTACACACAAAAGGTGGCTTGTGAAAGTGAATGAAGATAAATTAGAGGTAGAACAGATGTGCTTATTGGGATCCTCGTGCAAGCATTGAAATCACAATGGTTAAATTGTCACATCAAATCCATCATAACAAAGCTCGTACTCTCAATCTTGAAATTCAAACAATAAATGACAATGTCTGAATTTGAGCTATTCTCATTAATATTTATCACCAAATCCGCTCATTCCAAATCCACAAATACAAAGACATCCTAAAAGTTTGGATCTACAAATTATGTTTGAATATGATATTTGACTTTTCAGAAATTCTGTTTTAACTTTCAATTGTGGACTGCTGGTCATTATTGTTCTCTTGATATTTGTGCAAAACTGCAGAGTTTCAGGTAGGTCGTTCTGATGGATGAGTTGTTGCAGAGCCAGGAATTTGCTACCCATGCAATTGCAGCAGCAGGATCAGTCGCATTTGGCACTGCCCTCACATACCCTCTAGATACTATCAAAGTTCTTATACAGGTTTCACTTTGAATCCAACCTTTTCGTCACATTTGTAAGCTTTGCACGGAACTACATTGTCTTTTACATTGATGGTTGAGCAAATGCCAGGTAGGGTCGGGTTCCAATAAGCAATTGACTGCAGCTCAGGTTCTTGATAGAGTTAAAAGTTTGTCAGGAAGTTCAGGTGACTCCATCAAATTATTCAGTCTTAATTTTTTGAGCTTCGATGGGTGCAATGAGTTGAACAAAATCCCTTAAAGTACGATTATTAGCAATTATTGCTTATTTTGTTTAGCCAATTTTGGTTGACTTGGGAATTTATGAGTTATGAAAATCACTATATCAATATGCTTTACACCTTAAGCAATTGAAGAATGACATGTAACAAATACTCCATCCGTCCCACTTTAAATGTCCCCTACGGAACTCTGTGCAATTTCAAACCCCCAAAAAATATATTTTTACATAATATTATTTTTATTTTCTTATGCCAAATTAAAGTACTCAATGAGCACTTTAATTTGGTTAAGAAAATGAAAAAATATATATGTAGAATTTTTTTTTTTAAATTCACGGATTCCCGTAAGAGAGATTTAAAGTGGGACGGAGGGAGTATTTTATATCTAAAAGCCATCGTTTTTTCTTTTGAAATTAATCTTGAATTTTGAACTCAACAATGTGGTTTGTGGTTAATGTTTCGAAATTTTTATTTGGAAATTTTTTCTTTTTTCTTTTTTTTTATTTGGATAAGTGAAATTGTATGTAATTTATATCTTCGTGAAAATATGTGTAATGATATAGTTGACATGGTTAATATCTACAGCACGTCTGATATTTTGGAAAGAGATGGGTTTCATTCTTAACGACTGGTCATTGCTCTATGGTTTTGGAATTAAAAACCAACTTGTATTTTAGTAAACAAGTGGAATAATAAATTGTGTCCCCAGTTTATTTGCACAAGAGGGGCATGAGCAGAGATAGAAAAGTGGGTAAAGGAAGGATATAATTTATGCTTATGAGGTGTTATGTTGTATTCTACCAGTTAAATGGACATTCTCATTGATGAAATCTTGTAGGTCTGTACAGTGGTTTTGGGTGGTTGACCTTGGGGAGGATTTTAGGTGTTGGCGGTCGCTTTGCTACTTATGAAATTTTGACAGCTTTTTATAAAGGTACGTTCTTCATTTCAAGGGCCATTAATAGTTATTATTTTTTATTAATTGATTTCTTTTGTTGAGCAAATTTAGGGAAAGAATAAAAGAGAACATGCGTGAATGTGATGTGAGACATGCTACATATCTTCATAAATAGTTTGAAAGCCACCGGCTTTTCTGCTTAATTTATAAGACTCTAATGAATGGGAAAGTACCACTTGTTTTGGTTCTCAATAATCAAAGTTACTGCTACAAATGGAGTTGAAACCTTCAGCATAACAATTATTGCTCTAATTCTCCAACGTGCATTCTCTAATTTATATTTCTTAGTGAATAGTGAATATGAACATCAATGGTCAAAGAGGGAGAAGAGGAAAGAGAGGAGAGAGACACACACAAGGGTCAAAACCCTAATTCTCAAATTCTCATTAATCAAGTCTAACGATTACATCGTTGAATGTCTTTATTATAGACTCATAACCCTAATGAAAATAAAAAGGAAACATTAAAAATAACCTAATTAAAAATTTAAATGCCTCCTATTACTAATAATT
This sequence comes from Rhododendron simsii, assembly GCA_014282245.1. Classification (NCBI taxonomy): domain Eukaryota; kingdom Viridiplantae; phylum Streptophyta; class Magnoliopsida; order Ericales; family Ericaceae; genus Rhododendron; species Rhododendron simsii. Next base: position 10,033,830 of record CM024956.1, on the reverse strand, counting down.
AAAATAACAAAATTACCAAGCACACTTATTGGACCTAAAAGACTTAATTCTACACGTCGGGCCCATGGGCTTTACTTGAGGCTTCCAAAGCGGACAACTACGGTCCAACCAATCAACGGCTACCCCATTAGAGGTAAACAATAGTTCCATTATTTTTTATGACAATTAAACAAGGTGCACTTTTTAGAGCAAATAAGGGAATCAGTGATCACTTACCACTAACGAAATAAAATGTCTTGCCCATAATGATTGGAGAGTCTGCTAGGGTCATAAACTTATTTTGGAGGTGATTTGACCGATGTAAGACAAGGTCTGATGCTATGGTCCAAATACTGTCATAGCATCATCATCAGTCAGCCACCCCCAGAGCATGATGGTCAAAATTAGAGTTCATTCTGGAAAAAATATGGCATTGGTACTCTTGAAATATCTTTTTTTGTTTGTTTTGCTACATCCTCAACCACTTAGCGTGTGTGTGTGTGTGTGTGAGGGAGGGGGGGTGGGGGGTGGGGAATTCTATGGTGCAAGTGTGTGGAGTGCCACCTAAGATTACTGTTATATCAGAGGACACTAATAGTGAAAACTGAAAACAGAAGTGGCTGCCCTATCAGCTCTGTTTTCTTGGTTAATTCTATCTCTGAGTTTTGTGTGAACTTGCACCCGTGTGCGTACTAACAGCCAAACTTAAATTATACGCCTATGCTGGTTGTATTTTTCCCTAACATTCTTTCAGAGACTGTATTTAAGAACTGATGTTTTCAACCTTCATACCTGATGCTCGGTTTTCTTTGTCCATTCTCTTGGCAGATGGTCGAGAAGACAATCATGTGCATGTCCCTGAGGCCCTTATGGCAGGAATTGCAGCTGGTGCCTTGGAATCACTCATAACCTCTCCATTTGAACTTATTAAACTTCGTGCGCAAGTGACTTCGGCTTCTCGAATTCCAACTTCCACCTCTGTTATGGAAAGAATATCTTTTTCACCTTTGCTTGTAAGGTTACTACCGGGATACTCTCCGGATATGAAGGCTTTGAACCATTCTGTGGGCCTTTTGTCCACCCTGACAACCAAACATCCCAATATGGTTGGTGCCCTAAAAGAGTACCCAATGACTGGATCTGGGAGGCCACCATCTGTCTGTGATGTTAGAAGGCCATCGGACATAATCTCTTTGGAAGGATGGGGTGCTTTGTGGCGAGGTCTCCGGTCCGGGGTAGTTCGGGACTCCATTTTTGGTGGTATATTCTTTGCAAGTCGGCAATTTTTACATCAAGCGATGCTTGACTGGAAGGCTGTGAATATGGATCCTCCACCCAGGTTTTAGCTTCTACTATTGTAGACTGTTCTAAGAAAGTTTATTGCATGGTACTCGTGATTAGCCTTAGTTGTACTGTTGGTAACATATCATTACAAATTCTTTACCATCGTATTATTCCAATTTTACAAGAGCTTATCAGGGCTTTTATCTTCTTTCCACACAGCCCCTTTTCCTTTAGATCGTCTTTCTTCAACCAACAAAAGAAAAAGAAAAAGTTACTTACCCATGGTATTGGTTACAGGAAGTGAAATATGTAGGTCGTTATATCTTTCATTCCTTTATCCATGTGGTTTTATAATAGTGGTGTAGGTTGTGACCTGGAGATTGTCTTCTTGAAATTTACTATGTGTCACCATGCTCTTGCTTGAAAATGTCTTATGGAAACTCTTGATATTGCTATGCGCTTAGTACAACTGTTGACCATTAAAATTTTGGGCACCTCTTTGTGATAGTCATTAGTCCCTCAGCCTGCTTTTATGTCATTGGCTCACTTGGTTTCTCAGTGGGCTTATCCTGAGCAAGCTAATTTCTTATCGTTAGGAAAATAGAGCACTAGACCAATGAGAAAAATATTGTTCCTGGTTAAAATCTGTCTATTTTTAAAAATTATAATAAGTTCATGCATGTTTCATCACTGTAGACGCATGAAGCATTAAACCTCTTTCTATCCTCGAAAAGAAAAAAAGAATGTCCAGGGAAACAATCTATGTGCTTCTTGCTCATTCGAATTGTTATCTATTATCTTTTGAATTCAGGTACGATAGGGAAATTGGTCCATTGTCTCCTCTAGCTGTTAGTCTTGCAGCGGGCTTTTCCGGATCAGTTGCTGCAGCTGCATCTCATTGTTTTGACACTGCAAGAAGTAGATCACAATGTATTGTGTTGCCCAAGGTATGTTAAGAAAGACATGCATGACAATGTCTTTAAGTATCTAAGAGTTATGCCGTTGTAGCATGACAGAGTGAAAGTTTGACCTCGGTAACTTTTTATCAGAATGATGTCTGATTCAGTTGTGCTCATTAACGGCTGTGTGGGCTGAGTACAAAACTCCAGTTCTTGCTAAAAAGTAGTAGTAATGAGTGTCTCAATCCTATTTTGGCAGTAGAACTAGCAGTACAATGTTTTCCCCAACATTTTTCTGCGCATGTCGGGAATTATGTGTATGTGCTATACCCTGAATGAAGTCATTTTTTGTGTAATGTACATTTGGACCAATATTCAAGTCTTCTAAATCAGATGTCTATTTTTGGACAAGTCGGTATGTAGCTCAATGGATTGACTATTCTGCGGATCAGTCTCACCATCTATTATTGGGAGCCCAATTAGAGTTAGGGGACAACCCTGTATGGACTAGCCCAACATAGGAAATGATAGCATGCAGGTGGGAGTCGAATCCCCAAACAAAAGGCTAGCTGATGGCCAGATGACTATCACTTCGCCAACCCCTGGGGTTTAAAACTTGGCCCAAGAGAAAGACCTACAAATCATATTAGTATATTACATAGCCCAAAATAAAAGATGGATTGAAGTTATAAACTGAAACACTGACAAAGGAATAAGTCCTATCAACGATTATATATTCTCGTGTCGGGCATGAAAGGCAGTTTGTGTAGCCATGTTATTGTGATAGTGAGCGGATGCCACGACAAGGTCCCATCAACAAGTCCAAAACTGTGTAGGCTTTACAAGTTTATCCTATTTTGAGAGTGGAGTAACTGTGGTCCTTTGTAAAGATTTTTTTTCCCGTTTTACTCTGCTTATAAGTAACATTATACTTTTTTGACTTGAATATTTCCCTTTGCTTTCCTGAATCATGGAATGAGATAGGTAAGTGATTCTCACAACCATGTATTTACATGTCTGTGATTCCTGCAGTATGTAGCCATGGAGAGGAAGCTTCTCTTATGGAATCGACCGGGGAAGAGGCTTGAGAGACCAACTGGAATCCATCCTGCGGATAGGAATATTTTACAGATTTTTCCTCTCCTCTCTGTAATCAGCTTCCGCTTCCCTCTCCTTGAATAATATTTGCAGTCTCTTTTCCTCCAATACAAGGTTAGCATTTATCGATCCTTTATTGCATATTGTTTTCTGCAATCATCTTTGGTATCAGAGCCAATATGGCTTAACATAGTGTGTTAGTACAAGCATAAACCATGGTATCATGAGAAAGCCTTTTATCAAAAATATGTTTTAAATTTTTCAAATTCAAAAATCTAAATGTAAGAAAGCATTCAAGGTAGTGGGACGTCACCCAAGTCGCATTCGGATTGTATGGCCGTTAAGCCCGGGGAGGGCGTGTTGGCCTGTTGTTCCGGTAAGTTGTTGACAGACGTGCTATCAGGAATGTTCTCTTACGTTTAAGAAAAAGAATGTTCTCTTTTGTTTTATTTAAAAAAAAAAAAAAAAAAAAAAACTGGAATCTGATATCAATTAATTGGTTTATGTAAGTACTAACACCATCATCTCAATATGAGAAGATTATTTCGTTCTGATAATGATAGAGTAAAGAATTCCGAATTAGTGGAATATGCCAATGTACAAGAACAATTGAATCACTGGACAATTCCTCCAGTGCGCCCTTCTACCATATATGGGCGTGGAGTATTTGATTTTAGAAGTACCATGGCAATTAAAACCGTGGAAAAAACAGAGAGCCTAGAGCTCAATGATAAAATAATAAATCTCTTAGATCGTAGGGATTTACTTGCTCACATGAATAGCTATAAGTATGTGCATATTGGTTTAGTGCAAATTGCTCTTAAACCATTGACACTACTTGGAACAGATACTTGTCTGCAAGTCACTTTGCGCGATGGCAGGTGTAATAGTTGGAGGTCCTCAATCATAGGGGCCGTAGAGACCAGTTTGAGTCATGGTCCTGTATATTTTAATGCTTATCCTGATTTCTCTTTATCTCTTACTGATAGAAATATAGGAGAAGCTTTGAATTGTAGAATTCAGACTAGGGGTTATGATTTTTTGCCTGGATCTGAAGTTATAGCTGTGATTTATAGAATTTATTATAAAGTCATGAATACACTAAAACCTAGGGTGCGAATTATGCGTCCTCCTGATCAAACTGTTTTGATTGAGTCAAATGTTTTGACATCTAATATTGCAACTAATAGGTTGATTAATTGGGAAGAAATTACTTTTCCAGAAAGTTGGACTATAACAAATGCTGTTCCTCCTAGACCAATTGCTAATAGGATAGAACACATTGTTCAAGATAATGATGGTACGGTTTTCCTAAATTTTAGGAGTCCCCAACCAGACAGGTTACTCAGGAGCAGAAGCTCTAGAAATAGCCAACCAACAACCCAGGTGCCATACAGGGTTAGTATTCCTACTACTAGCAGGCACTCGATTTCGGAAATTCCGGAATCACACCAAACACAACATCCAAGAGAGGATGAAAATTTGATTGGAATAAGATTATCTGACAATCAAATACCCCATGGTGTTTATACACATCACAATAACACAGTAGAATCACCTACTGCTAGTGAAATGGCTTTTACCATTAATAATGATAATAACGCCTGAACAAAGAAAAGAAATTAATAAAGAATTTCAACAGCCTAAATACCAAGAATTTAGAACTTGGTTTTTTGCTAAATACAATGCTGATCAAAAACAAAAATTCAAAAAAGAATTTTATGATTGGCTTGAATATTCAGGAAAAATTATGCCTTTTACACAATGGTTTTATGGAAGGCATTGGATAGAAATTGATAAGTCTATTAATGTTATACAAGACTATCACAGGAATTGGAGAGATATGGCAGGAAATGTCATTAAGGCTGTCCATCCTCCAACAGTTCCATTGTCAATTGAGGGCAATGCTAGTAATGATCCACCTTTGGAAACAACTGCTTTTGTTAAACCTACAAATACAGATCCTAATGGAAAGGTTTATAAGCAGAATAATCATACTAATGTTTGTCTCAATACCATAGGAGACCAGTTGATCCGTATGGAAGAGCAAATAGCTCAAACCAGAGAAGACATTAGGAATATGTCTTCCAAGACTGAGAAAAAAGAAGATGAAATTTCACCTTCAAATATTCGACCACCATTGCCGATTTCAGGATTTAATTTAACTAATCCTAGTAAGAATATTGAATTGGTAGAAGAGTTACAAAAAAGATTTAAAGGGTTAACTCTAATGACCATAACAGAAGAACAAGAAATGTCTCAGCAAGAGATTGCTGAATTAGAAAGTTCTTTTGTCCAGTCTGAAAGTTCTTTTGTCCAGTCTCAAATAGAGACTATTAATAAACTTCAATATCCTTCTAAACATTTCCCCTATGCAGGAGCAGATAGGTATTATTACCCTAGACCTAGTCCTCAGGACATGTTATATGAAGAATCTGGTTACCAAAAACAGATGTCCTATAGTGGTAGAACCATCTATGAATGGAACATAGATGGCATGACCGAATACCAAATTTTTGGAGTAGTACATCAAATGATGATGTATAGTACAATATGTCGAAACAATAGAAATGAAGATAAGGAGATTGCTGGATGGATCACAGTGGGATTCACTGGCATGATCAAAGGTTGGTGGGATAATGTTCTCACTGAAAGCCAACGGCAAGAAATATTAAATGCTGTTAAAACTGAACCTGGTAGTAGTGTGAGACAAGATGCGGTTTACACACTAGTCCAGTCAATAATTTTACATTTTGTTGGTCATTGGGATAACCAACGTGAGAGAAGTAGAGAACTTCTTCAAAATTTGAAATGTCCAACGTTAACTCATTTTCGTTGGTATAAAGATGTGTTTCTCGCAAAAGTCATGCAGAGAGTTGATGCTAATAGCGAGCATTGGAAATCCAAATTTGTGGATGGATTACCTTATTTCTTTGCGGAGAAAATAAGGAAGAAAATGAGAGACCAAAATAATGGTTTAACTATCGACTATGATAGGTACACCTATGGTCAATTAATAGCGATAATAATTCAAGAGGGTTTAACTTTGTGCAATGATATAAAATTGCATAACCAATTGAAAAAGCAGAACCTAACTGGTAAGCAAGAGTTAGGACAATTTTGTGACCAATTTGGTTACGACATGCCCCAATATGGGAAACCTCAAAAGAATAAGAGTAGTAATAAAGCTACTCGACATTACTCGAAAAGAAAATCGGGTAAAAAGAAACATAAGGACAAAGATAAAAATGAACCATCTAGTTCAAAGAATAGCTCTGCTAAAAAGCAGAAAAATAAATCTGATAAGAAAATTACTGCAAAATGTTTTAAATGCGGTAAAATTGGTCATTATGCAAATAAATGCAAGGCCAAGAAGAAAATAGATGAGCTCCAATTAGATGAAGAGTTAAAAGAAACTCTTTATAAAATACTGCTTGATTCAAGTGAATTTGAACCCGAAGATCAAATAAATGATCTTTCTAGTGAAGAAGACACTTCTTCAACTTCTTCAGGAGAAGAAGAAATAGCTAAAAATTGCACTTGTAATGACATTGAATGTTCGGCTTCCGATAATTATTGGAAGGCAATAGTTGAGATGAATGGTCTCAGTATCAATGTGCTTACTGAAAAACAACAGGGTCTTTTAGAAATAATTGATCAAATTGAAGATCCTCAATTAAAAATAAAAGTAATTGAAACTTGCTTATCTTCAATGAAAGAAGAAGAGGAAGAAAAGCCCCATCTTCCTAATGAAAATTACAGTTTGAAAACTGTTCTTGATAGATTAGAACAGGTAGACAATTTGAAACCTGTTACTATTCCTGAATTAAAAGCAGAAATAAACACTCTGAAAGCAGAAGTTAAATTGTTAACTACTTTCAAAAATAGAGCTGCTCAAGAGTTGTATGATATTAAGACAAGATTGGTTGTCTTAGAAAATAAAGGTGAGTCAAGTAAGAATGATGACTTGGCTTATTTAAATTCGATTAATAAAGTGGTTTACCAAAAATGGCACATTAAAGTTAATTTGGTAATTCACAAAGAATATACTATCAACAATATTATTGCTTTGGTTGATAGTGGTGCAGATATGAACTGCATCCAAGAAGGAATAATTCCAACCCAATATTTTGAGAAAACTTCTCAAAGCCTCACTAATGCTAGTGGAGCCAAAATGATCATTAAATACAAACTCAATAATGTTTACATTTGTAACAAAGGAGTTTGTTTGGAAACAACTTTTCTTTGTATAAGAAATCTGCAACAGCAATTAATACTTGGTACTCCTTTTCTATCGATGCTGCTGCCAATGAAGACCAGTACTGCAAGCATAACTGCTCAGGTAGAAGGTCACGAAATCTTTTTCGAATTTGTGTCTCCACCTGTATACAAAGAATTAAACGATATTATGAGAAAAATTTCTCACAAGGATAAACAAATAAATTTTCTTAAAAAAGAAATTCAACTTATGAATATTGAAGAAAATTTACAGAAAACTTTTTTAAAAGAAAAAGTTTCTCAAATAGAAGAAAATTTCAAAAAGGAAATTTGTAGCGATATCCCAAATGCCTTCTGGGATAGGAAAAAATATATTGTTTCATTACCTTATGAGAAGAATTTTGATGAAAGGAGAATTCCTACTAAAGCTAGGCCTTCTCAGATGAAACAAGAATATTTGAAATTGTGTCAAAATGAAATTGACAGTTTGCTCAAAAAGCAATTAATAAGAAAGAGTTACTCCCCATGGAGTTGTACAGCTTTTTATGTCAATAAAAATGCTGAGAAGGAACGAGGTGTTCCAAGATTGGTTATCAATTATAAACCATTAAATGAAGTTTTGATGTGGATAAGATATCCCATCCCCAATAAAAAAGATTTGTTGGATCGACTGAATAAGGCAGTCATTTTTTCCAAATTTGATTTAAAATCTGGATATTGGCAAATTCAAATACAGGAATCTGATCGATACAAAACAGCTTTTACTGTTCCTTTTGGTCATTATGAATGGAACGTAATGCCATTTGGTCTGAAGAATGCACCTTCAGAGTTTCAAAATATTATGAATGATATTTTTTATCAATATGCTGATTTTGCAATTTGCTATATTGATGATGTTCTAATATTTTCGGAGAACATAGATCAACATGTTAAACATCTTAGAATTTTTAAAGATGTGATTAAAAGAAATGGGCTTGTTGTCTCGGCACCAAAGATGAAATTGTTCCAAACCAATATTAGGTTCTTAGGACACAATATTCACCAGGGAAAAATTATTCCCATTGACAGAAGCATAGAATTTGCTTCAAAATTTCCCGATGAGATTAGGGATAAAACTCAATTGCAGAGATTCCTTGGGAGTCTCAATTATATTGGAGATTATTATAAAGAATTGGCACAGGATTCTGCACCTTTATATGATAGGCTTAAGAAGAATCCTCCACCTTGGTCAGAACAGCATACTAGAGCTGTCAGAAAAATAAAATTGAAAGCTAAGCAGCTTCCTTGTTTAGCAATAGCTAATCCGGATTGGAAGAAAATTGTTGAAACTGATGCCTCGAATATTGGTTATGGAGGTATCTTAAAGCAATACAACACTAATTCTAATAAAGAAGAATTGGTTAGATTTACTTCTGGTTTGTTTAAAAATGCTCAAACCAATAGTACTGTTGTAAAGAAAGAAATTCTTTCTATTATTAAATGTGTTAATAAATTTCAAGATGACTTGCTTAATCAACAATTTTTGCTCAGAGTTGATTGCAGTGCAGCAGCAAAGCAAGTTTTAAAGCAAGATATTAAAAACTTGGCTTCAAAGCAAATTTTTGCTAGATGGCAGTCTGAATTATCTGCCTTTGACTTTGATATTGAATACATCAAAGGGGAAAATAATTCCCTCCTGATTTTCTTACTCGTGAATTCTTACAGGGATGAATCACCAAAATTTTGTTCAACAGAGAACAATTTTTGAACAATGGTTAAAAATTCAGAGGGAATTATACAATACAAGAGTTGAAATGACAATTCTCAACCGCCCCCATAATAGAAGCAATTTAATCCGATGGATCAGGATTCGTGAAGCAATGCTTCAACATTATGCTCAATATGGATCAGATGATGATCAAGACTGGGAAATAGAAATGCTCCAGTCGACAATACAGGATCTCCAGGATCAACTAAATATTTTATCTTGTGCATAATTTTGCAGGATGAATCGACCACCTGATAGGGGTCGAGGAAGAGGAAATTCCTCTCGTGGGCGTGGCAAATCGAGGGTCACGCAAGCTGATATTGAAGCCTACTTGAAGGCTAACAAATTGCAATATCCATCCCTTACCGATGCTGCATCAGCATCATCAGGCCCTTCAATGGCGGAAGTGGTCCAAACTGAAGAGGTTTTCAAATTGGGTGAAAACCGAGAAACAATTATGATCCTGGAATCTCAGGATGAAGATAATAGCAACAATCCGTGGGAAATAAGGTCCCGCTACATGGATATAATGGGATATCCGGCCCCAGAGGGCAAATACAGATATTTGTATGAGGCAATGCTCTCAGAAACAAATTCGGTGGAATTCCGCCATACCTATGAAGGCAAGATGGACAATAAGAGTCCAATCAGTTATAGCAGGGCCATAATTAAGATGGTCATTCCAATTAACAAGTGGGGAATTCACCCACAGCAATCCAAAACTTTGACAATAAAAGGGGAAAATGGAGTACCAGTTCATTACAATTATTGGGACTACATTGAAGCCTGGTCAAAGGCCTTTTATTACCAAAATCAAAAACGGAAACACTCATGGTTTCTGAAAATCTGCCCGAAATTGGTGGGCAAAAATGATTTACCAAATTGGTTTGTTAATTGGTGGTCTAAATTTGGACCAAAATCAGATTTTTTACCTAATGAGGTACAGAAGGAACTTGAGTTCTTCCAAGAAAATCATCCTCAATTAAGGGGAACTAATATTTCTGAAGGAAAATCGTTCCTTTTTACAATGATCACATTTGGGATTCCTTGGATATGGAAATGGGATCTCACAGTTGGAAAAGATAATTTGGGTCTTCCTATTTTACAGCGAACTTTCCAATATAAATGGTGGAAAGGAATAAATTTGGAGCAGACCTTCTCAGAGATTCAGACTGCTACCAACGAATTGAAGGCACAAGTTAAAAGAAAGGATCAATTGGTGGTTAAAAATCCTTTCTTGGAGATTTCGGCTCAAATAAGGGCCAAACAACCTAATTTGTCTGATGATGAAGTCGTTATTAAAACAATGGACTTCATGAAAGAACAGTTTTTGCAGACGGTTCAGGCAACCCAAACTGCAGCTGATGATGAATCTATGACATCAGCTAAAAGCAATGATGAAGATACTAATCCTTTCACATGCCTAGCAGGGGAATCACAAGACCCCTATGAAGATGAAGGGATTCAGGCTCCTACTCTAGGAGACTTTTGGGACAGCATGACGGAAATGATGGCCGAGCAGCTGTCCTCTCGCAAGGGCAAGGAGAAGCATCAATAAATTTTGCTTCAACTACAATTCAAAGTTTTGATAATGGATGCTTCCAAATAAAGTCCGGGAGCACACTCATTGTATAAGAGTAATTTTCAAAATACTCAATTAAGGAGTATTGTCAAATGTAGGTACAACAACTTTTAGGTGAATATTTGGTGCCGATGGGGCTCATTTTGTACCCGGCCAATATATCCCTTTAGGTTGTTATTTCATTTTCATTTACCTACTTAGTCCTGTTGAGACCCCAATATAAGGGTCGCGTCTTTCCTTTCTTAGGCAGAATTTCTTCAGACTTCTTTTACAGATTTTTCCTCTCCTCTCTGTAATCAGCTTCCGCTTCCCTCTCCTTGAATAATATTTGCAGTCTCTTTTCCTCCAATACAAGGTTAGCATTTATCGATCCTTTATTGCATATTGTTTTCTGCAATTTTTGTTATGGTCATTAGAGTTAACCCTTTAAATCTTTTTTGTAACTCTTCTACCAATTCAATATTCTTACTAGGATTAGTTAAATTAAATCCTGAAATCGGCAATGGTGGTCGAATATTTGAAGGTGAAATTTCATCTTCTTTTTTCTCAGTCTTGGAAAACATATTCCTAATGTCTTCTCTGGTTTGAGCTATTTGCTCTTCCATACGGATCAACTGGTCTCCTATGGTATTGAGACAAACATTAGTATGATTATTCTGCTTATAAACCTTTCCATTAGGATCTGTATTTGTAGGTTTAACAAAAGCAGTTGTTTCCAAAGGTGGATCATTACTAGCATTGCCCTCAATTGACAATGGAACTGTTGGAGGATGGACAGCCTTAATGACATTTCCTGCCATATCTCTCCAATTCCTGTGATAGTCTTGTATAACATTAATAGACTTATCAATTTCTATCCAATGCCTTCCATAAAACCATTGTGTAAAAGGCATAATTTTTCCTGAATATTCAAGCCAATCATAAATTATTCTTTTTTGAATTTTTGTTTTTGATCAGCATTGTATTTAGCAAAAAACCAAGTTCTAAATTCTTGGTATTTAGGCTGTTGAAATTCTTTATTAATTTCTTTTCTTTGTTCAGGCGTTATTATATCATTATAATGGTAAAAGCCATTTCACTAGCAGTAGGTGATTCTACTGTGTTATTGTGATGTGTATAAACACCATGGGGTATTTGATTGTCAGATAATCTTATTCCAATCAAATTTTCATCCTCTCTTGGATGTTGTGTTTGGTGTGATTCCGGAATTTCCGAAATCGAGTGCCTGCTAGTAGTAGGAATACTAACCCTGTATGGCACCTGGGTTGTTGGTTGGCTATTTCTAGAGCTTCTGCTCCTGAGTAACCTGTCTGGTTGGGGACTCCTAAAATTTAGGAAAACCGTACCATCATTATCTTGAACAATGTGTTCTATCCTATTAGCAATTGGTCTAGGAGGAACAGCATTTGTTATAGTCCAACTTTCTGGAAAAGTAATTTCTTCCCAATTAATCAACCTATTAGTTGCAATATTAGATGTCAAAACATTTGACTCAATCAAAACAGTTTGATCAGGAGGACGCATAATTCGCACCCTAGGTTTTAGTGTATTCATGACTTTATAATAAATTCTATAAATCACAGCTATAACTTCAGATCCAGGCAAAAAATCATAACCCCTAGTCTGAATTCTACAATTCAAAGCTTCTCCTATATTTCTATCAGTAAGAGATAAAGAGAAATCAGGATAAGCATTAAAATATACAGGACCATGACTCAAACTGGTCTCTACGGCCCCTATGATTGAGGACCTCCAACTATTACACCTGCCATCGCGCAAAGTGACTTGCAGACAAGTATCTGTTCCAAGTAGTGTCAATGGTTTAAGAGCAATTTGCACTAAACCAATATGCACATACTTATAGCTATTCATGTGAGCAAGTAAATCCCTACGATCTAAGAGATTTATTATTTTATCATTGAGCTCTAGGCTCTCTGTTTTTTCCACGGTTTTAATTGCCATGGTACTTCTAAAATCAAATACTCCACGCCCATATATGGTAGAAGGGCGCACTGGAGGAATTGTCCAGTGATTCAATTGTTCTTGTACATTGGCATATTCCACTAATTCGGAATTCTTTACTCTATCATTATCAGAACGAAATAATCTTCTCATATTGAGATGATGGTGTTAGTACTTACATAAACCAATTAATTGATATCAGATTCCAGCTTTTTTTTTTTTTTTTTTTTAAATAAAACAAAAGAGAACATTCTTTTTCTTAAACGTAAGAGAACATTCCTGATAGCACGTCTGTCAACAACTTACCGGAACAACAGGCCAACACGCCCTCCCCGGGCTTAACGGCCATACAATCCGAATGCGACTTGGGTGACGTCCCACTACCTTGAATGCTTTCTTACATTTAGATTTTTGAATTTGAAAAATTTAAAACATATTTTTGATAAAAGGCTTTCTCATGATACCATGGTTTATGCTTGTACTAACACACTATGTTAAGCCATATTGGCTCTGATACCAAAGATGATTGCAGAAAACAATATGCAATAAAGGATCGATAAATGCTAACCTTGTATTGGAGGAAAAGAGACTGCAAATATTATTCAAGGAGAGGGAAGCGGAAGCTGATTACAGAGAGGAGAGGAAAAATCTGTAAAAGAAGTCTGAAGAAATTCTGCCTAAGAAAGGAAAGACGCGACCCTTATATTGGGGTCTCAACAGGACTAAGTAGGTAAATGAAAATGAAATAACAACCTAAAGGGATATATTGGCCGGGTACAAAATGAGCCCCATCGGCACCAAATATTCACCTAAAAGTTGTTGTACCTACATTTGACAATACTCCTTAATTGAGTATTTTGAAAATTACTCTTATACAATGAGTGTGCTCCCGGACTTTATTTGGAAGCATCCATTATCAAAACTTTGAATTGTAGTTGAAGCAAAATTTATTGATGCTTCTCCTTGCCCTTGCGAGAGGACAGCTGCTCGGCCATCATTTCCGTCATGCTGTCCCAAAAGTCTCCTAGAGTAGGAGCCTGAATCCCTTCATCTTCATAGGGGTCTTGTGATTCCCCTGCTAGGCATGTGAAAGGATTAGTATCTTCATCATTGCTTTTAGCTGATGTCATAGATTCATCATCAGCTGCAGTTTGGGTTGCCTGAACCGTCTGCAAAAACTGTTCTTTCATGAAGTCCATTGTTTTAATAACGACTTCATCATCAGACAAATTAGGTTGTTTGGCCCTTATTTGAGCCGAAATCTCCAAGAAAGGATTTTTAACCACCAATTGATCCTTTCTTTTAACTTGTGCCTTCAATTCGTTGGTAGCAGTCTGAATCTCTGAGAAGGTCTGCTCCAAATTTATTCCTTTCCACCATTTATATTGGAAAGTTCGCTGTAAAATAGGAAGACCCAAATTATCTTTTCCAACTGTGAGATCCCATTTCCATATCCAAGGAATCCCAAATGTGATCATTGTAAAAAGGAACGATTTTCCTTCAGAAATATTAGTTCCCCTTAATTGAGGATGATTTTCTTGGAAGAACTCAAGTTCCTTCTGTACCTCATTAGGTAAAAAATCTGATTTTGGTCCAAATTTAGACCACCAATTAACAAACCAATTTGGTAAATCATTTTTGCCCACCAATTTCGGGCAGATTTTCAGAAACCATGAGTGTTTCCGTTTTTGATTTTGGTAATAAAAGGCCTTTGACCAGGCTTCAATGTAGTCCCAATAATTGTAATGAACTGGTACTCCATTTCCCCTTTTATTGTCAAAGTTTTGGATTGCTGTGGGTGAATTCCCCACTTGTTAATTGGAATGACCATCTTAATTATGGCCCTGCTATAACTGATTGGACTCTTATTGTCCATCTTGCCTTCATAGGTATGGCGGAATTCCACCGAATTTGTTTCTGAGAGCATTGCCTCATACAAATATCTGTATTTGCCCTCTGGGGCCGGATATCCCATTATATCCATGTAGCGGGACCTTATTTCCCACGGATTGTTGCTATTATCTTCATCCTGAGATTCCAGGATCATAATTGTTTCTCGGTTTTCACCCAATTTGAAAACCTCTTCAGTTTGGACCACTTCCGCCATTGAAGGGCCTGATGATGCTGATGCAGCATCGGTAAGGGATGGATATTGCAATTTGTTAGCCTTCAAGTAGGCTTCAATATCAGCTTGGTGACCCTCGATTTGCCACGCCCACGAGAGGAATTTCCTCTTCCTCGACCCCTATCAGGTGGTCGATTCATCCTGCAAAATTATGCACAAGATAAAATATTTAGTTGATCCTGGAGATCCTGTATTGTCGACTGGAGCATTTCTATTTCCCAGTCTTGATCATCATCTGATCCATATTGAGCATAATGTTGAAGCATTGCTTCACGAATCCTGATCCATCGGATTAAATTGCTTCTATTATGGGGGCGGTTGAGAATTGTCATTTCAACTCTTGTATTGTATAATTCCCTCTGAATTTTTAACCATTGTTCAAAAATTGTTCTCTGTTGAACAAAATTTTGGTGATTCATCCCTGTAAGAATTCACGAGTAAGAAAATCAGGAAGGGAATTATTTTCCCCTTTGATGTATTCAATATCAAAGTCAAAGGCAGATAATTCAGACTGCCATCTAGCAAAAATTTGCTTTGAAGCCAAGTTTTTAATATCTTGCTTTAAAACTTGCTTTGCTGCACTGCAATCAACTCTGAGCAAAAATTGTTGATTAAGCAAGTCATCTTGAAATTTATTAACACATTTAATAATAGAAAGAATTTCTTTCTTTACAGTACTATAATTGGTTTGAGCATTTTTAAACAAACCAGAAGTAAATCTAACCAATTCTTCTTTATTAGAATTAGTGTTGTATTGCTTTAAGATACCTCCATAACCAATATTCGAGGCATCAGTTTCAACAATTTTCTTCCAATCCGGATTAGCTATTGCTAAACAAGGAAGCTGCTTAGCTTTCAATTTTATTTTTCTGACAGCTCTAGTATGCTGTTCTGACCAAGGTGGAGGATTCTTCTTAAGCCTATCATATAAAGGTGCAGAATCCTGTGCCAATTCTTTATAATAATCTCCAATATAATTGAGACTCCCAAGGAATCTCTGCAATTGAGTTTTATCCCTAATCTCATCGGGAAATTTTGAAGCAAATTCTATGCTTCTGTCAATGGGAATAATTTTTCCCTGGTGAATATTGTGTCCTAAGAACCTAATATTGGTTTGGAACAATTTCATCTTTGGTGCCGAGACAACAAGCCCATTTCTTTTAATCACATCTTTAAAAATTCTAAGATGTTTAACATGTTGATCTATGTTCTCCGAAAATATTAGAACATCATCAATATAGCAAATTGCAAAATCAGCATATTGATAAAAAATATCATTCATAATATTTTGAAACTCTGAAGGTGCATTCTTCAGACCAAATGGCATTACGTTCCATTCATAATGACCAAAAGGAACAGTAAAAGCTGTTTTGTATCGATCAGATTCCTGTATTTGAATTTGCCAATATCCAGATTTTAAATCAAATTTAGAAAAAATGACTGCCTTATTCAGTCGATCCAACAAATCTTTTTTATTGGGGATGGGATATCTTATCCACATCAAAACTTCATTTAATGGTTTATAATTGATAACCAATCTTGGAACACCTCGTTCCTTCTCAGCATTTTTATTGACATAAAAAGCTGTACAACTCCATGGGGAGTA
The DNA here is from genome assembly GCA_014282245.1 of Rhododendron simsii. Lineage (NCBI taxonomy): Eukaryota > Viridiplantae > Streptophyta > Magnoliopsida > Ericales > Ericaceae > Rhododendron > Rhododendron simsii. The sequence goes on along the minus strand of CM024956.1, from coordinate 10,017,330 downwards.
ACTCTTTCTTATTAATTGCTTTTTGAGCAAACTGTCAATTTCATTTTGACACAATTTCAAATATTCTTGTTTCATCTGAGAAGGCCTAGCTTTAGTAGGAATTCTTTTTTCATCAAAATCCTTCTCATAAGGTAATGAAACAATATATTTTTTCCTATCCCAGAAAGCATTTGGGATATCACTGCAAATTTCCTTTTTGAAATTTTCTTCAATTTGAGAAATTTTCTCTTTAAAAGAAGATTTTTGTAAAACTTCTTCAATATTCATAATTTGAATTTCTCTTTTAAGAAAATTTATTTGTTTATCTTTATGAGAAATTTTTCTCATGATATCATTTATTTCTTTGTATACAGGTGGAGACACAAATTCAAAGAAGATTTCGTGACCTTCTACCTGAGCAGTTATACCTGCAGTGCTGGTCTTCATTGGCAGCAGCATTGAAAGAAAAGGAGTGCCAAGTATTAACTCCTGTTGCAGATTTCTTATACAAAGAAAAGTTGTTTTCAAACAAACTCCTTTGTTACAAATGTAAACATTATTAAGTTTGTATTTAATGATCATTTTTGCTCCACTAGCATTAGTGAGGCTTTGAGAAGTTTTCTCAAAATATTGGGTTGGAATTATTCCTTCTTGGATGCAGTTCATGTCTGCACCACTATCAACCAAAGCAATTATATTGTTGATAGTATATTCTTTGTGAATTACCAAATTAACTTTAATGTGCCATTTTTGGTAAACCACTTTATTAATAGAATTCAAGTAAGCCAAATCATCATTCTTACTTGACTCACCTCTATTTTCTAAGACAACCAATCTTGTCTTAATGTCATAAAACTCTTGAATAGCCTTATTTTTGAAAGTTGTTAACAATTTAACTTCTGCTTTCAAAATATTTATTTCTGCTTTTAATTCAGGAATAGTAACAGGTTTCAAATTGTCAACCTGTTCTAATCTATCAAGAACAGTTTTCAAATTATAATTTTCATTAGGAAAACGGGGCTTTTCTTCCTCTTCTTCTTTCATTGAAGATAAGCAAGTTTCAATTACTTTTATTTTTAATTGAGGATCTTCAATTTGATCAATTATTTCTAAAAGACCCTGTTGTTTTTCAGTAAGCACATTGATACTGAGACCATTCATCTCAACTATTGCCTTCCAATAATTATCGGAAGCCGAACATTCAATGTCATTACAAGTGCAATTTTTAGCTATTTCTTCTTCTCCTGAAGAAGTTGAAGAAGTGTCTTCTTCACTAGAAAGATCATTTATTTGATCTTCGGGTTCAGATTCACTTGAATCAAGCAGTATTTTATAAAGAGTTTCTTTTAACTCTTCATCTAATTGGAGCTCATCTATTTTCTTCTTGGCCTTGCATTTATTTGCATAATGACCAATTTTACCGCATTTAAAACATTTTGCAGTAATTTTCTTATCAGATTTATTTTTCTGCTTTTTAGCAGAGCTATTCTTTGAACTAGATGGTTCATTTTTATCTTTGTCCTTATGTTTCTTTTTACCCGATTTTCTTTTCGAGTAATGTCGAGTAGCTTTATTACTACTCTTATTCTTTTGAGGTTTCCCATATTGGGGCATGTCGTAACCAAATTGGTCACAAAATTGTCCTAACTCTTGCTTACCAGTTAGGTTCTGCTTTTTCAATTGGTTATGCAATTTTATATCATTGCACAAAGTTAAACCCTCTTGAATTATTATCGCTATTAATTGACCATAGGTGTACCTATCATAGTCGATAGTTAAACCATTATTTTGGTCTCTCATTTTCTTCCTTATTTTCTCCGCAAAGAAATAAGGTAATCCATCCACAAATTTGGATTTCCAATGCTCGCTATTAGCATCAACTCTCTGCATGACTTTTGCGAGAAACACATCTTTATACCAACGAAAATGAGTTAACGTTGGACATTTCAAATTTTGAAGAAGTTCTCTACTTCTCTCACGTTGGTTATCCCAATGACCAACAAAATGTAAAATTATTGACTGGACTAGTGTGTAAACCGCATCTTGTCTCACACTACTACCAGGTTCAGTTTTAACAGCATTTAATATTTCTTGCCGTTGGCTTTCAGTGAGAACATTATCCCACCAACCTTTGATCATGCCAGTGAATCCCACTGTGATCCATCCAGCAATCTCCTTATCTTCATTTCTATTGTTTCGACATATTGTTTCGACATATACAGTGTACAACTTGAGCACTGCTTGAACTATTTTTTTTTTAAATTGGAACTGTTTATCTTATAAATAAGAAAGATTATACAATTTCTGCCAAGAATGAAGTAAATCTCTTATCATTACATACTTGATTGGACGTAAAATATCATTCTAATAATAAATCTGCGTCCTGATGAAGGGGTTTTCAAAGCCCGATAGACCTAAAAATTAACAAGAATGATTAAAACAAAAACAACAACAAAATGAACAGTATCGATCATCTTGATTCTGCTGCGGTCATCTGGCTACTGTACATTAGACTATAGCATAAGACATTGGTTTAGAAACAAATAAATTGAATTTATAGATTCTAATGGTACGTAGTTGCTGGCTCATTTTTTTTGAATGGTCAATCTAAACTATTAGGATTTAACGTCTTATTAATTATATCATTCTCGCCAAAATCGGTGATAATCTGATCTCAGCAACTACATGATCATAACATATTCGGTAGTTCCAAAGCCATTAAAATTCTATAGTGCAACTTGAGCTATTTTTTAAAATCGGAACCATCTATCTTTTACATAAGAGGGATCAGATCATTCCTGCCAAAAACAAAGTAAATCTCTAATTGTTACATATTTGATCGAACGTAATATATCATTCTAATAATGAATTTTTGTACCGATGAAAAACTTCGTACCCAAAGGCAACACGCTTCGCGTCGCCAATTGCAAAGATTGTTGGCGCCAAATATCCCGCCAAAAAATTTTCCTTGTGTCACCAATACATACCCAACGGCGACGCACTTCGTATCGCCGAATGGAAAAACTTTTGGCAACATCAAAATGTGTCGCCAATATAAATCCAACGGCAACGCATTTTTTGTTGTGTCGTCAATTCTGGTCGCCGAATGTGAAAATTATTGGCAACATCAAAGTGTGTCGCCAATACATACCCAACGGAGACGTATTTTTGGGCGTGTCAACAAAAGTCAGATTAGTTGTAGTGATTTAAGAGATTGTTAAGCTTAATAATATTGAGGTCCACAATGGTTACTTTTGGTCCATAACCAAAATAAGGAGCCAAATGCAATTTCATGTGGCCAAGCATTTGGAAGGACACAACTGAGTCGGGGGTGACTAATTCAGGCATTTTTCTGGTTTACGCATTTTATCAAATATATGGTGTTCTTTCTAGTGTTTTTTTTTTTTATCTAAACGAACACTAATTTTTTCCCCCCATATTCGTGGAACCTATCTTACCAAAGTATCACAAATCCACCACTCTCTTAATCTTTCAAGAAAAATTAGATGAGTTCTTGAATTTGGGAAAAAGTGCAACGTTCTTCATGTACTCAACCATATGGAGGAGGAATGAAAAAAGAATAAAACAGAAACAAAAAAGAAGAGTGAATTATCTTAATTTGGCGACGATGGGTTGAACTATTGTTAATCGAGAGGTATGAGCTTCATGGTTGGAGGGAAAGAAACAGAGGGAAAGAAGTAGAAGCTGTTTGTGTTAACGTCAGATTGAAGAGAAGGAGATTGAGAAGGCGCGTGAGATACAAGAGAAGGCGCGTGAAATACAATATAATTGATGTGGCATGGGATCCACACATTTTGGTTATTGAAAAAATGTTTCTAGTTTTGATTATTCAAACCTCAAAATTTGATTATTTTTATGTTGGTTGCTAAATTTGATTATAGCATTGTAAGCCTTATTTTGCACAACATTGTTAAATTTAAAATTTTTATACTTTTGATTATAGCATTGTGGACACTCTTACAAGGACTTATCCTAGGGTGTTTTAACAGCTCTTAATTATTACAGGGTTGAAAGAGATTGTGGATGTTGAAATGGGGATTGTGCCTACTTTTCCTAATTTTATCTGCACTTCCCATAATTTTGGCTTTATACTGTTTTGCCTGTTAGAATATATTACTAATCATATAATATCATAATCATGTCTTGATATGATTATGATATTTTATGATTCCCTTGATTTTATTTTGATTGTAATTTATTACGATTTCATTATAATCAGGATGATTTCCTTCCATAGTTAGACTCTATCCTCTTATATAAATAAAGACCTCATTGTACAGTTTTATTATTTATTGAAGTCTAATAATATACATGGAAAGTTCAAATTATCCAACAAGGAACATAGGCCAAAAAGAACTTTGAAATGACATGAAAGGAGTCTGCTTTGTACTATCAGACATAAAGGCATCCTCTCTTATGATGTTTAGGCACAACTAACCAATGTTTTGTGTAATGTGGATATATGAAGCAATGTTATTTGTGGTGTTGTCACTGTCCCAGCATCAAAGATGGTTTTGCCAAACTTACAATTCAAAAGAAAGGATAACAACTAGCAACAACCCAAGGATTACAATGGATACTTTGAAGGAAAACGATTTTGCACTCCACTTTCTTATAAATGTGCTCCAAATTGGGTTTTTAGTGCCTGTGTTGTGTGTAATTTAGATACTGAAAGATAAATTTTGAAGTAAATCTATAAGAAAAAATGTAGTGCAAAAAATCATTACCCTACTTTGAATACTACCACAATCCAAATTGGAACTCAACCCATGTTGTCAAATATTCAGAGCCGATGAAAGTTAGCATGAATTATCTCAAGAAATATGCATGCCATCAAAAGTACCTAAGAAAAAATCTTGCCAATAGTATTCCTCTGCTGTTTATAAATACAAGTACACAAAATTGGTATTTCTATTTCTTTTGCTTTGAGATTCAACTGAAGACGTAGTTTAATTCTACTTCTCTGCACTATGGAGGCCAGATTAAGGACTCCTCGTGTGAGGCTTTTCCCTGAGTTCCTGCTTGGAAGATGAAAGCTTGGACTATTTACTTCAAAACTGCAAAAGATGGGGACACTAAGGTTGATGTTGTCGACTCAGAATGCCCTTCGACGATCAAGTTAGTGCCTTTTAGGTGTTTGATCTGCGCCCCATTTGTGTTGAATATTTTAATTGGGCTTTAAGGCCTCTTAGGTTTCTGGTTTTGTCCATTGGGGTGTCCCTTTGGTTGGCACCTTGTCAATCAAGGGTTTTGGGTCTCGATCAGATGGGCACTTGTTGTCCTTCTCCTTGCTCCCGTCAGTCTTTGTAAACTTTCAAAAATTAATTAAAAAAAATGGTTTGCTATAATGGAATTGGTTTGGCCATGACACTGAAACTTGCACATGTACACAAAATGAGTTGTATTGCAATGGGCCGGGTTGGGCCATTTTGTTCAAAAAGTAAACTGGTGGAAGGAAATTGATGGATATGGTTGATTTGGAGTGACAAAAATGAAGAGAAGCTTCTTCTTCTTCTTAAGTTCTTAATTTCTTTGTTCTGCAATCAGTCCACCAAGGAGGGTTTTCAAGTTAAAGGCCAGGCTGCAGAGACTTGGGTGATGCGGCTATGGCCAGCCTAAAACCATATATATACCATCAAGGTATTGACTATTTATTTTCTAAAGAGTTCACGTAACCTTTTAATCATATGTTTTTGGCTGAATGAAGAACTAGAATAACATAGACTATTTTCCAAACATGTCGAAAAAGACGAAAATAATTTTGACGTAATTGATTTTCACACACCTTTTTTTGTTAGTGTTGACGCGTTTTTCTCTAAGAAACAGGAGGAAAAGAGCCCCAACCCATAAAACTTGAAAGATAAACTAGCTATGATTAGGTCCCGTTTGCGAAAGGGAAATAAGTATTTATTTTGTAAGAAGACAATTTCATGCTCAAAAATTATGTGCTTACGCAAATGATTTTTTTTATTAATATGGATCTTGTTTGATAGATCTCATTGAGATTTTTTATACAGTGCAAAAAAATTTGATAAATTATTTTCATTTACTTTATTTTTGAGTTTGAAAATGTGAAATAAGTACTTATTTTTCAAGAATGTGTTATAGAACGGAGCCAGTTGTGTGGTCGGGGACCCCTTTTTAGACTCTGATTCTTTTTAGTGATCCATGGCAGTTGCAAAGGAAAACTTGCACGAGCATAAAACCTCATGCTCATTGCACGTCGGCACGTCCCTCCATTTGCATGTTTTTGGCGGTTATATTTTACATCGAAACAAACGGAGCCTTTTATATTTTAATCTTCATTCATGTAAATTTACAATAATATCTTTTTTATTAATGAAAAAAAAACTAGCGAATATGTGGAAGTGCAATGACGAATTTCATGTGACTAAAGAAAAAAAACATTTTACATCGAAACAAACGGAGTCTTTATCTCTGGTTATCTTTGAGTTCCCTGAAATTGTTTTGTTTAACTACAAATTCACTTACACACATGCATGGATGCTACAATACACAATCCTATTTGTAAGTATGGTGTGCACCCCCTTAAATCATAATCAATTCACTTTACTAATTAAATATTCAATATACACTTTACTCAAGAGCTTATTTTGGGAAACTCCCCCTCAACATTTACCTCCGGAAAAATTGAAGAACACTCAAGTGTTGTTCTTATTAGCTTTTTGTGTTGGCTTTTGGGCTTTTTTGGTTTTGTCCTTGCTAAAAAAAATACTAGACGGCTTTGTTCGGTTGCCATTTCTATTTAGTTTTAGTTTTGAAAACCAATTATTACCCTACTTCTTTTTTCAATCATTACCCTATTTTTTTAATTATTACTTTCTCATCTCTCTCTATCTCTCTTCAATCATTACCCCTATTTTCAATCATTACTCTATTTCTCTCTCTACCCATTACCAAAACTAAACTAAACTAAACTCCCAACCAAACACAACCAGTGCTTTTTAATTTTGCATCAACCTTTTGTGGTTTAGAAGAATAAAAAATGTAAAAAATCATGACTTTTACTCAAATTTCTTAGAAATATCATAGAAAAGGCCTGAAAAGCCCTTCTTTTTTTTGGCTTTTTCTTGGATATTTTTAGAAATATTTTGTTAAATTTTGCTTTTTCCGATTTCTCTCGTCGAGACAAATCAATAATCAACAAAAATTAGACACAAAACTAATAGATATGGAAAAAAATTGAATAAGAACAAAACAAAAACAAAAAAGGCGGATGAATGAAAACCGGATAAATCGGACCGAAACGGGTTGAACCGGTTGAAACCGGACCGTAGTATCTCAACCGGTTCCGGTTTCTAAAAACTCCAAACCGGACAACCAGTTTCAACAGAAAAAATTTGGCAAAACCGGTCGAAACCAGACCGGTATCACCCCTAGTCACTTCTCTGATATGTTGGAACCATTGCCTTTTTTTTTTTGCTTGAACAGATTTTGAGCCCATAAGTGATTTGCATTACCCGTTTACGTTAGTGAATAACTTATGCATTATAATTTTTCAGTTGTCCTTATTCAATTTTTTTTTTTGCGTTTGTTAGTTTTACACTAAATTTTTATGTGATATGGTTAAGGACGAGAGGAATCAAAAAAGTAAAGAATTATGACTTTTAAACACGTAACTTGGGAAATATTCAAAAAAAAAAAAGTCTAAAAACTGACTTTTTGAGTTTTTTTTTAATATTTCCTAAAATACTTGTGTAAAACTGTCGAGAAGTTTGGTCCTCGGAGATTCAAATGGCACTTGGACAATGGGCTGATTTTTGTGCTAAAAATTCTCGCTGAAATTCTGGCCATTAGAAATTTTCATTTTCTTTTTTGTTGGAGGAGTAGCTTGGGCCATTAGAAATAACAGCAGTTGGGGTGGATTATAATAACCCCGTTCGTTTAAGGGTTTTGAAATTTGGATTCTAATCATTATTCTATTTTTCTTCAATCATTACTCTCATTTTTTTTCTTTATCTCTCCCATCATTACCCATATTTTTCGATCATTACTCTATTTCTCTCTACACTCATTATCTATAAATCCAATTCCAAAATTCCAAAACAAACGGGGTCTGGAAAATGGATTATGGATTCCATTTGCTCGGCAGCATTAATTGGACTCGATCACCATAGATTGGTGGTGAGATTGGATACTTAAATTAATCAAGGTGTGCGTAAGTTGATCCGAACACATGAGCGAATTGATCGACTTATCAAACTGACTTCCATCAGAACCAATCGATCAAATGTTACAGCCGTTTGGAATTAAAGCAAGGGTAAATTGAGTAGGAGGACATACTACAATAGTTTTTACCATGATAAAGACATAAATATTTTCCTTTAAAGTCTAAAGACATTATGCCCAAGATTTACAAATAGCCCCCCCAAAGTTGACCGGCGTTGACCAACGTTGACCGGCGTTGACCAACGTTGACCGGCGTTGACCGAGGTTGACCGGAGTTGACTGGCGTTGACCGGAGTTCACCGGCGTTGACCGACCTTGACCAAAGTTGACCGGCGTTGAAAGTGCCTAAAACCCTAGGGTACCCTATAAAAGTGCCTAAAATCTTATGGTACCCTATATATGAAAGTGCCTAAAACCGTAAGGTACCCTATGAAAGTGCCTAAACCGCTAAAATCCTATAATAGAAAAATGAATCCTAAAACCCTATAAAAGTGCCGAAAACCGTAGGGTACCACATGAAAGTGCCTAAAATTTTAGGGTACCCTATATATGAAAGTACCTAAAACTCTAGGGTACCCTATGAAAGTGCCTAAATCACTAAAATCCTATAATAGGAAAATGAACCCTAAAACCCTATAAAAGTGCCTAAAACCTTAGGGTACCCTATAAAAGTGTCTAAAATCCTAGGGTACCCTATGAAAGTGCAACAAAATCGAAAAACACAAAAAAAGAGACATATTTTGTGTTAGTCAAACAAGGCCCTTGTCTCATTTAAAATCATTTAAATGAAAAAAGACATTTTTTGTGTTAGCCAAACAAGGCCCTTGTCTCATTAAAAGCAATTTGGTCTTTTCACGGACCTTAAACTCTAAAATATTTTCATTAATGGACTTTACACATCACTGAAACTTAAGCTGGACTAAATCTACTTTGGTACCGCTTCTTTTGGACTTTAGACTAATTTGCTGTTAAAGCAAATGGAGTGATGGTTCGATCGTTGTATCAATCGGAATGCAATTAATATAAAAAGCGACTTTCTCTTTTCTGCTAGGGCACCATCAAAGAAACACAGCAGACAAAACATAGAGGGTTGCTTTGGGTTTTACTATGACGAGTATACAGAGCTGGTTGGGGTTTTTTCTCTTTAAAAAGATATGTACAGCGGCCAATTGAGGGACCGAGATCCGATCCCCAGTCCGACCCCAATCCGGACAGGGGCCTGTCTCACTCCTCTCTGCTGTTGATTTCGCAAATCAACGGTTGAGATGTGTTGAACATTTTTTTCTCCAAAACGACGTCGTTTTTGCTCAGCATATCTCAACCGTTGATTTGCGAAATCAACAGCCAAGACGAGTGGAAGAGGCCCATGTCCGGATTGGGGTCGGACAGGGAATCCGGCAACCCAATAGACTTTGTGCTAATTTCTCTGGGATTCTTATTGTGATTGTTGGTATTGATTTTGCAGAAAGGTAAAGTTGGTTATAAGGTTCTTCGGTTGGTGTGTGAGAAGAGAGGGGAGGAAAAATGGTCAAGCAGAAAAGAAGAATTGAAGGAACGAATTTGGGTTATTGAATCTTGATTTGCTTCTCTTGGTAAGATGTTATTCTACCTGCCAGTTTGATACCAATTATTAGTTTCCGTGGTTTGATTTTCTAGGATCTATAATGAAACCATCATAACTTGGGTTAAGAAACTATGTAGTTAGATTTGGTGGAAATTAGCTAAAACTTAACTTGAAAGTGCAGAACCTATGGATTTTGACTAAAAATACGTTGGTAGTATAAGGGCCTGTTTGATAAAACTGAAACTGAAAACTAAAAAATTAAGTACTGAAAATTGAATGCTGAAATTTTTAAGCTGAAAAGCTGTTTGATAAATATATTAAGTACTGAATTAAAAAAATGATGAAATAATTTTGTTCCAATTCTCTCTTAATTTACTAACAGTCACAATATACTTTTGGTAATGGTGGTGATTGTGATGATGGTGGTGGAGTGGTGGAGGTGGTGGTAGGAGCGGTGGTGGTGGTGGAGTAGTGGAGCTGGTGGTGGTGATGGTAATGGTGGAGCGGTGGTGGTGGTGGAGTGGTGGAGGAGGAGTGGTGGTAGTGGTGGTGGTGGTGGTGATAGTGGAAGAAGTGGTGGTGGTAGTGGAGGAAGTGGTGGTGATGTGGTGGTGGTGGTGGTGGTGGTAGTGGAGGAAGTGGTGGTGAAGCTAGCAGTGGTGATGTTGGGGTGAAGGAGTGGTGGTAGTGGAGATGGTGGTGGTGGAGGTGGTGGTGGAGGAGGAGTGGAGGTGGTGGTGGTGGCGGTGGTGGTGATGGTGGTGGAGTGGTGGGGTTGGTGGTAGTGGTGGAGTGGTGGCGGTGTGGGTGGGAGTGGTTGTGGTGGTGGTATGATGGTTGAATGTAAGTATACAAAAATCCAGCAAGAATTAAAGTAGCTCAAAGCTACTTAATTTTTTCAACTTTTTGACCTATATTTTAAGTGGTACTTAATTTGTTAAGTAATGTGAAATGTGGTTATCAAACCTACTGAATCACTTATTACTTAATTGATTCAGTATTAAGTGCTGAATTTAAGTTATCAAACAAGCCCTAAGTTACCCACTGAATTGGTTGTTCAAGAGCTCAAAATATACCTTAGTTGTGCTGAAACTTGGGACTTGAATATGAAATCAGTTGACTAATTACTGCAATCATGTTGGGTATTCCAGAAAATGTGTTTTTATATGCTGAAAGTTATTGGTGCCTAAATTGCTGAAATTGTTGAAAAGCTGTTTCTACACATTCACTAATCCTCAATACCTTTATTACCTGGTACATGTATTCTTTTCCTACTCTGCTTCTTCCATGTAAACTGTTCTTTCATTATGTAATAAGAGAAGTTAAGATTCAGATCGCCATTAAAAAGATAGCATATAGATGTATTCTCCATTTCAGAGCATGCATGTTTATGTGATCTTTTTTTTTATTATTTCATTATCACATAAACTGAGTTTATGCATATAGTATTTATTCGTATTTATAGTTATTAGAATGTCTCTCTACATACATACATATATAAGGGAAAGTACAGAAAACTGCATTTAGGGAAAACCACACAAAACTGCACTGCGGAAAAATTGCATTGCTAACTGTTATGTTAAACTACCTTGGTATATATGTTTAACTGTTATGTTTAAAAAAATCTCCCTTGGTTTCTCTATGAGAAAAAATTAGTACTTCCTCACTTTCTAATTCTACTACTTAGTCTTCATTTTCTAACTCTATGCCCTAAGCTTTAGAATTGCAGAGTGGTAACATTATTTCCCCTAAGAATCCTCTCTTGAGTCCTGTGTTTTACATATATATATAACTGCTGTAAAAGAACCTCTGGATTTTGTTTTGTTGTTAATCCTTCACTTTGCTCATTTACGCTAATCTTATTCGTTACTTCTGTTACCACACAATTCCAGCCCATGAAAATACCATGTCTTGGGATGATGGTTGTTTGAAGAGGCCAAGGATATCTGCTATGTTTTCTGCATTGATCTAATTTTGAATTTGTCCAGAAAATTTCCTTCAGATCATGCGTGTTTGTAACTGTTCTTATGACATATATGTAAGAAAACTCTCATTGCCAACACAAACCACACCACCTAATCAAACAACTGACAAAACATACTCAAATCTCCCTAATTTGCAGGATCAAATTCAATGTGGAAATCACAAATCCAACTGGAACAATTGAGTCAACAATATTTCCAGAAGTTGCAACAGAATTCTGTAGCCTCATGGCAGCGGATGCAATGGATGTAAAACAAGCATACTCAGATGTGGATAGCTTTGTTGAGGATGTAATCGTGAGTGGCAAACCGTGGGCATCAAAAGTGCCAGAGGTGTTGGCTAGTTCTCATGTGTTCATTTGTGCTCATGCTAATAGAGATAAAAGATGTGGTGTTTGTGGACCAGTTCTTATTGAGAAGTTTGAAGAGGAGATTGAAACAAGGGGATTGAAGGATCAGGTTTTTGTGAGAGCTTGTTCGCATATCAAGGGTCATAGATATGCTGGGAACATAATAATTTTCAGTCCAGATGCAGAAGGGAAAAATTGCTGGTCACTGGTTAGTTCACATTTGATGCATATTGCTTTAATTTTTTCCCCTTTTCTCTTGTAGCATTTAGTAGAAGGGATTCATTTGGTGCTGCCATGGTGTCAACAATGAGTCTTGTTATTTTGTAGGTATGGTTTTGTTAGTCTTGATGATGTGCTTGAAATGCTGGATCAGCATATTGGCAAGCGAGAAATCGTAGATCGCCTTTGGAGGTTTGTGTCTTTGAAGTTACTCTCTGTCTTTTGCCATGGATTTTTTTAGAATGTTATGTAGCTGTTGTGATGATTGGGCAATTTTCTTGAGATACTGGAGGTATGGGTTGCGTTATGCGCTTGACTGAGATTGTTGTTGCCTTGTAGGGGTTAATATTTTTTTACACTGTCTCTTTTAAGGGTTTCCAGTGAGTACTAATGGCAAGATGGCAGTTTATGTGCCCTTTTTTTTTTTTTAAATGTTTAACGGTTCTTGTGATAGATTTTTGGTTAGGAAGAGTTTCTTTTTGACCATTGATTTAATTGAGCTGCAAGTGGAGAAGCATTTATGACTTGTGAGGTCATTAGCAATTGGATATATTATTGACTCCAAGAGTGACTCCTCTATTACAAAAGTTATTCAGCAAACTGATTTTTTGGGGCTTTAAGTTTCGAGTAGGGGGAGATTTTACACCAGGGGCTTAGTTGAGGATATGGCTTCTCTCGTCCAGAACAAGTATCCTATTCATGCTAACTACCTTAGGAATTTGGTGTTGGAGTTTCCAGATTCGATGATATTAAAACCAAGCATTAAACATGAAGAGTACAAACATTATGGAATTTTTTGTTTGATGGTATTTAATGAAATGTGTAAATTCTTTATAAATAAAAAAATCTGTATCGAAAGTCGTGCAATTAGCCACAAAACGATGGAACTTATCCAAACCATGACTTCTGCAAACAACTACTTAAGACCGAACACTTGATAAAACTTATTCATACAACTTTTGCTATGATCAACTACATCTATAATATCAGGAACTACCAAAATCGATCTCCACAATGGGCATACCAGACGTGCCATGCACGTAGCCATGCACCTAGTACCTCAAAACAAACCTAGAGATGTTGTTTGGTGGATTTCCAGAGGATTGTTGAAAGGCTTGAGGATTCAAGGTGACGGCAATCAAGTACGGGGTACAGTGAACAAGAATTCGGCTATCGTTCTTGATTCAATTGTGAAGATTCTCAATTGTGTAGTAAGTTCGATTGTAACCGTACAATATTTTTCTATAGTGTTTGAGTGTAATAGTTGTGTTCCCTTATATAATTAAAATTTTCAAAAAGAACTAAAGAATGGAGACGGAAGGAGTATTCTATGTTATTCTAGTTTTCCATTTTAGCTAAAAACATATGATTAAAAGATAATGTGAACTCTTTAAAAAATAAATACTCCCTCCATCCCTTTTTAAATGTCCTGTTTCGTAATTCCAACTTATTAAAAAGACATCATTATTATACCTTTCACATCAACTTTTTCTTCCATTTCCCTACTTACGCATCATCATTACAATTTTACTCACTTACTTTTCAAAATGGAATCTACTTTTAGGGACAAAATAGACAATTCACCAACTTTTACCCACTAACTTTACAAAATGGACACTTATTAAGGGACAGCTCAAAATGAAATACCGGACTATAAATAAGGGACGAAAGGAGTACTAGTCAATACTTGGGCTATGATTCACTAAAGTTTTTTGAGGAAAAAATATAGCCCATTTTACAATTTCGTTCATACTAAGCAATATGTTTTTGTATTTTAATATATTTTGTTCACACTAACTAACAACTCTCCTTTACTTCCATATCCATCGACAACTTATTCATTACCATAAATAACTTGATATTTCTCAACATCTTAGAGTATCCACAATGCTATAATCAAAAGTAAAAGATTTTTAAAGTTAACAATGTTGGTGGAAAATATAACTCACAATGCTATAATCAAACTTAACAACCTCCTTAGAAATAATCAAATTTTGAGCTTTGGATAACCAAAATTAGCATTCTTTTGACAATAATCAAATTTTATAGATCCTACATATTCTCAATCAAACACACCAATTACTATACAAAATTGTTCTCTCTTCCCTTTTCCTCTCTCTCTTTCTTTTGAACAATATTTTGGGAAAAAAATATTTTACTAAAAAATTAATTTTTTTTTCAAAAATAGTTTTTCCAAAAAAAATTTCAAAAACTATTTTCCATTTCTAGTAAATAGTTTTTATTAATTTCAAAACTATTTTTAGAAAATTTATTTTCTATTGTTTACAGTTTTTTGTAGTTTGATATGATGTAACAAGTTTTGGTTATCCAATTTTGATTATACTATTGTAGACATCTACATTGCTAACCTTAGCAATCTCTTAGATAAATAATCAAAAGCTGATGTGGCATCTTTTGGTTATCAATTTTTGATTATAGCATTGTGAATACTCTTAGGAGGTGTTTCCGTTAAAAAATAAACGCTAAAAACGAAACGCATTTTACCATTTCGTTTTCACGAACAAAAAAGTTTCAGCGTTTTACCGGCCATCTTCTTTCTACTAACCAAAAAATTGTCAAAAAAATCTTTTTGCTACTGTAATTAACTCTACTCACAAATCTATCAACAATTTATTCACTACCAGAAATAACTTGACATTTCTCAATAACTTCTTTACCACCGAAAACATTTAAAGAACTTCTGAAGCACAAATAAAAATTTACAAATTTTTCATTATTAGAAATACCCTCTTATTCACCACAAAATAGTTAACAACGTGATTACTATTTTAAAAAAAAGGGAAATTGATTTTAGCACTCCAAAAATTGATGGAGGGGCTCCAAAATGATTTCGTTTTGTGTATCAATACAGTGCAATTTTGGAGCCCCTTTATCAATTTTTGAAGTGCCAAAATCACAATCCAAAAAAAAATTCAAAACTTATTCACTGCCCAAAATATCTCGCACAGTAAATTGATGGTATTGATGACTTCAGCACTCATCGTACGACCTCTGAACAAATTTATTAAAGAAAATTTATTTTAAATTTTCGTATGCAACACGCACACGCTGCCGCACGTGCCATGACGTCATGACGTACAAACCACCACATGCGTAAGAAATGGGGGAATGCGGTCCGTCCGTCCGTCCGTCCCATCGGTTGGGGCAAAAGAAACGAACGGTCCCGATCTCGCGGGACCGTTGCGAGGGCGACTTGAGATGGAGAGAATCTCGTGATTCGCAGCGGTCTCTGCAAAAGCCGACACAAAGTTCTGTACTCTTCTGAAACCTTTGCTCATCAAGTGGTCCCCACGCTGGTAAGATTAAAGTGACAGTCCGGTGCACGCAAGACCAGGGTCAGACAATCCAAAGATTCCAAACGCACCACCAACTTCTCGTCACTGATCTTCTGGTATAGCCACGGGCTGTTGTTCCTGAACTTGAGCATAGTCAACCCTGATGCTCTAAAACTCGTGTAGCGGTTGTTATAGACTTCCAAAACTCAGGGTCAGCTCTGAACTCGAGGGTCTCTAGCAAAAACGGAACTATAATTTTATTTTTAGCAGTGGCGAAATGTATACTAAAAAAATAAAAAATATGTATTATAATATTAATAGTCATCGGCTCCAGAAAAAAATTAAAATAACATAACAAAAACTGCAGTAAATGATGTTTTTCATTTGCACATGAAATATGAAAAAAGACTTAAACTTTAATTTTTGGTATCGATAATGCCACTCCAACAATAACAACAGAATCTATGTAGTCCTTAATCATTGGGGGTATGAGCAGGAAAGGATTGGAGATAGACTTAATCTTTGGCAATATGTACAAAGTGATTGCTCGCAGAATATTATTTAAACAGTAGCCCCATGTACTTATTTTGCTGCAGAACTATACCCTCAAATCAAAACCATGTGACATCAGAAAGGGCAGACCTAGAAACCCAATTCAATTTATGTGCACATTATTATGCTTCCTTCATTGATTGTCTAAAGTATCGGTATGCATAAAGATAATATGCCACTCCCCAAATTTATAATATCACTCCCTAGATCTCTATATAGATTTCTCAAATTGATAACCACACTTTCTTTTGGGAATGACATTATAAATTTGGAGAGTGACATTATAATTAAATTCCCCTAATTTTTTTAGGTTAAATTATTTTAGGGTTAGAATGTGGAGTTTTTTCTTCTTCTTAATTATACATCATCATTTATATTATTTCACTTTGGCCAATTGAATTTAGATTTAGAATACTTTTTTGGGTCTCATTTATTAAAAAATAATAATAGAATATTTATGAGTAGTATATAATAAAAAATAAGAAAAAAACCTAACAGTAGCGAGACTATATACGTTGGGGATAAAAAATATTCACTTATAATAATTGCATTTTTTATATTTCTTCTCATGGCGGCAGCCGCCACTAGATCCCCTTGATCCCATGTTCGAGAGTTGGTAGGGAGGGAGACGAGCTAATCCGAACTTGGTTTGGTTCCCATCACTTTTGCTTTATTTGGTTTGTGATTTGAATTATGTTTTTGGATAATAAGTGAAAAGATAAATTAAAATAATGATTGGAGAGAAATAGAGATGAGTAAAAAATTGAGAGAGATAGAGTGATGATAAATATTGAAAGTAATAATTGAGTTGAGAAATTTTTTTGAGTAGATTGGTGGATAAACAAGTCATTCGTATGTATTGTCGGGGTTTAGAGTTTTTCAATTAAAATTAGAAGGCTGGGATATTTGGGAGCGTCAATTTTTCCTACTTTTTTTGCATTTCTTTTCTGACATTTTGTTTTTTTGAATTATGGCGAGAATGTATCATGAATCAATAGAGTACTTAAATTTACGTTTGACAAAAAAAAAAATCATTAAAGTACTTGGAAGATATTTGCAGATTGTATTTTTGCTTAATATATTCCGTAGATAAGTACTTATTTGTAATTTTCAAGTTCAAAAATAATAGACTAGCTGAAATCCAAAAATATGCAATATATATCTTATTTGATAGATCTCGATGAGATCTTTTAAACTATGCAGAAAAAAAGTAAAAAATTATTTTTTTTAATCTCATTATTTTTTAACTTGAAAATTGGAAATAAACACTTATTTCTTGAGAAGATTTTCCGAAACGGGATCTAAACAAAATTCAAAAAGTGAAAAATTAGAAGTCAAAAAACTTATCTCCTCTTACTTGTGGCTGATGCTCTTGGTAGTGGATTAGATAGTAATTTAATTTTCTTCTAACATATGACTAAAATAATCTGTGCGAGTATTATGCATATAAATATCTTGTAGTATTTGATTACCATGATAAAGACTCCATGAAATCACAAGGGATGATCTCCACTCTCATCCTTGAAAATGGACTGGACTCTCCTCTTTTCCTATTTCCAGGCTCTTTTCAGCTCACTTTGATTATCCAAACCTTATTCATTCTAAAATTTATCAAGAACATTAACCGTAGGAAAAATACGGTTGGTCATATACCGTTTGACATGCTTTCGAAACATATTTTTCTTAGAACATAAAAAGATTACACCAAATCGGAATCCATTCAACTCATTTGTCTCAAAACATCAGTACATTCAGAAATTATATCAACCGGTTTGCTTTTTAGTTGTTTTCTTTTGTTTCTCCGGTTGGTTTCTTCCATGCCAGCAGTGTCTCTTGGTCTGTTTTCTCCAGATCCGATGACGGGGTAGTGAAATTAATAATTTTTTGTTGTTTGCGTGTCTGTTGGTCCTCAAATTGTATCTAGTCTCGTCGTGATTGCGAGAATCTGTAGGCGATTTGCCCTTTTGTGTTCAAAGCTTGCTGTGACAGCGGAGGCTCGAACGAAGTGCATCCAGTCCCTCATGACAGTGAGGACTTGTTCGTCAACGTTCTGTGCCCTTTTGATAGGAGCGTTCGGCGATTGACTTAGTTGGATAGCAATTCGGGTGGAATTTCCATCCACGTTTGTTGTTTGCTCTAATGTGGTTTCGGCGCCACCTTGAGGTGACTTAGTGTCTCGATTTCTAACTCCACAAATTTTATTGTCAATTGTATAGAGTTTGCTTGGTTGTAACTCCATATCTCAGTATTTGAATGAAATCATTGGCTTTCTTCGGTTTTCAATTTAGTTTTAGTTTTAGTTTTGTTTTCAATCATTACTCTACTTCTTTCTTCAATCATTACCATATTTTTTCAATTATTATTTTCTCATCTCTCTCTATCTCTCTCCAATTATTATTCATATATTTAATCATTACTCTATTCCTCTCTCCACCCATTACCAAAACTAAACTAAACTATCAACTAAATACTACCCTTGTAACTGTCAGATAGTTTTAATTAATACAAGATGTGCTTCAGATGAGGGCTAGTTCTGTTGATCAAAATTCTTACATTTTCCTTAAAAAAAATGTGCTAAAAAATCAAAGACCACAAGTATATCGCAAACGACAAAACGAATTAATTGAGCGAGCAAATTTAGCCTAGGAATGCATCACACCAAAGAATACTCTTTTGTTTTCAACCTCTCTCTCTTTGTCCTCTCTCCCATCTTTCTCCTTGAAGAGTGAAGACCACCGTAACTTTACACGGTACCACTACCCCAAAAAGCCTTGAAATTAGCCTCATCTCGATTCTACCACTCTCTCTCTCTCTCTCTCTCTCTCTCTCTCAAAGTCCTCTCTCCCTCAGAGCTACATCCCTACCATGCCATGAAGGAAAGAGCTAGTTATATGCTCTTATAAAACAAAAAGACACTGGGTCTCTCTCTCTCTCTCTCTCTCTCTCTCCTGTTTGATTTGTAATGAGAGAGAGTTTGTGCAAGAAATTCTGCTAAACTTGGAAGGCAAAAATGGGAGTAGAGAGTAGGTGGAAATCATTGGCGCCGAACGTGGCTCCGGTGAGCAGCGTAGACAGAGATGAGAGTCTGGGTCATTTTGAGAAATCCGTGGATGCGGTGTCGTTTGGGTTCGTGGCCACTGCCATCCTCATTGCCATGTTCGTCGTTATGGCCATCTTCGAGAGGTTTCTCCGGCCGAGATCCGCCGGCTCCGGTGGCCGGAATCTCGGGGATCTTGAGGCTCAGATGACTGCTGGCGGGAAGCTCAATTACCCATCCCCTAAAGTACTCTCCCTCCCTCCCTCCCTCCCTCTCTCTACATATATACAGGATGTATGTACATACATATACGTCTATTTCTGTGTATGTTTATGTATATTTCTAGAGGTTTTGAGATACTACTGCTTTCATTTTATGGGAAATCTTTTGGGTAATTACTAGTCAAGTTTCTGTTTTTCTGTTGTCTATGTTTTGTGAACTGTAATGAATAGAGAAACTAACTTTATTGCCACAATTAGCGGCGTTTCCGCTAAGCTAAAAGTTGTGGACTACTTTTTGTAGCACTCTTTTAATCAAGTTGTTTCCACTAAACTAGGAATATAACTTAAAATCGTGTAGCGTTCCAGGAAAAGGGAGAGGCCAAAGGCAGAACGGAGGTGAAAAAAGTTTTAGTTTGGTGAAAATAACTCAACTTTTATTTTCCAAAAAAAAAAACTCAACTTTTAATAATAAGTTATAGATGTAAAAGATAGCAGAGACATGGCCTTATTTACTGTACTTGTGGGTGTAATTATGGATAATCCTTGCAATTTGACTGGTGCTTCTTGCTTGTACAATTATGCTAATTATTGGTGCTCATACTACTTTCATTATTTATCTACTTTTCCTCTTTTTTGACATTTCCCACTTTTAATGATTTTTCTCCTTTTTCAGTTAGCTCTGCTGTATTTCAATGACAATTTTGGAAAAAAAAGAATCATCTTTATGGACAACTAGAAAAGGAAAATTGAAAAATCCCTCCTTTACTGATTAAGACAAGGCTAGGGGACATCATCTCAGATGTACATTTCCATTCTGAGGTGCATTGAAATTCATTTTGCTGAAAATTTTCTTAGGAACAAATTTTATTTATTTGGTTTATTCATCCATCAAGTTTAAATTCATCCAGTTGCTAGCATACTAGAACAATTCTTTAAAAAAAAGAAAAGAGAGTAGATATATAACTAACCTCAATGGTGGAATCAGCCCGAGCCTAGCATCGTATAAGGAACAAGATTGCCAGTCCCGGAGGAGTTTTTCATCCAGCGAAGTGAGAATGGTTTCCGGTGGTCCTTTCCTTTGGTTAGGAGGTCCTGTGGCCATTTCATTTCGAAGGAAAATGTCGGTTTGTAATAGTAATTTGATTTTTTCAACATTTGAGCCTGCTGAGTGAAATTCATTATTAGTCCAATTAATCATATCCACCGAGAATTTTACTAACAAGTTTGAATTTTATAAAGAGACTCCATTACGGAATACTGCATTACTAAGTTTAAAAAAAAAAAACAGAGAGAGGGAAAGAGTATAATTTTCATAGATCCACCTGCTTCAGTATCGTTCGAGAACATTTTCTGAATGAATTTTCTTTATATTTAGCTATTGATGTGCACGCATATGATTCGAAATATGTCGTAAAGAAGTTTATGATAATGTTATTTATGTAGGTGTACAACCTGGAAGGCTGTAACATTAGTAGAAGGGATATTAGTATTAGGGGTGTGTCAGCTTTTTTTTTTTCCTTTGTTTCTTTGGGCTTAATGTGTCCCATGTTGTATCACAGCATGTGTTCTTGTCTATAAGCTGCATAGCACAAAAACCATAATTTGTACCAAACTTTTTATCGAACTTTTAGCACATTTAAGATAAGCACACCCCATGTGCCTTGTGATAAAGAGATCTGTAACAGTCAAGTGGGCACCATTGATTCCTACCTCATGTGCTGATTTAGTCTAAAAAACACAGCTCAGTTGGATAAATATGAAATTGTATGCTTTCCAGGTTTCCCTATTTTGGACTCTGAACTTTTCTTGTTTGTTCGATTTTTTGCGAAAATTTTGTCAAGACCGCTCGACGTGTCATTAAATGAACATTCTAAATTATACATAAAAAAGTATAATCGTTGTTTTGAAATCGAAAAACCTTTAACCTTGTAGGTTTGTTTAGCTGGCCAGAGCCCATGTAACTCCTTAGGACGTCTGTGGGTTCCTCTCCTCTCCACGGAAGCTTCTTCTCTCTTACTCGCTCTGGACATGTATTTTTGGTGGTTGATTTTTTGGGCTTCGTGTATGGGAGGTGGTGGTGTTGGACTATATGTCACACTGGAAATGTTAGTGTAACGTAAATCTCATGTAATTTGTATGCTATACTTACCGATTTGACCAAAAACATTGACATTCCTAACCTCGAGTCACTTGGGTTTTTTTGCAATTCGTTTGTCAATATTTCCTGATCATGATGCCATGTAATCTTGTCTGCTTTGTGCTAATGTTAATCAACACATACAGCTTGCTTCTCGTCTTCCTTGAAGTAATTTCAAATGGTTTCACAGAACTCATCGTACTAGGTCTCCGATTCATTTCTTAAGATGCTTGTGAATTTATTTACTCGCTCAATTTGCAGATAACCACTTATGCCAGAGGGGTGTCGGTGTTGATGCCTGGAGAAAACACTCCAACCTTCATTGCACATCCTGCTCCTGCACCGTGTCCTTCGGAGGGCATCTTACGACCGATGCATCAACAGAACACTCTTTCCAAACCGACCTCAAGCTCAGTCACAAGCTAGCAAGCTCAGTGACTAGGAAAAAAGAAAAAAAAGAGGGCTACAAAAACGCTGGGTGATTGTTAATAGCTTGGCACGGGGATGGTGGGCCTGCTCGCTGACATTCGCTCAAAAGTCCACCATTTCAGAAACGCTATTGTGTAGAGGGGAAACAGCTGACTTTCCGCCTCATGGCCTGAGGAAAAGTGGCTAAGGTGAAGCAGGACCATTGCTACAAATGTTAAATATACTGATAGAACCAGTAGCACGACACTGAGATAAATTGTTGCTCAGGTAGTACGAGGCAACAAGGCATAGCAACAACGGGTTGTTTTTTGCTACTTTTCTTCAGGAGATAAGTCAGTTGTCCCTCCTTTACAGCGTTATGGTCTCGGTCGCTCTTATTTGGTGGTCTTTTGAGCATGTCTTTGGGGCAAGGCCCGTCATCGAGAGTGGGGAGGACACGTTGAACTGTACTTTGCTGTTAACTCAATAACACCCGCCCTTTGTGAAGTTCGTATCCATATCTGTATTGACATCAGAATGGAGCCGAAGGTCAAGTTTCATACGCATTCTACTTATTTTATGTGCATATTAAACCCATGGAGTTCAAGAAGTCGAGCATTCGTCTCTGCCATGTGCATCAAAGCAACGCTTTGCTTCATTTCTCTCCTATATTATCAGGCCTTTCAACTATTGCTGATTATAGTGATCCCTTCCTTCTGCTGCGTAGGGCGTTTGCATTGTACTATGTGAGCTCTTCTCAGCTGGATTTTACATTTTGCCATGAAATTCCTGTTCTCCAAAAAAAAAAAAGACTTCGCAAATCAAATGCACCCACTTTTCGTTTCTTTCATAGCATGAAGAATTTCAGTTGAACTAGTGATTAGGAATGCACTGGTGATCTTTACCTGCTGGGGTAATTTTTCAAAATTTGGCTAGACTTGAGAAAATATTTGAAGTGTGTAAGTCTGGAGGAAATGCAATTACTTAAATTTGGTAGTTAAAAAAGAGTGTTGCTCCTTCATGGAAATTAAAGTGCACTTTTCTGGATCCACATTAAAGTTTTTTTTTTTTTTTGGAACTTTTGAAGGCTAAGGCACAGAGTCAGATTACTATGTTAAGAGAGGTGAACTGAGTGAGACTTTTGAAGCTCTGGAATTTTCAGAGCTAGAGAACGTTCTTAGCTCTGAGAACGTTTTCAACATACGCCTAGACTTTAGTGGTAATACTGACAGCTCTAGATGTTTTAGAGTTGAGAACGCTCTCAGCACACGCCTAGACTAAATGTTAATTCGTTTTCAGACATTTTTTCAGCACACGTCTA
Source organism: Rhododendron simsii (assembly GCA_014282245.1). NCBI lineage: Eukaryota > Viridiplantae > Streptophyta > Magnoliopsida > Ericales > Ericaceae > Rhododendron > Rhododendron simsii. The sequence continues at coordinate 9,994,053 of CM024956.1, read as the reverse complement.
GACTTACTGGTAGTTAAAAAGAGTGTTGCTCCTTCATGGAAATTAAAGTGCACTTTTCTGGATCCACATTAAAGGTTTTTTTTTTTTCTATTCGCTAACCCAAGATATAACTATGTTAAGAGAGGTGCCTGAGGGGCGTTTTGGTGGATAAAAAAAAAAAAAAAAACAATATTAAGATGTTAATTTCAAAGTAGACATGCATTGTCGATGAATAAAATTTTCATTTTACAATTTTTACAAAAGGACGTCTAATATTTTTGAAAACGACGGGACAGCCTCATTCGTAATGCCATGATGCTTGGGATTTTTGTTTTATGCATTTGAACTAACCAGAGACAGCCTTATGCTTGAAAACGACGACACACCCTTATGTTTGCTGAAAACTCAATGCAAAAAGAAACCATGATTGCTCCTGTCTCTTGTAGGTTTCGAAAATAATTTGCCTGTCCCGGTCAGAGTTGTGGGCTAACATTAACTTATCGGGAGCCCATCCTGTGCACTACCACCATTTGAGCCGTCCGTTCAGCATTTCAATGATTCAGATTTTATTTTGGTAATGAATAGTTCGGATGCTACAAGGTGTTGGGATGAGATCTGAACCGTACCATGGGTTTATGGTAAATGTACAAATTGGAAAGGTAAAGGTGGGTGGCCATGGGCAGGTTATGATTCCCTCCATTCTCTTTATCTTTCTTATCCCACCACATTCCAATTTTTTTGTCACCACACTAGACTGGACCAACAAAGGAGATTCATTCATCATGTTGCATCCAAGAATACGTGGAAAAAATCATTTCGATCGGACATCTGTTTCTAAATGTATAAACATTTTATTATGGAAGTATTAAGATAAAAACCATATTCGTTCATTTATGTTCTTATAGAACAAAATATGATTTGTCCATGAACCTTTCAATCCTCACTTCGTGCCTACTCCGTAACTCATCCACGAACCTTTCCACCCTGCCTCACTTCGTGCCTGCTCCATAACTTTCATAATGTCTTGCCACCCGATTGAGATTTCCATTCAAATTTTCGGTCTAGTATGCTTCTCTCTATTATTTGTTCTCTTTTTTAATGGAGATCTAGCGAAAAAAGAAAGAAAGATTTTTCTACATATTGATGGGAGTGTTGGTTATAAACTAACTAAAAGTATGTAATGCATGAGCGTAATGTCTCTCGAAAACATGTCATTGTAAATTTATGGGAGTGAGTATGCAGAATGGAAGCTAAAAATACCTTAATTTGAAGATATATAACCATACCTTAATTGGAAGATATATAACCTCCAACAGCCTCTAAAATACCTTAATTGGAAGACATATAATCTAGTTAGAGCATCTCTAACTGCCTCGCCTCTATTCCGATTTGGGGGAATTGCCGAGCCAAATGGATCAAACTCTTCTTCCAACAGCCTCGCCTTCCTCCTCGACAAATCCCCCTATGCTACCGTGACTCGTTGGGTGGCAATTCACTATAGCCCTGGCCCCTTGGCATCTCTCTCTCTCTCTCTCTCTCTCTCTCAAACCAAAACGAACACCACTATTTGCCAACCAAATTTTAAAAAAAATTGAAAACCTGGTTCACGCTATGCGACTTCCTTGTGTTTACACCGTAGTCTGCGGAGGAAAAACAATTGTGCTACAGTCATCGCACACTTCTACCACACGGCTAGTGGAAATCACCCCGAACTCCACAAAATATTGAATAATACCAATAAATTTTAAAACAATTTTTTATGAGATTTTACTAAAAATCAAATCCGACGAATACGGATGGATTTGTTTTCTGAATTCGTAAAAGCAAAAGTGAACAATTATCCATTGGAGCTTACAGGGTCCCATAAAAAATCCAAAATGCTAGAGGCACATCACCTAGAGGCACATCAACCACACCCCCTCACATACAGGTGGGTCCCACTGGAACGGATTCCATTTGTATGTGAGAGAGGTGTGATTAATGTGTCTCTAAAGTGATGTGCCTCTAGCAGTGTTCATAAAAAATTACTTGAGCTTCTCTCGATTAACCCACAAGCTTCATCCAAAAGTGGGAACATTACATTATTACCAAAAAAAAAGTGGGAACATTACATAGATATCAGTAGCCATTAACCACACATTCCAACAAAGATGTATAATGTCAAAACAAATCTTTTGACTAACAAAACACCAAACAGCTTTTGGAAAACAAAAAACAGTGCCGGAAATAAAGAAAAAAGAAAAGAAAATTTATGTAAATGGTCTTCCTAATTTCACCAGAATTTTATTTTCGTTATTCAAAAATCAATTATAACTCTTTTGACTTTCAAGTTTTCAGATTAAGGACATATTTGGTAAGAACAACAACATTCAAACTGCCCTCAAGCTGATTTTCCTGTCTAATTTGACTAACAAACATTATGAATTGTACCAACTTCGTACGAAATCAAACTTGAAGGTCAAAGAGTTGCAATTGATACTTGAAGTACGAAAATGAGACTCAGGTAAAACTAGAATAGCCATTTTTTCAAATTTTCCAAAAAGAATAGGCAACGAAAAAAATTTCCTTCATGTAAACACACCAATTACGTTACAAACACGCCTCTTAACCACTCCCTAAATATTACTCTCTCACAAACAATGAAGCCTGCAGATATGTAAAAGCCTACTGCTTGTGAGAGAGGCGTATCTAGAGAGGGGCCGAGAGACATGTCAGGAGAGCATTTCCGTAAACCCAGCCCACAAGAGAAATAATCAAGTTCACACTATTTTCAAACACAACTATATCCGAAATCATTCGATGGCCTCTAAAATTAAACTACCGCGATTTTATTTACAACAATGGCCCTGTAACCGTGGAAGTTCACTGTTAACACCACGCGTTCGCCGTTCACGGATATCACGAGGAAACTTCCTAAACAAAAAGTACGGACCAACATAAAGACGCATATACCCCTCACCGCCAGCAAACAATTTCCACCGTCAGAGAAAGATAAAGCACTCGAGAGACACATTGGGGTCGTCAAGCGACTTCTCCGCCGCCGTCTCCGGCACCGCCGCGCCGCCGTCTCCGCCGTCCCTCCTCCCCGCCGGCGTCCTCGACCGTCGATCCTGACCCCCGGCCGATCTCACCGGCCTCCGCACTCCTCCCTCCCCGCGCGTCGCCGGCGACCTCGACCTCCTGCCTGAACCCTCGCCGGCATCCCGCCGTAGCACATTCGACGGCCCCGCATTCCGCCGCGCAGGCGTCACATTCCGGCCCTGACTTACCTGTCCCCTCTTTGCCGGCGAAGGCTCCGACCGCCTCGCCGAAGTCCTGCCTCCGCCCGCCACCGCCGGTCTCTTACGGCGGGCATTCTTCACCGGAGACCTGTGGCGAACGCGCTGAGTTACTTCGCCCTCGTTCTCAATAAAGTTCTCCGTCACCGTCGACAAGCTCTCGCTGAAGCTGTACAGCTCCGAAAGGTCGGACACCTCGGAAACGATCTCGTCCGGCGGCTTAACCGCAGGCGTCGGCTGGATCCTCGGCTGGTCGGCCACTGGGTGCAGGTGATCGGGGGGCTGATGATAGCTGCTGCTGCTGCTGCTGCCGTTCGGTTTAATCGCAGCCGTTGGTTGGTGGATCCTCGGCTGCTCCGCTACTGGGTGCAGGTGATTGGGGGGCTGATGGTGATGATTGTCGTACCTGCTGTTCAGCCTAATCGCAGCCGTTGGTTGGATCTTTGGCTGCTCGGGTACTACTGGGTGCAGATGGTTCTTGTAGGTGGGGCTTGACTTTGGAGTGGGTGGTTTGGGGAAGGGGGTTTCGGAGAGGACTTCTTTCACTGTTTCTTCTTCGACAGGTTGCGGCGGAGGAGGAGGAGCTCCGGCGTAGGGGTTGGGCTTAGGCGAATCTGGGTTTGGTTTGTGGGATTTGGGTTTGGTAGTGGTGGGGGTGGTGGTGCTTAGACAGCAACCCATTTGGGGTTTATGCAAGAATAATCAAGAGAGTGAGGTGAGTGGGTGGATCAGTGAAATGGCACTGGCTACTTGGGGAGAGTGTTTATTGCTCTGTGGATTTTGACTGCAAATTAGGAGTGATGAAAGGAGGGGTGTGAAATTGTTTGCATCGGTTGTTGAGTGAAAGTGTGAATTGTGGTGTGGGGTGTGGTTGGTTGATCAGACATGGGGCTATTCACAATACAGGGCGTCCGTAGTACTACTATGTATATTGGGGGATTTTGTGGGGGACCCTATCGAGGATTGTGTGAGTAAAAAATGGGAGTGCAGCACCGTTGGCGGCAAATCTTTACAATTGGTGCCGGGCCCGGTTGCTTTCGAGTTTCACCCCCCCAACCCCCTTCGTTCTCTTGTTGGGGAATGGAGGGTCACCTACTTTTTTCTTCTCAAGGAACATAAAACAAAATACTGTACGAATATCTCCTCTCTTTTTTAACAGGAAATACTTAACTCATCTAGTTGTAATTACTAGGGAAGCACAAAAAACAAAATTTAAATATATAAAAGAGAAAAAAGTCAAAAGCATCTGGTCCGGGGATGAAACTCGCCAATTTGCTCGTAGGTGTGCTTGGAGAAACCATGATCTGTAATGAGTCAGAGCATCCACATTTGTCTCGTTACTTGCCTGTCAGCGGTATAATAAAGAGTCAAACCGACAGAAATTACATGCATCAGCCTCACTACCGCCCTCTCTATTTTGCAATTGGAGTAGCTTTGCTACAGTGCATCTTTATTTCCCATGAGACACTATTCATTCCTTTAATTATTATTTTACTATTTACTAATTTACACTTCTTATGACTCCTTTGTTATTCTGTTTTTTTTTTTTTGATTGGCTATTCTGTTTTTCTTTTTTAGTAAATGGATGTTTGGACCAGCTCGTGTGCATCTCAAAAAAAAATCAGTTATTCCATTTTCTTATAATCGGATATCCGGGTCAGCTTGCACGTATTTCGATTAATTCGAAGGTTCTAAAAGTAATGACTGGACATAATCTCAGTGGCCCTGTGAATTTTGAACATGCGACCTCATTGGTCAAACATTTAATTTCTTTCTCATGCCCACTCTGCCAACTCCATGGTATTGTAAAAAAATTAGGTGTTTTAATTTTTCAATTCGTTTGAACCAGTGCGAAGATCTTAATTTTTTGATCATTTTATCTTAAAGGGTCATAATTAATTTTTGTCTCTAGAACTCTTCTAATCAAGTATTTGCTCTACAGAGTCCCAAATAAAAAGCAGATACTTAATTATGATAGCCCTAGAGACCAAAATTAACTATGATCCATTACAATAATATGATCAGAATAACAAGATGTTTGCATCAGAAAAACAAGATGTTTACATCGGTTTAAATGGATTAAAAATTGGCTCTAGGGCTCTCATGTACGAACCCTAAGAGAGTCATAAACCAAATGAGGAGCAAATATGTACTTAATTATGAGAGAAATGTGGGAACAAATAAAGAAAATACAAATGTATGGATATTTAATTGAGTAGAAAGTAAGAGTAAAGAGTCTAATGCAGTAGACATTTTAAAAGTGAGTAGCTAAAGTAACAAAGTGGATTTTTAAGGTGTAATAAAATTTGAAGAGGTTGATGCGGATGCTCTTGGAGCTCGTTTTAGTCGCGGTTTGCCGTTGGATAGCTTGAAAACCCGTCGTCAGGCTGATCGGATCCGACAATCAAAACCATAAATTTGATCATAAGGGAGAATGAGAAAATTTTTGTTCGTAAGAGAAGATTCTCAACCCTCTCACAACTATAAGAGTAAGAGAGGAGGGGAAGGGGGACGGAGGAGAGGTTAGAATTGTTGGGGAAGGGAAAGAAAGAACTTGGGGGAGGGGGCGGGCTCTCTAGGGTAGGGCGAGAGGCTCTCAACTTAATCCAAGACTATTCTCTCTCTCTCTCTCTCTCTCTCTCAATTTTTGTTTTCTCCTCGTCTTCTTAATAGGTGCCCTCGCAAATTTCATACAGTTCAATATGTTTTTGAAAGACGTTTTGACGATTGTGCTCATGTGACTAAAGTATAACAATACTGAATCAATTCTATTTATATTTTCCAATTTAAATATAATAATAACCTTGTTAATTTTGGTGACAAGTACGATTGGTACTTTTGGCTGAACTACTCTACCAGCAATGCCACCAAAACCAAAAAATTGCACCACATTCTAATGTGATATTACTAGACATTGGGTAGTCTTATAGTAATTCACAATAAAGTAGTGCTACATTGACACATTATATACAATATTGTATATAAATTATTGTGTATGTGGATTCTTTTTCTAAATGTATACCCAAAAATTAGAGGCAAGAGGTAGTTAGACATTCCCTCCATCCTCATTTGTTGGCTCTTTTTTGTTGTCTCCAAAAAGTTGGCTTTGTCAAAGCGATCAAAAATTGATGAGTTGACTAATTTGCCATTCCCTTTGAAAATAATTATTAGGAATAAGAAAATGCAACGACAATGTACCTACTCCTTTCAAGACTTAAAGAGTAAAGAGAAAAAAAAATATACAACAAATGGAATCTATGAAAATTAAGTCGTTTTATTAAAAAAATATATCTTTCGTACTGCCCATGAATTTACGAAAAATATCGATAATTGAAAAGCATAACCTAAGAATATCCACATGAAGCCATGGAAAGTTTTATTTTTTATTTTATCAAAATAAAATAAAATAAAAAAGCCCTGTAATTACCATGAGAAATCACCCGGGGTCCACATTCTAATTGGGATTCCTCTCACAAACAAATACAACCCTGAGGTCCACAGTATAATTTGGTAAAAAGTCAGTGTTCTGAAAGATAAATAAATACAAAATTCCACAACGCCCAGGACCACAAGTGTGGTGTCCCCATTAACAACTCAAAAGGTGAGCGGTGAGCCAAACTATTAGGATTTAGGACTTGATCATCATTTCGAAAACTATGATGAATGCCGTTGATATTATTGTGGCACAGAGGTTTATTGATAATAAAATCGAATTGAACTTCTTTCGAGTTTCAAGTACATTTACTAAAATTAAATAGTGTTAGTTAACTTTTGCATACCTAAGGGTTTACTCCGTATTTGATTAGCGAGAAAAATATAACGGAAAGAGAAAATAAGAGAAAGTGAAGTAAAAGAAAAAAAAAAATTCTCTTGCATCCGTTTGATTAAGATGAAAGTTTTGCATGAAAATAAAGAAGTCAGAGTAATTATTTTTATTCTAGGATATTTTTGCTAATTAAACACCAAAAAAGTACTATATTTTTTTCTTTCTTGCACTTTCTATTATTATCTCGTTAGTTAAACTGACCCTTAGAGGGAGACAATTGGATACGTGTGCAATCAAGGCAGAGCTTCTTGTTTTCCCTATCGTAGCCCAAATTGATCGATGTTACTCAATTGGTAAAGCCCAATAGTTTTAGGATCGTGAAACTGGTAAATTGCCAAAGCAAGTGGCTCTCGTTCTTTTGAACGCCAAGCATTAGCAATTTAGCTCCAAGTTCAAGCTTCATGTCAAAGGAACATGAATGAAATTTTTCCAAAAAACACCACAAGGATTATTCCTACAGAAAAAGGAGTGAACAGTTTCATGTCCCTCGGCCAAAATACACAAATGGAGTAGCCCGCGCACCAATCTCATACAGTATCACTAATCCACGTAGATGAGTGAGCTGAGGGCTCATGCACAAAAAGCCTTTGCTTTTAGGCCCCATGCTAATCAAGCTTATCAGAAGGCCTCAATATTTTTTAAAGCCCCAACCCTTTTGCCTTCTTTGATATATGAGATGAAGGCATATTGTACGCTCAAAAGAAAAGAAAAGATAGTATTAGGAGGGCCAGAACAAAAGTTAAACTCCATATCTAAAGATCCAAGAAATGAATGAATAAATGAAAACTCATTTTCACATGGCACAAGCTCAAAACAAACCTGATGTGATGGCGCATCCATTGGATGGTTGGATTATACTTATCCGCTTTGGAAGCCTCATGTGAAGCCCAATGACCTAATACGAGTAATTAAAGAAGCCTTTCTCGTTCAGGTCCGATCTTGAGATTTTTAAAGCCTTAGGCAGTTAGGTGGGGTTTAAAAATGAGACCTCTCATTTTCTAGTATATTAATTAGTTGTTCGATATAGAAAACAAGTAAGTCTTGTAGTTCGGTGACAAAGTGGTTGTACCACCTCTTTAGTACAGGCTTATCTTTAAAGCATTATTTCAAAACCTTTTTTTGTACGGGTTGCAAAACTGTGGCGTTAAAAATTGAAAGGGCCACGGATCGAACTTGCAATTCCATGCTCGAAACACGCACCCCTTACCACCGTGTAACATTAGCTTAACATAATAATATATTTTACTATTTGAGGACCCAACTAGGCGATCGCTTGGTAGGCCTATGATCAAGGCCAGGCCTGGTGCAATAAATGTAACTGGTACTTAGAGTGTCCACAATGGCATAACCAAAAGTGCTAGGTTTTTAAAGTTAGCAATATTTGTGCAAAATATGGCTCACAATGCTATTATCAAACTTAGCAACCTCCTTAAAAATAATCAAATTTTGGACTTTGGATAACCAAAACTAACAACATTTTGTCAATAACCAAATTTAATTAACCTCACATTCTCAATCAAATACACACATGATTACAAAAAAAAACGTTATATCTCTTCCCTTTTCCCCTCTCGTTCTTTTTCTTTTTCTTTTTCAACAATGTTTTCAAAAAAAATACTTAAAATTATTATTTTTAAATTGTTTGCTCCCCATAAAATATTTTTTAACTGTTTTTAAAAATTAAACAAAATTGTTCTTTTTTCGAAAAATTGTTTTGTAGAAGAAATTGTTTTCTCAAAACCTTTTCTTATATAAAAATTAAATTTTTCAAAAACCATAGTTACACAAAAACAATTTTTAAAAAATAATTTCAAAAAAAGTTTAAAAATTATTTTCTATTTCTAATAAATAGTTTTTATTAGTCTCAAAAAAAAATTTAGAAAAAACTATTTCTATGTTCACAGTTATTAGTTTTTTTATAATTTAAAAATGTAATGTGGCAACTTTTGGTTATTCAATTTTGATTATGCCATTGTGGACCTCTACATTGTTAATCTTAATAATCTCTTAACTGGATAATCAAAAGTTGATGTGACAACTTTTAATTATTCATTTTTGATTATAGCATTGTGGATACTCTTATGTACTCAATCTTTTAGGAGTTTATTTTATTACTCGGTTGTTTTGCTTTTTTTATTAGGTAGGTCCATATGTGTATTTTGAAGGAATCCAAGACTCTACAAAGAAAACGACAGCAGTAATACAATATGAATAAATAAATAAAAACATTTTATTTACAAAAAAAAAAAACACCAAAAGACTGCTAATGGACAACTGGTCCGTTGTTAAGATTTAAAAAGTATATTAAAATATGAAAAATATATAAAGTATGTAATAATCGTAGAAGGTTTATTATTAAACTTTTTTTTTCATTATTTTCGTAATTTATTTACCAACAGAATTGCCCATTTTCAAATCCCAAGTCCTTTTTGGATCAACAAATTCAAAAAAAAAAAAAAAAAAATTCATGACAAATTCAAGTTCATTTCAACCCAGAGTCAATATCTACATTTACTAACATTTACTAACATTTACTTGCAAAGATCAATTTGTTGAATTGGGGATGATGTTGTACAGTGGTGTGCGCAACATCGTGCTACGCACCTTCCAGCCGTCGGATCGTGGATCCAATGGCTCAGATCTCATATCGGCAATGAACGATTCTTGATTGTTGGTTGTCGAGATAAGATCCGAGTCGTCGGATGCACAATTCGATAGCTCTAGGGTGCGCAGCACGATGCACCGGCCCGAAGTCTCAATCTGTTACTACAAATTTTCAAATTCAAGTTCATTCAACCGCTGTTTTTCCAAAAAAGTTTATTCAACCGCCATTTGGAAGAAGGGAAAAAAAAGCCCATTCAACCGAATCTCCCACCGACACACCGCGGATACTCAACCAAGTTGAAGTGGATAAAACAACATTTTCCCCCGCGAATAAAGTTTCAGTTTCCCCATTCCTTGAGTTTCCTGCGCTGCTTCCATTTTTTTCAACGGAAGCCAAACGCGGTATAATTTCCCTCAGAGCACGACCCCCTTCCTTCCTTTCGACCCACTGGAGCGAACAAATCGGAAACCCTAATTGCATCTCTTCGAGATTCATTCGCATTCTGAAAATCTCCAGATCTCCGGCCACATTCCCGGTTCCGTCCCCGTTCCATGGCCGGCCGTTACGATCCCAACCCTTTCGACGAAGAGGAAGTGAATCCGTTCGCAGTAAGTTTCCAACACACACAGATGCACGTACATTGTTGTGATTTACTGAGAGCAGGATCTTGTGATTAATATTGGTTTTCAGACAATGTAAGAAATTCGCTCAGTGCAATAATTGGATTTGTGTTCGGAAGATTTGATTTTGAGATTTGATGTCAGAACTGCGAGATCTGTGTAGCAGATTTGGTTATGGTCTTGAATTGAAATCCCTATTGTGGTACCTTCGAAATTATTGGATTCTTTTTGCATATGTTCAAGTCATGGTACATTGTGTAGAGTCTTTTGTCCATTTAATGATATGGTGTGGGGGCTATCCTACTAATGGTGGTAATGTGTCAGGTATGGTAAATGCAAACGGTTAAAACAAATGGTCAATAAATTTATGTCATGGGTCTATAATGCACGGATTTGGCTGCTGAGGAACTGTAGGGAAAAGAAGGATGAAAATTTAAAAGTTTCTAATACAGGGTTTAGAAACAATAGAAGGAATTTGCGGAAAGAAAATAAATGAATGGAAAAAACTAGTATGACACAAGAACTCTGGAGACATGTAGTTTAGCCAATGCAGGCTACTTTCACGGTCGTTGAAGCTGTTTCATCGTGTTGAAGAACGATTGGAGAATATATTAGAGTTGCCATCCTGCAAGACCAATGGCTTGGTGTGCACTGTACAATAGTAACATTACTATCGTGCTCCACAGTCCACTGGGATAAATTGCAATAACTAATTGTTGAAAAGCACCACCATGCCCATACATTGTTTGCCCTCTAGTGACTGTATGGAGCCAAAATGGTGATCTCTTAGTTGATTTTTAAATGTTAGGTTTAAGATGCTACCAAGTATTTTGTTCCTATCCTTATTAATGTGAGGTGAGGAATCCTTGATTCTGTTCGACATCACGTTTATGTATAACTGCATTGCTGTTGTTTGTTAGGGCCAAACAGGTGGAGGGAAAGGTTCAGGTCAATCAAACTATGGTGGAGGCGCATTTTATATGACGGTAAGCTGATTTATCCTTCCATTCTTCTTGTTTCGTTTTACTTGTGTAACAATAATGCTTTTATTTGCAGACATTGACTCTAGGCCGGTTTGGTTTGTTCCAACATGTAATGGAAAAAGAGACTTCTTTTTCTCTGCTACAATGAGTTAACACAAGATTCATATTAATACAAAACCATTGGGTAATTGTGAATCCGAATTGCATTAAGAGTCAATAACTATATATGGGCTTTTCTAAATAGTGGTTCACGTGAAAGCATGTGTTGTTGAAGATGAGTATCTAGGCGGTTGTTCCTAGGTCTATTGCCTGTTTAACCCAATGACTGACAATCTTTTGTTATCGGTTGTCTGCCAACTGTCAAGTGTGATGGTTGCACTAAGCTTGGTGTCAAATATGAACTTCCCTTGGTGTTGGAGATGGTGGTGATGAGTTGTGATAGAAGCAGTGTTGGGCACATAATTTCCTTATTTGGTTCTTAAAGGCAGTTGTGGCGCTAATGGTGATGGTTTGCTATGAACAGTCATAGCAGTTGTGGGATTAGTGTGTACTGGTCAATGCAGAGGCATTGGCTGTGGAGATAGGTCACTAACTGGCGATGATGATGGTAGATGAGCTGGTATAGTGTTGCTCTTGGTGGGCCTGCTTATTATTTTCTCCATATCAATCGTTAATAGCAAGCCTTGTATATGCCTATATGGTACCTTTTGTTTGATGACTATGCAAATTTCCTTTTATGACAAGCTTAATTTTCTTTTTTCCTCTATGGAAAGCTCGCATATTGGATTTGTGATGAAATTCCTAGTCATTGATGCTGTTTGCAGCTCAAACATGTCTAATTCGTAGTCAATAATGCTGTTTACACCTCAAACATGACATAGGTCTTAGACATCGCAGTTACAAGTCACCCCACTAAATCAATTACTGCTTTAATTTTGAACCAAACACATCGTAATGTATATTATGTGCTTATTGTTGCTTGTTTGGTCTTCTTGATTGATGAATTTTTCCCATCAGCTCTCATTTTTACAGTTGTCTCTGCAATAAGAATTTATCATTTTGTGCTTGAGCATCATCATGCATTTAAAATAATCAGCATGTATTAGGAACTGGTTTTCTATAGCGAATAAATTATTCTCTCTTGTGGTTCACGTAACTTTATCCTTTTGGGGATAACCAGCATCCTGCTGCAACCTCAAGGCTCTCACCTCTTCCTCCCGAACCTGCTGGCTATGATCGTGGTGCCACAGTTGATATCCCTCTCGACAGTGCAAAGGTAATTAAAGTTTTGAAGATACTTGCTTGAAGAGGAATTTTACGATTTTGTGTTTGCATAGAAACAGGCTTCACTTATTTGGTTATCATATCTGCTGGAATCTAGGATTTGAGAACGAGGGAGAAGGAACTCCAAGCTAAAGAGGCTGAATTAAAGAAGAGGGAGCAGGTACCTTCTTTAACTGATTTACACTGTAGCTTCTGTATATGATTTACTAAAAGTAGGAATCTGATAAACAATGGTTTCAATCTAGTTGTCCCGACATTAGTTTTCAGTTTCCTTGTACTGTTCATGTGACACATCTTTATGCAGTGGCGGAGGTGTCTCCTGTTATATACATGTTGTCTGGCAAAGAAAAATGTTTGGGTGTCTGGTTTTTCATTTGGTTTCACGGACAACTGTGTGAATATTTTTGTTTCTCTTGGAATCTTTTTTTGATGGCGAGTTTCCCTAGTACTTTTTAGTGTCTTTGCTGTGTATTGCCTGAACATCCTCACAAGTCACTACCTAATTAGATACTTGAACACCAAGCATGCCCATGTGGCGGACATATTACATTTTCCTTTCGTTCGTTGCCTGCTATAATTCATTCTTATGTTCATTATCAAATTTAATTTTGCTATGCAGGAATTAAAAAGGAGGGAGGATGCCGCAGCTCGAGGTATGGTTCTGTTCTCTTTAAGTACATGTTTGAGAGAATCATGCAAGTTGATTTGCTTTGTCTCATATAATCTACAGCCTAAATTACTCCTTTTGTTATGCAGCTGGAATCGTTATAGAGGAGAAGAATTGGCCACCATTCCTTCCAATCATTCATCACGATATTGCAAATGAAATCCCAGCCCATTTGCAGAGGTTGCAGTATGTTGCATTCACAACATTTTTGGGTATGTCAACTTCCAAAGGTTGTAGTTAAAAATGCGCAGATTCTTAAGTGAATATATATTCCTTTTGGATGGATGTATGAAGAAGCTTTATGGAAATCCTCTGACTTCAAATAGAAGTAATAGCTTTTCACTATAATGGATGATTGAAATAGGTTCATGTTTTGTGGTCGAGGGTTGTGGTTTTGGGGAAGAAACTGTTTATTATTGGTGTTGTGAAATAGGGTTAAGTTTTGTCATCGAGGGTTGGGATATTTGGAGAAATCTACAAGATGAAAAAGAAAGGAAGGTCCTCTATCAGATCTTCTAGGAATCTCAGTAGTACAAAAAAATTAGGTTGTTGACCTGCGCCTTTTTTTGTTCTCTCTGCATGAGTTGCTTGTAGAGAAGCATATATTGTTTCCCTCTAAATCTCGCTTGTTTTTGTGTTCCTTTTCCTATTCGATCTGTCAGTTCTAATTTAACACCTTTGTCCTCCGAAGACAGTATATATTCACGCCTGTAGTGCCTTTAGGTTTCTCTCGCATTACCTAACAAAGGCCTTGTCTGTGGTGTGTGCAATACCTAATTTAGAATATTTCCTTGAGATTGTTTCTACCTCAGTACAGATGACGAGCATGGCATGTATTTAGGGGGAAAACCACTTTCTAGATTATACGCTGCTTGTCCTGAGGACCTATTTGCAAGGTCAAAACGCAGCTATTGTATCTAGTATTTTTTTTGGGTTGCCTTTTTTTCTTCTTGTGATGGTAGTTGGAGCTTGTCCCACATGGGTTAATTATCACTTCAAAACTAGTGTATGAACTTGGACGAACACTCTACTTATTGTCAATTTATTTTGTATTGGATGATTTACTCATGGTATCAGAGCTAGAGTTTTATAGTCCTTTTACCAAGACTCAATTGACTGATTATCCCTTTGTGCACCTTGTTTCTTTGTGATTCCTTTGTTGTGGGTCCTTAGTTATCTTTTCACGTGCGAGAATGGGGTCACACACCCAGGGAGTTTTGGAGCTTGTCCCAATTACTGTATGAACTTGGATAGCCTCTCTACTCATTGCTAATTATTTAAGAACCTTTTCTCATTTTTTGCGAGAGGGTCATGTTATCTACCTCAAATACCTTCTCTGCGTAACTCCTGTTTTATGGGAAATTATTTCAAATAACCCATTTTACGGGAAATGTTAAATAAACCAATGACATCCGAAACTTGATATGAAATAGAAAGTTGTAGAACATTGGTGCATTACCGTGGTACATTGCTTTCTTTTATCGATATCTTTGTTGGCAAGATGAATTTCTGTGCAAATGTTTAGGAGTTCGGATGACATTTTGGAATTGTTTTCAGGTTTACTCTGTCGACTACATTGCTTGGTTAGTCTTTTCTATCAGAATAGTTCTAATGGGGAACATTTAGTTGAGCTTTTTCAACTTGATGTCATTTGCAGGCCTAGTAGTGTGCCTTTTATGGAATATCATTGCAGTTACCTTGGCCTGGATAAGAGGAGAAGGTTGGTATGGAAATACATTTTATATTAGCATATTCTAGTCTTAAAATTTATCGAATGCAAACATATGAATAATCTGTATCTACAAGAGTCTAAGTGGTTCTCGTCTTGTAGGTCCGACAATTTGGTTTCTTGCTATTATCTACTTCATATCAGGGGTTCCAGGGGCTTATGTGTTGTGGTACCGTCCTCTTTATCGTGCTATGAGGTACTTTTCTGTGCTCCTTGCTTTTCACATCGAAAATATTGGCCTGTAGGAAAAGAGTCAAAAGACTGCATATGTATAAACCGTGCTACTTGTAAGGTCCATGAAATTACTGCCCATCTACATTCAATGAATGGGGCTCAGAATGTGGATTCATAGTGTATGGATCTTTTGGTTTGAATCTGAAATTTGTAGAATGATTGTTTCTTGCTTGCACCTTATTGTAAGGGCATTTAGAGATGGTGGTACGTAGAAAAGTACCTCTTTCTAACTGTCGCCACTAATTTATTTTGGTAACAACTATCTTTACCACTGGTGCACTGATGTTGGAAAACAGTAACACTATAAAGGTACTTGTACTTAATTCAAACATATTGATAAATACAGGTAAGAACTTGGGGTATTTGGTTTTGCTCTATAAACCTGGAAAGGTCAGTGCTAAACAGGGAAAACTAAATGCTGGAAATCAGCCAGAATACTGGGAATAATCATGCCCAGTCAACACTCATTCAACACCATGTTAGATTCCATTGCCAAGGTGGCTTCTTGTGGCTTTACAAATCAGTGTGGTGTATCCAGAAGTTGGGGTAGAGTGTGTATCTTCTTTTGATTTGATATTTGGACCACTATATGTTTTCAATAAATTATTGTCCTGGAGAATTGGTAACTACCCAGAAATACATTTGGTATAATTGCTTCTCAACCTGTTACAGGACTGATAGTGCTTTGAAGTTTGGGTGGTTTTTCTTGTGTTACATGGTAAGATTTTGCATCTTCTGGTAAATTTTCTTTCTGCTGAAACGTTTTCTGGAAATTCATGATTGTCCCTCTTTCTCATGGATGCAGATCCACATTGCCTTCTGTGTCTTTGCTGCTGTTGCCCCTCCAATTATTTTCAAGGGAAAGTCTCTCACGTGAGTTTTTTTTAACCTTTCTTTCTTTCTTTTCTTTCTGAGAATTCTGTACAACATACCCTCTTAAAAATTTATTTCAGCTATATCTATTGGGAAGCGAAGTAGATTATTTTCAGAGAAGTGGGTTGAATTCTCCCAAAAAATTTGGCCCAAAATGATTTTGGTCTGAAGTATGGCAGCTCTCTCATGGCCAAGTGGATTTTAGCCACTTACATTCATCACATAGTTGCCTATGATTTTTTATTGAAGATTGATGGCTAATGAGGGCATCTAAGGGACAGATTCTGGACATCTGAAGATTAGACAGGATAGCACTGCAGGAATGGGTAATTGAATGAACCATTCGTAGCCTGTTGTCACGAACAAAACTACCATGATTGGCTCTTCCTATTTGTGTTGAATCTCATTGCTTCAGTTTAATAGTTGGTGAAGCTGATGTCTCCATCACTTTTCCCATTAAGCAAATCAATTGGAGCCATGTAGTGGTTGAATTCAACGTAAATTTACTTTGCATTGTGCAACTGATGAGCATACCTTCTGATTTTGTGACAGGGGAATCTTGCCAGCAATAGATGTTCTGGGTGATCATGCTCTGGTTGGGGTGAGTTTAAGATCTTGTTTCACATGCTTAGCATCACTGCACCTTCATGACTGAAGGAAATTTCAAGTCTCGTTCTATTTGAACTATAGTAAAAATGATATGAGAGTTTGTATTCTTGTTCTATTTATGCCCTATTAGTAAGCCGTATGCCTCTGTTTATCTTGTTCCAAGCGTCCCTTGTTCTTCTAGATTTTATTGACCAGAATGTAAAAACCAACCATGAAGGGAAGGATCTTTTAGATTTTCTGTGTTTCTGGTGTTGATTACTTTCGTTCTCTTATACTCGCAGATTTTCTACTTCATTGGATTTGGATTGTTCTCCCTTGAGTCACTGATGAGCATCTGGGTTATCCAGGTCTGCTAATTTAAGTTCGATTTCCTCTCTTCTCCCTAGCAATTCTTGTTCCCTTCTGCTTTCTCTTAAGATTTCGTTGGTGATATGCAGCAAGTGTACATGTACTTCCGAGGCAGTGGCAAAGCTGCAGAGATGAGGCGTGATGCTGCAAGACAAACGGTGATGTCAGCGTTTTGACACGGCACCGAGTACAAAAAATTGGGGCTTTTAGGCATATTCTTTGGTGGGGAAAATGCCGATAAAATTGAAATGAATGACTACCCCAATCATTTTCTACTTCCTATTCTGGTTATGAGTTTGTTTAGGCGTTCGCTTAAGTATATATACAAAAAAGATACAACATTGACACACAGATTGAGTTGGAACATTTTAGTTCTGGATGTGGTTACTGACTTGTTACTAGTTTGACGCATTATTTTCCAGATGTTAATTGTACAATCCGTTTTTTAGTAATCTGGACAATGCAATGGAGTAGCTTTAATACACGAATCGTTTGAAAGAATGACGACCTGGTAGTTGCCGGAGAAACAAGTGGGAAGGAGGGAGTGCGGTGGTCGAATGAGGAGGGGAGGAGACGATTAAGGTAGATGTTGAGCTACTGGTGGACGTGGGGTAGAAGAAGCGATGGTGGCGACAAGTCACTAGTGGCGGATCGAGGAGAGGAAATTGAAATTTTGTGATTTCACTGTGCTGTAAGGAGGGTTCTTTTGTTGGGACATGAATCACTCTCGACAAAGGTGCACCAGTTGCACGCCTGATTGATTGGGATAAAATTTGCTCAATGTTGATGGTTTTATAGTGTTGTGTGCTTATGTTTAATGTAATTGATTTGGAGGAAACAAATGTTTACACCGGTGGTGTAAAGAATTTATTCTCATGTTTTAATGCCGTAAGGAGAGTGCCGGCTAGAAACTCTTTGGCATATTGATTTTATGGCAACTTTCCCATAAAAAGTCCGTCTATGGCTTCTGGTCTTTAAACAAGTTGTTTCCGCTATTTGGACTTTTAGTTGATGTAGTATGTGATAAGAGTAATCTATCTAGAAATTCGTATTTTTATGAACTTTAGACTGTTTAGACAATATGGAAAACTACCATGAGGGAATGAGAACTACCCTCGACCAGTTCATATGGAGTTAGAACCCACAATCTTCACGTAGCGAGGTTGTGGCAATGCCAATTTGGATACAAAGATGTTCAATAGTATGATTAATTCTTCCATTAACAAAATAAAATGGAATTGGATCCTCTCCGATCCATAATTGGATTGGATGAGACATTTCAAATCTAGATTGTCTATTGCTGCAATCAATGATTCGGATTAGGCAAATGTATAGTTTATTTAAATTTAAAATATTCCGTTTAGTCCAAATTTGGACCGAAAATAATATGAACCCAAATGAAATTTCTTTGAGCATCTCCGCAGAAATAACAAAACCTACCTTCAAAAGTGTAGCCATTAACAAAATAAAATGGAATCGGATCCTCTCCGATCCATAATTGGATTGAATGAGACATTTCAAATCTAGATCGTCTATTGCTGCAATCAATGTTTCGGATGAGGCAAAAGTATAGTTTATTTAAATTTAAAATATTCCGTTTAGTCCAAAATTTGGACCAAAAAGAATATGAACCCAAATGAAATTTCTTTGAACATCTCCAGCAGATATAACAAAACCTACCTTCAAAATTGTAGTACTTTGTTATCTTTCTACAAATTTGAAGGGTGAGTTATCAGGTCTGCACTCCAAGCAGACTCTACAAATACGATTGTTTCATCGTTTTAAATGTTGTTTCAATAGCAGCAAAGTAGGAGAGGGTTGAATAGCAGATTTGGTGTTTGTTACCGGAGATGCTCTTTACTAAGAGTCAAATGGATTTTCTATAGTCACGCCCAAGGGGGTTGCTATGCCGGTCGCCCCCTCCTACCCTTTTTGTTTATAAAAAAAAAAATGGATTTCCTAAATAGGAGAGGGTTGAATAGCAGATTTTCTTCTTGTTTTTGTAGTACTTTTGTAAAGCACGTGATTTCGCAGGACAATTTTGGCACAACTTCTTTCCTTTTTCTGAAGAAGTAGATTCACTGTTGCAAATTTTATTCACCGCCAGTAATAGGTATATACAGTTCATTTTGAATTTCCGTTTGACTGGAAAAAAAATATACAGTTCATTTTCCTCTTTATTTGCAGTCTTTTTTATAAAAAAAAATAAAATCCTAATATACTCTATTTTAGAGAATTTGGGGAAGAGGATGAGTGCTTACGAGAATCGAACTCTACCCATGTGCATGATAGGATAAGGAATGCGCCAACTGCACTCCACTCTACTTGCTGGAGGCTTTGCTTTGAAGCAACCAAATATATCCTGAATTTATTGCCAAAAGTAGTGACCCATGAAAATGTCGGTGGCCATGATCTAGCTAGTTAACATTAGGCTGTGTTAGATGGCAGGTACTTTGGGGAGAATAAGAATGTGATTTTGAAACTCTAACATTCTTATGTTTATGAAGAGTGGAAATGAGAATAAGAGTACTGATTTCTCAATTCCGGAGGGATTAGATTCCTCCAATCCAGAAGGAATCACATTCCTGAATGTAGGAGGAATCTGATCCCTCCAAAGCTTCCACCCCATGGGAATCTTGAAATCATGGCTTGATCAATTTAAAAAAGAAATATTTGTGACTTTAGGATATTTTCAAAATAAATGATTCTAGAGAAGATTACTTAATTAACCCAACGTCAGAATAAAATTATTCCGGGTATCAAATTACTAGGAATTTGATTCCTGACTATTCTTGCAAAAAATTACAGACATTCAAACTGAGCTGTTTTCAACCTCTTTTTTTTATTTTTTATTATGTGATCAACAAGACACCGTCAACATAACTACATAAGTATAAACATCACGTACCAATGTTAAACCAAACTAAAACAGTAGGTTTTTATGAAGATGTCACTCTTTTTAATTCCTCATTTTAATTTTCATGATGAATTACCAAACGAATTGAAATTAAAAAAACAAGACCCTGATAACTGCTGACTTTGTTCACTCAGGGTTTTTATAACCACCTCTCTCTCTCTCTCTCTACATGATTTTCAATAACTTTTCTCTCCACTTATTACTTTTATTTGTTTACCTATCTATATCCGCTTATTATCCCAAAACCTCCTTCAAAACCTTTACCAAACAACTCCTGAACATATAGAGTTATGTTCCAATTTTAAATGCGCTCCCACGAGTGAGTGGACGGTAAATTGTTCCTCCAAAAATAGATCAATATGCACGTAAAATAGTCCGAATACCATAAGATATCAACAACCACCATACCATGGTAAAAAAAAAACCATGAGTTATTATTTACTGCTTGGTGTTCTAGAACCTTCCCTAATCATACATTAATACGGAAGCCACCCATTTTGTAACGAAACCCATATCAAATATTCAGAAAAAAACCTTTTTCTTTTTTTTGGAAGAACAAGGAATGTATTAATAAAAATGATATTACAGTCCATTTTGTGCAGCTAATACAAGGAAATACTAAGTGACATAATGCACAGTAAAGAGCAAAAATAACATACATCAACAAATATCCATATCAAGAGGAAACGCAGTGATGAAACAGAGGGAAAGCCTTAGAACGTCCACATTAAGAGGAAACATCAAAAAAAACGTCCATATCAACAGGAAACGCGGTGATCATGCAGAGAAATATAGGAGCTGTTAATAATTTTTCTACCCTGATAACGAAGGAAATGAAGAGTGATTTTCATTCTTACAAACCCACATGCCGAATGTCTCCCTCAAAATAGCTATTAGGCCCACCACATCTTTTTTGTTAGGAAGAAGGTCGCTGTCATTGATATAAGAGATCGGAGGATCGCATTATAGAAATATATAATACATTGAAGAATACAGAGGGAGAAGTACCCGACTAAACCTAATAACTCTGTAAAACAAATTCGGAAAGACTATTAAAGCATATAGAAAAGCAACGTGCACAACAAGCTGTGTACATAGCACAGCTCTAAAGCATATTTAACAACGACAGAAGTGATTGTGTAAACGATTGTGAATATGAGGCCCACCACATGAATGCTCTGTTCCTGTGAACCCTGACCGTGACCCATCCCACTGGATCATCCAATTGGGAATCGCAATTAATTCTCCCTCGGACCCACTTGTCCAATTGTTGTGCCTTAGCCCTTAGATCTTCCTCCCCATCACCTCGGAACAGTTGTCAACCCTCAACCGTATTCACCACGTGGCAAATTTACACTGGTCAAACGGCAAATGCCTCATCAAATCGGGAATTCAAAAAGGAAAATGATATTGACACTCTAAAAATTGATGCAGACACTTCAAAATCAATGTAACTCTAAAGCCAATTTCCTTTATTTTTTGGAGTGCCTGCATCAATTTTTGGAGTGCCAATATTATTTCCCATTCAAAAATTTATACTGTGCTTGGATTTGAATTTTTTTTTGGAAAATAATAGGGGTAATAAATGGAGAGAAACAGAGAGAAAAATGTTGAAAGCAGGGAGAATTTAGGAGGAATTTATTAAAAAATGCTTTTTGAAGAGTAAAGAGAACAAGGCATTAACGTTTGGAGATTCAAAATTTTTGCACACGGTTCTTGATAAATTTTCTCTATCGATCTATCTTCATTTATTACTCTTAAAAATGTCACTCAAAATTCAAACCGAACAGGATCTAAAGTGATTTTTATTTAGGCCCCGTTACTACTATCTTTTTCATCTATGGTTTATTATCAAAAGTAAAGTTGTTTCTCCTACACTAAAGCTTTTTTCACCTCCATTCTACCTTTGACCTCTCCCCTTTTCTCCTACATTATACAATCGTTTAAGTTATACTTTAGTGAAAAGAATTTGACTACAAAAAGTACTACAAGAAATAATTCATAACTTTTAGCTCAGCAGAAACGCCTCTTACTTTGCTTACGAATGAATGATCAGACAGCAACGATAAAAAATAAATTAAACTCCAAGAAAAAATGTTTTTCACTAACTAAAATAAGTTAGTGTATTATCTTAGCGGAACATGACCAAAGTAGCAAAGCCGACCTTGTTGAGCACAAATATCTTCTTCCAATCCAACGGTCCAGCTTCCACGAAACCTGCCCGACCATTAACGCCCAGGCAGTACTCCCGCCTATTTATAACGGTACTCGAAGCCCAACCAACCACCAATCCATTCATCAAAAACTGATAGCCCTGAGCATATTATTAGTCTCTGGCTCTGTTTCAAATCTACATAGAAGAAACCTCATAAAAAACGCAGGTGGAAACCGAAGCGAACGGGAACGGCGGCGGTCATGGTTTGCTTCTGTTTTCTGGTGGACCAGACGAGGAAAGTGAGGAGGAGTAAGCCGGCGGCCGGGAGCTGCTCCAGGTGCGGCAGCGGGGCCAGCGTCGCCGACATGAAGACCGCCACCAGGTTCTGCCACGTGCCTTTCTACTGGAGGTCATGGAAAGCCATCATCTGCACTTTCTGCGGAGCTGTTCTTCGGTCTTACCATTGAGAATTTGGTGGCCCGATATTTGCATTTTATTTTATGTTAACTTCAGTTTGGTTCCTAGATAGATCTAGTTCTGTTGGGTTTTTAATTCTCTATTTTTTATATTTTTTTATTTGGGTTTTCCCCTTCTGAATCTGAACTCAGAGGGTATTTTTGAGGGTCGTTTTTTTTGCACATAAGGATAAAAAGTGGAGTTTGTGGAGGAAGAGATGTAGTTAATCGTTTATTTGGTAGAACCATAGGAATTTCTCTCTCTCTCTCTCTCTCTCTCTCTCTCTCTCTCTCTCTCTCTCTCTCTCTCTCTCTCTCTCTCTCTCATTTTATGTATTTTGATTTTGGTGTTGATTGCGATCTCTCTCTTATTTTCCGAGAAGAGTTGCGTTATTGTTTCTGGAGCTTGATAGTATTGCACACAAAGTGGGGCAAAATGATTTAACTCATTTTAAATACTTATTTTTTAAAAAGGCAATTTCAAGATCAAAATGTTTACACAAATAATTTTTCTAACGCTATTGATCTATAAATCTCATTGAAATCTTTTGAATGGTACAAAAAAAATTGAAATATTATTTTTCATTTACATTATTTTTAAGTTTGAAAATGTGAAATAAGTATTTACTATATTTTTTAAGAATGCGTTATGAAACGGATTAGTTTTGTCCACATTTAAAATCGTCTAGAGGATGTTTAACCTAATAGTATAATACTAAATTGGCCTTTAAATGTGGGCAATATTATGTCATTTTTTTGAACTGTACTCCTAATGCTAGGGATGCATTATAGATCCCCGGATCCCCTTATTTTCAGCATCTCAGATCCCCTCAGAATCCCAGAATTTTTTCCAAATTTTCAGACTCAGGAATCCGATAGTTCATATCTATATTTTTTCACATGCAGCAGTGCCAACTAATGCTGGACCCGATTTCAAAGTCACTTCTAATTAATTTTGGAGACGGCCCAGATGGCCAACAACACCCATGTTATTCCTAAGGGACACAAGGTCCCCGGGTTCAATTATTAAATCACAGCTTGACCAGCAGATGAATTAAACATCAAAACCATTGAACATGAGGTGGGGTTGGACTACAAATTGGTTCCATGATTACAAAATGGACAGCAACAGCTGTAGTGCTGCTGCCTCTAGTTATTGATACTTACTACTATTGTACCCTGTGGATTTGAAAATGCAGTGCAAAGAAGACAGCTATCCACTTTTTATTTTGATGAGTACTACTTACCAAAGGTGGGGTCAACCACTAGAAAATACGAGTATAAAACAAAATAGTAGGTGAATACTCAGGTTTGCAGCAAGGAATTTGATGGAATGCCCATGAAACTTACAGCTAGCTATCATAGATCATTTATGTTTCTGTTGATGGGTAGATGAATTTTTTCCACAGGAGGACATAGAATTGCATGTTTCTTGCTTGCTTGCTTGGTCAGTATAACAAGCGAATGAAGAGGACCGACGGGCTTGTTCGTTTGGGGTCTCAAAATCCCAACAAACGGTCCTCAATGATTTTTTTAAATCTCTCTTCACTCATTAATCTTAAAAATCTCTGACAAAACCGAAACCAAACATGGTCTATGATGTTGGAGCTATATGGATTTCCTTTTCTGATCATCAATTGATATCGGTGGAGTAGTTGCTTGAAGCCTTCACTTGGAAGTTGAAGTTATGTTTATCTTGATTTCTAGGTAAATAATTCAAGTCATTGGTTTTATTTTTATTTTTATAACCAGTTGTCCCATGTTCGGATCAGTTTACATGCATCTTTGACTAATCCTGAAGGATCATAAACCGACAACTAAAACCCCATTTAAAGATGGAACAAATGTTCCATATGGATTGATAGCATCTGAGAGGTTTCAAACTTGACATCTTAGGAGGGAGGAAACCCCTAAGTCACAGGCTTTGACCACCAGACCCACTCCTTGGGAACGCTTCATTTATGAGTTTGTCTTCCCCACGACACGCATTACTTTTTATGATCATCTTTTAAGGGGTACATGGCTTTGTTTAAACTGATCTAGACACCTAATCTCACAACAGCAACAATAACAACAAAAGGCTTGGCTTGTGAATTTGAGATATTTTTCATCTGATGATGCACAAACACAAGCTTTTAATTTGTGTTAAGATTTTTGATTCATCATAGAATTAATTTGTGGAGGCAAAGAGAAGGTAAAATTAAGGAGGTACTGTATCTTTTATTCGGTCTCTTTAACTTCCATCCCAATTCAAAAGATTATTAAACAATGGAACGACTTTTCTTGTCTTGGGGAAATAAGAAACATCGAACACAATGCTTGATTAAGTTAGCTTTTAACTTCATCTGTCATGGAATTTTGTGATCACCTGCTGCTGCATACTTTATTTGCTGAGGATATCATAGAAAAAGATTAACTAGCATCTTCGTCAGTTAACTACGTCAGGTCAGGCAATTTACCCACTACAGTACTATTTACTGTATTTGGTATGGGGTAACTGCATGTAAGTAAGCTCGTGAAAATCAAGACGCATAAAGAAAAATGTTTCGGACATAACACATAGGAGTAGTATATATATGAGGACACTTTGAGACTGTTCGATGTGTGTAGGCCCTACATTGGCGGACGGTTTGGTCGCATCTGTAATCGAATTTGTTCACATCCATCTGTGTTTGTAGCGTTACTCTCGCATACAGTGATCTATCATGTTAACGAAAAAGTTTACAAGTACGTGTCCGTACTTCCACAAAAACACTTGGAACATGCGCACACACTCATGGAGGGTTTTCTCGCATTGAACGCACACTGCAATGCGTATATATGTGTGTAGAACCCAACATACGTCTTTTAAGTGTGGTCATAGAAAAAGGTAAAGTATCATCAATTCAACATAAAAAAAAATTTAAAAAAAAAACAACTTTTGATGATTGATTAAACATCATTCACATATACACTCTCTATAGCAACTCACTAACATCATAAAACAAGAACGGATCACAAACTCTCTTTACCCTCGTCCAAAAATTACTGCAAAACACTTCAGTACACACTTATATATGAACATGTTGGTATCCTGAGATGTGTCTGGAGTTTGGACACGGTCAAAGGGCAGTAGGGCACGCATGTCCGACTAAAAATAACAAAAAAGGGAGTTGTCATTGTGTGTCCAAATCGAGAGATTGTTCAATGTCCTAATCAGACAAGGATACGTGGTGCCCCAACCACTATCTCGGCCACCACACATTTTGTGGAGCACCGAATAATATTTCGTCTAAAGAGTGCCTGTGCCCAAAGTGTCTCGGATGCTATTACACATATCTACGACAGGTAAAGGGAAGTATCTGTGCTTCAGCGGCTACGGCTTGCTTAAATAATCTGATCATCGCCTCCAAAAGGATAATGAAGTCCGCTTTAGCTGATTTACTTAGCTGCAGGTTTTGACGTTTACTCTCAAGTCTATTATACAATAA
This sequence comes from Rhododendron simsii, assembly GCA_014282245.1. NCBI lineage: Eukaryota > Viridiplantae > Streptophyta > Magnoliopsida > Ericales > Ericaceae > Rhododendron > Rhododendron simsii. Next base: position 9,968,021 of record CM024956.1, on the reverse strand, counting down.
GGATTGCATCCTTTAGGAATAAGAGAAAAATCTTTTGAACTACCAAGAACCATTTACCAAGTAATGTATACGAATTCAGAATTCTATGTCTCTGAAGTCGCGACAAGGCATTTCAGCTCACTCATTCTAAAATCGAAAAATCGTTCTTCATACTACTTATTGAGTTTAAGTTTGTTTTTTCAATCAAACTGATTTCAAACGAACTTTAGGCAACATGATCACGAGTTGAGCTTGAGTAGTTTGATTTTTTCGTACTTTTTGCGTTTGAGGAAAAAGCAGATCGTATATGAACTAAATGAGTTTAGTATGAGCTGAGCTGCGAAATTAACTAGCTTCAGAATGTGTCTTAGACTCGGTTGAGTTTGTTTTACACCTATGGTGGTAATCTCCAGTGAAATTATATAATAGTCTGGGAGTTCCGCCACGTGGTACTCCCAAGATGAAGAGAAAAAATACATCCATGCACAAAACAGACACACTACTTGCGAAACGCAAGCTCTCACGACGTGAGCTCACTTCTTACAAGCTTTGAATTTTTAGGCGAATATAAGTTCCAAACAGTATGTCTTGGGCCTCAAGTATTGTGCATCAGTTTCTTCCCTAACAATCTGAGCCTTAGTATGCGCACCATGAGACTCTGTAACCCTAACAGCTACCTCTGGTGGAATCACCAGATCATGGTTCTTGTTCCATTAGCAGTGGAGAAGGTTTGCTGGTGCCATTTCCGCCAACTGGTTAAGCCTTCCTGGTTTAAGATAACAGCAACTGGAAGCCATCAGAATCGCCGATAAAAAGAAAAAAGGCCATTGGAATCAATAGTACTTTCAGCCATCACACAAGCCAAAAGGGCTAATATTATCTCCAGGATTTGATCAAGCTCATAGTTTTTTCATCGCCTAGCTATAAGAAAGAACTAACTCTTTCTCCTTGAGCGTTGAAGAAGAACTTCCTTGTTCTCTCTACATGAATCCTATTAGCTATATAATCACATCAACAATGCTAGTAATTTGCAAAAGGTGCCTCAATATCTTATTTTCCTCACCACTGAGACCGTGTCTGCCTCGCATCCATAGAACCTTAGCAACGCAGGTCTCATACCAAAGTTCCTCATCATCTGTAACACTTTTCCAGACTATTCTAGGTCAAGATTCAGAACCACAATCAACGGCGAGCTTCGAAAGGTAAACCAAATCATGTTCACTTAACCAACCATTCCAGCTTTTACCCTCGCAAGGTTTCTGTTCTATAAATGTTTACATTGGCTCAGCAAGTCAACAATTTCCAATATGATGCATCAATAAGAGTGCATCAGAGCATAAAGCATAAGCATAGAGCTTGTGCTCTAACATGTACATTGGAAGTCAGTACTTGCAAATACTTTGTTGCACAAGCATACAGGTTTGGACATCATCCCTTCAAGTCCCCGCATCACCGTCTGCCCAATAATTACACTCAAAGAACTCCACTGGTGCATACAATGGAAAGGGTAAAAAAACAACCAAAATTTGAAGAGAAGATAGCAAAACGAGACTCATTCTGAAGACTGCATTTCAATGAAGGGAATAAATTACTGGATCTGCTTGTTCCAAACCAGTCAACTGTGATTACCGGGACTAAATTAAAAATTCAAGTCTTCAGAAAGCTTCGTTGAAGCTTTCTGTAAATGCTGGATGGGGGTTAAATTGAAGTAATAATGGGGAAAAAAATAACCCACCCAAGGGAAAAGGAACTTTCGGACTAAGAATTGAAGGAACCATAAGCTTCTGGGAGTTTCAAGGTTTCACATTCCTAGTAAAGTCGATGCAAGTTTGGCAGCCGCAGTCTGAAAAACGACAGATTTCACAACCAAAGCAAACACAAGAGGTGCAACCTTTGCACGTTGGAGAGCGGGAGCACCCTCTATACACCCTGCGACTTGCCCGTTCTTCGTCATATTCGCAAGTTACTCTGTAGCACAGGAAGCAGACAGTCACATGAAGTAGAGTTAAACTTTTTTTTTTTTGGGATCCGAAGTAGAGTTAAACTTTGAACATGTACTATTAGCATGGTTAAAAGTACATTGAACATAATCAGAAAGGTTATCAGGAAGAAAAAAGGATTCAATTGTCCATACGTCACAAGAGTTGGGAAAAAAATCTTCTAGGTGCTAAGGAAAACTTTTAACTCTTGGCAAGTTTCGCTCTTTTAGACTTCAAATGTCCACATTCTGAAGCTTGAAGTTCAACTCCTAGTGAAAAAAAATACCACTGAAGGTATTTCCATATAAAATGTTCGAACAGAGGACACATGTCTTTATAGTTGCCACTTGCCATAACTAGGCATTCTTCATTGCACCATTCACTTTCCAATAGTAAGGTTGCTGATATAGTGTTCCGTTAAATGTATTATGTAACAAGTGGGTATTGGATGGAGCATAACATTGTTCAATGTCTTCTAATCTGGCAAGTGAATATGGGAAAGAATCCCGAAAACCTATATATCAGTAAAAGAACCACATGAATTGCTTTTCAAATAAAATATGAAAGAATCATACCATGTACAGATATTACCACATAATTATGAGTCTTATACCAAGAAAGGGAATAGGTAATTCGTTTCTTCACAAGGATTGAACATGAGGGATATACACACATACTAGTAGAAAGAGATTTCCCTCAAAGAGAAAGGCTTTAGGACGGAAGTCGAAGACATAAGTGATTGGCAAAGAACCATAACCACTACTTTACTGCCGCCCCTTTTCCCCAGCAGGCAAATACATTTAGTGTTAAAACCTAAGGAGGGTCCAGTACCCAAGTCAGAGATGTAACCATGTAAATGTAACCATTATATTGTTGCCAAGATACCTCTATGGATTAACAATGTGTTACACATCCTTACAAGTGCAAATAATGCTACTTTCTTCCAAATCGATAAATCATGACAACTATATGTGTACAACAAATGAGTAGGAACACCAAGTGTAGTTGATGTCAATAGTTGCTTTCCGAAGTTCGCAGCTAGCTATGATTAAAGGCTCGGCCAATGAGCCTCTCCATATATGCTCATGTTTCATTTAATGGTCCTTTGTGTAGTATTTGTCCGTCAATAAGTCTACAAGACATTTTGACATGCACTATAAATAAATAAATAAACAGCGTTCCCTCTTCACTTGTCTAATATATCAACCATCATCTATCTCACGAGAAGAAGACTTCTCAAAACCTTAAGTAGAGCCTACTATTTCATTTGACACCTCAACGTGTTCAATAAGTGTACATAGGTGTCCTGAAAGTTTTCTAATGTGTCCCGACCATGTTTTAGAGTGCCTCATGAGTGTCCATATAAAAAAGAAAAGAAGAACAAATGTACAATTGATTTGAGTGTTGGACATGTGTCCAAGCAATGTGTCTGCCAAGTGGCTAACACTGGCATATGACCTCCGACATGTTCGTGCTTCATGGATTGGAGTTATTAAGCATGAAAGGGTTGCAGTTCAAGATTGTATTCACGAAGTACTTCACATTCCTACCATGTGCTTATCCTATTGGAAATTTCAATATGTGGTTAAGGAAAACCCAAGTGAAACTCTTGAGCATGGAATTAGTGGGCAATGTTAATAGTCAAGATGTGAATCAAGGACGAGTTTTCTACAACTAGGGGAGACTGATGCAGCCCGCTAGCTGAAGACATGATCAATAAGCCTCCTCATTGATGCTGAGTTTCATTAGTTATCTTTCAGTTTGTACTACAATTACGCCAGAAGTCCTACACTCTATTTGATTTGCCGTTCTTGGCAATACAATAATTATGCCAGAAGCTGTGTTAAAGTATCATAGTATAGGTGGTGCTTCAAAAGGTGGTTCAGACAAAATGCAACCGATAACTTGATGGTTAGTATATTACATCAATTCCAAAAATTATGTCTTACAACCCCTTTGAGGATTTAATTTCAGCCATGGAGCCTGTTCTTAGCATTGGCAGAAATTATTTAGATATAAAATGTCATTGGATTATGGCAGTCTGTTTTGCTGCATCACTTTCTGCCCTCTAAGGAGACTGTGGGAATGGAAGAGGAAAATATTGAACGTCACCTTACATTAGCAGCTTACTAATAAAGGTGGTCAACATCCAACTGAACATGTGCACGAGCCACAAAGCATACTTTTATACAAGTGGAAAGACAAACTTTGGTGTGCCAAACTTGAAAGAACCCAAAAGCCCCCCACGCAAAAGAAGTGGAAAGAAAATCATTCACTCCTACGCATTTTCAAGTATTAATTCATTCAGTTGAGGATAAGGCAACATACTTGTCATATGGAATATCAGCGCACTTCCAATTTTCATCTGCCAATGCATCATGATACATCCGGCATTCATCTTTGTTGCGAAGACGAAATCTTCGCTCTTTGTTACACATAGTGCAGTGAACAAACTCATCACGATGACAAACTCGCCCATTCTGTGATCTGTGAGACCTATTGGCACCTTTCAACGCTTGACTGTAATATTTAAGCAGTGGTGTCTTGTACAAAGGAACCTTCTCTCCATTAACAATGACCCAAAGATTATTTTTCCATTTCCTTGCTGTTTCTCTACCAGAATGCTTCTCAAATGCAGCGGGGGTCAGCTTATCTGATCATGAAAAAAACATCAAAATTTGGAACAGAAATTGAAAAGGTACAGATAACATGTCCCGTTAGCATGACAAAAGTGAACAGATAACAATACTGACAGTCCAACAACGAGTGTGAACTCCCAAGCAGTTCAACAAATCTACAGTTTGGCAGAAATCAACTGCATAAGTCCAACGAGGCCAATGTTTCAAACCAAAGCAACAAATTCAAAAAGTTCAGATTCAGAACATAAAATCAGCATTGTTGGTCTTGTCTCAATTCATGAGATCGTACCACTACATGCCCTCCATGGACCGAGACAAAGGAACTATTACACAAGTTTATACAAGCATGACAACTTGACAAATGACAACTCAATCAGCTAAAAGAAAATGCGGGGTCGAAGGTTTGCAGTACCAATATGTGAAAGTACCACTACTTCACCCAGCAATATCTAACAACTGCTCCGAGAAAAGGAGTGACCCTCTGGTCAACCCCGAGTTTTCACAGAATTTAAAATTTCTGCTTTGAATCAATTTTTGAAATTACAACCTTAACTGGTTGTCAGACTTCGTTGCTCGGCCCAATTCGTAACTCATCATCAACCACCTAATTCTTTGTGTGCTTATATATTATGGAATTGAGAGGAAAAAATGATGAATTCAATTAGGTGCTGATTTGTCTTGTGGATCTGTGGTAAAATTATAGAGCCGCAAATCAGAAAGATACTTACTTTTACATAAAGAAGGAATGAAGCGATTCTATTGGTTACCCTCTTGTTTCTCTTGTCATAAAAGGTACTCCTCCGATTTTTAACCCTCCAAACCATCCACAGGTAGATTCTGATGATCACATTTTTACTGCCTTATATGCATCGCAAACTTCTATTCTATGGAGATCATCCCATTCCAATCCACATTACTATCAAGTGTCATGACTCATGACAGAACCCAAGCACAAAGTTTTAGATTTCCAGTCCATTTCAGAACTAGTTCGGTATGAAAACAACTGATTCTCAATTGCAGTAGTCATGAACCAGCACTAGGTCAACAACACCAGAAGTCACATCTCACGGCAAGCAATAATGCATCAGAAGTCTAAACCCATGAAGAAAACCAATCAAGTTACGTGATTGAACAAACTCTTCACTTTTCCAAACAGGAAGAACAGAACTCCAACACTAAAAACCCACATATTACATGCTGATGAAGCCCACGAGTTATTGCATTGACCACAAACAATAGAAGTAACATGCATTGCAGGATACCCAAAAATATACAAGTAACCTAATCAACAAAAAAGAAGGTTTTAATTCAAACCACAACATCAAAAAAAGAAGTAGCTGCACCATTGTACCAAAGGATATCAAAGAAAAAAACTTCACACAGGCAAATCAACATACACTTGAACTGTATAAAGGAGAACATAAGAAACTCTCAAAATGTGGTTTCCATTCAAACCCATGATCAAAAACCCTCAACGAATCAAACCCTTTAACAAAAAACCACCGGAAAAACAGACTAACACAGTACAGAGCGACACCCATCAACTTCAAAGGCAACAAACCAAACAAAAAATCAACTCAAACACCAATGTATCTTAAAAAAGCGCAATCATGCATATGGGTGTATAACTGTTCGAGGAGAGAGAGAGAGAGAGAGAGAGAGAGAGAGAGAGAGAGACCTTCCTGACAACCAGGGGTGCACTCGCAGGTGATTTCGAGGTCACCACTGACGAAAACCCTAAGCCTCCCAACAGCATCACCGTATCGGTGGCTGGTACACCCACACGTCACCTCCACGTAATCATCGTCGGCTCCTCCTTTCTTAAACCCACTTATCTCTCTCACCTCTTCCTCGCTGAACATCACCACACCCGCCGCCGCCGCCGCTTCTCTCTCTACTCCATTCTTCTCCATTGTTTTTTTCTCTCTCTCCGAAAAGAACCCTGTTTTCGCAACGAAAAAAGAAAGAGAAAAACGGAAAATTAGACGGAGATAGGATACGCGTAAATGGGTTATGCCGAGAATCGAGTGGTGATACTTGGGTTTGCAGGTGTTAAATAATCTTGGTATAAAAATAGGTAAAAATGCAGTCTTTAAGAGAGAGAGAAAGAGAGAGAGAGGGTGGGGAAGGACCCAGAAAATCACGAGGAGAGGGAAATCTCAAAGAGCACGCATCTCCAAAGGGCAAGTCCGAGAGATCTGGTGGAGAAAACGTTGAAAATAAGGGGAGAGAGAGAGAGAGAGAGAGAGAGAGAGAGAAGGGTTTGGTGTTGGTGTTGAGTGAATGAGCTGGCCGAGGGGGCGCAAACAAAATGTATAAGGAACTGAGAAAAGAAAAGAATTGGGGGCCTTGAAGTTGAAGTGAAACTAGTGAAGGGATCTACTCCTATTTTAGAGAGAGAGAGAGAGGGAGAGGGAGAGAGAGAGAGTGGGGTATGACTTGCATGACATGACAAGAGGAAAAGGCAAAGTAAAATCTGAGATAGGAGTATTTGTACGTCATGTGTTCGTTTTCGGGTTTGTGTTGTGAGTACAAATTATCTGTTGGATGAGGGTGGATTTATCCAACTAGCCCCGTTGCTCTTGTAACTTAGGTGCTGAAAGGTTTCGGGTTCGAGCTGAAAGAACATCGACGATACCTCAAGAAAATTGCTATGGATTATAACAGTTCAAGCTGAATCGATTAAAAAAAAAAGTGGGAGTTCAATTAGTCTAAAAACGGGTTTGGTCAATTTTGGTTATATTTAGGAAAACTTAAATGTTTTGATTCGGCCTCATGTATCCAATAATATTAATAATACTGTGCCAAGCCGATTGTATCATGAATATTCAATTGGCAAAATGTTTGAGGCATCTGTAAGTGTAATATTTTAGTAAAGAGTAATTATTTGGACGTTTAAGTTGTTTTTAGGCTTCTAGTACTTTGAGCCAAATTTCTCAGATTTGTTTTCTTTAATGTATCCCATTAGTCCCTATCTCAAAATTACCTGACCGAATCGAATCCCTCCGGATTTAGAAGCAAAATCGGTTCGGTTCGATTCGGTTGAAGATTTCAGGAATGACAGAAAGAACCGATTGGTTTCGGTCTAAAAAATTATGAAAACAAATATTGGTCAAAATATTCATTAAACCGAAAAAGTGGTTCGTGAACCTAAACGGACCAAACTCCAAATTTTTTGATTGGTTCAATTTTCACAGTTATATTTTCAAACCGGACATTTATTATTAGTCTCTAGATATATTTGGTTAGTTTAGACTTAGAACATCTCCAACAGGTTCTAGGCATATTGCCTAGGTAATCTGCCGTTTCATATTTTGGCTAGCCACCAGCCTAGGCTATTCTCGAGAAAGCTTACTTATGAAACGGCAGATTATTTTTATAATCTGCCTAGGCTATTCTCGAGAAAGCTTACTTATGAACCTTGGTATTATTAGTAGTAAGCCTTGGTATTCGTCTATATATTTGGTTATTATTAGTAGGGAAGAACCCTTGGTTTCGAACCTGAACGAAGACGAATACAATCACAACCTCATCAAATCAGCCCTCCCCATCATATCAATATTCGGCCCCGTAACGCTCCAACTCCTCCCACCCTCATCAAAACAGCCCTTACAGAAAAATCGATTTATTGAACAGAACCCCCATAAGAAAATTGATTTATTGAACAAATCGATTCCCAGTTTTGACTGTAATAGAGCCATCACTAGGAAATCACGACTGATTGAACGAAGTCATTATTGAATGGAGATCGAAAATCGTCGTTGAACCAGACCTCAAGCCATCGATATCATTAACAAGGGGCTACAGTAATTTATCGGGTGTGGCGAGTTACTATAGCAGAGAATGAAATGTCGAGGGGAAGGCGATAGCCATGAATTTAGTTTGCTGGAAGCACCATTAATTAACAGTCTTAGAATTCTAATTTTTATAGTAAATAACCATAATATAAAAGAAAGGAACTTAGAACATCTACGGATAGACAACGGGTCCTTATGAAAAACAAATACATAAAAGAATTTTTTATGAAAACTTGACAAAGATGCTAGAAGATGTAAGTGCTATAATAGGAAAAATGTATATAATTTTTTGATACAAATTGTCATGATTATTATAATTTAGGGGTAAACTTGATATTTTGAAAATTGCAGTGGGGACCTGTGACCCCCGCTGGTCGCACACTGTCTCCGCCACAGGGAAGGCGAGTTTGCTGCGAACCGAATCTCGTGACTTCGATCGGTAGTTTGTCCAAATCGGAATGAAGGTGAGGTTGTTGGAAATGCTCTGACTACATAAATTATCCACGTTGAACCGATCGAAGCCAACCACCGACTAGCGTGTACTGACGACCATGCAAATCCCCTGCGAACCCTGTAACCCTGTAAAGATAATTCGAGCAGTTCAATCATTTTTAAATAAAAAAATCAAGTGGGCCGACCAGAAATCGGCTCCATCCTATATGCGTAACCAGTTCAATGTCTAGGTTCAAGTTCTAAAATGCACTTATATAGTTCTCTCTTAAGACTCTTATCATATCCTGCCAGTTTTTAATCAACTGTCAAGCATATCTAGAATAAGGTCCCGTTCTCGAAAGGGAAATAAATATTTATTTTTAAAAAATGTAATTTTAAGTTAAAAAATTATGTGTTTGCGCAAATAATTTTTCTACTAATATGGATTTTGTTTGATAAATCTCATTAAAATCTTTAATACAGTGCCAAAAAATTAAAAAATTATTTTTCATTTATATTATTTTTAAGTTTGAAAATATGAAATAAATATTTATTTTTTAAAAAATATTCTGAAACGTAGTGTAAATACTCTTACTAATACTTTATGGGAGTACGGGGAAAATCTCTCTCACGGAAAGTCGATGAGGATTTCAGAAAAGTGTACTTTATGGTATTTTAATGCCTACTTTAGGTTGTACCATTCTTTTCATGAAACCCCTTTTTTTACTACTACTGGCAGTATTATTATTATAATTATTTTCTGTCTCTTTTTTCCCGCCCCATCATAAATTTCACTGACACCCCTGAGGTTTTTTCTAATTACAGATATTCCTTCACATATGATAAATAACAATGATCCCTTGTGTTTTCTATATGCGTTTCACCGACACTCTCAATCGACAATTGTCCGTTTAAACACGTAATAGAATGAGCAAAAGTGACTAATGTCTAAAAATTCATGATTTCAAAAAATAAAAAGTGACAAAAAAAACTATTAACTCTTACTTAATTGAATTAAAATCACTTTTTTTAACCTTTTTTTTTAACAGAATTTCATTGATAAACAAGAGCGTCATTACATAAAATAGAAAACAAAACTATAGAGGGGGAAACCACCCAATTTAGACCTAAGCTAGAGGCTTGAGAGGAGACAATCCAATGAGTAGCTTCATTTCCTTCCCAGGGAGTCCAGCAGAAAGAGAGCCTCAGCTCACTAGCAAGCAATCAAATATCAGAAATAATTGCCAATTGGAGTAGTTGTTTTCATCAAGAAGGGTAAAATTTAGAAATAACTATTTGTTTTTTACAACTCGGGAAATACCCTTTTCGTCATAAATGATAAATTTATTACTTTTGGGATAAAAAATTGAGAATTAAGAGTTATTATTATTTATTCTTTTATGAAAATAGTGAATTTGTCAACATAAGATACTTTTGACTAATTTTATCATATGTTTTGTCTAACAGTTGTTGGTTGGATGTCGATGAATTAAACAGTGAAACCAAAGAGAGATTATAATCATTTTTATACATGAGAGGGGTATTTGTTATTAAGACAAACCTTAGAGGCCCTCATTGAAATTTACCAAAAGAATAGGGAAGAAACATTGACAAATCTGCCAACTTTGCAAATTGGAAGGGCTAGGAAACATAGAGTAGGGTAATGATTAAATAGAGCAATAATTAGAAAATAAATTAAAAATAAAGTTAAACTTGAAAACAAATATAGCTTTTTACTTGTTTCTCCAATTGTGTAATCAAACATATTCACGATTTATTTATTATCTAAAATACATTTCATTAAAATGTCAAACGACGCTTAAAGCGGTTCCAGTCAAATACATTGAAAAAAAAAAAACTACAGCCAACCCATCACAGAAAAATACACAATAAAAGCAGGGATAAAGAGATGAGACTAATGTCTAGATCATAAGCTAAATCAAAGGCTCACTACACACAACCTCTAAAGGTCTGCGATTCACAACAATTTTTAGGGAAATGATATTAGCACTCAAAAAATTGATGCAGGCACTCCAAAATTCGTGTAACTCCAAAGCCATTTTCCTTTGTTTTATGAAGTGCCTGCATTAATTTTTAGAGTGCCAATATCATTTCTCCAATTTTTACTATGCATAGAGTTATATATATTAGCTGCGTGTACCAAATTATTTACTAACCTAGAGCAAATTTTTTTTTTTTTTTTTGCCAATCAATACTAACCTAGAATTTACATCACTAATTGCCGTAATACCTTTGTCTAGCCAACCACAAACCAAACCGAATCGGATAATAATGGGTAATGGCCTGGTGCGACACAAAACTTGGTTGCTAGTATGATTATGGTTGCTCTTTTAGGTACATTCTTTCTTTCTTTCTTTTTGAACTGCTCTTTTAGGTACATTCAATTCATCCAATTAATTTATTGCTCTGGGGATTAACTGCACCGTTAAATTGAAGCTTAATGCAGGCCGAAATACACCTGAGTGTATCACATGAAGCATTATATTTCAACAGTGCTAACCACAAAAATAATGGTACACACAGTTTTTTTTGAGGGGCCATTACGGATCCCACACAAATAATCCGAGCCGTTTATTAAATGTAATTTTTTTTTTCAAGGGTCTTTACAAAAAATCAACTGATTCAGATACTTATAAATGCTCGATCTAATCATCACTAACTTTTCATTCAGATTTTTGGATTATGAAAAATTAGATGATTGGATCAAGTATTTATAGGTATCGGATTAAGTTAATTTTCTGCAAAAATCCTTGAAGAAATAGTTTACATTTAATGAATGATTTGAATTATTTATGTGGAATCTATAATGGACCTCACAAAAATATGTGACAATCTATGCACTATTTGTCTCGGTAGACAGACCTACTGTATTAAATTTGGACTGGGACACTGAGGCGGTTAGGTCAAAAACAAGCTGGATCGTGTGACCGAAATAAAAGTGGAAAATGTTAAAAATGGCCTAGTGAGTTGTCAATTCGACCACCGAGGTGGTAGCAGTTGGTGAGGGCGACTACTATCCTTAACCCAAACGGAGGTTCGAGTCTCGGCAGGTACTCGAAATTCGTTTACGAAATAAAGGGGGAGACTTTTCACTAGTTGTACACTAAAATGGTGTTGTGATGACGGTTCATCCTCTCAAACGGTAGCTATGGCTTGAACCAGACATTCTATTGGCGGGTAGAGAGCCCCTATGGTCACACTCAATTCCAATGGGAGTTGCTACGCTGGTTGCCCCCTCCAACCTTTTTTGATGATAAAAAAAAAAAGTTGTCAATTTGGCAAGAAAATGACCCCCCAAAAAAAAAGACGACGCTCTTTTGTGTTCTTGAAAAGGGAAAAATTCAAAATACTCCCAACCTATACACCTAAATTCAATTAGACTCCCAACCTTTTAAAAACTTCAATTTTACTCCCAACGTTATATTCCGTTAATCAAAATGCCCCCTTCCGTCCAAATTACTAACGGATTCCGTTAAAGGCTCCGTTAAATAGTATTCTGATTGAATTTCGATAATTCGAGCCGCTCAATGTGTTTAAAATGTGATTTTAAGGGTACTTGGAAGAAATCAACAAAAAAAATGACCGGGAAGGGCTTCATCTGAACAGTTTTTTATTGAACTATTCAATAAAAAATTGTTTAGATGAAGCTCTTCCCGGTAATTTTTTTTGTTGATTTTTTGCAGGTACCCTTAAAATCACGTTTTAAACACATTGAGCGGCTCGGATCATCAAAATTCGATTGGAAAAGGGGAGGTGTGGATCAATCCGGATTTTATTCAAGTACGGACGTTCGGATTTTGCTTCGGTCTGTACCTCCCCTTTTCCGATCGAATTTCGATGATCCAAGCCGCTCAATGTGATTAGAATGTGATTTTAAGGGTACCCGCGAGAAATTAGTAAAAAAAAATGATCCGAAGGGCTTCATCTGAACAGTTTTTTATTGAAATTCAATAAAAAACTGTTCAGATGAAGCCCTTCCCGATCATTTTTTTGCTAATTTCTAGAGGGTACCTTTAAAATCACGTTTTGAACGCATTGAACGGTTCGGATCATCGAAATTCCATCGGGACACTATTTAACGGAGCTTTTAACGGAATCCGTTAGTAATTCGGACGGAAGGAGGCATTTTGATTAACGGAATATAACGTTGAGAGTAAAATTGAAGTTTTTAAAAGGTTCGGAATCTAATTGAATTTGGGTGTTTAGGTTGGGGGGTATTTTGAATTTTTCCCTCTTGAAAATTGGTCTACAAAATTTTTGATTGTTTGTTCGTTCTTGTTTTTTCGTCCTTTGTGTTTGTTTATATCAACTTTTGTATTTATTTTCTTTTTACTTTTTTGATGTATATAGCGTATTTTTATTTAAAAATTAAAAAATTGTTAAATTTTTTTAAAAAATGAATAAAGTTGAAAAAGTACTCAAACTTAGGCACCGTTCCGCTAAGGAAAATAAATACTTATACTTATTCTTTAAATTAAATGTGATGTATTGTGAGAGAATGATCTGTCTCGTAAAGCGAAAAATAATTAAGTATTTTAAAAAGAATTAAATATGATATATTGTGAGAGAATGACCTATCCCTTAAAGCAGAATTTGGCCTAATTCAACTTTGTTTTTATCCAAAAATTGATCTTAAAACTGCCAACCAAATGATGTGTAATTTCATCCCTTTTTGACAATAAAACCATGCAAATGATTGAGGCCGATCATTGAACTTCATAGTCGGTGAAGATTTTACACCATCCATTTTCTTTAGTAGTGTTGGTCTTTCATGAATTAACAGGTGCGTGTAAGCTGGTTTAATTAGACATTCTGAGTAATCAAAACAAATTATAAAAGGCTTGTTTGTTTGACCAACAAGAGCGTTAATAAATTAAAAAAATCGGTCTTAGATCCATTATGTGAATTTCATAAGCTCACAAATCCACCTATTAGTTTTGTAAGGTGTCAAGTCCAATTTAGAAAGTTCATAATAGGGTACCCTAAGATTTAGACACTTTCATAGGAATTTAGGGTGCTCTTTCCTATTATAAGGTATGGTACCGAAGGATTTAAGTGCTTTCATAGGGTTTTAGAGTGCATTTTCGTATTATAAGATTTTAGTAGTTTAGACACTTTTATAAAATTTAGGATTTTAGGAACTTTCACAGGGTACTCTAGCGTGTGGACTTACAAATTAATAGATAGACTTGTAGGCTTATGAAATCTGTACAGTGGAGCTATCACAATACATTAGCTGAGTTTTTATATTTTTTTATTATTGCAACTAGCTGAGAGTTCAATTTCGGAAAGCTAGAATAAGCACTCGAGTTGGTCTGCTTCTGGATTTTTATTTTATTTTATTTTTGAAGATGCTTACTTCTGACTTGAGATGTAATAAATTCACAACTTGTATCGAGCGCACATATTAATTTATTTCAACATATATTAAATAAGTAATTGGATCCTTTTCATTTGGAGGTGAAAATAGAAAAGCCCACAAAATATTGGTCAATGGTGTTTTAACAAATTGACCGGTGGCCGAATGATAGCTAGTCTCTATGGAACGGCTACCGGCGGTCAATTAGTTCGAGTTTCCGTTAATACCAATTGAAAATAGACACATCCTTAGCTCTCATTTTTCCTTGAAAATGAGAGAAGTTTTTTTTTGAGAGTTCGAACATATGAAGAATTATCACCCGTTACAACTAGTAATAATGTGAATATATTTTGGATTAACCTATCAACATTTCGTCTGCCGGAAAGGAAATAAAAATCACAAACTTCCTGTAGTGTGGCGAGTCCGACTAACAATTGGGCCTAGTAATTTCACTGGGATTTCTTGGGCCGGACACAAGTGGGCTACACACTCTGCCCAATCGTCCCATGAGGCCTGCATAGCGAGTCTGGTTGGGGAACCCAAACACCGGCCCGAGAGGTTCATGAACGGCCCATGTAGATGGGGAGTTGGGGGAGTTGCTATCCCTTTTAGTCTGGTTGGGGAACCCAAAGACCGGCCCGAGAGGTTCATGAACGGCCCGTGTAGATGGGGAGTTGGGGGAGCTGTCTCGGCCAAGGGGGCCGTGCTCCGGTCTCGCTTCAATGATCGGAAACTTTCACTTCGTAGAGCTCGTCGAGTTTAATAACTAGGTCAAAAATCAGCTCGATCGGATATCATTAAATGCCTAATCGAAAGCTTTTAGTCTTGAAAAGAATGAATCCGAAATACTGGATCAAATCTACTAGAACTCCTTATTGGCAAGTTATATGTGTTCCGATCAAGTACTTAATAATATCCGATCAAATTGATTTTTTGCATACTTGTTCAACTCGACGAGCTCTACGCAGTAAACGTTTTTGATCATCAGAGCAAGACCGGAGCGGAACCCCCTTGGCCGGGACAGCAACTCCCCCCAGTCCGTGTAGATGACTTAGCAGCAGGTCGGATTCTACGTGGCGTCTTGATATCGTGACACGTTTTGGACATTTGTGTTCGGTTTTGTCACATGCACACCGAGCGTTAGGCATGACGTCACCGACAAAAAACAAATACAGTTGACGCCACGGGGCTTGTGCCTAGCACAAACTTGAAGAACAAATACATTTTTTTTCAATTTATACAGACTTAAGAAGTCGAGAGAGAAACTGGAATGATATACGAGATGTACTGTGTTTGCCCTTGTGTCTCAACCATCATTCTATGGCCAAGATGCATTCAATTACGGGGCTTCCATTTGACATAGCCTTCTTTTGCGGCAATCATGCCAAAAATCACTTTCCAACTCTATTTTATTTTTTATTTTTTTTCGCTTTTAGTTACATCATCTACTCTATTGCAAGCTGTAACAAACAATGTTTCTATGTTTCTCCGTTCACTATCAAAAAACAAAAAAACAAAAAACAAACAATGACAATCTTCATTTTAAATGACGAAACAAGGAGAATTTGTCTCCTCTCGCTTGTGGATTTTGATATTGTAGCTTTATATGAAAACGGCCGGTTGTTGTGCCCCAAGGATTTAAACTAAAGCCAATAACACTGACGAAAACACACAAACACAAAATATACATGGTTTTCCAAAATCGGGTACTCCACGGGGGTAATTGAAGCAATTTTAGATGACGGAAAAAGCTTTACAAGTGAGTTGTCTCAACTCACTTCACTCTGTCTGTGTCTCCTACATTGCTAACATAAAGCCTCACTGATCTCTCTCAAATTTCTAGATGCAAAAATACTGAAGCCCAAGGCGAGAAGCCATGGTCTCAGTCAACACCAGTGGTTGCAAGGGATATAGATACAAAGTTAGCTGTGGTTGGATGTCTCCAATTATCATTGCTGAATGCAGATGAGAGCTGAGTCAAATAATGCAAGTGGATGGAAGCCACAGCTCAATAATCAACGGACTTGGGGGGCTGCTGTCCCGGCCGAGAGAGCCCTGCTCTGGTCTAGGTCCGACGATCGGAAACGTTTACTTCGTAGAGCTCGTTGAGTTGAATAAGTATGCCAAAAAATTAGTTTGATCGAATATCTTTAAGTGTCTGATCGGAACACATATAACTTGCCAATAATGGGTTCTAGTAGATTTGATCCAGTGTTTCGGATCCATTCTTTTCAAGACAAAAAAATTTCGATTAGGCACTTAATGATATCCGATCAAGTTGATTTTCTTACATAGTTGTTCAACTCGACGAGTTTTATGAAGTGAATGTTTCTAATCGTCGGACCAAGACCGGAGCGGAGCCCCCTCGGCCGGGACAACACGCTGCTGTCCCTTGAACGGACAGTAGGCCCCCAAGTTCGATAATCAACACCGTCATGATCAAAATCTAAAATACACAAATCAGTGACTATATACACACTTACTAGAGCAATTACATACTACGGAGTATAAGATTAAAGAGCAAAGCCCACTTTGACCTCTTGTGGTTATCGCCATGTGCAGATACCCCCTCATGGTTTAAAACTAAACACATAACCTACCTGTGGTTTTGAAAATGTGCGGATAGACCCTCTGCCGTCATGTTTTCCATCCATATTAACGAACACAGTATTAAAAGACCGATATACCGTCATCATGTCCCTTAATTCTTCTTTTTTTTTTAAAAAAAAAAAATCTAATCACACCATCCTTTATACTAAAAATTAAATCCAAACCGTTGATATTATAAATTTTGACGAGTACTACATTTATGCCAAAATTTAAGTCAATCAAAAAATGAAAAGCCTATGATCGAATCGATTTTGTTATGAAATTAAAATTTCAAATTTGAATTTACTAAAAATTAGATCACTGGGTTATTGATGCCTGATCGAGATGATTTTTTACAGAGATATTCTATTCTTTATTTAATACATTATGAACGACTCAGATTACATTCTAGAGGCGTGCGAGATACACCTCCGTTAATATGGATGAAAAACATGACGGCAGAGGGTGTATCTGCACATTTTCAAAACCACAAGTAGGTTATGTGCTCAGTTTTGAACCGTGAGGGGGGTATTCGCACATGACAATAATCACAGGGGGTGAAAGTAGACTTTGCTCAAGATTAAACATGGAACTTAACCAAATCAAACCAAACCAAATCAAATCAAACCAAACAGAGCCTTATGTCTCAATCACTTGGAGTCGGCTATATGAATCATTTTCCTTTATTGAGCTCTGTCAAGGGCCACTTGTTCATACAAACCCATTATACTAAACATGGAACTTACGAACAACAAAACTCTTTCTTGCATTTGTTTTAATTTTGTGCTTCAATAAGGTTCTTTTTTTTTGGCATCAAAGAAGAACATCATATATATGAATAGAAAAGAGTACAAGAAGGGTTTCAACTAACATAATACAAATCAAAGCATACGAGCGAGCGGCAAATAAGCTACAACAGAAACAAATAAACAACAGCTAAGCTACGTGCATCACCTCCCAATTCGTCGTCAATCCACAGCCATCTCCACAAATGTTTGACTCGAGCTTAAACGATAAAACAAACAACTAAGGCTCTTAGTAGGAGCAGTTCTTAGTTGATGCAAATGTATGACCAAACAAATTGACACCTACTAGCTACCTCTATGCACATTGTGATACGCACGGGTTTGGATTGCTAAGTCGTGTCTTCTTAACCAAAAAAGAGATGAAAATTGTAAACTGAAGAGGAAAGGGTTGTGAGTACTTTTTTCTTGTTTTTATCGTCAGTGGTGAGTACTTTCTCCAGGTACAAATGTTGTGCTTCACCCACGTTGGATAATTTTCCTATGGTCCGGAAGATGTATTCACGTGATTTTGGCAGTGAGCAAGGGAATTGCTATTGGCATGGAAATCTACCAAGGTGGTATTTGATTTGAATGTGATTTCCGAAAGATGGAATATTGGTCAAACTTGGAGACCAAGTTCAATTTAATTGGAAAGGTGAATCAGAGAAGATATCATATTGGTTGGCCAATATATTGTTTCCTTTCGGCTGATGTATTTTTTGCATGTATATATACCTTGGTTAGGTACGAGATATATGCAATGTGTGTGAGAGATACACAATTGGTGAGAGCAAGAGAGAAAATATATTGTGAGAGTGAAGGAGAGATAAAAAATATTAGTGAGCGTGGGCTTGGGGATTAATATTTTTCTATCTCATTGTACTTGATCAATATAGTGGAATTTCTCTTTTGTTTGTGGAGTAGGTATTGAGACCGAACCACGGAAATCTTGTGTTCTTTATTTTTCTTGTGCTTGTTTAATTTTGTGGCGTGCTTCCGTTGCGGCGAGGGACCCAAAATCCCAACAACAAACAATTTGTAGCAAATACTGTTGTGGGGGCCGTTCGTCCATTTGGTCAGTGAAGCATGGGTTTAGTACCCAGATCTGAGAAGGCCCTAAATTTACGAGAATACTATATGAACGTACGTACGTGTGTATATGGAACAACATATTCGAAAGAAGTACACTCCATAGTAGGTTCCACATAAGAAACACATATCGAAAGAGAAAAAGATGATATGAGTATCTCTGCTGAAATGGTTAATCACGTGATCAGATTCCTTCTCCCTCTTATATGAAAGGATCGGAGCATGTTTTGGTAGAAAAACTTGACTACAATTTTGCCTCTATTAACGCTAAAAAAACACTCTTAAGTAAATTAGCTTTAGTAAATATTGATTTATGTGAAAAGGCCTATTTTAGATTTCCGCATTAGGGCTTGAGAGCAAGTTTATCGGTACTTAGTTATAAAAAATTTGTCAACAGTGCACATTTATATTTCTTTTAACACTACACTAACACTATATATTTAACTTATTCTTTTTTAAAATACGCATTTTTTCAACATTTTTCTCTATCCTATTATTATAATATGAGAGAGAGGGGGGAAAGGAAGAGGGAGAGAGAGAGAGAGAATTAAATAATCAAACAAATGGGATACCGGATGAACAGTTTTTCGGTATTAATACCAAACCAATTCTTCAAAGCTATTTTACCTCCGTTTTTACCTCCTCTACTGCAACTTATTTTTTTTGTTCTCCGTCAATAAAATAGCTAAAATGGCCATTTTACATCATCCGATAAACTTGCTCTAAGAATATTGCCCTAACCAGGAGCCATACAAATTCAAGGTAGTTTGAATAGGAGAATTGACATTGAATTCTCATCATATGACCACTCGAATTCTAGCTTGATTTGTTGGCCTACCATAATTTTTTTTTTTTTTTGAAAATTTGGCTTACCATAATTTGATATGTATGTATCAAGACAATATCATTTAATTTGGACATGCATGTTTAGTGATGATTTTACCTTAAAAAAAAATGTGATGGTCGTCACCTGATACGGTTTTGACTTACCATGAATTTTCTTTACCAGAGAATCCAATGAGTGGCTATAATCTTAATGAAAGTATTAAAAATCAGTACTTTCCATCATTTTTTAATGTTTAATAATTTTCATCTTGTTTTTTGAGGTAACAATGTCAAAACAAAAATGTTGGGAATAGGTTCGTTCAAAGATTTGGCAGTAGAGGATTCGCTGCATCCCTGAGGGAATCCAGCTCAAACCATGGGAATTACCAAGCACAGATAAAATCAACTAACAATCCCAAGGAATTGCCATTCAAAAGCCAAACACCAACCAGCTGATGATGATGCGAGAGAAACAATTGCCGACGAGAAAACGTGGGCGAGACCCCACACTGCCAAGAGCGATGGACGTCACTCGGGACGAGCCCCGCTGCCACGGCGGGCTGTGGACAGCTGAACCGATTGAATAAGTACTTTGGTATTCTCCACCAGTTGCAGCCTTGCAGCATCTCAAGAAATACTACTGTAGTATAGTACTAGTACTAGTACTACTGGGCTACGAATATACTGCTGCTCCACTACTCTAGTATAGTACTGTAGCTAGGAGTATACTAGTATAGGCTTCAGAGAGTATGGCAACACACACTCTGTCTGTACTGTTGAGGACAGGTACATGACTGCTGCTTTGGTATCTACAGTTCTACCCACGTACTCCCAGTTCTGGAATATTTGTTCACGTCACGTCACAACTCTGTCTGATCACAAGTCAACGCTACTATCACTACAATCAAATCAAATTACTGTTTCAAAACCCCAATTTCGAGAGATTATTCATACCCTGTTTGGTTTTTGGTTTGTTTTGTTTGGCTTGGTTTGATTTTTAAGAATAATGAATGGAGAAAGATAGATTGAGAAAATTATTGTGAACCTTGAGCGAAGATTTTAAGACCCCCAAATGAACAAGCCCTTGCACCGTTTTGAGATTTTGGATTTGGATGTAAATTTCTAGGTAATGCGTATAGAGATAAATAGAGTAATGATTGAAAATAAAAGTAATGATTGGAGAGATAGAGAGAAAAAATAAGAATAATGATTAAAGAGAAATAAAATAATACTCCTTAACCGAACAAGGTTTCAATGTCCTTGGGGCATCACGTGGCGGTGCCTCAAGCCTCTTTTCACCACACATTATTGTTGGATCCTCACACTTAATCTCGAGTTTCCCTTCCCACATTATATATGATTGAGGAAAGGCTTGGGGCTGGGCACCCTAAGGGCATTGAATAAATTTTTTCCCAATTTATTCGAGATGCATACACCGGATTATTAAGGTGGCCAGACATGTTAGTTAAGGCAACTCATGTTTAAGCTAGAGAAGTTTTGGGAGGTAATACAACTTAATTTGTTTTTTTAATGAAATGAGCTTGTTTGACAAAAAAGAAAGAAAAAGAAGATGCGACATCAGATTGTGTGAGATTCATTTGGGTACAAACAAATGATTGGACATATTAGCTGAATCGAATATCTAAATGTTTGATCAATTCATTCTACTTTTAGTTCATGCGAATTAAGGGACTGAAAATTGAATGAATAAAATCAAATCATTACGGATATCCGATTTAGATGAATTTTTTACGTCTCTTAAAAACATACTCCCTCCATCCATTTTTTATAGTCCGGTATTCCATTTTGGGTTGTCCCTTAATAAGTGTCCATTTTGTAAAGTTAGTAGGTAAAAGTTGGTGCATTGTCTATTTTGTCCTTAAAAGTAGATTCATTTTTGAAAAGTTAGTGAGTAAAAGTGTAATGATAATGGGTAAGTAGGAAAAGTTGAGGAAAAAGTTGATGTGAAAGGTATAATGATGATATCTTTTTAATAAGTTGGAATTACGAAGTAGGACACTTAAAAAGAGACGGAGGGAGTGTTTTTAATTAATAAATCGAACGACTCAGAATTATTTGTGTGTAACTCGAGAATTGAGTGTTCACTTTGAACACATTTTGGTGTACCCAATGGTTTTTGATTTCTTACTTTTCATCCCGAATTTAAGTAACGGCTCACAACAACCAAAGTCATTCGATTTAGAGAAAAAAAAAAACAAAAAACCCCGAATCAAAGATACTTTGAGCTCGAACTAGTGGTAGCTTTGTTAAGCCCATGATCAAATGGTTACATTAACATAGTACGGAGTACTAATTTTGAATTTCTTGAAAGCTCGTTAAATTCATATCAAGCTCGAATGGACTAATACTCGACTAGTTGTTTTCCTTTGGAAAGCGATACTCAACTAGTTTGGCTTACAAGGTACTGCGTAAAAAAAATCCAAACTAACGGAGATCTATTCACAATCAATCCGCTTAAAGCTCTTATGTAATCGGCTTGCTTCCTAAACAAGCTAAGCTTGCACAAATCTATAAACCTCATTTAATCTTAAGATCAACTTTAACCAATTAAATGCTATTCAGCTCGTTTATCAGACCTACATTTATGTAAAATTGTTGTTAGTAGTAATATTACTTCGTTTAAATCTCAAGATAATTCTCACCCTGGATTGGAAAAGAGGGGGTTTTCACTCGAGCCAACCTTCCTGTGGAAAGAGGAATGAATATCAACAGCATTACAAACAGAGCAATCTCATACTTCAGTGTTTGGTAATTTCTGAATTTTCTCCCAAAGATAGAAGCTACTGATTTTCTCAGAGTAATACATGGAAGAGTAGCTTTTTCTATTCTTTCTGTCCTCTGTGAAAATCCGACTGCAAATAACATTGAATTATATTTTCCTGAGAAAAATCAGTATAATAGCCCTTCCCCACAGCCAAACCCTCTTCTCCTGCAATCCTCTCCACTTCACGCTGAACCAAATCACCTCCAACCTCACTTGGTTCCAACAAGTTACAGGCTACCTCAATCACATCTTCACCATGAGCAAGTGCCATGGCTTGCACCGATGGAAGTCCTTTACCTCTGCCACTTACCCTTCTAGCGATTCTACGAACCGGGCCAATGTCAGTAGAGTAGACTGGAACGTTGTAGTTATCGACCCATGGGGTTGCTCCAATTACAACGACGCCCTTTGCTTGAACTGCATGAGTTGGACCCTCATCTGGTTTCAGTGGCAAGGGCTCTGATTTTGGCCCTCCTGCCCATTGGTTTCCGGTAAAATTGGGCCTGAAATAGCCCAGCTCTCGTCTGATTGAATCAAGTGTTCTTCCCTCTTCGTGGGCTGCTCCATAAAGGAAAGACGGCACTGCAGGCTCACTATATTCAATATCAGCAGGGACACAAATAACTCAATAAACAAAGACATATACATAACCCAAGGGAAATTGATCGATACTCAAATCAACCTTCGTATTAGAAATTTGTATTGGAACTGCTACATGATAACATGCATGGGATTGTGCATGATATCTTCTTTTTTTGGTCCTGATCAAGTGATATTCGTGAAATCTGAATCAGCAAATTTCTCACAGGAAACTCCTCGTGGTACTATTGGACTCATCAATAAATCACCAACTACGTGCTAATAAACAAAAACGAAACTTGTTAAGTGGTTAAATAAGACACAACTAGTCTTCCCTTCCCATATTCAATATGGTATTGCAAGATTTGCATGACCAGAATTTAGTAAGGTGATTGGGAGATAATGCACCAGCAGTTTTGTTTTCTGCATTCTTAGTTTCTTCTTGACCAGTTAATTTGCCAAATGTAAGAACAAAGGGGAGGAAATAATGCAGAAAACAAGGACATTAGGGGAGAATATTCCTATTAGAGTAATTTCGATGTCAATGAAGAAGAGATTGATTATTTGCAGCAACAAGAACTATTTCATGATTCTACTACCTATGAGATTTAATCACAAACAGCTTAGATTGATGAGAGTTTCCAATAAGATCCTTCTGACACAAGCACCTCTTAGATGCTAATGTCTAAGACTCTAAGTCTCCAAATCCTGGTCACTCAATGTGCAAAAAGTAGTTGGAAAACCAAATTATTTGTTCTATTATTCCAGAATTTTGAATCAGTATTCTAAGGGAGCAAACCTTGCAGAGTGGAGCCAATATCAGCTGCCAAGGATTTTGCAAGCGCTGCAGTCCGGTCCAGAGAAGTACAACCCAAGGGGTGAAAACATATATGGTCCACAACCCCAAGCCGAGGATGACTTCCACAGTGCGACTCAAGGTCAACGGCTTCAAAAGCAGCTTTAACCATGGCAAACACAGTAGCCTTTAGAAGACACGCGCCTGAAGATGGCTCTGGGGTTACCTTGGAGACAAGGGTGTAACCAACTCTATTATAAGTCTCATCTACAAACTTGTTGATTATGGCAGCTTGTGGGAATAGTTTGGCAGCTTGTTCAATTGAATCAAGGGCAACCCTGTTTCGGCTTTCAGATATGTACACCTTACAGCAAGCAAGCATCAACTTTAACATTTCTCTACTGCTCTTCATAAACTGCAGGAAAAAAGATCCAGACATGTGATGATAAAAGCACCATGAAAACCTTTGTGGGTCACATTTATCTGGGACCAGAAGCTCTATTATCCACTAACAGATTAATGGTAGAAGTGAAAAAAGCATTATCTTTGGTTGAAAACAAACAAAAGTGAAAGAGAGAATGCTGCAGTATGTTAAATAAAAATCAAAATATTCCGATATAGTCATTCATAATGCCAGTATTAAAACCAGACAAAATGTTCCTTATAGTGCAATAAACAACCATACATTGGGCACAACATACTATGGTATTGGTAACAAAGGGTACTAAGACTCCATAGGAAATGAACTTTTCCAAAGCAAGGTTTAGTTGCATTCACACAACCTGGTTGCATTTGAAAATTTACCACCATAACTAACTCAGCAATATGCAAAGCGGTCAAGAAAACAAAGCTAACAGCATTCCCAAGAGCTCCAACTTGTGTCTGTGAAAGCATCTAGGGAATATTACTATAGTTTCCTATTTGTAATGCCCACTTTAATTAAGCTAGGTGGGTGCATTATGATCCGTTGACCTATTTAAGGCCTCATGTTGAAGCATTGCCATTTATACTACAAAATTTGACCTCACTTTTTTTCCAATATCTTCCTAACAGTGAAACGCGACCATCCAAACAATCCAATTAGCAGAAAACAACTCAAATTGGAGGGGACAAGAACCTCAATCTGGTAGTCAACAGCAGTGCATTTACCAAAAAGAACCTCAAGACACATAGAACATACTCAAATTGAGCACACCATAAGTCACCAGCCAGAAAACAATTTACTACAAAAGAATATGATATTACATCTGGACTTTTAACTGTTAACATCGAATGTAATAACCATAATTACAATCAATACATAGTATTTTACAGGACCAGACGTGCGCTCCGACAATAATCTGGGGACCGATGCCACCGTCTACTAGTAGGGGGATCAATACATAGTTAAATGCAGTATGAACTGATTTAGGCAGCAATTCATCAAAACAAAGACCGACCCATTAAAACAAAGCGAAAGACTATAAAATAAAATATAACTAAACATAAAACGTGACACCAAATCAATGGCCAAATACATGTCCGATGAACTAATTCAGCCCTTAACATAGGATCCTCTGCTTTCACTCTCAATCCTGGCTCCTACACTTGGACATTCAATCCCTGTCCCGTAAATTTAACTATATTTTCGAGAAACGCTTTCATGCTCTCGCTCCCGCACATGCATTATGTGACTAAGATTCAGCCTCCATCAAAACTCCATATTGGCATCTGAACCCTTAGGATACCCCTTATACTCCAACTTCACGTTTAAACTAGCACAAACAGACCTAAACTTCAACCTCAAAGAATCCATAACCTCATTCACGGACTCGTTCTCCGGGTCCAAAGTCGGGTACTTTTTAACCAAGTTGTCCATGGTATTGATGCTTTTCTGGATCCTAGACGAGAAGCAAGTCGGGTCGACCCGAATAGCGGAGTTCCACACGTCGATGCAGCCCCTGTAAAACCCTAACTCCTCGCCGACCTCGAAGCCGTGCTTGAGGCCCACTTGGCGCCCTTCGTCTTTGCCTGAGGATAAGCCGTCGGCGTAGCCCTCGTTGAAACCTTCGTTGAAGTGGGTTTCTTCTAGGTTTAGGGATGAATCGAAGATATCCTCCATGAGAGAGAGAGAGAAGGATTACCTAATCGGAATTGGAATGCGTTACGCCCGTCTTGTTGTCGTTGCAGCCCTTGGATTTTGGAGAACAGCCCAGAGGCTATAAATGCCGTTCTGTGACGAAATCCTAAAGATCACGAATTAGCAGACACTTCGAACGGATACGCTTATGGATTTAGGTGGCATCGACGAATTCGCAGACTATCTTGACGGTGATGCTGATGGATTTGGGTGACACCAACCGGAGATAATGGTTGAGTAGGATGAGAGGTGGCAAACGATCGAAAAAATTTGTAGACCTGATCCTTTCGATCTTATCGCGGTTTTGTGGGAGAGTGATTACGAGAGGGCAAACAGAAAACAACGAGAAATTATTCGTTGCCCCTGGGGCAAGGGGTGTTAGGGATTACAAGGTCTGGATTGGTCTGATTTTCTAGAAAATCAGTAACCGGACCATTTCAAACGGTTTTAGGAAATTGAGAACCAGAACCTAACCAATATATGAGTGGGACCTAACTAGAACCAAACCGCAAAATCGGTCCAATTTTGGTTCGGTTCCGGTTCCAATTCTATCCAATAGCATCCAAACCTATCACCGGTGTGTGAGAAAGAGAGACGTGAGATTGAAATTATAAAAACTAATCCGTTAAATAAGGTTCCAAAGATTGAAAGAATAGAAATGTAATCTATTAGAATAGAAAAAGAAGGAAGAAAGTAAAAATTTTCCCAACAAGTGAGATTTCATCTCTAAAGAACGTAAGTTTAGTAAGAAAAAAGATTAACGTACCAAATTACACACATAAATTAATTTTTATATAATTATATATATTAGTTTTAAACAGTCCGGTTTTATTCTAACCACGGTTCTTTAATTGAGAACCAGTAACCGAACCAAAATTAACGGTTCTTATTTTTTTGGAACCATAACCTGACCACAGAACCAGACCAATAGGACGGTTCGGTCCGGATCGGACTAGTTTTACGGTTCGGGCGGTTTTCTTGAACACCTCTAATAGGTGTACTTTGCCAGGTGTTGCCTCCCATCGATAAAATTTTGCCACGTTTGAGGCATTAAATTCGTCTTCTTTCTCCACTGTACACAACCTTCTCTCTAAAATTAAGCATTCCAAATTTCAATCCGTTTGGATGGGTGAGAAGATTTTATTTTTTTGATCATTTAATTTTAACAGGTCATAATTAAATTTTGACTATATAACATTAGTTCTAAGAAAGTCGTAAAATCAAATATCTCTTAGAATTTACCAACGAGAGTTCTAGAGTCAAAATTTAATTATGATCCTTTAGAATTAAATGATAAAAAAAATAAAATCTTCTCACTCATTTAAACGGATTGAAATTTGGAACACTTAACCAAATTTAACGAAAATAAATTAAGTGTTCCGAATTTCAATCCGTTTGAATGGGTGAGAAGATTTTATTTTTCTGATCATTTAATTCTAAAGGGTCATAATTAAATTTTGACTCTAGGACTCTCGTTGATTAGTCCTAAGATATTTGATTGTACGGCTTTCTTAGGGCTAATCAACGAGGGTTGTAGAATGAAAATTTAATTATGACCATTAAGGATAAAATAATCAGAAAACTAAAATATTTCTATTGATTCAAACGGATTGAAATTGGAACATTTAATTTTTTAACCATATTTTTTAATATATAAACTGCAGATTGAAAAATTAAGTGTTCCAAATTTCAATCGGTTTGAATCGGTAGAAGACTTTATTTTTTTGATCATTTAATTCTAAAGGGTCATAATTAAATTTTCACTTTAGGGCTCTTGTTGGTCAGTCCTAAGAGATATTTGATTCTACGACTTTCTTAGGGCTAATCAACGGGAGCTATATAGTCAAAATTTAATTATGACCCTTTAGAATTAAATGATCAAAAATATAAAATCTTCTCATCCATTCAAACGGCTTGAAATTTGGAACACTAATTTTAGAGAGAAGGTTGTGTACAGTGGAGAAAGAAGACGAATTTAATGCCTCAAACGTGGCAAATTTTTATCGGTGGGAGGTAACACCTGGCAAAGTACACCTGTTGCCCTTGGGGCAACGAATAATTTCTCGAAAACAACATAGGTGCACAGATTTCCACGCAAGTGATGGGATCCGTTCATAGTCGGTCTACTGATAGATTAGACGGAGGTCCTACCCAGTGTGGCTCACGTTGATAATTGGAACCGTTCATTTTGTAGATCTCGTCGAGTTCTTCAAGTATGAAAAAAATCAAGTTCATTAAATGTCGATAAATGACAGATAGGAACACATTTAGGGAAAATAATGGCCAATGACGTATTTTGATAATTAATACCCGCTAAAGATATTTTCAGCATTAACAAATGTTCTCAGCATATCCTTGACTGATATTAATTATCTAAACACGTCTTGGGCCATCATTTTCCCACATATTTTATCTTGAAACAGATGGGTTTGATTCAGTGTGCTCGGTGCATTTTTTTCAAGATAAATGTGTTTTGATCGGTCAATTATTGGTATTCAATGAACTTGTTTTTTTATCATTCTTGAATTCGACGAGCTCTACACAATGACCGATTCTAATTGTTGACGTGAGCCCAAAAAAAGCCCAAAAAATCAAAACTTGACCAAACTGGACTGAAAGCACACTGAACAAGACCCTCTCCTATTCAATAGTAGTGGCCCTAAAAGAATTGGTCGTGGCATTATAGCCATCCTTTATAAAGCCTTCTGTTGGGCAATTTTGGGCCAGTTATTTGTGGAGAATATCTGAAGGCTCGTCCTATCATATGGGTAAATTATAGGAACAAATTCTCTTAGGATTTGGAGATGCTGTGATGCAGCCACCCAGGGCGGTCATCAGGCCTTCTATTTTGGCATGAACGACTCGGATTTAATTTGAGTTTCTACAGATTTGCACCATGCATTGTTTGAATTAAAATTCGAGTCGACTATTGCCGAAATAGACGACTGAATCGCCGCCTTTTACAGCGTTGTGGTGCAGGCTGCACCATAGCCATCCGAATCATTCTCTAAGAAAATGTGTGGTTAATTCCTCCTCCTTTTAAAGAAAAAGAAGATAGGTTTATGAAACTTCATTTTCTAACTATAAAAGTGCATGTAATCCTTTCTTAGACCATCTACAGAGCTTACCCATTTTTAAACTCGGAACCAAAATATGAGTGAAACACCTAAATCTCACTATAGCCTTCGACTTAAATCCATATCGAAGTGAGTGGAACTCAAAATTTTAACCAAATTATGGGAGACTCAAATCTTTGATGGTCATAATTTTCTCCCTCTCAAATTTGGAACTATGCCATTAATGAAGTTTTACTCAAACTTTATGCTTATATATATGAATTTGCCCATTTGGAGTGCTTCATATTCATACCAAAAAAACAGTGGATGATATATCTCTCATCTATGGGAAGCTTTTGTGTTGAAAATCCCTTGTAAGCACAACTGCCATTTCCTCCAACAGTTTAACCTGTGTCGTTGCCTAGAAAATTCATGCCTGTCAAAGCAAAAGAAAAGGAAAGCATGTACTTCGCCTTGCATTCTGCCTCCCATGTACTATGCTTTACCATTACTCCATCTTGTGACCTATAGTTCCAACAAAAGATTGAAACTACCTAAACTAGACTCACCTGTCGAGCAGGGACGAAAGCCGGCCTTAGTGATTTGACGGTGCCGAGTGGAAGGGCCGTCACTCAACAAATAAAAGTTACTCTAGGGATAAATCTTCCCAAGAGTTCTCATCCACGGGAAGGTTTGGCACCTGAATGTCGGCTCTTCGCCACCTGGGGCTGTAGTATGTTCCAAGGGTTGGGCTGTTTGCCCATTAAGAGAGAGGGTAAGGATACATATCAGCCTGGAGTTGGTGAAGAAACATATATTCTGGGTACAACTGCGTGAAACAAGGTTTGTGGAGTAAAACAAAGTAGACAATAACTATGTGTGAACCGACAAAGTAACGCTCTCTCTCATACAGACACATACACACAGACTCCCGTTCGCACATAAATTCAACCACTGAGACCACTAGCTTTTACATATGCTAACGCTAGGATCAATTCCATTTCTGCCTACAAAGGAACAAGCTAAACCTTACGTAGTTTCCATGTGATCTCTCGGAATAAAACATAACCACTTATGTTGCGGAGACGAATAACGATAAGCAGTCAAATTTAGTCCATATAAAAATTCATTTCTACCTCCACAGTTTATAAGGGACTAAGGCAGTGATGCAGTAAATTAAGTTGATGCTCCATAAAAACCACCATCCAATTAACCTAAACTTGAAAAGCCACTCACCATCTAGCTATTCGTTTCATGACAGCATTTTTACGAGGCTTCTACTAAAACCTACACGAAAACCAATAGATTCCACGTCCAAATAGATTTAGCTTAAGGTCACATGGCATAGCAGTAGAACGTAACCAAAAAGCAAAATTCAACATATACCAAATAGATTTAGCGTTCGGGTACATGGCATAGCACTAGAATGTAACCACAGAGCAAAATTCACCATACTTAACTAGCATTAGTTGAAATCTGCATTCTTGACTGTGGGAATTATCTTACTTAATTGCAAGAATCCTCTGCTGAGCCGTATATCCGTTGACAGACAGATTTGCAACGTTTGTATGTAATAATAACTGAGAAGTTCCGAAGTAAAAAATGGTGGAGAGGAACACAGTCGGTCGAGTATTATTAATTTAATTTCGGATGTTGGTTCTTATGAGCAGCAGAATGGGCCTTGGGCCATTGGTTCTAACAAGCGTTGAGCAATGCAATCGTGGAAAGTCTAATTTATTCACGCGCATTGTCATTTCAAAGCATCCATTGGAGAGAAGAAACATGGTACATCAGCAAATGAAGCCCACAGTAAAGTACCACCATACTCGATCTCTTTCAGCAGTCTTGTTTGGGGGTTGAACGATGCTAGAGTAGTCTTGGAGTCAGTTGTATTTGGAATTGATCCGTTGAACATCATCAACACACTTCCATCTTTCAACATTTTCAGTGGCTTGGCAGCTATGTTAAACCAGCAAGTAAATGGTCCTTCAATTGTCCATTCCAAAGTCCAGGACCCAAAATCTCCGTAGTCTTTCAATACCCAAAATTTCCACACATCGTGCCAACGCTTGTTGTCAAGGCACAATCGATTATCTACAACCCTAAGATAGCTACAACATTTTTCAATCTCGGAAGGCAAGGGGAAGCTTCCAAAAATGCTCTTTCTCGATATTGAAATAGCAAATGAGCCGTGAATTCTCATCAGAGTCTGCTATGCAGTGAAGAACCCCATTTAGAAAAACGAAGTGCGAGGCAAAACAAGCGGGTGTTTGTCCTGTGTCTCCAATGCTCCTCCACTCATCATCTATCCCAATCGTATAAATGTCACAGTCCATTCTAGCCGGTTTATACATGTAAGCAAGTCTT
Organism: Rhododendron simsii; assembly: GCA_014282245.1. Taxonomy (NCBI): domain Eukaryota; kingdom Viridiplantae; phylum Streptophyta; class Magnoliopsida; order Ericales; family Ericaceae; genus Rhododendron; species Rhododendron simsii. The sequence goes on along the minus strand of CM024956.1, from coordinate 9,936,825 downwards.
AACACCTTGTACGGATGAGTCAGATGGACTATGCCCAAGCTCTAACCCAAATAATTTAACCGTCTGTGGTGCCGATTTCGGAGTGTGATCACTGTGACATGTGTGTGCTATAATGATTTATATGTAGATAGTTTTGTGTACGTCAGCTCGAAATTTGACTATGGATGAGCGATCTCATGCAGTTGCAAATTTTGTGGCGAACACAGTATTTGTACTTGATAGGTTTGCACCACGAGTATTCATACGTTGATAAAAGAAAAGCTTATTCCAAACGAGTGGAACTGCCTAAACCCGATACTTTATATCATTATGATTTTCTCCCGGCCCAGATGAGCCTGAGTCTACCCAAGTTGGAAGAAGTTTAGGAAGAGAGAAGAGGGTAAGGAAACATAACAACCTGGAGTTGGGTCAGAAGCATACATTCTGGTGGGTACAACTGCATGAAATAAGGTTTGTGGAGTAAAACATATACTGCGAATTTTGCGGATGAGATTCAGAACTTCAAGCAACAATCTTTAAGTTCCATGGGGGGAAAATGGTAGACCATAACTGCATGCAAACCGAAACAGTAACGCTCTCTCTCAAACACATACATACACACAGAATCCTGTTCGAACAGATATTCAACCACTGAACTGACACAGTAACGCTCTCTCTCATACAAGCACATACACATAGACTCCCGTTTGAACAGATATTCAACCACTGAGACTACTTTCACATATGGTAAGGCTACTGATCAATTTCACTTCTGATTACGAAGGCAGCTAAAACATGAGTAGTTTCCATGCGATCTGTCGGAATCAAATATAACCATATAAAACAATGACATCGCGGAGATGATGAATAACGATAAGCACTTATATGTAGTCCATATATATCTACCTCCGCAGTATGGAAGAGGCAGTAAATTAGGCTGATGATCCATAAAAACCACCATTCATTGTCTTTCAATAGTTTGATAGATGCACATATACCTCAAGAAAATCCAAGGGCAGCTCATTATTGAAACAACTAGGACACGCCACAGTCGATCAATATGCATGACAAAACGAGAAGAGGAAATAGCTGATTGGCTCAGAAGTCAAAACAATGTTTACAAACATCTGAAAATTCATTAAATTTCCAGGAGATTGAAATCCAAGAAAATCACGTTTTTGGAAAGATTACATCTAGTGTGCCGCTTCCACCAGTTTCTGTAAATAGACAAAAAAAAAAAGTCAGGAAACCTAAACGTCATATTGAAATAATTAATATCAGTCATGTAAGTGGATGCATAACTTCCTGCTAAATTCAATATAGGACAACCTCAACACTCAGAGATTTACGGTAACTTTCAATATACAAAGTATTTGTCCATTTTATAAACCTTTTTTAGATCATTAGGAGTCCAGAGGATGCAACTTAAACCATAAAGCAATCACCACAATTCAGCCCAACGTGAAACATAAGTTCCAAAGCAAACATTACTGAGCCAGAAACCGTGTTAGGTAATGGTCAAGTGTTAACTCAAATATAATAGTGAGCAAATAAGGGTCAAGACCAGCTGTTGATCCACGTTTGCTTGTTTGTCTGGAAGGGATAAAAAAAAAATTAAGTTTTTGAGGTATGGCCTATAAAGGGGTGCCTATGCAAACATCCCTCGCTATACTTTTAAGGAGGAAAAGCATACAATTTTACTGCGTCCCAACAAAGAAAACTTAGTTTTGAGTCTTTTGCCTTTAACAAGTACTTGTTTTGACAGTCTGCTCTATATTCTTGAGATTCTTGGCAAAACTACCGTCCATCAGTCTTTTTTGGTAACATCACATCACGTTAATTCTTACTTAGTACAGCATACTTGTAATTTAGGCTGAATCTCCAAATAATGGATGCATTGTTAACTTCTACTTGAGGTACTTTCATGATCAGCCCAATCTTTATGGAAACAGCACTTCATAATGGAGAACTAAAGAAGAGCAACAGTGCAGAAAAACGAAAGAATGCCTTGTCCATATGAACATACAATGTTGACAAACAAATAATCCCTAAACAGACTTGAATAAATAGGTAACATCTAATACTCAAGGTTTCAAGATCACAGAACACTACCTCTTCCTTGTTTTTCTTGCCTCCGGTGAAGAACTTATACCCCCCAAAGAAGAGCAAACCCCAGCCAGACAAAGAGACAATCACAAACTGCAAAGCATGAGCTCCGTCATGAACACAGTTTCAAACATATTAAAAAACTCGCCACTAGTAGCCAAAACCAAGGACATAGCTTGATGATACTTAAAAGAAACCACATACAAGCAAAACCAAGAAGTTTAGCAATCAAGAAGCATAACAAGTAAAAGGTGACAATCCGTTTGAAGACTTCATATTCCTCATAGCAATAATATTTTCCATGGCCAAGCTCTCGCACCAAATAAAAGGCGACAGTAAACTTACTAAACAATAACAAAGAAAAAAGGTAAACAAAAAAAAAACTGAAGTGCTGCCAAAACAAGAAAGTGGTTAAAAAATTCATCTCCTGAATAAATGGAGAATAGCAACAAAAATCTAAAATATTTTTCATCTGGAGCTAAACGAAAAAAGCAGCACTTCAACCACCTCTACTGTCTCTCTAATGAAAAAATTCAATCCTTCTATATACCATGCGGCGTGAACATAAAACACATACATGTACTTGCAGTTCAACCACCAGCATCTCACAACTGCATTTATATATCAATCTATTGGTTCTTGTTTTGTATGCCATCGATCCAAATACCCTCACATTAACGGCTCCCCATTTATAACCACGTCGTTATGTGACCACCTACCACTATGAACCATCTGTCATGAACAGCCTTTCAGTTCTTAAATAATCGGTCTAGTAATTTGACAGGCGATGCTTGATCCCGATTCCTACAATAATCAAAACTCCAATGCATGTTTCACTTACCTTCTCTTGTTCGACATCTATGTATAACTAACTCAACCCACCCCAAAAAGGCTGTGACACAAAGTAGAGAGGACCATAATGTGGAATGAGATAATTTTTTAAACATTTTGTGAAGCTCCAAAAACATCCATAATAAAAGTAACTTATCCAGCAACACAATCCAAACTTTACATTTCAAGGACAACAACAGGACTTACATGCTCTTCCTTCCATTTAGATGGACTCAATGGATCTTGCCAGACATTAACTCTTGGGGGTCCATGGTGATCTATAAACCACATAAGAATACATCAGTATTTCGAGGAGGTGAAATACCAAAACATCATGTCAGTGGAACATGTATCATAACAACTGCACCATTAAATCATAGACTTAGAAATGGAACTTCACAAGAAATAAAAAGACTGCTAGAAGGTAAACAAAAGAATACAGTCACAGTCGTGAAGAAAAAAGAGCAAACTATCAGGATTACATACGTGATACGTGTAAATATTTCAAGCTCTCTTGCAACAAATTCATTGCAAATCACTGCTGAACAATAACTAGGTCTCTACTGAAGAATGACTAGGGTGTCAATATCCCACATGTAAATAGACGATTTCTTCACTTTGTTCCTGTTATGTATCGAAATTATGGAGTATCCCCCCAAAAAAAAAACCGTTCAGAGATCCAGCAGAGCAAAAACATTTTCTTATGCATAGACCCTCTTTAAAACTAGATGATTAAAGCACCATTCTGCCTAAAGATATAACAACCGAGAAAACCTTCTCATCTAAAGGCCTAACAACAAAAAACAAAAGCCTGCCTAACGATATACATAAATTCTTTAACCCATAGCCTCACTAATAAAGGTTGTTCATTTTAATTTTGAAAATTGATTGTGGCAAAAAAATTTACAAAGACATGGAAGGTTAAATAAAAGAATTTAACACAAAGCCTATTATAGATCTCACTTAGGGGCCCCATTAGTCTTGGGCCTTCCCTGATAAAGAGGGTACATGTTACAACCAGTAGGATGGATGCCGAAGGGGAATTTAAAAAAATAGCAGTGGTAAGATTCCCTCTAGCACAAAGTGCAACACATTAATGCCAATTGTCTCCCTTCATTCAGAACAACCGATTGTTTCCCTCACAAAAATACTAGATACTCTTCCCTTTACAATTGAGGTCCACAAATCGGTAACTATTGAGAAAAAGCATATAAATAAGCTAAATTACTCACCATATAAAAGAGGATTTTAATTTTCACAATCAAAATACACTTGTAAATTCTCGCTTCCACTCAGATGCATACATAACTACATATAATCCCTAATTTATAGCACAATGTCTTACTCTCTCCGGCCCTTAATGATAGTCCACCACAAAAAGATGCACAATTTTCGGATCAAAACATAAAATACTACCGTGCATCATTTTTCAAATTTATTGACATCAATTTAAATATCTCAATTAGTTCTTCTTGCACGGAAGACTTTATTTTTTTATTTGGATTTTAAGCATCTTTTCGCAGTGGACTACCATTCAGGAACGGAGGGAGTACATATGCAGTACAGAGTGTCTCCCTCAGTTCAGAAAAAACTAGATACTCAGCCCTTTGCAAAGGTCTCAGCAATCATCAACCATTATAAAAAAAAGCATATTAATCAGCCAAATTTCTCATCACCATCACGGGAATAATCCTCATCCATTTATATAAAGTACGAAATACACTATTTAAATCCTCATTTCTACAAAGATATATCCTTCTATCGAGACCCTTGCACGTTACCAGTGCATCGATTGACTGTAGCATCAAGATCTGGAGATGAAAGGGGAGGAGATGTACCTGCGGCGCCAGCAAGGCCGCGGCGCTGGACTAGGCTCGTGGCCTGAGCCGCAGACGGCGAAGAGGAGAGGCGGGCGACGGTTGCGGCTTGACGAGCCGCCCTCGCAACCAAGGAAGAAGCCATGGCTAGGAATTCGTCGATGGTCGACTGAGATCGAAACCAAATTAACGCGAATGACGAGAGAGAGAGAACAGTGAGGGGTTGAAGAGGATGCGTAGACCGAATAAAAATGAGAACCAGACGGCGTCGTCTCGATTAGAAATGCTTCGGGACCCCCTTCGGGTTATGTGAAACTATACCATGTACCCAATTTGGCAATTTATTTACTCCAGCCTCTGGGTACATTGTAAACGAGCCGAACCGAGCTTTATATTGTTCAAGCTCGGCTTGGGTTGTAAACGAGTTGAGCCCTTTCCGAGCAAACCTGACTAATTCACTTAACAAACTTCTTTAAACGAGTTGAGCCTACAAAATGAGTGGAGTTTTTGCTAGCCGAGCCAAGCTTTTGAGTGTTGAGTTCTACTTGTTTAGTAAACGAGCCTAAGACTCGAGTTCGAGCTCGGTTCAATTACATAACGAGTCGAGTCGAGTCAAGAGTTGCTCATGAATTGATCAGTTCGTTTGTAGCCCTAGATACATCGGATCCTAATTCTTTTCAAAATGAAAAAATGTACATACGAGCATTGTGTTTTCTGGAAAAAAAAAAAAAAAAATGGCGGATTCCTTTGCATCGACTTAGGGGCATTCTTGAGCTATTCCTACGTTGTATCCATTAGATAGTCATAGCCTCTGAGACGGCCTTGAGTTTCAAGGGTCCCCAACCGAAGGTCGCAAAAGGATCCCATTTGTTCACTTATGGGCCTAAGTGAAAACCAATTGAATCGTATTTGGGCCTCGGGCTTTTTCATAACAATTTTGGTAGTGTTCGGTTACCATTTTATTTTAATTTTAGTTTTATTTTTCAATTATTATTCTACTTCTTTTTTCAATCATTATCCTATTTTTTCAATTATTATTTTCTCATTTCTCTCTATCTATTTCCAATCATTACTCATTTCTTCAATCATTACTTTATTTCTCTCTTCATCTACTACCAAAACTTGTGGAAGGTATAAAGAAAAAGCATACCAACTCTTGTTACGTTCTTGAAGGGAAAATGCAAGAGCATAACTAATAATAATACTAACTTTCGCCAATTAAAAAAAAAAAAATGCAGGAATCTTGAACAAGAACCACCAACGAGTTTTACCTTCTTCACACGCTAAGGATGTAGAAGGGTTACATGCATCTACAATAACAGGTTGTACATTGAATCAAGCTACTCGAGCTTGATCCGTGTCAACTGGGTAGAAGCTTATTCGAGGTTAGATCAAAGCTCGTTATATCAAGGTACGAAGCCCACTCTAGGTTAGCGATTTAGCGCTGTTGGGGATTGTTGGGCCTGGAGTGCCCCTATAGATTTGGATGCACAATGCCACTCCCTACGATCGCTCTAAAAACAAATTTGCGAGTGCAATGTCGAATGTCATAAAAGACTTAATTGAAATCCTTCCTACTACCAATTGATTTTAGGAGAAATGATGGAAAAACGGTCCGACAAACGCCTAACCAACTACTTGAAGCTCATTTAAAATCGGCGTTTGAAATTAATTAGGTTTTCAAGTCAAGCTTAAACAACGGAGTACTTGCAACGTCAAGACCCACCTTGTTTTCACCGTACCACATTCAAAACTAGTGCTACAAATGCTGCACAAAATGACATTACGCGATTGTGATTTACATCTACGTTCCATGTCTTGCTAGCCACTCTTGCTGGAAGGGATAAGAATCAAAAGAAAAAAAAATAACGTGGTTTGGTTATGGAACACCCCGAAAGATTCTTTAGTCGTAACTGATAACGTCCAATTTGTTTTCTACAATACATGAACCAAAACAGACGACAAAACTGGGAAAAGAATAAGGACGAGGACGCAAGCCCCGAGTCCGATGGCGATGCAAGTCCATTTCCTAGAGCTCTTCTGGTACACCCTTGCTTCCTGGAGCTGCTCGGTCCCTCGTCTAACGAACGAGCTTGCGTGCGCTACGTGGCTCTCTATGTTGTTCAGCTGCTGCCCCTGTGCCTCCACCAGCGCCGCCATGTCCAGGAACACCTGGTGGAGCTCCATCAGGTTCTTCTCAATCTCCTTCACTGCATCGTGCCTCTCCTGGATCTCGGAGATCGTGTCCAGGATCTGTCCCCGGCCTTGGTCCTGGATCGCCTTTTGAAGGAACGTCTCGCTTTCCCCGCTTGATATCAAGTTCTCGATCAGGTCCTCGTTCGGCTTCTCCCCTGTGACCGTGAAGTACCTCCTCTCGACCGTCTCTTTATACTCGGCTGTCATTTTAGCCCTCAGTGCCTGAAATGGGACATTTTATTCAAATAGAATTCACAATTCAAACGTACAAGTCCCACAGGAAGCGAAAATTATTTTGGTGGTCTTGAGGCACCAAATAGCGGCTGTGACCGTTACAATTTAACGGTTGTTTTGATAGTGCCTTCAGACACGGGTATACGTAGTTTTCCTCCATAGGCGTTCTGCCATAATAATGTGAGATGGCTCTCTTGCGATTAAAAGAATCTCACTCACATCATTTTACACCAAATTTACATGTGCTGTTTCTGTTTGTATATCATTACTTGCCTGAAATTCATCCATCATGACCTTGAGTTTTTTCCCTAACCCGCTAACAACCGAGGTCCGGGTACGATCAGCAGAAGAGCCAGGACCGCATCCGGGGATGCTCCGGTGAGCAACGTTCGATCTATCGAGCGCTTCGAGCTTCCCCTTGATGACCTTGACCCTTTTGAGGACCTGTGCAACATCAGAATCCATTCGGGACCGGAGCTCCTTCACGGTTTTGGCATTATGGGCTGTTTTGGTCTCCTCATTTGATTCCTGCAACCTCTTGTATAGCTTCTCTACATCCTTCATGTCATCCTTCACCTTCTCGACATCCTCAAAAAACCTGTCGAGATCGATGGTCTCGTTCCCCGTGCCCCCTCCACCGGTCTCGATGTCATCGACATGAATCTGGCGCTTAAGGTCCTGGTATTTCTTGAACGAACCCGAGAAAAGATCATTCATTTTGGCAAAATCTCCTCTACAATTCCTCCTCTCTTTATCAGATCAGTGAAGAAAATGGGGGCTTTGCTTTGTTCAGAACTTCTCTTCTTCTCTCTCCCTGTGGAAGTGTTATCATCATATGTTGGGAGAAGAAGAGAAGGTGAACAAAGCAGAGAATTGACGAACAAAGAATCAAAATGGGCTCATTTTTGGCAAGGAAATTGAGACCCAACTTATTAGAGGCTTGTAGTGTATATTTGATAGGGGCCAAGGAAACTTCCTTGTGGCAGGTCGTTAAAAGAGGAGAAAACAATGGACGCAGGACACTCCAATTTCCCCACAGGCTGTTTTACCTTTTGTGGAATACCCTTCGAATTGGGATAGACTCGGTCATTGCGTCATCAGTGGCGATACGGACTCACACACTCCCAACAACATGACGACAGCATTACGTGATCACTGAACCAAGTACCTGGTTTGCGTTTTTATCTGGAAACTCTTTAATATTTATATGTAAGTTACATTACAGTGGAGCCTCAGTTTTGGACCAAACTTTAGGGGCCAGAAGCGGTAGCTTCTTCTGCTTCCCCTATGAGCTGGCTCTGGTCCTACACGTACTTAAAAATGTACTCCGTGATTACAATACATGTGGATCCTAGATAAACACTTCGTATAGAGCACCTGTCTATTGTAAGAATAGAGTACATTTTTCGGTACCAGTACATTTCTCTTGCTCATCCAACGATAAGTAACTTTAACTTGAGGAGAACGGAATACAGATATAATTTTGTAACGGAACCTGATGAGGCAGCGATAGCACCCGTCTAGAATAGAGTATATTTTTCGGTACTAGTATATTTCTCTTGTTCATCCCACGATAAGTAACTTCAACTCGAGGAAAATGGAATACAGGTATAATTTTGTTCCAAAACCTGATGAGGCAGCGACACCCTTAAAATCGTAAACCACAAAGGCTAAGGTTTTTTTTTTTTTTTCTATTTTTGGAAACGAAGAGATCCTCATCATTCTGTATTCAATTTTTTGTTTGGATGCCATTATTCTACAATTAGAGGTAACTGAGACCAAGGATTTAGTCTGATGGAGGTCTCACTGCTGAAAACTGCAACTTCTCCTTATTCCGCTACATCCCTCCTACCGATCGTATAAAAGAAGCGAAAAAATCGAGCGTACCAAATGCCGACAAATTAAAAACCAAGAAAACAGGAGGTAAACAGGAAAGGGGTTGGCCTTATGCTTGTGTATGCTCCTGCCTATGATGTTCTAATGAAATCGCTTGGAGTTGAAACCTTTTGTTGTTATGAAAATATATGAGCCTTTTCATACGATCGAGTTCTTCTATTTTTCTCAAAAAAGAAAAAAGGTGGTAAAAAGGATATGAAAGAAAGGTAGTGCTTCAAGTATTCAGATAACCATGTTGCTTGACTTCCCATCAATGAATAAAGGAAGAAAAGAATGATTGAAGTAAATGAAACAAGTAGAGCACCATACAGCCCCAACCCCGCCCCGAATCCTGACCGGGCAATCATCACCAGGCAATAAAGGTCAGTAAGATTAATCCGGCATGAAATATTCCCCACTGATTTAGGACCAGGTTGAGCATCACGACCGCAAAATGTCGATCTTAGTGAGAACTAAGGAAAGCGTTTGTCATTGATCAAAGCAGTGAAAATTATAGTGATCTTCTGGCATGATCAAAGCAGAGGAAGAAATCATGATTCATGAAGCAGTTTGTTGGTGGTGGATGTTTTGCTGCTACTGCTGCTGTTGCGATCGTTTTATTTGAATCAAACTACACTTCAAGCTCCTCTCCTGAATCTGCACATTCAAATCCGACAAAAAACAGCGTTCAGAATCTGTAACTTTGTACAGCAAGAAATGCATATTAGTATGTGGCTCATTGACCCTTGTGTTTGATTGTGTCCAGGAAACTGAGCCACTCCATTTGCTACATAGTAGCATTCTAAGACAACAATCTGTTCTCTTAAAAATTGTTTTTAACACTCCCCTTTTATCCAAATTCGCTCCTTTTTTTTATAGCTATCCATGTGAAATTCAAAATTACCCTTTTGTGCGTGTAATAAAAGACTCAATTGTTGATATATATATATATATATATATATATATATATATAAATGATGGTTTTATAGTTTCATGTGAAGAAGGACGACGAAAGAAAAAGAAAGAGAGATTGATCAAAACATTTCCATTTTATGAATGCAGAATTAAATCGTTACTTATATATGCCAAACAGAACACAGTTATGTTTACGGCCTTATGAAATAACTAATCCTCCAAACAAACACATACGCATCTTCGTTTACCTCTAACGTGGAAATGATCCTCAAAAGCTCCAAGAATTCTTGCAAAAGAGCTTTTTCTTGTCTGACTACCTTTGCCAATTCCGAAATTAGAGTTATTGTCTTCTCCGCCTGTTTAACATAATCAATTTTGCGGTACCACGTGGTATTATTATCCTCAGGCTCCTCAAATACGCAAACATAACAAACGAAAAGGCATAAAAAAAGAAAAGGCAAAACAAGAAGAGAGATACACATCTCACCGTCGGTGAAATTGTGTATAACATCGAATTTACGGATGTCGCAAGATTTGCAGCATGTTGAAGTGCTAAGTAAGCTGAATGTGGATCCATCTGCAAGTTTAGGGGTGTCGGTTAAACGCTAAATGTTCCTTAACATGAACAACGAACCGATTGGTTCATTCTTTTTCCAGAAAGAAGAATAAAATCATAACAAAGCAAAAACATATTTGACTCGTTTATTTTATTTTGGTTCCGAAAATTTCGTTTTGCGAAACAAGGTAGAAAACGGAACACACGAAAATGTCGTTTTCACTTGTCACAACATCAAGTGAAAACACTAGATGTTGCGATAGTTTAGGGGAGAAAGTAATGTTTTTTCACTTTGTTCTTTTACATGGTTTGGATTCATGTCATACGGATCGGACGGGTTTTTTTGCATGCTGGCTGTCAGCTACCTAACATACAACCCTCCTCCTTTATCCGGGCTTGAGAGCAGATATGATAGTTTTGGGTAGCAATGCTACGGGGAGGGGTAGACCTAAATTGACTTTAGATGCTGTGGACGATATGAGTAGAGTAGATTTGTGTGCACAAATGGCTCTTGACAGAGCTCAATAGAGAAAAATGATTCATGTAGCCAACCCCAAGTGATTGGGACTTAAGGCTCAGTTTGGTTTGGTTTGGTTTGGTTCTTTTACATGGTTTCTCTATCTACCTCTCTCCACTCATTATCACTCATTACATCAAAAAATATCTCAAAACTTCAACAATTAGCTCTACTTACCACCTTTGCACCATCCACAAGGGGTACTCTGGAAATGGCAGAGTGAAAACTGTCTTTGGCGCCTGAAACTGCTGATAGGTTTTGCGCTTGGATGTCTCCCCAAGCCTCCAATGACTTGATCTACATGAGAGCACATTCAAACCCGTACATACCATTATTTTCAACATTTGTGAACTTTCGAAGAGCGTTATTGATCAAACAATCGTAAGTTAATAAAATACTGATCCCGGAAATGAAGAACAAGGTTCAATGAATGCAATAATGAAGTAGTGTAGTTCAGAGACCCTGTTTGCTAGTACTTATAATCTAACTTATTTGCTTTAAAAAAGTTACTCGATAGTGCTTGATAACTATTTTGAATAACAACCCATTTAGCTTTTTTTTTTTAAAATTTTTTTTGGCTTATTTGACCAAAAAATGATTATATTACTTTCACAGAGTTAACCGGCAACCTAGACATTCATTCGGTAACGAAGTATACACATTTAACTTGTCTAACAATGCAGTTTGAACTTTAAGCGTACAATCACGAGAATTCGGGTGGTGTGAGATACTGACATGGGAGTGAAGAATAAAACTCAGCTTCATCTCAAGCTTCTCTTTGTCCAGTTGTAGCTTCTTTTGTACCACAGAATGTTGCAACTTTGTAATACTATGCCATGCACCTATAAAATTTCTCTGTAAAATCACAAAGGTGAAATGTGTTAGTCAGGACTACCACTCCAATCTGAACCTGGTAGAGGAGTACAAGAATGTCAAAATGAGGATCATCTTATGCAAATAACATGAAAATAGTTGCTTTGTGAAATCATGTAATTTTCCGTTCAACAATTGTGTGTATATGTTTGTTGTAGAGAGATCGCGCTAATGCTGAAATCACTTCTTGATATCTGAATTTTTATTTTAATGGATTTTTTCACCAATTTTACGTGACATGGAATTTTAGTCGAAGAATGATAGATATTCACGTTAAAAAAAAAAGACTACTTAGAAAGCTATTTTTCAAATAAAATATCATGTTGCCATTTTTAGTGCTCTCTTTTCAAATTTCTTCAATTTAGAGGTTTTTACTTTTTAGACATAAAACTTGGTTAATTTCATAAATAATGTTTATTTCGTTTTTAGTTCTCTCTTTTCATATTTCATTTGATTTCTTTAATTAAGAGATATCATCTCTTTAGAATCGCCAATAAATGAAAATAATGCATACTAATAAATGTTTTGAAAAAGAAAAAAGCAGCCTCCAAACATACTTCATAAAAACTAGAGCAAGTTTGGTACACAGAAAATAAATCTCGAAATTACTCTGGCAAGGTAAAACAATGGTACAGTGAATCTATGCTTTACCTTTTTGGAGTAATTTCGGGTATATTTTTTGGATACTTAGAATTATTGTAAAAACTATTGATTAGTAGATCAAAAAATAATATAAACCTCTGCTTTGTTAGTCATGCGCAGATTCACAAAAGCTCCTCTAGCATTCACGAAACTCCACTGAATCAAACGGGTATCCATCAAACGAAGCTCATGAACACACTCCGCACCACCGTACCCCACAGCCAAACCACCTACCACTGCCGAAGGGACGGGCGCCAAAGCGACGGGTGTTGAACCACCACTCGTCGCTTCGGCCACCACAGTAGACTTCTTACCTTTAAACAAACCCAACCCCTTGCTCAACAAATCCCCCACCCCTTTCCCTTTCGGCCTCAAGTTCGAAAATGCCGGCGGCGGCTTTCCCCTGCTATCCACTGGCGGCAACACCTCTCTTCCTGGGTACATCGCCCACTTCTGCGCTGCTGGACCGCCGCTATACATCACTGAACTCTTCGAAGTACGTGTACTTGGAGACTTGTCTAAAGAACTCGGAATCGGGACGTTCGAATCCGGCGTCCCGACTCGTGTTTTGGCTCGTAAATCTTGCAAATACTTCGACGAAACTTCGACTCCAGACCTGTCAAGAAATACATACTTTAAGCTTTTAGGTTGAATATAAAGTTTTCATATAGCAGTCCATTCCGTCCTAAGTCCAAAAAAAACATTGCTTCCACACCCCATGACTCACAATGACAGACCCAACAAAAAAACGGCACGATCATTGATCTAAAATTGACCTAAAGAGAGATTACACGTGAGCCACGTGACAGACCTCAAAACAGACCGCAGGAAACAGGAATGTCAAGTAATACATGGTTTAAGTTTTAGGTTGGATATAAAATTTAGACAGGACCTTCTGGCACTTGCCGTGGAACTCTTGAAAGACCCCAAGGATGGGTTTTTCCCTGGGGTCTTTCCGCTGAAGCCGGACCTGTAGCTGGAGCTTGCGTCGCTGCACTCGGACCCCGAGTCTGCGGTATCTGATGCCGGACCGAGTGATCTCCGGCGAAGTGCAGTTTCGTCAACTGAAAATCTCCCGGGCGCTATACCTGTTTCATTACCTGATAAATTCGGCGAGTAATACGAAGACTTACTCGCCGGCGTCTTTGACGATCGCCGCGGAAATCCTAACCTCATCGACCCACCAAAAAAAGATTTGTGATTCTCTTTCGCGATTTTTTCCCCGGCCATCTCGTACTCAAACAGAGGATTCTCGATGTTTTGTTTGACTTTGTTGTTCTTGTTGTCGATTTTGAGGTCTCTGAGCCGTTCCTTTCCTAGATAATCACCGAAAGTGTCCAGCTTTTTACTCGAAGAAGAAGTTTTTATCGGAGCTGGGGCGGGCCATAGTCCACGGATTAATCCGCCGTCGTCATCGCTGCCGCCGCCGAAGCTTCTCTGCCTTCTAGTATCGTTCGACGATCTGGGCGGTTTCTGCCTGGGAGAGAGAGTCTGTCTCGGAGACGGGAGATCGAATTTTCTTTCGGGAGAGGAGAGAGCGCTCTGAGATAGATACCGAGAGCTGACGTCTCGAGACTTGGGCCGGCGCGGCTTCGGAGATCCATGGGGATGCCCTGTTTCGCTGTCCGAGTTCATGGCTTGCGTCGAGAAATCGATCAAACCAACAAACAAATGCGACACGCAAAAAACAAGAAAGGAGACGGAAATTTATACGTGAATCCCCAACTAAAAAAAATAGAGAAGCGCAACTTAAACTGAATCAAGATTCACAAGCCTAACAACTTATCAAGAGAATTTAAGAGAGAGAGAGAGGAAGAGAGAGAGAGAGAGGAGAGGAGTTGACTGTTTCGGAAATGGAAGAGAAGGAAAACAAATGCTTGGAAAGAGGCGGCAAGAAGCAGGTACTGCAGCACATAGCCGGCGGATGACGACGGCTGGCTTTGGGAGATTACTGAAATGGGCTTGTGGGCCGGCCGATTTGTGGAGAAAAGTTAGGGGTAAATTGGGAATGAAGATTATGATTTTGGAGGATTTGGCTTGGGTTATAGTGATTGGCATTGAGAGACGTTGGGCAAAAAGAGATAACGACGGAGGGAATTCCGGTTATTCTGTTAATAGTGATTAGCCGGCAATTTTTAGTATTTTCATATTTTGATGAGGAATAGGATGGTGATGGTGGTGTGACAAGTGCTATTTTGTTTATATTTATGTTGTGTTTGGTACGTAACTCGAAATTTGACTATGAATGAGTGATTGGCTTGTTCGGTTTAGATTTTGAGGGAGGTTCTGAAGTATAATGAATGAAAAGAGATAGATGGAGAAAATATATTGGGGACCGTGCGCATAGGTTTTGAATACCCCATACAAACAAGCCATTTGTGCGGCCAACACAAAATTTATACTTAGGTTCTATTTCGTTAAGGTATTATTTTTTAAATACTTATTTCTTACTTTACGATACATGTTATTATCTCACAAGACATTATATTTAATTCAAAAATAAATACATATTTTTTTAAAATAAAGTACTCCCGCCATCCTTATTTAATTGTCACTACGGTTTTGCGTGCATTTTCAACGGCTTATATTTTTTGACATATATTGCTAAAAATATGCAATATAGATTTTATTTGATAGATCTCAATTTTTTCTATAAGACAATGATTTCAAAAATATAAAACATAATATACGTTGAGAGATATAAGCTGTTGAAAATGTACGCAACACCGTAGTGGACAGGGACGGAGGGAGTACTTATTTTAGTTAGTGGAACCCTTTGTGTTAGGATCATCACACGCACGATATACAAGTATAAACAATAAAGAAATCAACACAGAGATATACGTGGTTTCTCAAAGCCGGGTACGTCCACGGGAGCGAGAGCGACTGCTGTTCTTTATTATCATAGTATGAAATAGGGTTTACAACATAGAGTATTTATACCCATTTTATTCTAACCCAAACCGGATTTGGCTTGTATCCCAAAAATACCCTTATACGATATCATACCATACCACGGGGGCGTAGCCCCCCGCAATCCCTAATTACAGAATGCCTGGGCCTTCGCCCAGTCTACTTTCACTGGATCATCGGTGAGCCACAGTTCTAACACTTTGTATGTATGCACCAAACGTATTTGTACTTGATAACAAAAAAATTGTTTGATCAATACGCAATAAATAAGTTAAGCGATCAATTAAAATTTTATGTGAATTTTTTTTATACAAATATAAGAGTGTTAAGAAATTATTTACTCTAATGACTTGCGAGGGCCAATTTCGTAGATCGTTTTCAAATTAACCTAAAAAATTAGTGATAATCTTTGGAGTTGTACAGATAACGCGAGCTCCTTCGACACCTCTTGTATTCCTGCATATTTATAATTCTTTAGCAAAAAATTAGATACAAAAGGGTAGCAAACTTTTGATTAATTTTTAGCTAAACGTAAACTAGTACAATAAACGACTAAGAGTATTTTCATACAGTAAGAGAAAATTTACAAAATAAACAGTAGGAGAGTACATAAATTGGGCTCAATGCCTTTTATTATTTTTAATTAAAGAGAACATAAATTGTACACAAATGCCTTTTTCTTTTTTGAAAGGCTTTTCTGTTTTTCTTTTTGATGTTTATTGTCACGCCCTCGATTTTCAACATAATTTAATAATAACATTTGATAATTAAAATTCTCACCGGAGTTACAATCAATAACCCAAAGATAATTCAGTTCCCAATTTCACAAACTTGCCCAATAAAAATTACCGAGTTCCACATTAGAAATACAATACAATACAGTTTAGTTTACAAAAAAGACAAGTACTTCCGAAAATAGCTTTAACAACGTCATCTGCATGCACTCCAAGCACTCCATAACAATGACCTGCAATGTACCTGAAAATGATAGGTTGAGCTACACTAGCCCAGTAGAAATTTCTATACGCAAGTTATAAGGAAACATGCTGAGTTATGCATCTAAAGTGAATGAATATAGACAGATATGCCCAAGGGTTATATGGCTATCAACAAACAACTCACTATGGCCAATGGATTCTAGACAATCCTATATACAACACCTATCATCTCACATGTCATACCAGTGCTACAAACGTTCCCACATCAATCACAAATAATCAACATTTGGTTTCTCAACCGATTCATCACATCATGTGTGTTTCCCACATTCATTCTCATTTCAAAATCTTCCACACTTCCTCGTTTCGTATACCAATCTCTTTCCTCATTCTCATATGTCATCAAAACTCTTTTGTTTTCCAAATAGATGCAAAGTATAGAAATACGTGACCTATAGTGGTCAAACTCCGCTGATTCGAGCTTGAATAGCCGGAGTCCGATGATTCTGTGCACGAATACCGGAAACTGTTAATTCGCTCAAGAATAGCCGGAGGATTTTTAATAGAAAAATCCTTTTCCCTTTCGAATAATCCAATTTAGCAAAAACCAATGTTTCTTCCCTTTTCCGATAATCTCATATCATAACTTCCAAGGTTTTCGCATGTATCGCTCGTTTCCGGTCATCTCACCGAATGTCCATGGTGATACCCGTTCATTTGCATAGTTCCGGTCGTCTCACCGAATGTCCATGGTGATACCCGTAGTGTTGATTCCGGTCGTCTCACCACCTCGTGGTGATACCCGTAGTGTCAAGTTTTCGTTGTGTCCGTAACATCAAACAATCATTCATATCTCATTATGCTACAAATCATCAACCGTCATATATCACCATAACCTACATCGCACATTGAACATATAAGTAACCTTATGACTCGCTAACCACTAGCCTTTTTACTAGAACCTCATAAAACGAGAGCCCAAAGAGTTTAGAGTAATCAACGAGATGAAATCACAAGGATACGAGTTACTAAGATACCTTACAGATCACAAGCCAAACTCACGACTACCCATCACACTCACCACAATGCCTCGTATAACCTACGGTACACCTAAACAACCTTACGGTTCATTTTCCATTTACGACGGTACTAAGATTACCTTTAACGAGTATCAAAAGGATTAGAACAATCAACGAATCATTGGAACCCAAGTAATTAAGTTTAGAGTTGATTAGAATATGATTGGAGAGTGTTAGAAGTGATCGGGAGCCAATACAATCGACGAATGATCAATAAAGTTCAAGAACAGTTTTCTGAGACAATGGTACCAATACCTCAAAAAGTAGGTATTGGTACAAAATCAATCCAGTGAGCAATCTGAATCAAGGTACCAATACCTCAAAAAGTAGGTATTGGTACTAAGGTATTGATACTTCAAAAATTAGGTATTGATACCCAACGAATTCAGTAAGCAATCAGAACCAAGGTACCAATACCTCAAAAAGTTGGTATTGGTACCAATGCAGCAGCGGGCGATTTTACAGAAAAACTAAGAACGATCACAAACTCGAATTTCAACCAACTAAAGCACGATTTAGGCACATAATCATCATATCAACTCATAACGAGAGTAAGAAATCCCTACCTCAAGTCAATGATCGAAACCCACGCGATTTGAGCAAGCCCTAGACTCCGAAAACTTCAAAATCACTCGAATCTCTTCCACCGAGCGAAACCCACGAAATTTGAAGCTCAACAACGCGATTGGATGAAGGATTGGAGGTTATTTGTCATGGGTTTTGAGTAATGGTTGGAGTTTTGAGTGTTGGAGAGGGAGAGAGAGAGTGCCGAGAGAAAGAGAGAGATCGGGAGGTAGAGAGAGAGAGAATGAGAACTTTGTTCTCCTACACACACACCCACACTTATATACTAACACCCATACAAATCACACTTGCACTCCCTCAAATATCAATCCTAACACATTAACCCCGAATCAAATAAACCCAATAAATTTCACATTTTCCAATATCTATAAAACTCTTTAAATAATATCCAAAAAAAATACGAGTCCTTACATTTATTGGATGGCTACCCCATGTTTTTTGTATCCCCACCCTTATCTAATAAATAAATAAAATTTCTCTTTGCGATTGAAAAAACCAAATACCAACGAACATGACGAGTTGGGTAGGACTAACCGACTAAGTCACATAATTCACATGTAAGTGAGCGTGGAAGCTTATTTAAAACATATCTGAAACTATTAAAATTCGCAAGAGCAAGAATTGTGACCATAAGCAAAGTGTGACGATTGAGAAGAGGATTAACAGATTATGTGACTAAGGGGTTGGATCCCAAGCCACATAATCACTTGCATGTGAATCCGCGCGAGCGTGAAAATGTATTTGAATCACATCTCAAACAACTAAAACTTGCGAGAGCGAGAAATAAAAATGTGAGCAAAGTATGAAGATTGAGAGAACGTGGAAGCGCATAACATTTTAAAGGGTTATTAGGTGACCAAGGTTGGATCAATATATGTTGGTGATAGGCCTAATTATGGGCAGCGTATAGTTCAGTCATTTGCAAAACCAAAACGGAAATAAATATCTTAAACCAAAACCAAAAGCAAACCAGCGGTTTTCATTCTATCCATACCCATAACCAAAATCACGGTTTTCGATTTGATGCGATTTTTCACTGTAATCGGAGGTCAAAATTTTTAATTGAGTTGAAGACACAAATATATATATTTTTTGATCGGCAAAGACACAAAATATTTAACAACAAAATATCTATGAAATTGAGCAAACTAATGCACTATTATACTCCAATAGTTCAAAGACACTAAAAATCATTGTCCGACAACGAAATATCCAAATAGGCAACAAGCTAATACACCAAATGTTCGAAGACACTAAATAGTCATTTTCAAAAACAACAAAATAACATAACATATGAGGATAGTTATGTAATTATGTCTCGGTCCGATTATGGTTACGGTTCAATTATCACCTAACCTGATTTTAAAATTCAATAACCAAAATCAAAACTATGGTTAAGATTTCGGTAAAAAACCGCACCAAACGGTTCGGTGCTATCCAACGGTTTGGGGGTTTGCCATAGGGTTTTGTTTGCGTTGTGTGGCCAAAGGCCCACCTTTCAGAATAAACGCAAAAAGGGAGGGGAAACGAAGGAAAACTCGCTCCCGGTCTCTCTCTCTCACCTCAGTTTAACTGTCTTTGATCATTGAAATGCTGGGTTAAATCATAGAAATTGAGACGAATCGAACGATCATAGCCGAGCTCGAAAACCTAGGGCTTCAATCGATCATCACAATTTCTGTAAGTTCGTGTCCATCTTTTCCCTCTTTCTCAAAAGCTTAGCTCTTTGTTTTTTCCGTTAAGTATCTTCTTATCACAGGACCTTGGGAACAATGTCGGACTACATACCAACTGAACTTTTAGCTGACATTCTCGTAAGACTACCTGTAGAATCTCTGATTCGATTCACATCCGTATCCAAATCATGGTACTCTCTCATAACAAGCCCTAGTTTCATCGCCAAACACCTCGACCACAGCAAAACAAACACCGAAAACCTTCTCCTTAAGACTTACGACTTTGTTGAAAAGGAAGAGCGCTATCTATTGTGCCGTGGCAATGAAAAATTTAGTGACGAGTTCTCTGAACTGGAGTTTCCTTTGAGTACCCCATTTGGGCATAATACAATACTGGGTAGTTGCAATGGTTTGCTATGTATGGTCAATGCCGATTTGTCGCAGAGTGTTATTCTATGGAACCCATCGATTAAGAAATCAGTAACTCTTCCCATGCCCTCTCTGCCACAAAGTTCTCGTCGTAGGCTTGTTTTGGGATTTGGTGCCCACCCCAAGAGTCATGAATACATGGTGGTGTTCATTGTTTACGAGATGGCAGATGTAATGGAGCGGAAATTTCCTTCCAATGTTTTGCTTTACACCCAGGGCGTAGGATCGTGGAGATCCATCCCTTCTGTTGGTCATCCACATTGCCTTGCATGTGATGATTGGTTTCCGGCTTTTGCTAATGGATCTGTACACTGGATTGCACTTGACATGAGGGCTTTCGATGATGGTATCCGTAGCTTGATAATGTTGTTCAATATGGGTTCTCAAGCATTCTCTGTTTTGATGATGCCTGCCGCTCTAGTCAGTGAAAGCCCATTGTGCCTGTCCATTATGTCATATGGAGAATCACTGGCGGTGTTATGTCATGGAAGTTCGGCAGGGGGTTCTTCTTCTATATGGGTGATGAAAGAATACGGAGTAGCAGAATCTTGGGCTAAATTATACACTATTACTCTTCCAGGAGTGTTGGACCAGATAAGGGGATTTAGGGAAAATGGTGAAGTTCTGGTATCGACAAGTGACGATCGGCTACTTTGTTACGACTGTGAGACCACAACTTTTGCAAATAGTGGATATACTGGGAGTTCAGATGCATTTTCTGCTTATACTTTCATGGAATCCCTAGTTTTAGTGCAACCAGGAAATGGTTTCATCTAGGGGTAGTTGATTCCTTTGTGATGCTATGCTGCCAAACTCCAAGAGAGCAAAGGAGTAAGCTGAAAGAGCGGCAATTTTGAAGAAAGCTGGTCCAACAAAAGATTTGGGAAACAAAATAAGATATCCAGTTGATCTTCTTAGGAGATCACTGCTCAAAACCATGTCTGCACCCAGAATCTCAATATTTTGTCCATGTGCATACAAACATAAGCACTCATTTCGTTGCTATAGAATATTAGTATGTACTGATAACTATGTGATGTGTTGTTGATTATACTAGTTGGGTTATCTCTTACCCGTATCTTATGAATGTGTTTGCACATGTTGTCCTATGCTTGATTCCCCTTTCTTTTTTTTCTCTAGTTAATTTTTACTTTTCTGAACCTGAAGTTCATGTTTTTACCTTGGCTCCTATCTTAGTCTATCTTTGTCTGTTGGAAAAATGAAATAATGTTTTTGACCCATGTCCTAGGAGTGTTGACAATTAGCACTCGTCAATTGCAGTGTCAAGCATGAGTATGATGTTAAATTGTGGTGCCCGTGTTTCATTGGAGGTTACCTTGCTCCTTAGGTATCATCTCCTAATTATATTTTGCTTATTTTTGCCTTTTCGCTATGTTAGAGCAAAAGGAGGCGATATTTTGTTTCCAAAATAAAATACTATCTATTAAGTTAATATCTTTTGCTATGAGTTCTTTGGCATCCTTTGTTGATTTTTTTCCCATTGAACTTACTGCAATGCAAGTAGATTGCATCTTTACTCATTAAATTTCTGTAGGCATCATGATTGTGACACTAATGATAACAACTAGTGCCATTGAAATCTACTATTGCATGTTCTTATTACTTGGTAAAGCATGGAATTTATGGGTTGACAACTCCGAAGATGTTCTTCAAAATTATTACATCAAATAGTTTTGTTTTTAGCTGCAATGTTTCTGAAAATGATTTTTAGGGAGAAGAGGTCTTCATTGGTTGAACTTCAAGTATGTATCCGTGTCGTGTCCGCTTGTGTTTGCCATTTTGGTGTTGTGTCCGGGCTACGTACGAAGCAACTAGGTAATAGAACTCGTGGTAAGTGAATGAGAACTGCTTCATAACCTCTGGCTTTTCGAATTGAGAACTATGATGGTATATTAGTTGTCTGGTCGAATATGATGATGTGCTGTAATTAACTTATAGATTATTCTGAACATTTCCCGTTTCAAGTTGCTATCATTACCTTTATGTTGCTTCATACTCTCTCTAATCAAACAAAGGGTGGTAGATTTTCAAAAAGGGTTTGTCAAATTCAAAATTTTGGTTTCTTCACTGGCAGTCTGCGAGTACAATAGTCTTGGCTTTTCTAACGCTCATCTTGCAGGTGGTTGTGGCTCTAGGTAGGTAGCAGTAGTCTCTTCGAGGCATTCGTTGCAAGCTTGCTCTCTCCTTCACTTTGCAGAATTCATGGAGTATGCTCTTCTATTTAGGTTGTTTGCCTTTGGGTTTTGAATTTTTTTGTAGCAAGCCTACCCATGAGCGATTTAGGCCGCCAAAGTCAAAATTTAGAAAAATATTTGGCGAAGTGGTATTTCAGCTGTTAGGCTAAGGTGGTGTTAGAAAAGGGAAAGCATCTTTGGCGGCAACTCTAACTTTGCCAAAATTGCCACATCATTTAGGCTGCCAAATTTACCACGTCATTCATGCCAATAGATTTTTATCGAAATGGGTTTAGTTTGATGGATTGGATGACACAGAATTGAGAGCAACATTTATGGGCATCCGATTTTTTTTTTTTTTGGTCAAAAAGTTGTCGTGGGATCAGAAAAAAATAGAAAACCTTGTTATTGCACGCGTTCCTTACCAAGTCTCTCTCTCACTATTTAATAGTATTTACTTTTTGGAAATAATATAAGTGTGCTTAATCTTAGAAAAAGCAACTTGCAAGAGTTATTGTAGAGACTAGCAGCGGTCAATAACGGAGATGAACGAAAATGATAACTAAAAACCAAGGGGGAAAAGAAAAACCCAACTCCTCAAAGTTTCTATCTGGAACCTCTAGATATATACAAATAGAATAAGTTTATAAAGAACAATATGAATCACTGAAAAGCATAAAAAAAAACCAACAGAATATGGTAGTACCATCGGAAGACCAGCAACAAACAAATAGTTGTGCGGGGTGAAAAATTAGATTTCAATGGAGGAGACCTACCATCTAAAAGGGCTAATCCAGTGTAAAGGGATTCCTCCATGGCGGAGTCTAAATAGCGTTGAATGTACTCAGCCTCACCTCGCAAAGCAGAGGACAAACCACGTACCAAAGGAAAAATCTAGATGAAGATCATTGATCACATACTTTTCGCATTATGAAAGTAATAGAATGAACTGCTACTGCCATTGAGACGACAAAATATTCGATGTTGCAACACCGAGCAGGTGAACGGGTGGTAAAAGTATGAGAGAGCTCATGAAAAGAAGAACATGTGCTCCATCAAGAAGGAGTTTCTCAAACAGCGGACAACTCAATGAGTTCATTTCAAGTATTGTCAGCCACATATGTATCTAGTTGGGGAACAGAGTCACCTGGGGGGAAATAACGAAGCAGAGGAAATAACGTGAATGTCTTGCACCAAACTTTGCCAGCAAGAGCACCAAATCAGCCTTTTTCAATTCGTTCTGGTCTGTTTCTACTCCATCCTTGAACATCTAAACCTTAGGCCACACATAACTAGAGTGAGTCCTATGACAGATCCCTAAGAGCTGAAGTATCAGATGGCTTGAATCTGTTTTTGATTAGATTTGCCATTACAAAAGTAGAGTAAAGAGAGAATAGGAACTACTCAATTAAGCCATTTCGCCCGAGTACTTCATAACAAGTATATCAAAGCCGAGTAGTAAACGAGTTTAACCCACCATCCCGGGTAGTCGGAACAAGGAATTATTCTTTTGATCGTTAATGTGTTACAGTTATCAAACAATGGCTCACGTATGAAGCAACAAATGTATTAACACAAGCATGCTTCAATACATCAGGCAGCATGAAAAATAGGTGAGATTGAGGAAAGTTTGGACGTTTTTGTTCTCATCTCCTACTAAAGTAGAATCATATTTTATAGTAAAAAAGAAGGAAAGATGAAAATATACAAACCTAAAAAAAAAAGATACTACAACTTTTTTAGTTCTCATATTTTCCTGAAATTCTCTAACTTCATCAATCTTTTCTTGTAATTCTCAATTTGTAACATATTTTCTCTCACGCCCTCGATTTTAAACAATAACTTTGATAAGTTTCCATAATCAAAATCCTCGCAATTACGTACATAAATACCCACCAAAAGGGTTTTTCATGCACATTTTACCAAATTACAATTCCAATACCATAAGTTCCATTATAAGATTAGTGGTGGTTTCAAAGGCTCTTAGCTTACCCATTTATTTCATTATGTTGTGTTTAAGTTTCTATGATGGAAGGAAACTAATAAGGTTTTTTTTTTTTAAAAGTAGATTAATGGTCCCTAGCCTAGCTGTATATATAGCATATGATATCCATCAATCAATAAACTCAAGTCATGCATATATAGAAGACACCTAAATCTAGAGTGTGTGAATTTGGTGTTCAGCTTGAACAACAATGGCTAGAGATTAATATATTCCTAATTTCCATTGCATATGCTCGCATGTGTATATTCTATCGTATAGTTTCCATTAGAAATTAGATGGTTTTAGACGGCAGGTGGGAGAAACTATGCTTATCAATTTGGTTGTCTCATTTCTTTCTCCAGTGGTGATCTGAACCCCCGCTGGCTAACATATTAACATCTCGCTAACTCCCACCAACGTATACCGTATGACAAAAACAAAAAAAAGACGATAGGTGCCTTTTTTTTTTGTAAGTTCAGATGTTTAATTGAAATAAAATGAAGAATAGGTGCTTATGTGATATTTGGTTGAAAATTCAGGCGGCGAAATGAAACTTTTCCGAATAAACGCGAAAATGTTGGGAAAACGAAGGAAAGCTCGGTCGCCCGACGCGCCTCTCTCTCTCTCCCTCTCTCAGTTATGCAGCTTATGCTCGATGCTTATTCTGTCTTTGATCATTGAAATGCTGGGAAAATCATAGAAATTTGAGACGAATCGAACGATCATAGCTTAACTCGAAAACCCAGGGCTTCAATCGATCATCACAAGTTCTGTAAGTTCTTATGCCCAACTTTTCCCTCTTCCTCAAAACCTAGGCTCTTTTTTTTTTTTTTCCACTTGTCTCGATACCCATATTATCGTCTTGTTGCAGGAACAATGTCGGACTATATACCAACTGAACTTTTAGCTGAAATTCTCGTAAGACTGCCCGTAGAATCTCTGATTCGATTCACATCCGTGTGCAAAACCTGGCATTCCTTTATAACAAGCCCTAGTTTCATCGCCAAACACCTCAACCACAGCAAAACAAACACCGAAAACCTTCTCCTGACGACTTACACCTTTTTTGACAACAGAGCGCGCTATCTGTTGTGCCGTGGCAATGAGTTCGCCGAACTGGTGTCTCCTTTGAGTACTTCACTTTGGCATAGAAGAGTAGTGGGTAATTGTAATGGTTTGCTTTGTATGGTTGATACCACTTCGCCACCGTGTATTATTCTGTGGAATCCATTAATTAGGAAATCATTAATTCTTCCCATGCCCTCTCTGCCAGAAACTTCTCCTCCGCCGTTTGTTTTGGGATTTGGTGCCCACCCCACTACGCATGAGTACATGTTGGTGTTTATTGTTTACGAGAAGGCCGATGATCTGGGAAAATTTCCTTCCAAGGTTGAGCTTTACACCCAAGGCACAGGATCATGGAGATCCATCGCTATTGTTGGTCATCCACATCAGGTTGCGCGTTTTAGTTGCCTACATGCTTTTGTTAATGGAGCCATACATTGGATTGCAATAGACACGAGAGTGGTGAATGGTCTAAGCAGTTTAATAATGTTGTTCAATATGGGTTCTCAAGCGTTCTCGGTGATGATGATGCCCGCCACTCTAGTTAGTCAAAGCCCATTGTGCCTGGCCATCATGGCATATAGAGAATCATTGGCGGTGTTATGTCATGGACAACTGGAGGAGGGTTCTTGTTGCATATGGGTGATGAAAGAATATGGAGTTGCAGAATCGTGGGCTAAATTATACAATATTACTCTTCCAGGAGTGTTGTACCAGACAATAGGATTAAGGGAAAATGGTAAAGTTCTGTTATCTATGTGTGAAAATCACAAACGGCTACATTGGTACGACTGTGAGACCAAAACTTTGACAAATGCTGGATATACTGGGAGTGCTGATGCATTTACCGCTGATACTTTCATGGAATCACTAGTTTTAGTGAAACCATGAAATGGTATCTTCTAGGGGCAGTTGATTCCTTTGCGATGCTATGCTTCCAAACTCGAAGAAAGCGAAGGATAAAGATGAAATAGCAACAATTTTGAAGAATGCTAGTCTAAGCAAAGATTTGAGAAACAAAATCAAGCTGTCTCCGTGTTCTTCCTAGGAGACTGAAAGTAAATGACTACTTAAACCATGTTTGCACCCCCATTCTCAACATTTTGTCAATGCGCATGCAAACAAAAGTAATCCTTTTGATTGCTATAGTATGTACCGGCTATCGAAAACTATTTGATGTGTGGCTGATTATACTAATTAGGTTATCTCTTGCGCATATCTTAGGAATATATTAGCACACGAAGTTCTATGCTTTATTTCTCTCCTCATTTTTTTTTTCAGAATACTGTCGTGCCATGGCAACCGACAAGGCTGGCCACGGCTTCCCAAGGGGGATAATTTTTACTTCTCAAAACCTGAAGTTCATGTTTTTCCCTTGGCTCCCATCTTAGTCTATTTGTCAAATGCTCTATGCTTGTCACTTCAAGCTGATTTCTATCTTGATTATTTATTAATGAGTTGAGCTAAAGTTGCTTTTTCAAACCAAGCCTGAGCTGAGATTTCAGCTCAGGTAGTAAACGAATGTGCCCAAGCATCTTCATACGTTGCTTTACAACCCCTAGAGTGTCCTTGTGTCCTTGACATTTTTGTTAGAAAAGTAAATTTATGTGTTCAACCCATTTCCAAGGAGTGTTGAAACTAGTCAATAGCAGTGTCAAGCGTGAGTATGATGTTAAATTGGGGTGCCGGTGTTTCATTGGAGGTTACCTTGCTCCTTAGCTGTCATATCTACTGTACTTTGCTCATTTGCATTTCACGAAGTTTGGTTTCACTATGTTAGAATAAAACGAGCTGATATTTTGTTTCCAAAATAAATAGTACTATCTATTAAGTTCATATCTTTTAGCTATGAGTTCTTGGCACCCTTTGTTGATTTTTTCCCATTGAACTTACTGCAATGTACCCATTAAATTACTGTAGGCATCATGATAGTGACAGTTATAACAACTAGTGCATTGAAATCTTCTACTGCAATCTTCTATTACGTGGTGAAGCATGGGAATTCATGTGTCGAAAATTTGGAAGAGGTTCTTCAAATTATTTTAAGGAGCAGAGTTTTTGTTTTTATTTTTGTTGCAAGTTTGTCAGCTTAATGACATTAAATAGTTTTTTTTTTTTTTTTGTGTGCAATGTTTCTGAAAATGGTTTGTAGGTAAGAGCTCTTCACAGGTTGAACTACAAGGATGTATTCGTGTTGTGTCTGCCTGTATGTGCCATTTCGGTGTTGTGTCCAGGCTACTTGCAAAGCGACTAGGTATGTCTGCCTGTATGTGCCGTTTTGGTGTTGTGTCCAGGCTACTTGCAGAGCGACTAGGTAATAGAACTTGTGGTAAGTGTGAGAGAACTGATCCTCATAACCTTTGGCTTTTTGGATTTGGAAATCTTAATCCCAAGGAAGATTTGCAGGGAACCACGCAAGGAAAAACTCGTTTGGGTCCATTTTGGGTTCCGTAAAAATCTAGCAAAATATTCATAAATTTTTGAATATTTTTTTAGATTTTTGTGGGACCTGAAATGAACCCAAATACGTTTTTTCTTGCATGGTTCCTTGCAAATCTTCCATGCAAATAGCAAAGCCCTTTTGGATTATGAAGTATGTTGATTTATTAGTTGAATGAGCTAACATCTAGTCTCATTTTTTCTGTCATGAATGATAACCAATGAGATATTTTGCAGACATCTTTAAAATAGAATTCTAAACAAATTAGGCTGATGCCACGTGGTGCTTGATATATACTCTAGTATAAATGAAGTTTGTATATGTTTCAATTTATTAATTTACTCTCTCCGTCTCTTTTTAAGTGTTCAATTTCGTAATTTTAATTTATTTATTAAAGAGACATTGTTATTACTCCTTTCACATTAATTTTTACTGTTATTTTTCAAAATTGTCCACCAATTTTACCCATTAACTTTTGAAAAAGGACAAAACAATCATTGTGCAAACTTTTGCCCGTTAAGTTTTTAAAAAGGAAAAAAAAGTTTTTAAAGTGGATACTACTTTTTAAGAGACAATTCAAAATGGAATACTAGACTATTATGTGGGGGCGGAGGAAGTACTTAAATTGTAAAAATTTACCTCAAGATATCTGCATGGTTTGTGCAGTGGTAGTCATCTTGCATTGATGTCCAGCAAAAAGTTGAAAAGAATTTCAAAATTTTGTTAAAACAATTATCTACACCTGCCTCATTAGGATAGAGAAAGAGAGTGAGAGTTAGTGATTTAGGGCTTTGAGAAACCTAAATCGGTTAAACGAAATTAAGGGTTAAAGGAAGCAAATCGAAGGGATTTGGGTCAAGTTTGGGCTTCAATCAACAAAGGTGATGCGTTTGAGGGAGAGTGAAGGCGTGGGGCCCCCCACTACGGTAGTGTCGTCTTTATCTTCTTTCGTTTATGTTTGGGCATGTCATGAACCTTCTCCCTCGAATTGAATCAGTCCAAGAGGTACGAATAACACGTTTGGAGCCGCATTGGAAGCATAAGTTGTCCTCTAAGGTGCTTGAGCTTGAGATGTTGCTGGATGCAGGGGATGCCATGCTTTTGCTTCCATTTCAGTCAAATGGTAAGGAATTTGTTAGAAATCTTATGCCGTGTAAAGAAAAAGGCTCTGATTTGGTTTTATAAGAGAAGCTATGTGCTTTATGCGACTTTTTTTTTTTATTTTACAACAAGGGATGTGATTTCCCTCCAAAAGCCAGGTAGGTCTGCCCTTCAAAGCCAAGTATGATTCCCTCCAAGTCCGTGTCATCCATTCAGTCTGTTTTTTGAAGGGTGACGGTAGGAATTTAATTGATGAGTTTTTTAACAGTTTAGGTGTTTATGTGACGTTTGTAAAGGTCAAGGATCTGTGCGTGATTTTGGTGAAAGGTCAAGGGTAATTTTGAATTTTTCTCCATTTTCCTTTCTAAACATTGCTCTTTGTGGTGATGAAAGATGTGGGTTTATATGTAATTTGCATGTATGATTGATAAAGTATAGTACTTGAACTTTAGAATTATTAAAGGGGAATTATCACCCTTTCAAGCGAAAGATTATTATGTGCTCCCAAAGCACCGCCGCTTAATGTTTTAGAGGCCTTCTCTATTATTGTACTATATATTTGTGTGGGACTCACATACTTAATAGTAGAAACTAAAAAAATGTGCGGTGGAGAAAGCTCTTAGAGTATCACGTGTTAGTTCTTGAGGAGCAATTAAAGGTGCGTTTTTTATATATTTTTGCATCCGTCCCAAAATAAAAATCCGGTCCGCAAAACGAGAATTTAAAAATAATACCCTTTCTACAAGAAATTTTTTTAACTTTTTTCATAAATTAAAAGATCTCATCAATATCTAATGAAATATTAAATTTTTTTTTTGCAAAATTTGTATTATTTTAAAATTTTTATTTTACGGACTGAACACTTATTTTGGGACAATTGGTTTGGACCAATATACGTTGGTGATAGGGCTAGTTAGGGAGAAAATGGGCTGGACATAGCGGGTTTACGTTGTTCCAAAAGCCCAACTTTCGGAATAAACGCGAAAAGCGCGCTCTCTCTCTCTCTCTCTCTCTGTCTCTCTCACACACACACACACACACACACCCGTTTACTCATTACTGTCTTTGATCATTGAAATGCTTGGTTAATCATAGAAATTGAGACGAATTGAACGATCATAGCCTACAGCATAAATCCCCAGGGCTTCAATCGATCATCACCACTGTAAGTTCTTATGTTAAGTTCAAATGTCCAACTTTCCCTCTTTCTCAAAACCTAGGGTTTGTTTTTGTTCCAATTGTCTCGATATTAAGTAGTATCTTCTTATTACAGGAAGTTAAGAACAATGTCGGACTACATACCAACTGAACTTTTAGCTGACATTCTCGTAAGACTACCCGTCGAATCTCTAGTTCGATTCACATCCGTATGCAAATCATGGTACTCTCTCATAACAGCCCTAGTTTCATCGCCAAACACCTCGACCACAGCAAAACAAACACCGAAAACCTTCTCCTTAAGACTTACGACTTTGTTAAAAAAGAAGTGCGCTATCTATTGTGCCGTGGCGATGAAAAAATTAGTGATGAGTTCTCTGAATTGGAGTTTCCCTTGAGTACCCAAATTGGGAAAAAAACCAATAGTGGCTAGTTACAGTGGTTTGCTATGCATGATCGATGGCGGTTTCTCGGGTGTATTATTCTATGCAACCCATCGATTAAGAAATCAGTTACTCTTCCCTTGCTCTCTCTGCCACAAAGTTCTCATCGTAGATCTGTTTTGGGATTTGGTGCCCACCCCAAGACTCATGAATACATGGTGTTTATTCTTTACGAGATAGCGGATGTTGCGCGGCGGAAATTTCCTTCCAAGGTTGAGCTCTACACCCAGGGCGCAAGATCGTGGAGATCCATCCCTTCTGTTGGTCATCCGCATTACCTTCCATGTGATGATTGGTTTACGGCTTTTGTTAATGGATCCGTACACTGGATTGCACGTGACATGTGGGCTTTCAATGCGGATGGTATCCGTAGCTTGATAATGTTGTTCAATATGGGTTCACATGCATTCTCTGTTTTGTTTTGATGATGCCTGGCACATTAGTCAGTGACAAGCCATTGCACCTGTCCATTATGTCATATCGAGAATCACTGGCGGTGTCATGTCATGGAAGGACGACGGGGGGTTCTTCTTGTTTATGGGTGATGAAAGAATACGGAGTAGCAGAATCTTGGGCTAAATTATACAATATTACTCTTCCCGGAGTGTTGGTGCGGATAAGAGGATTTAGGGAAAATGGTGAAGTTCTGGTGTGGACAGGTGACAACCAGCTACTTTGTTACAACTATGAGACCAAAACTTTTGCAAATTCTGGATATACCGGGAATTCGTTTCCGTTGTCCTCTTATGCTTTCATGGAATCCCTAGTCTTAGTGCAACCAGGAAATGGTTTCTTCTAGGGGTAGTTGATTCCTTTTTGATGCTATGCTTCCAAACTCCAAGAGAGCAAAGGAATAAGCTGAAAGAGCGGCAATTGAAGAATGTTGGTCTAACAAAAGATTTGGGAAACCAAATCAAGATAGCTAGTTGATCTTCTAGGAGACTGAGAGTACATCACTGCTCAAAACCAGGTCTGCACCCAAAATTTCAATATTTCGTCGATGTGCATACAAACACCAGCAATCCTATTGTTGCTATAGTATATTAGTATTTACCGATAAATATGTGATGTGTTGTTGATTATACTAGTTGGGTACTTGGATTATCTCTTAACCGTATCTTATGAATGTATATGCACGTGTTGTCCTATACTTGATTCCCCATTCTTTTTTTCACTGGTTAATTTTTAATTTTCCAAACCTGAAGTTCATGTTTTCCCTTGGCTCCTATCTTAGTCTAATTGTCAAATGCTCTATGCATGTCACTTCAAGCTGATCTCGAGCTTGATTATTTTGTAACGAGCTGAGCTAAAGTTGCCTTTTTTCAAACCAAGCTTAAGCAGAGATTTCAGCTCAGGTACTAAATGAACATGCTCAAGCATCTTAATGCGTTGCTTTACAACCCTAGCATGTCCTTGTTTCCTTGCTGTTGGAAAAATGATATGATGTGTTCAACCCATGTCCTTGGAGTGTTGACAATTAACACTTGTCAATTGCAGTGTCAAGCATGACTATGATGTTAAATTGTGGTGCCCGCGTTTTGTTAGAGGTTACCTTGCTCCTTGATATTTTGTTTCCAAAATCTTTCGGTATGAGTTATGTGGCTTCCTTTGTGGTTTTTCTCCCATTGAACTAACTGCAATGAAAGTAGATTGCATCCTTACCCATTAAATTTCTGTAGGCATCATGACTGTGACAGTAAAGAATAACAACTGGTGCCATTGAAATCTGCTATTGCATGTTCTAATTACTTGGTGAAGCATGGAATTTATGTGTTGAAACTTCGAAGATGTTCTTCAAAATTATTTTAAGGATCGGAGTTTTGTTTTGGTTGCAAGTTTGTTTGCTTAATTACATCAAATACTTTATTTTGAACTTCAAGTATGTATCGACGTCGTGTCCGCTTGTATGTGCCATTTTGGTGTTGTGTCCAGGCTAGGTACAAAGCAACTAGGTAATAGAACTCGTGGTAAGTGAAAGAGAACTGATTGCTTCATGATGTATTACCGATTAGTTGCCTTGTCGAATATGATGATTTCGATAAGCTTTTTGCAATGCATTCGAATATTTAGATATATCAATTCCTTTTATTCTCTATAATTACAATAACTGGATATATGCAAAGTAAAGTTCTTGTGGTTTAATAGTTATAAAATTTCTAGTCTTCCGGCCTGGTAAAATAATGGTAGTTTTTACCATTTTCAATCCTAAACTTGGGGGAAAGTAATTCTTGTTAATGGTTAGGATGTCATTAAGAAGGATGCAGTAATAATGTGCTGTAATTAACTTTTAGACTATTCAGAACAGTTCCCGTTTCAGAGTGCTCTCATTACCTTCATGTTGCTTCATACTCTTTCTAATCAAGCAAAGGATGATAGATTTTCAAAAAGGGTTTGTCAAATTCAAATTGTGGTTATTCTTGTCTTTTCCAACAATCATCTTCCAGGTGGTCGTGGCTCTATGTAGGTAGCAGTAGAGTCTCTTCGAGGCATTCGTTGCAAGTTTGCTCCCTCCTTCACTTTGCAGAATTCATGGAGTATGCTCTTCTATTTAGTTGGTTTGCCTTCGGGTTTTGCATTTTTTTTTTGTAGCAAGTCTACTCACGACAATGATGAGACTCATTCACTTTTTAAAGCTCGCCGAGAAAATTATCCACGTTGAAAATCACGTCGATCTCAAAAGGTATCAAATCAGCGTTATTTTTGGCATGGAATGTTATCAACAAGCTCTAAAAAGTGAATGGTTTCGATCATTGTTGTTGGCCCGGGAAGAGCCCAAAAATGGACCGAACTTGACCATATATAGCACACTTGACTGGATCTGCTACCGAATTATACATTCAGCAACATTATCATATGTTGGCTTTTGTACCATGTAGCAAGTCACAAAATTATTTTGGCCCCAATTGTTGTTTTTTGAGATACATTTGATGTCAAGATAACTATTTCTTTGTATCTTCTATGTTATAAAATAGAGCTTTTTTGTTTGAGAATGTCTAGACACACAATTGAGAGCAACATTTATAGGCGTCCAAATATTTTTTTTGTCAAGAAGTGGCCATGCGATCAGAAAGAAATAGAAAACCTTATTATTGCACGTGTTCTTTACTAAATCTTTGTCGCTCTATTTAATACAGTAGTATTTACTTTTTTGAACAAATAGAAGTGCGCTTAATCTTGGAACAAGCGACTTGCAATAGTTATTGTAGCGACTAGCAACAGTCATTAATTCATTAATAGAGATTAGCGGAAGTGGGAACTAAAAGCAAAGTAGGAAAGAAAAACAACTCCTCAAAGTTATCTATCAGGATCCTCTGGATTTGTATAGATTAAAAAATAAATTTATAAAGAACGTGATAAATCTCAGAAAAGCGTAAAAAAAACCCAGCAAAATATGGTCAATCAAAAGACCAGCAACCAACAAATAGCTGAGCAGGGTGAAAAATTATATGTCAATGGAGGAGACCTACTCTCTAAAAGGGCTAATCAAGCGTAAAAGGCTTCCTCCACTACAATTCTCACCAATGAAAATACAAGCAACACATTGATGAAGAGTGCGACAACGCATCACGTGTGTGTGTGTGTGTATATATATATATATATATATATATATATATATATATAAAATAAATAAATTTCAAGTAAGGGCGTCTTAACTTGTTAAGTTAAGGACGTCCCCTTTTATTTTAAATGAGGACGTCATTACCTAAAGGGGAATCTCTCTCTCTCTCTCTCTCTCTCTCTCTCTCTCTCTCTCTCTCTCTCTCTCTATATATATCCAAGAATGAAGATGATGGCATCACAATGATCACAAAAGATATTCACCTTGTTTTTTTTTTATTCGGATATTCACCTTGTTTGGTTCAAATTTTTGAAAGTTATTTTTGATGTAATGAGTGAAGAGAGATAAAAAAAAGTACTGCAAAATGTACAGAGAAAAAAATGAGATGAGATGAGAGTTGAACCAAACAAGGTGATTGAAACTACATAAGAAACACATACCTACTGCTCTTGAAACAAAAGCTGAAAGTTCAGGGGGCGAAATGAAAGTTTCACCGAATAAACGCGAAATGAAAGAGCTCTCTCTCTCTCTCTCTCTCACAGTTATGCTGTGTCTTTCATCATTAAATGATGGGTGAAATCTGAAAGTTTCCCGAATGAAACTGCAAATCGATCATCAAAGTCTGTAACTCTCTTATGCCATCTCTTACTCAAAACTGTTATGCCTTTTGCCTGTACATTTATCGTCTTATTACAGGATTAATGTTGGACTATATACCAACTGAAATTTTAGCTGAGATTCTTGTAAGGCTGCCTGTGGAATCTCTGATTCGATTCACATCCGTATGCAAAACATGGCATTCCCTTATAACAAGCCCTAGTTTCATCGCCAAACACCTCAACCACAGCAAAACAAACACCGAAAACCTTCTCCTTACGACTTACACCTTTATTGACAACAGAGAGCGCTATCTTTTGTGCCGTGGCGATGAAAAATTTGGCGATGAGTTCACCGAACTAGAGTCTCCTTTTAGTACTTCACTTGGGCATAAAAGAATAGTGGGTAATTGTAATGGTTTGCTTTGTATGGTTGATACCTCTTCGTCACCGTATATTACTCTATGGAATCCATTAATTCGGAAATCAGTAACTCTTCCCATGCCGCCCTCTCTGCCAGAAACTAAACCTCTGTCACCGTTTGTTTTGGGATTTGGTGCCCACCCCACTACGCATGAGTACATGTTGGTGTTTATTGTCTACGAGAAGGTGGATATAGAGCTGGGAAAATTTCCTTCCAAGGTTGAACTTTACACCCAAGGCACAGGATCATGGAGATCCATCGCCACTGTTGGTCATCCACATCACATTGTGCGTTTTAATTGCTTACAGGCTTTTGTTAATGGAGCCATACATTGGATTGCATATGACCAGAGAGTGGTGAATGGTCAAAGCAGTTTGATAATGTTGTTCAATATGGGTTCTCAAGCATTCTCAGTGATGATGATGCCCGCTGCTCTTGTTAGTCAACGCCTATTGCGCCTAGCCATTATGTCATATGGAGAGTCAGTGGCAGTGGTATGCTGTGGACAGCCGCAGGAGGCTTCTTGTTGCATATGGGTGATGAAAGAATATGGAGTTGCAGAATCTTGGTCTAAATTATACAATATAAATCCTCCAGGAAAGTTGTACCAGATAGTAAGATTTAGGAAAAATGGTGAAGTTCTGCTATCAATGAGTGGCAATCACAAACAGCTACTTTGTTATGACTGTGAGACCAAAACTTTGACAAATACTGGATATACCGGGAGTTCTGATGCATTTACCGCCGATACTTTCATGGAATCCCTAGTTTTAGTGAAACCATGAAATGGCGTCTTTTAGGGGCAGTTGATTCCTTTGCGATGCTATGCTTCCGAACTCCAAGATAGCAAAAGATAAAGATGACACTGCGACAGAGCAACACTTTTGAAGAATGCTGGTCTAAGCAATAGTATTTGGGAAACAAAATCACTTGTTCTTCCTTGGAGACTGGAAGTAAATTGCTACCTAAAACCATGTCTGCACCCAGATTGTCAACATTTTGTCAATGCGCACACAAACAAAAGTAATCCTTCCATTGCTATATTATGTTCTGAGAACTCTGATGTGTGGCTGATTGTACTAAATATGTTATCTGTTACGCTTATCTTAGGAATGTATCAGCACATGTTGTTCTATGTTTAATTTCTTTCTTTGTTTTTTTTCGTAAGTTAATTTTTACTTCTCCAACCCTGAAGTTCACGTTTTTCTCTTGGCTCCTATTTTAGTCTAATTGTCAAATGCTCTACGCATGTCCCTTCAAGCTGATCTCGATCTTGGTTACTTAGTAACGAGCTGTGCTAAAGTTTTTTCAAACCAAGGTTGAGGTGAGCTAAAGGGCGGCAGCAAAGCTGATTTGAGCCGAATTATTGGGTTTGCTTCTGATTTGAGCCGAAACTGTTTGTGTATTTTTGTATTTTAGAGTTCAATCATTTCTTTACAACTGGAATCTGGTTTGATTCGTGAGAAAATTGCAACGGGAACGTGGAATCTCAGGTCTACTGTTCCAGAGTTTTAGATCTAATGTTCAAATTTGTGAGTGGAAGGCCGGCTATTTTGACGGGAAAAAAGAATTCACACCTTTTTTTTGTGGCGTGAATTCTTGGTTTTTTGGGGGTGTGAATCCTCCTAAGAATTCAGAATTTACACCTCCAAAAATTTTGGAAAAGAACAAAATAAAAATTGTACAAATGGGCAAAATTGTAAATGCATCTTTAAAAAGGACCTAAAAGGGATAGACTTTATGTGGGGGGCTGATTTCTCGTTGCCCTTTTGGGCCCACTTCTTGTTCAGTTTGAATCGGGGTTGTATGGCGTCAACCTTTGTGTACCTGCAGAACCGGAGGGGGTTGTTTCTCCGGAAAGAAGCTCCGACGAACTAGTCAGTAAGTGGAGGAAGAAGAAAGAAGTTTGGTAAGAAATTTGCTTAGGAGAGAAGAGAATGGTGTTGGAAAAATCTGAACCCCCTTTCTAGGAGGAGGTTCTCCTCTATTTATAGACAAGGATGTGTAGTGTGTTCAACAGGCTGTCTCTGCCACCCACGTGCCTGGTCATGCTCGGATGACGTCAAGAGTAAGAGACATTTAATGACTGCTGCCTCCTGGGGATTTGGTGAGCCGCGTTAGTCAAAGCCAGAGAGGTCACATCAGTCAGAGATGTTACTTCACTTATCAAAGAAGCTCACCCACGTATCCTTGGAAACTTCTGGAAAGTTCTGGAGTGATGGTTTCCGAACAAAGCCTTCATTACCGAAGAAACGGCAAGTAACATGAGCAAGCTTCACCGAGCAATTAATGTCGTATCCGAACGAAACGAATGTCACGTCCTTCAGTGAGTACACTATAGTTCGGCCAGGCTCTTTGATCCCAGTTATCCTTCGGGAAAGGCATGTCGTGGAACGTCGGGATGCTTTTGGTTGTAGATGAACTGAGACGACTAAACAATTGAGGCTAAATACACCACACCCCTTTTAACCCATACGAATCTCCTGAACCTTCGGATATTTCTCCCCACTACACTTTACAAAAGGGGGTTCGCATGGGACCCCTCACAAAAAATAGAATCGGCCAGGCATTTTCCGCATTATCATATGTTGGCTTTTGTACCATGTAGCAAGTCACAATTATTTTGGCCCCAATTGGTGTTTTTTGAGATATATTTGATGTCAAGATAACTGCTTCTTTGTATCTTCTATGTATAGATAGAATAATTTTATTGGAAATGGATAGAAAGAATAATTTTATAAGCATGAGATGTATCACAAAAAAGTGTAAAAACACCAGCAAAATATGGTAGTACTATCAAAAGACCAACAACCAACAAATAATTGTGCAGGGTGAAAAATTATATTTCAATGGAGGAGGCCTACTCTCTAAAAGGACTAAAATTATATTTCAATGGAGGAGACCTACCCTCTGAAAGGGCTAATCAAGCGTAAAAACTTCCTTCACCGCAATTCTCACCAATGAAAATACAAGCAAGGCATTGATGAAGAGCGCGACAATGCATCACGTATATATATCCAAGAATGAAGATGATGACATCGCAATGATCTAAAAGCTATTGAAACTACATGAGAAACACGCCTGCTGCTCTTGAACACAAAAGCTGATTCATTGCAGTGTAATGTAAGAAACATTTTTAAGGGCTCACTTAGTCAAATGGGTGATTAAGGATTACCCATTTCCATTATGAGATTAATGGTGGTTTCAAAGGCTCTTTGCTTACTCACTATTTTCATTATGTTGTGTTTAACTTTCTATAATAGATGGAAACTATAAAGTTCTTAAAACAGATTAAGGGTGCCCTAACCTAGCATTATATAAAGCATATGTTATCAATCAATCAATGAACTCAAGTCATGCATATTCTAAAAGACACCTAAGTCTAGAGTATATGAGTTTGGTGTTCAACTTGAACAAAAATGCTTATAAGTTAATATGTTTCCTAATTTCAATTGCGTATGCTCATATGTGTATATTCTATCTTACAACTTCCGTTAGAAATTGGACGGATTTAGACCACAAACAGAAAGTCTGTGGACACAGCAAATCTGTGCACAAATTGTTATGTGGGCCTACTATGAGTCTCACACAAGTGATCCGAGCCGTTCATTATGTTTGAAATATTTTTTCAAGGGCCATCATGTAAAATCAGCTCAATCCGATACCTATAAGTTTTTAATCTAATCGTCTAACTTTTCATTCTCTAAAAACCTGAATAAAAAGTTAGATGATAAGATCAAACACTTTTAGGTATCGGATTGACCTAATTGTTCGTGGAGGCCCTTGAAAAAATGTTTTAAATATAATTAACGGATCATATTATATGTATAGGACCCACAGTGGGCCCCACAACGCAATCTGTGTTGTGTTAGTAGTAAGACTCCGAATGCCTATATTTTGGGGGTTCTGTAAGTTCAGGTGTTTAATTGAAGTAAAATGAAAGTTCAGGAGGCGAAATGAAAGTTACCCGAATAAACGCGAAAATTTTGGGGAAAACGAAGGAAAAAGCTCTCTCTCTCTCTCTCTCACAGTTAAATCATAGAAACCTGAGACGAATCGAACCTAGGGCTTCAATCGATCATCACAAGTTCTGTAAGTTCTTATCCCCAACTTTCCCCTCTTTCTCAAAACCTACGTTTTTTTGTTTTTTCCTTTCGTCCCGATACCAATGTTATCGTCTTATTACAGGATTAATGTCGGACTATATACCAACTGAACTTTTAGCTGAGGTTCTCGTAAGACTACCCGTAGAATCTCTGATTCGATTCACATCCGTATGCAAAACATGGTACTCTCTCATAACAAGCCCTAGTTTCATCACCAAACACCTCAACCACAGCACAACAAACACCGAAAACCTTCTCCTTACGACTTACACCTTTAGTGACAACAGAGAACGCTATCTGTTGTGTCGTGGCGATGAAAAATTTGGCGATGAGTTCGTCGAACTGGAGACTCCTTTGAGTACTTCACCTGGGCATAAAAGAAGAGTGGGTAATTGTAATGGGTTGCTTTGTATGGTTGATACCACCTCACCACCCTGTATTATTCTATGGAATCCCTTAGTTAGGAAATCAGTAACTCTTCCCATGCCCTCTCAGCCAGAAACTTCTCCTCCGCCGTTTGTTTTGGGATTTGGTGCCCACCCCACTACACATGAGTACATGTTGGTGTGTATTCTTTTCGAGAAGGCAGATATAGAGCAGGGAAAATTTCCTTCCAAGGTTGAGCTTTACACACAAGGCACAGGATCATGGAGATCCATCGCTTCTGTTGGTCATCCACGTCACCTTCCGCGTTTTGATTGCGTACAGGCTTTTGTTAATGGAGCCATACATTGGATTGCATTTGACGGGAGAGTGGTGAATGGTCTAAGCAGTTTTATAATGTTGTTCAATATGGGTTCTCTAGCATTCTCGCAGATGATGATGCCTACAGCTCTAGTTAGTGAAAGCCCATTGTGCCTGTCCATTATGTCGTATGGAGAATCACTGGCGGTGTTATGTTTTGGACAACCTGAGGATGGTTCTTGTGGAATGTGGGTGATGAAAGAATATGGAGTTGCAGAATCTTGGGCTAAATTATACAATATTAGTCATCCAGGAGTGTTGTACCAGATAGTAGGATTTAGGAAAAATGGTGAAGTTCTGCTATTGATGAGTGACAATTACAAACGGCTACTTTGTTACGATTGTAAGACCAAAACTTTGACAAATACTGGATATACCGGGAGTTCTGATGCATTTATCGCTGATACTTTCATGGAATCCCTAATTTTAGTGAAACCATGAAATGGCGCCTTCTAGGGGCAGTTGATTCGTTTGCGATGCTATGCTTCCAAACTCCAAGAGAATGAAGGATAAAGATGACACAGTGACAGAGGAACAATTTTGAAGAATGCTGGTCTAAGCAATAGTATTTGGGAAACAAAATCACTTGTTCTTCCTTGGAGACTGAAAGTATATCACTAGCTAAAACCATGTCTGCACCCAGATTCTCAACATTTTGTCAATGCGCACAAAAACAAAAGTAATACTTCCATTGCTATTGTATGTACTGATAACTATCTGATGTGTGGCTGATTATACTAAATAGGTTATATCTTACGCATATTTTAGGAATGTATTAGCACATGTTATTCTATGTTTAATTTCTTTCTTTGTTTTTTTCATAAGCTAATTTTTACTTTGCAACCCTGTTCATGTTTTTCCCTTGGCTCCTGGTGCAGGCGTGAATTCATGAAAAATATAGTAATTATTTAAATAGCGCTTGATTAGGAAATTTTGTGATTTCATATTCTTAGTCTAGAATTATTTATTTCCGTACTTAGGTAGGTTGATGTGATTTTCCTTTTATTTAGTACTCCCTCCGTTCCAAAATGACGGTCGCGTTCGGTTTCCAATACAAATTTTAAATTGTTAATATTTTTCAATCTATAATGAATTTTATGTGCAATATGGATCTTATATGATAGATCTCAATTAGTTCTATTATACAAAATATTTAAAATATTTAAAAACATCGTAAATTGAAAGTTATTAACAATTTAAAAGTTGCATTGAAGACCGAACGAGACAGTCATTTTGGAACGGAAGGAGTATCTTGGTTAACAAGGAAGTACTTTCTTAATTTCAATTTACCTTTTTAGTATTACTAGGATCTAGGATTGATTATAAGTAGAGTGGTAAGTTTTAGGGTTATTCAGTTTTTGATGATTAATGAAATTATAAAGAGTGTTCTCTTTTATGCCAAATTCTTTGGTATTCTACGGAATCAACAAAGTGTTTGATGCCTTTATTCCTGGGGATTCTTCGACTAAACAGGTTTAGAGAAGGATTTCGATCTCCAGGTATTCGTTACGAATCAACGGATTTCAAACTCGATTTAGTAGTTTCGTGTTTCATTAGCTCCCGCTGCATCAGCTCCTATCTAAGTCTAATTGTCAAATGCTCTATGCATGTCCATTCAAGCTCATCTTGAGCTTGATTATTTTGTAACGAGCTGAGCTAAAGTTGCTTTTTTCAAACCAATCTTGAGCTGAGCTAAAGGGTTTAGTTTGATGGATTGAATTTGAAAGTGTTCTGAAATCCAGTTCTCCCCTACATCAAGACCATTTCTTGGATCACCAAAGATTCTGCGAACTTGATATGGAGTAACTCTTTCATGATGGAGCCAGGTTCTTTTTTCATGACCTCTCATTGCTTTTACCTCCAGTTTACCTTCTTCGTGTTGCAACAGTACATATTTAGTTGTCTCAAATGGCAGTAGCAGTTCGTTCTATGACATTGGAATATGTTGCAACAATTTTTCTAACAATTCTGCTAATTTCAGTATTCGAAAGTATTTGATTAATGATCTTCATCTAGATTTTGCTTTGGCAGGTGGTATGTCCTCTACTTGCGGAGTGATATGTCCTCTACTTGCCGTATGACGCTGCCTACATTCAACGCTATTGAGACCCCGCCATGGAGGAAGCCTTTTTACTCTGGATTAGCCATTTTAGATAGTGGTCCTCCTCCATAGAAATCTGTTTTTGCCCTGCAAAAGTATTTGTTGGTTGCTGGTCTTTTGATGCTACTACCATCTTTTGATGGTTTTTTTTGATGCTTTTCTGTGACTCATCTTGTTCTTTATAAACTTATTCTATCTGTATATCTACCTTCGATGGTCAAGAAATAAATAAATATCAACCTTCTATAATGGTCCGTTGGATAACATTATGAGGATCTTGTATTCAAAGTTTTCAGCATAAGTTAGCCACTTTCCTTTTGATGAGCATGACTAATTCAATAGATCATAAAACTTGAATGAGCTAACAAATCTAGTCACATTTTTTTTCGGTGTTTTATTTTGTCATGAATGATAACCTATAGCTTTTATTTCAAAGTACTTGGTGTAACCGGTTTTGCTCAACGGCGAGGTGTGGTAGTGGGGTTGGGGGGCGAGGTTCGTGCGGTCTGTGGCTGGTTCATGTTGCGGAAACAAACGATCAAACCAAGAACATAAACACACACATACAGACACAGAGACAAGAGATTTATGTGGTTTCTCAAAATTGGGTACGTCCATGGGAAGAGACAGCTGGATTTCTATTAAGGAGGAGGAGGATTACAAAATCTCTCGAACTCACACTCACTCACGGACTAATACAAATGCAAACATATGCTGCTCTCAAACTCGCTCTGATTTTCAGATGCTCTTTCATTCTGTTTTTACAAACTCCTTGGCTGGCTGAAAAGACTGGGAACAGGGAAGTGCATGCTTTGCACACAAAGTCTCTTCTGGTGTGCTAGCAACAGGAGGAGATTTTTCCAAATCTTGCCAATCTTCAACAACACATGGCAGATCTTTCCTTTTGTCAACGAAGGCTGCCAATCTGTATCCAATCTCTGACCAAGGACAGGATTTGAGCCAAATATTCCAACAGTTGAGTGTTTTCCGGTATGGCCTAACGGCGTCGGGGGCTCGCATTTGGCGTGGTGGTTTGGCCGTTGTCCTGGGCTCTGTTGCTGGTGGTGGTTGTGCTGGGGTGTCGGTCACTGGCGGTTTGGTTGTGGGCAGCAGACTCATTTAGAGTTTTTGGGCTTTAGCCTATTCAGATTGGCTTTGTCCTAATTAGGTGTCCTCTGATTGGTTTCTTGCCAATTATATGTTTTGGGTCTCGGATTTGGTAGAAGATTGTTCAGTGAACGTGTTGTTATTTTCTTAGTTCTATTAGTCTTGTAACAATTTCAAATTAATGAAATTCTTTTGCTGCTAAACAAAGAAGAAGAAAGAGTATATTGGATAATTTGGATGTTGAGTTTGTGCTTTAACATTTTAATGGAGCACGAAATCAAAGCCCAAAAAAATTTAAAAGATATTGTTGGTGCAAAAGTCGTCGTAGCCGATGAAAGTAGATAAACAGAGATGCTTCAAGTCACGTTACGATGTCGCTTTCCTTAAGATGATATTCGCCCCCACCAATTCAAGGGAATCTGGTGTGCACCGGGTTACAGCGAAGCCGCCTCCAAGATAAAATGAAGCCCAGTCTCCAACTGTTGTCTAACTGCGTTATGCACAAACGAAGAGAGACCCGAATACCTTTGGATTTTGCGAGTCTCTTAAGTATAATCGTAGCAGATAATTCTAGAGAGAAACAACAATCAGAATGGTTCTGATTCTGTCCCCTCAAATTGGTAGAACCCTTTACCTTTTATAGGCAAAGATCATGACTGTTAGCCAAAGATCGCATCTCTTGATTTAATCACAATAATCA
This sequence comes from Rhododendron simsii, assembly GCA_014282245.1. NCBI lineage: Eukaryota > Viridiplantae > Streptophyta > Magnoliopsida > Ericales > Ericaceae > Rhododendron > Rhododendron simsii. Next base: position 9,892,941 of record CM024956.1, on the reverse strand, counting down.
TGTCTATTCATAATAGCCATGTCTATTCATGTGATCCTAATAGTCATACCTTTTAATTAGATCATGTCTATTCATTTAACCTGAATAGACACATCTTTTGCCTTTAAATCCAATAAACATGTTCATTCATATAACCTGAATAGACACACCTTTTGGATTAAAACCGTTCACCAATATTCACATTTAATATCCATTACATATTTTGGAAATGTTCCAACAATCCCCCACCATTTTCAAAATATATATATTGAAAATAAAACTTGTTTAAGCTCGGAAAATTTGTGCATAAATGAAGGTATCTTACGATTTGAACCATTCACTTAGTGAAGACACATCAAAGTTAGTCGGAAGAGCATAGTAGACTTGTCTTTGAACTAGCAATCCTTGTTGACTAACCGGACACGTCTCACACACAAATTTTCTTCTCCTTAGGTAATTCATAAAAGCCGACCCATGTATTGGCCTTGGGTCTATATCTTGGTTTCATGAGTGCTCTAAAGTCAAAAGCCCCCGAGACCTATAGGAAGCGGCACCACTTCCACACTCATATAGGTAGGATTTTGTCAGTGTTCCTGTAACTACAACACAAAAATCCTATTAAGAACTAAGTAGGTCACCCTCTTGTTTTCAACATTACAGGTACCAAGCACTTCACCTTGGGATGGATCAATAAAATAAAATTAAGTGCTTACAATCACGACATATGATGTACTTTGCTCATTGAACTCAAGACTCGAGGTATGGTCAAGCGTTGAGTCGAGTTTCCACCAGGAGTGATTAAACTAATTGGGCTAAAATCCCATCCCTTTTGATGTTTGCCACATCAACCTCCTTGCAAGAGTTAATAAAACCATTGCCTTGAAAGCAATGTTTTCCATAGCTATATTACCATAGTTTATGACGTGATACACTTGTCCGGACTACCACCACAGTCACAACTACCGATTCTCTCTTTTAAGTGACTTACTGAGAAATATATCTGTGACAAAATACCATGTCATCCCTTCTCATCGTAAAATCCTCACTTTATTTCAAGAAAGAAAACCCCACAAATAATAAACTTATTATGTGTTCATGGTTTTCATGCTTCAATTATATTAGGCGCCTTTGCATCCATCGTAACCGATGAATACCAATTACAAACATGTAAACCAATTCCTCTAAATTTAGTATTCAGAACTCATTTGTGGGACATAGTTGTTTAGAACAACTAATTAAACCAGATAGTAAAAATTCACCATTCCATATCTTTGTTGTTTACTCCAAAATACACAGGAGAACATGTGACCGAAAGGCCACATTATCAATATTCCTTCTATGAAACAACGTTTCATTTAATCCCCACTTTTTGGAAAAATTAGGACTCTTCTTTTAAATCCAAACACCACACCGCTCTATTTAGCCTCCAATGGTTACACCATTTAGGTTAAATCCAAAAGCCGCACCTTTCTGGTAATACCACTGGTTAAATCCTTAACCTTCACATAAATACATTAATATGTATATGTCAAAGTGTATTTTGGTAAAGGGCAAAAGAAGAGCCACACCGTCCATTTTTATTTCCACATAAAAACAAACCCATTCTTGTTAAGAATTCACAACAACCACCATTTTGATTTCCTAATGCAAATAACATGCACACAAAATTAATAATGATGGTATGTCCAGTTTTGGATATGGCTTCCAAAACTAGGATTTCAGAATACTCTTTATTTAGCAATGTGTATAAAGCAAAACATTCGAGATAATTTAAATAGCCAGCGATTTGGTTAACTACCGACCACATGTCCAATAGTACTATAAGCTTGTACTTACCCCAACATGTTATTTGGTTCTTGATCAAGGCCATCAACATTGCTCTTTAAGAGTCACATAGCACATTACCGTGCTACCGAAACACCACCATGACATAATTACCATGTCAGGTATCACCTATGACCGACCCCAAAATGTTTGGCTACAAAAATCTATCCGAAACTATCCATGAATAAAAACCTTGTTCCCATGCGCATAAGAAACAATTCATAAACTTCATTAATTGCATACGGAATAAACTTCACATGTAAGAGAGATACACCATCTAGACTTATTTATTCCGAATTAAATCAATACTAACAAACAGATGCCGTAGTTGGGAACTACCACCTGAAATCATAGCATTACTCAACTATTGCATGCGAACAATCGTCTTGGCCGAAAAGAGGGCCCCATGTGCCTTAAGGTTGCATCCAAGCATATATATAACAGTATGGATTGAAAATTTCATATCTTTCAATACCTCTGTGTATTCTGGACACAAATACACAACCATACATAGACTCACCAATAAATCTTGTACACAACATACATCTCCAAAATTAAAAGAAATGTGGATCAAACCTATTTAGCATGTGGATACATAAGCCATAATCAACATGATAACACACAATAAACACCCTAATCAACCGAAAATTTGATCTTCTTTAAAGATCCAGGACAAGGAACACTCTTACGCGCTGTTCGCCTAATTATTGGCCCTTTGTGACCAAAACCATCATGACGCTTCTTTCGCGCCATTTCCATCGTCCGCAATTGACGCAAAGGAGTCAAAGTATCAACACTCTCGCTCACTCCTTTAAATGCTGGCGGAGGGGACAATGCACGGGTGATACCGTTAGGCGAACCTCCCATTGCCGCGGTAGACTCATCGGAATCCTCCATATTTTCCAATGGAGCCATCTCCTTCGGACTATGAAAATCATCATACGCGGATGAATCTTTTCCAATTTCCTGAGACCCATGTTCCGATATTTCCTTAACCGGATTAACCGCAACGTTTTGGACTGAACGTTCTAGCACAAAAGAGTCCTCTTCATCAGAAGAGATATCAATCATCACCGGTTGACTCTCATGCAAGAGGCCTCGCCTTGCAAAAACCTCTTTCCATTCTTTAAACCAAAGAATATCATCGGGAGTTGGATGTGATGAATCTCCCAAAACAATGTTAAACGGTGGAAGAAAAGGAGCCGAAAGGCGTATGATGTTCAAGGGAATTTCGGAAGGCATTTTGAGCAATAACACAAGCCGCTCAAAAAGATTGTCAAATTGCTTTCGGAAGAAACCTCGGAAACAAAAAATAATTTGTATGTGCTCTAAATATATATACAAAAAGAAAGGCAACTGTTCCGAAAGATCACCATGGCAGTTATAAACAAATCCATCATTCTATTAACTAGAGAGCAACGGTCCAAAACTAATACCCTTCAAGCAGTGCAACACTAAAAATAAATAAATAACAACCGAAAGCACCGTTTCATATGAACCGGTTGAATGAGCCATGCTCAAGTTCTCTAGATAAAAAGAAAATCATGCAATAGCCACAAAACTACAGAAACACACTTAGTGCACATGTGGACCAATGAACATTACAAACTATACCATCTTGACACTTATGCATCCACGTCCACAACCAACCAAATAAATAAGGAGTTGGAATGGGTCTAATCAAAGAGAACTTGTCCATTACTACCCCATAGACTTGCTTCTAAATGATTTAAAAACAGTTGCGAAACACAAACACGAATTTGTTATAACTTAAGCACTAGATTTTGAATATTGCATTAAACAAATTCAATCCAATGCCGTAACCGTTCACACCCATTCGTTTCATCCGAACAAGTACATGGACTAGCACTATCGTGGATTGTCCGATCACGATCGTTGGCAGTAATTGGATCATTCTAACTGGCGCATCATTTTGAGAGCATCAAAAAGAACACATGTGACTTACCCGTCACATATACGCCCACGACTTCCATGTTAGTGACACGTCACTACCAAGTCTCCAGGTTATTGAATGAGCCAAAACCACAAAGTCTAATTGCCTTGTTTCAAAACATGCCCACACAAATGTGTAAATATGAGTTTGCATTTTAAAACTATATTCTGTAGAACAGATTGAAAGGCGTACCTTTCACCTTGAGACTATATATGATGAGAGGAAACTTACGGAAAACCGCAGCGCCATAATTCAATTACATCACCATCTTCCTTTTGAATTCTCCAATCGCATCTATCGTCTTCGTCTTAAGGATCCATAACGTAATCAATCCACTTTCATCTTAGAGTAATATCGTCTTAAGATTGTTGGTGCAAAAGTCGTCGTAGCCGATGAAAGTAGATAAACAGAGATGCTTCAAGTCACGTTACGATGTCGCTTTCCTTAAGATGATATTCGCCCCCACCAATTCAAGGGAATCTGGTGTGCACCGGGTTACAGCGAAGCCGCCTCCAAGATAAAATGAAGCCCAGTCTCCAACTGTTGTCTAACTGCGTTATGCACAAACGAAGAGAGACCCGAATACCTTTGGATTTTGCGAGTCTCTTAAGTATAATCGTAGCAGATAATTCTAGAGAGAAACAACAATCAGAATGGTTCTGATTCTGTCCCCTCAAATTGGTAGAACCCTTTACCTTTTATAGGCAAAGATCATGACTGTTAGCCAAAGATCGCATCTCTTGATTTAATCACAATAATCATGTCTATTCATAATAGCCATGTCTATTCATGTGATCCTAATAGTCATACCTTTTAATTAGATCATGTCTATTCATTTAACCTGAATAGACACATCTTTTGCCTTTAAATCCAATAAACATGTTCATTCATATAACCTGAATAGACACACCTTTTGGATTAAAACCGTTCACCAATATTCACATTTAATATCCATTACATATTTTGGAAATGTTCCAACAGATATCACTGGCACTTGGGCTAACTTGGGCATTTCCATGTAACTTGAATAGATGTCCTGGCCTATTCGGGCTTTTCAGGATAACAGTGCTAAGAAAAGAGGTCGCCATATGGCAAGCCCCAGGAAGCTCAAGGCTAATCGGCAAATACCACTGTTCAAGGACCATGATGAGGCCCTTTCTGTTCAAGCTTTCAAACCATACGCACCACATAAGCGCAAATGGGTGCATACCATTGAAGGTAGTTGCAACGAACCTCATGTGTTTCGTGCACCGCAGCGCCGCGCGCTACACTAGTATCCTTTTTCTGCTTGTGCTTTTCTAACTGTATTTCTACAGGTGGTAAAGACAAATCCATAGATGCGTTTCATTGCTTCTGTTTTCCTTTGAGAGTAAGCTTCGGTGCTTGTTTGGTTTTTGTTCTGGCAGTCCTATTTAAGGCTTGGTGGAGATGCTATTTTAGTGATTGGCTAAATGGGCGTTGTTGTCCCTCTCTTCGTCATCAGTTGCTCGGGGAATACCGCTTTGGTCTTGAGCTCCTTCTACCACCGGCATGTTGCTGTCCCTCTCTTCGTCATCAGTTGCTCGGGGAATACCGCTTTGGTCTTGAGCTTCTTCTACCACCGGCCTTTTGTCTTTTGATTATATATTGTTGTTGTTTGTTTCCTTGTAAACTGTTTTCATATATTAATGCATTTCTATCATTGTTCCCAAAAAAAAAAGAGAATAGTTGTCCTGGCCGGTGGGTTGCACTTGGTCCCATAATCTTTATGTGCGTGCGTAAGCTAGAGCACGAATGTAAAAGCATATCTAAAACACATACCAAGCTATTAAAATTTGTGAGAGCGCAAGTGGAGTGCAATGATTGGTAGCGGTAGCGCTAGACATTTTGAAGGATTATATGACTGAGGGGTTGGATCCTAGCCCGTTTTAGATTATGCTCTTAAAAAATAAGTACTTATTCCTGCTTTACGAGACAGAGTATTCTCTTACAGTACATCACATTTAATTAAAAAAAAAACTACTTATTTGGGAATAAGTACTTATTTTGAAAATCCGGGACGGGGCTACATATGTACTAATTCGTGTGCGCATGTTTTAGCGAGCGCGATCGTAAAAGCTTCTTTCAATATCATCTGGACCAGCTAAAATCTGCTAGAGCTATGATTGAAACGTGAACGCAGTGAGAAGATTGCGCGACCGAGGTTGGATCAATATATCTCGGTGATGGGCGGCTGGGCATTGGGGGTTCACGTCCTTTTCGTGACCGAGGTTGGATATCTCAGTTTTGTTTGGAAACCTCTCTCTCTCACCCTGGGTTTTAGACTTTTAGTACTGTCTTTGACCATTGAAATGCTGGGCTAAGTCATAGGAATTGAGACGAATCAAACGATCATAGCCCAGTTCGAAAAGCCAGGCCTTCAATCTAATCATAACTGTAAGTTCTCATGTTCTCCAACTTTTCCCTCTTTCTCGAAACCTTGCGCCTTTGTTTTTTTTCCAATTGTCTCGATAGTCGATACCATAAGGGTCGTCTTATTCCAGGAACAACGTGGGACTACATACCGACTGAACTTGTAGAAGAGATTCTTGTACGGTTTCTCACACTGCTGTACTCTGTCTACACTGCCTCACTCTCCTCTCTGGTTTCTCACTCAAGAGAGATGCATGTCTCTCACCCAAGAGAGATATAAAACCATGGAGCAAAGCACCCAAACTATAGGCTGTGCAAACTTCACTGTTCATAGCCAAGCGAGGATCATTCAATGCAAAACCCACACCTGGGATTTTCCAGATTTGGGCAATAACTCCTTGGCTGGCTGAAAAAGACTGGGAACAGGGAAGTGCATGCTTTGCACACAAAGTCTACTCTGGTGTGCTAGCAACAGGAGGAAAATTTTCCAAATCTTGCCAATCTTCAACAGCATATGGCAAATCCTCCCTTTAGTCAACAAAGGCTGCCAATCTTTATCCAATCTTTGACCAAGGAGAGGATTTGAGCCACATATTCCAACAGTTGAGTGTTTTCCGGTACGGCCGAACCGCGTCGGGGGCTCGCATTTGGCGTGGTGGTTTGGCCGGTGTCCTGGGCTCTGTTGCTTGGCATTGGTGCTGGTGGTGGTTGTGCTGGGGTGTCAGTCGCTGGCGGTTTGGTTTGTGGTGTTTGGGTTGGGCTTGGCCCATTTATGTGTTGTATTGTTCTGATTTGGGTTTTAGACTCATTTGGAGTGTTTGGACTTCAGCCTATTCATATTGGCTTTGTCCCAATTAGGTGTCCTCTTAATGGTTTTTTGTCAATCATAAGTTTTGAGTTTCAGATTTGGTAGAAGATTGTTCTGTGAATATGATGTTATTTTCTTGGTTCTATTAGTCTCGTAACAATTTCAAATAAAAAAAGAAGAAAGAGTATATTAGATAATTTGGATGTTGAGTTTGTGCTTTAACATTTAAATGGAGCACGAAATCAAAGCCCAAAAAAATTTAAAAGATATCACTGGAACTTGGGCTAACTTGGGCATTTCCATGTAACGTGAATAGTTGTCCTGTCCGGTGGGTTGGACTTGGTCACATAATCTTTGTGTGCGTGCGTAAGTAAGGGCCGAATGTAAAAGCATATCTAAAACACAAATCAAGCTATTAAAAATCGCGAGAGCGCAAGTGGAGTGCGATGATTGATAGCGGTAGCACTAGGCATTTTGAAGGATTATGTGACTGAGGGGTTGAATCCTAGGCCATTTTAGATTCTCTTCTTCAAAAATAAGTACTTATTCTTGCTTCACGGGACATGGCATTCTCTTATAATACATCACATTTAAGTCCAAAAAAAATACTTATTTGAGAATAAGTACTTATTTTGCGAATCTGGAACGGGGCCACATATGTATTAATTCGGGTGCGCATGTCTTAGTGAGCGTGATTGTGAAAGCTTCTGTGGGTATCATCTCGGCCAGCTAAAATCTGCGAAAGCGATAATTGAAAATGATAATTGAAAACGTGAACGCAGTGAGAAGATTGAGCGACCGAGGTTGGATCAATATATCTCGGTGATGGGCGGCTGGGCATTGTTTGTTCACGTCCTTTTCGTGACTGAGGTTGGATATCTCAGTTTTGTTTGGAAACTTTTCTCTCTCACCCTGGGTTTTAGACTTTTAGTACTGTCTTTGACCATTGAAATGCTGGGCTAAGTCATAGGAATTGAGAGGAATCAAACGATCGTGGCCGAGCTCGAAAAGCCAGGTCTTCAATCTAATCATAACCGTAAGTTCTCATGTTCTCCAACTTTTCCCTCTTTCTCGAAACCTTGCGCCTTTGTTTTTTTCCCAATTGTCTCGATAGTCGATACCATAAGCGTCGTCTTATTCCAGGGACAATGTGTGACTACATACAAACTGAACTTTTAGAAGAGATTCTTGTACGGTTACCTGTAGAATCTCTAATTCGATTCACATCCGTATGCAAATCATGGCACTCAATCATCACAAGCCCTGGTTTCATCGCCAAACACCTAAACCACAGCAAAACAATGACCGAAAACCTTCTCCTTGTGACTTACACCTTTATTTACAAGAGAAAGCGCTATCTGTTGCACCGCGGCGATGAGTTTGCCGAACTGGAGTCTCCTTTTAGTACTTCACTTGGGCATATGGTGGGTAATTGTAATGGTTTGTTTTGTATGATTGATACCACTTCGCCACCGTGTATTGTTCTATGGAATCCATTAATTAGGAAAACAGTAACTCTTCCCATGCCGCCCTCTCTGCCACATACTCCTCATCCGAAGTTTGTTTTGGGATTTGGTGCCCACCCCACTACGCATGAGTACATGTTGGTTTTTATTCTTTATGAGAAGGCGGATATAGAGCAGGGAAAACTTCCTTCCAAGGTTGAGCTTTACACCCAAGGCACAGGATCATGGAGATCCATCACTTCTGTTGGTCATCCACGTTGCATTCTGCATCATAATTGCTTCCAGGCTTTTGTTAATGGAGCGATACACTGGATTGCATGTGACAGGAGAGTGGTGGATGGTCTTAGCAGTTTGATAATGTTGTTCCATATGGGTTCTCAAGCATTTTCGGTGATGATGATGCCTGCCGCTCTAGTCAATGAAATGCAATTGCGACTGTCCATTATGTCATATGGAGAATCACTGGCCGTGCTATGCCATGGACAGGAGGGTTCTTGTGGTGTGTGGGTGATGAAAGAATACGGAGTTGCAGAATCTTGGGCTAAATTATACAATATAAATCCTCCAGGAGTATTGGTGTACAAGATACTAGGGTTTCGGAAAAGTGATGAAGTTCTACTATGGATGAGTGACAAACAGCTACTTTATTACGACTGTGAGACCAAGACTTTGACAAATACTGGATATACCGGGAGTGCTGATGCATTTGCCGCTGATACTTTCATGGAATCCCTAGTTTTAGTGAAACCATGAAATTGTGTCTTCTAGGGGCAGTTGATAGAGATGAAAGAACAGCTATTCTGAAGATTGGTGGTCCAAGTGACAGGATGGTTGAGATTCACTTGCAGATTTCTGTTCAGGAATGGGCAAAATGTCATCAAGTATAGGCCATTTCCAATCAATGATGATGAGTCGTTCTCAACTCTCCTGGAAAACCGTTCTATCTTCCCCTCGTGCCCTGAAATTTACGGAGGGATGGAGTACACGTATGGGGAAGATCAAATGGTGCTCTCTCCTATTCCTCTTGTGGGTTTTAATGCACCGGCAAAAATGTCAAAGCAAAGCAATCTATTTCTAAAATCAACATCACTAAAGAAATGGTCACTGGCGGCGGAAATTGTTGAGAGCAATGTGGATCTACTAACTAAGATACTGTTACGGGTGCCCACAAAGTCACTCATCAAGTTTAAGTGTGTGTCCAAGCATTGGCTCTCCCTCATCTCCGACTCCCTCTTTGCTATCAATCACACCTGCCTTAATCCCACTCCAATGGTCTCCGGCATATACTTGCTCTCCGATTGGCACCATAGACTACCCTTGAATGACCAAGTTTTGCCTTTCTCCGTCAAGGGCCACTGCTGCACTAGTCTCCCGACTTTCTCCTTTCTCAACCGTGTTTTGTCAACATCTACAACAACTGTAAGCGTAACTAACTCTTCCAATGGCTTGATGTTGTGTTGCAATGGATCTAGGAATTATATTGTTTGTAATTTAACCACCCAAAAGTTCATACAACGTCCCAAACCTAGTGACATTTTACCGGAACGGTGGTCTAAGTATGATCCTTGGTTTTTGATCCTACAAAATCACCTCATTACAAGGATGTGTTACTTAGTAGATCTTATCACCTTAATGCTTCCCGATTGGCTATATACGCTTCTGAATGTGCGTCTTGGAAGTACATGGATTTTGTACCTTCAATTGAGACTGGACCTAGTGCCATTTGGAATGGAGCAATTATTTGGATGAGTTGCAAGGAATGGGGGCAAAATCGCTCGAGGCACAAGTACGTCTACTCTTGACTGGACATGGATACAGAGAAGCTAAAAGTAACTCGAGTGCCTTCAGACCCTAGTCTTTCGAAATGTATGCTTTATTTTGGAGAATGTGGTGGTCGTTTGCTTCTTATTCAACTTCCTTCTCATGATGCTACGGAGTTTAGCATTCTTGAGATGGACAGAAATAGCTTCTGCTGGATTGTCAAGGACCAGGTAGATCTAACGTCCTTAATAGTGCCAACCCAAAGAAGCTGGATAATTTCAGTGATAAGTGTTGTGAAAGGAACAAACGAAAATGATCTCGCAGTGGTGTTCTACAACCGGGGCAAAGTCATTTCCTGTAATCTTGAGTGCAGGACAATGAAGGTGATTTGTGAGTGGTCTCCACGTGAGATTAAAAGTTATGAACGATTGGGACTTTACAAATATTGTAATCAGTTCATTGAAAGTCTATCACCTGTATGAGTGATGTCTTACGATGTTGAACTAATTACATAATCTATTCATGTGGATCATACTGTCATTTTTTTTTTTTATCTCTAGCTGTAAAATGTGCTTGTTCAGCTGTAGTATCTTTTTTCATCACTAAGTATGATGGATTCTCATGTAACATCTTTTGTCCTTTGGTTATCACAACGAACCTTCCCTTTATTGACGTATTTGATTTTTAGTGGTCTTTGATGGTTCCATTCTCTTTTAAGCTAGCCCTTAGATATTCTTGTATTCATCGATGATTGTTGTACTGGAGCATGCACTAATGAGGCTATACACACGAGTCTGGGTTTTTTGTTTCGACCACTATAGTACCGTAATTAAAGTACTATCCATTCATTTGATCACTAGAGAGGATATGTTAACTCATTTCCTTCACATTCCTGATCTTCTTGTTATGATGTGGTTCTCCAGCGCCGATAGAAAGATGCTTTTACAGCTGTTCAAGTACTACTAATACGTAATTAGATTTTAGGACATAAAAAGCATAAAGTTGAGCAGACTTAAATTTTTCAAAAGACATGTCATTGTCGTGTTTGTAAGAATAAACCATGTCTCTTTGATTAATCAATTGAGGGTTGGAATTCTATAGTAGGCTATGTTTATCAGCTGCTTTCTGATTCCTGTATCTTTTGCTTCTACTATTAAATTTTTTTATTCAGTTTGTTATTTCCTTGACATCTCTAGGACAATTTGGAGAATACGTGCTGTGGAATTCGAATATAAACCGTAACGGGTGACAAATGATTATAATGATTATGAGTAGGTTTGACAAATTGCATGCTGATTGTGAATTGAAGTTACAGATGATTGGCTCAGGAAAGTGGTAATATCACTTAGCACTGCAGAATTGAAAAACAAATACTTCTCTAGTTCTCTTCTTGTCCATTATTAGAGCTAATCTGTTGTTTTGTTAATGCTACTGGCTATTAAATCTTCAAACCTGTTTACTTAGGATCCGCATCCGCTTGCTTTGTGGCTGAAACAATGATAGGTAAAAACCTTAAAAGTTACTCTCATTTTTGTAGCATCTTCCTCCGCCTCTGTCGGCTCTTATTTTAAAAATTGCATGCTAACATCATAGAAGCTTAAAAATGCGTGAGGATTTCAAACCATATAAGCTTCGGTAGTCCATAAATGTCTGCTGGTCATTATAGTCATGCCAGCACAACTTTCTTTGATTTACTCGGGAGTAAAATAGATCACCTCATCTGTGGGTGATTTGTTCAATTCAGGGAAGAAATGAGAGTTTCTTTGAAGTGTCTTGAGACAAGCTATGGAGATATAGTTCGGTAGCTACCATGTTGGCACGTGCGAATCTAGAAATTTTGGTACTTGCCATATCTAATATGTCCACTGCAAAATACTCGCGGTGAGTATCCAACTGCAAGAGTTCTGGAATAAGTCACGGCTCCTGGTTCACTTTAACTAGCATGACATATTAGCTTCATAATCTGGGTTTACAAGTCCTATCTTCATTAGTTTCAAAATATCTTCAGCTTTTTATGTCATTTTTGCGTTTGGTTCAGGCCGGCCTAGGGTACTCTGGTATTTTGTTTCACGTGACTGTTTGTTGGTTTTAGGTAACAGTTCAGAAGTTTAGTTGCGTGGTCTATTGTTCTATATGTTCGGTTCTGTTCCCTTGTTCCTTTCTATGTCCTTTCCACATCCCGAACCTGCTGTTGCACTTGACTTTCTTCGCCCAATAATAAAATCAATAAGCATTAGTTTTTCCTCAGTCTAAGAGATTTGATGGAGAAGGTGATCACAAATCCACAAGCCCTCGCTCCTGCTTTGTGCCATCATGGTTCTAGCAATCAACCAAAGCAATTTGATTATAATTCAATTCGCCATCCCGATAAAGTTCTTTGTTCACGCGCATTGCTTGATTCTGGTGATCAATTTTCTTTGGACCATATCATGGGCTGCTTGGACTCTTTCTGTGCTGCTGCGGGCCATGTAGACATCATCAAAGTCCTCGTTGTCCAGTATCTTTATTTTTACTAAACTAAAAACCGGCTTGTTGGTAAGAAACCATGGACGGCCAAAGGACTTTTTTGGAATATTAGGAATAGATTTCACTATGAGAGGATGGAAACAAGTCATTGATCCTGGTTTACAATTGCATTACAATTTACTTTTTGGTATTGTAAACTAGAGTGCCACAAGTCTTATTATATCCATAGACCACTAGACAAGCCAATTCCCTTGCTCATGAGATGGCCTCTTGGGCTATAAAGGAACACTTTCTCGGGATCCCTTACAGCCCTTTGGATGGAGTGATTTCAAGAGAAGAGAAAAGAAAAGAAAATGTTTTGATTTCTAGCCAAATCACTCATTTGGATTGACTATTTTGATGAGAAATTGAGAGAAAAGTACAAAAATAAAATGTTTTAATTGGCTTCTTCCATTTTCTTATCGAGTGCAATTTTGTTCACCCTCCTTAAAAGAGGGTGAACATTACCCTATCTATTATTTGTTAAAATGGTGTTGACCCTACCACAAAGTGATGTCATGCTTACCATGCAATACACTTTTTGGTAAGCATGACATCACTTTATGATGTGCTCCACATCATTTCAACTAATAGGAAGGAGGGTAATGTTCACCCTCTTAAGTGGAAGGTGAACAAAACTCAACACTCTCTGATCACACCATTTCTCACCATCCAAAGGGGCATTAAAGCTGATGAGCTTCCTTTGCCTTCTTTTCTCTCTCTCTCTCTCTCTCTCTCTCTCTCCTAGAAGAAAAAACAGTCTCGTATAACTTTGGTAGTTTAAGAAGAGTTCAAATTCTGTCCGGTCTGGCTCATCCGGACTGAGGCGGTTTTCGCCAGCGCCCCCGGGCCTCTTTTGCGCATTTTTTTGAGTAATTCAAATCGTGCATCTTGTAGGGCCTGTAGAATAATGTATCCATGCAAAAAATCAAGCTCATCTGGACATTGATAGTTATGTCAAAAGTTGAGTTCTATACTAAAAAAAGGATGGTCTGGATCTGTCAACTATTTTTTAAGTTAAACTGTCCACGGGCGTTCATTTTTTCGACTGAAAACTCAAATTTTGACATACCTATCGATATCGAACAAACTGATTTTTTACGTAGATACATTATTGTACAGGCTCTACAAGTTGCACAGTTTGAATTACCCAAAAAAATTGTGCAAAGAGGGACCACGGGAGTGGCGGAAAACCACTCTTTTCCGGCTCATCCAGACAAACTTTACACTCGTTTAAGAAATATGGGTTTACATTTTATTCTCCCTCTTTGGGGGCTTGGAGGTGGGCGCGCCTCTCCAGATTTTGCTTCCCTTGTCACATAAATCTTTGCTGCATGAGTGATTAGTCAACGATCTTAGCAAATTTTCTATTCGTAACCCCGTTCCAGAAATATTCTTAAAAAATAAACAGTTTATTTCACATTTTAATTTCAAAAATAATGTAAACGAAAAATAATTTTTCAATTTTTTTTTATATCGTATAAAAGATCACATCAAGATCTTTCAAACAAAATCCATATTGTATATTTTTAGATTTCAATAAGCCATAATTTTTTAACTTAAAACTGCCTTATTAAAAAATAAGGACTTAAAACTCGTTTTGGAACGGGACCTGCCCTTCTTATTTTACATCTTGGACACTTTGCGGAAGAATATACACGCTGAAGGGAGACATTAGACAATGCGTTCTCCATGTTTCGAATTTGAAAATGAAGAATCCATGGAATATCCTTGATAATGGTCCCTGTTATCACGGAGAACTCATTACGCCTAAGATATTGGGTTTTGGACGGGCAATTGAAAAAACGAGATTTATCCAGTGTTTTGATATGGCCAACAAGTCGATGTTTTTTAATGTGCCTTTTGAAAGTGGACAGGTGAGGGTTTAAGCCTTAGGAGTTCTTTGTACGTTAACCCCTTCCTGCTCAAAAGAAGTAGACCAAGCTTTCAAGCAATGTGTATGAACTATCAAACAAGCATGGCAGAGTGGAACTAGGTCAAGAAGACAGTAGGGAAAGACAAGTTCTCACTTGGAAGAAAGGGCAACTTCCAAATCCTACACCGTTGCCTTTGGCTAGTAAACCGATGCGGTATATTGCCATGCCAGTAGCAATATGTTTGGTGTACTTGAATCGTGCCAACAAGAATCTACAGGCTCAAATATGTGTCCTCAGGTTGGATGAGATAATGCTGTCAATGTGATTTCTCTCACACAGTACATAAGAACGAAATCGATTTAAGATCAAGCTCATTGTAGAGAGAAAAGAAGATTGAATTGTATGAAGGACTAGGCCAGGGCATGGTTGATTGCTGCTTGGGTAAAGTCTTTCAAGTTCAATAGTAGGAGAAAATGGATGAATATGTGTGAATGGGGAGACTTTAAATTCCATTTGGTGCCCTCTTCTAGACCAAACCAAAAGGAAACCTTTTTAAGCATTCCAAACTTAGACCAAGCATACAAAAACTAACTTCTTGTCTTATGAGTTAACACTTTCAAAAGAACTGTGATTTGATTGCTTGTATACGCCAAACGGGCCTCCATAATGATGTGGTTTCCGTATTAAGATGAACAATGGGCTGACTTCGTTGCACTCAAGAACGGAGTCAGGGGAGGACAAGTGGAGGTAGTCACCACAACAAAATTGAAATTGTCATCCAAGGGAAGTAGCAAACTTTCTAATGGATGGTAATGACAAACAGAGACTTCCAGTAAAAATTATCATTACCTGGAAGCACCACCGGTTTGTACAATTTTCATGTCCTGGAAGCACCACCAGTCCGCTATCAATTTGACGGATTAGACAGGAGGAGTCTATTTGTATAACGGAAGAAAAGTTTAGGAGTACAATTGATGTTTTTGAAAGTTTGGGAGTCTATTAGGCATTGAGGTCAAAATTTGTGGGTATTTTAAAAATTTCCCTTGAAAATGCAACCAAAAGAAAAAGTATTTGTTGACATTTTCTCACCGAAAATAAGAGAGAGAAAAAAACTCCCCTTTACCGAGAAATTTTTCCCTTTCCCTTCCCTCCCTTTCTCTCTCTTCGCTTCCATCTTTTCCCCAAAACCAGCGTCTGTGACCAGCTTTGGGCAATGTTGCTGCGTTTCTAGGGCTCGAATCTCGCTCTCCTCTGATTTCATTAGACAGGTCTCTCTCTCTCTCTCTCTCTCTCTCTCTCTCTCTCTCTCATTTTACTACCCTTTCGTAAAATCATAGCTTTTTGCTCCATTTTTCTCTTTAAAAGTTGGCATTTATTTCCTTCTCTTCATTTTTCCCAACGCATTTACATGAGAGAGAGAGAGAGAGTTGCTTATCTTGAATACAAGTTGCTTTTTCTTAACTTCATTTCTGACTCTTTTGGTTGAAACCCCTGCACTGTGAATGGGTGTGGGTGGGTGTGTGTGTATTGGGTTATAAGATAGGAGGAAATGAGGATGTGACTATTACATTCATAACGCTTACACTAGTACATTCATCTTTAGATACAAGTCTTGAAGCTCTTGCTTAATTTTTACTATCTTATTTTTGGCCTCGTCATGTCAAATTTTTCCTCCAACATAGAACTGGCACAAACAATATTTGACTTATCTCAAGTTGATTAGAGGGCTGACTCCTAATGGATATATGTTTGAAAGACATCTTAACTCTCTTATTCCCATTTATTAGCTACGTATGGTGTAGATATGTTTGTTGCTAAGATAAAGAAGAGGGAAGTTATAGGCTTAAGTTATTCCATGCTATTGACCAATGAATTAACTAATTGGACAAACAAGAGTTGTGAACATGCCCAAACCAACAGAAAGAAAACTACTTAATTGAAAAATCAGTTTGGGCTATTTCACATAGTTTTTCTGTATTTTCCTGCTCATTCTCTAGATAGGGTTCATGTTTGAAATTGAAGCTTTACTGCATATATCTTAACTAAATTCCGTGTAGTTTTCATATGGAGGCTGTCTCGGTTCTGTTCTATTGGGGTGGGGACACATTACAAGATCCTGAGGAAGGTTTTTCATATGACATCCCTCCGAAGGGGTTCTATGACGTACCTCTGCTTATGTCCCTCGTGGAGTTGGAGTCGATGCTCCTACCCAAGGTGGCTAGTAGTGGGGAAACAGGACGGTTGAGATTCACTTGCAGATTTCCGTTCAGGAATTGGCAAAATGTCACCAAGTACAGGCCATTTCCAATCAACGATGACGAGTCGTTCTCGACTCTCCTGCGAAACCGTTCTATCTTCCCCTCGTGCCCTGAAATTTATGTACGGATGGAGTACACATATGGGGAAAAGCAAATGATGCCCTCTCCTATTCTTCTTGTGAATTTCAATGCACCGGCGAAAATGTCGAAGCAAAGCAAGCGATTTCTAACATCAACCTCACCAGAGAAATGGTCACTGGCGGCAGAAATTGTTGAGAGCAATGTGGATCTACTGACTAAGATACTTTTAAGGATGCCAGCAAAGTCACTCATGAAGTTTAAGTGCGTGTCCAATCATTGGCTCTCCCTCATCTCCGACTCCAACTTTGCTATCAACCACACCCGCCGTAATCCCACTCCACTGGTCTCGGGCATATACGTACATTCCCATTGGTGCCATACCTCACCCTTAAACGACCAAGTTTTGCCTGTCTCCGTGGCCGGCCACTGCCGCAATAGTCTCCCGACTTTCTCCTTTCTCGACTGTGCTTTATCAACATCTACAGCAACTGTAAGCGTAAGTAACTCTTCCAATGGCTTGATGTTGTGTTGCGATGGAGATGGGAATTATATTGTTTGTAATTTAACCACCCAAAAGTTCATACAACTTCCCAAACCTAATGACATTTTATCTGAATGGTGGTCTCAGTATTATCCTTACCTGGTTTTTGATCCTACAAAATCACCTCATTACAAGGTTGTGTTACATAGTAATTCTGAGCACCCTAATGCTTCCCGATTGGCTATATACACTTCCGAATGTGCGTCTTGGAAGTACGTGGATCTCGTACCTTCAATTGACTCCGGGCGTAGTGCCATTTTGAATGGAGCAATTATTTGGATGAGTTGCAAGGATTGGAGGGGGAATTGCTCGAGGCACGAGCACGTTTACTCTCGACTGGACGTGGATGCAGAGAAGCTGGCAGTAACTCGAGTGCCGTCAGACCCTAATCTTTCGAAATATACGCTTTATTTCGGAGAATGTGGTGGCCGTTTGCTTCTTATTCAACTTCCTACTCATGATGCTACCGAATTTAGCATCCTTGAGATGGATACAGATGCCTTTTGCTGGACTCTCAAGGACCGGGTAGATTTTACATCCTTAATATTGCCATATAAAAGTAGATGCGTAATTTCGGTGATAAGCATTGTGAAAGGAACAAAGGAAAATGATCTCGCAGTAGTGTTGTACAACCGGGGCAAAGTCATTTCCTGTAATCTTGAGTGCAGGACATTGAAGGTGATATGTGAGTTGTCCCCAGATGAAATTACAAGCTTCGCACGAAGGGGACTTTACGAATACTCTAATGAATTCATTGAAAGCCTATCACCTGTTTGAGTGATGCCTTACAATTTGAACCTATGACATAATCTTTTCATGTGGGTCAAACAGTGATTCCTCACCCCCCCCCCCCCCCCCCCCCCCCCCCCCCCCCCCACTGTAGAAGGTGCTTGTTCAGCTGTAATATCTTTTGTCATCACTACGTATTATGGATTCTCATGTAACATCTTTTGTCACTTGGTAATGACAACGAACCTTTCCTTTGTTGATGTATTCGATTTTTACTGGTCTTTGATGTTTCCGTTCTCTTGTAAGCTAGCCTTGGATGTTACGGTATTGATCGATGACTGTTGCATTGGAGCATACACCAATGTGTCTTTTTACACAAGAGTCTGGGTGTTTTGTTTCAACCACTATAATACAAACATACAGTAACTAAAGTATCATTCATTCATCTAATCACTAGAGAGGATATGTCAACTCATTTTCTTCACATTCTTGATCTCATTGTTATGTTGTGGTTCTCCGGCGCCAATAGAAAGATGTGTTTGCAGCTGTTCAAATAGTACTAATACGTTATTAGAAACTAAGCGCAAAGTTGAGCTGACATAATTTTTTCAAGAGACATGTCATTGTGATTGTGTTCATGTTTGTAAGATTAAACCATGTCTCGTTGGTTAATAGTAAGGGTTGGGATTCTATACTGGGGTTATGCTTATTAGATGGTGCTTTATGATTCCTTTTCTTTTGCCTTTATTCTAGTGTGGTATTCAGTTTGTTATTTACCTTGGCATCTCTGGACAATTTCAAAAGTACGCGCTGTGGGATCTGAATATAAACCGTAATCTGTGAGAAATATGATGAGTTGGTTTGAGAATTGCAAACTGATTGTGAATTGAATTTAGAGACAATTGGCTCAGGAAAAAGTGGCTTTTGGTTTGTAAAATAGTGCGGAGAAAGACTTGTGGCTTTTTCACATCCATCTTTTTTAGTCATCTCATTCATTGCTCAATGATACAGTGCCACATAAGCATGTTGTGCATATTATTATGAAAAGTGTTGTATTGGTAGCATACCTCTTGGAACAAGTCACAACTCCTGGTTCACCTTAACTAGCTGGACGTATTAGCTTCATAAGCTAGGGTTACAAGTCCTATCTTCTTTAGTGTCTAAATATCTTCAGCTTTCAAAGTCATATTTAGTTTTTGGTTCATGGCTTAGGGCTGAGTTCAGAAGTTTAGCAAACTCCT
The DNA here is from genome assembly GCA_014282245.1 of Rhododendron simsii. Taxonomy (NCBI): domain Eukaryota; kingdom Viridiplantae; phylum Streptophyta; class Magnoliopsida; order Ericales; family Ericaceae; genus Rhododendron; species Rhododendron simsii. The sequence continues at coordinate 9,873,526 of CM024956.1, read as the reverse complement.
GTAGTCCTAGTAATAATTGCATGTTCCATATGTTCCGTGGTGTTCCCTTGTTCTTTATAGTTCTCTCATAAAGTACAATAAATTGAAGAAAAGAGGAATAAATTACAAAAAATTTCCTCAATGTGTCATATCCACACTTTTAAATTGAAATATAGAGGTGTGTTGGAGATGCTTTAACAGAAGCATGCTTCAATGCATCAGGCACAATGAAAATAGGTAAGGTTGGGGAAGTTAGGATATTTTTGTTCTCATCTTCTATAGAGTGCGACAACAAATCATGTATATATCGAAGAATGAAGATGATGACATCGCAATGATCACGAAAGCTGTTGAAACTACATGAGGAACAAACACCTCCCGCTCTTCAACACAAAGAAGCTGATTCATTATAGAGTTCTTCTGTAAGAAATATTTTTAAGGGACCACTTAGTTAAATGGGTGATTAAGGATCGTTCGCTTCCATTATGAAATTAGTGGTGGTTTCAAAGGCTCTTTGCTTACCCGCTATTTCCATTATGTTGTGCTTAAATTTTCATGACGGAGGGAACTACAAGGCTTTCTAAATTAGATTAAGATTCTTAGCATAGCATCTACATAATAAAGGAGAATGGTTTTTGAATCTTATCTCTCTATAAATCATAACCATTTATTAGCTTCATAAATCCTACATCTCTACCGCTTTCTCTCTCTCTCTCTCTCTCTCTCTATCAAACAATATTAATTGCACAATTGCTACTAATTAGATCTCACATTGTGACGTACCTTCAGATACGGGCAAACCCTAGTTATATACAACATACAATATCTATCAATCAATGAACTCAAGTCATGCATATATTAGAAGACATCTAAATCTAGAGTGTGTGGATTTGGTGTTCAATTTGAACAATGGCTAGTGGTTAGTACGTTCCTAATTTCTGATGCGTCGTATGTGTGTATTCAATGTTATAGTTTCCGTAAGAAATTGGACGGATTTAGACATATGACGGATTTAGACGACATGTGCCTATTTTGGGGGATTTTGTAAGTTCAGGTGTTCAATTAAAATGAAATAAAGGATAGATGTTTATGGGATATTTGGGTAAATGTTCAGGGGGCGAAATGAAAGTTTCCCGAATAAACGCGAAAATGTTAGGAAAAAGAAAGAAAGCTCGGTCGCTCTCTCTCTCTCTCTCTCTGTTCTGTTCTCTCCTCTTCAGTTTTGCTTATTGTAAGTCTTTGATCATTGACATTTGAGAAGAATCAAACGATCATAGCCCAGCTCGAAAAACCTAGGGCTTCAATCGATCATCACAAGTTCTGTAAGTTCTTATGCCCAACTTTCCCCTCTTTCTCAAAACCTACGCTTTTTGTTTTTCCTTTTGTCCCGATACCAATATTATCGTCTTATTACAGGATTAATGTCGGACTATATACCAACTGAACTTTTAGCTGAAATTCTTGTAAGACTGCCCGTAGAATCTCTGATCCGATTCACGTCCGTATGCAAAACATGGCATTCCCTTATAACAAGCCCTAGTTTCATCGCCGAACACCTCAACCACAACAAAGCAAACACCGAAAACCTTCTCCTTACGACTTACACCCTTATTGACGACAGAGAGCGCTATCTGTTGTGCCGTGGCAATGAAAAATTTGGCGATGAGTTTACCGAACTGGAGTCTCCTTTGAGTACTTCACTTGGGCATAAAAGAATAGTGGGTAATTGTAATGGGTTGCTTTGTATGGTTGATACTAACCATACCTCTTCGTCACCGTGTATTATTCTATGGAATCCGTTAATTAGGAAATCAGTAACTCTTCCCATGCCCTCTCTGCCAAAAACTTCTCCTCCGCCGTTTGTTTTGGGATTTGGTGCCCACCCCACTACGCATGAGTACATGTTGGTGTTTATTGTCTACGAGAAGGCTGATATAAAGCTGAGAAAATTTCCTTCCAAGGTTGAGCTTTACACCCAAGCCACAGGATCATGGAGATCCATCACTACTGTTGGTCATCCACATCACATTGCGCGTTTTAATTGCTTACAGGCTTTTGTTAATGGAGCCATACATTGGATTGCATTTGACAGGAGAGTGGTGAATGGTCTAACCAGTTTGATAATGTTGTTCAATATGGGTTCTCAAGCGTTCTCGGTGATGATGATGCCTGCCGCTCTTGTCAGTCAAAGCCCATTGTTCCTGCGCATTATGCCATATGGAGAATCAGTGGCGGTTTTATGTTATGGACGACCGGAGGAGGGTTCTTGTTGCATATGGGTGATGAAAGAATACGGAGTTGCAGAATCTTGGGCTAAATTATACAATATTAATCCTCCAGGAGTGTTGTACCAGATGGTAGGATTTAGGAAAAATGGTGAAGTTTTGCTATCGATGAGTGACAATCACAGAAGGCTACGTTGTTACGACTGTGAGACCAAAACTTTGACAAATACTGGATATACCAGTAGTTCTGATGCATTTGCCGCTGAGACTTTCATGGAATCCCTAGTTTTAGTGAAACCATGAAATGATGTCTTATAGGGGCAGTTGATTCCTTTGCGATGCTATGCTTCCAAACTCCAAGGGAGCAAAGCATAAAGATGACAGAGCAACAATTTTGAAGAATGCTGGTCTAAGCAAATATTTGGGAAACAAAATTACTTGTTCTTCCTTGGAGACTGAAAGTAAATCACTACTTAAAACCATGTCTGCACCCAGATTCTCAACATTTTGTCAGTGCGCTCACCAACAAAATGTAATCCTTCCATTGCTATAGTATGTACCGGTAAGTATGAGATGTGTGGCTGATTATACTAATTAGGTTATCCCTTACGCATATCTTAGGAATGTATTAGTACATGTTGTTCTATGTTTAATTTCTCTCTTCTATTTTTTTTGTCTCCGTGAGTTTATTTTACTTTTCCAAACCTAAAGTTCATGTTTTTCCCTGGGCTCCTATCTTAGTCTATTTGTCAAATGCTCTATGCATGTCACTTCAAGCGGATCTCGAGCTTGATTCTCTAGTAACGAGCTGAGCTAAAGTTGCTTTTGTCAAGCCAAGTTTGAGCTGAGGTTTCAGCTCAGGTAGTAAACGAATGTGCTCAAGCATCTTAATATGTTGCTTTACAACCCCTAGCGTGTCCTTGTGTCATCCGCATTTTTGTTGGAAAAATAAATTTGTGTGTGCAACCCATATCCAAGGAGTTTACACTTGTCAATTGCAGTGTTCAGCGTGAGTATGATGCTAAATTGTGGTGCCAGTGATTCATTGGAGGTTACCTTGCTCTTTAGGTATCATATCTCCTAATTATAGTTTGCTTGTTTGCATTTCCCTATGTTTGTTTTCACTATGTTAGAGTAAAAGGAGCTGATATTTTGTTTACGAACTAAATACTTCAATATAAAGTTTATATCTTTCTCTGTTAGTTATTTGGCATCCTTTGTTGACTTTTTCCAATTGAACTTACTGCAATGAAAGTAGATTGCACCCTTACCCATTGCATTTCTATAGGCATCTTGATTTTGACAGTCACAGCAAAGATAACAACTAGTGCGCGCCGTTGCAATCTACTATTGCATGTACTTATTACTTGATGAAGCATGGGAATTTATGTGTTTAAAATGTCGAAAAGGTTCTTCAATTTATTTGAAGGAGTGGAGTTTTTGTTTTTGTTGCAAGTTTGTTAGCTTAATGACATCAAATAGTTTAGTAGCTTTTGTTTTTTGTTGCAATGTTTCTGAAAATGGTTTGTATGAAAGAAGAGCTCTTCATAGGTTGAACTACAAGTATGTATCGATGTTATGCCCGCCTGTATATGTCGTTTCGGTGTTGTGTCTGGGCTACTTACAAAGCGACTAGCTAGGTAATAGAACTCGTGGTAAGTGTGAGAGAACTTATCGAACCTTAGGTCTTTTGGATTACGAAGTACGATGATTATTAGTTGAATGAGCTAACAAAATCGTGGGGTGGTATTTATGATAGCTGGTTTTAAATTGATTACTCCTTATTTTGCCCATAATAACTATTTAATGGTAAGTTAATAATAGTCATAAATGGAGTACTTAATTTTTGGAGGGGCAATTATGAAAATCACATTTGTGACAGGGCTTAAAAAATGAGAGACACCAAAGTGATGCTCTCCCTGTATATACAATGAATAGTTCGGATTGTTAAAAACTCTTCTCCAAACCTTGGACTGGAGAGGATCCAGTTCCCTTAAAAAAAAAAAAAAAAAGGTGAAAAACTTAGTGCAAAGTTATTGTTTTGATTATTCAATTCGTAAATCACATGTGCTTGGACCTTGATCAATTTTATTGAAACACAAACGAAAGGGGGGTTTCTTAAAATGTGGTCGGTATGTTTTGTTCAGTACGAATTACAGAGATGGGAAACCTATGGTGCTTCAAGAAGCTATTGGGGAAACATAGGGTTTATGCAACCACAGAAAGCTTCTTACCATTTGATCAACCCGTTAGGTTAGTTCTTGCCTTCTTGGAGCAGAACTAAAGGAATTATAAGAAACAAAATGGGGGGCTTTAATGCTACTTTTGTCAAGCTAATCCTTGTATTGGATCAATTTCACACTGCTAGTAGAACTCAAAAAATCACTTAGTCAAGATAAAGCATGAAAGAAAAAAATAAAGCAGATCATAATTGGTGATAATTGTGAATGGGAGATTCAATAGTTTTCAAGAAATGAAGAGCTCGAGACTTGTCTTAATGAGGCAGAGACAAAAAAAACCCCCAACTTTTGTGAGCTAAATCAATAGTTTTCAAGAAATGAAGTGCGAGTATGGTAGCCTGTCATATCTGCACACGTAGGTGATGTTAGAAGTATGTTTAACCCCGATAAGGAGCTATCTGGAGTTGAATCTGGGAATTGTCCAACCTTGGTCCAAATTTCAAACCACCAAACCAATCTCTCATTTATTCACCTAACTACCGCTCAAATTATTGTTTCTTGAAATGGTAACTACTAATTATTGACCGTAACTACCCCCCATTGTTTGACTGTATACTTCTTCTATGGGTAATTTTAGAGATAGTCCCTCTAGTTTGCCTACCATCTCTTCCCGACACCACCATCGCTTCACATGTCACTCACTTCCCTGATGTCTACATATTACGGAAACATACATGTCATTTTCCATTTAAATTTAGTTAAGACGTAAGAAAGAAAAGCCGGCGATATATGTGATATGTCAGCCTTCGTAGTTCTGTATTGTTTAGTGAGATAAAACAATGTATCTATAACAAGTTTCTATGTGAAAAATTGATCTAATGGAAAAACATAAACATGCATTTTTATGACCCCACCACCGTTGTCACCTCCCTCACTACCACCACCAGGAAAACAACAATTGATATCACCACAATCCACACATCACTAGTAGGGCCAACACTATAACCACCACCCCCTCCACTGGGTGAAGAAAGTAGAAGGGTCCAAGGGTGGCAATCGCCCTCCTTAACTTTCCTTCTAATGACATTGGCTATGGTATGGCCTTTTCTTATACCTTTTTTTTTTTACCATGGGAACTGGAACCCTAGTGGTCAAACAGTAGAACAACTTGTACTCTTTGATAGATTTGCTTCCCCCTGTGAACTGGGTAAACTGTGAATAAGTGCGCTTCTGTGCTTCTTGTAACTATGTGTGATGAAGTAACAGGTCAGTGCACTTTTCATTTCCTTCTGTGTACGAATAGCTTCAAAAGGTTGCCTTTGAAATGTAGTTCACCAAATCCTAGTTGTACCCTTGAACCTTGCATTGACAAAATGTTATTCTCTTGCCTCAGTCATTTGATACCATTAAAAGAAACTTTTCAAAATTTGTGCTACTAATAAAAAAAAAAATGCCTATGGGATGCACAAACCTCTAATTTGACATCCCTGTCTACACCAGTCAACCGAGAATCCTATATCATGCGTTGTTGACCGTAAGAAAAGGTAGCTTTGGAGGAATGCGTGTTCATAGGGGTGTTAATCTAACACTTGTCGATATTCTTTAGAATTGAAATTTTTTTTTTTATTTACAAGGAAAGCTTAGAATTTATTCCCTCTATCCCCATTTTTAGTCCCTTTTAGGGATTTCAACTATATGAGAACGTATAATCGTAACATGTCTAATCACCATATTTTTTCATTCTACCATTCAATCATTGCATGTACTTTTTGTTCGATTGCTTTCTTTAATTTTTGTTAGGACTATTGATCTAAAAGTAGAAGGGTAAAATAGAACTTACTTTCATTGACTCTAACTCTTTTGGTTTGGAGGTGGGACAATATTTTTGGTACAGCAGAAAGTGTCAATTGAGACTAAAAAATGGGACGGAAGGAGTATTCTTTACAACATTGAATTTATCCAATGATTTCTATGGGACTCAATATTAACCTGCACATTGCATTTGTACACATTTGGTCTCCGAAATTTGTGCGCATGGAGTTATTAAAAGGAAAATAAAAGATGAGCACGTGACTGGTTATTAAAATATAGTCAAGGTGCACAAGTTCGCCCAAGTAACTGGTTAAACATTTTTACTTTATCACGAATGGTAAGCTTATTTTGGTGTAATTGTGCTTAATTGGGAGTCTGGGACTCATATTTTACAGTTACAAAAAATGGGTTGTAATATAGTATAGATAGATTGATTGATGCACCGGTGATAATATCGAAACAATGAAGCAATTTCTGATATCAACCCCAAATTCGCAGGAGAAACACTCGCCGGCGGCAGAAATCGTCGTGGGCAACGTAGATCTGCTAACCGAGATGCTTTTGCGAGTGCCAGTCTTGAGTGCAAATGAAAATGATATTGCAGTGGTGTTCTATAACCGGGGCAAAGTGTTTTCCTGTAATCTTGAGTGCAAGCCAATGAAGGTGCTTTGCGAGTTGTCTCCTGGTGAGATTTCAGATTTCACGCAAGTAATGGAACTTCGCAAAAGGTCTTATCAATTCATCGAAAGTCTATCCCCTGTTTGAGTGATGCCTTACACGTGGAAGAAATGTCATAACCTTGTCATATATGGATCAAAGGGTGAAGGTTAATTTTGTTGTCTCTGATTATGTTTTAGGTTATTGTAATCAGCAATGTTTGCTATGTTGCTGTGCTATCTTATGCCATCAATAGGTATGATGGATTCTCATATGACTTCTTTTGTCACTTGGTAATCACATGTTATCTTCCCTCTGCTGGTGTATTTGTTAGCTTTTTGGTCTTTGTTGTTAACATTCTCTTTGAAGCTAGTTTTGAACTTACAACTCCTATAATCTGAAGTGCTGGGCACTGTATGTTCTTTGCAGTATGGAGCCAACTGAATACGGGTTTATTGAAAGAAGCATATGCAACTGTTTGTGTAATGTCCTCTTACACTGGTTTTTATGGTCCTTTTATTCTGCTTCTTAGTACGAAACATTGGGTAGCTTCCTAGCAAATAGGCAATTGGCGTACGGTATATTGTCTTGATGTCTTTCATTGTCATGAGGATATCACAGTCTACACTTCTGTTTAGAATTCTCTGACACCTGACGTGCATGTGCTCGTAATTAGTCCTTTTTCTTCATTACATCGCCCGGAGAATACATTCTAATTGTCCCCGAGGCGAAGTATTTTTTAGATTGTTGGCCTCTGATGCTTCTATAATCATTTGATGTGAAAACTCTCTTTTGTAGTAGCCCGGTTATGAAACCGATCAAGAGCCATTGGTGTCTCCCCCTAGGGGATGTGTTAACTCATACTGCATGCTTTTGATTTACTATGCGGTTGTTGGATAATATGAAATAGTGGTGAGACTGAATATTTCTCATTTAGCGGGAAGAAGAAGTGGGTGGCATAAAGTGGTAATTAAAATGGAAAATTGCGTCCTTTACTGAATTGAATGTTGTGAGTCGTTTTTCATCCCATTTTTCTTGTACATATATCTCTGTTCTGATCACATATCTACTGACGTTCTATCTAGCAAATTTTTGCATGAACGAAAAATCTGATGAGCTCTACATAACAAACGATTTGGATCATTGTGAGCATGAGATGGGCCCGCAAATGTCAAAACCGGACAAAAAAATTGGACACTAAAAACTAGACAGGAACCTCCCTAGTTACGGACCTCTACTCTGTACGTTTTGAAAAAGTAATTATTTAGTGCCCCATGCGGTGGTATCCTAAACTCTTATCTACCACACTTTTGTCTACATATTTTGTGGTGGAGACCACACAAATGTCTCTACCACGAAATGTGTGGTGAAGAAAGAGTTTGAGACACCACCTGGAGGTTCCCATGGACAATGAATAATTGTTCTATTAAAATTGACTACAATTATGATTATTATAAATCTATATGCAATCTTGTTAGTCCTCTGCATCACAAAATTACCTCTAATTTATTTTACTTGTTGGTTGAAAATGAAAATGCATGAGAGGATAAAAGGATGCTCACCACTGTCAAGTTGCTCCGTTTGTGGGCTCCTCTCAGAGCTAGTTTGATGATCCAAACTGTACACATTAAATTTGATCAATAATTTTGGATATTCGTTGATATAATTTTGGTTAATTTTGGATATCCGATAAATCTGAAAAAATCAGGATGGTTAGATATTCGTTGATATAATTTCTGAATGCAATTGTCTAGAGATATATGGGTTAAATAACTTAAATGGGTTCCGATTTGGCGTTGTAATCTTGTTGTGCTTCACGACAAATGTATTTCAAAATTATATCAAATGATATTTAATCAATCTGATTTTCGGCATCATCCATATTTTCGACAAAGTCTAAAATAATGGTTTGTATTTTGTACCATTAGTGTAGGTCCAGTCTCTTCTCATGGACATGAGAGGAGTCCAGTCTCTTCTCATGGACAGGAGAGGAGTGAAAGTAGAGACGGGCTTTGTTGATTTCGCGGTCTCAAAATGTATCAGTGTCCAATAAATTTTCTTTTAATTTATCACTCTCCACCCCTTAGCTCTCAAAATTCAAACCAAAAAATGTTCCCTTAATTGGTGGGACTTGGATGTAATTGCAAATGGAACAATCCCCAAAATCTCTCAAATTGAAACCATTTTAGTTACAGATACAAATACCCTCCTCATCCTCTTGTGGGTTTTCATCCACAATCGGAAAAATGTCGAAAAAGATAAAGAACAGCGGTAGAAGCAACCCGCAACATTCGCCGGCGGCTGAAATCATCGCGAGCAATGTGGATCTACTAACTGAGATACTTTTACGGGTGCCGGCAAAACCCCTCGTGAAATCCAAGTGTGTATCCAAGCACTGGCTCTCTCTCATCTCCGACTCCAACTTTGCTATCAACCACACCCGCCGTAACCCCACTCCACTGGTCTCCGGCATATACTTACACTCCGTTTGGCGCCTTACAGAACCCTTGAATGACCATGTTATACCTGTCTCCGTCTCCGGCCACCACCGCACTAGTCTCCCCACTCTCTCCTTTCTCCACGGTGTTTTACCAAGATCTCAAACAGGTGCAAGTATCTCTTCCAATGGCTTAATGTTGTTTTGCGATAGAGATAGGAGTTATATTGTTTGTAATTTAACCACTCGAAAGTTCATACAACTTCCCAAACCTAGTGGCATTTTACCTGGAGGGTATTCTCATTATCTTCCCTACTTGATTTTCGATCCTACGAAATCACCATATTACAAGGTTGTGTTGGTCAGTAGTTCTAGTCATTTTAATGCTTCCCAATTGGCTATATACACTTCCGAATGTGCGTCTTGGAAGAACTTGGGTCTCTCACCATCAATTGAGACCTCCATATATAGTGCCATTTGGAATGGAGCAATTATTTGGATGAGATGCAAGGATTGGAGGGGGAATTGCTCGAAGCATGAGCATGCCTACTCTCGACTGGACGTGGAAACAGAGAAGCTGACTGTAACTCGAGTGTCTTCAGACCCTAGTCTTTCGAAACATATGCTTTATTTCGGAGAATGTGGTGGTCGTTTGCTTCGTATTCAACTTCCTTCTCATGCTGCTACAGAATTTAGCATTCTTGAGATGGACAGAGATGACTTCCGCTGGATTGTCAAGGACCGGGTAGATCTAAAGTCCTTAATATTGCCGAATAGAAGTAGTTGCGTAATTTCAGTGATAAGCATTGTGAAAGGAACAATGGAAAATGATATCGCAGTGGTGTTCTGCAACCGGGGCAAAGTCATTTCCTGTAATCTTGAGTGCAGGAGAATGAAGGTGATTTGTGAGTTGTGCCCAGGTGAGATTGCAAGTTACGCACCAGGGGAACTTGACAAAAATTATCTTCAATTCATCGAAAGTTTATCACCTGTTTGAGTGATGTCTTACAATGTTGAACCTATGCCACTATCTTTTCATGTGGATCCAACGGTGGATATTTTTGTTTTTTTTGTCTCTAGTTGTAAAAGGTGCTTGTTCAGCTCTAATATCTTTTGTCATCGCTGCGTATGATGGATTCTCATATTACATCTTTTGTCACTTGATAATCACAACGAACCTTCCCTCTGTTGATGTATTCGATGTTTAATGGTCTTTGATGTTTCCATTCTCTTTTAAGGTAGCCTTAGATGTTATTGTAGTGGTCAATGACTGTGTACTGGAGCATACACTAATGTGGCTTTACACATGATTGGGTGTTCTGTTTCAATCATTATAAATACAGTAACTAAAGTATCATTCCTTCATTTAATTACTAGAGAGAGGGTATGTCAACTCATTCCCTTCACATTCTTGGTCTCATTGTTATGATGTGGTTCTCCAGCGCCAATAGAGAGATGTGTTTACAGTTGTTCAAGTAGTATACTAATACGTTATTAGAAACTTGGACGGAAAAAGCGTAAAGTTGAGGTGACCTATTTTTTTCAAAAGACATCATTGTGATGTTCATGTTTGTAAGATTAAATCATGTCTCTCTGATTAATCACCAAGGGATGGGATGCTATATAGGGTTATGCTCATTATGTGGTGGTTTGTGATTCTTTCTTTATTCTTCATTCTATTTTGTTCAGTTTGTTATTTACCTTGACATCTCTAGGACAATTTGAGAAATACGTGCTGAGGGATTTGAGATAAACCATTATCTGTGAGAAATGATTATAAGTTGGTTTGAGAAATTGCAAACTGATTGTGAATTGAATTTAGAAACGATTGGCGCAGGAAAAGTGGCTTTTGGCTTGTGAAATAGTGCGGAGTAAGACCCGTGGCTTCTTCACATCCATCTTTTCATACATGACAAAATGAATTGATAAATAGTAGATGCCTTGTAGATTGAAAGGGACAACATCACTTAGTGTTGCAGAATTGGAAAGCAATACTTTTCTTGTTGTCTGTTGTCAGAGCTAATCTGTTTTTTGTTAATGCTACTGACTATTAAATCTTCGAACTTGTTCTACTGTTGCTGAAACTATGATGGGTAGAGTTTGCCATTTTTGTAGATCTTCCACCACCTCTGTTGGCTCTTTTTTACAAAATTGCTTGCTAACATCATAGAAGCTTAAAAATGCGCGAGGATTTCAAACCCTACAAGCTTCTGTAGTTCATAAATGTCTGTTGGTCATCATAGTCATGGCAGCACACTTTTCTTTTCTTTTTTGCTCAGGTGTAAAATAGATCACCTCATCTGTGGGTGGTTGTTCAGTTCAGGGAAGAAATGACAGTATTGAATCTAAGGCTACAGTTTTCTTTGGAGTGCCTTGAGAAGCCGTGGAGATATAGTTCGGTAGTTACTGTGTTGGCATGTGCGAATCCAGAAACTTTGGTACCTGTCATATCCTAATATTTCCACTGCAAAATACTCACGGTGAATGTCCAACTGCAAGAGTTCTCAAACAAGTCCACGCTCCTGGTTCACTTTAACTTGCAGGATGTATTAGCTTCGTAATCTAGGTTTACAAGTTCTTGGTTCAAAATATCTTCAGCTTTTACATCGTTTTTTGTTTTTGGTTCAGGGCCTAGGGTACTCTGGTATTTTGTTTCACTTGACTGTTTGGTGGTTTTAGATAAACAGTTCAGAAGTTTAGCAAACTCCTGTAGTCCTATTAGTTGAATGTTCTATTGTTCTATATGTTCGGCTATGTTCCGTCTTTCTTTCTATGTCCTTTCCACATCCTGAACCTGCTGTTGCACTTGACTCTCTTTGCCTAATAAAATCAATAAGCATTAGTTTTTCCTCTTCGTCTGGGAGATTTGATTGAGAAATCCACGAGCCCTCGCTCTTGCTTTATGCAATCATGGTAGTAGCAACCAAGACCATTAGGAATAGATTTTCTCCATTTGGACAGTACCCATGCGTCATCGATTTATCTATGAGAGGTTGGAAACAAGTCACTGACCCTGGTTTACATTGCATTACTGTAGAGACCCGTATTTTATTTTAATAATTTTAATGCGAGATTATACAATGAAATGTGAAATATGATGTGAATAGGAGATTTGAGGTCAATGTGGTAAGGTTGTTAGTGGAGGGGTGAGTGTGATTGGTGTTTGTGCTAGTTTAAATAGGTGGGGTGGTGTGTAGAGAAGTAAAATTCTTTTTTTCTCTCTCTCTCTATCTCTATCTCTACACTCCCGGCCGACTCTCTCTCTCCCTCTCACCTCTCCTCCAAACTTCTCTCTTCGATTTCATCGCCTTAGAATGAGATTTCGGAAAAATCCCAAGTACTAAAGTTGTTCTACGCGACGAGATCTTCCTATCGATCCAAGAAGAATCATGATCGGAGCACTTTGAGATTTTCTCCATGTTCGGGCTTGCTTCTAACCTTCGAGGTAGGGATCTCTTGCCTTCTTTACATGTTTAAGTGTTAGTTGGATGTACAAGAATCAAGCTTGATAACCTAATTTGAGTCTTGAACAAATCTAGTGAATGCTGAAAATTTCGTGGGTTCTGGTAATCTGTCTTTTTGGGGCCCTTCTGCTAGGAATCAATTTTTGGTGTCTTCATAACTGTTAAAGTACGTTTCAATACGAAGATTTCGGTACCAAGATCATGCAAAACCGATAATCACACAATTAGTTATGAATTTTTGAATACCGGTTGTTTCCTGGATGTGCGAATCTGTGCGTGCCTGCCTTCTTTTAACGTCCTGGGCATGTTGAACATTTTGGGTGGCTTTGGGTCTTTTACAGGAGCTGCATATTTAAGTTAAGAAGAGATTGGAGTTGGAATCAAGTAATTTGGTTAAGTATACAATTTTTGATGAATCTCTAAAGCAGGGTTTGTTGACTGGTGTGAAAATGGTTGCGAAACTGTTTTTCTTTTGATTGTTGGGTTAATCTCCTCTCGTTTCTGAACCTGGGATTTTTACTGAGTGTAGGGCTTGTCGTGATGCAACTTTTGGCTTTGGTTTCACTATTTTTGGGTTTAAGATGAGAGAGCTATGATTTTTCAATCAATTTTACTTATTTCCGCGTAGAATCTGACAGCACCAGCGGACTTTGGTAGAATGGCCATAACTCCTAGCTCGGGACTCGAAATGACGCACCGTTTGTTTTGTTAGAAACTAGACACAGAGAGCTTTCCAAGGATATATCCCATGCATCATGGGTATGTCCGAGCGATAACAGATTTGCATCCAAAGTTGACCCAAATCTGCCTTTGCACTAGTTTCACTGTTATGTTGAGTTATAATCGCGGGGCCGTAGTAAGGTTACTTGAACTCTGTTTTTGACATACGACCTATCAACTTGAAGAAGAAGAAGTCTACTTTTCAATGGTTTAAATGTCGGTTCTTAAATTTATGTTATTTGATCGGATATGGTCAGAACTTGAAGTGTGAATGATTAATTTCACCTATTGGATATGTGGGGATATGATGAGTTGATCTAGGTGATTAATTAATGGGATATGAGAACTAGTGAGCACAAGGGTTAAATACTTATGAACGATTGGAATAGAAAATGGATTAGATGGATAATATGATCGATGATAAATTAAGTTGTAGAATGTTTGACGCGATGTGTAAATTATTCGATGCCTTTAGTGAGATTGAGTCTTTGGGCTTGCGGGATACTTGCAGTGAGTTAAACAGGATTTGGTGAATCATTTGGCATGAGTGCATGGTTGTTAAGCATTGATGGGTACTACATAGATGCGGATCTTTATAGGTATTTGCAATTAGACTCTTAATGGAGATGTCACAAAGGGGGATCCATTAGGTGGTAAAATGAGATGTGAAATAAAGAGTCGATTTACTATGTGAAGGATATGGGTTTTTGTGCTTTCGTTGTTGAAATGATGAAGATGAGATTATATACATGTAACTGAATCTAAGTATTGGTGTGAGAGATATGTTTTGCTATGTGTGGGGATTAGAGAGACGGTGGATAAAGAGATTGCTTGCTCAGTGAGAATATGTGACACTAACGGAATGAACATAGACGTACGGGGGTCCCTAATGCCCGGAAGTGCACAATAAAATCACGGATCCACTGAAAGGTGTGATGCCGGAATGAACATAGGACGTACGGGGGTCCCTAATGCCCAAAAGTGCACAAGAAAGCCACGGATCCACTGAAAGGTGTGATACCGGAATGAACAGATGACGTGCGGGGGTCCCTAATGCCCGGAAATGAAATCGAAACAGGTGACATAGTGAAAACGGAGAATCTTCTTATTATTTAGCACCATACTAAGATTGAAATGTTAGTTAGAGTTGGTAATTGAGATCGTGTAAGATGTTGATACTAACTTATTTTTCTTCTCATAGACTTCCCAAATCATTGGAACTCGTTGTCCTAATATCGGTTTGAGTAAAAGACGTGCGTGTGAGTAGGAACATCAGTATTTGATAAATGGAGTTAAATACTTTCCAGCATGAGTATGGTATTTTGAGTTTCACTTTTGATAAAATAAATATGCTTTTGGAAAATGTTTTTCCTTGATGTCTGTCTTCACTTATGCATATAATTTAGGTATGGATATCTCTACGAGCTAGTGTAGCTCACCGTATCCTTTCAGGTATTCGTCATGACACTTAGCTTGGATTGCATGGAGTGCACATTGAGACGTTTCTTGAGAGCTTCATTGGAAACATTAAGGAGGTGTTTATCATTTAGTTTAATTCATGTCATGTACTTTACTTGCAATTGAAGGTTGTACCTTTTGATTTAGATCATATATAGAGCTATGTATAAACTCCTCTCCTTGATTATTACGAAACCCATTTTATTGTAGACGTTTGGGAGACTTTATGTAAAAAAAAAAATATTAGAGAGAAGGAGAAGAAGCGACTTGATTTGCTGTTTAGATTTACATGACAATTAAGGGTAAGTATAGTTGAGAGAAAGACTTCTGTTTGTAGAAAATATATTATTATTTTAGTTGAAAATCGAGGGCGTGACAATTACTGTTTACTTTTTGGTATTGTAAACTAGCTAGTGCCACAAGTCTTGTATCGCTAGAAAAGCCAAATTCCCTTGCTCATGAGATGGTCTCTTGGGCTATGAGGAACTCTTTCTCGGGATACCTTAAAGCCGATGAGCTTCCTTTGCCTTGTTTAATTGAAGGTTCTGGACTTGGAGTTGAAGGATCTGGACCATGTCGAAGTTGGGTGATGACTGCTTTGCTGTTTTTCTTTTTTCTTTGTTTCACCTTTCTTTTTCGATCTCTTTCTCTATCTTCATATTTCCTAGAGAAAAAAGTCTTATTTTCTTTGGTAGTTTGTGAAATATATCCTGCTTATTAAGCACTTTATTCTTTCTCTGTTGGGTGTTTGAGGTGGGCGTGCCTTTCTAGATTTTGCTTCCCTTGTCACTTAAATCTCCGCCGCATTAGCGATTAGTCATCGAACTTACCAAATTTTCTATTCGTTCCTTACTAAGATTGCCCTTCTTATTTTACTTCTAGGACACTCTGCGAAAGAATGTATGCACTGAAGGGATGACATTAGACAATGTGTTCCCCATGTTTTGAATTTGAAAATGAAGAATCCATGGTATATCCTCGATAATGGCCCTTGTTATCATGGAGAACTCATTACTCCTAAGAAATGGGTTTTGGCGGGGGCTTTGAAAAAATAAGATATATCCAGTGTTTTGAGCTTCGTGGACAGCCAACAAGTGAGGGTTTGAGCTTCGTGGCTAGCTGCCTTGGGAATTCTTTGTACGTTGATCCCTTACTATGCAAAAACAAAAAAATAGACCAAGCTTTCAAGCAATGTGTATGAACTATAAACCAAGCATGGCAGAGTGGAACTAGGTCAAGAAGAAAATAGGGAATGACAAGTTCTCATTTGGAAGAAAGGGCAACATGTTTCCAAATCCTACACGGTTGCCTTTGGATGGCAAACTGATGAGTAATGAGTAATATTCTATGCCAGTAGCATTATGTTTGGTGTACTTGAATCATGCCAATAAAATCTACAAGCTCAAATTTGTGTCCTCGTGTTGGATAAGATGTTGCTGTCGATATGAGTTCTCTTGCACACGAAATATAAGAAGAAAATTGATGATGAGATCAGGCTCCTTGTAGAGAGAGAAAGAAAAAAAAGCGTTGAATTTGTGTGAAGGAATACGGCACGAGAGAGTGTGTTTGGACTTTGGAGGCATAGAGATGGAAGGGCAGGGTATGTCAGTCAATTTATGAAGAAAGTTAACACCGTTTCAGGAGAAATTAACTGATGGGGAATCTTAACAATATCAGAAAAAGTAAGGAAGGGAAGTGAAATTTCAGAAACCTTAGGGGAGGTCAGTGCTTGTGTCAGATACCCCAGGGAAGGTCAGTGAAATTTACCCTTTTCTACATTGAGAAACAAATTGAAACCCTATTCCACTTGTGCATTTTGCACCGGCGATAATGTCAAAGCAAAGGAAGCAATTTCTCACGTCAACTCCAAATTCGCCGGAGAAATACTCGCCGGCGGTGGCAATCGTTGGGAGCAACTTAGATCTGGTTACTGAGATACTTTTACGAGTGCCCGCTAAGCCGCTCATCAAATTCAAGTGTGTGTCCAAACATTGGCTCTCTCTCATCTCCGACTCCAACTTTGCTATCAACCATACCCGCCGTAACCCCACTCCTCCCGTCTCCGGCATATACGTGAGCGCCAAACGGTCGAAATCCCTAATCCTAAAGGATCAATTTTCGCCTTTCTCTCTTGGTTGCCGCCGCGGAACTAGTCGTCTTCCGGCGTTCTCCTTTCTCCGTGATGCTATTTCAGGAGATTATTCAACGGTAAGCCACTCTTCCAATGGCTTATTTTTGTGTTGCAACGGAAATATGAGTTACATTGTTTGTAATCTGACCACACAAAAGTTCATACCACTTCCCAAACCTAGTCTCACTTCATCTGGAGAAAAACCTTACTTGATTTTTGATCCTACTAAATCACCTCATTACAAGGTTGTGTTAGTTAATAATTCTCATCTCCTCAATGCTTCCCAATTGGCTATATACACTTCCGAATTTGCATCTTGGAAGAACGTGAGTCTTGAACCTCGAATTGAGAACTTCGGACGCGGTGTCATTTGGAATGGAGGAATTATTTGGAGGAGTTGCTGGAGGCGCGAGCACATCTACTATCAATTGGACGTGGATACAGAGAAGCTGACAGTAACTCGAGTGCCCCCAGACCCTAATCTCTCGTCATGTGTGATTTATTTTGGAGAATGTGGTGGCCGTTTGCTTCTTATTCAACTTCCTGGAAATGATTTTATGGAATTCCAAGTGTTTGAGATGGACAGAGGTGACTTCCGCTGGATACTTAGGTATCGGGTAGATCTAACATCCTTACCATTGCCGAATAGAAGTAGATGTGTAATTTCTGTGATTACTGTTGTGAGAGGAGAAAAGGAGAACGATCTCGAAGTGGTGTTCTGCAACTGGGACAAAGTCTTTTCCTGTAATCTGGAGTACAGGACAATGAAGGTTTTTTGCGAGTTGTCTCCTGGTGAGATTTCAGATTTCTGGCAAACAAGAGAACTTTACAGATGGTCTTATCAATTCATCGAAAGTCTATCCCCTGTTTGAGTGATTGCCTTACCTGTTGAAGAAATATCATAACCTTGTCATATATGGATCAAATGGTGAATGTTTTGTTGTCTCTGATTTCATTAGGTTATTATAATCAGCAATGTTTGCTATGTTGCTGTTCTATCTTTGGTCATCGGTAGGTATGATGGATTCTCGTTTGACTTCTTTTGTCACTTGGTAATCACATGTTATCTTCCCTCTGCTGGTGTATTTGTTATAGCTTTTTGGTTGATGTTTACATTCTCTCTGAAGCTAGTTTTGAACTTACAACTTATAACAGTTGCAGGGAAAGCTATTTCCTATAATCTGAAGTGTGAGGCACTGTATGTTCTTCGCAGTATGGAGCCAACTGAATATCCGTTTAATGAAAGCATATGCAACTGTTTGTGTAGTGTCCTCTTACACTGGTTTCTATGGACCTTTTATTATGCTTCTTAGTTTGAAACATTGGGTAGCTTCCTAGCAAATAGGCAATTGGCGTACGGTATATTGTTGTGATGTCTTTCGTTGTCATAAGGATATCACAGTCTACACTTCTGTTTAAAATTCTCTAACACCTGACGTGTGCTCTGAATTAGTCCTTTTTCTTCAGTATATTGCCTGGTAAATACATTCTAATTGTCCCCGAGGTGAAGTATTTTTTAGGTTGTTGCCCTCTGATGCTTCTACAATCATTTGGTGTGAAAATTCTCTTTTATAGTAGCCCGGTTATGAACCGATCAAGAGCCATTGGTGTCTTCCCCTGGCTGTTGAACTAGAGCATCCCGGTGATTGCTTTTGTTGCTTGAATTGTGATGACACCGAAGCCCAATTACACTAGTATAATTATTTGTTTTGATTGGGAGAGAGGATGTGTTAACTCATATACTGCATGCTATTGATTTATACTATGCTGTTGTTGGATATATGAAATGGTTCTAAGTTAACGCAGCTGGATCTCGCCATTGTGTGAGACTGAATATTTCTCAGTAGCGGGAAGAAGTGGGTGGCATAAAGTGGTAATTAAAATGGAAAATTGCATCCTTTTCTGAATTGAGTGTTGTGAGTCGTTGTCAATCCTATTTTTCTTGTAAAGATCTGTTTCAATCACGTATTCACTGATGTTCGATCAAGCTAATTTTTGCGTGAATAACAAACTCGACGAGCTCAAAAACTGAACGATTTTGATTATTGTTGTGAGCCTAAGACGGGCCCACAAATGCCAAAAGAGGACAAAAAAATTGGACACTAAAAACTACTGCCTCTCTAGTTGCGGACCTCTTCTATGTACTTTTTAAAAGGAGTAATTATTCAGTGCCCTACACGGTGGTCTTAAATTCTTCTCTACCACACTTTGTCTACACATTTTGTGGTGGAGATCGCACAAATGTCTCCACCATAAAAATGTGCGGTGAAGAAAGAGTTTGGGATACAATGTGGAGTTGCCCATGGACAATGAATAATTTTTCACTTAAAAGTGACTACAATTATGATTATTACTCCCTACGTCCCTTTTTTATAGTCCGGTATTTCATTTTGGGTTGTCCCTTAATAAATGACCATTTTGTAAAGTTAGTGGGTAAAAGTTGGTGCATTGTCTATTTTGTCCATAAAAGTAGATTCCATTTTGAAAAATTAGTGAGTAAAAGTGTAATGATGATGGGTAAGTAGGGAAAGTGAAGGAAAAAGTTGATGTGAAAGGTATAATGATGATGTATTTTTAATAAGTTGGAATTACGAAGCAGGACACTTAAAAAGGGATGGAGGGAGTATATAGAACTCCATTTTTTAATGATGATACTTTAAAACTTGTTTGTTAGTGTACAAATTATACATGGCATGGCACATTTAAAGATAAATTTTAGAGTGTCATCATAAAAAAAGTGGAGTGTCAAATCATTTTTCTTATTATAAATCTATATGCAATCTTGTTAGTCCTCTGCATTACAAGAATTACCTCTAATTTATTTTACTTATTGGTTGAAAATGAAAATGCATGAGTTGATAAAAGGATGCTCTCCGCTGTCAAGTTGCTCCGTCTTTGGAATCCAAACTGTACACATTATAAAGTTGCTCGAAAATTTCAGATATTGTTCATATAATTTTGGATATCGATCGGATATTTGTTGATATAATTTTTTATGCGGCCCAGAAAAAGGTTGCCAAGGGTATTTCAGTAATTTAACCATTATACGGTTTTTGACGGTTAGGATTGGCCATGGGTCTACTTGGGATATTGGCTAGGCATGGGCTGGATTCAGAGTCTCTTTTGGGTTTTAGTCAAGTCAAATGTCTATTTAATTTATAGTCAAAGTCTTTAGAGTCCATTAGTTAATCAAAGAGCCTTTTGGCTTTTCTATGTTATTAATGTAGTTAAAGAGTCTACGTTCAATGTGTCTTTGAAAGTCTAAAATTAGTTGAAGGTTATTTATGTTAGAAAGTTCTAAAGTCAAGTTAAAATGGTTATAAATAAGATTGTAGGTCTTAAGGCAAATCATGATTGATAGAATGAAAATTTAGCTTTAAGCTTTTATGATTGTGTGATGCAATCTTTTCTTTGGTGTGATGCCTTGGGTTTTCTAGGTGTGATGCCTAAACCTATCCTTCTCTAATTCTTCATCTCGTTCTTCTTACAAATTACTATTCACGTCCGCTGTTCACAGCCCCAAGAAACAGCCCTTTTCCCTCGTGTTTGATTATACTTTGCCCTATTTCAATCTGTCCTGCATCAATTTTGAAGTACATTTGCCATGAGATATATGGGTTAAATAACTTAAATGGGTTCCAGTTAGACGTTGTAATCTTGTTGTGCTCTATGACATGTGTTTCGAAATTATATCAAACAATATTCAATCAATTTGATTTTTGGCATGACCAATATTCTCAACATAGTCTAAAATATGAGTGGTTTGTACCATTAGTGTAGATCCAGACTCTTCTCATGGACCGGGGAGGAGCTGAGTGAAAAAAGACCGGTCTTGTTCGTTTGACGGTCTCAAAATTTGTTGACATGATTTTTTTAATACTCATTACTCTCTAATACCTCCCATAAAATCCAAACTGCACAGGGAAATGTTCCTTTAATTGGTGGGACTTGGATGTACTCCAATTGCAAATGGAACAATCCCCAAAAATCTCTCAAATTGAAACCATTTAGTTACAAATACAAATACTCTCCTCATCCTCTCGTGGGTTTTCATCCACAATCGGAAATGTCTAAAAAGATAGTATCGACCAGTAGCAGAAGCAACCCGCAACTTCTCACATCACCCTCACCGAAGAAACACTCGCCGGCGGCCGAAATCATCGCGAGCAACGTAGATCTGCTAACTGAGATACTTTTACGAGTGCCTGCTAAGCCGCTCATCAAATTCCAGTGTGTATCCAAGCACTGGCTCTCTCTCATCTCTGATTCCAACTTTGCTATCAACCACACCCGCCGTAACCCCACTCCACCGGTCTCCGGTATATACTTACACTCCGTCTGGCGCCGTACAGAACCCTTAAATGACCAAGTTTTACCAGTCTCCGTCGCAGGCCACCGCCGCACTAGTCTCCCGACTCTCTCCTTTCTCGATGGTGTTTTACCAAGATCTCAAACAAGTGCAAGTATCTCTTCCAATGGCTTAATGTTGTTTTGCGACAGAGATGGGAGTTCTATTGTTTGCAACTTAACCACCCAAAAGTTCATTCAACTTCCCAAACCTAGTGGCATTTTACCTGGAGGGTATTCTGATTATCGTCCTTACTTGATTTTCGATCCTACCAAATCACCATATTACAAGGTTGTGTTAGTTAGTAGTTGCGATCGCGTCAATGCTTTGCAATTGGCTATATACACTTCCGAATGTGCGTCTTGGAAGAACTTGAGGCTCTCACCATCAATTGGCTATACACACTTGCGGAGTGCCATTTTGAATGGAGCAATTATTTGGATGACTTGCGAGCATTGGATGGGGAATTGCTCGAGGCACGAGCACGTCTACTCTCGACTGGACGTGGATTCAGAGGAGCTGACAGTAACTCGAGTTCCCACAGACCCTAATCTTTCGAAAAATGTCAAAAATATCCTTTATTTCGGAGAATGTGGTGGTCGTTTGCTTCTTATTCAACGTCCTTCTCGTGATGCTACGGTATTTAGCATTCATGAGATGGACAGAGATGACTTCCACTGGATTGTCAAGGACCAGGTAGATCTAATGTCCTTAGTATTGCCGGATAAAAGTAGTTGCTTAATTTATGTGATAAGCATTGTGAAAGGAAAAAAGGAAAATGATCTCGCAGTGGTGTTCTACAACCGGGGCAAAGTCATTTCCTGTAATCTTGAGTGCAGGACAATGAAGGTGATTAGTGAGTTGTGCCCAGGTGAGATTGCACACTACGCACCAAGGAAAATTAACAAATATTCGGTTCAATTCATCGAAAGTCTATCGCCCGTTTGAGTGATGTCTTACAATGTTGAACCTATGCCATTATCTTTTCATGTGGATATTTATGTATTTCTTCGTCTCTAGCTGTAAAAGATGCCTGTTCAGCTCTATTATCTTTTGTCATCACTGTGTATGATGGATTCTCATATAACATGTTTTGTCACTGGGTAATCACAACGAACCTTCCCTCTTTTGATGTATTCGATGTTTAATGGTCTTTGATGTTTCCATTCTCTTTTAAGGTAGCCTTAGATGTTATTGTAGTGGTCGATGGCTGTGTACCGGAGCATACACTAATGTGGCTTTACGCATGATTGGGTGTTCTGTTTCACTCCATTTCATTTCTAGAGAGGATATGTCAACTCATTCCCTTCACATTCTTGATCTCATTGTTATGATGTGGTTCTCCCGCGCCAATAGAGAGATGTGTTTACAGTTGTCCAAATAGTACTAATACGTTATTAGAAACTAGGACGTAAAAAACATGAAGTTGAGGTGACCTATTATTTTCAAAAGACATCATTGTGATGTTGTTCATTTTTGTGATTCTTTCTTTATTCTTCATTCTATTTTGTTCAGTTTGTTATTTACCTTGACATCTCTAGGACAATTTGAGAAATATGTGCTGTGGGATTTGATATAAACCATAATCTGTGAGAAATTATTATAAGTTGGTTTGAGAAATTGCAAAGTGATTGTGAATTGAATTTTGAAACGATGGGCTCAAGAAAAGTGGCTTTTGGTTTGTGAAATAGTGTGGAGTACGACCCGTGGCTTCTTCACATCCATCTTTCATACATGCAAGGGTGGAACCAAAAATCTAATTTCCCTTGGGCTAATACAAAATATATATATATGAACTAAGAAGAGTTTTATAATTAGTGTCCAACAAACTTGTACATAGATATACGTAAATGTTCATAAATAAATGAAAGAAAAATACAAGAAATCATACACTATTGAATTTGTACCCTACTGAAGTTGTACCTACGATGTTTCAATGAGTAGAGATCATTTATTATCAAAATCTGAGTCGATATTTTTAACAAGTTGTCTTTCAATGTAGATAATCATAGAATGCGCAAGAAAGTGAGGTGGGCTAAAATTGATGAGCTAAAATTCTACATTTAAATTTTTTTGTTTTTCTTAAGTTCACATGGGCTATAGCCTAGGCTAGCCCACCCTTGGTTCTGCCATTGCATACATGACAAAATGAATTGATAAATAGTAGATGCCTTGTAGATTGAAAGGGACAACATCACTTAGCATAGAAGAATTGGAAAGCAATACTTTTCTTCTTGTCTGTTGTCAGAGCTAATCTGTTTTTTGTTAATGCTACTGACTACTAAGTACTAAATCTTCGAACTTGTTCTACCGTTGCTGAAACTATGATGGGTAGAGTTTGTCATTTTTGTAGATCTTCCACCACCACTGTTGGCTCTTTTTTACAAATTGCTTGCTAACATCATAGAAGCTTAAAAATGCGTGAGGATTTCAAACCCTATAAGCTTCGGTAGTCCATAAATGTCTGTGGGTCATTATAGTCATGGCACCACAACTTTCTTTTTTTTGCTCAGGAGTAAAATAGATCACCTCATCTGTGGGTGGTTGTTCAGTTCAGGGAAGAAATGACAAAGTATTGAATCTAAGGCTACAGTTTTCTTTGAAGTGTCTTGAGAAGCTGTGGAGATATAGTTCGGTAGTTACCATGTTGGCATGTGCGAGTCCGGAAACTTTGGTACCTGTCATATCCTAATATTTGCACTGCAAAACACTCGCGGTGAATATCCAACTGCAAGAGTTCTCAAACAAGTCAACATTCCTGGTTCACTTTAACTGGCAGGACGTATCAGCTTCATAATCTAGGTTTACGAGTCCTTGGTTCAAAATATCTTCAGATTTCACGTTATTTTTTGTTTTTGGTTCAGGGCCTAGGGTACTCTGGTATTTTGTTTCACTTGACTGTTTGCTGGTTTTAGATAAACAGTTCAGAAGTTTAGCAAACTCATGTAGTCCTATTAGTTGAATGTTCTATTGTTCTATATGTTCGGCTGTGTTCCGTTGTTCTTTCTATGTCCTTTCCACATCCTGAACCTGCTGTTGCACTTGACTCTCTTTGCCTAATAGGATCAATAAGCATTAGTTTTTCCTCTTAGTCTGGGAGATTTGATTGAGAAGGTGTTCACAAATCCACGAGCCCTTGCTCCTGCTTTATGCAATCATGCTAGTAGCAACCAAGACCATTAGGAATAGATTTTCTCCATTTGGACAGTATCATCGATTTATCTATGAGAGGTTGGAAACAAGTCACTGATCCTGTTTCACATCGCATTACTGTTTACTTTTTGGTATTGTAAACTAGCAAGTGCCACAAGTCATGTATCGCTAGACTAGCCAATTCCCTTGCTCATGAGATGGTCTTTTGGGCTATGAGGAACACTTTCTCGGGATACCTTAAAGCTGATGAGCTTCCTTTGCCTTGTTTAATTGAAGGTTCTGGACTTGGAGTTGAAGGATCTGGACCATGTCCAAGGTGGGTGATGACTGCTTTGCTGTTTTTCTTTTTTCTTTGTTTCACCTTTCTTTTTCGATCTCTTTCTCTATCTTCATATTTCCTAGAGAAAAAAAAAAGTCTTATTTTCTTTGGTAGTTTGTGAAATATATCCTGCTTATTAAGCATTTCATTCTCTCTCATTTGGGTGTTTGAGGTGGGCGTGCCTTTCTAGATTTTGCTTCCCTTGTCACTTAAATCTCCGCCGCATGAGTGATAAGTCATCAAACTTACCAAATTTTCTATTCGTTCCGTACTAAGAGATTGCCCTTCTTATTTGGGCAAATTTCACTCAGACCCCCTGAGGTATCTGATAATGACAGAAAGTACCCCTCAGTTTTCAATAATGACAGAAACCTCCCTTATTTTACAGTTTGGGTTTCATTCCGTTAGTTCCGTTAGTTAAATGGACGGAAAATGTACGGAAATGTACAGAAAATGAAATCTTCAATTTTATTTAGTTCTACACCTATCTTAGGGCTCTCATTAAAAGTCCTAGAGTTAAAAATTAATTATGATCATTTAGGATAAAATAATTAAAAAAATAAAATCTTCGCACCGAATCAAATGGATTAAAAATTGGAGCACTTAAGTACCTGCTCTTCATTTGGTTCTATGGTTTTCATAAAGCTCTTATTGAAAATCCTAAAGCGAAAAATTAATTATGACCCTTTAGGATAAAATAATCAGAAAAATACGATTTTCGCACAAATTCAAACGGATTGAAAATTTGAGCACTTAAGTATCTCCTCTTCGTTTAGTTTTACGGCTATCTTAGGGCTCTCATTGAAAATCTGAAAACCAAAAATTAATTATTGCACTTTAAGATAAAATAATAAAAAAATAAGATCTTTGCGCCGATTCAAATAGATTGAAAATTGGAGCACTTAAGTATTTGCTCTTCATTGAAAGCTCTAAAATCAAGTGAAAAGTAAAATTTTTAAATGCTCCAAATTTTAATCCCGTTTGAATCGGTGCGAAGATTTTATTTTTTTAATCATTTTATCCTAAATGATCATAATTAATTTTTAACTCTAGGACTTTTAATGAGAGCCCTAAGATAGGTGTAGAACTAAATAAAATTGAAAATTTCATTTTCCGTACATTTCCGTACATTTTCCGTCCATTTAACTAATGGAACTAACGGAAACTAACGGAATGAAACCCAAACTATAAAATAAGGGAGGTTTCTGTCATTTTTGAAAACTGAGGGGTACTTTCTGTCATTGTAGATACCTCAGGGGGTCTGAGTGAAATTTGCCCTTCTTATTTTACTTCTAGGACACTCTGAGGAAGAATGTATGCGCTGAAGGGATGACATTAGACAATGTGTTCTCCATGTTTCGAATTTGAAAATGAAGAATCCATGGAATATCCTTGATAATGGTCCTTGTTATCACAGAAAACTCATTACTCCTAAGAAATGGGTTTTGGCGGGGCATTTGAAAAAACAAGATATATCCAGTGTTTTGAGTTTCGTGGACAGGTGAGGGTTTGAGCTTCGTGGCTAGCTGCCTTGGGAATTCTTTGTACGTTGATCCCTTCCTAGGCAAAAAAAAAAAAAAAAAAGACCAAGGTTTCAAGCAATGTGTATGAACTATCAAACAAGCATGGCAGAGTGGAACTAGGTCAAGAAGACAGTAGGGAAAGACAAGTTCTCACTTGGAAGACAGGGCAACATGTTTCCAAATCCTACACGGTTGCCTTTGGATGGCAAACTGATGAGTAATATTCTATGCCAGTAGCAATATGTTTGGTGTACTTGAATCATGCCAATAAAATCTACAAGCTCAAATTTGTGTCCTCGTGTTGGATACGATGTTGCTGTCAATATGAGTACTCTTGCACACGAAATATGAGAAGAAAATTGATGACGAGATCAAGCTCCTTTTAGAGAGAGAAAAAAAGCGTTGAATTTGTGTGAAGGAATACGGCATGACTGATTAATGCTCTGGTAATATCTTTCAGTTCAATAGTAGGAGAAATGGATGAATGGTTCTGTGTGGATGGAGAGACTTTAAATTCGATTTGGTGCCCTCTTCTAGACCAAACCAAATGGAAACTTTTTTAAGCATTCCAAACTTAGACTAAGCATAAAAACCTAACTTGTTGGCTTTATGGGTCAACACTTTCAAAAGAACTGCGATTTGATTGCTTGTATACCGCCAAATGAGCCTCCATAATGATGTGGTTCTGTATTGAGATGAACCACTGGCTGATTTCGTTGCACTTGCACTTTGAAGACCAACTCAATGTAATGAAGGTCCTCTCTGTCTCTAAGAACATGAATGCTGACTTGCTATTTTTTTTAGGGAGGCTTAAGGACGTCTCCAATCTTGATTTCAAAATTTGGTATGTCAATTTTGTTGATGGCTATGTGGCAATTTGGCATGTAGAAATTTGACATCTTCAAATGCACACTCCAACCAATGTCATAGTTATCAAGTTTTCGCTAAGATTGAAGGTCTCACTCAATGAAGTAATAAAATCATATATGTTTGACATGAGAGAGGAGACGCCAAATGTCACTTTAGCATTTGACAATTTGGTTGGAGTTACTTAACATCTCAATCCTTCCTCTTGGCATGCCATTACAAATTTGACATCTCTGGTCGGAGATGATTTAAGAAAACATAGTGGAGAAAAATGAGAAGTATTAAATCAGTTGATTCAAAATTATAAGCAATTTAATGGTATTGAGTTTGTATACCTAGACATTTTATGCTCTGTTTATACTCTCTCTCTCTATATAGATTAGAGGATGACTGTGCCTCAAGGCACGTTGGAACATAAGATAAACTCAACTTAAATAAACTATCCATTCTACTCAACTCCTCTACGCGATAAATGTAATCGACTCATAGCGTGAAAATCTCTTTGACATGTTTTCTTATGGAAATGATAGACACAACTTCATAAAAAGTCACATCTAAGATGTGTAGTCCATGAGTAATTATTTAGTAGCCCCAGAGCGTAGACACGCACAGAGTTGTTTAGTTTGAGTTCTGAGGGAGTAGGAGGAAAGAAACACCGAAGGGTGCTAGCCCATCTCTCTACATCTCCACACTCTCTACTACAAGATATATTTATTTACGGAGCTGAGCGATCTCAGCCGTCCGTTTCGGCGTTGGACGACATAAATTAAAAATAATTTCTTTACAGTAATATATTATCTATTACCATTAAGAGATTATTTTTAGGAGGAGAGCAGAGAAGCCAAATGGGTCTCAAAACTCTCAAGGGAAGAGGTCGGTCTGGAGTAAGTTAAAGAGGGAATAGGTAAGGGCAGTATTGTCAAACTATACTTCTACAGCTCATTTGGATTGAGAGATTTCCAGAGAAAGGAAAAGAAATGAAGGGAGAAGTGATTCTTTCGTGTGTTTGGATGATTAAAATGGTGAGAGAGGGTGAGAAATGGGGAGAATGAGAAACCTACATTTGCCCATTTCGTTTCTCACTAGTCGTGGCAAGATTCCGTGAGAAAGGAATCGAGTTGCTAATTTTGACATTCTTTGTCTAAACCCTAGGTCTCTTATTCATCCATGGGCACCAAATCTGGGTCTTCTTCTTCGTCTTCTTCTTCAAAAGTCTGGTTTGTGTTTGGATTTGGGTCAACAAGCTACCAACGTTCTGGGGTATGAAAAAGGAAAGGTTATTTTGATAAAAATACACATGACGTCCTCTTCTCTTCTCTTTTATTTTATCCATCCAAATGCTAAGAATTGAGTGGAGAACAACCCTAGATGGAAATGATTAACCCTGGCACATCGGTTTTATCACCACTTTGTGGCAAATTTGGAAGGATAGAAACAAGAAAAGCTTTGACAATGTTGACATACCACCCTATGTTAGTGCCAAGGCAATCATTTCCTACTCTTGTGAAATTGTTGAGGCTTTCAAATCTCCACCCCTAGGTGATGCACCTTTATCCCAAACTAATATTTGGTCTAAACCAATTGCAAGTACCTCCAAGCTCTATACGGATGGCTGCTGGTATGAAGCCAATGGATGAGGTGGCTTTGGTGGACCATTCAGGGATGGCAATGGGGACTGGATCTTGGGGTTCTATGGCAAAATGTTATGCACCTCCAGCTTGGAATCCGAATTATAGGCTATTTACAAAAAACCAATCAAGACATAATCAAATCCAACCAAGGCATAACAAACAAGTTATGCCTTGTTATGGTTTTGTTATACTTGTAATGGGTTTTGGTTATGTACATAATGGTTTTGTTATGCTAAAAATTATGGTGTCCTCAAAATGACCGGGGAGACCGAAGTCATTCCCTACTATGTATGCTCGCATGATGCGAAACTCTTGCTTGTAACGTTTAATGAATTTCCATTTGACCCCCCCCCCCCCCCCCAAAAAAAAAAAAATGCTGAGAATTGAGAAACCACTCTTTTCTTCTCTTTTTTCGCTAATAAAGAAAAGAACATCCATTCCTTTTCTTTGGACGCTGCTATTTGCTGCTCTTTATTTTCTCCCATAGCCAACTATATTTCGGTAAATGGTTGTTGAAAATCATAAGTAACATTTTGGTAAATAGCTGTTGAAAACAATATTATATTTCGGTAACTACATGTCGAAAATATGTTCAACTTCCGGTAAACAACTGCCGAACATACATTTTCGGTAAATAGCTGTTGAAAAAAATATTATATTTCGATTATTGGATGCTGAAAATGTATCTCAATTTCGGTAATTAACTGGCTAGTATAATTGAAAATTTTTAACGGATTATGGGAGAAAATAAAGGACTGCGAATAGCAGCGCCCTTTTCTTTTCTAGCCAAAGGGGCTACAAGATTTTTTTCTACTACGGGGTAAATTTCAATGATCTCTTTATGAGGTTTCTGAAACAAGCATTGACCTCCTTTAAGGTTTTTGAATTGTCACTTTCCTCCCTTACTTTTTCTGACATTATCAAGATGCCATCTTCCGTTACATGACTGTTAAATATTTTCACAGAATTCGATGATTAATGCTGATGTCATGTTTTTATGATTTTAAAGTGTCCAAAATACCCTTTTGGCCTATCTCGTTATTGTGGACATCTTTTTTCCCAAATCATGGTGCAGTCTAGATTTTCTATTCTCTCGTAATAAAATTTATTGGTCGTTCTTGTAACATAATATGAGTGAGTGAACTAATTGAGATTTCAATATCAAATAAAATTATTATACCTAAAAACCTTGACGATGATGACCTTTTTAAAAAAAAATTGAGATGATTATATTATGAGGTGGAGTTCCACTAACCCTTCCTCAGACCCCGCAGTGACGGGAGTCTCGTGCATTGGATTTGCTCTTTTTATTCTTTTTCTTAAATTTGTATTTTTAATGCCCTTATTTTAGATTTTGCAAATCACTGTACTGATATAGAGCATGTTATATCCTTAAATCACTTTTTGGTTCCAGCTCAACAATTTAGCCCTTGTAGGCAATCGTAATGAGCCTTTGTTCTTTTTTCCCATCCAACCCATACGGCAACTAAGTAAAATACCTCAAGCCACTCTCGCTATTCACTTGGACCAAGCCAAGTACAACAAGACAAATGGTATGGCAGGAGAACATATTACATTTTCTTCTTCTTTTTAATTTATTTAGTTCTACAACTCTCTTAGGGCTCTCATATTCGCCTTATAACCAAAAATTAATTATGATCATTTAGGATAAATGATAAAAAAATAAAATCTCCGCACCGATTCAGACGGATTGAAAATTAGAGCACTTAATTTTGAGGAAGTGATAATGCCAAAATTGTTTTTGTTGGTGGAAAAATTCCAGTGCATAAAAGTCTTGTACATTGCACATGGTACAAAGCCTTTTGTCCATCGGAGTTTTGGTACCAACAAAAACAGTTTTGAAATTATCATTTCCTTTAAATTTTTAACCATATTTTTTAATATATAAACAACCTAAAAAATTAAGTGCTCCAATTTTCAATTCGTTTGAACCGGTGCGTAGGTCATATTAGATCATATTTTTATGATCATTTTATCCTAAAGGGTCATAATTAATATTTGTATTTAGGACTCTGATAATTATCTATTTTTCATTTTATTCTACAACTCTTTTAGGGCTGTCATATGTTAAAATTAATTATGACCTTAGAGTCAAAAATTAATTATGAACCTTTAGGATAAAATAAAATAAAAAAAGATCTTCGCATTGGTTTTGAATGAAGGCAAGAGGGTAATTTCATATACCAACTCACCTAGACAATTGTTAACTAAGGAGAGGCATAATGGATCCTTTAAATGAAAAATTGAAGCAATTAATTTTTGTAAGCATATTTTTTAACCATACAAATGTTTACTGCTTTTACTAGTGAAAAAAAAAACACAGAAGAAAAAGATGACAATGGTAGCTAGTGAGAAAAAGAACAGGAGAAGAAATGAATGGGTTTTAAGTATGACCGAAAGAGTGTGTTTGGACTTTGGAGGCATAGCGGTGGAAGGGCAAGGGTATGTCAGTCAATTGATGAAGACTGTTAACACCGTTTCAGGAGAAATTAACAGATGGGGAATCTTAACAATATCGGAAAAAGCAAGGGAGGGAAGTGAAATTTTAGAAGCCTCAGGGGAGGTCAGTGCTTGTGTCAAAACCCCAGGGGAGGTCAGTGAAATTTTCCCTTTTCTACATTTAGAAACAAATTGAAACCCTATTCCACTTGTGCATTTTGCACCGGCGATAATGTCGAAACAAAGGAAGCAATTTCTCACGTCAACTCCAAATTCGCCGGAGAAATACTCGCCGGCGGTGGTAATCGTTGGGAGCAACTTAGATCTGGTAACTGAGATACTTTTACGAGTGCCCGCAAAGCCGCTCATCAAATTCAAGTGTGTGTCCAAACATTGGCTCTCTCTCATCTCCGACTCCAACTTTGCTATCAACCATACCCGCCGTAACCCCACTCCTCCCGTCTCCGGCATATACGTGGGCGCCAAATGGTCGAAATCCCTAATCCTAAAGGATCAGTTTTCGCCTTTCTCTCTTGGTGACCGCCGCGGAACTAGTAGTCTTCCGGCTTTCTCCTTTCTCCGTGATGCTATTTCAGGAGATTATTCAAAGGTAAGCCACTCTTCCAATGGCTTATTTGTGTGTCGCAACGGAAATAGGAGTTACGAGTACATTGTTTGTAATCTGACCACACAAAAGTTCAAAGCACTTCCCATACCTAGTTTCACTTCATCTGGATATCTTTATTCCTGGGAAGCACCTTACTTGATTTTTGATCCTACTAAATCACCTCATTACAAGGTTGTGTTAGTTAATAGTTCTCATCACCTCAATGCTTCCCAATTGGCTATATATACTTCCGAATTTGCTTCTTGGAAGAACGTGAGTCTTGAACCTCAAATTGAGGTCTTCGGACGCGGTGTCATTTGGAATGGAGGAATTATTTGGAGGAGTTGCTCGAGGGGCGAGGACATCTACTCTCAACTGGACGTCGATACAGAGAAGCATTCAGTAACTCGAGTGCCCCCAGACCCTAATCTCTCGACATGTGTGATTTATTTTGGAGAATGTGGTGGCCGTTTGCTTCTTATTCGACTTCCTATAAATGGTGCTATGGAATTCAAAGTGTTTGAGATGGACAGAGACGACTTCCGCTGGATAGTGAGGTACCGGGTAGATCTAACATCCTTAATATTGCCGAATAGAAGTAGATGTGTAATTTCTGTGATAAGTGTTGTGAGAGGAGCAAAGGAAAATGATCTCGAAGTGGTGTTCTACAACCGGGGCAAAGTCTTTTCCTGTAATCTTGAGTGCAGGACAATGAAGGTGCTTTTCAAATTGTCTCCTGGTGAGATTTCAAATTTCGGGCAAGAAAACGAACTTCACAAAAGGTCTTATCAATTCATCGAAAGTCTATCCCCTGTTTGAGTGATGCCTTATATGTTGAAGAAATGTCATAACCTTGTCATACATGGATCAAAGGGTTTCTGATAAGTGATTACATTAGGTTATTATAATCAGGATTGTTTGCTACGTTGCTATGCTATCTTTGGTCATCAGTAGGTATGATGGATTCTCCTATGACTTCTTTTGTCACTTGGTAATCACATGTTATCTTCCCTCTGCTGGTGTATTTGTTAGACTTTTGGTCTTTGATGTTTACATTCTCTTTGAAGCTAGTCTTTGAACTTACAACTTATAACAGTTCTAGGGAAAGTTATTTCCTATAATCTGAAGTGCGAGGCACTGTATGTTCTTCGCACTGTATTCCTATAATCTGCTTCTTAGTTTGAAACATTGGATAGCTTCCTAGCAATAGGCAATTGGCGTACCGTATATTGTCGTGATGTCTTTCATTGTTGTAAGGATATCACAGTCTACATTATGTGACTTTGCACTTCTGTTTAGAATTCTCTAACACCTGACGTGTGCTCTTAATTAGTCCTTTCCTAGTAAACACATTCTAATTGTCCCCTAGTTGAAGTATTTGTTAGGTTGTTGGCCTCTTATGCTTCTAGAATCAATTGATGGGAAAATTCTTCTATAGTAGCCTGGTTACAACCCGATCAAGAGCCATTGGTGTCTTGCCCTAGCTGTTAAACTAGAGCATCCCTGTGATTGCTTTTGTTGCTTGAATTGTGATGACACCATAGCACAAATACTCAAGCGTAGTTATTTGTTTTGATTGCGAGAGAGGATGTGTTAACTCATGCACTGGATGCTTTTGATTTACTATATGTTGTTGGATATATGAAATGGTTATAAGTTATCGCAGCTGGCTCTCGCCATAGTGTGATACTGAATATTTCTCATTAGAGAATCTCCAACGCCCTGCCATAGGTGGTGCCATACTCATTTTTTGGCACCCCATCCATTTTCAGCCTTTCCAACAGGGAGCCATTTGCCCTGCCAAAAATCGACTGAACCATTTCTTTGTGCCATGTCAGCTCTTCCCCTCCAATTTCAACTGTCAAAACAAATACTCTACCGAACCAAAACAAAATTACAAGACAAAAACTTCTCCAAACATTCTTGGATCTCATTTCTGCACCTTATGAAGACTAGACTTACTCTGTTGTGGTTTAAAGGCTTTCTGGATTTCAGTTCTGGACCTCATCTAGACTTATTCTGTATCTCATTTTTGGACCTCATCAAGACCAGACTTACTCAAACAGAGTAATATTAGGTAGGGGAGGTAGATAAAAAATTAGGTGGAATCCTAAAATCGTGGTTAGAAGCTGGTTAATCAAAAGTTAAAGTATATAAAAAGTTAATTGATACTTCAAAAGTTAGCTAAAAAAGGGTTGTTGGAAGGTAGTTGAGGGAGAGTGCCAAATTTTGCCTCCCCCACTTGAGCAGTTCGGCCAAATTAGGGTGCCTAAAACATTGTGGCATGCCAAATTTGGCTTTAGCACCCACAAAAATGGCACCCATTTTTGAAGATTCTCTTGGCGGGAAGAAGAAGTGGGTGGCATAAAGTGGTAATTAAAATGGAAAATTGTTTCCTTTTTTTAATTGAATGTTGTGAGTCGTTTTCCATCCCATTTTCCTTGTACAGATATGTTTCGATCACGTATCTATTGATGTTCGATCAAGCTAATTTTTGCGTGAATAACAAATTTGATGAGCTCTACAAAATGAACGATTTTGATCATTGTTGTGAGCCTGAGACGGGTCCACAAATGCCAAAACTGGACAAAAAATTGGGAGCTTCCTTTGCCTTGTTTGAAGGTTATGAACGTGGAGTTGAAGTATCTGGACCGTGTTCAAGTTGGGGGATGACTGCTTTGCAGTTCTCTCTCTCTCTCTCTCTCTCTCTCTCTCTCTCTCTCTCTCTCTCTCTTTGTATTTCCTAGAGGAAAAAAAAGTCTTATTTTCTTTGGTAGTTTAAGAAATTGTTTACATCCATTTTTGGCCAAATTCTAAAATTTAATTTGTTAATGGATTAATAACCCAAATTAACATTTTGGGCCTTGATTGAATTAGGACTCGATTGATTTAGGCCTTTGGTTGAATATATAGTGGGTCTATTCTTAGGCTTGTTTTACCTAATTGAGTTAAAGCCCAGATTAGGTTCAGGCCTTGGCCCAGCTAAGCAAAGCTCAGACTAGTTTTTTTGGCCTATTTAGCCTAATCAGGCTTGAAAATAGAGAAGTCAAAAAGGCCATAAACCGTTTAGTTATGCTTGAGAAGTAAGCTGCTTGTAAGCAGCTCAAAGGCCTAGAAGGTTCTCTAGCAAGCAGCTCACAAGCAGCTTAAGGCCTGCAGCCGTTTTCCTTCAACATGAAGTAAGGACACATGACATTCATGCAGCCCATGTGGCTCAATCAGGCCTACACAAGTAGCTTACAAGCAGCTCATTTAGGTCTATTTGGCCTTTGTTGCACGAGAAAAGAGGGCACAAGTTCCAAAAATGCTTTTTGTCTTGAATCTTCTTACATAAAGAACCAACTTAGAGCCTCCAATGGCCCACAAGGGACGAAAAGTGGCTGAAAAGTCTTCTCTTTACAGAAAAGTTTCAGCTTTTAGCCTTAAAAGGTCCCAAAAATCTTCTTTTAGCAAGTATCTATGCAAAAAGAGACAATTTCAGGCCTCAAAAAGTTGCTGTCAGGCCTGAAAATGCAGCTAAAGGTTTGGAGTAAGGAGCAAGGCTTGGGGCACGAGGCAGTCATGCATAAAGGCAAGTGGAAGCAGCTCAAGGCTTGGAACTTTGCCTATAAATACTAGAATTGAAGGCCTTAGAAAGGGTTCCCGACCAATCAAGCCCATGGCTTACTCAAATTATCTTTCAATTATCTCTACTTTCCAGGAAAGTTTTTTTATCTTTTAGTCCAATCTAGCACAACTTAGATTTTATTTCCTTTCATTTCTTTGTACCCAAACTTTGTTAAACCGTTAATGAAGTTCTCATACCTTTTTTTTTTTCTTTCCATTTTCCACAACGGTTGGAAAATTTTAAGTCCTTATCCTGCAAAGGTAAACCACGAACCACAAACGGCTTCACCCCTTAGGTCGTACGCAATCGCTCTAGAAGAAGTCAGATGTGAGGCATTCAGGCCTTAACACGAAGTTGGACTGCACTGACACGCCCACAACACTAGCCAATCTAGTTTTGCACTTTTTGAGGAAAATAGAAATATATCCTGCTTATTAAACAAACATTCTATTCTTTCTCTTTTGGGGGTTTGAGATGGGCACGTCTCTCTAGATTTTGCTTCCCTCGTCACTTAAATCTCCTCTACATGAGTGATTGGTCATCGAACTTACCTAATTTTCTATTCGTTTCTTACTATGAGATTGCCCTTCTTATTTTACATTTTGGACACTTTGCGGAAGAATGTATGATCTCAAGGGATGACATTAGACAATGTATTCTCGATCCATGTTTCGAATTTGAAAATGAAGAATATCCTTGATAATGGTCCTTGTTATCACGGAGAACTCATTACTCCTAACAAATGGGTTACGGCCGGGTAATTGAAAAAACAAGATTTATCCACTGTTTTGACATGGCCAACGAGTTGATGTTTTCTAATGTGCCTTGCGAAAGGGGACCGGTGAGGGTTTGAGATTTGTGGTTAGCTGCCTCGGGAATTCTTTGTACGTTGATTCCTTCCAACTCAACAAAAAGAAGACCAAGCCCTCAAGCAATGTGTATGAACTAACTATCAAACAAACATGGCAGAGTGGAACTGGGTCAAGAAGGCAGAAATCGTTGCGAGCAACTTATATCTGCTAACTGAGATACTTTTACGAGTGCCCGCTAAATTGCTCATCAAATTCAAGTGCGTGGCCAAACACTCATCCCCGACTCCAAGTTTGCTATCCACCATACCCGCCGTAACCCCACTCCTCCCGTCTCCGGCATATACGTGGACGCCCGCTTTAACCCGTCTCCGGCACATACAGGTACGCCAAATGGTCGCCACCCCTAAACCTAAATGATCGGTTTTCGCCTCTCTCTTGTTGGCCGCCGCGGAACTAGGAGTCTGCCGGCTTTCTCCTTTCTCCATGATGCTATGTCTGCATCTTATGCAATACTAATAATAATCCACTCTTCCAATGGCTTAATTTTGTGTTGCAATGGATATAGAAAGAGTTATATTGTTTGTAATCTGACCACACAAAAGTTCAAATCACTTCACAAACACGGTGTCACTTCATCTGAATATGATTCTTTTATGGAACCTTAACTTGCTTTTTTATCCTGCAAAATCACCTTATTACAAGGTTGTGTTAGTTAATAGTTCCGATTGCATCAATGCTTCCCAATTGGCTATATAAACTTCCGAATGTGCGTCTAGGAAGAACGTGAGTCTCGCACCAGCAATTAATGACTTCGAACGCGGTGCCATTTGGAATGGAGGAATTAATTGGAAGAGTTGCTCGAGGCACGCCCACATCTACTCTCTACCGGACGTGGATACAGAGAAGCTGTCAGTAACTCAAATGGCCCCAGACCCTAATCTCTCGACAGGTGTGATTTATTTTGGAGAATGTGGTGGCCGTTTGCTTTTTATTCAGCTTCCTAAAAATGATGCTAAGGAATTCAAGGTGTTTGAGATGGACGGAGATGACTTCCGCTGGATAGTGAGGTACCGGGTAGATCATCCTTAATATTGCCGAATCGAACTAGATATGTAATTTCTGTAATAATTGTCGTGATAGGAGCAAAGGAAAATGATATCGCAGTGGTGTTCTACAACCGGGCAAAGTCTTTTCCTGTTATCTTGAGTGCAAGACATTGAAGGTGCTTTTCGGGTTGTCTCCCGGTGAGATTTCAGATTTCGCGGGAGTAAAGGAACTTCACAAAAGGTCTTATCAATTCATCCAAAGTCTATTCCCTGTTTGAGTGATGCCTTGTATGTTCTTCGCAGTATGGAGCCAACTGAATATCCGTTTATTGAAAGCATATGCCACTGTTTGTGTAATGTCCTCTTACACACTGGTTCTTATGGACCTTTTATTCTGCGTCTTAGTTCGAAACATTGGATAGCTTCGTAGCAAATAGGCAATTGGCATACGGAATATTGTCGTGATGTCTTTCATTGTCATAAGGATATCACAGCCTACATTATATGACGTTGCACTTCTGTTTAGAATTCTCTAACACCTGACGTGTGCTCTTAATTAGTCCTTTCTTCAGGATATCGTCCAGTAAACACATTCTAATTGTCCCCTAGGTGAAGTACTTGTAGGTTGTTGGCCTCTGATACTTCTATAATCATTTGATGTGAAAATTCTCTTTTATAGTAGCCTAGTAATAAACCAATCAAGAGCCATTGGTGTCTTCCCCTTCCCTAGCTGTTGAACTTGGGCATCCCGGTGATTGCTTTTGTTGCTTGAATTGTGGCAACACCATAGCAGTTAGCACAATTACTCGAGTATAATTATGTGTTTTGATTGCGAGAGAGGATGTGTTAACTGGTTCACTGCATGCTTTTGATTTACTATGCTGTTGTTGGATATGAAATGGTTTTAAGTTATCGCAGCTGGCTCTCGCCATAGTCACTGTGGTGAGACTGAATATTTCTCATTAGCGGGTAGAAGAAGTGGGTGGCATAAAGTGGTAATTAAAATGGAAAATTGCATCCTTTTCCATGAGTTTCTGAATTGAATGTTGTGAGTCGTTTTCACTGTCATAGTTTCTGCAAGTACGATCGAGGGAGGCGGTTTTATGGAAATGTTTACACACACACACACCCTATAAAGAACCATAAAATGGGGAATAAAAATGCTGTTACGCGGTTTAATTTGTTTTGATCAAGGTTATCCCCTTGCCACAAATTTTTATCATTGTGGTTATGTTACTGTCATTTTCTGAAATAAGGTTAAGAAAATGTACTGACCAAGGTAGGTTTGGCAAATGGGAGTCGATTTTGTGAACAGAAGGAAATATGGAAGCAGTTCATAAGAACCTCAACAAGATGATGCTTGGAACACAAGTGACATCACCACCGGCTTGTTGAAGAGGAAAGGAACGAAACAACTTGACTAAATTTTCATTTTTTGTGATTATAATCTAAAAATTTGAGTCGTTTTCTTATGCTTAAACTTCAATTGTGTACCGGATCGTACTTGATAAAAACATGTTTTCTTGAGAGAACATTTTGACTTGTTCATCTTCAGTAGAGCATGTTTAAATAAAGGAGATTCCTGTTTTCTCAAGAGAACTTTCTCATGAAGCAAACAGTGAGTACTTAAGAAAGTTTACTTAACGACGGGCTGTTGTGTTTTGTACTCCTTCATCCTGTTATAAATCATCATAAAGGGAGTTACGATTAATGCACTTTTATGATTAGGTACGGTGTACGCGGGGTTGAAACCTGTAGCACATTGGTCAAACGAGGAATAAACTCTCAACAAATAGATTTGAACATCACTGTGAAGGTAACGGAAACTGGAGACCATCTCCAGTTTCAAAGGCTATACATGTGTAGGCTGGAGATGGACGAATAAGGATTTCAATTCTAATGTAATCAACAATGAACTCAATCCTGCAACTCCAATTATGTATTATACAGAGAACCTATTCTTGCAGCTGAACTGATATGTCAGGTGACTTGAACAATATCTGAAGCTATGAAAATGCCAATCACATGGCAACAATGGATGCACTAGAGCATCAAAAGACCAGCAACGAAGAAAATACTTGAGCAGGGTGAACATTAGGGTTTTATGGAGGAGGGCATACCATCTAAAAGGGCTAATATAGCGTATGAGGGTCCCCCCCACCGCAGGGTTGGGCAAGGGTTGGATGTATGTAACCTCACATACCGTCTACTGAAGGAAAAACTAGATAAAGAGCATATATAGGTCACAGACATTCTGTAGACAGACAGAATGTTACAAAAGATATTATTGCTCAAACATATGCCAATATCTTATAAGCAGAACGAAATCTTTAGTATTTCAACGCTAAGAAATTGAATTGGTCGAAATTTATGAAAAGAACATGTGATTCATCATGCAGGATATCTCTAAACAGAGAATAGGCATTCAATGAGCTAATTAGACCAACATTATACTAATTAGAAAATCAAAGTCACCTGATCGCAAAAAACCGAGCAATGTCAATGTCTAGCACTTAAAGAGTTACAAATATGTAGGACAACTTTGCTGGCTAGAACACAGTATCAGTTAGTTCGATCGATCGATCGATCGAGAGAGAGAGAGAGAGAGAGAGAGAGACTACAGTATCAACTTTTCAATTCATTGCTGTTTGTTTCTAGTTTCTACTCCTTCCTCGAGCATATAGACCTTCAGCCAGGCCGAACTATAGTGAGTCCTAGAGTATCATACAGCTTGAGTCTACTTTTGATTAGACTTTCAATTGCATAGGTAGAGTGGAAAGAATATTCACTACTCAATTAACCATTTTACCCACCTATTTCACATCAAGCATATCAAAGCCCAGTAATCAACGGCCCTGGCGATCAAACCAATGAATCATAGTTGAGATAGTGTGTCACAGTAGTCAAAGAAAGGCCCACATATGAAGGAGCAAAAGTATAACACAAGCATGCTGCGGAACATCAGGCAGCAGAAAAATAAGTGGGATTAAAGACCAAAAAAGCTGACAAATACCCAAGCAAAGGGGAACATTAGAATATGGGAGTCTACTACAGTCACAAGAAGAAAAGATACACAAGGGAGATTCTCTGAATGAAATGGCAAAATAAGAAGAATTGGAAATTGTCATGGATATGGAAGCATTTGTATGGGTAACTATGGTAGCATAGATATAGACTTATGCAGTGGCAGCCAAGGAATTATAGAGAACACAAGAGACTGGAATATTATGGGAACACTGGATTGTATTAACTTCAACTGACTTGTTTTTTCCAATAAGCAGAGTCCTCCCTTTATAGGCGTAAGGAGGGCATACAAACACTGGTGCATACATCACTGATTACATCATAGGAACAGATCCATATACAATTGGTGTCACCAATTATCACATCTGCCAAAGCTAACTGACTACGAAGACTGACATAACCCTTAAATAGTACAAACTTACTAAAGCCTAATGTCAACACCTATTCCTATTATTACATCGTGATAATAATACACATGATTGGAAATTACTATTACCTTTAGGACTTTACACTAGATTACATC
This sequence comes from Rhododendron simsii, assembly GCA_014282245.1. NCBI lineage: Eukaryota > Viridiplantae > Streptophyta > Magnoliopsida > Ericales > Ericaceae > Rhododendron > Rhododendron simsii. The sequence goes on along the minus strand of CM024956.1, from coordinate 9,832,543 downwards.
AACTAGACAGTAAACACTAATAATTTTACACAATTGGGACTCGAGACTGAACAAAAAAATATATCTCAGCAAAGAGAGCACCTTTTTCAGATTGGAGATTCTTTAGTTCACGGTAATCTTGTAAGGTGTGTCGGCACCAAAAATTGAGAACTTTTTGTTTCTAATTTTTTCTTGTAATTCCTGCGACCTCCTTCACTTCTTCTTCTTGTCATCCTCAATCTGTATCGTATTCTTTAACAAAAATACAAAACACTGATGAAGAGCACAACTATGCATCACAGACTTCCGAGCACAAGAACATAGCCAAGAATGAAGATGATGGTATCACCATGATAAAATAAAGCTAATGAGCAACATGTGAAACAAAAACTTACAGCTCTTCAAAACAAAGAAGCTTATTCATTTTAAAAGTTCTACAAAAAGCAAATAGGCAACACAACATTCAGGATTCTAATCAAACTATTCATACCGGAGATAGAGTTTCAACAAAGGGATAAGCAAAACCATTCCTACCACGTTCAATGAAGTCATCTTCCGACAGATTACAAAGCACATCGCATGTCTTCCGATGCAGATTATAAGCAATAATTCTCCCCGGAATAGCTAACACCAGTGTGAAATTCTCTTTTTTCTCTACATCCCCAACACACAACAGTGACAGCACATCAAATTCAAAAGTTGTTTCTATCTCAGAAAATGCAGATATGATGGGTCTAAGATTGACTTGGAAACTCCCCCACAAGGTACCACATAATTCAAGGATTCTGAATCCCAAGACCTTGCGCGAACGAGACTGAATAAGAAACAAGCGGCCACCACATTCTCCAAGATACCTAATCTTGTCCTGACTAAGGATTTTGGGCAGCGGACGGTTTGGAGTCGCTATCATCTCCTCCGTGTCCACATCAAATCTCAAGCAATTCTCATGACCAACCCAATGGATTGCTCCATTCCAATACGCACTTGGTCCATGACACGTATGCTGCGCAAAAACCTTTTTCCAACACCCAGTCCGCGAAAAGAACACATTAATTTCATAAGGTGGGGGAGACAGGTAACTAACCAAGACAACTTTGTAGTGAGGCGGTTTGGAAGGATCGAAGGCCAAGAACGCTCTATGATTAATCCATCTAGCTGAATTCCCAGTAGGTTTAGGAAGCACTCTGTATTTCTGTGTAGAGACATTACAAACAATGTATTGCGCTACGAATTCCTTACCGTCAAAATCTAGATTCTCGCACAACAGTAAGCCGTTGCAGGAGTCTACAATGCTAGTTAAATTCTCGTGGCAGCCAAGGACATCAAAGAAGGGTAGAGACGGTAGATTCTGCTCGCCGTGGAAGGAGACGGATTTGAGTCGGCTTCTGTTGTAGAAGTACAAGCCTGAGATGGGATTGGCCCTAGGGTTTCGGCGAGAGTGGTTTCTTGAGAATTGGGAGTCGGAGATGAGGGAGAGCCAATTCTTGGACACGCACTTGAATCGGATAAGGGATTTCGCCGGCGAACGCAGGAGGATCTCTGTCAGGAGATCGACGCTGCAGCCGATTGCGTTCGCCGCCGGTGGTGGTTCATGGGCATTGTCCGCCGCCGGCGATTGTACCGTCGGAGTAGCGCCGGTGAGCGACTTCTTCCTTTTAGTGGATGCTCTGGTCCTAGTCATTTGGCTTCCGTTGCAGATGAAGCAGGGATTACCGGGGGCATCTGGGAGTCTAATTTGATGGAGACAGAAAACAAAGAAGATAATTTGGTAAATATCACTGATCCCCTCCCGGCCTGTTTGGCTGGGTTTTTAACGCCCCGCATATCCCTTTCCCGGATAAGGAGTCCATGCTCCGCTCTATCTCCAGTGTTTGCGAGAGGAAAAAAGTTCTTCCGATTCTCCTGGAATTGGCGGACGCTGGGATTACTACTCTCCCTCCGCCCAAATTTGTAATGATAGAGGGTATCCCCATCGTTGGATATGCGGCTTTAGTGAAAGATTGTGTTGCCCTTTCTTTTGGTTTTGGCGCTAGGTTTTGGTCATTTTTGTTCATCCCAGTCGAGTTACAGCTCTCTACTACATTGTCTTCCTCCTTCGTCAGGTATTGTGCGATCTCAACTGATTTTGTTTCTCGATTTCTGTTGGTGGTTTCGCGACCGCAATCTGGTTTTCTGTGGTAGTTTCGTGATCTGTTGGTTTAATTTCAGATTTTAGTATATTTGTTGCTCGATTTTCAAATTTTGGCCCTAATTTGTTGCTCGAATTTCAACCCTAATTTGATTTTCCGAAGCTGGTGTGCATCACTAATTTCTGATTTTCCCTAGGTTATATGCCAGATTTGTCGTAATTTTAGATGTGCCTAATTAACCCATATTACCCATTAAATTAATAAAGTGGGGGCAATAAAGTCATTTCACATCTTATCCCATCATATCCTCCCTCCAAATCCCTCTTCCAAAAAAATCATCCAAATACTGGATTACAAACCCACCCATTTTAGGAGGTGGGTCCACCCTACTTACATATCCATCCTCCTTCTACATTCACCCAAAATCATATCCTCCATCCAAACGGGCTGTCAAGATTTCCCTTAGGATCTGTGTTGATTAGGGAGAAAAATATAATGGAAAGTAAAAATAATAGAAAGTGAAGTGAAAGAAAAGAAAAAGAAAATATAATTTATCCATTTGATTAGGATGAAAAATTTGCAAGAAAATAATAGGGAAAATAAAATATCATTATTTGAAAAGGAGAAAAGTTACCCAAATTAGAAAAGAAAAGATGGAGGGAAGAGGATGAAGAGGAAAATTAAAATAATTATTATTGATTTTCTCCGAAAAATAAAATTTCCCAGCATATTTTGTGAGAAAAAAAGTAAGACAAGCTCTCAAGCTTTAGAGAATTGTACGGGAAAATTCACTTCTACCACTTTCTAGAATATTCTTGCTAAGTAAACAAAAAATATATATATATATATATATATATATAGGGGACGGTTCAATGGACACCCTAAAAAAACACCTAAAAAAACACCCTAAATCTTAATCTCACAGTTTTCGATCAAATTTTTATGATCCGAACCGTTCAATGCGTGCAGAATGTGATTTTAAGTATACCCGCGAGAAATTAGCAAAAAAAATGACCGGAAAAGGCTTGATTTGAGCAGTTTTTATTTGAACCATTCAATAAAAAACTGTTCGAAACTGTTTGGATCAAGCCCTTCCCGGTCTTTTTTTTTTGCTGATTTCTCGCGAGTACCCTTAAAATCACGTTCTGATCACATTGAGCGGCTCGGATCGTCAAAATTTGATCGGAAACTATGAGGTGTTTTTTTAGGGTGTCCACGGAACCGCCCCGATATATATATATATATATATATTTTTTTTTTCCTTACATTTTCTACCATTATATCACTAACCAAACGGACCCTTAAGTACTAATGGGCTTGTAGCCCAGTTGGTAACTCCTGGCTCTCCCTTGTGGGAGACCAGGGTTTGAGCTCCACTATGGGCGGTTTGTGGGTTCAGGGTCATGGATAGCCTCTGAACCCCATGTGGACTAACTTGCTAACTTCCCCCACTAACCCTTGCCAATGAATACATTATTGGCACAAAAAAAGACCGTAAGTACAAATTTTCCCTCACAAAGCACCTTCAAAGTACCTCACAATTGCTCGGTTTCAGTTTTAAGGAGGATTTTTTTAGAATAATGGGGAGAGATAGATAAAGAAAAAGCATATAAATAAAAGGTTAATTTTGTAATTTTCAACCACAAGAGGACAAAAGGGGAGTGTGAAAATCAATAACTACATTATTTTTTCAAAAGTAAAAAAATTCTGTCACGAGAGACTAATGATGTAGATAGATTTCATACAAGAAGACACAAAATACAGTGCGGTTATAAAAAAAGGCGAGTATAAAAATTAGACTTACCATAAAAGTTTGATATATTTAGTTCAAAAATGAAGAAAAATACATTTTAAATTTTATTTATGGGGGTTTCCAAAACTCTACTAATTTAGATTCCTTTAAACAAAAAGTAAAATTCCACAAAGACCCCTTTATCTATATATTTTGAACGCAGAGACTCTCTAACTAAAGAATCTCTAATCACAACGCACTCCATAGCTCCCCTCCTTTCTTAATATCTTGAACTGTAACTAATTTTCACTGCTTTTTGCTCAGCTAACTTCCTTTCTTTAGTCCCTAATCGTTGTTTTGTCTACCTGACTGTCATTGTCAAAGACATAACTGTACATCTATTCCATTATAATTTTGTTATGTTTTTGGTCGGCATCTATTCCATCATAATTTTAACCGAACAAATGCGGCCATATCAATGATAAGTTCCAGTTCATCTTAGAATGCCAGCTCATTCGCGGAATCTCACTTGTATATCTTTTCTTCTTCTAGACTAGGGGAGGGTTATCTAAGCTTGCGTACTTCTGGACTTTGTTCTACTATTTGATAGTTGTGAGTTGTGACTAATGAGGTAGTTGGGTGAAATGATTTAGATGCTCAAGGAAGGAGTTGAATAAAATAAGAATACAATTTGAAAACGCTGATGTCGTATTCTTTCTGGCGAAATTGTTTCGTCTGAACATTCAAGGGGCTTAGTGATATTTTTGCTGCCAGGTGACTTGGATTTTCCTCAGTAGTTTATGCTGTCTCAAATTCTCAGCAATTCGTCCAATGCCTATTCCCCTGTTTGAGAAAGCTCCTGCATGAGTGAGCAGAGGTTCTTTTTTCTCATAACACGCCATGAAATTTTATCTAGTCCACCTTCTTAAGGCTAGAATACAATATTCCAGTGTTTCAAATGGCAGTAGCAGTTTCTTTTTTATTTATTTATCACTATTTGCTACATTTCAATATTCTCTTTGCATATGAGAGTAAATCAACGTCAAAACTTTGTGCGATTCTCAAACCTTACTGTTGTTTCTATATACTCGCAAGCACATACCTGATCACGCTCATTTTACTGCCAGAACACGTTTAGACAGCTCATTTGTTGCGTTGCGATGATTATAGTACGTACTTCAGTGATCTGTACCTTTTACTAAGAAATGATGTTCACGAGTTGTTGTTCATCAATTTTGGGTTGCTATATTATCTTTGATTTCTCAGTAGTGTTTCTTTCCTTTTTGTACTTCTTGTTAAGTTAAGCTCATAGGAAATAAAGAAGTTGTCGTTAGTTTTTCCTTGGTCTCTGCTTCACATTAGCCAATTTGTAGGTCAATATCTTTTACATGTCAGATGGAGATACTGGTTTTCGTACAATGTTTGATTATTTGGGTATTGTATTGCGTTGTACTTTGCCTGCTTGGTCAGAGATGGATACGTTTCATTCAGTCGCAAAGAGCTGCATTGACTCTTTACAATCTTGGAATTGGGCTGTAACTCTGAGTTTATTTGGTTTGACATTAGTGAAGTCTTTATCACTGCCTAACAACCGATGAGGGGCTAAGGAATGGCGACCTCTGGAACGATTGAAACAGTTAATGGCACCCTTTGTGAGCTACCTACGGACCCTGGGAAGAGTCCCGGACCATGGAAGCAATCAAAGGAAGATGGTAATCAACCACTGTCCTTTTGTGATGTTCTCATGCAGGTACAACACAAGGGCTCATGCTATCTTGAGATCTCGGAACCAGAGTCTGAAGGATTTGAATCAGATGAGTGGGAAGAAGATGAGCAGTTTACGTTAAGTGATTAATGTAGGCGTTGGTGAATTTCCTATGATGCTTTTATGTCTGGGTTGTCTGCTATAGCAATGTTAACAAGTGAATCGTCTCTTAGTTTCTCGCAGCGGACATGTGTTGATATTTTCAGAGAAAATCATATTTGTCATCTGGGTTCATTGTCATGTTGTAACTTGAACTGGGGAGAAATTCTTCAGTGCCGAGCGGGCACGGTGCCACGTGGTGCCGAGCAAATCTCGGCCGTCCAAACGTATTTTGGACCGCTCAGATCTGTTTGGATAATTTTTAGTGTAAAATTACTCAAACACCCCTTTCAAGCCCAAACAGATCTGGGCCGTCCAAAATACATTTGGACGGCCGAGATCATGCTCAGCACCATGTGGCACCGTATCGGCTCAGCACTGAAGAATTTCTCTGAAATGGGACCAAAAACGAGAGGAAAGGTTTGGAAGGTTAATTTGCAGCCAATAAAATTTCAAAGTAGCACCCGAAGGAAGGACTTCGATATCAGCGCTGATTTTTCTTGGCAGTGGCATTGTACTTCCTAACTAATCATTTTCCGCCAACAGTAAAGCCTCGTGCACAGCAGGTTGTGCACAGCAAGCTTTTTCTCCCGCCTCGGGTCGCAAAAAGATGATTGGAACCGCTCGTTTTGTTCAAAATACGTCGTTTAAGGCCTCTATAAAAAATGAGCTTCGTTCGATACCATTAGAGACGTTAACAAAACACCCAAAATCACTTCAGAACTTAGGCCTAAATTCTGAAGTGATTTTGGGTGTTTTGTTAACGCCTCTAACGGTATCGAATGAAACTCATTTTTTACAGAGGCCTTAAACGACGTATTTTGAACAAAATGAGCGGTTCCGATCATCTTTTTACGACCCGAGGCGGGAGAAAAACCCTGCTGTGCACATAGCACAGCTCTTCCGCCAACAATGCTAGCTATAATTCTTTTACATTATTTTCATTTTTACAAGCGTGGTACTCCAATTGTGCACAAATTGGAATGGAGGCAGTGCGTGTTAGGGTGAACAACATCGGACTCCCGGACCGGACCTAAGTCCGTCCTCACCAATGAACATGACTTTTTCAGTTTTTGTTTTCCTTTGAGCAAAACAAATGATGCGGATCCGACTGGCTGGATATGGTGATGGGCCAAGTTATGGCCTATGGGCTGGGCAAAGCTGGTGTTTCGGAATAGACGAGAAGAGTTGGGGAAAACGAGGGAAAAAGCGCTCTCTCTCTCTCTCTCTCTCCCCCCTCAGTTATGCGAGTTATGCTTGCTTTACTGGCTTCGATCATTGAAATGCTGGGTATTTTTTTTGATCGGAAATGCTGGGTTAATTTATAGAAATTCGAGACGAATCGGATGATCGGACCCCTCGAAAACCAGGGCTTCAACCGACAAACACAACTGTAAGTTCTAATGTCCAAAACCTGGGCTCTCTGGTTTTTTTTTTCCAGTGGTCTCGATACCTTTATTATCGTCTTGTTACAGGAACAATGTCGGACTACATACCAACTGAACTTGTAGATGACATTCTCGTAAGACTGCCCGTAGAATCTCTTATTCGATTCACATCCGTATGCAAATCATGGTACTCTCTCATAACGAGCCCTAGTTTCATCACCAAACACCTCAACCGCAGCAAACCAAACGCCGAAAACTTTCTCCTTAAGACTTGCAACTATGAGAAAAAGAAAGAGCGCTATCTATTGTGCCGTGGCGATAAAAAATTTAGTGATGAGTTCTCTGCACTCGAGCCTCCTTTAAGTACCCCATTTGGGAATAAAAGAATAGTGGGTAGTTGCAATGGTTTGATATGTATGGTCGATCGCAATTTGCCATCGTGTAGGGGTATTATTCTGTGGAATCCATTAATTAGAAAATCATTGACTCTTCCCATGCCCTCTCAGCTGGAAACTCCTCCTTGGTGGTTTGTTTTGGGATTTGGTGCCCACCCCACGACGCAAGAGTACATGTTGGTGTGTATTGTTTTCGAGAATGGGGAGATAGAGCGGCCTTCCAAGGTTGAGCTTTACACCCAAGGCACAGGATCATGGAGATCCATCACTTGTGTTGGTTATCCACATGGCATTGCGGAGTTGTTTTGGTCCCAGGCTTTTGTTAATGGAGCAATACATTGGATTGCATTTGAAAGGAGAGTGGTGGATGGTCTCCTCCCCTGTTCGATAATGGCATTCAATATGGGTTCTCAAGCATTCTCGGTGACGAAGATGCCTGCCGCTCTGGTGCGTTTGGTCAATCAAAACCTAGTGGGCCACTCGATTATGTCATATGGAGAATCACTGGCGGTGTCATGTCATGATGGGGTTTTTTGTTGCATATGGGTGATGAAAGAATATGGAGTTGCAGAATCTTGGGCTAAACTATACGATATTAATCTTCCAATAGGGTTGAGACATATAATAGGATTTAGGAAAAATGGTCAAGTTCTGCTATCGACGAATGACGACCGGCTACTTTGTTACGACTGTGAGACCAAAACCTCGGCAAATCTCATAGATACAGAGAGTTCGGTTACATTTGATGGTGATACTTTCATGGAATCCCTAGTTTTAGTGAAACAAGGAAATGGTAGTTGATTCCTTTGTGATGCTATGCTTCTAAACTCCAAGAGAGCAAACGATAAAGATGAAAGAGCACCAATTTTGAGGAATCCTGGTCCAAGCAAAGATGGCAACAAAATCAAGATATCTTGTTTCCTTGTCAGGAGGAGACTGAGAGTGAATCACAACTCAAAGTCACGTTTGCTCCTGAAATCTCAACGTTTTGACGATGCGCAGGCAAACACAGACAATCCTTTTATTGCTTTAGAATGTAGTGATAACTATGTGATGTGTTGCTGATTATACTAGTTGGGTTATCTGCAACGCATTTGTTAGGAATATAATTGTGCATGTTGTTCTAACTTCTATGCTTGATTTCTCTTACGTTTGTTTTATATGTTAACTTTTACTAGTCAAAACCTGAAGTTCATTTTTTGGTTTCTTGGACTCCGATCTTCTGGTCAGAGTGTGGCTGTCAAATGCCCTATACATGTCACGTCGAGCTAATCTCAAGCTTAACAAGCTGAGCTCTAGTTGGTTGGATCCCTTTTCAAACCAAGTTTGCGAGCAGATTTTACCTTTATTATTAATGAAGGTGCTCAAGCATCTCAATACTTGGCTTCACATCTGTAAGTGTGTCATTGTGTCGTCAACCTTGCTGGTGGAGAAATAAATAATGTCTTCGACCCATGTCCGAGAAGTGTCGCTGACTGTCTTGTCAAAGCAGTACCAAGCGCAAGTACAATGTTAAATTCAATTTCCCGTGTTTCATTGGAGGTTACCTTGTTCTTTATGTGTCATATCTCCAATTTTTATCTACCTCATTTGCAGTTTCACTGTGTTCATTATCATTACATTAGAGATAGTGAGCCACAAGAGCCGATTATTTGTTTCCTAAATTAAATACGGGAGTTGAGGACGATGCACTCTCATCCAATGGTGATACTTCCATGAAATACCTAGTTTTGGTGAAAGGACACGTTGGTGTCTTAGAGTGGTACCCTTCTAGCTCATTGCTAGCTTATTCAGGACTTGGTCAGGTTGATCAGTTTCAGTGGTTGGAGATAGACTTGGAGAATTAACGGCAATCTTAGGATTGTGTATTTTATTTTTGCTAGCGATACGTCGTCATCTCTCTACGAAGGAGATGTTTTGTACTCGCCAAATTTGGCCAAATTATCTCTGTCCCCTTGCTTGTGGTATTTCTGAGAGCACCATTCATGCGTTGAGAGAGTGTACCCTTGCTAGCACAGTTTGGACCAACACGACTTAGAATCAATTCTCACAGGAAAACCCTATTGTTTGGCTACATTACAATTGTCAGTCAAAGTGTATTCACGAGTCGGGTTAGATAGAGTATCCTGTTTCTTTTTTGTCTCTGGACCATTCAGACCAACAGAAATAAACACATATTTGAAAACTAAGTTTTCCAATCCAAGGAAAACCTTTCGACGCATATGCAGTGATGTTTTGGCAAAGGCAAACGAGTGGGCAGGACTTTGTTTTCAAGAAGGAAAAAGGCGAACCAAAACACCTGAAAAATGTTAAATGGAAACAACCACAGGGCAAGCGTATGCTTGACACAGATGGCGTGGTAAAATTGACCACTGGGCGAGCCACCGGCCTCATTCGTCCAAAAATGGGACTTGGCTAACAGGATGTCATAGAAAGATTGGACAGGTTTCCCCAATTGAAGAGGAGCTTTGGGCATTGCGCGATGGCCTAAGCTTGCTAGAAGTTTGAACCTTAAAGGAATTGAAGTGGCAATAGATGCATCAGCTGCTATCGATTTTGCTATGGGAAAATTCTCAGTGCTGCACCATTTTAGTAACGTAATCTCCGATTACAACTTCCTCATGGCGGAGCTGGACATTCCAACAATTAGCCATACTTACCGCGAAGGAAACCAGTGCGCAGATTTGTTGGCCAACCCTTCTGTAAAAGCGATGAAGAGGAGGATTTTGTGATCCTTTGTAACTCTCCACCTAGTTTTCAGTCGAATTAGCTAAGGCCATGATGGGGGTTTGCTAGTAATGCTTGGTGTTTGGCACACTTGTGTTTTATTTGGGGACAAATATTTTCCAGTTACTCTATGAAAGTTCCCTTATGAAATATAGGAGTATTATCATAATGAAAATACTCTGTTTTACGAAGTGAAAAGTCTTACTTGAAAGTTTTTTCCGCAAGAGATGTCTAATGTAGTTACAATAATGGTTAGAATTTTTATTTGTTAATCAAGATGAGCGTAAGCTAGTTTGAAAATACTGAGTTATTTAAAAAAAGAAAAGAAGAAGTCCCTATCTTGACAAAAAAAAAATGTCAAACAAAGTAGGCATAGGCAGTGAAGTAATACATGAATTATTCCTCAGCATATAATAGTGTTGGGTCGTGACCCCGACCTGGAACCCACACCCCCAAGCACAAGCACAAGCACGCAAACACAACCAAGCAGTCAAGCACAAACACGCGAGATGCGAGGAAAAATTCTGTGTATGTATTAATCACAAAACAAATTCAATATACATGAAAAAATCTCTCCGACACTCCACAACCCGGCTGCCATCACTCCTCTCTCTCCCTCACTTTGGTGGCTCTCCGACAGTCTCTCCGGGCATCTCTGAGGAGCCCCGCTCCCCCCCGCTGGGGGAGCCTCAACCGGCTCACAGTCTCACTTGGCCCCCTCTGACTCACTCGGCCCACAGACACACTGTGCACTACTTTGCCTCCGTGGTTAGAGAAGCTCTTGGGGGAAACTGAGCAAATTCTTGTCCAATATGATTTCTCATACTCGAACTCATTCATCTAAAAAAAATTTTACTTTTAACCCATTTTTTTTGGACCTGGGTAGCTATTGTGACCACCTTTTATAAATGGAAAAAGTGCATGGGCTCAATAGTACGATCGCAACCGTTTACATTTTAGAGCTTTCAATGATTATATTGCCATTCATCCCCAAAATACCATTTTAATCGTTCATTGAATTTCCCTTGTTCATTCAACTTTGATTTTCACATAAATGAGCTACTCAAGATGCTATAGAGTTGCGAGTCGATGCGGACCGGTTTATATTTTTGGGCCTAGAATGGAGCCCATTTGAGAGAGCACAACAGCCATCGCAAATCTCATGGCATTGAGACTTCCAAAAAAGTGTCAATGTGATAGATCCCACATGAGAGTCTTAGAAGAAAACTTATTTTTCATGCATCAAACACTTATTTTTCATACATACAACAGATTTTTAGATTTTAATTAGGTATAACTAATATTTAACTGTATATTAAATTTTATTAACGTATTTCATGACACGATAGTGATACTATTCATAAATTAAAAATTAAAAAAAAAGAAAAGAAGAAATATACTCTACCGATCTCGATTTAGATCCTCTCATCTCACTCACCTGGCCTTGGGTCGTTCATCCTCTCTCTCTCTCTCTCTCTCTCTCTCTCTCTCTCTCTCTCAACTGGGTAAGTTTGTGGGTGAACTTTTGAAGTGATCTGCAGATGCATACACGAGGTCGAAATTCTCAAAATTCTAGGGCTTCGATCGATCGTCGCAACTGTAAGTCAATATCTTACTGTAGTACATTGTTTTCTTTCTCAAAATCTAGGGCTTTTACTGTCCTTTCATCCCGACAGCTGTGAATCCTGTCTACTTACCCTATGAACTATTACCCTTTGAACTAGTAATTGAAATTCTGGCAAGACTACCTGTAGTTTCTCTACTTCGATTCAAAAGCGTATGCAAATTGTGGTATTCTCTTATCAAAACCCCTAGTTTCGTCACCAGACACCTCAACCACCGAAAAAACAAGGCTTTCATTAGGTTTTACTACAGAGATGATCAGAAAATGCGCTATTTTATTTTTCAGGACGACGACCAATGTGGTCATGAGTATTCAGAACAAGAGTTCCCGTATGAAGCCCCATCTGCGTATCCCCTGATAGTGGGTAGCTGCAATGGTTTATTATGTATGTGTGATGGTTCTTCCTGGAAAATTCCCGCTATTATTATTTGGAACCCATCAATGAGGAAATTATGCCCCATTCCAGAAATCTTTCATATTTTATAAGTACTTATTTTAAAACTTCTCAAACAAAAATAAGAACCTTTGTTCCACAAAACCCAAATAATAAGCCCTTCTTATTTTTTGACTTGTAGGTTATTTTATGTAATGCCCAAAATGCCCCTACATGGATGGTTGGAGATTAAAGAGGAAACACAAAAACAGACGTCGGTTTCCCTCTTTCATTTTTTTTTCTTTTATTTTTGTTATTGGGTCCTACATTAATCTATCCCGTTTCACTTTACGAAATAACTACTTTTACCAAATAAGGACCTACTTTCAAGCTTAAAAATAATAAATTTACGAATTTAATATTTCCATTTTTTTTTTTTGCAGTGTTTGATAAATCGCATCAAATCTAGCAAATAAGATCCATACACAATATTTTTGATTGTGGAATACAAACTCACTTTTTTCCCGTACATAAGTGACATTAACGTATTCCAGAGGTATTCAAGGCCAACCCACCCTAAGCATTCCCACCTTAACTTCTTTCTCGTCGTCGTCGGTCCCTTTTCATGTTCGTCATTATTTCATCTCGAACCTTTCTCATGTTCGAATCATTTGCACGTAGCGGAAATAGTATGTCCTTAGCGGCCTCCATATGGGCGTATCGGGGATCAATGTCCGGAATATCATCGTGATTGTAGTTTTCGTCATCACACAAAGCTTCTTGAAACTCTTTGTCGTCCGGACAATTGCGGATTATGAAGTTGTGTATGCCCATGGAAGCCAGAACATACTTCTTGTGGAGCGCCAATGGATAATATGTTGGAATTTTCATTATCCGTCACCGATTTTTCCATATCCCAAACGTTCACTCAATGACGGATCGAAGCGACGAGTGCCACCTATTAAAGTATTCGTAGTCTCCCAAGTGTCGTCTCACTCCTCTCTGAAATCCTCCAGGTGTTACATGTGCCCTTTGTACGGTGCCAAGTATCCTTTTGCATTAGGGTAGCCACCGTCCACTATAGTACTTGCCTGAAAACCGAAAAGAAAGAAAAATGAATACAACTAGTTCGTAAGTGCATATTTATTTGAAATGATGAAACTTCAACTAACAACATTTTTAACTTCCGGTGGATGCGGAAACTTTTTCTTGCCTTTACCATGAACACATTCCTTGAAAATTAAATAATCATGCATCGATCCTTCCCACCCCGGCGAGGCAAATGTGAAGCATAGATCAAAGTCGCACACGGCCATAATGTTCGTAGTGTGGCCCCCTTTACGTCCCCGGAATTTTTTTGCATCCTTCGGTTGAGGCTTGCAAAACACATGAGTACCATCCATAGCCCCAATGCAATCCTGTAAACGATTTCCGTAACACATTTGGTTACATGCCAAAGTCAGTAACAATTTTTATATTTTCCATTTAACGATTGAAGGCAAAATTTTAAAAATGCTTCGTACCTTGAAATGTCTATACTGAGGTCTAACTTGCAAGTAAGGATGTGGGTCATTGTAATCCCTTTTTGGCTTTATTTCGTCCGCTGCCAATTTTAACATACATTTTAGGACTTTGTTGATCTGCCTCGAACAAGTAGCTTGCCCACGTTGGAATTGTTCCTAGATCTGTTTAAGGGTCTGTCTACGCAAAAAGGACAAAAACATTGCAAGGCTCTCAATTACGCCGACCGCACGTTTTGTTCCTGTGTGGAAGCCGTATTTGTTAATCATTTCATTGCATAGCATTCCGAACACTTCCTTTTTCACCCTGAAGACTTCAGGACATTTTCTAGGATTCTCGGAATTTAATGCGGACATCACCCACTCCAAACCGTTGTTGGCCGACGTAAGGTAAGGTATCTTCTGTTTTTTATTTGGGCGGTTTTCATCGACTTTCTCCATTAGCATTTGTATGACATACAAGTCTCGTTGATGCACGGCATTTATGAAGTCATTGTTTTTAATGCCCTCCTCCTCATCTGATTCCTCTTCGTCATCCGACTCCTCATCTGATTCCTCTTCGTTCTCCTCCTCCTCATCCAATTCCTCCTCCTCATCCGATTCCTTTTCGTTATCCTCCTCATCCGATTCATTAACCTCCTCCGCAACCAAACATGTATTACCCATGGGATATGCTTCGTCTGAGTGCATTTGTGAAGTTGAAGGTGTGTCCCTATTACAAGTTGCGTATCTCGTTCCATCATATTCACCCTCATATTGCCTCTCTTCGTTACGAACCCGAGCCCATTGATTCGATGTTCCTTCAAGGGATGTTCTACCTTTTGATCCCCCCATTCTGGCCCGCCATTCCAAAACCCATCCCATGTCGGTGCATTTGATGGTTGAGAGAAGTTCGATGTGTTTTGTACAAATGTAGGAGCAACCCATACCAAACCCCCTGATTTTCATTGGACAAGTCAGTGGGGTTTTGCAATGACAACCGTTCAATCTCATTAACTTCACAAATGCACTCAAACAAAGCATATCCCATGGGTAATACACGTTTGGTTGCGGAGGAGGTTAATGAAGCGGAATCGGATGAGGAGGATAACGAAGAGGAACGGATGAGGAGGAGGATATCGAAGAGGAATCAGATGAGGAGGAGGAGAACGAAGTGAATCAGATGAGGAGGAGGGCATTAAAAACAATGACTTCATAAATGCCGTGCATCAACATGACTTGTATGTCATACAAATGCTAGTGGAGGAAGTCGATGAAAACCGCCCGAATAAAAAACAAAAGATTGATACCGTACCTTACGTCGGCCAACAACAGTTTGGAGTGGGTGATGTCCGCATTAAATTCCGAGAATCCTAGAAAATGTCCTGAAGTCTTCAGGGTGAAAAAGGAAGTGTTCGGAATGCTATGCAATGAAATGATTAACAAATACGACTTCCACATAGGAACAAAACGTGCGGTCGGCGTAATTGAGAGCCTTGCAATGTTTTTGTCCTTTTTGCGTGGACAGACCCTTAAACAGATCCAAGAACAATTCCAACGTGAGCAAGCTACTTGTTCGAGGCAGATCAACAAAGTCCTAAAATGTATGTTAAAATTGGCAGCGGACGAAATAAAGCCAAAAAGGAATTACAATGACCCACATCCTTACTTGCAAGTTAGACCTCAGTATAGACATTTCAAGGTACGAAGCATTTTTAAAATTTTGTCTTCAATCGTTAAATGGAAAACATAAAAATTGTTATTGACTTTGGCATGTAACCAAATGTGTTACGGAAATCGTTTACAGGATTGTATTGGGGCTATGGATGGTACTCATGTATTTTGCAAGCCTCAACCGAAGGATGCGAAAAAATTCTGGGGACGTAAGGGGGACCACACTACGAACATTATAGTCGTGTGCGACTTTGATCTATGCTTCACATTTGCCTCGCCGGGGTGGGAAGGATTGATGCATGATTATTTAATTTT
This sequence comes from Rhododendron simsii, assembly GCA_014282245.1. Lineage (NCBI taxonomy): Eukaryota > Viridiplantae > Streptophyta > Magnoliopsida > Ericales > Ericaceae > Rhododendron > Rhododendron simsii. The sequence continues at coordinate 9,816,844 of CM024956.1, read as the reverse complement.
CAAGGAATGTGTTCATGATAAAGGCAAGAAAAAGTTTCTACATCCACCGGAAGGTAAAAATGTTGTTAGTTGAAGTTTTATCATTTCAAATAAATATGCACTTACGAACTAGTTGTATTCATTTTTCTTTCTTTTCGGTTTTCAGGCAAGTACTATTTAGTGGACGGTGGCTACCCTAATGCAAAAGGATACTTGGCACCGTACAAAGGGCACATGTAACACCTAGAGGATTTCAGGCGAGGAGTGAGACGACACTTGGGCGACTACGAATACTTTAATAGGTGGCACTCGTCTCTTTGATCTGTCATTGAGCGAACGTTTGAGATATGAAAAAATCGGTGGCGGATAATGAAAATTCCAACATATTATCCATTGGCGCTCCACAAGAAGTATGTTCTGGCTTCCATGGGCATACACAACTTCATAATCCGCAATTGTCCGGACGACGAAGAGTTTCAAGAAGCTTTGCGTGATGACGAAAACTACAATCACGATGATATTCCGGACATTGATCCCCGATACGCCCAAATGGAGGCCGCTGAGGACATACTATTTCCGCTACATGCAAATGATTCAAACATGAGAAAGGTTCGAGATAAAATAATGACGAACATGAAAAGGGACCGACGACGACGAGAAAGAGGTGGGAATGCTTAGGGTGGGTTGGCCTTGAATACCTCTGGAATACGTTAATGTTACTTATGTACGGGAAAAAAGTGGGTTTGTATTCCATAATCAAAATATTGTGTATGGATCTTATTTGCTAGATTTTGCACTGCAAAAAAAAATGGAAATATTAAATTCGTAAATCCATTATTTTTAAGCTTAAAAGTAGGTCCTTATTTGGTAAAAGTAGTTATTTCGTAAAGTGAAACGGGATAGATTAATGAAGAATCCAATAACAAAAATAAAAGGAAAAAAAAAATGGAGGGAAACCAACGTCTGTTTTTGTGTTTCCTCTTTAATCTCCAACCATCCATGTAGGGGCATTTTGGGCATTACATAAAATAACCTACATGTCAAACAATAAGAAGGGCTTATTATTTGGGTTTTGTGGAACAAAGGTTCTTATTTTTGTTTGAAAAATTTCAAAATAAGTACTTATGAAATAAGAAGGTTTCTGGAACGGGACCTAACTCTTCCTGAACCTCCATCCGCGGGAATGTGTGTTCTTGGATTTGGTGCTCATGAGTTCAAGGTGGTAAGAATTGTGTTTCAAACATATCCATGTCAGCACGAATTTCAACCGCATGTTGAGCTTTACACGCAAGGCACGGGAACTTGGTGATGGTTAGGTTCGACCTTTCCTCTCTACTGTTTCATCCCATATAAGGCGTCGCAAGCTTTTGTTAATGGAGCTGTTAATTTGATTGCTGCGGATCCACGTGTGTCTGTTGGTTGTCGACATTTGATAGTGTCGTTCGATATGAGTGCAGAAACATTCTCTGCAATGATGTTACCACTTGCTCTGGCTGATCGGGAACCAATATCCCTATCAGTTACATTGTTTCGGGAATCATTGGCTATGTTATGTGGCCAGCAAAGGGACAAGGATGACTGCTGCATTTGGGTGATGAAAGAATACGGAGTCCCAGAATCTTGGACCAAACTATTCAGCTTTAAATTGGATCAGCCAGTATTTCCCCAAAGAACATTGGGGTTTGTGAAACATAATGAGGTTCTTGTATTGACAATGAACAACTGATTGCTTTCTTATGACATTGGAACCAAAGCATTGGTAGATACATGAATTAGGGGGTGGCCAGTCTCATTTCATTTTGAGCCTTTCGTGGAATCCCTTGTTTTAGTGGAAAACAAAAATGGTGCCGTGGACGGGCAGCTGAACCCGTTGTGATCTGGGTTGGAACTTCCAAGAGAGGAGGGGATAGTGTCAAAGAGTAGCATCTATAAGGAATGAGAATGAACTCCAGCCAGGGTTTGAGAACATTATCTCTTTTTTTGAAGCTGTGTATCTCTCCTTTTTAAAATGTATGTGTTATATATTTGGGTGAAAATCACATCTATGTATGAAACTTGAATCTCAACATTGCCATCCCGTTTCAGCGTTGTTGCCGAGAAACGTGATTTCAATAGTTTACAAGAAGAAGATCTAACGACGAACTTACCTGCCAATGGCCGTGAACCAGTCCGTTGTGGTCTTCTTCTTCGAGGAATACGCGATCGAGATTAATCTTCAAATAAGACATGGAGGGAGAGATGAGAGAGATGGGCTCTGTGATCGGTGCAAATCAGACATGGAGTGAGAGATGTGAGAGAGAGAGGCTTTACGATGAGATTTCGATGTGTTGCAGAGAGAGACGCAGACGAAGAGAACGAGATGTGCAAGTTGGGTACATTTGTTAAATGAGGGAATTATTATCTGGGGCAAAGTACGGATTACCTCCCTGAGGTTTACACGTTTGGCAGATGACCCCCCTCAGGTTCATTAATGATCACATTGCCTCCCTATGGTTTTGGAGTAATGTGCAACCGTTAGGTTTTCCATCTAAATTAACGGAAAGTAGGGTACACGCGCATTTTTTGTCCGTGGGTGAAAAAATAATAATAGGTAAAAGTCAAAATCAATTGTAAAAGGACTATAGTATCCTTTTCCTCATCTTCTTCCTTAAACAACCCACCCCCCTCTCTCTCTCCTGTAGCTGCCATGGAAGAAGAAAGCAGCAGCAGTTGCTACCAAAGGCCTCAAACCCTCCCACTACCGACAATCCAACCCCACTCCCACACCCACCAAGTCCAACTCCATCAATGCGCACCTCGAGCTCAAAACCGAGTCTGACTCCACCTTCTCCCACCACCTCACCTACCTCAGGTCCATTGTCAGCTCCCTCGAAAACACCCGCCGCCACGGCCTCAAGTCGTTGCTCACCCGCTGGGTCACCACCCACGAGATCTCTCGGGTCGCCGGGTCGACCGAGTCCCAAATTCAGGCCTGGATTGACCGCAGGTGTATCAAGAACCTTGCTCGAGCCGGTTTATTTCGCCACAGAGGAACTCCAGCCGGTCAATTTGGCGAGCCATCGGCAACATCGAAACAGAATTCCCAGTCCATGCCTGACGATGCACCTGTGACCCTATACTTTATATACATACAGAGTATACAATTCTTTTTTTAGGTAAATCGAAAATTTACAAAATATACAATTATCTGTGCATGTGGTAGGTATATACAAAGTACAATCGGAAATTTACAAAATTCCCGGCCCTAAATCTCCATAGCTATCTCTCTCTTCCTCCCTCTCCCTATGTCAATGTGTTAAAAAGGAGAGTCAGAGCCTTTTATTTAAGAAAGGGCAGTATGGTCTTTTTACCTTTACTGTTAACAGAGTTAGGTATTGCACATTACTCCAAAACCACAAGGGGGCGATGTGATCATTAATGAACCTGAGGGGGGTCATCTGCCAAACGTGCAAACCTCAGGGAGGTAATCCGTACTTTGCCCTATTATCTGATGTGGGGTGCACACGGGAAGCACATGACGTGCTTTGGAATGAACAGCTGGGATGAAAAAAAGGCTCAAGTGTTATATATCGGTTCGGTTCATTTCAGTCTTTTTCACCCAGAAATCGAACCAAATAGAACCTTCAATTTTTTTTTAGAATTTGAAACCGAACCCAACTGACTTACAACTAAAACCGACTGAAATTGTAAAAAAATCATCGGTTCAATCGGTTGGTTTTTCGGTTAAATTTTTCATACCTGCATGGCATTGAGACTTCCAACTCTTTCCCTTCTCAACAGATCATAAAAAGGGAAAATCCTCCCCTTCCCTCACCCCCGAAATACTTCATCATTTACTAAGCTGTCACGGGCAGAGTTGTTAAAAATCTATGCTTCGAAATACGTATCTTATGATTTGTTACGCCTCCTTCTAAAAACTACACCCATCTCACTTTGTAATGGAAATTCTACCATATGATGACGTATCATACGTACGATACATTTGCATATTCCAATTCAGTATGTATCCCACAATTATTTTTTGGAAAATGTCATACCATATTCTGAGAATAGGACTCCAATCGTGTTCTAAATTGTTATGGCAACATTCAAACCAATTAAAGAAAACGAAAACTCAACCAAAAGGAAAGGAAGAATGTATTTTGATCAAGTTTTGCATGAATCAAATAAAGGCTCTTCTTCTATTCCCATAAGCAATAACCAAAAAAGTGTCAATGTGATAGATCCCACTTGAGAGACTTGGAAGAAAACTTATTTTTCATGCATCAAAAACTTATTTTTCATTAGAAGTGCTACAATACACCGCCCTTATGAAACACACTAAAATGTTATGATTTCAAAAATATTATGAATCTATTGCTAAAAAGTTACAAATCATATTGATGAAAAATTACGAATTTTTAGTATAAAAGTTACGATTAGAAATAAAATGTTATAAATGACCGATCCCACAAGTAATTTTTATGAGGTGACATAATATGAACCACACAATATGTGCATATGGTACACACCTTAAAGGATGGTGTATTAAAGACTTTTCCATTTTTCATATATACAACAGATTTTTAGATTTTAATTAGGTATAACTAACATTTAACTGTATATTAAATTTTATTAACTTATTTTATGATACACGATAGTGATACTATTCATAAATTAAAAATAAAAAAAAGAAAGGAAGAAATATACTCTCCCTATCTCGATTTAGATCCTCTCAACTCACTCACCTGGCCTTGGGTTCACCCTCACCTTCTCTCTCTCTCTCTCTCTCTCTCTCTCTCTCTCTCTCAACCGGGTAAATTTGTGGGTGAACTTTTGAAGTGATCTGCAGATGCATACACGAGGTTGAAATTCCCAAAAACTGGGACTTCGATCGATCGTCGTAACTGTAAGTCAATATCTTATTTTGTTTTCTTTCTCAAAATCTAGGGCTTTTACAGTCCCTTCATCCCGACAGCTGTGAATCCTGTATCAGTCTTCTTCTAAGGACAATGTCAGACTACATACCCTATGAACTATTACCCTTTGAACTAGTAATTGAAATCCTGGCAAGACTACCCGTAGTTTCTCTGCTTCGATTCAAAAGCGTATGCAAATCGTGGTATTCTCTTATCAAAAGCCCTAGTTTCGTCACCAAACACCTCAACCACCGCAAAAACAAGCACATTGGGATTTACTACAGAGATTATCAGAAAGAGTGCTATTTTATTTGTCGAGACGATGACCAATGTGGTCATGAGTATTCAGAACTAGAGTTCCCGTATAAAGCCCCATCTGCGGATTTCATGATAGCGGGTAGCTGCAATGGTTTATTATGTATGTGGGAGGATTCTTCCTGGGATAAATCCGCTATTATTGTTTGGAACCCATCAATGAGGAAATTAGTAACTCTTCCTAAGCCTCCATTGGCGAGAATGTGTGTTCTTGGATTTGGTGCCCACCCCACAACTCATGAGTACAAGGTGGTAAGAATTGTGTATCAAACGTATCCATATCAGCATGAACTTCAACCTTATGTTGAGCTTTACACTCAAGGCACAGGATCCTGGAGAGGGTTAGGTTCAACTTTTCCTCTGTACTGTTTCATTGACATCACACATAAGGCGTCACAAGCTTTCGTTGGTGGAGCTGTAAATTGGATTGCTGAGGATCCACGTGTGTCTGTTGGTTGTCGACGTTTAATTGTGACATTCGATATGAGTACAGAAACATTCTCTGCGATGATACTCCCATCTGCTCTGGCCGATCGGGAACGACGATCCTTATCAGTTACATTGTTTCGGGAATCATTGGCTATGTTATGTGGCCAGCAAAGGGACAAGGATGACTGCTGCATTTGGGTGATGAAAGAATATGGAGTCCCAGAATCTTGGACCAAACTATTCAGCTTTAGATTGGATTGGCCAGTATATCCCAAAAGAACATTGGGGTTTATGAAACATAATGAGGTTCTTGTATCAACGATAGACAACCGATTGCTTTCTTATGACATTGGAACCAAAGCATCGGTAGATACCGGAATTAGGGGGCATCCAAGCTCATTTCATTTTGAGCCTTTTGTTGAATCCCTTGTTTTAGTGGAAAACAAAAATGGTATCGTGGATGGCAGTTGAACCCGTTGTGATGCTGGGCTTGGAACTTCCAAGAGAGGAGGGGATAGTGTCAAAGAGTAGCATCTATAAGGAATGAAAGTGAACTCAAACCAGGGTTTGAGAACGTAATCTCTTTTTTTGAAGCAATGAATGTCTCTCCTTTTTTAAATATCTGTGTTATATATTTGGGTGTAAATTGCATCTATGTATGAAACTTGAATCTCAACATTGCCATCCCGTTTCAGCATTGTTCTGAAACGGCACTAAGTGGGAGGTGACTTTTGTGCATTTTTACCCATCAACGCATTACATTCGACTGTCAAATTTTTCGCATCTTAAGTCATTCTCGTGGCCAGCTAATCTGGAAATAGGAATAAGTCACCTTCTTCTCAACATCCTTAATGGTTCACCACCATCTTTATGTACATCGTCATCAACTGTTGAACACTGGCCCATATCTCTGAGTTGGAGCCTTGGAGGATAATAAGAATCTGTCAGCTATGTCCATTACTGCTGCTTCTCTATTACATAATGTAGGAGTGTTTTGGTTTGATGAGATTCATAGATGAAAAGCTGATTGCTAAATCTGCTTTCATTTTTTGTACCCAGCGTAATTTCTAGTCTTCGCGTCGGTATTATGATTCTTTAACATTGTTGCCGAGAAATTTGATTTCAATAGATTACCTCTATATACTGGTAATTCTTGTTGTGTAGCTTCAAGGTCTGCGAACCCCTTCCCTGTGCTGATTTTGAGCTTGTTATTTACATTGAAGAGGCTGCCCAGGTATGTATTTCTTTATAGAGAAAGTCTGAAGCCTGAAGGCAAGCTATGTGTCTAGCTCATTGCTGCTCATTCAGGGTTTGGCCAAGTTCAGTTTCATATCCGTTCGCTTTCAGGCTATAAATATATTGCGGAAGTGGTTTTCAGACACTCCTTTTTACAATCCGAACTCCTCTTCTTTTTTTTTCATCCACATGAATTTACTATATTGCCCATTTTCAACACACTTTTCCACACATCCATAGATAGTATTGTAAATTCATGAGAATAAACACAAAAAAGAGAGTGTGGATTTTTAAAAAGGGTGTGTGAAAAGCACTTTCCATAAATTAGGTCGAAGTTATGCATAGCGTTTTTTTTTTGGAAAGTAAATTTTATTTCACCAAAATTGCGCAAGAACACTTGTGTCTTATTGGGTCGAAGTTATGCTTAGCGTTTGAAACGCTTGTGCTTCCCTATACCAGGAACATTGTCACAATGAAAATATTCTTTGCACGAAGCGAAAAATCTTGCATACTAATTAAGAAAAGACTACAATACACACCTCTTAAAAGGGTGTATCATATGCACCTATTTTATGATTCATTCATAACATTTTATGATTTTAGTGTGTTTCGTAACTTTTGTTCTAGAATTCATAACCTTTCAGCAGTACGATTCGTAACATTTTCATTATGATTCATAACATTTTGGTGTATCTCGTATTCTTTATACAATTCATAACTTTCTAGCAATACGATTCGTAACATTTTGTCTATAATTCATAACATTTTAAGGGTGTATATGATATACACCCAAATAAAGGGTGTATATTATAGACTTTCCCTACTAATTAAAGTTTTTTTCACATGCCCAGAAATATAGTTACAATAATAAGGTTTAGGCTTTTTAATTGTTAGTCCATTGGTCTGGACATCCCGAGTCATATGGCTTTACTCAATTTGATTCTCCTACTCCAACTCATGAGGTTGGACACGGGGCGGCTACCGTGCCCCGCCATTGAGCAAAAAAAGAGCACCACTAAGAGCTCTTTTTTTGCTCCTATCTAACCGTTCACTTGGTAGAGCATTCGAGAATCATACATGCCCTTCATTTTCTCGTTACACGTTCACTTTGTAGAGCATTTGAGAATCATACATGCCCTTCATTTTCTCGTTGCAATTTTAATTCATTCATTTGGTTTTTCGTGTCCGTTTGACTGGAATTTTATAGATACGAGCCACTGGGCAGCTACTTCGTACTTTATCTCATCCCTTGACTCTCTCTGGTTTATTTTTTTGGGTCTAAAATGGAGTCCATTTGGGAGAGCACGACAGCCGGCCTTCCTACTGTTACTGGTTTTTTTTTTTTTTTTTTTTTGTATTATGAATTTTTTTCCAGGTTGTTTTCCTTATATTTTCGGACCGATAGTGTCCTTTGTACTTTTTTATTATTGTTATAAATGCAATATATTTGTGCTCCTTAAAAAAAACAGCCGGCCCACATCTCATATAACAATGACTATACAGAGTGGTTCCGGAGACATCTAAAAAAACATCTAAAAACCACTTCAAATCTCAATCTATCTATCTATCTATGTGTGTGTGTATTCCTCTCCTTCTCCTTCTCCTTCTCCTTACACCCCAAATCTTGGTATTATTTGGAAGTAACGTGCTAACATAACATCATATGCTCACACTCTCAATTCTCGTCCTTGCAAATTTTAGTATGCTACAAATGTTTTTGAAAAACTTGTTCATCTAGGCATATTTTGAGACTTGCGTTACTAGATATAAGGCAATAAACAAGCCAAACAAGTAGATCAGTTAGTTCTTTTTTTCGAGTAGCTTGAATTTTTTTATATATCATAAACTTCAGAAGCTTAACGAGCTTCAAAAAGGTATTTAAGCTTGAGTTATTTATCCAATAGGTTGATCTTAAACGAGCTTTGAATGAACAAACACAAGCTCAAATGGGTACAAAAAAAACTTATCCAGAAAGTATCCCGAAAACAGCAATCAATGGTTGAGATTCACTTTGATGTGTGTGACATAATCATCAAAGTGAATTTCAACCATTGATTGCTGCTTTCGGGATACTTTCTGGATAAGTTTTCTTTGTACCTAGCATTTCTGAACTCAAAATTGAGTTAGCTTTCGTTTGTTTATCAGCCTAATTAAATGGAGTAAGATCTAAGGTCACGGGGACCCTTCAGTTACCCTACGGATGGGCTGCGGCCTGAGTTGTTTATGCGGTTATATAGAGAAGAAAGGCCCAAGTCAGCCAACTATATTTAAGGGGCCGGCTATTCGCAGCCACGTTTTTACTCCTGTACCCCATTACTTCACATAGCCCATTTCCAAAATTTTAAAAAAGAAAATTTTCTCCATGTACCCCATTAAATGTACCTGATTTTCCCATTATACCCTTCTCTCTAAAAAAATTACACTTTCGGTAAATTGCTGTTGAAAACAAAATTATATTTCGGTAAGGTCATGTCGACAATATGCTGAATCTTCGGTAACCAACTGCCGAATTATGTATACGAAAATCATACATATAATTTCACCAAGTACCTATTGAAAATAAGATTATATTTCGGTAATAGCACGTCAAAAATATGTTCAAATTTCAGTAAACAACTGCCGAAACAGTAATATATATATATTTCGGTTACTAATTGTTAAAAAATACTTATATTTCGGTAACTGCACGTTGAAAATATGTTCAAACTTCGGTAAACAACAGTCGAACTATCTATATAAGGGAAAATCGTACATACATTTCGGTAAATTGTTGTTGAAAAAAAAGGGAAAAATTCAAAATACCCCCCAACCTATACACCCAAATTCAATTAGACTCCCAACCTTTTAAAAACTTCAATTTTACTCCCAACGTTATATTCCGTTATCAAAATGCCCCCTTCCGTTCAAATTACTAACGGATTCCGTTAAAGGCTCCGTTAAATAGTATTTTGATCGAATTTCGATGATCCGAGCCGCTCAATGTGTTCAAAACGTGATTTTAAGGGTACTCGCGAGATATCAGCAAAAAAAATGATCGGGAAGGGCTTCATCTGAATAGTTTTTTATTGAACCATTCAATAAAAAACTGTTCAGATGAAGCCTTTCCGATCATTTTTTTTTTCTGATTTCTCGCAAGTACCCTTAAAATCACATTCTAATCACATTGAGCGGCTCGGATCATCAAAATTTGATCGGAAAAGGGGAGGTACAAACCGAAGCAAAATTCGGACGTCCGTACTTGAATAAAATCAGGATCGATCCACATCTCCCCTTTTCCAATCGAATTTTGATGATCCGAGCCGCTCAATGTGTTTAAAACGCAATTTTAAGGGTACCTTCAAGAAATCAACAAAAAAAATGACCGGGAAGGGCTTCATCTGAACAATTTTTTATTGAATAGTTCAATAAAAAACTGTTCAGATGAAGCCCTTCCCGGTCATTTTTTTTGTTGATTTCTTGCAAGTACCCTTAAAATCACGTTTTAAACACATTGAGCGGCTCGGATCATCGAAATTCGATCAAAATACTATTTAACTGAGCCTTTAACGGAATCCGTTAGTAATTTGGACGGAAGGGGGCATTTTGATAACGGAATATAACGTTGGGAGTAAAATTGAAGTTTTTAAAAGGTTGGGAGTCTAATTGAATTTGGGTGTATAGGTTGGGGGGTATTTTGAATTTTTCCCGAAAAAAAAATTATATTTCGGTATTTGGATGTTGAAAATGTATATCAATTTCGGTAATTGGATACTGAAAATGGTAATATCTTACAGTGGATAGCTACCGAAATTACAGTGACTATTCTATTTCGAACCAGAAACGTCGAAACCCTCGAAAAACTGGGTTTTATAAACCCAGATGCCTCAACAACAAAGCAGAGGTTATTGTAAATCGAAAAACTTATCTCCTCTCGCAGTTTCAAACAAACAATGTCCATCACAGTATCTTTCTTGTCCTCTGCCACCAAATGGTTGCCAATAGAATTTGATTCAATTTCAAAATCTAATCCTAAAAGTGGGTCAAAAAATGGATCAATGGAAGGACTTGAACCTTCCATTGATACAATATTTGGTCCTTGCTCCTCCTCCATTAGAAAATTTGAGAGCGAGGAGAAAAGAGAATGAAGATTTAGATAGAGAGGAGAAGAAAAGATGAAGAACAATGTCTTTGTTCTTGTCTGTCTTTTTTTTTGGTTTTCGTCTGTTTTTTTCTTTTCACAGGGGGAGTGATGATGATTCTTATTTTCGGGGGGAAGATTTTGGGGGGGGGGGGGGGGAGGGGGGTGGTGGATAATTTAGGGGTTTTGGTCATAAGGGCATAGAAGTCATTTTATGTATATGTATAAGGTTAAGTAGGTCATTTTATATTAAGGGCTCATGTTGTAATTAGTTGGAAATTTTTAATGGGGTACGGGAGAAAAAACGTGGCTGCGAATAGCCGGGCCCATATTTAAAACCAGAAAAAAAATAAGGGTTATTTGCAAGGACACCCCTTTAACTATCACGTTTTGTCAACATGACCCCCTCATGTTTAAAACTCATCAACCTCACCCCCTTATCTATCCAAACTCATCAACTACACCCCTTCCGTCCAATTCTGTTAAGAAATGTTAACGTTTTGGACGGAAAAAAGGTATTTTGGACGGAAAAAAATAATTTAACCCTAAAATGCCCTCTCCCATCTGTTCTCCTCTCCTCCACCACCCATTTCTTATCCTTTCCAAACTCCAAACCAAACCCAAACCCAGATGTACCCAAAATCGAAGACGGTCGTCTGCCCCAAACCCAGTTTCCGACTTCCACGCGCCGCCTTCAATAGGCGCGTAAAGCTTACCCCGGAGGTTTCGAACGACGTTCCGACCGGATCCTGAATCGTCTTGACGAGACGAACAAGACCCTATGATCCAAACTTTCTTATGATATCTCGTTCACTGATCAACCTTGGAGCCACTATGGCCTTCGCCCGCCGCCGCTCAAATCGACCGTACGAACTCCTTTGATGACTAAACTCAACCACATCACCACCAACGTGATCATCTCAGTGAGGCGCACCTAGTCCACTGATCAAAATCGATTTTCTAGAATCTTCGATTTTGACCAGATCTGAAACTGGAATAGTGGATGTTCTGTGTTTGATGGGGCAAAGAGGTTGAAATTGATATTGGGGTCGAACAACTCATCTCTGAACCTGGAACCAATGAACAGCTTCGTCCAGTTGGCATTCAACACGGAAGTCGAGGGCATGGGCAAGATCGTCATGAACGGGTTCAAGCCGGAGTTGGTACCGGTCTACACCGAGTTGGCCAACGAGTTTGTCGTGTTCGACCGGTGGTTCGCGTTCGTCCCTGCGTCGACCCAGCCCAATCGGTTCTACGTTCACTCGGCCACCTCCACTGCGTCTCCGGCAACGGCAGAGAAGATTTAATCAGTGGGTTTCCTTAAAAAATCATATTTGATTCTTTGGACGAGAATGGCTTCAGCTTCGGGATTTCAACAGAAAAGAGGGGAGGTGAGAGTGGTGGTGGGTTGGAGATCAGAGAGTGAGAGACGAGTTTTTGCTAATATTTTGTTTCTTTTTCTAAAAAAACGTAGGTAATTTTAATTAACATTTTTAACATAACAAGGGTATCTTAGTCTTTTCTCTTGTTTCCGTCCAAAATTGTAACGGATTTGGACAGAGGGGGTGATGTTGCTTAGTTTTGATAGTTGAGGGGATGATGTTGATGAGTTTTAAACATGAGGGGGTCATGTTGACAAAACGTGATAGTTAAAGGGGTGTCCTTGCAAATAACCCAAAAAATAAAATAAAACCCTGATTCACGGTTCCAAATTCTCAAAATCTAGGGTTTCGGTCGATCATCACAACTGCAAGTTCATCTCAGATTTTGTTTTCTTTATCAAAATCTAGGGCTTTTTCTTACAGTCCCTTAAACCCAACAGCTGTGAATAAGTAACCTCTATCAGTCTTCTTCTTAGAACAATATCAGATGCCCTATGAACGTTTACCGTTCGAACTAGTAATTGAAATCCTTGCTAGACTACCAGTAGTTTCTCTGCTTCGATTCAAATCCGTTTGCAAAACATGGTATTCTCTCGTCACAAGCCCTAGTTTCGTCACCAAACACCTCAACCACAGCAAAACCAAGCTTTTCATGAGGCTTTACGACGTCAATGATGGGAAAGAACGCTATGCAATTTGTCAATATGATGAACAATTTGGTGATGAGGGTTCAGAACTAGATTTCCCATTTAAAGCGGACGTCAGTTTAATGATGGTGGGCAGCTGCAATGGTTTATTATGTATGTGGGAGATTTCTTGCACTCGAAAATGCCGTATTATTGTTTGGAACCCATCAATTAGGAAGTCAGTAATTCTTGCTGCACCTGGAATCGCGGGGATGCTTGTTGTTCTTGGATTTGGTGCCCACCCGACTACTCACGAGTACAAGTTGGTAAGGATTGTGTATCAGAAGTATCCATATCAGCACGAATTTCAGCTGCTGGTCGAGCTTTACACACAGGGAACGGGATCCTGGAGAGGATTAGGTAATGCTTTTCCTTGCTACTGTATCATCTATTCTGCGGCGTCGCAAGCTTTTGTTAATGGTGCTGTAAATTGGATCTCTAAGGATCATCGCGTGTCGGCTGGTTATCCATCTTGCATATTGTCCTTCGATATGAGTGCAGAAACATTCTCCGTGATGATGCTACCACCTACTCTAGATGATTGGAAACAGGCAATCTTATCCGTGACATCATTTCGGGAATCACTAGCTGTGTTTCATAATTGTCCAAGGCACGAAGATGACTGTTGCATTTGGGTAATGAAAGAATACGGCGTCTCAGATTCCTGGACCAAACTATTCAGCTTTAACTTGGATCGGCCAGTGTCTCTCGAAAGAACATTGGGTTTCAGGAAACGTGGTGAGGTTGTTCTATTGACAATGGACAACCTTCTGCTTTCTTATGACATTGGAACCAAAGCATTGGTAGATACGGGATTTACGGGTCCTCCAAACGCATTCTATTACGATTCTTTTGTGGAATCCCTTGTTTCAGTGGAAAGCAAAAATGGCGTCTTGGACGCTCAGTTGAACCCGTGGTGATGCCGTGCTTGGAACTTCCGAGAGAGAAGGGGATAAAGAATGTGCCTGAACTCGAACCTGGGTTTGAGAACATAATTTCTTTTTCTGAAGCACTATATCTCTCTCTCTTTTTTTTCCTTTTTTAAATATCTTTAGCTAAATTAAATCCTCCTTTCTTTAATTTCACACTTATTTATTTGTTTTGTTTATTAATGTGAATGAGATTAATTAATTCTTTTTTAATCACTTGGGTCATCAGTTTCTTAGGAAAAGACGTTTACTAGTTGCTCTTCATTAACTTTCGTTAATTAATTGAATATTTGTCTCACTTTTCACATCAATTTGTTTTGGGGTAAATTATGCATACGTATACTCTTACCAAAACGTTTCTTTCAACCACTGAAAATATATAAAGGATTATTAGTAAATTTTAACCCCTTTTTTTTTCTTCTATCAAAACCGATCTCCCACGAGATAAATAAAAGTCTTTTTTATTTAAAATAAGTGAGAATTGATAGTTTGTTAGTACTCCTAATATTTCTAATTACCATAAGAGTGGATTTTTAGATATAAGTGACGCATCTATCTTATAAAACAGAGCGATTTTTGTGTACACATACAAACATGAGCATCTTTACAGAAGTTGATCATCTTCAAGCTCTTATCTTCAAAATAGATTCAAGCTCTTATCTGCGGATTAAAAAAAAAAAAAAAGCTCTTATCTTATTTACAAGACAATCCGATCTCGAATAGCTTGAATATTTTATATATCAAAAACTTGAGCATCTTAATGAAGCTCCAAAAAAATGTTTAAACTTGGGTTATTTTGGTAACAAGTTGATCTTAAAACGAACTTTGAATGAACTAACACAAACTCAAAATTAAGTTAGCTTTTTCTCGGCCCTAAAGTGGAGTAAGATCTAAGGTCACGGGTAGAGCTGGGCATCGAACATGAAACACTATAACACGATACGAACCAAACACGAAGTTAATGGGTTAGGGTTGAACATTTCTGACACGAAACACGAAAATGGCACGACTCGAGAAACATAAATTCTAAATGGGTCGGGTTCGGGTTGAACGTGCGAGACACGAAAATTGGCACGACCAACACGGTTACTAATCTATGTCACCCATTAACACGAACATATATATATATATATATATATATAATATGGTATATCTGTAATTCTATATAGAGTTGGGCAACGGACATGATAACACGATACGAAATTAACAGGTTAAGGTTGAGCATTTCTAACACGAAAATGACACGACTCGAGAAACACGAATTCTAAATGGGTCGAATTCGAATTGGGTGATTTGAGACACGAACCTGATTGACACGGCACGAACATGACCCGACACAACCTGTTATCCAGGTCTAGTCGGGGGGGTGGGTGACCCATTGATTTTCCCTACGGATGAGCTAGGTTTAAAGCGGTTATAGAAGCTTTTCAGAGGACTGAAAGTAAGCCCCATGTTAGCCGACCAATATTAAAAAGCGGGGAGAGAGAGAGAGCGCGCGCTTATTCACGGTTCCTTTAGAATTTCGAGAGAGATTTTTTAAAATAATAAGTGAAAAATAATAAATAAAATTTTTTTATTAAAAACTGTGCTCGAGATTTTGAGTCTCCTTAAAGAAGGCGGCCCATGTTGGTGATGGGCCAAGTTATGGCCGGCAAAGCTGCTGTTTCGGAATTGAAAAATAATAGTTGATTATATATTTTAATAATTAATATTCGTTAAAGATATTTTCAACATTAAACAACCAAATATGTGGGTAAAAATACAAACAAATATTCTTAGCAATTGAGAGGTAACCGTCATTTTCCATTTAGGACTAGACGAGAAAAGTTTTTGGGGAAAACGATTGAACTCTCTCTCTCTCTCTCTCACCTCAGTTTTGCGAGTTATGCTGGCTTTGACCATTGAATTGCTGGGTTGTATTTTTGATCGGAAATGCTGGGTTAATTCATAGAAATCGGAGACGAATCGAAAGATCGAATCCCTCGAAAACTAGGGCTTCAACCGACCAACACAACTGTAAGTTCTAATGTCCAAAACCAAGGCTCTCTGTTTTTTTTTTTTCCTTTTTTTTCCCAGTTGTCTCTATACCATAATTATCGTCTTATTGCAGGAACAATGTCGGACTACATACCACTACCAACTGAACTTTTAGATGAGATTCTTGCAAGACTACCCGTCGAATCTCTGATTCGATTCACATCCGTATGCAAATCATGGTACTCTCTCATAACAAGCCCTAGTTTCGTCACCAAACACCTCAACCACAGCAAAACAAACGCCAGAAACCTTCTTCTTAAGACTTACAACTATGAGAAAAAGAAAGAGCGCTATATGTTGAACCGCGGCAATAAAAAATTTAGTGATGAGTTCTCTGAACTGGAGTATCCTTTGAGTACCCCATTTCGGCCTAAAAGAATAGTGGGTAGTTGCAATGGTTTGATATGTATGGTCGATCGCTATTTTCCATTGGGTAGGAGTATTATTCTGTGGAATCCATTAATTAGAAAATCAATGACTCTTCCCATGTCCTCTCAGCCGGAAACTCCTTGGGGGTTTGTTTTGGGATTTGGTGCCCACCCCACGACGCAAGAGTACATGTTGGTGTCTATTGTTTTCGAGAAGGAGGATATAGAGCAGCCTTCGAAGGTTGAGCTTTACACCCAAGGCACAGGATCATGGAGATCCATCACTTGTGTTGGTTATCCACATGGCATTGCGGAGTTGAATTGGTCCCAGGCTTTTGTTAATGGAGCAATACATTGGATTGCATTGGAAAGGAGAGTGGTGGATGGTCTCCTCCCCTGTTCGATAATGGCATTCAATATGGGTTATCAAGCATTCTCGGTGACGAAGATGCCTGCCGCTCTGGTGCGTCTGGTCAATCAAAGCCTAGTGGGCCACTCGATTATGTCATATGGAGAATCACTGGCGGTGTCATGTCATGATGGGGTTTTTTGTTGCATATGGGTGATGAAAGAATATGGAGTTGCAGAATCTTGGGCTAAACTATACGATATTAATCTTCCAATAGGGCTGAGACATATAATAGGATTTAGGGAAAATGGTCAAGTTTTGCTATCGACGAATGACCACGGGCTACTTTGTTACGACTGTGAGACCAAAACCTCGGCAAATCCCATAGATACAGAGAGTTCGGTTACATTTGACGGTGATACTTTCATGGAATCCCTAGTTTTAGTGAAACAAGGAAATGGTTGTTGATTCCTTTGTGATGCTATGCTTCTAAACTCCGAGAGAGCAAAGGATAAAGATGAAAGAGCACCAATTTTGAGGAATCCTGGTCCAAGCAAAGATGGCAACAAAATCAAGATATCTTGTTTCCTTGTCAGGAGGAGACTGAGAGTGAATCACAACTCAAAGTCACGTTTGCTCCTGAAATCTCAACGTTTTGACGATGCGCAGGCAAACACAGACAATCCTTTTATTGCTTTAGAATGTAGTGATAACTATGTGATGTGTTGCTGATTATACTAGTTGGGTTATCTGCAACGCATTTGTTAGGAATATAATTGTGCATGTTGTTCTAACTTCTATGCTTGATTTCTCTTACGTTTGTTTATATGTTAACTTTTACTAGTCAAAACCTGAAGTTCATTTTTTTGTTTCTTGGACTCCTATCTTCTGGTCAGAGTGTGGCTGTCAAATGCCCTATACATGTCACGTCGAGCTAATCTCAAGCTTAACAAGCTGAGCTCTAGTTGGTTGGATTCCTTTTCAAACCAAGCTTGCGCGCAGATTTTACCTTTATTATTAATGAAGGTGCTCAAGCATCTCAATACTTGGCTTCACATCTGTAAGTGTGTCATTGTGTCGTCAACCTTGCTGTTGGAAAAATAAATAATGTCTTCGATCCATGTCCGAGAAGTGTCGCTGACTGTCTTGTCAAAGCAGTACCAAGCGCAAGTACAATGTTAAATTCAATTTCCTGTGTTTCATTGGAGGTTACCTTGTTCTTTATGTGTCATATCTCCAATTTTTATCTACCTCATTTGCAGTTTCACTGTGTTCATTATTACTACATTAGAGATAGTGAGCCACAAGAGCCGATTATTTGTTTCCCGAATTAAATACGGGAGTTGAGGACAATGCACTCTCATCTAATGGTGATACTTCCATGAAATTTCTTGTTTTGGTGAAAGGACAAGTTGGTGTCTTAGAGTGGTACCCATCTAGCTCTTTGCTGGCTTATTCAGGACTTGGTCAGCTCCAGCAGTTTCTTTGGTTGGAGATAGACTTGGAGAATTACCGGCAATCTTAGGATTGTGTATTTTATTTTTGCTAGTGATTCGTCGTCATCTCTCTACGAAGGAGATGTTGTGTACTTGCCAAATATGGCCAAATGATCTCTGTCCCCTTGCTTTTGGTATTTCTGAGAGCACCATACATGCGTTGAGAGAGTGTACCCTTGCTAGCACAGTTTGGACCAACACGACTTTGAATCAATTCTCGCAGGAAAACCCTAGTGTTTGGCTACATAACAATTGTCAGTCAAAGTGTATTCACTAGTCGGGTTAGATAGAGTATCCTGTTTCTTTTTTGTGTCTGGACCATTCGGACCAACAGAAATAAACACATATTTGAAAACCAAGTTTTCCAATCCAAGGAAAACCTTTCGACGCATATGCAGTGATGTTTTGGCACAGGCAAACGAGTGGGCAGCACTTTGTTTTCAAGAAGGAAAAAGGCGAACCAAAACACCTGAAAAATGTTAAATAGAAACAACCACAGGGCAAGCGTATGCTTGACACAGATGGCGTGGTAAAATTGACCACTGGGCGAGCCACCGGCCTCATTCGTCCAAAAATGGGACTTGGCTAACAGGATGTCATAGAAGATTGGACAGGTTTCCCCAATTGAAGAGGAGCTTTGGGCATTGTGCGATGGCCTAAGCTTGCTAGAAGTTTGAACGAACCTTAAAGGAATTGAAGTGGCAATAGATGCATCAGCTGCTATCGATTTTGCTATGGGAAAATTCTCAGTGCTGCACCATTTTAGTAACGTAATCTCCTATTGCAACTTCCTCATGGTGGAGCTGGACATTCCAACAATGAGCCATACTTACCGCGAAGGAAACCAGTACGCAGATTTGTTGGCCAACCTTTCTGTAAAAGCGATGAAGAGGAGGATTTTGTGATCCTTTGTAACTCTACACCTAGTTTTCAGTCGAATTAGCTAAGGCCATGATGGGGATTTGCTGGTAATGCTTGGTGTTTGGCACACTTGTGTTTTATTTGGGGACAAATATTTTCCTATGAAATATAGGGGTATTATCATAATGAAAATACTATGTTTTACAAAGTGAAAAGTCTGTCTTGAAAGTTTTTTCTGCAAGCTGAGATGTCTAATGTAGTTACAATAACGGTTAGATGTTTTATTTGTTAATCAAGATGAGCGTAAGCTAGTTTGGAAATACTGAGTTATTTAAAAAAAGAAAAGAAGAAGTCCCTATCTTGACAAAAAAAAAAGTCAAACAAAGTATGCTTAGGCAGTGAAATATAGTATGAATTATTCCTCAGCATATAATAGCACTACTTTGCCTTCGTGGTTAGAGAAGCTCTTGGGGGAAATTGAGCAAATGAGCTTGTCCGATATGATTTCTCATACTCTAACTCATTCATCTAAAAAAAAATTTACTTTTAACCCATGATGTTGGACCTGGGTAGCTACTGTGACCACCTTTTGTAAAAGGAAAAAGTGCATGAGCTCAATAGCACGATCGCAACCATTAACATTTTAGAGCTTTCAAGAATTATATTGCCATTCATCCCCAAAATACCATTTTAATTGTTCATTGAATTTCCCTTGTCTATTCAACTTTGGTTTTTCACGTAAATGAGCTATAGAGCTGCGAGCTGGTGCGGTCCGATTTATAGTTTTGGGCCTAGAATGGAGTCCATTTGAAAGAGCACAGCAGCTATCGCAAATCTCATGGCATTGAGACTTTCAACTCTTTCCCTTCTCAACAGATCATAAAAAGAAAATCCTCCCCGTCTCCTCACCTCGGAAATACTTCATTTACTAAGCTGTCACAAGCATAGTTAAAAATCTATGCTATGAAATACTTCATTTACTAAGCTGTCACAAGCATAGTTAAAAATCTATGCTATGAAATACGTATCTTATGATTTGTTACGCCTCCTTCTAAAAACTACACCTATCTCACTACGTATTGTTTTTGTATGGAAATTTTACTATATGATGATGTATTCTACGATACATTTGCATATCCAAATTCAGTACGTATCCCACGATTATTTATTGGAAAAATGTCCTACTATATTCTGAGAAATAGAACTCCAATCGTGTTCTAAATTGTTATGGCAACATTCAAACCAATTAAAGAACACGAAAAACTCAACCAATTAGAGCTCAGAGGAAAGGAAGAATGTATTTTGATCATGTTTCGCATGAATCAAATAAAGGCTCTTCTTCTATTCTCTTAAGCAATAATCCAAAAAAGTGTCAATGTGATAGATCCCACTTGAGAGAATTGGAAGAACACTTATTTTTCATATATACAACAGATTTTTAGATTTTAATTAGGTATAACTAACATTTAACTGTATATTAAATTTTATTAACGTATTTTATGATATACGACAGTGATACTATTCATAAATTGGGAAAATGACGGCTCAGAACGTGTTTTGATAATTAATACCCGCCAAGGACAAGATAAGAACATTTGTTAATACTGAAAATGTCCTTGACGATTATTAATTATCAAAACACGTCATTGGCCGTCATTTTCCCTAAATTAAAATTAAACTCCCAAAGAAGAAATATGCTCTACCTATCTCGATTTAGATCCTCTCAACTCACTCACATGGCCTTGGGTCGTTCATCCTCTCTCTCTCTCTGTATCTCTCTCTCTCTCTCTCTCTCTCTCTCTCTCTCTCTCTCTCTCAACTGGGTAAGTTTGTGGGTGAACTTTTGAAGTGATCTGCAGATGCATACACGAGGTCGAAATTCTCAAAATTCTAGGGCTTCGATCGATCGTCGCAACTGTGAGTCAATATCTTACTGTAGTACATTGTTTTCTTTCTCAAAATCTAGGGCTTTTACAGTCCTTTCATCCCGACAGCTGTGAATCCTGTATCAGTCTTCTTCTAAAGGACAATGTCAGACTACATACCCTATGAACTAGTAATTGAAATTCTGGCAAGACTACCCGTAGTTTCTCTACTTCGATTCAAAAGCGTATGCAAATCGTGGTATTCTCTTATCAAAACCCCTAGTTTCGTCACCAGACACCTCAACCACCGAAAAAACAAGGCTTTCATTAGGTTTTACTACAGAGATGATCAGAAAATGCGCTATTTTATTTTTCAGGACGACGACCAATGTGGTCATGAGTATTCAGAACTAGAGTTCCCGTATGAAGCCCCATCTGCGTATCCCCTGATAGTGGGTAGCTGCAATGGTTTATTATGTATGTGTGATGCTTCTTCCTGGAAAATTCCCGCTATTATTATTTGGAACCCATCAATGAGGAAATTAGTAACTCTTCCTGAGCCTCCATCCGCGGGAATATGTGTTCTTGGATTTGGTGCCCACCCCGCAACTCATGAGTACAAGGTGGTAAGAATTGTGTTTCAAACGTGTCCATATCAGCACGAATTTCAACCGCATGTTGAGCTTTACACTCAAGGCACGGGAACTTGGCGAGGGTTAGGTTCGACCTTTCCTCTCTACTGTTTCACCCCATATAAGGCATCGCAAGCTTTTGTTAATGGAGCTGTTAATTTGATTGCTGCGGATCCACGTGTGTCTGTTGGTTATCGACATTTGATAGTGTCGTTCGATATGAGTGCAGAAACATTCTCTGTAATGATGTTACCACCTGCTCTGGCTGATCGGGAACCAATATCCTTATCAGTTACATTGTTTCGGGAATCATTGGCCATGTTTTGTGGCCAGCAAAGGGACAAGGATGACTGCTGCATTTGGGTGATGAAAGAATACGGAGTCCCAGAATCTTGGACCAAACTATTCAGCTTTAAATTGGATCAGCGAGTATTTCCCCAAAGAACATTGGTGTTTGTGAAACATAACGAGGTTCTTGTATTGACGATGGACAACCGATTGCTTTCTTATGACATTGGAACCAAAGCATTGGTAGATACAGGAATTAGGGGGTGGCCAATCTCATTTCATTTTGAGCCTTTCGTCGAATCCCTTGTTTTAGTGGAAAACAAAAATGGCGTCGTGGACGGGCAGTTGAACCCATTGTGATCTGGGCTTGGAACTTCCAAGAGAGGAGGGGATAGTGTCAAAGAGTAGCATCTATAAGGAATGAGAATGAACTCCAACCAGGGTTTGAGAACATAATCTCTTTTTTTGAAGCAATGTATATCTCTCCTTTTTAAAATGTACGTGTTATATATTTGGGTATAAATCGCATCTATGTATGAAACTTGAATCTCAACATTGCCATCCCGTTTCAGCGTTGTTGCCAAGAAACATGATTTCAATAGTTTACCTCTATGACATTCGTCTCGACTCCAGAAACTAATCCACTTCATGCCCTGCTGTAAACCTAGTGAACATTTAGCTGCTAATCTAGCCTTCAACCGGGCTATACAATCTCAGTTTACATATGATGATGTTATAATTGTATTTGCTGGTAATTCTTGTTGTGTAGCTTCAAGGTCTGCGAACCCCTTCCCCGTGCTGATTTGGAGCTTGTTATTTACATTGAAGAGGCTGCCCAGGTATGTATTTCTTTATAGAGAAAGGTTGAAGGCAAGCTATCTGTCTAGCTCATTGCTGCTCATTCAAGATTTGGCCAGTTCAATTTCATATCCGGTAGTAGCACATTACGGTTTTTCGTGTACCTGATGATGCTTTCAGGCAGTACATATATTGCGAAAGTTATTTTCACTCCTTTTTACAATCCAAACTCCTTTTTTTGTCTTCATCCACATGAATTTACTATGTTGCCGTTTTTCAACACACTTTTCCGCATATCCAAAGACCATATTGTAAACTCACGAGGATAAACACAAAAAAGAGTGTGGATTGTAAAAAATAGAGTTTGGAAAACATTTTCCATATATTGGGTCGAAGTTGTGCTTAGAGTTTGATACACTTGTGTCTTATTTGGTGACATATTTTGTTTGATACACTTGTGCCCAGAAATGTAGTTACAATTGTTAGTCCATTGGTCTGGACATCCCGAGTCATATGTCTTTACCCAATTTGATTCTCCTACTCCCAACTCATGAGGTTGGACCTGGGGCTGCTACTGTGCCCCGCCGTTGAGCAAAAAAAGCTCACTACTAAGAGTTCAAAAGTATAATCCAACCGTTCACTTTGTAGAGCATTTGAGAATCATACATGCCCTTCATTTTCTCGTTACAATTTTAATTCATTCATTTGGTTTTTCGTGACCGTTTGTCTGGAATTTTATAGATACGAGCCCCTGGGCAGCTACTTCATACTTTTTCTCATCCCTTGACTCTGGTTTATTTTTTTGGGTCTAAAAATGGAGTCCATTTGGGAGAACACGACAGCCGGCCCTACTACTGTTACTGTTTTTTTTTTTTTTTTTGTATTATGATTTTTTTTCCAGGTTGTTTTCTTTATATTTTTGAACCGATAGTGTCCTTTGTATTTTTTTTTTATTATAAATGCAATATATTTGTGCTCCCAAAAATAAAATCAGCCAGCCCAAATCTCATACAACGATGACTATACGGAGCGGTTCCGGGGACACCTAAAAAAATATCCAAAAAACACTTCAAATCTTAATCTATATGTGTGTGTATGTGTGTTTATTCATCTCCTTCTCCTTACACCCCAAATCTTATTATTTGGAAGTAATGTGCTAACATAACATCATATGCTCACACTCTCAATTCTTGTCCTTGCAAATTTTAGCATGCTACAAATGTTTTTGAAAAACTTGTTCATCCAAGCATATTTTGAGACTTACGTCATTAGATATAAGGTGATAAACAAGCCAAACGAGTAGATCAATTAGTTCTCTTTTTCAAGTAGCTTGAATTTTTTTATACATCATAAACTTGAGAAGCTTAACGAGCTTCAAAAAGTATTTAAGCTTGAGTTATTTATCTAACAAGTTGGTGTTAAACAGCTTTGAATGAACAAACACAAACTCAAAACTGACTAGCTTTTGTTTGTTTATCGGCCCTAATTAAATGGAGTAAGATCTAAGGTCACGGGGACCCTTTAATTTCCTCTACCGATGGGCTGGGGCCTGAGTCTAAGCGGTTATAGAGAAGCAAGGCCCAAGTCAGCCAACTATATTAAAAACCTGGAAAAAAAAAAAAAAGTAAAAAAGATAAAACCCTGATTTACGGTTCCAAATTCTCAAAATCTAGGGTTTCGGTCGATCGTCACAACTGTAAGTTCATCTCAGATTTTGTTTTTTTTTTTTTTAAAATCAAAATCAAGGGCTTTTTCTTACAGTCCCTTGAACCCGACAGCTGTGAATTAACCTGTATCAGTCTCCTTCTTATAACAATGAAGCACCGTATGCCCTACGAACTTTTACCCTGTGATCTAGTAATTGAAATCTTTGCAAGACTACCAGTAGTTTCTCTGCTTCGATTCGAATCGGTATGCAAATCATGGTATTCTCTCATCACAAGCGATAGTTTCATCACCAAACACCTCAGCAACTGTAAAAAGAAGCTTTACATGAGGCTTTACGACACCAATGATAAGAAAGAACGCTATGCAATTTGTCGATACGATGAACAATTTGGTGATGAGGGTTCAGAACTAGATTTCCCATTTACATCTTCATCTTTTCCCGGTTTAAGGATGGTGGGTTGCTGCAATGGTATATTGTGTATGAGGGAGGATTCTCGTGCTCGACAATGCCCTATTATTGTTTGGAACCCATCAGTTAGGAAATCAGTAATTCTTGCTGCGCCTCGGATCCCGGAGATGCTTGTTGTTGGATTTCGTGCCCACCCGACTACTCACGAGTACATGCTTGTTGTTGGATTTGGTGCCCACCCGACTACTCACGAGTACAGGGTGGTAATAATTGTGGATCCCAAGTATCCATATCAGCCTGATTCTCAACCTCTGGTTGAGCTTTACACACAAGGCACAGGATCCTGTAGAGGGTTAGGTTCTATTTTTCCTCCCTATTGCTTCATCTATTTTGGGGCGTCACACAGTGGCGGCTCCAGAAATTTTTCTAAGAGTGTTCAAAAATTGCACTATACTATCTCGGGGAACCACAACTATATATATAAACAATAAGTCATACATAACATCTAAAATGCGACTCAAAAAATAGCAAAGTATATAAGCTATTACAATTGTTCTTAACGAGTTTTCATAGTTTGAAACTGTTGCATTATATCCTTGTACTTCATTGCTGGAAAACTTCTTTCATTGTCGATTTCTGCGTATTTTTTTTTATATTTGTTCATTCATTTTCTTATTTTCTTTTTTCATTTTGTTATTGTTGAAATTGGGTTAGTGGACTGAAATTTAGGTTTTCAATTTCAAGTAGATTAATTTGTGAGCTATTTTTGGGGTGGGTGTTCATTAACGTCTCGGTTGGGTGTTCAAACAATTAGGTTGGGTGTCCATTGACAATTAAATTGGGTGTTCAAAGTAACGCTAGTTCAA
Organism: Rhododendron simsii; assembly: GCA_014282245.1. Classification (NCBI taxonomy): domain Eukaryota; kingdom Viridiplantae; phylum Streptophyta; class Magnoliopsida; order Ericales; family Ericaceae; genus Rhododendron; species Rhododendron simsii. Next base: position 9,791,236 of record CM024956.1, on the reverse strand, counting down.
AATTTCTACATGTATTTTAGGCAAAAAAAATTTTTTTTGGGTGGTCAGTTGACCATGGAATTGATTGAATAGAGCCGCCTCTGGCGTCACAAGCTTTTGTTAACGGTGCTGTAAATTGGATTGCTGTGGGTCAACGCTATCAACCATTGATAGTGTCCTTCGATATGAGTGCAGAAACATTCTCTGTGATGATGCTACCACCTGCTCTAGCCGATCAGAAACTGGGATCCTTGTCAATTACATTATTTCGGGAATCACTAGCCGTGTTATGTACTAATATTCGGCAAAGGGACAAAGGTGACTGCTGCATTTGGGTAATGAAAGAATACGGCGTCTCAGAATCTTGGACCAAACTATTCTGCTTTAAGTTGGATCCGCCAGTATTTCTCAAAAGAACATTGGGGTTTAGTAAACATGGTGAGGTTCTTCTATTGACAATTGACAACCATCTGCTTTCTTATGACATTGGAACCAAAGCATTGGTAGATACTGGATTTAGGGGTCGTCCAAACGCATTCCATTATGAGCCTTTCGTGGAATCCCTTGTTTCAGTGGAAAGCAAAAATGGTGTCTTGGACGGGCAGTTGAACCCGTTGTGATGCTGTGCTTGGAACTTCCAAGAGAGAAGGGGATATTGTCAAAGACTAGCATCTATAAAGAACGTGCGTGAACTCAAACTGGGGTTTGAGAACATAATTTCTTTTTCTGAAGCACTATATATCTCTCTCTCGGTTTTTTTTTTTTTTAAATATCTATGTTATATAATTTGGGAGTATATCACATCTATGAATGAAACTTGAATCTCAACATTGCGTTGTACACACCCAAAGACAAGCTTATTCTATTAGCCATTTGTTGTTTTGTTAGCCATTTGTTGTTTTGTTAGATTGCATTGATTGGGTCAATCAGTTCTATATTTCCTAGGGAAGAGATAATCCTTATGTGTTCTTCATCCGTTTTGGGTAGCTAAATTAAATATATTTTTTTTATTTCACACTTCCTTTATTTGTATGTTTATTGATGTGAATGAGATTAATTCATTTTTAATCACTCAGATTCATTGTGGTTTTTACTCAAACACAGCACGCGCGCATACCCCTTTAAATGTATGACATGTTCAGATTTCTATACTCTTGTTGGGTAGGGTTGTGTCAATTGGGTCATCAGTTTCTTGGGGAAAGACGTTCACCAGTTGCTATTCATTAGTTTTAGTTACTTAGGTGAATGTTTGTCTCACTTTTCACACTGTTTTGGGGTAAATTATGCATGCCTTCCCTAAGGTTTTTGAAATTCCGCTGTGCCTTCCCGTCTTGGGGCTGTCATGATATGGCCCTAAGGGGGAGGCGACTTTTGTACATTTTTATCCGGCCTTCAACGCATTATAATCTACTGCCAAGTTTTTCATATCTTAAGTCATTCTTGTAGCCGGCTAATCTGAAAATGGTAACAAGTGACCTTGGCAGTACAGGAATGGTTGACCACCGTGTTTATGTACTTCAACTCTTGAACACCGACAATACTCTGAGCTGGAGGATAGTAGCAGGCTATCAGCTATGCCCATTAGAGTATAGTGCAGCTTCTCTATTGCATAATGCAGGAGCGAGGAAGGAGTGTTTTGGTTTAATTAGATTCATAGATGAAATGCTGTTTGCCAAATCCACTTTCATTTTTTTCACTCAACTTAATTTCTATTTTTCTTCTTCTTGGAGTTATGACTCTTGAACGTGCGTTTGTTGCATAGAAACGTGATTTCAATAATTTACCTCTACAACATTCATCTCGACTCCACAAACTAATCCTGTTTTGCTCTGCACCTACTACTGAACATGTAGCTGCTAAACTAGCCATCAACTGGGCTATACAATCTCAGTTTATATCTGATGATATTCGATGTGTATATACTGATAATTCTTGTTTTGCAGCTTCAATGACTGTGAACCCTTTCCCTGTGCTGATTCGAAGCTTGTTATTTACACTAAAGAGGCTGCCCGGTCTCTTGATAGAGTTTCTGAAGTCTGAAGGCAAGCTATCCATCTAGCTCATTCCTGGCTCGTTCAGGATTTTGCCAGTTCAGTTTCATATCCAGTACTACACTACCGTTTTTATGCAACTTACTTTGGCAATTTGGTATTGCCATAGTACGGAGTATATAATGATGCTTTCAGCAAGTAAAGATATTGGGCTGAAATTGATAACGGGTAGTGTTTGATACACTTGTGTTTTATCTGGGGACGAATATTGCGTTTAATTGATACACTTGTGCTTCCTTGTGAAGAACATTATCGCCAACGAAAATATTCTGTTTTAGGAAGTGGATGGTCGTCGTCCACGCTAATTTAAGTTTATCAGCTCAGATGTATAATGTAGTTAGAATAATGGTTTAGACTTTTTATTTGTTAGTCCGCCTGCCTGGACATCCTAAATTGTAAAAAATAAAAAATCCTATCTTGACTATTGAAAAAAAAAAACCGGCAAACAGTAAATTACGAAATCTGTACATTTTTCTGGATGGAGGGAAACACTTTGGCAATGGAGTAATACTTCATAGCACTTTCATTTCCGGTGTACCAAAATCGAATTATTTAGCAGTAATGTGCTAAGTTGCATAACTTTCCCATCAGACTCTATGCTTTTTCTCTCAATCCGCGCTCTTTTTAATATTTAAAAAATGCTTTGTTTTTTAATATCTAAAAAATGCTTTGGAAAGACATGTTCATCTAATTTTATTATGTGACCTACGTCAAATACCAAAAGTCTACACACACATACGATTTGTGCACAGATAGTGAACAGATTTTATTGTGGGGCCCACCACGGGTCTCACACAAATCATCCGAGCCGTTCATTAAATGTAAAACATTTTTTCAAGAGTTCCCGTAAAAAATAATCTCAATCCGATACCTATAGGTGCTCGATCCAATCATATAACTTTTCATTATCCGAAAATCTGAATGAAAAGTTAGATGGTTGGATGAAGCACATAGAGGTATTGGATTGAGCTTATTTCCTACGGAGACCCTTGAAAAAATATTTTACATTTAATAAACGGGTTGAATTATTTGTGTGGGACCCGTGGTGGACCCCACAAAGAAATCTGTACACAATATGTGCACAGATTGCTGTGTGTAACAGGACTGCGTCAAATATAGGGGTTATAGATGAGCCAAAATAGCCGAGCAGTTAGTTGTTGTTTAAGGTTAGTTTGAAATCTTAACAAGCTTCAAAATATGATTAAACTTAGCTTTACAAGACAATTTCATCTTGATCGTGCTTTGATCAATTTGAACTCAAGCGGACATCGAGAAATTTGAATTTTTTTATACATCATAAGACGAGCGTGATTAGTAATAACTCTTTCGAGCTTGGGCGTGAAAGCTTAACGAGTTTCAAAAAAAAATATTTTAAGCTTGATTTGTATACGTAAATGATAGATTACAAATGAATATTTTTCAGAACAAATATGAGCACAAACTCAAACAGTATTACTCCCTCCGCTTCTATTTAATTGTCAACCATAGTTTTGTGTACATTTTCAAGGGGTTATTTCTCTCGACGTATATTATATTTTATGTTTTTAAAACCAATATCATATAAAAAAAATTAAAATCTATCGAATAATATTCATATTATATATTTGTAGTAAATTGTACTTTTAACAATATACGTCGAAAAATATAAATTTTAAAAATACACCTAAAATCATAATGGACAATTATGGGACCGGGCGAGTACATTGTTAACAGAAACAGAGAAAAAAGGGCAACAGAAACCTGATTAGCGGCTCCAAAATCTGAAATTCTATGGCTTCGATCCATCATCACAACAGTAAGTAATCTCTGACTTATTCTTTCTCATAATCTAGGGCTTTTAACAGCCCCATTTATCCCACCTGCTGTGAAGAATCCTGTATCATTCTTCTTCCAAGAACAATGTCAGACCTTACGTATTTCCCAAAAAAAATGTCAGACCGTATGCCCTATGAACGTCTACCTTATGAACTAGTAATTGAAATCCTTGCAAGACTTCCGGTAGTTTCTCTGCTTCGATTCGAATCCGTACGCAAATCATGGTATTCTCTCATCAAAAGCCCTAGTTTCGTCACCAAACACCTCAACCTCTGTAAAAACAAGCTTCTCGTGAGGCTTTACAACAACGATGATGAGAAGGAGCGCCATTTAATTTTTCGAGACAACGAACAATGTGGTGATGAGGGTTCAGAACTAGATTTCCTGCATAGAGCCCCATTTGCGAATTTCAGGATGGTGGGTAGCTGCAATGGTTTATTATGTATATGGGAGGATTCTTCCACGGGAAAACCGGCTATTATTGTTTGGAACCCATCAATTAGGAAATCAGTAACTCTTTCCGATAGGCCTGGAGTCGTGCCCCATAGGATCGTTCTTGGATTTGGTGCCCATCCCACTACTCATGAGTACAAGGTGATAGGAATTGTGGATCAGAAGTATCCATATGAGCACAAATGTAAGCCGCTGGTTGAGCTTTACACACAAGGCACGGAATCCTGGAGACAGTTAGGTTTTACTTTTCCTCCCTATTGCTTCATCGAATATGAGGCGTCACAAGCTTTTGTTAGTGGAGCTGTAAATTGGATTGCCACAGATTCACGCGTGTCTGCTGGTTATCGACCTTTGATAGTGTCATTCGATATGTGTGCAGAAACATTCTCTGTGCTGATGCTACCACCTACTCTAGCCGATGAGGAACCGGCTTCCTTATCCGTTAAATTATTTCGGGAATCACTGGTTGTGTTATGTGATCAGCAAAGTGGCAACAATGCCTACTGCATTTGGGTGATGAAAGAATACGGAGTTCCAGAATCTTGGACTAAGCTATTTAGCTTCAAAGTTAATCTGCCAATAGTACTCGACAGGGCATTAGGAGTTGGGGAAAATGGTAAGGTTCTTCTTTCAACAAGAGACGAGCTTCTTTTGTCATCAGGAGATAATCGGTTGCTTTCTTACGACACTGTAACCAAAGCAGTGACAGATACTAAAATTAGGGGATGTTCAAGTGAATTTCGTGTTGAGCCTTTCATGGAAACCCTTGTTTCAGTGGAAAGCCGAGGTGATGTGTTGGACAGGCAGCTGAACCCTTTGTGACACTATGCTTCTAACTTCCAAGAGACGATGGAATAATGTAGAAAGATTAGCATCAATAAAGAGCGTCAAGAAGGTTTGTGAACATAATTTATACTTTTCTATTTGGTGCACTGTTTCTCTTTCTTTCTTTTTATCTCTCCTGCTAGGTGTATGGGAATAAATCAGACCTATGCAAGAAACTTGAATATTAACATCTGATTATGCACGCACAATGACAAGCACTCTCTTTTGAATGCAACGACATATTCTTATAGCTAGAGAGGAAATGGTCATGGCATATTCTTCGACTGTTTGATTTCTCACCCTTCATTTATTTATTTACTTCCTCAATAAACCAGGTTGGACGATTTATCTTAAGAGAATCGTTTGTGTGTGAAAGATAATAAGACTTATAAACATAAAGTTTTGGTCATCGTACCATCACCCATATTCTGTGAAGAACTTTTTGATGTATATGCATCACCCATATACCGTTAAGAACTTTTTGATGTATATGCTCGGATTGATGTGCTTTGGTTCAGAACAATTTTCTCAATCAGGTCAGCAATGGCATAATACATGAGTTTTCGTGTTTAATTTAGATCTGTAGACGGAAAACAGGTTCGTAAATTCACTCTCTGTATCTTCAGCCATTCGCCTCAATGATGTTTGTTGGATGTTATTCACAGTTCCACGCACAATCCACTTCCTGCTTGGCTCAAAACCCTATCGATGCTGAATTTTAGCTGCTAATCTAGCCCTCAACTAGATTATACAAGCTCATTTTAATGTTGTATATACTTTTTGTGCAGCTTCAAGGGCTTTGAAGTTCAAACCCCTTCCCATTGCTGATCTGGAGCATGTTAAGTACTGCATTAAACATGCTCCCACTAGTTTTGTGTTATCTGCGTAGTTTCAAAAGTGTCAAGGCAAGCTTTCTTCCCATTCGTTGGCTCTTCGCCAGTTCAATTGAAACCTTGTAGTAGTACATTGTCATTTTGGGACCAGAATCACGTATGGGTAGCATACTACTGACATTTTGAGCCAATGAATATTTTAGGTTTATTTTTTTTATGATTGTTCTTGTATGGTGTACATAATTGAAGGTTCATCGTGGATAGTATTAGCTTAACAAAAATATCTTATTTTACAAAGTTGTTGATCTTATCATAGTAATCGCAGTTTTTATAGCGAACAATGTGTGATAATGTATACAGTAGTGGCGGCTTTGACTTTTTATTTGTTTGTGAACTTCTTAGTTGGACTCTAAATTCGAAAGAAAAGGGAAATCTCAAGAATCGCAGTACAACGTCTTACATTTTACTGGGTGGGGAGAAAGCATCCATCCATACCCAAACTCTATTGCTGGGCAATAAACTAAACACTAACACACAAGAGCAAGAACAAGAATCAAGCAAACATACCCAAGAAGCAACGATGCGAAAATTTTAACAATTTGACAGGAATTGTCTGCCTTCACATCTTGTTTCACCATGTTTCTAATGGAGAGGAGTTAAATCGAAGCAGTTACAGTTAGTACTAGTATTATGTACTGCTGGGTTTTACGACACCATCGAAGACGTATTTTACCATTAGTCTTGGAAAATTTGGACGCCTTTCAATCGACTCATTATCAGCCAACAACAGGATCTAGTCTAATTATCCGAGCTGTTTATTCTGTAGGTCTGATGTCTTAAGCGCTAGTAAATAAATAAGGATAATATCTGATAACCGTTTATTTAGGAGAAATAGACGGTCAAATTTTAAGATTGCATTTGTCTTTGATTTTTTTACCAAACTAATGTCATGAATGTAAGCGAGTAAAATATGACAATTAGGCAGCAATTGGATCAACGGTTGTGCGTGTAGCATTTTTGTTCAAACAAAGGGATCCTTTTGTGCCTAGGAGACATCCTGGTGTGAGTGCGGTGCGGCCCATCCCCATCACTTGTCGACTTGATTAAGACACTGATTTTAGTTTTGTTATTCTGGATTATATTGTTCATAAAAAAATAAAATTGACTGAAATGTGTGATTGAAAAATGTGTTAATTAAATTTTGCTACCTATTTAAATATGCTAATACAACTTTAGAAAGTAGGCCATAGGGTTGGCCTAGTGGTTGTGGCACTCCCTTACCAGGTAAAATGTCTGAATTCGAGTCTAAATGTCTGAATTCGAGTCTTATTTGGACAGACTTTTGTCCAACTAGCCAACTGGGTTTTAACCGTCTCTTTTCCTTTTTTTCTTTTTTGTTAAGTCTTAGTCAGGGGTTTCACTTATTTTTTAAATAACTCATCCAATCACATATTTTTACATTTTAATTCAAAATTTTCAATCCAAAATTGTGAACCAAACAGAACGATTGTTGTAAATTGCAGCATTCTTTCCCTTATCCCCTCTTATCAATTGACCAAAAAAAAAGAGAAAAACTCTAGAAATGAATAGTGAGTTTTTAAAATGATTAAACTATTGGATAATCAACATCCAACCAGTTTATTTTTTTGGGTGGTTAAACAGTTTAACGAGTCAAACAGAATGAACTGTTTCTAGTTAAATTTCGCGGACACCTTAGGTTTTTCTTAAGAAGAGGTATCTCATTTACATAGAGTGATTTTTTTTTATGAACAAGTTCATTCCATTTATATTAAAACAAAAAAAAAATTATACAATAAAGAATGCATGTATAGATGTGAGTTGTTCATTCCATCACATATTGATATTTGGAATATCGAAAAGTCTATGTGGTCATACATTCATGTACATACACAATCTACATATGCATTTTGGATCCGTTTCAGGTCATACAAAAAAGATCCTAAATTTTAAAGCAAAATTGTATATTTTGCAAATATAGTTACCGATATCGGGTTAAGTGAGTTTTTTACAAGAATCTTAAACAAATTATTCTGAATTAAATGAGCGGCTCGGATATTGTTGGTATGAGATTAAATTTTACACGGAGGGTCCGTGTAGAACGAAATCTCCACCAAACCAATGAAAGCCAATGAAAACATGGCAACTCAACCTTCTCTCCACACTCCACACGTGCACAATAAAGTGCAAAATGATTATTTTAGATCCTATGAAGCATGAACTTAATTATAAGAACTCTAAAGACAAAATTTAATTATGACCTTTTAAAATAAAATGATCAGAAAAAATAAGATCTTCGCACCGGTTCAAACGGATTGAAAATTGGAGCACTTAATTTTTTAACCATATTTTTTTAAATATTTAAGCGGTCTAAAAAAATTAAGTGCCCTAATTTTCAATCCCTTTAAACCGATGTGAAGATCTTATTTTTCTGATCATTTTATTCTAAAAGGTCATAAATAAATTTTGTCATTGAAACTCTCTTAATCAAATTTCTGCTCCATGGAATTCCAAATATTCCATCCGTTACTTTTTAAGTGTCATGTTTCGTAATTCTAACTTATTAAAAAGACATCATTATTATATCTTTCACATCAACTTTTTCCTCAATTTTTCCTACTTACCCATTATTATTACACTTTTATTCATTAACTTTTTAAAATGAAATCTATATTTAGGGACAAAATAGACAATACACCAATTTTTATCCACTAACTTTACAAAATTGACACTTATTAAAGGTTAGCCTAAAGTGGAATAGTAGACTAAATAAGAGACAGTGGGAGCAATCATTTTGCACTGAACAACACGAGTGGAGTGTGGAAAGAAGGCTAAGTTGTCATGTTTTCATTGGCTTGGTAGAGGTTTCGTTCTACACGGGATCCTCCGTGTAAAATTAAGATTGCTCATTTTGTCACTCCCTTTTATATTAACGTCACTTTCCATGCAAATGTATTTTTTTTCATCAAAAATACATTTATTGGATAGTAACATTAACAAAAAAGAAAGTCACAAAATCATTTCCCATAATACTCTTTTGGTCTAACTCGAGACGGATCAAAAAATACGCATGTACATTGAGTGTGTACCATATATATATATATATTTTTGATAATCATTGGGTATGTACCTGTAGCTTGGAATATGTCAGACGGACAATTGTCATTCCAAGAAATCAGTGAAATTTGCCCTCGTTCCTCTCATGAAAATGGAGTTGGATGGGTCACCTACTGTGCCCTAATCAGGATTTCCCCAAAGAAGACAACGAAAAGGATTTCTATCGGACACACAAGCAATAGAGGATCAGTGGATCTGTCTCCGTTGTTAAAGCTTTGAAATTTTTCTTTCGAAGCCTATCGCGAACGGTCTGATTCTCTACATACAACTGTAAGTTCCCGGCCCGATTCTGCTTTCTTTCTCCAAATCTAGGGCTTTTTACAGTCTCTATCTCCTAATTTTATAGTGACCTAGTCTTGTATCCATAGCAGTATTAGTCCTGTAGATCAGGATTTTTTCATCCTCTCAGAACGATGTCAGATTACGTACCCGATGAACTATTAATTGACATTCTTGCAAGGCTACCCGTCGCATCTCTGCTTCGATTCAAATCCGTATGCAAATCATGGCATTCTCTCATCACAAGCCCTGGTTTCGTCACCAAACACCTCAGCCAGTCCGTTACAAACACCAAAACAAACGGCAGCAAGCTTCTTGTTAGGCTTTACGACATTAATGGTAATACAGAGCGATATCTATTGCTCAATGATGATGAGAAATTCGGTGACGAGTACTCGGAAATGAAGTTTCCATTTAAACTCCCAGTTGGGTATTGTAGGGTGGTGGGTAGCTTCAATGGGTTGCTCTGTGTAGCTGATGATTTTTTGACTGACAAGCCTCAGATTATTATTTGGAACCCATCGACTAGAAAGTGGGTAACTCTTCCCATGGCCCCTAAGACAAAACGCCCGCACACATGTGTTTATGGATTTGGTTCCCACCCCACAACTCATGAGTATGAGGTGATTAGGATCCAGTATGAGATGGAGGAATTTGAGTTAAAACTTCCTCCAAAAGTTGAAATTTACACACAAGGAACAAGATCGTGGAGAGGCATCAGTTCTGCTGCACCTTCATATCGCATTTTCAACTATATGTGGTCTCAGGCCTTTGTTGATGGAGCTGTGCATTGGGTTGCATATGAACCTTGTGCTTGGCTTGCGGGTGGTGTTCGAAATTTGATTTTGTTATTCAATATGGCTTCTGAATCATTCTCTGAGTTCAAGCTACCACCAACTCTAGCAGATCAACCTCCTCCATCGTTATCCATTAAGACATTTGGGCAATCACTGGCTGTGTTATGTAGTGGACAAAGGGATAATGGTGGCTGCTGTATTTGGGTGATGAAAGAATATGGAGTTGCAGAATCTTGGACTAAGCTATTCAGTTCTAATCTACTAGGAATGCCGAACAAGACATTGGGGTTCAGGAAAAACGGTGAAGTTTTGCTAGCATTGGATAACTCTCTGGCTTCTTATGCTCCTGGAACCAACACATTGGCAACAACTGGAATTAAGGGGAGTTTACGTGCATTTTATGTTGATCCATTTATGCAAACCCTTGTTTCAGTTTAAGAAAAGAGATGATGTGTCTTATGAGTTATGACTACAGTTGAACCTTTTGTGATGCTTTGCTAATTGCTACCAACTTCCATTGAGGAGATGGGGATAGAGTGGAAAACACAGCAGTTATGAAGCTTGTTAGTGAAAGCTAAGGCGGTTGTGATAAACAATATGTGAGGCATTTTTGTTTTTCCATTGAAGCAACCCATTTTCCTTGGTTATACTAGTCATTCAGTGACTAGGTGCAAACTTCCAACTTTAAAATTGTGTCAGTGCAGTCACAAATGCAAACATTCGTTTGATTTCATAACACGTTGAGAATTCTATTCTTGGAGTTGCAAGGATTATGTCACTATGTTAATTTGTAGTAATTCATTTCTTAGAAAGATGTTCAACTACTTCTTATTCTTCAGTTTTGGGTTGCTTATTAATTTCAAGTTTTCTTGCCTTTTTTTTTTTGTTGATAAGTTGCTTTCTCCCCATAGTGAAGTAAATGCAGTTTATATTTTCTCCTTGACTATATGCCCTTGATCAAACTATTGTTCTGTTGTGTGCAACTTGCAACTTTTCTACGAAGTAACTTCTTTTGAGAATTGAACATATGAATATCTGCATGCTTCTAAATTGCTTCAACTTGGTGGAATGATACTACGTAAATACATTCCCCGAAGAAAGAAAATTGTGTTTCATATTAGGATGCAAGAATTGCATCTCAGATGTAGGCTCCAATAGAATGTTACTCTTTTGGGTAACTTGGGTTGAGGGACGAGTTGCAGTGGATGTCGAAGAAGAGGAGTATTAATGTGGATGATGTTGATTCAGGTCATGTTTATTTTTTGTTGAATCGATTATCCTTGGTGTATTGATGTAATTTTGTTTCATAAGGGGGAGGAAGCTTGATTATGAGAATTGTTCATTCAAGATATGGCACCCAAGAAGATATGCCGATGGTAAGTGGGTCTTTATGCCTTAATTCTTGTGGAGGTGGTTGTAGATACCAAGTGACTAAAGGATATCTGAAAAATACATAAATAAAAGAAAGATAAATCACGGTTATTATCTGACTCCTATAAGCAAATAAACCTATGGTCTAGTAATCCAATGAGATAAAGGATTGGTATATCAGAAGCACTATTCTTGTCCGGGCAGCACATTTTCAGGCCTTGATCAGTTGGGTTTTGCCTATATATACAAAGTTTCAAGATATAGAAGGGGTTGAAGACTTCCAATTATCCAATACCAGAAAGCGTAGCACTTCTTTTTATCTCTTTCAATTGGTCTAACACCGTTTCAGTGTTGAGCCTTTCATGGAAAGTTGGAAACCCTTGTTTCAGTGGCAAACCAAGGTGATGTCTTGAACATCAAGAAGGGTTTGTGAACATAATTTGTTCTCTTTTTTTCTTTTTTCTTTTTAATTTGGTGCACTATTTCTCTTTCTTTCTATTTTATCTCTCCTCCTAGGTGTATGGGAGTAAATCAGACCGATGCGTGAAACTCGAATGTTAACATCTGATTATGCACACACAATGACAAGCACACTCTCTTTTGAATGCAACGACATATTCTTATAGCTAGGTTCTATTGTTAAGTTATATTAATTGGGTCTATCTGTAGTTCATTTCTTAGAATAGACGATCATGCCATATTCTTTGACCTTTTGATTTCTCACTTCATTTATTTATTTACTTCCTCAAAAACCAGGTTGGACGATTTATCTTAAGAGGATTGTTTAACGGAATCAAGAGCATGACAATTTTCTCTTTGTGAAGTGCTTTTTTACATGTATCTAACAAGTCGTTTCAAAATTTGTTTTGTGTGTGAAAGATAATAAGACTTGTAAACATAAAGATTTGGTTATTGTATCATCACCCTTATACTGTGAAGACCTTTTTGATGTATAATGCTCACATAGCTGTGCCTTGGTTCGCACCAATTATCTCAAATCAGGTCAGCAATGGCTTTATGCACGAGTTTTTGTGTTTAATTGGATCCGTAGAAGGAAAACTGGTTCCTAAATCCTTTTTGTATCTTCTTGGTGAAACATGGATTTTGGAACTTCGTTGCATAAGAATGTGATTTTAGCCATTCGCCTCAATGATGTTTTGTCGGGGAATGTTATTCCCAGTTCCACACGCAATCCACTTCCTGCTTGGCTCAAAACCCTATCGATGCTGAATGCTGTTTTAGCTGCTCATCTTATAGCCCACAACTGGATTATACAAGCTCATTATAAAGTTTTGTATCCTTTTCGTGCAGCTTCAAGGACTTCAAAGCTCAAACCCCTTCCCATTGCTGATCATCTGGAGCATGTTAACTCTGTTAAACATGCTCCCCTAGTTTTGTGTTTTCTGCATTGTTTCAAAAGTGTCAAGGCAAAGCTTTCTTCCCACACGCTACTGGCTCGTTGGCCATTCAGCAGTTCAATCCAAACCTAGTAGTAGTACATCGTCATTTTGAGCAGGGATGGAGCCAGGGAGTGGCTAGTAGGGGCGGTCGCCCCTGCAAGAAGAAAAAGAAACACTACTATTATATGTAAGAAAATTAAAAAATTTCTATGAAAGTATATAAACTCGCCCCTGTGTATATAGGCTCGCCCATGCGTAGTGAAATTCCTGGCTCCGTCACTAATTTTGAGAGCAGATTCATGTATGGGTTGGCATATACTACTCTTAACGTTTTGAGCCAGTAAATATTTTAGATTATTATTATTTTTTTCTTTTTAATGATTGTTGTTTGATATGCTTGTATTTTATTAGGGAAAACATATTCCAGGTAGGCAGGTACATTCAAAGGTTCATTGTCGAATATCATAACGGAAATACCTCGTTGTACGAAGTTATTAATCTGGTAATTGCAGTTCTTTATAGCGAGCGATGCATTATAATGTATAAAGTGGTAGTTTTTTGCTATTTGTTTGTGAAGTTCTTAGTTGGACACTCGAAGTTCGAAAGAGAAGGGAAATCTCAAAAATCGAAATGCAATAGTTGGGGGATCCTGATTAGAGCCCAGAAGGGCCTGTACGTATGCAGGGATTTGATCTCATTTGTGTCGAAAATCCTCTGTACTGAGCTGTTTTTTTGACCGTTGGATTATGTAATTTTTTTAATGTTTTAAATCAACGGCCGAAAAACCCCTTGGTACAGGAATTTTCAGCATAGGAGATCTTGCGTATGACCCATCCAACTCTACTACGGGTTTCTTCGAATGTTTCATATAATCTCAAATTGACGACTGTCTATCCAAACACATAATGAAACGAGTTATTTATATTTAAGATTTCACTTTTTCAGACTAAACAATAAACAAACTATCAACTTTCAATTATTTTGAATCAAAATGACTTTTATTAACCAATTCGGAGCTTGGTTTTGATATAAAAAAAAAAGAAGGTAAAATGTACAAATAATCCTTTACTTTTTAGTCGTTGAAAGAACCGTTTTAGTGAAAAATGACAAAATTTTTGCCTATGGGTTAAAAAAAAAAATTGAAGATTCAGAGATTATTACAGTATTATTATTTTTTTTATAAAAAGGGTGAATATGTCAATATATCGTCCATATAACCCACTTTTGGCTAATTTCATGATGAATCAATTGAAAGGCAACCAAATTTTCTAGGACTACCATTGTAGTAAAACCCAACACAGTACATAATAGTAGTGGAGTACTAACTAACTGTAACTTCAGCTATTTAACCCCTCTTTATTAGAAACATGGTGAAATAAGACTACAATTCTCGTCAAATTACTTAAATTTTTTCATCGTGCTCTTTGGGTATGTTTGCTTAATTCTTGTTCTTGCTCCTGTGGGTTTTTTTGGGCCCAACGACAGTGGGCCCAAAAAAACAGGAGTAATACGTGGAGAGAAATGTTAAAAGTATGAAGAATCTAGAGGTATTTTTTGAAAAATTCTTTTTAAATTGTAAAGAGTGGATAACATGGGTGTTGTCCCCATCCGGACCGTCTATTCTCAATAATAAACGGTTCAAATTTCATTTCGACAACGCACGGATAAACGACTGAAATCGTTGGAAATGAAATTTGAGCCGTCCACGGCCAAAATAGACAACTAGGAGTGGACAACACCAATGTTTTCCCAGGAACCCCCAATTCGAAGAATTTCATAATATTATTGGATACCAAAGCAAGAGGAGTATCTGTCTCCGTTGTAAGAGCAAGTATATTAGATTAGGTAAAAATTGAGCCAAAATTGCTAGCGAACAGTGCACATTTTTCCTTTTAATTATCCACATCTCTTTCAATACTACACCAATACTATTTATTTTACCTATTCTCTATTAAAATAATACTTTATTTTTCTTTTTCTTTTTTTCTTTTCATTATTCTTTTTCTTGTTGCAAGAGAGAAAGAGAGGCAAGAAGAGAGAGAAAATAATATTAAATGTATAAATAATGAATAGTTCTTAGGTAAATTTACTTAAGCACTATTGCAAAATTTAATTTACCTAACCTTAGATTGGGCTATAGCTAATTTGGTGCAATGCTTATTTTGGGTTTTTGCTTAGGTAAAATACCTAATCTAGTGTACATGCTCTAAAGCTTTGAAATTTCTCTCGAAGACTATGGCGAACCCTTATGATTCTCTATTCTGGGGCATCACGTTCAACTGTAAGTTCACTGCCCGATTCTGCCTTCTCTCTCCAAATCTAGGGCTTTTGTTTACAGTTTCTGTCTCCTAATTTTATTGTAAACCCTAGTCTTGTATACTTGGCACTATTAGCCCTGTGGATCAGAATTTTTCCACCCAAGAAGAACGATGTCAGATTACATACCCGATGAACTATTAATTGAAATTCTTGCAAGACTACCTGTAGCGTCTCTGCTTCGATTCCAATCCGTTTGCAAATCGTGGTACTCTCTCATCACAAACCCTGGTTTCTTAACCAAACACCTCATCCAATCCATTACAAACGGCAAAAGAAACGGTGACAAGCTTCTCGTTAGGGTTTCGATAATAAAGATCGATATCTATTGCTCAATGATGATGACAAATTTGGTGGCGAGTATTTGGAATTCGAGTTTCCATTTAAAATCGGGTATTTTCTGGTAGTTGGTAGCTGCAATGGGTTGCTATGTGTAGCCGGTGATTATTTCACTGACAAGGCTAAGATTATGATTTGGAACCCTTCGACTAGAAAGTCGGTAATTCTTCCCATGGCCCCTAAGCCACAAGGCCCGCATATGTGTGTTTATGGATTTGGTTCCCACCCGACAACTCATGAGTATGAGGTGATTAGGATCCAGTATGAGATCATTGAGATGGGGGAATATGAGTTAAAAAACTTAAAATTTCCTCCAAAAGTTAAAATATACACACAAGGAACAAGATCGTGGAGAGGTATCAGTTCTGCTGTACCTTCATATCGCATTGTCAGCTATTTGTGGTGTCAGGCCTTTGTTGATGGAGCTGTGCATTGGGTTGCATATGAAACTTGTGTTGGGGGTGGTGTTCGAAATTTGATTATGTTGTTTAATATGGCTTCCGAAACATTCTGTGAGTTTAAGCTACCGCCAACTCTAGCATATCAACCTCCATCATCGTTATCCATTAAGACATTTGGGCAATCACTGGCTGTATTATGTAGTGGACCAAGGGATGCTGGTGGCTGCTGTATTTGGGTGATGAAAGAATATGGAGTTGCAGAATCTTGGACTATGCTATTCAGTTCTAATCTACTAGGACTGCCGAACAAGACATTAGGGTTTAGGAGAAACGGCGAAGTTTTGCTAGCATCGGATAATTCTCTGGCTTCTTATGCTCCTGGAACCAACACATTGGCAACAACTGGAATTAAGGGGAATTTACGTGCATTTTATGTTGATCCATTTATGCAAACCCTTGTTTCAGTTTAAGAAAAGAGATGATGTGTCTTATGACTCCTATGGGCAGTTCAACCTTTTCTGATGCTTTGCTACCAACTTCCAAAGAGGAGATGGGGATAGAGTGGAAAACGCAGCAGTTATGAAGGTTGTTAGTGAAAGCCAACGCGGTTGTGAGAAACAATATGTGAGGCATTTTTGTTTTTCCATTGAAGCAATCTATTTCCCTCGGTTATACTTGTCGACTAGGTGCAAACTTCCAACTTTAAAATTGTGTCGAGGCACTCACAAACGCAAACATTCATTTTGATGCCATAACTTGTTGAGATTGCTATTCTTGGAGTTCCAAGGATTATATCACTTTTTAAATTTGTAATTCATTTCTTAGAAAGATGTTCAACTACTTCTTGCCCTTCAGTTTTGGGTTGCTTTTTAATTCCAAGTTTTCTCACCTTTTTTTTTTTGCTTTTATAATTTGCTTTCTCCCCATAGTGAAGAAAATGCAGTTTATAGTTTCTCCTCAACTGTATGCCCTTGATCAGCTGTGGTTCTGTTGTGTGCCCACTAATCACAAATATCTGTATAAGTTTGAGTTTCGAAAGACAGTATCTGTATAATGAGAATTTTGAATGGTAGGTGTAAAAACTGTTGCTACTTGCAACTTCTATACGAAGAAAACATCTTAATTTTGAGAACTGAACATATGGTTAATTTTTAGTCGAATATCTGCATGCTTCTAAATTGCTTCTTCAACTTGGTTGAATATTAGGATGCGAGGTTTGCATCTGAAATGTAGGCTCCAATAGAATCTTACGTTGTTACCTTCGGTTGAGGGAAGAGTGGCACTGTGGCAGTGGATGTCGAAGAAGAGGAGTATTAACGTGGATTATGTTGATACGGGACATGCTTTAGTTTATTTTCACTTTTCATGATGCTTGAGAAATTTAAAGTTCCCTTCGTTGAGGCAAAGAACGATTCACTTTGTGGCTTTACCCTTAAACCACACACTAACTGCTCGCACCTTCAAATTTCTCTCACGCCTACAAGGCTAAGGAGAAAATTTAAGAATAGTATTGCAATGGAAGTATCCGGGTTTTTTTTTTTTTTTTTTTTCCTTTTCTTTTTTGCAAGCTGAGATCTTTTCTTCAATTACTTTTTCGGTTCGGCGATAATAACCCAATGAATGAGTACATTCCTTTAAATCCGAGATCTTAATTAATAACTTCATGCTCAGAATTGTGCAAGAGAAATGATTTTGTCACTCCATTTTTTGTTAACGTTATTCCCCTACATGTGTATTTTTGAATCAAAAATACACTTGTAGGGGAGTGACGTTAACAAATAAAGGGAGTGGCAAAATCAGCATCCTTGTGCTATTTTACTGATTAAGGACAATTAGTCTTTGTTTCACGTAAACTAGTTCTGTATTACTGTACTATAATGAGTTCTAAAGTCCTATTGGTCGCCAACTTTTTCAAAATCCTGTGGCTACGATTGCCCTAATCAAACTCTTATTTTCATTGTTAGAATATCATGATAATATTGTAAATAAACCATGATTTGATTACGATATGATCATGATTTCCATGATTGCGATTTGATTGTAATTTGTTAATTAGGATTATTTGTTTTCATAATTAGGCCTATTCTCCTTGTATAAATAGATGACCCATTGTATAGTTTATTCAAAAAAAAAAAAAATACACGTGAGGGGTCGCCCGAGTCAAAAATCTTATGGTTTTCTTAATTCGTACCTCCGTTTGCATCTAGAGTTAATCCTACATCGCTCATCTAAGTCATCCAAACTTGATTAATATATTCTAGAGATTTCTCTACCTATTATCAATTGATTTTAGGTTGGAACCCTACAAGAAATCTAACATTCATGATGAATAACCCACACATTGGTGCTTGCAAAACGACCTTTGAATCACGAATTCAGTATGGACCAGTCTAAATTGGATGATTTGGTTCACCTTTTTAGTAGCGTGGTTTGGGGATTGGTCCCAGTGTAGAAAGTGGACAACTTAACAAAAAAAGTTTGGTTTCTGATTTTTTCTAATAATACTGATTGCCATAAAAATAAGATATACATCAACGAGGGTTAGGAAATGGTCAGTAAATTAGTCTACTGAGAATTCAAAGATTGTCTATAACTCTGAATCACAAGCGCTCTAAATGGGGTTCAAACACGGGCCTCTCACAAAGGAGGGATCAAGAAATACCATTGCGCTACACGCCCTTCGGCAGAACCCTAATTGGGTAAGTAAGAATATAATTGTTCAGAATTCTAAGTTGAGAACAAGCTCTAAACTGGTTAGGGTCCGGACCCAAACGGAAGAAGTACGAATAGGTTTTCTATTTGACTTGCACCACAAGGAAAATTATTTGTAATTAAGTGCAATTGTTCAGTTCATTCTCCATCCCAACGAGGAATTTTTGGGTGCCAATCCGACCACTCTCTGTCCCCTCACCTGGCCAATCTATCCTCTTTCTCTCCCTCTAAAATCCGGACCATCCAAAATACTTTTGGACGCCTGAAATTTCCGGCAAGATATCACGTGTGCAGTATCCGCTCAGCACCCAAAAAATTCTGCTCTGTTTCTCAAAATCTAGGCTTTTTATAGTCTCTTGACCTAATTCTTTCTTGACCTAATTCCTAAAACCTAGTATCGTCCCTACGGTACCATTGCCCTATAGATAGCAATTTCCTTACTGTGAGAACAATGGCAGACCACATGCCCAATGATTTGTTAACTGAAACTCTGGCAAGACTACCAGTGGTTTCTCTGCTTCGATTCAAATCCGTGTGCAAACAATGGTATTCTCTCATCACGAGCCCTAGTTTCGTCACCAAACACCTCAACCAATCCATTACGAACAGCGGAAGAAACGGTGACAAGCTTCTCTTTAGGCTTTACGATGATAAGAAAGAGCGATATCTAGTGCTCAATGATGATGACAAATTCGGTGACGAGTATTCAGAACTGGAGTTCCCACTTAAACTCCGATTTGGGTGTTATAGTGTAGTGGGTAGCCACAACGGGTTGTTATGTCTATCTGATGATGATTACAGTGACCAGCCTCATATTATTATATGGAACCCATCAACTAGAAAGTCGGTAACTCTTCCCACGGCCCCTACGCGGCAATGCCCGAATACATGTGTATATGGATTTGGTGCCCACCCGACAACTCAGGAGTATAAGGTGATTAGGATCGAGTATGAATATCTCTTTAAAGCTCCTCCGAAAGTTGAAATTTACACTCAAGGAACAAGATCGTGGAGAGGCATCAGTTTTTATGCTCCTCCACGTTATTTTGTCCCCTTTTGGTGGTCTCGGTTTTTTTTGAATGGCGTTGTGCATTGGCTTGCATATGAACCTTGTGAGGAGGGTGGTTTTCGTAACTTGATGGTTTTGTTCGACATGGCTTCTGAATCATTCTCTGAGTTTGTGCTACCAACTACACTAGCCGAGGCACCTTTGGAGACATTAATCTTAATATCTGTTGAGTTATTCGGGGAATCGCTGGCTCTGTTTTGTCGTGGACAAGGATGTAACAATACCTGCTGCATTTGGGTGATGAAAGAATATGGAGTTGCAGAATCTTGGACTGAGTTATTCTGTTTTAATATATTAGGAATGCCATGCAAGATAATCGGGTTGAGGAAAAATGGTGAAGTTTTGCAAGCATCGAAAAACTCTCTGGCTTCTTATGCCCCTGCAACCGAAACACAGCGAGATACAGGAATTATGATTAGTTCATTTGCACAAGTTTCTTTTGATCATTTCATGGAAACCCTTGTTTTAGTGGAATAAAGGAACTGTGTGTTAGAGGGGATGCTCTGCTTCTAACTTTCCATAGAAGGTGATAGAATGGAAAGTGCAGCTGCAGCAGTTATGAAGATTGTTAGTGATGGCAGAACCGGATGTGAGAAGCAATGCACAAGACAATTTCTCCGACTAGGTTCGAGTTGTGTGACCTTGCTACCTTAAAATTGTGTCAATTCTATTATGATCTCGGTCTCACAAACACCCCTCTCTAGTGTTATAATAGGGTCAGACTGCTATGCTCTGAGTTTCTAGGATTTTTTATGATCTGGTAATCTACAATTTGTACGTTTTAAAGAGATATTCATTGTTCACTACTTGGTTTTTCTTTCTCTCTTTCTTTCGATTGGCAATTTGTTCACTACTTGTCGGTCTTTCGTTTTGGGTGGCTTATTACATTTAGGTTGATTTGTCTCGGGTTATTCTATCCTTAGATAAGTTGCTTTCTTCTCCCATTTGCGAAACGCAGTTAATAGTTTCTCCCTGCTTAATTAATGTGGCCTTGTTCAAGTTTATTTGTGTTATGTGCCTACTTATTATCCTTACAGTCACAAATATCTGTTATGGATTTTAGTTTTGGAAACATCTTGCCCTTATTATGAGGATTCTAATTGATTTATTGTTTATTGAGGTTACTGCACCTTAGCTAAGAAGAAACACCATTAAAAAATTGAAGTATGGTTGTAAGTTTAATATGTGCAAGCTTAATGTTTTGCTTTGCATGTGGATGAATTCTCCAAAAGAAAATGGTGTACGTTTTATAGAAGGATGCAAGAATAGTGACATGCAGGCAGTTAGATTTCGAATCATGATTTATAGAACGAAATTGAACCAATCACCCCTATTTCTAAAACAGGTCTAGTACTGGTCTTAAGTTCGATACCTCTTAGATGCTATCAACTCATTTAGTATCAATCCAGACGAAACTTGTTGGGGCTTTAAATGGGCAGTAAAATTGGTTCCCATGATTAGTTGAAGTACGCACAAACTAGCCCAGACACCTGGTTATCAAATAAAATCACCCCCTTCACCAGCAGCACTTTGGGTCCCTTTGGATTAAGGCTGCTAAACAAACCAAATAGTTTGAGCTAGGCTTGAGCTTGACTTGATTTTTGGCTAGTTCAAATCTATTCAAATAAAGTATAACCCAAGTTCAATCACGTTTTATTGTTTGTTTATAAATTCAAGTTAAAGCTAACAATATGGGTGCTTGTGAACAGGGAGTCATTCCGTAGATATTGCAAATATAGGGGTAAATCAATAAGTATCTCAAATATGTAAACCAATAAATATCCCAAATATAAAATAAATTAAGGTGTGTGGAAAACGAAAATTGCTTTTCTAGTGTTGAGAAGTTATACTGAGCTATACACATGCACATTCAATATTTTTGTGCAGGTGTGTAGCTTTTTTTCTAACTTTTGTCATTTTGGAATGTCACAAGCTTAAATTCAGACTTGATAGTTCAAAATTTCACAAGTTTAAGCTCAGACCAGAAAGTTCGAGATTCATTTGCGTATTTCACGAGTCAAGCCAAGCCAAGCTTATTACAACTTTGAAGAATGTGAAATGGTTTGATTTGTAAATTTATGCTAGTAATTTCGAATCCACCCGAACTTTAATTCGATATATGCATGTCTAAATAGTTAAATATATAGTACAACTCTAGAGCATCCGCAATGGGAATAATCAAAATCAATAATCAAATTGTGTCACGTCAGCATTTG
The DNA here is from genome assembly GCA_014282245.1 of Rhododendron simsii. Taxonomy (NCBI): domain Eukaryota; kingdom Viridiplantae; phylum Streptophyta; class Magnoliopsida; order Ericales; family Ericaceae; genus Rhododendron; species Rhododendron simsii. The sequence continues at coordinate 9,769,245 of CM024956.1, read as the reverse complement.
ATTATCCATTTAGTTCATAATCAAACTTAACAACCTCTACCTCCACATTGGTTATTTTTGCACCTCTAACCAAAAAAACCCCCACAATACACAATGCACCTATGTCCAATCGCAAACGAGTTTCAATCACGTACTTGACCACACCAAATTATTCGTCTCGATGAGACGATTCCAATGTGAGGTGTTTTTGAGTTATAAAGTTTTGAGTTTGGTTATCGGATTTGGTTATTGAATTTTGGTTATTAGTAAAAGTTGTTAAGTTTGGTTATGGAATGAGTGAAATTTGGTTATTTACTAAAAGACTTGTAACTTTGCTTATTACAATGTGTAGCGTTTTTTGAGTATTGTTGTTAAATTTGCTTATCCACACCTATTTGCTTATTACAATGGAGATGCTCTAAGTTAATTGCAGAAGACCTTTTAAAAATAAACTTGTACATAAATAATTTTTACTAAATTCTTATTTACTTTTGATGACTTGAAATGGAAGTCGTTCAAAAATTATCATTATACAGATTTTGAGAGTTATGTCTCAATTGCAAGAAAACCTAGGTTTAAAACAAGAACAGAACCGTAGTTCAATGACTTGGATATATATTTTTTCTAATCGATAGAATAGAATATTACATAATATGTATATTAATTACAAAGTACGAAGCATGGGACACTACAACAATCGTGTTGAAATCCATGAGATAACAAGCCCAACAACTTCAACCAACACAATTATTTCTTATAGTGATTGTGATCCTTCGATTGGCTTATTTATCGGAGAGGTGCTAGGGGCACATCAGGTGAGGTACATCTATATGTGAGAGGGGTGTGGCTGAGGTGTGCCACACCGATGTGCCTCTAGAATTTCTGGAAATAATTTCAACAAATACAAGGAAGAACACCCACACGTAAGCGAGGAGATTTGAACTCTTGACCTCCTAATGAGATGCAAGAGTCCTAGATAGCAATGACTTGGATTAAATGACTCCTTTTAAGAGTTTTCTCGACAGATGAATTTGATTCTGCAATCTCCAGTAATTTGGTTCTTGATACAACACGAGAGGAAAAATTTATTTGGTGGTCTTGAGGCAACAACGTGGTGCCCAACCGTCTTATCTACCACACAATTTTTTGGGACTCAGTACTAAAGCTTATGAAACCCACGAGCCACGAAAATGTGCGGTTGATTAGGGTGTTAGAACACCAAGTAGTTGTGCTCATAGGCGGCTCTACAGCCAAGCGAAGGTGTTCAATTGAACACCCTAAAAGTATTTTTTGTATGGTAATTTTATTTCACACTTTGTTTGAACACTTAATCCTATATTACGAACACCCATTAATCTAGCTAATTAACAATGGAACACCAAATAAATTTGCCCAAAACAAGATACAAACTCTTGATGACAAAAATTAGAAAAGCGCAGAGAGCAAAAAAAAAAAGATCTATTTTTGTCAGGTGTCTTGATTCTCTTCGAACGACAATCAACCCTATATTTGTGAAACTTAGAGTATATGTCCAATAAGATCCATACGAACCTATTTGCCTCAATTTCCTACAAAAGAAAATTAGTGTCTTTATGCACCGAGAACAACTGTAACATATGTATTTTTATTGCATTATTCACACTACTATATGAAAATTACTGTATATATGACTTGTTAATCTAGTAATTAAGTAGTTCTTAAACGTATTGTTAAAAATTCTTAGAACCGCCACTGCCTGTATGCCCGAGACCACCAAAATAATTGCTCCAAGACCACTTGGGGACCTTTGTGGATGCTAAACGAGTCCTACACTGGTTGTACAAAAAGGTCGTTCGGAAGAGATTCAATTCCATCAAATTCTTTCGCGAACGATCTGAGTGAGCATTGCAATTGTAAGTTTTCACACTCCAAGTCTGCTCCGTTTCCTTACTGTGAGAACAATGGCAGACCACATGCATACCCAATGACCTGTTAATTGAAATCCTGGCAAGACTACCCGTACCATCTCTGCTTCGATTCAAATCCATTTGCAAACCATGGTATTCTCTCATCACAAGCCCTAGTTTCGTCACCAAACACCTCAACCAATCCATTACGAACAGCGAAAGAAACGGCAACAAGCTTCTCCTTAGGCTTAGGCTTTCCGACGATAAGAGTGATAAGAGAGAGTGATATATATTGCTCAACGATGATGACAAATTCGGTGACGAGTATTCGGAACTGGAGGTACCATTTGAACTCCTCTTTGGGTGTTTTAGGGTAGTGGGTAGTTGCAATGGGTTGCTATGTGTACTTGATTACTATTTCAATGAAAAATGTCTGATCATTATATGGAACCCTTCGACTAGAAAGTCACATTAAGGCCCATGCCTATTCAAACATTGAATTTAGTATTGCAATGGAATTATCCTCTTTTTTTTTCTTTTTTCTTTTTGCAAGCTGAAATCTTTTACACTATGGAATTACATTTTCGGTTTGGCAATAATAACCCAATGAATGACTACATTCTTTTTTGTTTCGCATAAACTAGATCGAACATTTTGTGTTATAACGAGTTCTAAAGTCCTATTGCATGGTCGCCGCCTTATACAAAATCATGTGGCTACAATTGTCTTAATCAAACTGTTAGTTTCATGATGAATAACCTTTATATTGGAGCTTGCCAAATGAATAACCTTTATATTCTGAAATTAGTGAAATGCATTTGGCAAGCTCCAATATATAGGTTATTCATCATGAAAATAACAGTTTGATTAAGGCAATTGTAGCCTCATGATTTTGTAAAAGGTGGCGACCATGCAATAGGACTTTAGAACTCGTTATAACACAGAATGTTCGAACTAATTTATGCGAAATAAAAATGAATGTAGTCATTCATTGGGTTATTATTGCCAAACCGAAAATGTAATTCAATAGTAAAAGATTTCAGCTTGCCAAAAAAAAAAGGATAATTCCATTGCAATACTAAATTCAAAGTTTGAATAGGCATGGGCTTTAATGTGACTTCTAACCAGAACAAAAGCGTGCGGTTTAAGGGTAAAGTCACAAAGTGGTTCTTTCTTTTCCTTCACGAAGGGAACTTCCAACACCTTACAAAACAAAACTGCATCAATATACCAAGGAATATAGATTCAACAAAAAATAAATATGTCCTGAATCAAACATAATCCTCGTATATACGTTAATACTCCTCTTCTTCGACATCCACTGCCACTCTTCCCTCAACCCAGGTTACCCAACAACGTAAGATTCTATTGGAGCCTACATCTGAGATGCAATTCTTGCATCCTACAGAAGTTTGGGGACGGACAAAAGCATTATAAGGATTTAGAAAGGGAAGATCATCTGAGATGCAATTCTTGCATCCTAATATCAAACACAATCTTCGGGGGAAAATATGGAAGTTGCAAGTTGCAACAACTTTAACACCTTCGTTCAAAATTCTCATTATGCAGACAATTCACCTTGTTTGGTTCACAATTCATCTCATCTCATTTTTCTTTCTACACGTTTCTCAATATCTTTCTTTCTCTATCTCTCTCCACTCATTACATCAAAAATAACTTTCAAAAATTCAAACGAAACAAGATGTTCTAAACTCAAACTTAGAGCATCCACACTAGGATCGCTTCTTCTCATCTGGGGCTACAATAGCGAGCAAATGTCCAAAACTCTCAGTTCATCAGTCTCGCTACTGATTGTAAAAAATAAAATTGCTACAGTCACTAGCCTATTGCAACGAGGCACTATTCATGGGCTAAGTAGTATTTTATAATTTTTTACTCCATGAGGCACTATTCAACTGTGAATCACCTGTATTTACGGCTTTTTTTTTTGTTTTTTTTATAAGAAAGAAATAATTTATTTAGTGGGATAATTTTAATATAGAGAGTCTGATGCAGTTGACATTTTAAAAGTGGATAGCTAAAGTAATAAAGTGACTTTTTAAGGTGTAATTTGGTTCAAAATTTGGAGAGGCTGGTGCGGATGCTCTTAGGGCATCCACATCTCCCTCTCTACTCTTCTCCTTCCACTAAAGTAGAGAGCAAATATATTGAAAATGGAGGTCCATCAATCTCGTGGCCTTCTTCGCCACTTTACAAAAATGTAGATTTGCTACAGTTCTCTTTTATAAGAGGCGAGGAACTATTCACCCATTTGTTAATATTTTATTGTTTTATTTGTAAACTCTTCCCAATTTTCTTTACCAATAAGTCTAGATATTCTACTGATCACCTCCGACCACTTCTCTCTCACATATGTGTGGGATGCATCCCACAATTAAATGTGTGGAGTGTGAAAGATGAGTGATCGATGGGAGTATTGTACACAGCATTGCTCTTCTTTTACTACTATTCTTTTCAATAGAGATATCGCAAGTATCTGCTCTTTTTTTCCTGCGATTAATTGCTTTCTAATCTTCCGGCCACCACTGGCGAAAAGCAGTTAATATTTTCTCCCCGGACAATGTGTCCTTGTTCAAGTTTGTCAGTGTTATTTGCCTTCTTGTTTATCCTTTACAGTCACAGGTATCTGTTTTATGGGTTTTAGTTTTGCAAAACATCTGTGCCTTGATCACTATGAGGATTTCTAATTGAACTGCTTTGTGGATGTATGCTTCAAAAGAAAATGGTGTTTTATACAAGGATGCAAGACTGTAGAGCTCCAAATATCTATACAACTATATGGTGTTTGTGCTTTTAACTGTTGCATTGTTTAATTGGGGAGTGGAAGTGGTAGAAGAGGCCCAATAGAAGAAAAGGAAAATTCGGTAAATCAGTACTGTTTTGATCTCTTTCTATCCTTTTCCTAGCAGATACGTTTTTTTATACTCTTGAGGATTGTAGAGTGGTCACGACCTAAGTCACATAATTAGCGTGCGGGTACGTGAGCAGGAGTGCGGGCGCAAATGTGAAAGCGCATTCCAAACTACTAAAATCTGCGAGGATGAGATTGAGTGCGAGAGCACCCGGAGGATCGAGAGCGGGAGCACTAGGCTTTTTGAAGAATTATGCGACAAAGGTTACAACATGCTCCACACTTCGATATTCTAGTCCTAGGTGTATTTAGTATTGTCTTGTATGTTGTATAGCTCCAATAAGCAGTAAACCAAAGGGATTGTCCAGTGATCAAGGCCTACAATTTGGGGATTTGCTCGTATCATGCATGTTCAAAACCTCGGAGGTATTATCAATTCATTTGGGGCTAGTTCCTACGGAACTTTGATCGACTTTAATTGGGCTCCCAACAAGTGTGCCCCAAGATAAATTGAGGTACGCGTGAGAGACTTGGACGTACACCTGAGTTATCCAAACAAATTTCCCTCTGATAAGGTGTTGCTTTATCTTAACTGACAAAAAAAAAAAAACACAAAACCTTTCTTACCTGAATATTGAGTGAAGCAATGAATCCTTTTAACTCATAGAAGAAGAGGTATTTAATTAATTGACTAATATTGAGCCTCTTAGTAGAACTCCTCTAGTCACTTTGTGAAGCTCTGCTTGTTGATTTTCACTCGCATTTGATTAATGAAGTGATTGGGCATTTCACTCGCACCTTCACCCAAGAGACCCCCTATTTGCATGAGAATTTATTGGCCCAATAAGAGGATGACAAATGGCCATTCATGTTGGACAAAATAGAGTACGCGTAGACTGACATGCATGGAATCACACAATTAGAAGAACGATGAAGTTCTAAGTAATTTAACATCGTTTTATAGGTAATGACAATCGCTGCCAGATGTTCAAATAATGGCTAAGCTCAAAGGCGCGAATCGTATTATTCAAAATGAGAAGCAGTTACACCAAGTTGACGCAATCAAAGGAGTGAAGATGTAAGCATGTAACTGCCTATCTCTAGCACGATGCAATTAAGGGAAGTGGGGTGATGAATTAACTGAACCACGTCAAATGACCACAAGCAAGAACCGTGGAGGAAAAGTTTGTATTCAAATGTTGAAGTAACTTCGAAGGCAGCTAGGCGGGAAGAATGGAGGCCGTGGAGAGGACTCAAGAGTTTGCCTATAAATAGAAGAAATGAAAAAAGGAAAAACCCCAGATAAATAATCAAACAAACAGCTATGATATACTTGGTTTGTCCATTAGGCAGTAATTTAGGAACTTAGATTTAGTTCGAAGTAGTTATGAGTAGTTTGTAGTAGTAATAATCACACTATAATTTGTTACGTTCGTTTGTGAAGTTGGAGAATCAATTGAAAAGCAAGTTGTTTTGAATTGATCAAGGTATCTTGTTTATTCTTTGGTTTGTCGAATTTCTAGTGAATCGTTGTACCGTTTCAATACTTCTAGAAAGAAAAATCTTCTTTGTTGAGGTAATTGAACCGACGATACAATCGCCTGATTAAGTTTGGCTTTTATAAGTTAAATCTGAAAATGATAATTACAAGCTTTTTCTGGCACGCTTACACACAATCATATTTCTAAAGTAAGCAAAAAATCCCAGCCAAACACCCCTGCCGAGGACGATTTCACCGAGGATTCCAGCCTTCTTGAATTGAATTACTCAGGAACGGCTACGAAATCGCGCACTCGAGTCTTCGGTCCTATGGCATCATCAGCCCCTTTTGATACTCACCCGCCTTGAACAGAATGACATTTCACGATAATCTTTGGGCAGGAGGCTTCGGTCATACTTTCAAGAGGTTAAGCTAGCTTGGGGGAAGCCCCAAAACACCCATGCGCATAGTTACCAGAAAGAGAGTGCTAAATCTAAGGGGTTCTTTGGACAGAAAAAAAAGTTTAAGAGGATCGAAGTGTTCAGTCATGGACGAGGAACGAGAACTGTTGCCTAGGAATCAGACCTGTTCCACTAACATTTTTTGCACTTTTAGAAAAAGTGCTAAAAGTGTTAGTGAAACAGGGTTTCAGGTGGGTGAGGCACGTAGAAGATTCGAAGTTCACCAAAATGGGGCTAAAAGAAAGTTTTCAAGCATAACAATTGCACAACTTGTCAATGGTGCTACCAAAATTCTTTTCAATTCTCACTGAAACGATGTCACATCGACATATTGTGTACAATATCGTTCATTTATTATGCCATAGCATTGCTTGCAAGAAAATTATATAGGATTCAGAGGTACTAATGTAACTCATTAAAATTTCGCAGGGGTATTTATATCACTTCAATTTATATAATATGGAACAGCGATTTTTGAATTCTCTATATTTTTGACCATCGGATTTATACATATTTTTTTATGGCTGAGATTTACGGATAATAAGACTAGAAATATACTTAGAAAGAATGAATAGTTGGAGGAATGATAAAAGAAAAACTAAAATTAATATTTCCTAATCTTATTCTAATTTCTTATTTTCGAATTTTCCTTAACAGTTATTAGTCAAAAAAGATTTCCGTGATCAGGGGCTGTCTTTCTCTCCCTCACACGTTAATTTCAAAACGGATTCCAATTTTAAATCCAAAACTATTTTCTCTCTCACACATATGTTTAGCGCGCTCTCTCTCTCTCTCTCTCTCTGTGGGGGGGGGGGGGGGGGGGGGGTGTGGTGTGTGTGGTGGGTTCCTGTCATTTTTTGAAATGTATTCAGATTGCTAAATGTTTAGTTGGTTGCGTGATCGAGGGAAAAAAACTGATTAATTATATATTTTGTTATTTGATTCATTGCAATATGTTGGTGGCAACAAATGTATTGATTTTGTTGCATCTTGTTTCTAAGTCATAGTTTTATCTTCACCTTCATCGGGTTGAAAGTTGAAAGTTAATGAAAATATACATGTGCATGTGTTTCAGCATTGGAATTAATTTTTTATTTAACTTAATTTTCTATAGTACATAACACAAGAGTGTAGAGCTCATCCATACTTAACAAAAGACAAGTTATTGCAATGGATGATTACTTTGATTCAATGGTTTAGGCTCAATCTCATCCTTTCAGTAAAGTGCTCACAATTTTTTGCACATATTACATAATTGCCGTGTGGATTTATTTACTCCTAACAACTGTACATTAATATCTGTGATTTTTCAAAAAAAAAAAATGAGAGAGAGAAGAATACCAAAACTTTCCAATTTTTGTGCTAATTTGAAAAAATATATATACTATATATATATGGGAGCGTTCCGGGGACACAAAAAAACACACTCCATCTCAACCATTGAAGCCAATGGCTGAGATTAGAAGTTTACAAAGAATTACTCCTAGCCGCGATGAATTACTTGCGGCCACAATAAATTACTCTTGGCCAATAATTACTTTTGGTTGCATCGAATTGCACTTGACCGCATCGAATTACTTTTAGCTGCATTGAATTGCACTTAGCCGCATCGAATTGCACTTGGCCGCATCAAATTACTTTTGGCCGCTACGAATTGCACCTAGCCGCTACGAATTATTTTATGGTCTCGCAATTCTTTGCAGCCAAGTGCAATTATGTGCGGCAAAATGCAATTCAATGCGGCCAATAGCAATTCTTCACGGCCAAGAGTAATTCATAGCAGTCAGGAGTAATTCTTCACGGCTAAGAGTAGTTCTTCGCGGTCAGGGGTAATATTTTGCGGCCAGGAGTAATTCTTCGCAATTAGAAGTAATTCTTTGGGGCCAATAGTAATTCTTCGCGTCAGATTCTTTTTCTTTTTAACTAATAGGTATGAGAATAAAATTGTTGTTCAATACAACTTGAGCTATTGGTTTAGATGATTTGGAGTTTCATAATCTGTTTGGGATTGAAGATTGTAGATTTTTTGTTGGAGCCTTTTGGACAAATCGAGTTTCAAACTCTTCTTCTTACTTGGTTATATGTAATTTTGGAACTATTTTGCTTTTCTATTTTTCTAGGTCAATTAAGGAAACAAATACGATAGAGGTGTCACTTTTGAGTGAGTGGACATTCAAAAAATTGAATTCGAGTTAGAATCCCGTATGATTATACATTCTTAATATCTCTGATACTATCCGTGAATGCAATTAACGGAATTAAACAGATTTGGTAGCATTTGTTGTATTAGACTATTTTATGAACTTGATTAGATCAACCATGTTTGAAGCTTATTCTCAAAATGAAAATTTCGTAGATTTTGTTAGGATAAGAAAAAAATTTCTAATTCACAGTTATTTGTAATGCTCCTCTCGCATAAAGTAGGACCATACGTATATCCAAGACTCACCTCACGTGAGATAGTGTTTGAAAGAACCGTTGTATCCAAAAAAAAACCTTCAAAAAAGTAGGGTTTGATACTTCATTTAAACTTAGAAAGCATTGCGCAAGGACAATTACTAGTTATTCAATATAGAGCGGCTAAAAAGCCAATTGTAAATCTTTGAAAAATATGGTGAAACCATGAATTTACCAGGCTAGATTTAGACCTTAGAAAATTCTAAATATTACTATCATATATGCAACAAATAAGTAATAGAGCTTGGGGCCGCATACGTGCAATTTCATTGTGAATGAGCCGCAACTGCAATTCATTCAGTTGATATACTTCGCTTTTTAAATACTTTTTGATGAAATTTTTCTTAGCATATATTTTGGATATTTACATGTGAAATTAGAGAGATAATCACAAAATATAAGATTGTTATCTACGAGAGAAAATAATAGAAGATAAACAATAGTGTTGGATACGAAGTAATTATTCAGTAGTTCAGGTGCACCGTCACGTGATGCTCTCGATCGACCATTCCAGAACCACAATCACATATTTAGGTGGAGTCCATACACTAAGTTATGGACCCTGCAAGAATGTGTGGTTGGGGAGTGGTCTGAAGCACCTCGTGGCGATGCTTCCAAATTAATGAATAGTTTCACTTGGATCCATACATGCCTTGCCAATGAAGAATTCACAACCTTCCCTTTATAATCTCGAATTCTCGTTAAGGAAAAGATCTTCATATTAATCACTTCCTTGCAAACCAAGTAATTAAAAGGTACTACCACCATAAAAACAAACAACTCCTCAAAACCTTAGACTCCTTCCTCTACCTCAATCACCGTCCAACCAATGCCTCAGAATCGAAAAACCCACAAACCAAAGAAATCTTCAAGCCAAAAATGCCGAAACAATGAAGCAAAAAGCCTAGAAAAGAAGGAAGAAACAAGCAAACAAGAAACCCGCGACAAAACCGGTATCGATCGGTTATCGGATTTGCCCGAACCCATCATCCATAAAATCCTCCTATGCCTCCCTCTATCAGATGCCATCAACACAGAGCCGTTATCGAGGCAGTGGCGGCATAGCATTTGGCCTTCATGCCCCATCCTCTTTTTCGACGAGTACTCCTCCGGAGCTAACTATTTCCAGTATGACACTAAACAGAATGGAAACAGGAGCAGAAGAAGGTTCGCAAAGTTGCTCAAGTCTTTGCAAAAGCAAAAGGAGGGTGCTAGCAACTATAGCAGCATCGAAAAGTTCGGTATCCGGATGGCCTTGTTGGACCGTAAATGGGATGCCGCCGTTGATGGGTGGGTGAAGTTTGCGGTCGAGAACGACGTCAAGGAGTTGGATCTAAGGATAGAGAGGGTCTTGGAGCATTGTTTCGAGAGGTACTGGTTAGACGATTGCGTTTTCGCTTGTCGTTCGCTAACCGCGTTGTACTTAGATTACTGCGGGATCCGATTGGATTGCGTCACCGTCGATCTCCCGTCCCTGAAGAGACTCACGCTGAGCGAGGTGAAGATCACCAGCAACTCGTTTCGCAGTCTCATCGGAGGATGCCCCTCGGTTGAGTACCTCTGTGTGGAATTCTGCAAAGGGCTGCTGATGATCGAGGGCTCGACTCCGAATCTCAAGTCCCTGAAACTGAACCTCACCGATGTTTATTGGGTATCCCTTGGATCTCCGAGACTTGAATCTGTCGAATTTAGTGGCGATCTCTCTTGTTGTGATCCCGCATTGTTCGACAAACTGGGGACACCGAAACAAATGAAATTGAAGAATCTGAACCTCACTGATGAGCAGTTGCAACGTCTGCTCGATCGGTCTCCAATGCTTGAGACTTTGATTATAGATGGCTGTGCAGGATTGGAAAGAATTCGGGTTCGTCAGAAGATAAAGAGATTTTCCATGTCTAGATGCAGAGGAATAGTTGAGGCAGGGGTTCTCTCTGCAAATCTGGAGTCATTGGAGTATTCGGGAGACGTGGCGATTTCTTTTTGTTGCCGGGATAATCTGAGATCGGCTGAAGTTAGGATTAGCTTAGACCCCATGGAGCTTAGTGCTGCTTGGTTCTTTAGATTGAAGAAGCTGCTTAAAGTGTTTGCCAAGTCCAAACTTTTAACTCTTGCCTGCCCATCAGATCAGGTATGTGAACATGAAACCTCTCTCTCTCTCTCTCTCTCTCTCTCTCTCTCTCTCTCTCGTTTTCGTTTCTGTCTCACTTGTTTTTCGAAACCCTTTCTGGAACTTCATTTACCATGTTTTCTCTTTCAAGAATCCTGGATAGTGTTCAGCGAAACTGGAAATCAAGATTTTCTTCTTTCCATATCTGAGTCTTACTACTGTTCATAACTGTCAAACTCTGTCGATGAAGCTCATAATTTTTCCCGGAGCACTGTGTGAAAGATTGTTGCCTCCACTGCATGATCTGAAGCATTTGAAGTTAGAAATTAGGACATTGTCAACTAGCTGCTCAGCAATTGTGGATGGCTTGATATGGCTATTCCCTGGCTTGGAGACTCTAACCATAAAGTCTGGTTCCATCAACAAGCTTATTAAGGTAACCTAACCTCTCTAATTAGGTGAGAGACTCATAGTTCTTTCAATATCAAGTTTTTCTTACATATTTTTGTTTATGACTTCGTTTACTTGGATGTCTCGCGGTAGTTCCACAATCTAATGCACGTAGTTTCTTTTTCGAAAAATGAAAACGGAGAAAGAAACTATACAGAAGTGAATCTTGATGAGCAGTCCATATTCCGATAGGCGTAGTGTGGACAACTATAGAAGGATATCTGATCAGCGACACATTGATTTTTCTCTACAACTTTCTCTCTGTATTTTTCTTTGTGTGTAACATTTGTAATTCCAATCCTTTCGTATTCACAGCTACAAAGTCACGAAAGAGAGGAAGATGCACGGCGATGATGATGAAAAAATGTGTTAGGGCTATTGACAAAGGCTATTGGAGATGTTTGCTAGAGAGTGCTCATAGCAATTTGACAAATGCTATAGAAGTGGCTGTTGGAGCTACCTGAATTTTTCATCCTCGTTTGAGTTTAATGATGTCTTTTTATTTTTTCTTTGCCTCTTAAGGAATAGATTTTACCAGAGTAATAAAAATTATTTCTGCCGCATCGGCCTCTTTTCTCTCTTTTTGAAACATTCTAACTAATGGCTATTTGTGTGATACCCCTATTTGCAGAAAACATCTCAATTAGCATCACTTAAGCTTTCATGTCTACAGCATTATGAACGATCACAAATTTGCAAAGGACTAACTATTGCATCGGCACATTGATTTGCTCTCCGAAAAACTTGGTGGCCGGATTAACGCATTAAGGCGCTCCAGGATTAACCTGCACGTAGTAACCTGCAAAATTTGGCAATAACTATATATATCCGTTTGTTTGGCGAAATCTTGGAGAGTAAGGTTTGATATTACCCAACACAAATTCATCAACAATTATTAATCTCTCCCACTGCCATTGATTTGGTTCGGAAAGATGTCATATGATCCAATCTTTACCATTTCAAAATGCAATGCATCCCTCAAAAGACGGTTCCAGAAATTCATGAACAGGTGATGTAGGGCATATTCATAATGGATCTAGTCCCACAACTCACTCTGTGAGTAGAGCTAATAAACGACCTAAATAATTGATAGTTTCAAGTTTGATTTGTAAACCGAACAAGTTTTAGAAATATGTTCAAGCTTAGTTTGTTTTGAGGCGAGCTGATCATAAACGAGTTTTAATCGAGCTAATCATGAGTAACTTGAGTATTTTACACATTATAAGTCAAACATGTTGAATAGTAATTTGTTCGAGATTGATTTAAAAGCTAAACGAACTTCAAAAATATTTTCAGACTTTGTTTAATTATGTAGCAAGATGAAGTTTTTAATAAACAAACTCGAGCTCAAACTTGAATAATTTGATTTATTTATTGGCCCTTTCAGAAGTAGGGCTGATAAACAAACCAAATTACTCGAGTTGTAAGTCGTGTTCATTCACTAAAAGCTCATTCAAGATCGATTTGTTATATAAACAAACCAAGTGCTTGAACCTTTTTTTAAGCTTGTTGAGAATTCAAATCAAGCTCGAACAAACTATAGCTTGGTGCGTTTTGTTTATGACGTATACAAAACTCAATCTTCTTGAAATCGGCTCGTGTTTGGCTTTATTAATGCTCGAATGAGATCGGCCTATCTCACTACCTAGCTAAGTTTGAATATATTTTTGAAACTGATAAGTTTTCAAACCAAATTTGATTAATGACATTCTCTGCTTGTTTGGGCTCATTTCGTTGAGGAATGAAATTTTTTTTTTTTTTTTGTCACTCCGTCGATATCTAACTTACTCATAAGTTTGATTAATGACATTTTCTGCTTGTTTGGCTCATTTCGTTGAGGACTGATTTTTTTTTTTTTTTCTTCACTCGATCGATGTCTAACTTACTCATAAGGGTATGAAAAAAAGGTATCGCTTAGTAATATACAGGTGGGACAAACTCAAAAAGCATCAACCACAATACCAAGCTCTTGCGCTTCTGACTAGAATCAAATTCGGAACCTCACTTCCCATGGAGAAGAGGTGAAGAAGTGCCAAGAAGAAATTCAATGTCCCTAGAACAAGATTGAGTACGAATATGAATCCCACAATAGTGTGTTAAAGATCACATATTGGTGTGTGGTCTAGATTTGTACTCAATATTATCCTGGGATAGTGAATAATTTTTCTTTGGGTTGAACAAGCTGGTTGGCCTCGGTTGACTATTGTGCAACCCCCAAATGACATTGAAAAGAAACTCCGAACAGCCAAAACAACGAAATGGGTTCCTACTCCTCAAACCACCTCCGCTTGCTCTCCTACACCAAGCAACTAGCCTCTCACGTCAACCACGGCCGCCACGACCAAGCCCTCTCTCTGTTCCACCACATCCACTCCTCTCTCTCTCTAGACCCCTTCGTCTTCCCCCTTGCCCTCAAGTCCGCCGCTGCCCTCCGCCGCCCCCACCTCGGCGCTTCCATCCACGCGCTCGCACTCAAAGGCTCCCTGCTTTCGAACCCATTCGTCGCCTGCGCTCTTGTCGATATGTATGGAAAATGCGCCTCTGTTCCTTCAGCACGCCAACTGTTCGACGAAATTCCCGAGAGGACTGTCGTTGTTTGGAATGCTATGATGTCTGTCTACACCCATTCTACTAATGTTGCCAAGGCTTTGGAGTTGTTTGAAGTAATGGATGTTACACCAAACGCATCGACTTTTAATTCGGTTATTGCGGGGTTGGCAGGGCTAGATGATGGGTCGTTTAAGGCGATTTCGTTTTACAGACGGATGCTAGACTCGGGTTTGAGACCCAATTTGATTACCCTTCTTGCTTTGTTACCTTCTTGTGTAGGCATAGCGTCTTTGAATTTGATTAAAGAGATTCATGGGTACTCGATTAGGAACGACATTGACCCGCACCCTCAGTTGAGGAGTGGCCTAGTGGAAGCCTATGGGCGATGTGGGTGTCTTGAAAATGGACATAAATTGTTTCAAAGTATGAAGGAAAGGGATGTCGTTGCTTGGAGCAGCTTGATATCGGCATATGCACTTCATGGGGAAGCGAAAACTGCATTGGATGTTTTCGCGGAGATGGAACTGGCAAAAGTGAAGCCGGATGGAATCACTTTTCTTGGGGTTCTGAAAGCCTGCAGTCATGCTGGACTAGCTGACGAGGCTCGTATGTATTTTTCTAGAATGCAAGATTTTTATGGTGTGGAAGTGACCAGTGACCACTATTCGGCTTTAGTTGATGTTTTGAGTAGAGCAGGGAGATTGTATGAGGCATATGAGGTGATAAAAGAGATGCCTGTGAAGGTAACTGCGAAAGCATGGGGGGCCCTTCTTGGTGCGTGTCGGACTTATGGAGAGGTGGACCTCGCGGAGATTGCTGGGAGGGCTTTGTTTGAAATTGAGCCAGAAAATGCAGCCAATTATGTCCTGTTGGGTAGGATATATGCTAGTGGGGGGAGACATGAAGAGGCTCAGAGAATGAGGAGAGAAATGGAGGACAGGGGAGTAAAGGCAGCACCTGGTAGTAGCTGGGTTATATACCAAAACTAATGTGAAATAGTATTCTTAGATGAGTTACATCATAGCTGATGATTGACGAACAAGGTCTTCTTTACAGAGTCCCATTGTACATTCTGTTGGTGATTTGGTGATTATAAATCCCATTTTCTGATTTAACTGCGGGAAGAAAGACTGTGAATGCCTGTAAAACAGTCCTAAGCAAAATGATATTGCGATTCTAAGCTCAGGATGTGGCAGCATTTGACTGTGTTATCAATGAGTTTTGGTTGTAAGAAGGGAAGGGATCCAACACAACGGAATAAAGAGGGAAGCTATACACATACCATTAGTAGTGGTGCATGGTGAGTGAGACACCGGATTGTGTTTCTTGTTCTTTGCTATTGCAGCTGTGCTAGCTGCCATTGGAGAGCCTTGGGGTAGTGGTTATGACTTCTTATTTGGCTTTGGTTATTACTCACCATTCGAAGAGGCGATCAGAAGGTAAAGATGGAGGTGAAGCTGTTATATTGAGTAGGAAGGTTTCAGTTCCTTCGTTTTACACAGCCCTGGCTATTGGTGTTCGTGTAAGTTGCTGCTAAATGGGCTGGTTACCGGCACTTGACTTGGATGATAGTTTGACCAACATGGGCATTATAGCTGTCACCATTCTGGGGCAATGGAACTTTTTCATGGCTAGCTGTTAGATTTTAAAGTTTGACACTAAATGGCTTCTACAAAATAGCTCAATAAAGCAGTGGTCGAAGTTCTGCGCTTGTTTTTGCCTCTTGCAATATCACAGGTTTTTCAAGATTTTTGTTTATGATGATTTATTATCCGTTTTTAACAAGGAAGAGATCATGATAGGTTTCAGTTGAAGATTGCAATGGTGCAAGTTCTGTTATGTTTGTTGTACATGCACTGCTTCAAGGGGTTAGTGGAGCGATAGGGTGGTGCATGAACCTACGGGATTAGTTGATTGATAAGTAGAGCCGTCGTAAGAGGCTTCTGAAGTGTCACGAGTTCGAATTTCATGAGGGGCTTGCTAGCTCTTTCTTTTCTTCCCCATAAAATCGGATTCTGGACGGGCTATTCTGAAGTGTATGCCAACTGCCAAGTATGTCGTTTGTATACGGTGTGGGACTGCATTTGCGTGACTAGTCAAGGGTAGAGCCCAGTGAAGTAAGGTTGAAGGAAGTTCATGCATTTTTTTTTTCTCCTATTGTGTATGGTCCACCTTTTTTCATGTATTTCCTAGTTTTGACATGGATGGTCTGCTTTTGATCGAATCGAGAAGAGGATTAATTGAGGCATGCATAAACTGGTCCGGATACTCCTGACCGCCAAATTTTTTTTTTCCTAATAAGGACCATTTCAAATTGTTTTTTTCCTAATAAGGACCATTTCCTCTTGGTTCGTCCTTGGTAGTAGTTTTGGATGATGCTAAATTTGAAACTTTGGTAGCAATGTACAAACTAATCCGCAAAAGATTGGATAATATTATTGGAGTATTTAAGATTATACTCTTATCAGTCCTACATTGCCTTTTCTTTTTTTGGTACTTCGGAAATATAGTCCTACATTGCTTGTCATATATGGAAAATGCAACTTTTTAAGGAGACATGCAATTAGAAATTTTGATTAAGATTTTCAATATTACCCCTTATTCTCTTCTTGAAAACGATTTTAATCGTTAATGAGGAGTAGTTTGTGTAAAATTTACACAATTTTTGGATTGATTTTAATTTGTAAAAGGGACAAACATTTTGGGACATCTCTAAATGGAATACAAGACCAGCAATACGGGACAAGTGGAGTACTTCTTTTCACTAGTTTTGTTTTTCTTTTCAATAATTATCAGCCTAATCGGATTATAGAATATCAATTAGTTCGGCAAATGTTAAAAAAGTACTCCCTACGTCTCAAAATAATTATTCGGTTCACAAAACGAGAACTTAAAAATAAATTTTACAAGAAAAAATTTCAAATTTTTTTATCAATTAAAAGAACTCATGAATATTTGGTAAATTGTTGAAAAAAGTTAGAATTTTTCTTGAAAAATTGGTATTATTTATAAGTTCTCATTTTACGGACCGAA
Source organism: Rhododendron simsii (assembly GCA_014282245.1). NCBI lineage: Eukaryota > Viridiplantae > Streptophyta > Magnoliopsida > Ericales > Ericaceae > Rhododendron > Rhododendron simsii. The sequence continues at coordinate 9,751,970 of CM024956.1, read as the reverse complement.
CAATTATATTGGGACTGAGGAAGTACTGCATTACTTATCAGCACTGCTACCCCACTGTTTCCCCCACTGCAGCGCTCAATCTCACCAGCCGTATCGGGTTTTAAAATTCAAGCCATCTAAAATACTTTTTGAATGATGAGATTGAAAGCAGTGGATGGAGCAGTGAAATAGAGCAGTGACTCTATAGCTCTCAGCGAAGGCCCAACAAGAAAGCTACGGTTTTGCAACCTATGGGCTCCAGAGAAACCAAGCCAGGCCCAAACAAGTAAAGACAGGCGTTTTAGGGTTTTCAAAAGCCCTCCGTCTATATAAACAAACTAGTACTACTTCTCCACAATCACTCTGTAAAATTCTCAGCCTCTATCAAAATCCCTTCTCTTTACCATCTGAATCGGTTAGCTAGGGTTTAGTATTTCCTTTTCTACAATTTGAATTTTATGTATGTGCTTGAATCGCACGATCTCTCCCGGGCTTCTCTGATCAATTTTCATGACGAAGAAAGCCCCAAAGCTCGTGCTACAACCCACGCCGTCTGTGTTGCAGATTAGCCCTCTGTACCTTTACTTTCCCATGGCTCTTTCTGTGTCGAATTATACGGCTACATTCACCAATCAAAAAACCCAAAAATTTCGTCTTTTCAAAGATTTCGAAGTTTTTATTAGTTTGCCTCGACACACCTTTAGCCTCTTTTCTTGATCCGTTTAGTAAATGAAAAGAGGTCTAGTCATGGGGGCAAAGATCCATCTCGGCGGTGTCTACACGTGGGGGCCAACTCGTTACTCACCGTTTTGCCTCTAAAAACGTCCGCTACAGTTCTTGATACCTTCTCGAGAAAATCTATAATTTTTGTTTTCTTATGCTCTTGGTATGTTTTGTTTTTAGAGGAGTGCTGGCGATGATTACAAATTATCCGCGCTTCTGAGAGCAATCTATGAAGCATAAAGGATATATATGGTTGAATTTCTTGATATGAGCCTACTTTAATTTATATTGTGCTTTGTTTGGTTGTAGATTTAAAATCAGTCATATACTTCTAGGATGCGTTTCAATAATGTATTTTTCATATGTTATTCATGTTCTTTATTTTGACTCAAAAAATTAGTTTGTTTTACTGTTCTAAAAAAAGAAAACAAAGTCCACAAAACATATGCTATTTTGTGTTCTTAAAATGAATATATGAGACGAATTACGAAATGCAATCTATTTTGGTTCTAGTAAACATTCAAATGGCTTAAATTTGTTTTTTTATTTTTGGAACCTCTATAATGGCTGTGATGATTGTTTTTCAGCTTTAATGCCAGTTCTGCTTCAGAAAATTCTTGATTGATAGAGCTGTTTCATACTCTGAGCCTCCAATTTTGAACGCGTTTTGTATTTTATAATTTTTTATGGGTTTGACTCTTATGTAGGCATATATCTACAGTGATTGAGGTTGGGATTTTTGCTAGAATTATACTAAACTTTTGTGATGAGTTCTCTATATATTTTGAGTGCAGTTGCAACTGCACCAAGTCCCTGGTTTCAAGAGACCTACTATAATTACGACTATTTATCACTGTTTGTTTGTAGTTTTTAAGGAATTTTTCATTATTTTGGTGTTGGCCGTGATGATTGTTTTACAGCTTCAATGCCAGTTCTGCTTCAGAAAATTCTTGATTGATAGAGCTGTTTCATACTCTGAGCCTCTGCATTTGTATGAATAGAATTATAATCTTCTATGATGAGTTGTCCATATATTTTGAGGTGTAGTTGCCTCAAGTACCTGTTTTCAGGATGACCTACTTGGGGTTGCTACATTCAATATGAAATTACTGGATCTTTCTGAGAATATTGATGACTTTAGGTTTGTAATTTTAAGTTAGTTGAAATGAAATTATATGATTTATTAGTCTGTTAGATTTGTTGTTGTAATGTTACACAATTGCCCATGAGGATATAATCCATGTATTTGAGTTGTAGTGGAGCCAAGTCCCTGTTTTTACAGGATGAACCTACTTGACGAAGCTATATGCATAAGATATTTTCGGATTTTCTGAGGCATAAGATCACTTTTGATGCAATCTATTCCAGAATTGTGTCCTGCCATTGGACTTTGTCTGATAGTGAGTAGTCTTTTGAGTTTGTAGTTTGATTTTTTCACGCAACAAAAGAACCTTGCGTTTGGACCATTAAATTTGGTTTTAAGGTTTGAAGTTTCTAATGGATTGAGTTTTAACTATACCCTTGCCCTCGTAAAGAAACTGTCGGTGTAGGGTCTGAAAAACTCAAAGATTTTGTGCTGTCATCAACTTCTTCTCTTGCTATCCACGGGATTGGAGTCAAACTAACAGCCTACATTCATTCTGTACTGATCGGCTTACTAATCGACAGTTTTGGTTGTGCTAAGCACTGGAACTTTTGATTCTGCAGTTGAAAAAGAACGAGTATTTTTGCTAGAGAACAGTACTACCGGAAGATTTTTTATATCTTTATTTTCTGTGAGATTGCTGGATTAGAGTACCCAAAATGAAATGTGCATTCTGAAGGGAGCATAGTTGTACTGATTCTTGTATTTTGGAAAAACTCTACCCAACATATCTGGGAAACTCAAATGTACTGATTCTTGTATTTTGGAAAAACTCTACCCAATATATCTTTATTTTCATAGTCTCTTCTCTTCTCTTCTCTATGGTTGCTGGTTGGTTATGAAGTTGGAATTGAATTTGAAGTGTGAGGATTCTGATTCCTCTGTTGTTCAATATTTTTCCGGTTTTCCCTTTGGCTGGCTGGCTTCTTTGGTTCTTTTGCTGCCGTGGGACTATTTCATTGATGAGGAAATTGTGCATTGATGAAAGTACAGAGTTTTTGATTTCATTGTTTTGCAATCTGTTACCAAAGTTGGATGATCGACTTTGAAATGACAACTGTTGTCCCAGCTATAGGCACCTATTCTTGGAAATATCTTGGACTCTTGCGCTTTGGTGCTCAATCTAAAGCCCTGCTCTTGGTTATGGTCCTTGCTCTTGCGTAAAGTTTGAGATGTGATTCAAAGACATTTTTATACTTGTGTGTGACAATAATACTAGTATTCCCTCTTGCCTTTTTTAAGTGTTCAGTTTTGTAACTTCAACTTATTAATGAAACATCATTATTACATTTTTTTACATCAACTTTCACCTTTATTTTTTCTACTTACCTTTTATGGAGATATCATTATTATATTTTTATTCACTAACTTTTTAAAATGATATTTACTTTTAGGGGCAAAATGAAAAATGTATTATTTTTTATCCATTAATTTTATAAAATGAACACTTATTAAATGACATTTTAAAATGGAATATTGGACTCTAAAAAAAGAACGGAGAAAGTATATGAATTGGGAACACTTGCTAAAACTCGAATGGTTCAACTGCTTTGCAGTTTGCAAAAGATCATATGGTTTGGGATCATTATGGATTGCCAACTCTGAAAATATTGAAGTTCTAGATTTGGGATCTCAAAATTTCTGAGGAAGGAATTAATAATTTTCTCTATCTTTCTCCCCTCATTCTGATGACCTTGGATTTTGGTAATGTAAGTTATGGTTTGAAATGAAGATGAATCTTGTTAATTATATCCACAAACTTTGATGGTTCATAAGCTTTGACATCGCATAACAGGATTTTGCGATTAACTATTTGAAAGATCACAAACTTCGAAATTATTTGTGAAGTCCTTGGTGATCTTTTCAATTAGATGATTGTCACAAGTTCAGATGATTGACAACAGAAATGAAGATGAAAATGTATAGGTACTGTTTGGCAGCCATTTTCTTTTCAGTTTTTTTTTTCATTTTCAGAATCTTTAAAAATAAATTTTGAAAGTTTGTTTAGTGCACTACTTCCACTTTTAAATTTTGATAATTATTTGTACTATTTTTATAATCTGAAGAAGTAACAAAACTCAACTTCACTATTTTTAGAAACAAAAAACTCTGGAGATCCTTTTTTATTTCCTTTTCCTCTCTCTCTCTCTCTCTCTCTCTAACCCAGCTGTGGAAGCTACTCTTTCTCTCTCTCTCTCTCCAAATATAGCTCTCAAGAAACATACTCCTTCACTCTCTTCCAAATACAGGCCAAGAGAGATTGTAAAGACCTGATTCGGATAGGAGCCTATGGAGCTTCAAAACTCTTGAGAAACTGGTGGATCACTCGCGTCAATCCCAGAACCGGTGGGCTGCATTTTTATTATGTTAAAAATGTGAGAGAAGGCAACAAATCTTTTAGATCTTTAGGGAAATTAAATTGTGGATACATGGATTTGATGGTGATTCCAAGAACAATATATGTTAGTTAGAGTGTATATAAACAAAAAAAACAAGTTAACACAAATATGTTTTCTGCTTTCACTTTTTTTTTTAATAATAAGTAAGAATTGGTTTAAGGAAATAGAAAACAAAAAACCGGAAAGGGGCAGCGTTACCGAATAGAGTCATAACATGTTCAGAGATTGTCAAAATAGGTACAATATGCCACTGTCTGAACAAACACTCTATAGGAAAAAAAATTAGTCATTGGCCTTGGGGCAGTGTCCCGTGGTGCCAGGCCTCTTCTCAACCACAAATTTTTGTGGGGTCTGAGATTAAATGTGAGAACCTCAATAATGTGTGATGGGGCTTGGGATACTGCCACATAGTGCCCCAAGGGCACTGAATAATCTCTCATAACTATAAGAGGATGTGTGTGCATGAGCATGAGGAGGTGAACCTATTCAAGCTTGATGGGGTGAACATGACGTTAAAGATTTTAATGTGCTTTGAATCTGAAAACATAGTAATATCATCTACAAACTGCAGCATATCAATTGGTATACTTGTGCTGATATTCAGATTCTTCTATACAAATTGTTCCTTTTATTGTAGTAAAAAAAAAAAGTGTCATACATCAGATGACGAACAGTAAGCCACATACAAAACCTCATCATGAACATGGTGAAAATAAGTTTTATTATGTAGCATTGAACCACCAAAACATTGTTGCTGCCTTCCTGGATAACCAACTTCACCTTGCCCTTGAGCACCTTCAACTTTTGAATAGTCTCCCAGCCATCTGCAACTTTAATAATGAATGGTCGAAAGCGGCTTCCAGTAAATCCTTTTGGTTTTGTCTGACGATTTATAAAATATCTCTTGTGTTCCCTGTTAACATTCGTCATGTCCCATACTCTTTCCATCAACCGCAATTGGATCAATTGCTTTGTCAGAACTCTTCCCTTGCTTAATTCGCCTATAGACTGTCAATGCAGCATTCTTTCTTTATTAAGAAGGCTTGTTAAAACATTTGGTCACATGGGCTATGCCAGACCGTGATGCGTATCCATCCATCTCCCGACCTACCATACACTTTGTTTGATTCTTATATTTCCTGTAGTTGTCATATCAAGAGGTAAACGAAAGGCCTTCCAGACCATCAAAAACATACTAAAGAAGGAAGCTAACATGTTCATTGTCATATAAGCAACGAGGACACCAAAGTGCTAGAAGGGTTTGGTACTAGTTACCTCTCCAATCTGTCGATCAAAATACACTTGCAGGTCTCTTGACTCTCACCAACACACTCTTGTGTGGCTCATTCCCATAATCATAGCAATTCGATAAGAATATCACAAAGCTATGGCAAGCACTATAGCAACATCTGAGGAAGAACGCAATCCAGTGGTATTTGCGGTTATCAATTGAATGGTTCTCGTATCAGCACCAGCTGCAGTAGAGGGGCAAACTATAAGAATTCAAAAGGACTACTGCTTATGCATCTTGTGGGGCTTCCAGTCATATAAGAGGGCGTTAATGACCTCCAGTAAGTCTTCTTAATAGCAGCTGATTTCCAAACAGAAAGCAACCAACTCTAATAACTGCAACCTGCCACAATAGAAAACAATTAGACCGACCGGTATTGCATCAGCATTGATTTGAACAAGACACTTCAGACATCATGTGTTTGGTAGAATGCTGATGAGACCATATCACTGACAAGATACCAATCAAGATCGATAGGGAACAGCAGGAGGAAAAATATAGAAAATTAAAAATGCTTCAACAGTTCATTTAAATCGCATTAAGATCCTAAATGACATCTTCTTGGATAACCATATCCACCAGGTTAAGTTAAACAAGGATGAAAGACCAACAGAGAGAATTTGATGAGGTGATGCTTAAGCAATACATGGAAAATTGCAATGCCACGGCATTTTTAGGGGTTGATAATTTGATGTGATATTTTGTTGTATGAGAAAAGCAAAACAATTTGGCCTGGAAGCAGAATTACGAACCTTTGTCGAATGCAGTACATGAATTTTTAAACAGCAATCCTGCTTGGATACCTGATGCATCACTTGGAATTGAGTGCTAAATGCTATTTTTTGTCTGAAATCATTGGGCATCAGCTAGTCTGTTACAGATGTACTCATCACCAGCAAAATAAAATGATTAGCCATCTTCTTATCTGATGCACCTGAGCTTTTGCAATCAGTGAGAACTCAAATCCTCAAGTATAGAGTGCCAAACTATTTGTTTTTTCGTTTGAAATCTTTTGGACCAACAAGATCACTTAGAGATGCAGTCATCTCTTCCAAAAGAGTCGTTGCTGACTCCAACTTCCCCATCTTTTTTAAATTATTGATCAGTGATCTGTAAATGTAGATTGACGGCCGAATACCCCGGCCCTTCATCTCATCAAAGAGTCGCAATGATACCTCAACATTCCCTGATCGCCCAAAGCTCTCAATCAATGCTTTGTAGGTAAGCAAATCCGGTTCAAATCCTCTCTCTTCCATCTCTTTCAAAACCACCAAGCATGCATCAAATCTTCCCAACTTACGCAAGCTGTTTATCAAGGTATTATACGAAATGACATCTGGGGCAATGTTTGCCTCTTTCATAGAGGCAAATTCATGAAGCATTTCATTTGCACGACCAACCCTACCCAATATCTCTAAAACAGTATTATACGTTACCAAATCTGGTTTGCATTTTAAACTCTTCATGTGGTCAAATATCAGCAGAGCCTTATCAGTCTGCCCGCATTCAGCGAAGGCGAAAATGATTCTGTTGACGATTATTGTACTTCTAGGAAATGTTAATTCTGACACTTCTTTGATGAATCCAAGCAACAACGCAGAATCCTTTGTGTTCATAAAAGCCTTGGCAGTAGTAAGATAAGAGGTTGAACTTATGGGTTCCCAAGACAACAATAGATCCTTGAAAATTTGACTTACGAGACCAATGTCATTTCCTTCACCTGCTGTTGCCAAAAGAAGATTGTACGAATTAGTCGTCAGGAAGATGTGTTTACCACGCAAGGACTGCAAAAGGCTAGCAGCAGCTGGAAGTTTTCCGGTTCTACACAGCTTCTCAATGTAAGCACTATAAATTTCCCTGGTAGAGGTCAGATCATTCTCTATATCAGAGAGGATTCGTTTCAAGAATTCATCAGTCAGCTCCTCTTCCGTAGGAGAAGCTTGCGTTGCCACCGACTGATAATTGCCAATGGAGGTATTCACAAAGTATGGCCCAACCCATGAGACAACTAGGGTGAATGTGATAAAATTCTGTATTAGAAATCCAGCCATTAGGTCTTACTAAAGCAATAATCAAATAGCTGTTAGCATTAAAATGAGACTTTTTTATAGAAAAAAAAGAAGGAAAAGGCATCACATGTAGGAAGTAGGAAAATGGAGGGTGATCCCACATAATAACTATGGTAATTCTGAGTTTGGACACTTAAAAGGTAGAAATTAATAGGTCCAAAGCATAAGGCTCTCTCCGCAGCGAATTTCAAATGAGGGGATATGACTTCAATGTTCAATCCTTCATAAATCAGTGAGAATAGCTTGAATTTAGATTTGATAGCTTATGTATGGATTCCAACATTGAGTTTAGGAGCTTTCTTACAATGGATTTGAAACAACTGTTTAGGATAAGTGATTTGAAATCCTTCGATCTGAGAATTGTAATTATACACTAATTTGAATAAAGTGAATCTCTAACTACCCTTAATCCATCGCCCACTATAGTTTCACAGACACATGTGCCCAAAACTCTTACAATTTAATTGAACTTGAACTTAAAGTCCCTTCTTTTGAAATCTACAACAATCCAAACAGACACTAAAAGTTAGCATTTGTGTTTATAGAAAGATTAAGTGCCATAAAGCACTCTTATAAGGTTCAATTCAAAGGATCAAGTGATTTCCCTGAGGCAGAGTTTGGTCGCTTGAACGATTACGTCAAAGAATGTTATCGTTAAAGAATGTTGTGGTCATTTCTTCATCGCCTCTTGGAATGGCCATCACCTAAATTAGTTAGTGATAATCTCATCTAAAAGGTATATTCTGTGATTTTTAGCAAACCGCACAGTGCAATGAGGAGCCTTAGGAGTCACCATTTGATTCTTGCCTTCACTTCAGTGAACCAGAAACTTCTTAAACACTTCCTAAGCTATTTTCCCCTTGGTGTAAAACCCTTTTCCACAGCACTGTTTTCCTCTCTTTTTGACGCACCAAAAACAGGAAAAACAATATGTATTTGGAAAAAACAATCAACAGTCAATCAAGCAGTAGCTGCGCAGGGCAACAGAAGAACTTACAGAGTGCTGGTAGTGTCTTCTCCTTTGCAATTCATGAGAATATTTTAGGGGGTAAACATCAACGTGTTTACCAAACCACAATTTTCTACTGCCATTTGCTCGTTCTCTGAAGATGAGGCGACGAATCTGGCAATTCAAACAAACGGGTGGTTCGGTGGAGGAAATGCACGACTTGGGTTTGCATCGGGTAAGTTGTTTGAACCACTTGGAAGACGCGAGCATTCTGGGGTTTAGGGTTTAAGAACAAAAAAAAAATTGAATTTTACCCCGATGAAGCTTTGAAGAATTGGGGCTTCGATGGAATTGTTGTTGCCAAGGCTCTGAAGCATCGTTTTTAGGAGGCGTTGAGTTGAGGGGACTCTCTGGATTGACAAGAAATCGGAGAGCAGCTGTTTCACGAAGGATGCGGGGAGATATGGTGAGGCATGGCAGTAGGGAAAAACACTTTTTTTTTTTACGAAGGTAAATTGCGTATGTTATTTTTGGATGGTCTGAATTTTAAAAGAATTTTTCTTGAAAAATTAATTGCAAAGGAGAAGGGTGACATTTTTTCTCAAATGTTTGATTACTAGAGTAAGTGGGAAGTAAGCACTTTATAATACACTTAAACACAAACTTTTTGGCTTTGTACAAAATGGCTATAACCCACTATATTTATACTACTCCATGAAATGTTCTAGATTTTTTCTTTACAAGATAATATCTAGGTAGGTTCTAGATTTTACCCATGTGAAAATACTTACAATAATTATTTAGAATATCTCTTAAGACTTTTCTAGACATCTTCTAAAATCTAGATATTATAGAACTCTACTAGGAACTAGTACTAGTACATTTATATCCCCTTCCTACATAATTTAGGGGTGATTTCAGTTTGGTTGGTTCGGTTTTGGGGGATTTTAATAACCAAAAAATCGGTTCGGTTTTCCAAATGTAGCTACCGAAACAGACCGAAGAGATGATCGGTTTTTTCGGTTTCGGTTCAATCGGTTTCGGTCGGTTCGTTTCAGTTTTTCGGTTTTGGAAAATTGGGAAAATTACAGAAGACAGTAGATAAAAAAAAACAGAACAATAATGGGTTTATCTTATTATATTTACCTTTAATTTTTATCGGCAAAAGTCCCGTGAGAATCGAAAGATCGACAGTAGACAAGCTTCAAGCATACACCAACAATGGCATTACCTTCAAATCTCGAATCTCAGACTTACCTTCAAAAAACGTTAGGATTTGAGAGAGAGAGAGGGAGAGAGATGCAGTCGTTGAGTGAGATGGAATGGATGATCATCTTCAGACATGAATCGATGAAGCTTCTTTATTTGTGGGAGGGATTTGTGCGTGAGGTTTCATCGTTTCAGAGAGAGGGAGAGAGACCGAGGGTTTCCTCGTTTCAGATCAGCCTTGAGGATTTGTGTTGTGCGTGTGGCAGGGGAAAAAATTTAGGGCTTAGTTGATATATACGGCTAAGATTTTCCCAGGAGATGGACGGGTAAGATTAAAAACTGGGGATGGGTATGTAACTTCTGTTCAGTTCTGGGGTTCGGTTTTTCTGCTGTAACCTCCATAAAATCGAACCGAAAAAATATAGTATTTCGAAAAGCAAAAACCAAACCGAACCGAACCAACTTTGTCCCCCAAACCGATCCAACCCGACCCGACTACTTTGGTCGGTATTTTCCGATTTTTTGGTTCATCGGTTTTTAGTATCACCCCTAATAAATATCTTCTTGATTTGGGCTTTATTTTCTTCGGCACAAATACTAAATCAAGTTTATGTTCTAACATTCTACCTCTTAATAGAAGATAAAATTTGAAGCACAAAGTGAATTTACTCCAACAGCATTCAATAATTTTTTCCATTATCTCTGTACTTTCCATTCACCATTCGGTGGATTACGTAGTACAGTCATTGCTGCTTTCGATGTGCACCGTGGTAAATTTGCACTAGTTCAATACTTCAAGTTGCATTATGAACTAAACTCGGAAGTGTCCGTTTTTATTGTACTAATCTCATGTTCCAGACAAGTTATAGGAAAACAATTATTATTCATCCTCATATTAGGGTTTGCCCGTACCTGCACAACGCGTTTCAAACACGCGCAATGGTCGTTGCGAGTTCTGTGTTTGTGTATATCCCACCCATGTGAAAGGATGTTACAAATAACCGTTAATGAAAAAATTTCTATTCTTCCAAAAAAATGTACTAATCGAAATTTTGGAAAAATTTCTTTTATATCCTTTTGACTTTGACTGAAAATTCAATTTGGTCCTTCATCTTTCAATTTGGACAAACAAGTACTTCTACTTTTGAATTGGTTCCAATGTCATCCCTGACTTGGATGCCGTTTGGTATTTGGGCAGAAAAATGTCATGTGCCCAGCACACGATCTTTTTTGAAGGGTAAAATTGTCCATTCTCCTTCCTCCCTAACAATGCACCAGCACAATAGGGCCGAAACATTACATTTAATAAGCTAAGGGGGGTAACTGTGATTTTAACATTTTTATTTAAAACCCAAATCGTTTTCACTGTTCCAATCATGCTACTCTCGGCCTAAATTGGATTCCCCATAATTTCCGATTCTAAGCTTTTAACGCTTGCATATTTAGCAACGTAATATACTTAGAGACGCTAGGAGAGAGATTTTTCTACCTTGAATCAAACCGAAAAAGCAATGAATGGGTTTCGGTAAATTTCGGAAATTTGGAGAAGACGACGGAGAAGGGGACCGCGGGTGGTCGTGGCCTGAAGTGGTGGTGGATTTGTGATGCTCTTTGATGTATGGGAAGGTTGGAAACCCAGATTCGAGCAGTGGGGTGGTGTAGAACGTAAATAATTTCCTCTCTTTCTCTAAAACTCCATTGGAGGTGGTGGATGCTTTCTCTCTCTTATCGTTTGTAACTAATTTCATATGACTGTTGGGGGTTGGGTGTGTGATTTTCGGACCTAAAGTGCTGGGATATATAAAGAGGAATGAGGGGATGAGAGAGGAGTAAATGGAGGGAGTAGAGAATAATGGGGATAGCTGGCTATGGAGGGGCAAGGTGGCAATAGGTGGTGGCAGTGGTGGTAGGTGAGGAGAATGGGGATGGGTGGTTGGGTGTGGTGTGCCGGAATTGGCCAATTTGGCCCGGGAGGAAATGGGTACGGAGTAGGGTGTTGGTGAGGGTTTGGCTGGGGATGGAAGAGGGAGAAAGGGGAATAGACAATTTTACCCCTAGAAAAAGATTATGTGCTGGGCACATGACATTCTTCCGTTCAAATACCAAACGGCATCCAAGTCAGGATGACATTGGAACCAATTCAAAAGTAGAAGTATTTATTTGTCCAAATTAAAAGGTGAAGGACTAAATTGAATTTTCGATCAAAGTCGAAGGGATATAAAAGAAATTTTCTCCAAAATTTTCTATTTTAAGAATAAATTTCAAACATGGTCTACCTAACCAAGTTCATAGAATAATCTAACACAACATATGTTACCAAACCTATGTAATTCCATTAATTGCATTCACACATAGCAAATAAGAATCTTAGCGGAACAGAGCCTAATATAAGAGTTTCCCTAAGCTAAAATAAACCAAGAATTCTCGCTAAACATAAGAGTTTCCTTAAGTTAACATAACCAAGAATTCTCGCTCTCTTTATTGTAACCTTCGGAAACAAATAACCGAGATAGCAAAGAGCTGAGGAGAGCTGAGGAATGTGTTGAAAGCATCGTCTCCACCTCCAATTGTTTCGTCACTCGACATTTTGCCCATCAGGCTACAAAAATAAACTGCTAGGTCATAAGTCACATAAACCCAGCATAGAATAACTTCAAAATCAGAAGAAATGTACAAAAATAACAATGTTCTTCGGTATTCATATGAAATGTACAAAAATAACAATGCCTGTGCCCAACACATTCTGAACCCAACCTAAATGACTACCCTTCTAAGACAACCCATGTTAACCCAACTCGACTAACATTAAAAAAAAAATACAACTTTAATTTACTCAACCAAATAGATGTTAACAATGCGATAGCTTGGGGAAGAACCAAGCTAATTGTCATAGACTCATAGCTATCAACATTCAAACAAGTAAATGCAACCTGTTCCATTTCCTCTTCCTTTCCTTAAAGTTTTGCTATTACAAAAGTTGTCCATAGGATCATGATAGACCCAATAAATATGGAAATAACACCGTAATGAAAGCTAATAAATATAAGCTACTGTATTAGTTAAGGCCAAGTTATCCCTTATCTTATTCTCAACTTTCAAATCAAACCTCCATTAATTCCTTGTGATGCATGGTGTTGTAACTCTTATCATAAATCTAGTTCAAAAAATGAAGATAACATGCTGATCTAATTAACTAAGCTAGGTGCTTCTTTTGAAAATTTTGTTTTTATTTATCTGGTACCTTGGATAAATTGGTGAATTAGATGGGTGAGGTTTGAGGCAAGCAATTCCCAATGTAACTAAGTTTCGACAACGTCGGGCGGCAAGATCGCATCAGAAGAGTCCATCAATTAACCGCAGGATAAATTGGAAATTTGGAACTAAAACAATGCAATCATATGTAGCAATTAATCCATGCAAGATTTGGTGTCCTTCCACTCCAAGTCCAAGTCCAAGTCAGTCAAAAAAGTTAACACACGTTTAGCAAAAAAATCTACGATCGGATTCAGCTTGAGCTTATTTGGTAAATAGCTGAAATTGTGTCACTCTACTCAATCAGACTAAAAATGTGCTCAAGCTAAATTGACTAGAGGTCAAACATCGAGTCAATTTCAAACAATAAGAACCACCATAGAATTGTTATTACCTTTCTCATTTTAGTCATCATATGGGAGCCAATTTCATAGTGAAGTCGGATCTTTGCTCGATCAATTGAAGCCCATTGCCTGTATTTGTATAATCGGGATTCATGTAATATGCATATTGATCATATTGCAAGATAAGGGTAAAAATTAGTATATGATTAAGACCCTTCTCCCACTTGAAAACCGACCAAACCTAGAACAAATCAAAGGCAGCATAGCTTGAACCTTAATTAATTGGTGTAGAACACAAAAGGGGAGGATAAGTTCTCGGAGTTACAGGGAGGAAGATGGAGGCGCTGGAATTAAAGAAAATATTAGAACGACTTTACCGGTTAATGAATGAAGAAAATCAATGAAAGAGAAAGATCATTTCTACCTGAAATTTTCTGGTGAAAGTACTCCAATCCAGTCATCAATTGATGGGTTCAAAATGCTACTGTATATTGCAGTCAACCATTCAGTATTTTGCCGCTGAAAAAGATAAGGAGTCTTGTATCGGTTAGTCATAATCGATTAATTTTAGGTTAATTTGGCACATTTAGGTCATATTTGATGGAACACTATTCCTTTTTACTGAATGAGATAAAAAGAAAAATCAGACTAATAGGTCAATTTGGCACCTTTAGGTCATGTTAATTTGATGGAACACTAATCCTTTCTACTGAATGAGATAAAATGAAAAATCAGACTAATTAAAAATAAGATGCTCGTAGAGTGGTTCAGATATAGTTGAAAGAACACAAATTTCACAGGCCAATTCCAACGAAGGCACTATTCTAAGATTTGGAGGTTTCAAAAAAATGGTAGGCGAACTGATTTTAACCAGAAATTTGGGAAAGAAAACCGTGATTGAAAAAAAAAAAGATGGTAGAAAACTTTCTATCTGCTGCCTATCAAATTGACGGTAGAAAACCGTGACTGAAAAAAAAGAAGATGATTGTAAAAAAAGATGATGGTAAAAAATAAAAAAAAAAACTTTCTATCTACAGCAAATCATGTGTATCTAAGTGGAAAATTTCTGGAGGTGGATCCTCTATATTTTGGACTAGTGAAGACAGTCGAAATCTGAACCATCTAATACTTCAATTAATGGTTCGGAATCTACTCAAAAATGCTTCGCTAGAAGAATTGAATTTTCTCTCCCCTTTCTCTTCCTACCACCTCCCCCCAAGTCTATCACTTTATACAAATGATAAAATCAAAATTTTAAAAATTTGAGGGATTTTGATGCAGCGGAATTCACGAGAGACTAGTTAATGTACTAGTCCAAATGGGCTAAACAACTTGTCGCAACGAGCAAATCTTGTTGTCACGCCCTCGATTTTTAACTAAAATAATAATATATTTTCTACAAACAAAAGTCTTTCTCTCAATTATATTTACTCTTAAATGTCATGTAAATCCAAATAGCAAATCAAGTCGCTTTTTCTCCTCTCTATTTTTTTTTCCTTACATAAAGTCTCCCAAACGTTTACAAATAAATGGGTTTCATAATAATCAATGAGAGGACTTTATACATAGCTTTACATACGATCTAATCAAAAGGTATAACCTTCAATTGCAAGTAAAGTACATGACGTGTAGTAAACTTGATGATAAACCACTCCTTAAAGATTCCAATGAAGCTCTCAAGAGATGTCTCAATATGCACTCCATGCAATCCAGGTTAAGTGTCATGACGAGTACCTAAAAGGATAGGGTGAGCTACACTAGCTCGTAGAGATATCCATACCTAAATTATATACATAAGTGAAGACAGCTATCAAGGAAAAAACATTTTTCAAAAGCATATTGGTTTTATCAAAAGTGAAACTCAAACTACCATACTCATGCTGGAAATTATTTAACTCCATTTCTCAAATACTGACACTCTCACCTACACACACAATTCTTAAAATCTCATCTTACCATTACGGTGTTACCCAAATCTATCCTTGCTTTTTCATTTCCATTTCAGAGGCCTAAAGGTTAATATGAGTTCTTTAATGAAAAATATCATTTTTCTTGTCTCAAATAACTAGCCAACCTCTCACCAAAATTACACACACTATGCATAGTTAGAGTACAAAATAACAATGACACATCGACTAGTACCGCACCTCGACAATAAGGAAACTCACCCGTAAATCCCAAATCCTTTTTATACACCACAACTCCATGTTTTAAGGTAAACAAAATATAACAACTCTAGTAGAAAATGACCATAACTCCTTTGAATTTCCTCATAAGTTACCAAAAGTCATCGGTGTTCCTCATTAATTGCTCCTCATTCAAAATCGTCTTTCATTCTCAAACTCTCATTTATGTTCTTGTGAGCGAATGCTCCTGCTGGGTATTATGGGATCCACTTCCCCTGCCAAGCACCCACCTTGAAGGTTAGGCCTTGAATGATCATTATGAGCATAAGCTCCTGCGAGGCTAATTTTGAGACCCCAATATCCCCTGCCAAACACCCACCTTGAAGGTTAGGCCTTGAATGATTATTATGAGCATAAGCTCCTGCCGGGCTATTTTTGGGACCCCGATATCTACTGCTAAGCACCCACCTTGAAGGTTAAGCCTTGAATGATCATTATGAGCATAAGCTCTTGCCAGGCTAATTTTGGGACCCCGATATTTCCTACCAAGCGCCCACCTTGAAGGTTAGGCCTTGAATGATCATTATGAGCATAAGCTCCTGCCGGGCTAATTTTGGGACCCCGATATGCTTTGCCAGGCACCCACCCATCGATGGGCCCCGAGTGTTCGTGCGTCGTTCACATTCTCAAGTGTACCGTTTGAACAAATGTCGTGCAAGAAACTCATACTTATCATGTCATAGTTCCTCTTATTTGAACAAATTCATTAGACAATTCCCACAATTCTCATAGGTAATCTCGTCACCAACCCATTTACTCTACTACCAAGTATTTACTAATTGATCACAAGTTCAACTTCATGCAAGTAGCTAGGCACAGTGAAGTCTCAATGAGATCTATTAAATAAGATCTATATTGGTAAAAAAATTATTTGCGTAAACACTTGATTTTTGATCTTGAAATTTACCTTCTTTTTTAAAAACTTACTTTTTTCAAAAGTGGAACGGTACCTTAGTGGTGGGCACTGGGCAATAGTTGACCTTCACTTCCAACTAGGCAGTTTCTTATGAATTTACCAATGGTTGGAACTTGGATAAGAATAAGATGAGCTATAAGATAGCTGTAACTGTAGAAAGAGCTCAGCTCATGAGAGAGAGAGAGAGAGAGAGAGAGAGAGAGAGTAGTGAATTGATTAATCCGTTTTTGTGGCTAATGGTCAGTGCGGTAGTCTTGAATCTTTTTCGAGAAAAAAGAGGGCAGGTTTTAGCTTAGCAATTGTATAAAGATATATTTCCCCGTCCAGTTTTTTACTTTTTCCAGTCTCGAGATCGGGGCACACACTCAATCCGTATGCAAAGTTGAATTTTGATAAAATATACACAATAATAATCTAAGGTATTGTGCATATTTTATCGAAAATCAACTTGCATATACACATTAAGTGTACCTGGCCTGTAGTTTCTCAATTTTGCCCTGTGTCAGGATAATCAAAGAGGGAAAATAACAACTCGCCCAAACGGAAAACAATTGGACGTAAAGAGGATACACAAAGATCCTAAATTCCTAATAAGAGATTCTATTAAAACTTTTTTTTTATCCAAAAAAAGGTGGGAGGGGATGACCAGCGTAACAATCCCCTTGGGTTTAGGGGCTCCCTACCCGCTGTGGAATGTTCGGTTCGAGCCATAGCTATTGTCCTCCCTCGAGAGGACAAGCCGTTACCACAACACCACCTAGGTACAAGTGGACATAACTGTTTACCCCCACACCCCCTTGCCACTGGCAAGACTCAAAACCGAGTCTCACCTGGGGATGAAGGGCACCCTACAACGCGTGTTGGTAAAATACGAAACAAGCCGTGGCCGCAAGGTAACACGTCATGGGCGCAATGTTTTGCCCTTTTTAACCGTGTGGCCGCGAGGTAGGATAGCAAATTGGACTTCTGGGTCAGAAGTTGGGTTTTTAAGTTGGGCCTATTGGATTTCTTGTATTGGAGTGGGCTCAGCCATCCTCCCCTTCTCCCTCTTCTTCATACCTACTACCTAGTTCTGTCATTTCCTCTCCTCCCCCCACGTACTCTGTTCTTCTTTCGTCCCATCTCCTCTCCTCACAGTTAAGGCTGCAAACGAACCGAGCCGCTCGTGACTCGGTTCGCTAACGGCTCGTTCGAACTCGGTTCATCAAGCAAATGAACGAGCTCGAGCCACTTGATGCTCAGCTCGTTGAGCTCGCGAGCTGCCATATACAGTACATACATATACCAAACGAGCCATTCGAGCCGAGCTCGAGCTTACATATACATACATATATATATATACACATACATATACCAATACCCATACATGTACCGAACGAGCCATTTGAGCCGAGCTGAGCCGAGCTCGAGCTTTTGAATATATATTGGAGCCAAGTTCGAGCTCACATATTTCAGCTCGATTCGAGCTTGAGCCGAGCTCGAGCTGAGGAAAACTAAGGCGAGTCGAGCTCGAGCAAGGCAAAACTCGGCTTAACTCGGCTCGTTTGCAGCCCTACTCACAGTTGACAGTACGCACCCAACCCCAACCCAAAATTTCAAATTCCCATTCTCTCCCTCATTAGTCATTTCCTTACCCAATACACCATCCATACTAGGGGTGAGCATGGTCCGGTTTGGTTCGGTTTTACAGTAAACCAAGAACCAAACCAATACCTTCGGATTATAAATTTTGAGAACCAAACCAACCCACAAAATGCGTAGAACCAAACCAAACCAATCCAATCCATTAGACTACGGTTCGGTTTCGATTTTAACCACGGTTTGCTTTGAACTAAGCTATCATCTTCATAAAAATATTTGAAGTACTTAAAATTACGAAGATAAATTAAAAAAAACTTATATTAAAATCAATTTCATTCCGCAGTTGACATCTAACAAGAAAAGACAGAAGAAAAAAGTTAGGATTAAATAAAATATTGTTGATCTGAAAAAAAAATAACAACACAAAAAATCAAAGCAAGAACAGAATTTGTTTTCCCTTACATTCACGGAAGCCATGCAGATTGCAAAGAGAACCATGGGTAGAGAAGATAGATGGCTTATTGTGGCTGGGTAAAAGATGGATACTACGTTAGTACATTAGGTTTATGTAGTATAGGGATAGATTTTCTTATATAGAAAGTTAGGGTAGTTAGTCTTGGTAATGGTAGTAGAGGAATTATAGGAATAGGAATTGGAAAACTAAATATTGGTGGATTTAATAGGATCAATAAATTAGGAAAGTAGGCTCCTATATTTATTTGGTGAATCATAATTAAAATATATATAACTATACATATTACATATATATTATACGGTTTGAATCGGTTTGGAACCATAACCGTGAACATGAATCCACAAACTAAACCACATAATGCGGTTTCTAATTTTTTTAAACCATGACCAAATCATACTACTAAAAAACCAAACCAAATCTTTCGGTTTGGATTGCTTTGGACTGGATTCACGGTTTGACGGATATTTTGCTCACTCTTAATCCATACACCATCAGCGGTAGTTCTAGTTATACCAACAAACTATTCGCCGTACAATGGAGATGAAAGATGCAAATGTGGACGGGAGGCAAAAATATAGTGGTAGTGTTTGGTTGAGAGTTTAGTTTAGTTTAGTTTTGGTAGTGGATAGAGAGAGAAATAGGGTAATGATTGAAAATAGGGATAATGATTGGAGAGAGATAGAGAGAGATGAGAAAGTAATAATTGGAGAAATAGGGTAATGATTGAAAAAAGAAGTAGGATAATGATTGGAATCAAAACTAAAACTAAAACTAAATTGGATGCCGAACAAAGCCAGTATATTCTATTCCACTTAGTGATAAGAGACAAAAATCAATTTTTACAAGCCCTAACATCGTACTTTTTCAGTTAAAAATAAACATTAAAGAATGAAACAAATAACTTGAATCGATATGCATGTCCCAAAACGTACGGATATATATATACAGTTGGTTTCTGGTCAGGAGGTCCGGATGGAAGATTTGGTCCGCACCTCTTTTCTACGCCGTTGGATCTCATCCAACGGCTGGGAAATAAAAGGGAAGCTCGCGGGTTAAAATATGATACGGGTCGGTAAAAGTTGCTCGCGGGTCAGGGATCCGGGTATTCAACACCCGGCTGAAGCCCCCCTCCCCATTTGGACATTTCACGCCTCCAGAACCAGAGCGAGCGGGAGAAGAAGAAGAAAATCGCGAACGGCAACGACGACGAGGAAGATCGATCGAACAAGAAGGATTCATCTGGAGAACAAGCACAAAGTTCTCTCTCTCTCTCTCTCTCTCTCTCTCTCGTTCTGTACAAAAAACCCTAACCCTTGATTTTCGAACTGTAGTAGCAGAGAGAACGATTCATCTGGCGAACGATTCACGCCTGAAGATCGAAACGACGAACGCCAAGGAGATTGAAACGCCCTTACCATTAAGGTCTCTAACCAAGGTCTCTTTCTTTCTTTCTCACTCTCGAGCTGGTTTGAACTAGAAATTAGGGCTTTTATTGGTTCGGACCAGAAATTCCATCTCTCTCATCTGTGTTTTCTGCTAATTAGGTCTTTTTTTTTTTGTTCGGACCAGAAATTAGGGCATATCCAAAAGTAGGGCTTTTTTCGAACGACTAATCCGTACTTGAAATTAGGTTTCGAACTAGAACAACTCTATCAAATTGCTTGGTTAGGGTTTCTCTATCTCTGTGTGTGCGTGGTGCATTGAACTTCGAAGTGGTTTTTTTTTTTTTTCTGGAATTTGGAACCAGGGAATTTTTTTTTTCCTAGTAAAATGTTGTTTTTTTTAGCATAAAGGGCTAGCATGTCCCGGGCGGAGGAAACCAAGATTCTATGGTGTGGGTAGCGATGGAGACCCAGTGGGTGATGTCTTTGAGAGGGGGAACAGGTTTTTTCATCTTTGTAAGTTTGTACATGTGTGATATATATGGAGCGAGTTTTTCTCTGATTTGTCGTGTGTGTTGTGTGCGTGATAATAGTATGAAATCTTCCGATTGGTTTAAGAACTTAGATTTGAGGATTGTCACATTTTAGACCCAAAAGAAGGTACTATTCATAGCCTGAAGAGTTAGTGCACTCTAAGTTTTGGATCAAATAGAAGAGTCAAGGAATGAGAGCCAAGTACGTGCACTCTATATAGAAATGTGAACTATATGAGACGATGCACTAGCCTCCACAAGTGAGGGTCGGGTTGAAGACCAAGTCAAAATCAAGATGTGCATCCTGGCTCTTAGGTCGTTTGCTTCTGCCCTCTCCCTTCTTGAAACCTAGTAATTGAATCGTGTTTCTTGCTTTTATATTGGATTTTCCGTGACTAAGTAAACATATGGCGAGCTGCAAGTTGAAAGAACTAGCCCTAAATAATTAGGCTGACAGCGGTAAAAGAGACACGCTATAGTTGGACAGGGTGGAACTTGGAAACATCTACAGGGATAAAGAAGATATTCTTGGATATTGTCTTTGTCGTCCTCTTTTTTGTTATGAATCTGCTGTAATTAGAAGCATCTTTGGAATCATCTGCTATCAGAGTTCACCAACTCACATTTCATAGTTCACTAACTCACATTAAGTTTGAATGCTTTCTTGATTGTCTTGTGACGTAGGGATTTGAACGATAGAAAAGCTGTACAATTTTGAGGGCAAAGGTTTTGAGCGATGATGAGTATCACGGATCAAGGCTTCCCAATCTGCCATGAATTTCAAGTTCATATGTCCAAATCTTAGACAAAGGGCAAAAAGGTCAATTTCATGACATCATGAGCAATTGATTTGAATCTCAATAACATGGCGGATAATAGAAAAATAAATTAAGAACCATTTCGCTTAATTTCAGCACTTTTTATTCTTATTTAATTTTTTTCGTATTTATTAATTTTGCGCCAAACTTTTATGAATTATTAATTTGTCTCAACGAGACGAATTGAAAAAGTAATTTTTTTAAATTTTAAAAAAATATTTTGGAAAATAATCATTTTTTAGCCAAAAAAAAGGTAATTTTTTTTTAAAATTGGTTATTTTCCAAAATATTTGCATAAAAGTAAAACAATTATTACTTTTCCGATTTCTTTCTTCAAGACGAATCGGTGTGTTCCAGTTTCTTGAAAAAAGAACTTTTAGAAAATAAAAGTAATTTCAAACTCAAAAATTATGTGTTTATGCAAATAATTTTTCTACTAATACGGATTTTATTTGATAGATCTCATTGAGATTTTTTAAACGGTGCAAAAAAAATTTAAAAATTTAAAAATTATTTTTTATTTTTATTATATTTGAGTTTGAAATTACACTCTTTTTGAAAAATAAGGTTTAAAAAGAAAGCGAAACCACACCTCAATAATTCATAAAAAAAATTGATGCAAAATCAATAAATATGAAAAATTTAAATAAGAACAAAATTAACCTATTTTTAAAGTTAAGTGGAACATAACCGGTAAACCCCCCCAAAAAAAATAAAAATGGCACACTGAAAACCACCGCGTACTAGCGAGGAGTAGTTCTTCACCCAACGAAAGCTGTTCGAACTTCGAAGCCTTCACTTCGCCATCCACGGCGTAGGCTTTGTACGTAGCGACTCGCTTCTTTCCTTGGAATCTCTCGATCGCCTGCACGCCACGTTGATAGTGCAATACGTAGATGGCATTGGGGCGGTTGCGATTGCCCTAGATGATGTGCGTGGTGGCTCAGGGATACGGTAAAGGGTAAACTGGGCTATGATTCCTTGCCGATTTTCGTCGCAAATTGCCCAAGAAATGTACAGAAACGATTGATCCAAGGTATCCTTACCCATCTCTTACCTGGGTTTTGGAGGAAATTTTTCACATGACGGATGAATTTGGTAGAGATGTTAAAACACTTTTAACTTCGAAAAATTAGGGGCCAGTGAATGAGACTGCAACAAACGAGAAGTTAGCATTTGATCTAGCACGTCTGAGACCTAGCTTTTGCTTCAATTATTCTTGTCTATTGCCTTCCGCTTTCTTCAAATTAGCTTCTGCTATTTCAAGAGTTTGCTGAGCATCTTGTGGATCAATGGCGCAACTCTCGGCGTCATTTACTGAAACAGTGATCTCGTTATTGCCTGTTCTAGCAAAACCGCTTATTGGAGCATCAAGGCGTATTCTCAAGATACCTATATCTACGGATGCGGCCGTAATAATGGACAGGAGTACTTTGATTTGTGCATGTTCACCTTCTTTACCGAATGGTTTCAGTTTTTCTATGCGAATTGAGGAAATGAGACAGATTATCGGGAAACTGACTAAATTTGGCAACTCATTGCATTGTGGATTTTATTTTTGTTTTGTTGACTCTCAGATTTTTCTAAGTGTGCTTTGCCAATTGTTTCTAGAATATCATGTTCCCAAGTGAAAAAGGTTGTTACCACTTGTTAGGTTGAGATTTTTGGATCTGAAGATGGAAGTGGGAAGGCAGGTTTTCTCCGTTGATCTGCTGGAGAGATATGCAGCAAAGGGTCGTGGAGTTATTACGTGCATGGCTGCCGGAAACGATGTTATCTTATTAGGAACCAGTAAAGGGTGGATCATTAGGCATGATTTTGGAGTTGGAGATTCTTATGGTACGCTTCTGTACATGTTTACTTTACATGGTTCTTTCCTATTAATATTCCTTCTATTTTCAAATGTATAATAATATATCATTATTACCATGCGGTGGGTATTAGCTTGAGTTGAGAGAGGGAAGATTCTTTTAATCCTTCATTAAGCTTCCACAGCATTATAATGATACCAAGTTACACAAATGAAAGTAAATGTAAACCCCCGTTACCCAGAACGACTGAATTAACCTTCCCGTAAAGTGACTATATAACCACTTTTACAATGAACGCATAGTCCATAGGGGAGGGTGTTAAGGCATTTTTACGAGATTTGACTTACACACACCATGTAAAAGATGGAGAATATAATTGTATATGGATTGTACATCATGCACATTGCACGCAGTTGTCATATTATATAGTGGACATCCAATTTTCCAACTTGACTCTTATGTTAACATTCAACCACGACTAATTAAGCCAGAAATTGATCATATATGTCTTCTCTTATGTAGAACTAGTGTTATCCTAACTAACCAAAATCTTGGAAGATAGAAATTGAGTGCTGAAGTCATGGACTCACCTTAATTCATTTGCAGGGATACTTGTAAATCCGATGGTGATTTATGTGGTGTGGCAATGCCCTGTATATCATTCACATATCCTGTTCTGTGAGTCTTATTGCAAAACATATTATTTGGTTGGGTTTTCTCGAATTTTACCGTTTTACATGTTGGAAGGGCCATAATCACCCTTAGGTCCACTACACTCCTGCACGTTGGGATCTAGACCTTGGGCTACTTAACTAACGTTTCATCTTAGAGAGAGGATATGTTTTTATACATATTCTACTTTATGCAGCTTGAACACAGTTGTTTCTGGACCAGACATTCATTTTGCCCACATAATCTAGTCTTAGGTTAACATTCAACCCCAACATATTAAGCTGGAAATTGAGTATCATGTCTTCTCTCAAGTACAACTAGCGCTATTCTGACTAACCAAAGTCTTTGTTGATAGAATGGATAAAGCTGAACTTATGGACTCACTGTGATTCAATGATCTGGTATAACGTCCGTAAAGGAACTCTATGTACCATTGTTTCATTCCAGTTGCTAGAATAAAACAATAGCTGATTTCTGTGACAGCGAGTATGCTCTATATTTGTTTCACTCATTCTGCTCTGTCACCACTGTTGTAGCAATAGAAACATACCATTTGGTTGTTTTCCAAGGATTTTATCGTTACTACATGTTGGAATAGCCATAATCACCGCTAGCTCTCCTACAATGGTGCAGTGCAACTGTTGGGATCTTGACCTTGGGCTGCATCCAACACTTAACTAATATGTTTTTGATCGTTATATGCAGATATTGATCTCTCTGTGGGTCGACCCGGTGAGCAATCCATACACAGAGTTTTTGTTGACCCTGGGGGAAGCCACTGTATTGCTACCGTCATTGGTACTGGAGGTGCAGATACATTTTATACACATGCTAAGTGGACTAAGCCACGCGTTTTAAGCAAACTGAAAGGTCTTGTTGTGAATACTGTTGCCTGGAATAGACAGCATATAACAGAAGGCATGTCCTTGGGTTCTCATTCATGCCTCCTTATGCATTAACCAACATTTTAGTTTTAAGTTTGGATATCAATTTATTCTTATTTTGTATCTGTTGTCTTTACAGCTTTTACTAGGGAAGTTATTCTTGGCACAGAAAATGGCCAACTCCATGAAATTGTTGTCGAGGAGAAGGATAAGAAAGAGAAGCACATTAATCTTCTGTATGAGCTAAAGGAACTTCCAGAAGCATTCACCAGTTTGCAGGTCCATCCCAACCATCTCACCACTTCTGGTCCTTTGCTTCTCTTTTCTGAGTCAGGGCTGTGTTTCTATCTGTTGCTCGGTGCTTCCTCTTACTAGTGGAAACTAGCTCATTTTTTTGCATTTTTGGTCATTGAATCATGACTTCATACATGTTGGTTGGCCCAAAGCCATTCAATTCTGTCTCGTTATCCTCTGTTTTTAGCGGATAGAATGCATATAGTTCTGAGAGTAGTTTAAACCTTATTTTGTTAAGAACTCGATGTTCTTCATATGTGGACTCTTCTGGTTGATGAAATTGATCATGTGAAACGAAACAGTTAAAGACAGAAAATCATGTGTGTGAATTATCATTGGATTGGTGGGAATGATTGATGAGAAAATAACCTTCACTAACCATTTTTCCCTTTCTCACTGTAGCTAGAGTCCTTAATAGAGTTTATCAATAGGATGCTGAATTATTGGGATTTGCCTATTATGTTTTTCCCCCCTTCTTATCGTTTTGTTTTCTGCAGATGGAGACAGCTAGCACAGGCAATAGTACTAGATACTATGTGATGGCTGTCACTCCTACGCGACTTTATTCTTTCACCGGCATTGGATTGCTGGATGTGAGTTTAACTAAATCCTTAACTTCTTTAGGTGCTTTTCAGATCTGTAATACTTGAATTCTCCCTGGGACCTTTCATCTCTGTAATCAATATATGCTCTGCGACCTTGTGGTTCAATTGATTGCTGAAGGTCAGGATGTTGGCCTTAAGTGGTCCCTGTCTTGATGGCTCACGGTGATTTGATCTTATATCTTGTGAATGTCTTGGGTAATCATTTTCTGTAAGGTTGATGAGGTGCAGTTTTAATTCCTCCTTTTCTGAGCTAGTGTTGAGAGTAGAAATTGGTACTTATAAATTCCTCCTTTTTGACCTAGACGCAATGTTTTTGTCGTTCACTTGTAGCTGGTATATTTCCTTCGTAAGGTCTGTCCTTTCTGTATCTCTTGCAGTATATGTTGTTTTTTGGCCTTGTGTGAATGCCAGAAACGTGTTCTTATTGAGCCAAATATATGTTCTTTCATGCGACTTTCTGAAGTTCAATTTTTTTTTTCTTTTAAAAACTATAGTTTAGACATCACATTTATGCCTTCTTGGCAACCTTCCGACTTCTATGATTTCTTTTCATTTTTGGCCACCTGTTAGTTCTTGGGGATCTTTAACATTTCTTTCTTGATTTTTTGGTTAAAGGAGTCTTCAACCTTAAGAGAGTGTAATCAAGTTTATAGAAACTTACTTGATATGGTAAGAATTAAAACTAGTGGAAAGCTATTAAGACTTTAGAAACATTGTAGATGTTTAATTGCGTGACCTCAGCTTATTGAAAATCTTAATTATTAATTATCTTCAAAATGGGGCCCCCTTCACCAATGGAGCTGCTCAACCCCATGTGAGGCCAAAGCCTGGAAATCAAAATGAGGCCTTTTTCTTGCTGAGGGCTTAAAGGAACTGTTTGTTTTAAAAGCAAAGCAAACAACAGAAATGGAGCAAATATATAATGGAGATATGGTAAATCAAGGGGTGAGAAGACCCGGTGCATTTGGACCATAAAGAGAGGAAAACTAGAGATCTATTTATTTCGCTCTTTGATTGGTTGAGGAAAAGAATGTGAGTTTTATTGGTAGCTGTGGTAGACTACTAAACAGTGGGGAATCAACTTTTCTTTCTGCCTTCGTCTTTTTTATTATTGTTTTGATAAGTCTGCCTTTGTCTTTTTTACTTATGTATTGTAATCAACCGTGATGTGGCTTGGTTCAAAATTAAATCTTTTTCAAATAGCATGCCTAACCCGTGAGCACAACTTTTTCACGAAAGGGTGCTTTCTTTCAAAATTGAACTAGAGCCCGTGCAGGAGGATTGTGTTGTTTTATCATTTCTTGCAACTGCATCCGTGGATGTTGAACACTGTTTGCAATCAGTCTCTAAATTCTAACCTTATGTCCCCCTTCCTTACACTTACTTGCTGTTATAATAAGAGTCCTAAGTCTGTGGAGCTAATCTGCAATCGACACCTCTAGGCCAGGATATGCTTGTCTTGGTTCTTCTCTTCCAACCTATTGTCTCAAATACTAAAGTGAACTCGATTTCTGTAATACATAACGCCAACGTTTAGCTTTGTTGTTCATTTGATAGAAGAAGTAGAAGTGTTTCCTCTGAGATTCTTAATGCTATAGCAAGGCAGACCTATCTATTCTCTTTGAATTTTGTACATTCACATCCAAGCATCCACTTTTCGATCTATCAGGTCTGTAATGGAGTTATCAATGTGCTGCTTTAAAGATCCATACATTTGCAGCAGGTCACCTATTTAATTCCCTGTATTCATGGTTTTCTGAGATAATTATTTACTTACAAAAAAAAAAAAAGGTTTTCTGAGATGCGTCTTTCCCTGCAATTTTCTTTGTCTCATATTATGGCATGTATTCAAATTATAGCTCTTTCTTGTCAACAAAACTTGTTTTTTTTTTTTTTTTTTTGTGTGAAATTGTATGCTTACTGATGTATTGTATTTTCAGAGTATTTTTGCTAGTTATGTGGATAGCCCAGTGCGATTTATGGAACTACCTGGTGAAATACCGAACAGGCAAGTGGTTTTATAGATTTGAATCTTAAGAGTCAATTACTTGGGGACTCAAAGATCATAAATTACAGATGCTTGTCATGAGCTCATTCAACATATTTGTGGTTTAAACATCACTGGAGCCAACTAAATTATTAGTTAATGGCAGGAGTGCTTAGATAATAAGTAAAACCTTATACATGTTGAGAACTCAAAATAAATTTTTTTGCTAAGAACTCAAAATTAATTTTGTTCTCGTCCTTTTTTGAGCATCGTGAGAAGAGACCTATTTCATGTCATGGATAAAATGATTACGCTGTTGGAAACTTAAGGAGTGAAGATTTATGACACATTGGATCTTCTTGAAAAGGAGAACATATGTTTTCAAGAAAGACATGTCAATTCAGGAGCCACAAGCCCACAACTACTCCTGATTTATTCAAAAGTTTAAAATAAATTATGATTTAGCAGATAGGGTGGTAATATTTTCTCATAACCATATTCTTGTGTTTTGACAATGAAGTCCATTTTGCTTATCGTGCAGTGAATTGCATTTCTTCATCAAGCAAAGAAGAGCAGTACATTTTGCATGGCTTTCTGGAGCAGGTATCTATCATGGTGGCCTATACTTTGGAGCACTACATAGGTAGAAGATGACTCTCATCACTTTTGCTTTCTTATGTGAACTGCAAAAATCGGCTACTACTTCTGTGGCTATTTTTTTTACTAAAAATCTGTATCTCATGTCCTTGGTATTGTAGGGTATTGGATTTTTATGTCGCCAAAATGTCAAAATAGTTCTTTTATGAAGTGTTTTTCTCATCGAATCTTTTTGGGAACCTTATTTGTAGTTCAACTGAGGGTGATGTTAATTTTGTGGAGAACAAGGGTCTTTTGGACTATTCGAAATTAGCTGAAGGTGCTGAAGCTGTTAAACCCAATTCTCTGGCTGTATCTGAATTTCATTTTCTGCTTCTTCTTGGGAACAAGGTTAAGGTGCGTCTAGCTGCAGATACATCATTATAAGATGTTAACAAATCTACTTGGCAATTTTATGAATCTGAATAGGCATTGTTTGCTGGTAATAAAGTCTTAGGCTGATGGTCAGAATGCCCTGTAATATTCACTTGTCAGCAATGTATGTCTGTTGGGAATTGACTTCAAGACGTCTTCAGTTTGCCTTTTTAGTAGTAATGAAACAGGACTCTAGAAATATATCATTACACTTTTCCCCTGCTCATTGACATTGGAACTTTTGTGTGTTAAAGGTTGTCAATAGAATCAGTGAGCAGATCATTGAGGAACTTCAGTTTGATCAAACACTAGAATCAATGTCAAGGGGTATTCTTGGATTATGCAGTGATGCCTCTGCTGGATTATTCTATGCATATGACCAGTACTCCATCTTTCAGGTTCGTATGGTTGGATGGTTTTACTGTTTCGGGTTCTACCCCAGTGCACTACATGCTGTCAATGTCCTCCGCCCCTCTCATTCAAGTTAAGGAAGAATTTTTTTGGACATGACAATGAATGATGTTTATCTTCTTGCTTAATACATCAGTGGTTAATTACAGTTTATTTCCCCCCACCCCCAACCCACCATGGTTTTCACAACCAATTGATGTTGTATACAGAAACTTGTGTGGTGCCCTTATGTTCTCCTCTAACTTTCCACACTGTACCACCATCATGACAGCTCATCATTCTCTCTCTCTCTCTCTCTCTCTCTCTCTTTATACACACACGCACAAACGTGTATATATAAACTAGTCTGTGCTCTCTCTCTTACTTTCTCTATCTAAATTGGACCTACCTATGCTCTTTCTCACTTTCTCTAAAACAAGATCCACTTATGCTGCTTCACAAATATTTAGGGGGAAAATGTGGAAATAGTCATTTTGAGTATTGTAAAACATTTACCCAGTCACCTGCTGTTGGAACTATGTTTTTGGGTTTGTTATGGACTAGACAAAACAGGGATGGGTACTATAACTCTAGATAGCCCTTAATCTCTTGAAGCTGTCATTGTTTTCTCCAACTAGAGAGACAATATCAATCTAGATATCTCTTAATCTCTTGAGGCTGTCATTGTTTTCTACAATTAGAGAGACAATATTAATGTCATTTTTCAATCTCATTTACTATCTGTAACAAATCTAAACCACATGGGGTTGTGTGCTCACTTTTCAACTCTTTGGGTATTTTGGCAATACAACAAAGGGGTGAAGGGTAGTAACGTACGACAAACAGTGCCTTTTCAGCATAGATCGATAGTAGCATCCATTCCTTATGCAAATACATCCCAATATACTGAATTTGGGATTGTAAACCAGGTGTCTGTAAACGACGAAGGCCGGGATATGTGGAAGGTGTATTTAGACTTGAAAGATTATGCTGCAGCTTTGGCAAATTGTCGAGATCCATTACAGAGAGATCAAGTATATCTAGCACAGGTCATGGCTTATTGACTTTGTTGGTTAGATAATATTATCCGTTGCAGTTCATAAAAGATATTTCTGATGCAGGCTGAAGCTGCATTTTCCGCCAAGGATTTCCTCAGAGCAGCATCTTTCTACGCAAAGGTGAATCACCATTTTGCTTGGATTTATGGGTGTAGTTGATGTTGAGTCTTAGATATTCAGTCTAGTGTTGTTAAAGTGGAAGATGCTCCGAGCCGTGGGCTTCATGAAGTGAGGCATGTGCTCTATAGATTACATAGTTTATAGGGAGAATTTTGCACAAGTCCACTATAGCATTCAAACCCATCTAGTCCACTTCTAAGTTTCATAACCCACTAAGTCCATTAATAATTTTAATGACAAAAATACCCCACTTAAGAAACAAGGATCTTGTTTGGCTAACACAAAAATGTATTTTTTCCATTTTTTTCCCGTTTTTGTTGCAATCAAGCCGCCGCCACCGCCACATATAACGCTATATGTGTAACACACCGCCACATACAACGCTATATGTGTAACAAAAAACGTATTTTTTCATTTTTCTCCATTTTTTTTTATTGAACCCAATACACTTAACATTTAACGTTATATATGTGACAAATTTCTCTTTTTGTTCTTGTATTGATTTTTTAACGTTATGTGAGTGATAAAATTTTTCTAACATATAGCATTATATATGTGCTTCAAAAATTTTCTAACATGCAACATTTCTTTTTGTTTTTTCTTGTTTTTAGTCTTTAACGTTATATGTTGGTCCATACAAAACATATAACATTATATGTGAGTTTTTGAATATTTAATTATCGCAAAAAAAAAAAAAAAACTGAACATATAACATTATATTTGAGTTTCTGCAACTCTAAATTTCATAAAAAAATAGAACAGAACATATAACATTATATGTGAGTTTCTGTAGTTCTAAATCTCAAAAAAAACATAATATATAACATCATATCTGAGCTTCTGTAGCTCTAAGTCTCACAAAACATGACATAAAATTATATGTTCTCAAAACAACATCATATCTTTCCAAAAATATTATATATCTCAAAAAATAACATTATATGTTCACATATCATGCCACCATTATCCTTATTTCCAGTCGTGCCCTGAATCCCAATGTTGAATGTTGATGCCGCCACAGGGGATCGAGCTTTATTTTTTCACCGTTTCTTCATCAAAACCTTCATCGGATCCTTCAAAATTTTTGATTTTTTGCCTCCGAATAGGATTCCCATAACCTCTATATCTACATATATACATATTTAAAACAATATAAACAACATTAATATATCTCAAAAACGAGATATAATATTATATGTCTAACCATAGGAAAAACACATATTACTCATAACAGAAATTCACATATAATGTTATATACTCCATTGTCCATCACTTGTTGAATTGGTCCGCGCAGCGGCCTCTTCGACTTGCTTCTGATAATGTATAGATACATCCATATGTGCTTTTGAGAGGCCGCTGCGCGGACCTATTCAATAAAAGAACATAAACCTTTATTAGTTCCTTTTTTTTTTTTTTTTAAAGTTTTCCAGGACAAAATCTCATATACAATGTTATATGTCCTCTATGCAAATTGAAATATTTTTTTTTATGTCAATACAAGCTCATATATATATATACAGTCATTTTCAAATAAGAAAATAAGAACCTCTCCGTTTCTCCCATTTTCCGGTCGAATTTCGATGATCCGAGCCGCTCAATGTGTTCAAAACGTGATTTTAAGAGTACTCGTGAGGAATCAGCAAAAAAAATGACCGGAAAGGGCTTCATCCGAGCAGTTTTTATTTGAACCGTTTGATAAAAAATAAACAAAAACTGCTCGGAAGAAGCCTTTCCGGTCATTTTTTTTTGCTGATTTCTCGCGGGTACCCTTGAAATCACGTTCTAAACACATTGAGCGGCTTGGATCATCGAAATTCTATCGGGAAAGGGAGGTCCTTATTTTATTAAGTTAAGGTGATCCTTAGGAGAAGGAGATTTATATATATATATATATATATAGGGCCCTTCTAATGCGGGCGCCCGCATTTAAGTAAGTTGCGGACTTTGCCTTTCCCGATCAAATTTCGAGGGAGAAATCAGCAAAAAAAAAAAAGGCCGGGAAGGGCTTTATCCGAGTAGTTTTTGTTTATTTTTAATTGAACGGTTCAAATAAAAACTGCTCAAATCAAGCCATTTCTGGTCATTTTTTTTTTCGATTTTTCGCGGGTACCCTTAAAATCACGTTCTGAACACATTGAACGGCTCGGATCATCAAAATTCAATCGAGAAAGGGGAGAAATGGTGTGGTCCGCAACTTGTTCTAATGCGGGCATCCGCATTAGAAGGGCCCTATATATATATATATATATATAGAGTCCCCTTCTTATAAGGACTACCTTATTTTAATAAAATGCGGACCTCCATTTTCAGATCGAATTTTGATGATCCGAGCCGCTTAATGTGTTCAGAACGTGATTTTAAGGGTACCCGCGAGAAATCAGCAAAAAAAAAGACTGGGAATGGCTTCATCCAAGCAGTTTTTGTTTGTTTTTTATCGAACGGTTCAAATAAAAACTGCTCAAATCAAGCCCTTTCCAGTCATTTTTTTGGCCGATTCCTCGCGGGTACCCTTAAAATCACATTCTGAATACATTGAGCGGCTCGGATCATCGAAATCTGATCGGGAAAGGCAAGAAATGGGAGGTCCGCATATAAGGTCCTCATTTTAAGGTCCTTACTTGAAGATTTCTATATATATGTATATATGGTCACAAATATTCTCATATAATCATATATGAATATATCCTTATGTGTTTTTTAGAGGCCGTTGCGCGAACCAATTCAATAAGAGAACATATAACGTTATTAGTTCCTTTGTTTTAGAGTTTTACAGGACAAAATTAGGTACGAAGGGTACATATAACATATATGTCTTAGTAGAGAAGATTATCTATAACCAAACCACATCGCTAACCGGGTTTCAAATCACATATTTTCACGTATAAGTCGGAAAGGCTGCTACGTGGACCAATTCAATAAGTGATCGATAACGGAACATATACCGTTATATATGACAAAAGCTCATATATAACGTTAGACGGTACAAAAGGTCATATATAACGTTATATGTTTTCTTTATTAAATAACATAGAATATTTCTAATCTAGAATGTTATATATAACAATATAACATTGTATATTATTATATCTCTCTAACTGAGAATGTTTTAAAAAAATGATATTAAATAACAACAAAAACACACAAAAATATATTTTTTGTGTGACACGAAAAGCACACATATAACCTTATATATTTTTTCAAAAAACACAACTTGTTCCAACCTTATATGTCTAGCCCTAGAAAAAATACACATATAACCTTATATATTTATTCAAAAACTCCAAATATATCAGAAGCAAGTCGGAGAGGTCGTTGCGCGGACCAAATCAATAAGTGATTGATGAAAGCACAAATATAAATTCACGGTGATTTACGGGCTGGTCCATCTCTGGCCATGGCGGCGGCGTCCATCGAGGGCCATAAATCACCATGATTAAAAAATAAACTACTCCACAAGATTATATATAGATCTATAATATATACAGAGTTTAACCATAACACCAGTAGTACGTACAGGTGAAGAAGGTAGAATTTTTTTGTGGCTTTGGATTCTTCTAGCAAATGGTGCCTCCTACTTGCCAGCTTTTTAGTAATGGGAACGCAGTATAAACCGCGTTCTCAAGGAAAAATAGAATATAGATAGATTTAGTTAGCCAATGAAAACCCATCAATTTTTGTCCACAAATAGAGAGAAACACAAAACAAACCCATCGAGCAGAGCAGCTGAGGGGTAAAGACTGAAGGAGTAAAGTACAGACCGTTAGATTGATTTGTGTCGCTGTTGATGGAGCTCGGCCCCAAACCCAGAATGCCGATAATTGCTAGCACCATGGGCAGCGATCCAGTTCGTGGTGAGTGAGGGAGAGCTCGTCGGCGTGAAGAATTTGGAGGCGGACAGTTCACCAGGGGAGGGGAGGAGAGAGGGAAAGGAGGAGAGGGGAGGCTCAGATCTGTTTTGTGATCTAGGGTTTCTCTCTCTATGTATTATAGAGGAGGGCTTTTTGGTCTTGAAAAATATCTTTTTTTAAGTAAATTGGAGTATTAGGTTATGTAACTATATTAGTGGACTAGAGGGGTTATGAAATTTAGAAGTGGACTTAGTGGGTTACAAACATGCTATAGTGGACTTCCCACAAATTTTTTATAGTTTATATGAGTATCGGAAATTTATTGTGCTTTTCATGTGCTATGTGCTTTTCACGTGGCTCAAAAGGTTAACCTCGGGTTGTACAGTAGCTCATCACTACTCATTATATACCAATTCCATTTCCAATTCATACCTGATGTGGGATGTTACAATCACCCCATCTTGGCCGCAACGTCCCCATTGCACCACATGGTCCAACAACTCCCACTCACCAAGTGATGTAAGACAAGTACCCGCTTAAGTATGTCAAGCTCGTCTCATGTGGGACCCGCCCAAGCACGACAAACGCCTCAAGCTCCTCACTTGTAAATGAAAAATAAAGCAATCAAATATTGAAATGAATCTGGTGGATGTGGAAATAATTAAGCAAATTAGGCCCTTGCACGACAACCATGTAGGCTTCAAATTGCTATTTGACCATTGTTACCATCCAAAAAGGTTGGGGAAAAAATTTATATGTAAGCTGAAATATAAATGCTAAGACTTCTATTAGTAATTTGTTGATTGGGGATGATGCTCTTTGTTAATTTGGGGGCTTTGATAATATTTGCCAACACCTAATTCTTAAAAGGCTTTCTCAGATTGAAGGGTTGATTTCATATGTTTAACAAAACGGGCACAACTACGAAGGAGTATGCCTCCTCTCTAGTCTACACTTCACTAAAGTCGCCTGGCCTTAGGAGTGGGAGGTGCCTCAAGGGCCCCTTGGTGCAGTGAGAGCACCTTTGGTAAAACTGAGAGTCCTTAAAAGTGTTTAAATGTCCTGTAGTCAAAAGGATAATTGAAATAATCATAACAATATTCATCTGAGCTGGGGTCATGTCATGCTTTTGTGTTTATTTTAGAGATAGCTTTATTGAAATAAAATATTCGATTTGTGTGTGTAAGACTGCTTCAGTGGTGTATATATCAAGCTGTACTTTACTTTGCTTCTATGTAAAAATGCTTATAATTACTATGGTCACCTGGTTTGGTTGCCATCTCAAGGAAGTGTGTGTGTGTTGGGGGGGGGTGGTGGTGGGCCTTTGATATGGGAAGAGTGAATTTTTTTGAAGCTTAGAATCCGTTAAAAGGCTTTTCTAATTGCATGCAATTCTTTGAGAAGTTTAATTCCCCGTGGAACACAATTAGCAACTGGTCACACCTATCTGAAAGTAAATATCTGATTGGAATTAGAGTGTTTATGTAATGGAGGAGACTAGTTTTTAACTCAAGTCAATGCATACTGCAGATTAATCACATAATATCATTCGAGGAGGTCACTTTGAAGTTTATTAGCGTAAACGAACCGGTGAGTATAATATCCTTTTTCAGTCTTCTAAATAGGAATCGAAGGTTCATACAAATCATCATCTATTGTTTCTGTGAAACTATATTCATATCTGCGATGTTATTGGTGCATTTTGCTTTTGTGATTGGAACACTGGTCTTTGTTTGGATGTAGCTCTGTTTAATAATGTGCTTTTAGCTTTCTTTGCATGCATCTTGTATACGTGGGGGGTTCACCCATCTTGGTGCCTTCTTTACTATAATTTTTTTTTTAAAGATGTACTATAGATATACTTCTTTACTACTATAAAACATATGGTTGCTGTTTTATATATTCGAGAGTAATTGCTTCTTGAATGCTTGGTGAATTATCTTCTGGACTTAGATTATGCTCACTGTAAGTATCTTTTGATAATGGTGGACAAGTTATAGTTTTTTTTTAACTAGAAGTAAACATACAAAAGACTTGGATTTTACTATTTTAGTAATTATACAGTTGACATAATGCTAATCTGTATCAATACAAAAGACTTGGTTATTTTGTTCTCCTTCTAAGTTTGATCTACGTTTTTACTGCCCCTTCCATTCTTGTTTGAGGCATCGTATGAGTAGCTGTAGTATCATGTTTATGGCAATGTTGTGTGCGTTTAGCTTTTTGGTAGGTGTCTGCCTTACTGTTGACCATTTGTGGTTTTTTTTTTTTTTAATGGTATTTTGGTTTACATCGGCTGTGACGTGTGAGTCTCTGCCTTCAGGCATGCCGTGGATTGAAAATCACTCCAAAAATAAACATTCTGAATTTAGATGTTTGTTGTTTGTCATGTCACCAATCCATAATCATGGGTGTTAGTGAATTGCCTGTTGCAAAAAACCTGGCGTGTGGCAAAGTCTATACTTTTTAGCTTTTACCTGGTAGATCCATTTTTGGCGAACATGCCTTAATATGGCAAAGGAAGCTACATGTGGATGGTCAATTATTTCAAGCTTACCTGATGTTCAGGTCAATAGTGTTGTGGTTTAAGAGAGTTTTTCATGGTATTATATAAAGGCATCAACAACAACAGGAGGATTGTAATGATTTTGCAGTATGTATTTTGCAAACTTGAGCTCATCTGGTTTGTGGTTCATGAATTATGCAGGATGCTTTGAGGACTTTCTTATTGCGGAAGCTTGATAACCTGGCAAAAGATGATAAATGCCAAATTACTATGATTTCCACTTGGGCAACTGAATTATATCTTGACAAGGTTCTACTTCTGTATTTATTTTAACTCATGGATGGGAAAACTAGGGTGTTGACCTTCTTGTTTGGTTTAAATTTAGATGTCTTACACTGCATGTATGACATGATTTGCTTGTGCCACCTCTTGCACTTTGTCCACTTGTTAGTCTGAAAGATGAGTCAGTTCGAACCCCATTCTCCTATCCTTTTCTCCTTTAATTTTTCTTTGCAAATCATTTAGCATTTTGTTCGTACCATCTGGCAAGGCAACTTGCTTGTTTTGCATTTCCTCTTTCTATATATTGACAAACTTACAAATACTAGTTAAGTACTTGGCACTGCAATATTGGACGAAAAGTGTGAAGAGAACTTCACATCGGTTTGGATTGGAGTGGGTTATATGACTTATGTTTACATGTGTTTTTTTCATAATGACTTATGTTTACGTGTTGGACCTCTCTAGCTAACAACTTTAGCTTTTGGGGACATGTTTTCTTCATGGTATTAGGAAAAAGGTTGATAGAAAACAAAGGAGTCTTCGTGCGACTAACCTGTAAAAAGAGCCAGAACTTGGGGTGGTGGGTTGGATGTTAGAATATCCCGCATCAATTGAGATTGGGTATGAGACTTGATATTGTTTCTGACTTTGTCCTTTCTTCAGTTGACGTACTGACCATTGACCTGTGGGCTGAGAATTTTGACCACTCTGGTTGGCTTTATGATGCTACTTAGTACTTTCTAACAGTAGCTACTTAATATCTGGTGTTTTGAGGAAAACAAAAACATATGTTTTTTTATGCCAGTGCCTTTAATCTGATGTACCTACTCACTTTAATGATCTTTACCCCCCCCTCTTTTTTTTTTGTCTTGGACCTGCCACCCAGTAGATATTGTTGGATCAACATGTAGCTGTATCGCACACCGAGGGCACCTTTTCGTAGATTTTGCATCATCTGTTTAATGATGACAGGGATGTAAAACTTGTTCTACAGATGTTACTATTACCTAACTTGTTACAGCTTCTGTTTACTTGGTTGCTTTTCCTACTATTTCCGATGATTAATAATGCTACATCTTTGATAGTTTGGTACCTCGTAGCCGAAACTTTTCACTCAAGCCAAGATTGATTATCTGCACTTAGATGATCCTTATACCGTATTGCAGCCAATTTGTTTTGCTTCTGTGCAAGTCTTTTGAATTTTACTCCTCGTTTTTCAACAACTAATGTATTGATTACGAAAACCTTTGATAAAATATATGGACACTCTGGCATGAAAGGGTCGTATGTTTGACTCGGTGCACCAAGAGAGTAATGCTATGGTAGTAACTTTACCTTTTTTGGCTATGTAACAACTAACAAGGAGGTCAACATGGATTTTGTTGCCAAAGGTACTTATAGTAATCATGAACAAAGGCTTATGCAGCATGCGATTCCTACACTTGGTTGATATATCTTGAATTGTTTTACGAGTAGTAGAAAATACTGGGCCTTATTCATATTGAAGTTTTAAATAGTTACATATGCTTTAGAGTTAATTGTTCTTGGACCTTTTTCGTTATCAAATGGGTTGTCTTGTGTGCACTAGTTTCACTTCTATTGGAGTGTTTCTAACATGTGCACTGTATGCGGCATTATAATTGGCCATCTCAAGATAATTTTGGTCTTTGATTTGTAGATCAATCGACTTCTCCTCGAAGATGACACTGCTTTAGAGAATCGTAGTTCAGAGTACCACTCAATCATTATGGAGTTCCGTGCTTTCCTCAGTGACTGCAAGGATGTGTTGGATGAGGCGACCACAATGAAACTCTTAGAAAGGTAAATTTTATGTTGTAATACTAAGCTATTTTGTGCATATAATGTCCAAGGTTAGGAGAATACCTAATCTACTCCGTCCAGACACCCATTATACTGTCATGCTTTTGTAACGCTTAGTGCAAGATTATTCAATTTTGTCTTCAAACCTATGGATATTGGTGTAACCACTTTCTTTATGGTTCTCTTCCTGGTTGACTATTTTGTTTAATTCTATCCGTTTTTTGTTACTGTTATATGAAGAACTTTTTCTAGATGGATGAGTTGTCAGTTCTAGTGGAAATTTTTAAAATTCATAGAAGACTCTCGTTACTCCTTGTCAATGTACAGATCCCCCGTTGACGGTAAAATTAAGCACTAAAGTTGCATGGTTTGTAGAACATAATCGACCATCACAATTTTTTCCAAATTAACAGAAGGTGTAACTCGCCTTTTTTGAGATTAAGTTATTTTTGTGAGGAACTAAACCCTTCTGCTTCTAAAAATCCCAAAATGCCATTGTCCTCTTCAGCCCCACTCCCCCACATGCAACCCCTCCCTTCCCCACCTCCCTCCCTTGCCACCCTATGTTGCTCCTCTCTTCCTGGCCAACCCCACTATATTTAACGCTTAGTAGCAGGATCCTTCTAAAATGGGTGCGCTCCCAAGATGGGAGCTCGAATTGGCGCTCCCAACTAACATGGGAGCTTATTAGGCACTTAAGGCAACTATTCTCTCACTCTTAAGGGAATTATGCCATTGTGGAAATAAAAATATGAAAATCTTATCACTCATGATGTTTTGCAAATTGGAAATATCTAACTTCCTATAAAAACCCTTTAAGATCATGAAAATTCTCATAAAGTAATCACTTTTCCTTCAATGGTTAAGTATTTAAAGATACTTTATATACGTATTTATATGAAATCTATGTACGCTTCTTAGGCGCTCCCAACCTTAGGAGCTTCTAAGTGCCTCCGCTCTCTCGCACCCGCTCCCGCTTCATGCTACTAAGGTCAACACCCTAGTTTTCTATATATGCTTAATTATATATCTAACGCATGGATATATAATCAAGCATTATGTTACACTTCTTGTCCCACTGTTTCTGAGACTTGCTGTATGCCTATATTATTGCAAATTTTAATTGCACGACACCAGTGCTTTCTGCTAAATTGGGCGATAGTTTCTTGAATATTCTTATGTCGCTGTAATGCCAAATGATTTCATCTTATTTCAGTATAGTTTTTGTCCAAATTATTTGCAGTTATGGACGAGTAGATGAGTTGGTATATTTTGCCAGTCTGAAGCAACAGTATGAGATTGTGGTTCATCATTATATCCAGGTGCTTTGCTTTTCCACTCTTTTTTTTTTTTTTTTTGTGGAGTACTTGGGTTATGTGTTAATAGTTTTTAAATTTTCTGCGAATTTTGTTGAAGTCTTGGCATTTGTCTGTTTCATTGTAAATAGAATGAACATATTGGAATTCAGTTCAGTTTTATGTGAAGTTCCCAGGATCACCATTGGCACATGGGCTGCATTCCAAATCATTGGCTGAGATATTGATAGTTTGTACTGAGGATTTACTCTTTTATATTCTGTATGCTCCATCACCCTATACCTTAGTTGATATGTTGTCGAAACACCTTTTCCAATATTTGTAGGTCCTTCTGATTCCTGATTTGCATTTGTCTATTCCTGTCACATCTGTAGTTTTTAAGTTTGCTCTGCTATATTTCTATGACGCTCATTCTATGACCGGTTTGTTGATATGTCAAATTTACTCCATTATAATTTTATTGTTGAAAATGCATTTTGACTTGTGTCTGATATTTTGGTCAATGAAATACATGGTCTGCCGGTATCTCTGCATCAGCACTTTCGGTTGGTGTTGCTACTAGAATTGAGAAACTATATGATCTGTTTTCAGCATCTCAACTGAATGAAACTTTGTCCAAACTATTAGTGTGGTTATGTGGATGCTGTTTTTCCATTCTAGGATGGCTTTATCATGCTCATTTTTATGAGTGAGTTTTATTAAGGGGATTGGAAATAAGGTTTATAATGACACAGAGAACCTTTGTTAATTTAATCTTCTTGCCAAAACAAAATACTTAGAGAATGGATAAAACCCGATAGTGTTCTACAAGTTATGTTTACTAACATCACCAAATTGCACTTATCTTCTCTTATTAATTTGAGCTTAGATTTTATTACTTGTCCAACAAAAATTGACTTGTGCTTTTTTTGGTACTGAGCTTAGCAAGGAGAAGCGAAGAAAGCATTGGAAGTTCTTCAAAAGCCTGATGTGCCCTTAGATCTTCAGGTAAGGGCTAATTGTTAGGTCTGGAGTCAAGGTTGGACAAATTCCTTTTGGTTCTTATTCCAAGCATAAGCACGACAGTTGCCAGAGCCTCGCCATTCTATTATAGTTAATGCCAATAAACTATGATCACCTTGCAGTACAAGTTTGCCCCAGACCTCATCATGCTTGATGCATATGAAACTGTTGAGTCATGGATGACAACTAAAAACCTGAACCCCAGGAAGTTAATTCCTGCAATGATGCGTTATTCAAGCGAGCCTCATGCGAGGTAAGTACACTTTACTTTGGTTTTCTTGCAGACAGTATGTTACTCAGATTACTCTTTATCTCTTATATACATAGACAACCCTAGGGGTTGGCATAGTAGTAGTCATCTTTATCTCTTATACGTAAACAACCCCTAGGAGTTGGCGCAGTTGTAGTCACCTGGCAACCAGGGGTCTCAGGAAGTCTTTGGTCTGGGGTCTCAGTAGTAGTCAACTAAAGCTTTGTGTTTTGGCATTACTGTACTTGTAGAAATCTAAGGAAATTTGTTTAAGGTGGATATTATCCTGATTCCTGAATAATACCGTACTTGTTTGTTTCATAGTTGAAGTCTACAAGCAGTTGCACATACTCTGTGTTTTCTGGCTATCACTGGCGCTGAAAGTCTGAAGCCATTGGGACTGTTAATCTGCGGTTGTGATGTAGGTTTAACTGTTGGTCATTTGAAAAAACCAAAATTGTATTGATTTCATTTCCCTACAGTACAGTTCCAGTATAGGATTTTATTTGTCTAGGGGTGATAAATGAGGCGAACAGTTGATTGTTCAAGCTTGGTTTGCTTAGCTTGTTTATGATAGGAGCCAATCTCAATTGAGTTTTAATTGAAGTGAATACAAGCCGATTTTGAGTAGCTTGAAATTTATGTGAATCATTACCCGAACGAGCCTAGTAGCTTGTTCGAGAAGCTTAGCAAGCTTCAAAAAGTGTTCAAGCTTGGTTTTTGTATCTATCCGATCTTGAACAAGCTTTTAACAAACAAACTCGAATTCAATCTTGAGTAGTGTAGTTTATTTATTAGCCCTATGTTTGTCCCCCCAGCATGAAGAGGACCTAAACTAGTATCGGCAATTTATTATCCAATAGAGTAAAGACCATTTGGTGATTGGGAGATAAAAAATTAGCAATCTGTGGTCTGATACAAAAATATGTTGGTACCGCCTACTCCGTGAATTTACCTTTTTCCCTGTTCCTTTGATTCTTTATATGTGTATGACTGTTGAATGGTTGGAAGAGAGTGAAGTGGTGACATAAGTGATAGTAAGACCCCACTATGAATGTTCATGGAAAGCTACATCTCTACATTATTGGGCAGCACTTATGATTGCCAGAGACCTACTGCTAATGAGTAGTAGGATCTTTAAATCTTGAGTTTCCTTTCTATTGACTGGATTATATTTGTTTAGAGTCATGTTGACCTGGTGTCTTGTTGCGATTTTCCATAATGCAGGAATGAAACCCATGAAGTAATAAAATATCTAGAGTTTTGCGTTCATCGTTTGCAAAATGAGGATCCTGGAGTTCACAACTTGTTGCTCTCTCTCTATGCGAAGCAGGTTAAGTTTCCTCCTAAAAATTCTTCACAATGTTTCTGCAACTTGTCATATTTGCCTAGTATCAATGTATCATATACCGGATTTTAATACTTCTTTTTAAGATTATTACTTCCATGGAGATGTGATTGCTTGGTTGAATAACTATATCTACCTAAACTCGTTAGAAAACACTTTACTTTGCGATGGTGGATGTTAGCATACTTTTGTGTTCCTAATATTCATGGAATCCAATTCAGGAAAGCAGCTGGCTTTTAAACCTATTTGAATCAACTAAAGATTGTGTGTGAAGACCTAATAGCTCGATCAAGAACATATGGATGAGTGATCATTATAGCCCAAGTGAGCACAACTTGCAGACAAAATTCCTTGCTTCAACAATCATAAATAGGAGCTTAGCAAAAAAAACAATCATAAATAGGACTCTTGTCTACCAAGTGCCTACCATGAAAAACCATGGCATTGCATGGTTGTAATGCTAATTTTAAAAGTGTTACTTTGACATCATTGCTTCTTGAGCTCAAATGGACTGCATCAATGGATGCTTGATAAGTAACATAATCTGGACAACAACTTGCATCTATTGTATATGCAGATTTGCAGTTTCAATATGGCATACTTCTAATTTTGAGGGAATTGGGTGTGATCCTGCTATTTCACCTGTTCTAGCCACTTCGTGTTGGCAAAAATAATTTCCAACTACTTGTTGTATCGACATGTTCTTTTGATATCTGCAGGCTGTAGGAGATTTGAAAACTTGTGATCTCTAGTTACTATTTCACAACCGCTAGACTCTGATCTATCAAACCACTTTTAGATGTATTTTTCTCTTTCCAAGATTTCTACCTGCTATGAAAATGAGAGACCCTAGAGAGAATTG
This sequence comes from Rhododendron simsii, assembly GCA_014282245.1. NCBI lineage: Eukaryota > Viridiplantae > Streptophyta > Magnoliopsida > Ericales > Ericaceae > Rhododendron > Rhododendron simsii. The sequence goes on along the minus strand of CM024956.1, from coordinate 9,708,653 downwards.
TATTTTTTTTCTTCGTAGTACCAAATGATGAATGCTTAATATGCATCTGACTGTCTGACATAGTTTTCTTTCATATATGATTAGGAGGATGATAGTGCTCTTCTTCGTTTCCTACAATGCAAGTTTGGCAAAGGACGACCTAATGGCCCTGAATTCTTCTATGATCCCAAATACACACTCCGTCTTTGCCTCAAGGAAAAGAGGATGCGGGCTTGCGTTCATATATACAGCATGATGTCTATGCACGAAGAAGCAGTTGCTCTTGCCCTGCAGGTGACAATAGTGTGCGACTGAGATGGTTGTGTGATTGTGTTCATTGGTTGTTTGATTTCCCATTTGTCTCTTTTTCATTTTCCCCTTTCAGCATTAATGTCGTTTGTCGTGCTTTACTTTCTTTAGGGCAGTGACTGTTTTCTAATGGCTTAGGAAAAAAAGATCCACTCTGAAACTCGCTATCCATAATTTTAATTTTTTTTTTGGATAGGCAACTCTGGTATGTTATTCATCAGCATACTCTGAGATGGTGTGCCAAAGGACAATTTTATTTCTATTTTTGTTGCATTTGGGGTTATTTGATTGTACCGTTAATCATATAAAATGTGTATCAGTGACAGTATTAAGCTCGTTTGTTAATTGTTTGTCATATCACTTAAAATTTCAGGTGCCTGTTAAAAAGTAGGCTTAAAGTTGAGAAAGTTTAAAATGCAGAGCTCTTAATTCTTGAAGCTTTTGGTATTATGGATGGCCCTCTGGAATGATCAACGGAATTCATAGTTTTGCTTCGAGTCTCTTTGTATTCCAACAAGCAACCAACTAGATCAAGCCTTAAAAGTTAAAAGTGCCTTTGTATCCTTATTTATTGGTGAAATCTTTTTGTTTTCCGGTGGGTCTTAAAAGTGCCTTCCCAGGTACATCTAGCAACTGATTATGTTCTTTTTCTGGTGCAAAGCGACTGATTATGTTCACAATGCTCTCAAGGTTTCATAAATTTAAATTGGAAAAGGCTGAATGAGCTCCGGGTTATACAACAACAAACTTGTGCCTTGTCTTTCAGCTTGATCGCAATTTGTTGGCTGAAAAAGGTTTATCAGATGAGTTGTCATCTGTGCAATGGGGGTCTAACAAACTTGTGCTTCTTTAAACTTCATAAATTCCATTATCTGAGGGTCGAGACATGCTGTTAAAATAAGAAAAGGAAACTGAACTTATTCATGCAGACCTCAAATGATTATACAATTATCAACTAGTGGTTATTGTTTTCTTGCTGGAAACATATAGACATGCTGCATCCTAGAGTTCACGTTCGCAAAATCATTTTCTGTGCAAACATTGATGGTTACATGCTGGATACTCGACAGTTGGGTTACGTGTAAGAGATGCAGAACATTCACCCAACATCACATATAGCTATTCAATTTGCCATGTAACTATCCCATGTTGTCCACGGATGCTCTGACATGTTATAGCACCATTTTGCCACATAAAATAAATAATTATATCAGGAAATTTGGATATTCGGTTGCACCTGTTTCCTTTGCCGTGAGAATTAGACGAATCCACACTGGCACATACCCTCACTCAAGGCCCACTACTGACTCCGTTTTAAAGAGACTAACCATTTTAGATGTAATGTGTTATTTTTACATTAACTCCTTTTGGTTTGCTAGGTTGATCCAGAACTTGCGAAGGCTGAAGCTGACAAGGTTGAAGATGACGAAGACTTAAGGAAGAAGCTCTGGCTTATGGTTGCCAAGCATGTTGTTGAGCAAGAAAAGGGAACTAAAAGGGAAAACATTCGGAAGGCCATAGCATTTCTCAAGGAGACTGACGGGCTGCTAAAGATTGAGGATATTTTGCCGTTCTTTCCAGACTTTGCCCTGATTGATGACTTCAAGGTTACACCTTTTGACCTTATTTTTTTCACTTATGTATCGACTAAAGTTTTGTTTAGTCGAAGGGGAATGATACTTGGGAATGTATGTTAGATTTCCTTATTTTTTTCACTTATGATTGGTTTTTGATATTGTTTGAATTTTTGTCACTGTTTGAGAATGCAACTGCATAAGCAGACCAACTTCAAAACAAGCGGTTCTGAAGTAACAGCAGAAGTTGAGGGAACGTTTCCTGATGTTGAGATACAGGATTTGTTTAGTAGTTTAAGTATTAGTTTGTTGTGCTTCTAGTGTTGTAGTAGATATCTAGTTATTCCATAGGCTTCTGTTTCCTTAATAATGATGCTTAGTGCCTTTTACTTTCAATTACAAGTTTTTTTCTCATAAATATACCAGGGTGGTGGTTTGATATGTCTGCCTAATTACGTATTTGTGGTGCAAACTGTTTCACATGCTTCCTGAGGAGGATTGTTTCATATGTTTGCAGGAAGCAATTTGCTCATCTTTGGAGGATTACAACAAGCAAATTGAACAATTGAAAGAGGAGATGAATGATGCAACACATGGTGCAGATAACATTAGAAATGATATTAGTGCACTTGCTCAAAGATATGCCGTCATTGATCCTGATGAGGACTGTGGGGTATGTGTGCCTCATGTTATTTCCCAAAGATGTTTTTGGTAATATATTACTGTTTATTGTAGATTAGCAAATTTAATCTCAAGCTACACGTGCCCTTGCTTCATGGACATGTTTGTTGCTCCTTCCTTATTTCAAATAGTTCAAATTATGGCTAGAGTGCTTTAGTAGTTTTATGTTGGGGCAAATGGGAAATTTCCTATTGCAATTTTTTGCTTTTTAACTAATCCACTCTGTTCTTTTTTTTCTTTTTCCCAGACTCCTATCATCATGATCTAGTCGAGTTTAATCTTTTTCTGACTGTTTTTTTTAACAGCATCTTTTGCTGAATTATTGCCCTTGTCTTGAATCTGTTTCACTTGTGAGTTTCAGGTTTGCCAAAAGAAGATCCTAACTGCGGGTTGGGACCATCGGATGGCTAGGGGCTATACATCAGTAGGTGTAATGGCACCTTTCTATGTCTTTCCTTGTGGACATGCCTTTCATGCACAATGCCTGATTGCGCATGTTACAAGGTGTACCCACCGAGCTCAGGTAAGTTCTAGAATTGTTCAATGTGTAACTCATTATATTTGTGCAGTAGATTGGGAAATGATCCTTTATCTCATTACGTAATTTCATGTAAACTTATATACTAATAATGGTGGTTCTGGCAATTTCCATTAATAATTCTCAAAATAAAGTGTTTACACAGTAACCATCTGTGTATCCTCAATAATATTTTTCCTAAGTGCTTATTAAATTTTTGTTTCTATTTCTCATATGTGGACTTGAAACATGATTGCACACGTAGTTGCTGTTGCCAGCATGGACGTACACTGATAAACTTGGTGGTGGTTCATGATTATAATTTATTGGATTATACTAGATCATCATTGACCACCTACAATTATTTGGTTCGGATATGGCATCAAACGGAAAGGAACTCATTTTGTTATCCTTCTTGCCAGCAGACAGTTCTATCAAAAATTGATAATGAGGATTATTCCTGATTATGACTTTTCTTTGCTATAAGATGGGACTCTCTACTCCTGCTAATAGATTGGCCCATTCTTTGTTGTTACTGCATGGTCTTGAAGCGCAATGATATTTTACTCATGCCAATTAGAGTTTGTTGCACATAGGACCTGTAACTTGTAAGTTAAGTCCCGAATGTGGAAATAAACTTCCATGTGGGAATGCACGAAGGATTTAGCAGATAATCATCCCAAACTATCAACGCACATCAGAAGAAGTGCTCCAGCTTCATTTCCAAGCTGAATTGACCTATAAAGTTCTAACATGCATGGCTTGTACTATAAATTAGATTCATTGAGCCGGCTGTTGGTTAATTCCTGTGCAAATATTGAAGCTGTGCTTCAATCCAAGTTCAGCTTCAGAAATAAAATCCCTTTTACTTAATTTTTATTTTCTTTGCTGTTGAAATGGATGTTGCAGGCGGAATATATACTGGATCTGCAGAAACAACTTACTTTAACGGGAGGTGAATCCAGTAAGGAGTCAAATGGTGCCTTGACCGAGGAGGACTCTATAACTAGCATGACCCCAACGGATAAGGTTTGTCTTGTGCTGTTTTTCATATGCCCTTAAGCAACCTCATGACGAAAGTTTGAAAATGACCTCCTAACGGCAAATATTTCTTTCAACATGAATTTTTTGCTAAATCTTTTGAGACAGGTAAATTTAAGTGCAGATAGCAAAAAAAGTGAATGGAACATTCCTTTATGTCATGTCCCATTTTTCTTGATATCATTTCCGGTGCTTCCTTTTCAAACCATTGCTTTTCTTTGTTTGGTCATTTGTATACCACGGCTGTGGTTCTTCTGTTGCTGTTGTTATCTGCTGCTGCCGTCTTTAATGCTTTCAAGCCTATTCCTTCAAATAATTTGGTTATTATGTTGGAGTGATGATGTTCTTATTGTCTTAGTAAATTAAAATGATGGATTTGTGCTTAAAATGCCTTTGGAAATGAGAAAGCGTGATTTCATTTAGTTTTTTTCTGGTGCCAATTACCCTATGATGTGTTCATTTCCTGTTTTAGCTTCTCACTACTTAGTTGGACATACTGGTAACTACTAATCTGAATGTACAGATAAGATCACAGTTGGACGATGCCATAGCTAGCGAATGTCCATTTTGCGGTGACTTGATGATTCGAGAGATCTCCTTGCCTTTTATCCTCCCGGAGGAAGAACACGAGGCTGCCTCTTGGGAGATAAAGCCGCACACCTTCGGAACCCAGAAGAGCCTTTCTTTAGTTCTATGATGATTGAAGTTTCATGTGTAAGCAGATATCCGTTCACACTTCACCCCCACAGGCGATGTTTCTTTCGAAGGACCCTTTTCATTGTTTAAATTTTTTCCCTTTGTCCTTAATTATTCATGATGATATAGTTCCCAAAGTGATGAGTTACTGAACTCGTGTTCTATAATAGGTTTTGTGTCATTTGAGAGGCAATTTTTTAACAGAGAGCTTGCAAATTGTTATTCGGAGAGAGAACAAAATCTCTTGAGTCGGCATCCATACGTTTCTGCAACTCTCTCTCTCTCTCTCTCTCTCTCTCTCTGAGACATGCGGGCGCACTTGGGCGGGCTTACAACTTAGACTTCAAGCGACTTACTGGGTAATGTTTCTTTGTGCCAAGTGAACAAAACAGCTTGTGGGTAACCAACTAAAGGGGCAAAAAGGGTGGTTTCCCAATAGTTGTTCAGTCCTTATCTTTTGACCACCAATTCATCTCAAAAGAAGAATTCTACCCATACTCTCACGATCAGCATACATGAGCGAGAACGAGAGTGTAAACCGTGTTTCAGCATACCAAATCATTAAAATTGGCGAGTGTAGAAAGGTTATGCGACTTGTTTAGCTCTATAACTCTGTCCAAATGGAAGCAAAACACTGTTAATTCTCTCGCAATTAGGCGACCCGCCCGGAGAATTATGGTATCCCTTCAGAATTCCAGAACTAAGCTTCATTAAGTTCACATCCCAATACACAACACAATTTACACTAGAGGACTGGGGGGGAAAAAAAACCTAGTAATGACTGACCATCCCATCCCCAAGATTCACCATCACACCGAGATGACCTCCAAAACTCTTCCTCACCACTCCCTCCCCGAGTCAACTCAGTCCTCCCAACCTTGACCTCCAGCCGCGGTCGACGACCTCGAACACTTTCTCCTGCTACCAACCGGCTCATCATCATCAGCTGGGGGCCCAGCAGTTCAAGTACATCACTTGCCGTATAGTCTCGTCCGCCTGCTTCCTTCTGTCCTCTCCGTGGCCACCACTCCCCGCCGCCAGGTCCGACCCAGCCACGGCGGAGAACGGGCGGAGGTCAGCCGGGTCGGAGGAGAAGCGTTTCTTGCCGTGGTGGTGGATGGACTTGAGGCTGGTCTTGAGCTTGTGGCCTTGGTCGGAGTGGCCGTTCACGACGGTCACGCTCGCCGCCATCCAAACCCTGTTCAGGTAACTCATAGTAATATATAGTAGTATTGTGTGTTCTTCACAAGTAGTCAAATTGTTATAGCAGTACGATGATGAGAGCGAGAGACTTTAAGAGTAGTGTTTTTTTTGGTTTATTGCTTTTGGGTTTCCTGAGTTTCTTGTGATGATTTGAATGATAGGAGTAAGGGGTATATATATATATAGAGAGAGAGAGAGAGAGAGAGAGAGAAGAAGAAGAGGAGGTGGGTTTAGAGGAAACGAGAGAGCATTTGTTTTTTTTCTGAATTACTTATTTGTTTGGACTTATTGATGGTTTACAAAAGTAGGAGTATGAGATTAATCATTCATTACTTTCTCGTGACAACATGATCATCTCTATCTCTTATGATTATTACACGTTTATGCTTCTTGGTGATGAATTAATCAAGCATCCACCTCACCCCATGCTTACGAAACCGACTGTGAGAGAGATTGTAGGAATTAGTCCAAGGTATGCACAAGCTAATTCGAGACATCTTGTATTACTAAAAAAAACTAATCGCCCATCGGTTAAGAAAATAATGATCCCAAAATTATAATTGTTGATGTTAAGATTTTGTATACTACCAAGAGTTTGGTACTATAAAAATGATATTGACACATTAGCATATTACTCTTATCGTTTTCTCTTTTTTGGTACTTTAACTTAGGATTTTGTTGTACAGTGTACTACTCTGAAATCGGCAAAGACAGTACCCTCCAAGATATCTATAACATCGTTCAGGGCCGGGTTGAAGGTGAGTTAGAGATATTTTACGTGCACTCCAATTTATCCGTGGAAAGTTGTGTCTCACCCAGGGGTGTAAACGAATCGAGTCGAATCGAGCTTTGACAAGCTCAAGCTCGGCTCGTTTAAAAAACGAGCCGAAAACTCGAGCTCAGCTCGAGTCTTAACGAGCCGAGTTTAGTTATTTACAAAACGAGTCTCTTTAATCGAATCGAGCCTCTCTTAACGAGTGGAGTTTTTGTAGAAACGAGCCGAGCTTCACTCAGCTCGTTTAGTAAACGACCCAAAAATCCGAGCTTAAGCTCGGCTCGTTTACTAAATGAGCCGAGCCGAGCCGAGCCTTAACGAGCCGAGCTTGCGAGCTGCTCGGTTCATTTACAACCCTAGTGACTCTCACCCATCAAACCCAACCCTCTCATCATTTTAAACAAATGATTTCCGGCGCTCATTGGTGCTGGACGCAGATTAGATCACGTTTCGCTAAAGTTATTATTTTTTATTTTTACAAGATATGTTATTCAATCACGTTACATCACTTTTAATTAAAATAAATAAATACTTTTTTAGAAAATTTATAGTACTTATTTCCCATAACATAACAGAAAGAGGCCTAACTCGATGCTTCATGTTCCATTAAACAAATGGCCTTGTTCAAATGGGTTAGGTAATATTTGAGCAAGATATAAGGTCATACATCTTCGTATCATATGCACTCATATTATCAAACCATTGAAAAGCGTAATCAAACTATTGAAAGACATAACTAAACACTTCCTTCAATTGTTATGCAGATCTCAATAATTTGGTTACGCCTTTTAATGGTCTAGTTATACGAGTGCATATGGTACGGAGGTATGTACCGTAGCATTTCCCCACGATATAGTACTGTACATGTTATGAACTGCCTCGAAAATATCGCGAGTGTATTTTCGAGTGGAAGGTCAATTTATCGTTAGCATAGATTGGTTAATGTAGCTGTCGAAATAGGGGGGCAGGTGGCGCGCATATCCAAAACCGGAGGGGCTGTTCAACACTGTGGGACCCACCCAGGGCGTTGTTTTAGCATCCTGTTTTTTTCATAAAGTGAAGGGTAATTCTGTCCTTTTGTGGGGATGGGCCAAATGCTGCTAATTTTGTGTAAGGAGAGACACGTGGGGTGGCCATGGGCCTTGACAGCGGCTCCATTTCTACTCCACGACAAATGGTGTGGGCCTTTCCCCCTATGGGTATATCACGTGCTAGGGTGAGATGTGGGCCCCAAATTTTAACACTTGTTGGTATATATATTTTTTCCATATTAAAAAAGGATGGGAGATGATGATCAGCATAGTAACTCTCTTAGGCATGATCACAGGAGCTCTCCATCCACTAGTAGAAATGTTCGATTCGAGTCATAACTATTGTTTGTGAGGACAAACTATCACCACAATACAACTTAAGTACAAGATGGCATAAGTACCACCAAGAAAAGGACCGAACCCAAGCCTCCGCTAGGGGTACGGGTGTAAACGAGCCGAGCCAAACCGAGCTTCGGCGAGCTCGAGCTCGGCTTGTTTACTTATCAAGCCAAAAACTCGAGCTCGAGTCTTAACGAGCCGAGCTTATCCATTTACTAAACGAGCCTCTTTAATCGAATCGAGCCTCCCTTAACGAGTCGAGCTTTTGTCGAATGTCCGCTCGGCTCGTTTACTAAACGAGCCGAATACTCGAGCTCAAGCTCGAGCTCGAGCTCGACTCGTTTACTAAATGAGAAGAGCCTTAAAGAGCCGAACCAAGCTAAGCTCTCGAGTAGCTCGGTTCATTTACAGCCCTGTCTAGGGGTTGTGGCGTACCCTGCCATCCAGACTCAAAACATTTTTTGATAGGTCAGGTAGTTTAAAACAGCAGAGTAGGATTAGAGTTTTGTTTTGTTTCTGTAAAACTTTCCGAGTTAAAATTCTTTCCACCTATGGTTTGGACCACCGCCCATCATGGGCTCCACCACGCATTTTTTTTGTCATAATATAAACCGTTTATTTTGTAAGGTCCACAAAATAGTATATTCACGCAAAAAATGAGCTTGATTAGACATCAATACCTACATTAAAAATTGAATTTCGGTTTAGGAAATGGATAGTTATGGACAGTTTAACTTTAAAATCTATGAACGTTGATTTTGTAAACCAAAATTCAAATTTTGATATACCTATCGATATCCAATCAAAGTTGATTTTTTTTCATGTTGGCGAGGGCTTATAACTCTTGAATGGGAAGTTATGAACGTATATGTCCAGGGACAGACAAAGGATAGAGAAATTCCCGAACACAAAGTAGCGGTGCTAAGTACTCCCTAAAATAATTACTGACAGAATGATTGACTATTTCATTCTCAGCCTTAAGAGCATCTCCAACCCATGGCTTCATATTGAAGATGTCAAACGTTTTTTGAAGGCTGACGTGGCATTTTGGCATATCCAATTTGACATCAAAGCCTTCCTTTCCAACCCTTGATGTCAAATTCTATTTATTTTGATATCAAATTATCCCTCTCCAACCCTTATGTCAAAATGCAAACGGTCATTTTTTGAAATTTGGCAGGAGGAGGGTGGTTGTCAACTTTGACAACTTTGTCATTCCCTTCAAATCCACGTAGGAATTGGCATCAAAGAAAGCTGTTGGGTTGTATTGAATTTTAGTATCAAATGTTACCGTTACCACGTCCACGTAGGATTTGACATCTCCCATTGGAGATAAGACTAAACCGACGCTTAAAAACCTTCTTTGGTCTGGCACCACCACAAATGCCGAGTGAAGGAAGCGAGAGTGCATTTTAGCTTTCCCCACCATTCTTCCAAGAAAATTAGGATTGAAAAGTTTAGTCCATTTTTTAGTGTTCGTGAGTTACAACGTGGAACTTGAGCTTTTTCTTGCTCTAACACAAAACAAATAGTCACTTCATGCATCTTTTTTCCTCCCTCTAGCTCGGTTGCTTTCTCTCGTACTCCATCTATTTCACTTATCTCCAATTTATAAGATTGAAAAAGATTTCGTACCCAATCGATTATAAATTTTATGAACTAAAATACACTTAAATACAGTACATGGTTACCAAATACCTATGGAGAAGGGCATTAAAGTACTTGTATGCTTCTGCCTTCAATCTTATTTAAGATTGATTTATGAACTAGGATTGAAATCAAAGTGCCTTTTTTTTCTCAAATGAAGATGCACAAGGACTTGAGAATTTGTTTGTTTGTTTTACTTCGCTTTTCTTCCAATTGCTAAGTTTCAATTCGTATGTATTTTTATGGGTACACTAAATGGAAGTACGGCAGGTATGATACCTGTTACCCCGCCATAGATTATTGCCCCATCACATTACACAACGTAGGAGACTCATCCCTACCTATGTTGGGACTGAAGCTAAAATTTCACCATGTGGGGTGGAGTTAGGAGTATATTCAAGCCCAATGAACAGGAAAGTGTAGGTTTCCCCGCCCGCCTTCTATTTGACATTGTCCCAAAATTACCACCCATGGAATTGTTATCAACTTGGGTTTTACGATTCTTAATTCCAATTTCATGGAATCGGCTACATTATATGTCACTCCCCAAAAAAGGGATAAACTAAAAGAGAATGAAAAGTAGAAAAAATGAGCTATGAAAGAGATTGATTGATCTCAATTTGGACCCCAACAGCTCAAGTACAGAACTTTCCTCAGCGACTCTTCCGCCTCTTCGGCCTTCTCCTCCCTCGAAACCATGGCCGATGACGAAGGAGACAGTTTCTTGGCCTGCGGGAAGAACCGGAGATTAGTCTTGGCATGCTGGTGTATCGACCTCATGGTGTAGTTCCACCTACAGAATCCCTGATCTTTTAACGCCTCCACGGCTCCAACGCTCGCGGCCACAATCCATGCTCTGCTTGTTGAACTCATCTTGCTGTTTTTGTTGTCGTTGTTCTTGGTCTATTTGAGGAGAGGAGTTTTATGATTTGATGAAGCACTTGCAATCCGAGTTTGAGCCTACATATAAGGAGGCCAAACATGGTACATTAGTGAGGAAACAAGTGGCTGCATCTGGCCGTTTTGCCTGTGGTTTGAGGAATGGCAAGCTAATGGGTTTGAGAGGGAAATTCGGGACCGTTTGAATGAAATGACTTTTTTGCCCTTCTAGTGAGTGTAACAACACCAAATACAGGAGGATAGATTGGGAACTTCAGATGGTGGATAATGCATAACTGCATTTGTATATATGGCTCTGGATGGCAGTGGCAGGCACATGGTTTTGGCTCAATGCAATACAATACAATGCAATTTGTGGCCCCGAGTTTTGGATAAAACCAGCGGTTCCTTCTTTCTTGGGGGCGTGGCTCCCCTCCTCCAAACTCATCTTTATCTTTTACTCATTTCATTGGTATACCGCGTGATGTGGAGCCGCACTTATTACACACAACACTCTAAACTTCGAAAATAATGGATGACACATGGTGATGGCTTTAGTTTGAGTAGCACTGAGAATTCTCAGACTCGATAGATCAAGTGGTCTCGATCTCTATCATCCATCTCTCATTGGGCATGAAAACCATCCAAAAGATACCGAATATTTTGAAGCCATTCTTCTGAACGGCCTGTTTCCTACGACTACTGTTTCCACAAAACTCTTGGGACACTAGTTTCTTGAAACCCTCTCTCAAAAAGGTAGTGGAATCCGTTGAAAAAATGATTTTGAAAAGTTTGTAGGATCTGTATATTTGTGCGTGTCTTGAAACCAACCACAGCATATTTTTCTGCTCTCAATTATCTCTCTCGGGAATTTTAACAGATTAGGATGTTTTTCAAAGATAATTTCGCACTCCTGCTATCGCGTGGAACACAGATTATAAGTACATGACTTGGGTTCGTGTCACTATCGAGCCATGTTATTAAGAGGTATAGGCTGTATGATTAAAAACTCACATGCAGGGCCTTTTAACCACAGGCTCACAAAGTCACATGCTATAACTTTTTTTCGATATTCACGTGCTATAACTAGGGGTGAGAAAAAAATCCATCAAATCGTAAATTCAGTCCAAATCAATTCAAACTGAAAGGTTTTGTCCGGTTTTTTAGTAGTATGGTTTGGTCATGGTTTAAAAAAATAAGAATCCGCGTTATATGGTTTGGTTTGTGGATTCACGATCACGGTTATGGTTCCAAACTGATCCAAACCGTATAATATATATATATATAGTTTAATTATGATTCACCAAATAAATATGGAAGCCTTAGTCAACTATTTTTCCGATTTATTGATCCTATTAAACTCACCGCAATATTTAGTTTTTTCTTTCCTGCCAAAATAATTTAGACTAAACTTTTATATAAAACAATTCACAACCCTTTCCTAATTTTCTATGATTATTAATTTATTACACATAAAAAGCATATTGGATCACCATATCAGTCAACCTCCACACCCCAATTCATAAGTTTCTATACATGAAAACCAATTCCAATATCTATTCCTATAATTCCTTCACTACCAAGACTAATTACCCTAATACTTTTTGAAGATAATAGCTTAGTTAAAAGCAAACTGTGGTTTAAAATCGAAACCAATTCACATTTTTAATGGTTTGGAGTGGTTTGGTTCTATGCCTTTGGTGGGTTGGTTTGGTTCTCCAATTTCATAATCCGTAGGTGTTAGAATTGTGGTTCGTAGAGTTCTAAAAAGAAGGCCAGATGTCGGAGCGTAGTGGAGCGACGACATCTGGCCTATCGCTGATGATCCAGTGTAAGTAGATTGGGCTGAAGGCCTAGGCGTTTCGTAATTGGGGGGTGCGGGAGGCAACGCCCCCTGCGGTACGGTAGGGTTCGTATAGGGGTATTTTTGGGATACAGACCAAACACCGTACCAAATTAAGGTTAGAATAGGGTCAGTATAAATACTCTATGTTGTAAACCCTATGTCGTACTGTGATAATAAAGAACAGCAGCAGCTCTCGCTCCCGTGGACGTACTAGGTTTTGGGGAACTACGTATATCTCTGTGTTTATTCTTTACTGTTTATACTCGAAAATCGTGTGCGTGTGTGTGACGATCCTAACAGTAGGTATTGGTATGGTTCTTGATTTACTATAAAACTGAACCAATCCGGACCATGCTCATCCCTAGCTATAACTAGGTAATTGGATTAAATATACAATATTGTCGCGTTTTTTTTTTTCAGTGGAAAATATTGTCGTCGTCACATGACTGTAAAAAAAGATTATTCAAAAAATAGTACTCGAAAATATAACCATTTTTACACAAAAAATTACACCTGGAAGAATTTCTAGTCAGTATGAACAATTCAAATATTAGATTATCAGATAACATTACAGCATTAAATAACAAATCTTTTTAACTTTTCTTATTTGATAACATCTTGCCCCCACTTTTCATTCAACTGAACATACTCCAACAAACTTCCCTATAACTGTAACACAAGGCCTTCTCAATAAAAAAAAAAAAAACCGCACACACAAAAACTGTAACACAAAGGCAATTTGCTAGAAAAGACAAAGTTAAGACAAAACCATGCATTCAGGGACCACAATAAATTTTTCCCACAATAAGGCTTCTTAAACAAATCAAACTTGTGTAACCTAATTACCTTATGGACGCGTCCAGTTGGAAGGTGTGAGTCTTTGTGGGTAGCCTCATTGACGCGCCCAGCGGTCCCCCTAGCTGCTTCTAAATACTCTTCATGGTTATTGGTTACCTATGTCCGGCTTAATGTTCGCTGCACTTTATTTAAAGCAGTGTGGGGTGTGCCTCAAAAACATGATCTACTTCCTGTGATGGTCTCACTTACTCGTTCAGGCCTACCCCATATCATTCCTAGTAGGATCTTTAACCAAAAATGTTAAATTTGACATAGCATGCCAAGTGAAAGAATTGACATGTGAAATAATTCTAACCCGAATGTCAAATGCTTATGTCTCACGACCAACTGGCTCATCATCAGCTCGGGGCCCAGCAGTTCAAGTACATCACTTGCCGTATAGTCTCGTCCGCCTGCTTCCTTCAGTCCTCTCCGTGGCCACTACTCCCCGCTGCCAAGTCCAACCCGGCGGTCACGGAGAAGAACGGGCGGAGATCAACCGGGTCGGAGGAGAAGCATTTCTAGCCTTGGTGGATGGATTTGAGGCCGAACTTGAGCTTGTGGCCTTGGTCGGAATGCCGTTCACAACGGCCACGCTCGCCGCCATCCAAACCCTATTCAGGTAACTCATAGTACTATATACTACTCCAGTACGAAGTATTGTGTTTTCTTCACAAGTAGTAAAATTGTTGTAGCAGTGCGATGATAAAGACATAGGAGAAGTCTTTCTTTTTTTTTTTTTCTTTTGGGTTTCCTGAGTTTCTCGAGATGATTTGAGTGATAGGAGTAATGGGGTATATATATATATATATATATATATATATATATATATATATATATATATATATATAGAGGAATTTTCAAGTGAGGGATCCCTCATTTTTTAAAATGAGGGACTTTCATTTCGAGATCAAATTTTGAAAATCCGAGCCGCTCAATGTGTGCAGAACGTGATTTTAAAGGTATCCGCGAGAAATCAGCAAAAAAAATGACCTGGAAGGGCTTCATCCGAGCAGTTTTTTATCAAATTTTGAAAATCCGAGCCGCTCAATGTGTGCAGAACGTGATTTTAAAGGTATCCGCGAGAAATCAGCAAAAAAAAATGACCTGGAAGGGCTTCATCCGAGCAGTTTTTTTTGAACCGTTCAATGAAAACTGCTCGGATGAAGCCCTTCCCGGTCATTTTTTTTGCTGATTTCTCGCTGGGACCCTTAAAATCACATTCTGATCACTTTGAGCGGCTCGGATCATCGAAATTCAATCGGGATTGGAAGTCCCTCATTTTAAAAAAATGAGGGATCCCTCACCGGAACCTAACTCTATATATATATATATATATATAGAGAGAGAGAGAGAGAGAGAGAGAGAGAGAGGTGGTGGGTTTCGAGGAGGAAGTAAACTACTAATCGGCCCCCTGGGTGTCAGCCCCCCTCCTGACACCGGCCTCCTTCCCCTTTTTAAACCACCCCCCCCCCCTCGCTTGCGCTCTCTCTCTCTCTCCCAGCACTCTCCCCACTACAAGAAAATTGAGATATAACAACGGTCAAAAGCGTTGCTAAAAAACCCAAAAAGAGTTGCTAAAAGCAATACCAACGGTTCACCAACCGTTGCCCAAACCGTTGCGAGATATCCGTTGGTGTAGATGTATAGCAACGGTTTTACCAAGCGTTGGTATAGATTTTTTTTTAGCAACGGTTCCGTTGCTAAAAGCAAGTTTTTTTTTTTCCTCCTAAATCTGGGGTAAAATATGACATGGCAGCCACGTGTCTGAGTGTCTCCACGTGGCGCCCACGTGGCGCTGACGTGGCCTCCAGATGGCGCCCATGTGGCGGTGACGTGGCCTCCAGGTGGCGCCCACGTGGCGATGACGTGGCGCCCACGTGGCGATGACATGGCCTTCCGCGTGGCGCATGGAATACAACACAACAACTTTGCTCCTCCTGGGAATCGAACCCAGGATCTCGCGCATGCGCGCGCGAGTCCGAACCATGTGTAATATTAAGGGCCTAATAATATTTATACTATACAAACCGGTTGGGCTAGCTTATATTAGACCTCGTTTGATTCGCGAATTGAAAATTATGGGATTAATGTTGTCTTGAGATTAATAGTCTCTAGATTATTTGTCCTGGATTAATTTTATCCCTAATTTCTTCCAATCCCATGTTTGATTCGCGTGGGATTAATTATGGAATAAGGAATAGTTTTCAAAAATATTTTTCGAAAAAAGAAACTTTTGAAAAAGAAACATTTTTAAAACAAATAATTTTGTGAAACATTTTTATTACAAAACAATTTGGAAAATTTTTTTTTGAAGTAATTTTTGAAAAAAAAATTCTTAAAAATGTTAAAAATCAATTTTCTGAAAGAAAAAAAAACTAATTTTTGAAACTATTTTTGAAGAAAAAGGTTTTTTGAAAACATTTTTCAAACAAAATAGTTTTTGAAATCATTTTTTGAGAAAAGAAAGTTTTAAAAAACATGTTTTGTATTTTTTTAACAAAAATAATTTCTGAAAAATATTTTTTAAAAATATGAAAGTTTTGAAATAGTTTTTTTTAAAAATTTTTTGCAAAACATTTTTGAAAAATAAGAACGTTTTGAAAATATATATTTTAAAAAAAATTTCTAAAATTAATATTTTTTTTAAAAAGTTTTTAAAAACATTTTGTGAAAATAATATTTTTTTAAAACATTTTCTAAAAATATTTTTTTTTTCTTTGTCTCAATAAAAAAGTTTTCTAAACTCGATCAGGACAAATTTTAATGAGAATGATTTAATCAACAAGGAAAATAAAATCAATGGTCTCAATCGTCCGGTTTGGATCAAAAAAAAAAAAAAATCGTCCGGTTATAGTAACGGTTTATTGGAAACCGTTGCTATAGTCCGGTTTTTAGCAACGGTTATGTAAAACCGTTGCTATAGTCTTGTAATCTAGCAACGGTTACATGAAAACCGTTGCTATAGTCTTATTTCTAGTAACGTTTTTCAAACCGTTGCTATACACCATCTATACCAACGGTTTTTTGAACCGTTGCTAAAAAAACCGTTGGGAGATCCCAAATTTCTTGTAGTGCCCTCTCTTTTGTTATAAAATTTTAAATGCTAATAAGTTTTTTTTACATATTTATTTTTAAAAAATTTTATATATTTGAAATATACTCAATGAAACCTATCAAACGAACCTAATACTGATGGTGAAATAATGTAAAACGGAAAAATTATACTTTTTACGTAGTTTAAATAGTCTAAAAAGGTTGAAAAATGTGTTCCAAATTTCAATATGCTTTTACGTAGTTTAATTATGACCATTTAAGATAAAATGAGCAGAAAACTAAAATCTTTTCACCGGTTCAAAAGGATTGAAATTTGGAACACTTAAATTTTTTAACCTTTTTAGACAGTTTATATATAAAAAAATATAGTAAAAAAATTAAGTGTTCCAAATTTCAATCCGCTTGAACCGGTGGAAAGATTTTAGTTTCCTGATCATTTTATTCTAAATGGCTATAATTAAATTTTGACTTTAGGACTCTCGTTGATAAGCCCTAAGAGATATTTGATTCTACGAGCCAAAAATTCATTATGACCATTTAAGATAAAATGAAAAAAAAAAGATCTTTCCACCGATTGAACCGGATTAAAAATCGGAACACTAAAATAATTTTAAATAAATAAAAAAGAAAAAAGATACATAATATAAACATTATTAATGAAATAACAAAAAATAGGTTGTCGGTATTTTTGGAATGAAAAGGTTAAAAACTTAAGGTTGAAAGTTGGAAAAAAATTAATTGCACCATTGGTTGAAAGTTGAAACAGGTGGTTCAAAAGCTGCAACAGTTGGCCAGTTGGCCGTTGAAGATGCAGGTAGCGTTCAAAGCTTAGTTCAACTCCACATAAGAGCCGGCCCTTCTTGACTAATTTACTGGAGTAAATGAAGTCCTTCTGAACTCACATCATGTTTTTCGAATCAACAGAACCTGGGTTGCATGGAGTTAATGAAGAGAAATTATTCATTGCCCCAAAGGCAACACGTCATGTTTGCCAGCTGGTGCATTGTACACTGCATTCTCTCTAAAATCAAGTGTTTCAAATTTCAATCCGTTTGAATGAGTAAGAAGATTTTATTTTTTTGATCATTTAATTCTAAAGGATCATAATTAAATTTTGACTATAAGGCTCTCGTTGATTAGCCCTAACAAAGTTGTAGAATCAAATATCTCTTAGGACGGACCAACGAGAGCTCTAGAGTCAAAATTTAATTATGATTCTTTAGAATTAAATGATTAGAAAAATAAAATCTTCTCACCCATTCAAACGGATTGAAATTTGGAGCACTTAATTTTTTAACTATATTTTTTAATATATAAACTGCGCGTTGAAAAATTAAGTATTCCAAATTTCAATCCGTTTGAATGGGTGAGAAGATTTTATTTTTCTAATCATTTAATTCTAAAGGATCATAATTAAATTTTGACTTTAGAGCTCTCGTTGGTCCGTTCTAAGAGATATTTGATTCTACAACTTTCTTAAGGTTAATCAACGAGAGCCTTATAGTCAAAATTTAATTACGACCCTTTAGAATTAAATGATTAAAAAAATAAAATCTTCTCACCCATTCAAACGGATTGAAATTTGGAACACTTAATTTTAGAGAGAATGCAGTGCACAGTGAAATTTGAAATTTGGGGCAACGAATAATTGAAATTCAGATCATTAACTCCTTCTGAACTAACAATTGAAATTTGGGGCAACGATTAATTTCTCTTCATTAACTCCTGAACTCACATCAAGTTTTTCAAATCAACAGGACCAAAAATCTCTCAACATTCCACGACACATACATCTACGTGAGGCATTTATAGTGAAATCAGATGTCGCATTTCATTACAGGCAATGAACTTGATCCACAAGCAGGCACAACGCACTGATAATGAAGCCGGCCTTTGCTTTTGTAAGATCAAAAGGACACACGGATTGCCATGCTTTCACGATATTGCACTTTATCGTTCTGTGGACAGACCAATTCCGCTAAACTCTATCCACCCTCACTGGAGTACGTTGTCCATGCACGCCCAGAGGCATACTGATGAGGGAGCACGATCCGACAGGGCAGCTCAGCTTATTGAAAGATTAAATGAAATGGATTCCGACAGTCAAGAGTCTATGATCTATAGGTTTCTCGATATGACGGATCCATCTCGTTGCACAGTTCGACCTCCAGCATACAACACAGAACACAGGGGTCGACCTACAAGCAGAGATGATCAGAATAGAGGTCGTATACCTTCCTTCACAGTATCCACTTCAGAATCGCAGGCCTCACATATTCCAACATCGCGAAGGCGCAATGGGAGGGATCACCTCATTCAGAAATTTCCTCAGCAGTATCAACGTTATATTTCCCACTGTGTTGACGTTCGAGCCGACGGTCATTATGGCTTCAGGGTGATAGCCGCGCAAGTCTATGGTTCTGAAGATCAATGGGCTCAAGTACGACAGGACCTTATCCAAGAGATTGAACAAAATAGGGTCCTGTATGATCAGCTTTATCCAGAACGTAATTATGTATCCCAGGTGTTACGAAGACTTCGTTGCTTTCATCCGTCGGCACCAGAGGATCATTGGATGGATTCTATATCATTGGGACTTGTCATTGCATCAACGTATAACGTTGTACTACACACATTCGATATGATTGCTTCGAGTTGTTTCACTCACTTACTATTGAGCTCCCATCCAGTTCCATTAGAAACGCGCACACATATAGCTATTGGCCGTGTTAATGGCAATCACTTCGTGCAAGTTTCCCTATACCGTAATTACCCTGTACCACCCATCATCATATGGTGGAGGCCAAATGCATTAAATGAAGCACACGGATGGGCTCATCCTTATGAAGAACGCCTCCAATTGTGGTACGAAGTGATGCAGATAGATCCGCCGGGACGACAACCACAATTTGGCGGAAATATTGACTAAATTTGTGTATTTATTTATGTTCATGCATTGGTTCTATATACTCAATTATAATTCGATTTCAGTTTGCATTATTAACTGTTCATAGAAATATAAAGTAAATTTAAGTGGATTCAACATACATAATTTACTTGAAAACTCAAATATAGAAGTTTCAAAAAATGAAGGGTAAAAAAATAAAAATAAAGAGATACTCCCTCCGTCCCTTTTTTGTAGTCCAGTATTCCATTTTGGGCTGTTCCTTAATAAGTGTCCATTTTGTAAAGTTAGTGGGTAAAAGTTGGTGTATTGTCTTTTTTGTCCCTAAAAGTAGATTCTTTTTTGAAAAGTTAGTGAGAAAAAGTGTAATGATGATGGATAAGTAGAGAAAGTAGAGGAAAAAGTTGATGTGAAAGGTATAATGATGATGTCTTTTTAATAAGTTGGAATTACGAAGTAGGACAATTAAAAAGGGACGGAGGGAGTAATATATTTGGCCCAAAAAAATTATTTAATTTTTCATATTCAATATTAGACTTGTTTAATAGGTTTCGTCGAGTAGATTTCAAATATATAAAATTTATTTTAAAAAATACGTGATTTCAACATTTTCAGTTTATTTATTAAAAAATATGATTAAAAAATTAAGTATTCCAAATTTTAATCCGTTTAAACCGGTGCAAATATTTTATTGTTCTTATCATTTTATCCTAAATAGTCATAGTTAAATTTTGGCTCTAAGGCTCTCGTTGATTAATCCTAAGAGATATTTGATTCTACAACTTTCTTACGGTTAATCAACGAGAGCCCTATAATCAAAATTTAATTATGACCATTTAGGATAAAATGATCAGAAAAATAAAATCTTTCTAATGGTTCAAATGGATTGAAATTTGGAACTCTTAATTTTTCAACCTTTTTATATATTGTAAACTACCACAAAAATATAATTTTTCCGTTTTACATTATTTCATCATCAATATTAAGCTCGTTTGATAGGTTTCGTTGAGTAGATTTTAAAAATATAAATTTTTTTTAAAAAAAATGGATGAAAAAAAGTTATTAGCATTTACTATAATTTTATAAAAAAATAAAATGAGAAAGAGAGAGAGAGAATATGGGGGGGGGGGGGGGGGGGGGGGGGGAGAGAGAGAGATAGAGCATGGGCAAAACCGGAAAGATGTTGGGCCCGGTGTCAGCCCCCCTGACGCGGGGGTAATTAACAGCTCTCTTTGAGGAAACGAGAGAGCATTTGTTTTTTAGTTTCTGAATTACTTATTTGTTTGGACTTCTTGATAGTTTACTATGATCATCAGTTTCTCGTGACAACATGATTATCTATATCTCTTATGATTATTACACGTTTATGCTTTTTTTTTTGTTTGTTTTGTTTTTGTTAATGTAGAATTTATCAGACCAGTTTGCACACCTCTCGGATTAATTCTTACGGTCCAACTTTATAACCGTTTCACACATTTACTGGTGGAGTGTGGTGGTCCAAAGGACTGTTAGCTAAGAGAATTAAACCGAACACCTTAGGATGCTTCTTGTAAATGAACTAAAATTGAGTATCGGTTAAGAGTAATGATCCCAAAATAGTACTTTGATGTTAAGATTTTGTATATTACTCCACAATGATAGGGTAATGGACTGCCTCAAAAATCTCGCGAGTGCAAGCTCAATTTATCATTGGTATATATATATTTTTTTCAATCGATAAAAACAGAACCACCGAGGTGGTAGCCCAGGTGGCAGAGGGCACTACCTCTCCCCAACGCAGGCCCAGGTTCGAGGCCCCGGAGGCACTTTGTGCAACTTTCCGGTGGTGCCAAAAATGGCTTAATTTCGAACCCGCTCCCTGGACCAGGGAGGGGGCTTTTTTGCCAACTGTGCACTAAGGTGGTGCCGTGGTGACGGCCCGTTCTCTCGGACGGTAGCTATGGCTCGAACCGGACATTCCACTGGCGGGTTTGGAGCCCCTATGGTCACGCCCAAGGGAGGTTGCTACGCCGGTCGCCCCCTCCAACCCTTTTGTTTATCAAAAAAAAAAAAAAATCGATAAAAACAGATCATTTTTACATTATGAAGTAGAAAGTACAAATTCGAGACACTATATTAATGATGAGAGTTTACAAAACAACCGAGCCGAAAAATTCAACCAATAAACCCATTACAAGTAGAGAAACAAAGAAAGAGAGAAAAAACATTCAAAGGGAAGAACACCTACACACAAATGGGAGACTCAAACTTCTGGCCTTCTAGGCTTCTAATGAGTTGGTTAACATATTATTAACTGGTTAATGTAGCTGTCGAAATAGGGGGCAGGTGGCGTGCATAACCAATGCCAAAGGGGTATGTATACAGTGACTCATCCCCATAAGAAAATTTTCAGAGTGCCGAGCGGTATATTTCACGTGAAATACCCTCTCGGCGCATCCGAGCTGTCCGATACATTTTTAAACTGTTTTGATTGAAACCCTCACTTCTCTCATCTCAACACTTTCTTTCTCCAAATTTGAGTTGTATAAAAATATAATGGACTGCTCGAATGCATTAAGCGGACACCACGTAATACCGCTCGGCATTGAAAAATTCTTCCATCCCCATAACCAATAGTTATCCTCCAACACCTTTGTTCTTATCCCCCATCTCAGCATTTGGTTAAAAACTGTAGGATCCACCCCAGCGTTTTGTTTTCGTATCCTGTCGTTTTCATAAAATGCAGGGTAGTTCTGTCCTTTTGTGGGGGGCGGCCATGGGCCTTGACAGTGGCTCTGGCTCCATTTCCCCCTATGGGTATCACGTGGTAGGGTGGGCTGTGGGCTCCAAATTTTAACTTTTTTTTTACAGGCAAACTGATTTTCGCACTCCACTTTTTACTGATGAAGTTCTATTTGTTGGAAAATATTATAGGATATAATATTTTATTTTAGTGTGAATGAAAATTGATTTATTTTGGAGTTGCATCTTTTCATTGGCACTTGTTCGCCGTGGACGGACGCGTCTTTTACGAACAGATGTGCCTATTTCTTTGGTGACTTTCCGTAGAGTTACTAGTTGGCCTATAAATATCTTTTCCCTCATTCATTTTCAAAAGTTGATTTTTTCTTTCATTCAAGTCCATTCATATGAGAGAGTTACAAACACGAGATGGTTCGCTAGGCCCTCCAATTGAAGTGCTGCTTTGGGGGGATTCCGATCAAGTAGTGCTGGGAGACAGTCGTCTAATGCAAACCGTGAGCACCGTAGCGGGGGCGAAATCTGTCTTAAGTACAGAGTGTCACACACAAACACTCGCCTTGATCACCAATTTGTTTCCATCAATTTCCAGGTTTTGAGTTCCGATTTTATTGCGTTCATATTATTGGTTTTATCACAAAAGGTAAACACATTTTTCCAACAATCTTAAGACAGATTTTGTTTACTTTTGTGATTTTGTGATTTCTAAATTATATGTTTCTGTTGATTCAACTGGAAATCGCATGTTGGTATTAAAAATTCCGCTCATACATGATTTGTCCCATTAGTGTTGAATTCTTCTTCACGGCATTTAAGTGTATGAATTTTTCCCAGTGAAGTTTCTTACCCAAGTTTGCATGGTGTAAAGATTTGGCTACTAGTTATGGAGTTTGAACTTCCATGTTTGTATAAGTTTTCGCATGAAATCAGATGAGGGGTTAATTCATGGCATCTTTGGTTTCAAATGCTAGTAGTTTATTACAATGAGATTTGACTTCGTTGTTTGTGTATTAGAAGTTAATAATTTCAGTATTGGACGAGTGGAAAGATACGAGGACAGAGGTGGTTAATATTTTGTGCCTAGCGTGACAAATCATTGAGATTTGAGTATTCGAGCACCGTTTGGATTTTTTGAACAACTGTTTTTGTGGGAAGTGGTGCTTTGGCACCTTTTGGTTGTGAACAGTTGTTTCCCATGGGAATAGGTTCCACTTGTTGTAGGGGTCGTAATGGTTGGTTAATGACTCTTCATGTGTACTTTGACATTTGAAACCGGGTACACAGTTCTAAACTTTGATATCTTGTACTCCTTCCATGACATGTTCATCCATGCTCTAGTATTATGTATGACACTAACTTTCTGTTGTCAGTATTTGGAAAGAAAGCATTAGCGGTGTATGTTGGAAGTAATTGGAGTTTTCACTCAGCACTCTTTTAGTATGGGCGTTATCTACAAAGGTTGCATTGGATCGGGTGGGACTGTTTTTTGCCGTTGGAGCAGTGCTATGGTTTCAGCCAATTTAAGGACATAATGTTTCATAATTATACCAATAATTGTGATCGGTATGGATTGTAATATACAATTATCGTTCTATGTTTTTGGGGTTACTTGCAGAGTATGGGCCTTTTTATCTTCGAGTTCAAGGAAGGGGTCAAATATTGCAAAATACTTGTGACAGACCTATCGGTTTGGGTTTCATATTTCACTTTGGAAAGCATGAATGCTACGTGGAGTTTGTAAAATCCCAGTGGCATTGAATATGCAAAATGATTAGTCCTATTATGACTCTACTGCAAAGGTTAAAACTGTTTTCACCGTTGAGGGTTTAAACACCAGGTTTTGAATGGTCCCAAAGCCGTGGGAAATGTTTGTATAAACTGAATGGTTGTGGTTACCGTGACTACGACGAGATTCTTAGGGTCGAACAAAAAGGTGTAACCACTGCTTTTACATCAATAAAAAATGTAACCTTTTTAGTTCAAACTAAGGGATGTGACTATTGCGATTGAACTAACATGTGTGACTGTTGAGTTCATACCAAGTCATGTGATCTTTGGTGAATAAGTCACAAGTCCTATGACATTTCCAAACAGTCAGTTGGGCCAAATCTATTCGAGGCATTAAACATGTAAATTCATGTTTTGAATGATTTGAAAGTTTGAACCCAACGGATTGGGTGGCTACTATATTTGATTTGGCATGAAACTGAAATTGGAGTATTTTAGTTTCTATGATCTTGAACGGGTGGTAATTATTAAGTATTAACAACTACGCTCCGCAAGGTACTTTTAAATAAAGTAAAATCGATTTATACGCTATTAAGAATGCATGGTGCAATTAGCATAAATTCGTTTTACTTCGAGTAAAGAGTTACTCGATTTTGAGTGAGTTACTCGATGTGGGGGTTCTCTTGCCGATATCTCTTGGAACACACACGAGAGATGGAGAGAGAGTTTTGACATTGTTCGCAGAATGTCATAAATGACGAAAATTATTTGTGTGAATTCTGAATTTTTTTCAGAATTGTGGGGGAAGCAATAATTATAATTTCCACAAGATTAAACAATGTGTTGCACTTTTGGAGATGTCCAACTATGCTTGAAGAATAAAGTGTTATGCTATGAGTATCCAATTTAAAGTTTTAGAATCCAAAGGTGGATTTAATTTTACAATTGGAGTGCAACAATGATTTTTGGAAATCCTTATGTGTGTATAGCAAGGTCTACGATGGAGTTTGATCAACTCATCATATTAGACAAAGAGGGGCTAACAAGCGGATGACTATGCCATCTCTTAGAGGATGTTCCAACGGGGGTCCAATTCTATGCCAGAGTTATAATGTGATGGCCATCAGTTGTTTGAAAGGCATAGAAGACCATGTGTAATGGTAAGTCTCGATATTAAAGATATCGAACCGTTAACCATTTGATCTCACTTGAGAATGAAACGTCAAAAAAAAAAAAAATTTTGTTACGGATCCGTTGAGTTTGGAGTTTTGACTAGAGAACAAATGATCATTGAGGGGAATGAGATTAAAGCCTATTAATTAAAAGTCTCTATAACAGCAACCCAACCTAGCTGACTGGAGATCCCAAGATCTAGGTTCAACGGGACAACCGAGTTGTATGAGACTTAGGAGTATCACTAAGGAGAAATCTCTCCAACTCATTCCTATGGTGAAACAGTGATGCCTGCAGCGTTTTAGGTTAAGTTTAACTTTTAATGATTCTTATATCTTGGTAAATCCAAGTAGGGTATAGCAGGATACTCTTAATAAGAGATCACCTATGTGAGTGTGAAGGGGCCGCTTCTGTGAGAATTTTTTAAGGCTGAATTCTCTAAAGCACTCTCTGAAACCAGTCGGTGTTCCAGGGCCAAAATGGGCACAACCGTAAGAACCAATTGTGTTCGGAAAGATTCTGTGTGAATTCTATTGTCTTGGTTTACACAAAACGCTGAACAGTTCAAGGCATCGCGTCCACTGGTTAGCAAGTAAATCCGATAGTCTTTCACAAGGGAAGGTTCAAAGCCGAAAGCTACCTATCCTATGCAGGAAATTTCCACTTGTACTCTCTCTGTCGTTTGCATTGTTTTGCATTGGTTATCGAGTCAATTTCATTCATGTGGGGGATTGTTGGAAAATATTATAGGATATAATATTTTATTTTAGTGTGAATGAAAATTGATTTATTTTGGAGTTGCATCTTTTCATTGGCACTTGTTCGCCGTGGACGGACGCGTCTTTTACGAACAGATGTGCCTATTTCTTTGGTGACTTTCCGTAGAGTTACTAGTTGGCCTATAAATATCTTTTCCCTCATTCATTTTCAAAAGTTGATTTTTTCTTTCATTCAAGTCCATTCATATGAGAGAGTTACAAACACGAGATGGTTCGCTAGGCCCTCCAATTGAAGTGCTGCTTTGGGGGGATTCCGATCAAGTAGTGCTGGGAGACAGTCGTCTAATGCAAACCGTGAGCACCGTAGCGGGGGCGAAATCTGTCTTAAGTACAGAGTGTCACACACAAACACTCGCCTTGATCACCAATTTGTTTCCATCAATTTCCAGGTTTTGAGTTCCGATTTTATTGCGTTCATATTATTGGTTTTATCACAAAAGGTAAACACATTTTTCCAACACTATTTTAATGCAACTTCATGAACAAAATGAAGCACCATCAATAAAAAGTGGAGTGTAAAAATCAAAATCCTTTTGATAGGCAGGGTAGTTTTTAAAACAGCAGAGCAGGATTAGAGTTTTGTTTTGTTTCTGTAGACCTTTACTTTTCACCTTATGCGTAAAGAAAGTATTCAAAACTTGTTAGACAAAGGATAGAGAGGATCCGGAACACAGCGTGGCGGTGCTTACGAGCTACTCCTGGAAAAAATTTCTCATGAATACGACTAACTATTTCATTCTTCACTAGAACCCGAAGCTTAAAAACCTTCTTTTGTTCAGCGCCACCACAATGCCGAGTGAAGGAAGGGAGAGTCCGTGCATTTAAGCACGGGCGGAGGTGTACTGGGGCGGGGTCAGCTTCCCCACTATTCTACCTAGAAAATTAGGTCAACTTGTGGAGTACAATAATTAGGATTTAAAAGTTTGGTCCATTTTTTTAGTGGAGAAAAACTTCTTTAGGAACTCCGTAAAGAGACTTTACGGAGTGAATCACTGCCGTGCAAAAATATTTTGAACGGTTGAGATTTTAATAAATTTTTTTCGAGAAAAAGTTAATTGTGACCGGTCATAATTGAAAACGGATCTCAGTCATTGATTGTCCAAATGGACAGTTAAAATTGTGCCACTCCTTAAACATCATGTTCACGGAGCGGCCGCGGCCGTGAAAAAGTCTCTCTTAGTGTTCGTGAGTTACAACATGTAACTTCAGCTTTTTCATGCTCAACACAAAACAAATAGTCGCTTTGTGCATCTTTTTTCTCCCTCTAGCACGGTTCCTTTCTCTTTGTTTGTTTTCCTTTGCTTTTCTTCCAATTGCTAAGTTTCAGTTGATATGTTTTTTTTGGTACACTGAATGAAAGTACAAGTATGGTACTTGTTACCTCGCCATGGAATATTGCCTCATCACAACGCACCACTACTCTCTGTAGGGGACCCATCCACTCTTATGTTAGAATCGAAGCTAAAATTTTACCACGTGTGGGTGGTGTTAGGAGTATGTTCAAGCCCAATGGACCGGAAAGTGTAGTTTTCTCTGCCCGCCTTCTATTTGACATTGTCCCAACACTTCCACCCATGGAATTGTTATCAACTTGGGTTTTACATTCTTAATTCCAATTTCATGGAATCGGCTACATTATATGTCACATTCAAAAAAAAGGAAAAAATAGTAAAATTGAGCTATGAAACAGATTGATTGATCTCAATTGGGACCCCAACAGCTCAAGTACATAACTTTCCTCAGTGACTCTTCCGCCTCTCCGGCCTTCTCCTCCCTCGAAACCATGGCCGATGATGAAGGAGACAGTTTCTTGGCCTGCGGGAAGAACCGGAGATTAGTCTTGGCATGCTGGTGTATCGACCTTATTGTGTAGTTCCACCTACAGAATCCCTGATCTTTTAACGCCTCCACGGCTCCAACGCTCGCGGCCGCAATCCATGCTCTGCTTGTTGAACTCATCTTGCTGTTTTTGTTGTCGTTGTTCTTGGTCTATTTGAGGAGAGGAGTTTTATGATTTGATGAAGCACTTGCAATCCGAGTTTGAGCCTATATATATATAAAGAGGCCAAACATGGTGTACATTAGTGAGGAAACAAGTGGCTGCATCTGGCTGTTTTGCCTGTGGTTTGGGGAATGGCAAGCTAATGGGTTTGAGAGGGAAATTCGGGACCATTTGGATGAAATGACCATTTTGCCCTTCTAGTGAGTTCAACAACACCAAAATACATGAGGATAGATTGGGAACTTTCAGATGGTGCATAATGCATAACTGCATTTGTATGGCACTGGCAGGCACATGGTTTTGGCTCAATACAATGCAATTTGTGGCCCAGAGTTTTGGATAAAACCAGGGGTTCCTTCTTTCTTGGGGCGTGGCTCTCCGCCTCCAAACTTAGCTTTATCTTCTCTCATTTCATTTCGGACACTGCATGACGAGCAGCCGCATTTATTGCACACAACATTCCAAACTAGAAAACTAACAATTGGCACAGGGTGATGACTTTAGTCTGAGTCGTACCGGAAATCATCTGAGTCATACTGCTGGAGATAGACTCGATAGATTGGGTGGTCTCGATCTCTGTCATCCATTCCCACTGGGCATGAAAACCATCCGAAAGATACTGAATATTCTGGCGCAATTCTTTTGAGAGGCCTGTCTCCTAAGACTATTGTTTCTGGGACACTAGTTCCTTGAAACCCTCTCTCAAAAAGGTGGTGGGATCCGTTGGAAAAATGATTTTGAAAAGTTTGTAGGATCTGTGCATTTGTGTGTGTCTCGAGACCAACCACTGCATAGTTTCCTGCTCTCTGCTATCGCATGGAATAACATGTCAAATTACCATGTAAGCCTTCAAAAAAAAAAATTGACATCCTCAAATTCGGAGCCAAAGTTGGATATGTTCTTATTCCCATAAAAGAAAGGAAATTCTGAGAGAGGAATAGGTAGCAGTAGTAATTGAATTGTATTTTTTCTTTTTGAAAAATGAAACTACTCAATTGTGGTGATGTATTATGTTTAATTCTCTTCAAAACATAATAATAATAATAACGTATTTTGTTTAATGATGTTGTTATCAATTTATTGCAAATTATTGCAACTGATATTCGAATTTACAACCTAGCCGTTACAACAATCTAGCTACTATCAATTTATTGCTAAAAATCTGTTATCAATCTAATGCTAAATTAGCGATTAAAAAAATCTATTGCTAAATTTGTTATCAATCTATTTGCTAATCTGTTATCAATCTCTTGCAAAATCTGTTATCAATCCATTGCTAAAGCTGTTATCAATGCACAAATTTGGATTTTAAATTTTTATGTAAGAAAAACAAGTATATAACTGTCAAATTTGCATGTAATTAAATTTAGCAAATACACTTATTCGAGTTGACAAAAATTCAAAAGGTACAAACTAAATTTGATATAAGGATTGGAGAGGGAGGGTTAATTTGATGTCAAATGACACGTACGCCTTAAAAAAAATTGACGGCTGTGGATTGGAGATGCTCTAAGTCTCATCCGGTTTGGGTGATGCGATACTCCTATGGTTTACAAAATAAAAAAAAACAACTCAAACGGTCCCAATCCTCCACATATAAATTCGTAACCAACTGATATCCATTTTCCCGCATTTCAAGATTGATAACCAAAATTCCGGACCCCAAGACCCTGTCAATTCTGTTTTCCCGTGCCTTTTGTTCCATTACCGCAACTGTCGCATAACAGATTGCGACAGGCATAAAAGGGATGAACTTGAGGCATATGAGCATCCAAGATTTTCTTGAGAGCGGTTCACGGGGATAATTAGAGAACAGAGCTCTATCAGGATATTGATGGCCGGAATCAAGCCTTTACCCAGACCGGAATCCGGAAAGCCCGTTGATATTAGACGGGTTTTGGGTGCCGGAGAGTCGAACAAGAAGATGATCAGCGTGGACGAGAAGCTAAGGAGAGTAAGGGAAGCTGAGAAAGCTGAGAAAGTTTTGCACCTCATCTGCTGGGGACCTTTTAATTAGTGTACTTGTAGTTATTGTTCTTATTTTTTGTGTTTATGAATAAGTCGTCACAAATGTACGGTTAGCCTTGTCGTGTACGTGTGTGAGAGACCGGAATGTTTGTAAACTTTAGTGTTCATAGAAGGCATGTATGTTGTAAGATTGTAATATTCTGGCCGGATGAATTGAGCGTTTTCGGCCTTGGTATGGTATTCAGATTCGAGTGTTACTATCAGCAGAAAACCAGAAACCGAAACAGAAACATACTGAGAGAGTGAGGTAATGTAACAGCTGATCGAGTAGACGGCCTTTGCTCCAGAGATGAGGTTGTTCCATTGTGACCTGATGTCTCTGGTTCGAAACATAAACAGCCACTGAGCATCCTTTCCGCACGATGGATAAGCCTTCGTCTTAAGCACGCCTCTTTAACTTGATATATGCCATAAAATTCCAGAAACACAAGATCCAGGGTTGGCACGTTGGATAAATCACTCTCTTAACTGCGTGTGATATCCAGAGTCCGTCACTGTGAGCTGCAACTGTCTTTTCCCTTATTCTGCTCCTAAAAATTGAAAGAAGTATGCAACAAATGAGGTTTGATGCTTTGACGGCGGAAATTACGAAATACTAGCTAATATCTATGCATCAAATAGCAACATTATTATACACGTAGTTACATAGAATAAAACTAAGCCAATCATGGGATTATTCCTCGGAAATGAGGAAAAACTATTAAGCTGATTACAGGTAAGTAATATCTGGGAAAAACATAATCAATGAGGATGGCTTTGCTTAAAAGAGGTGAGAAATGTCAACCTCACAGGGGATCTTGAATGTGTCTGCTGCCCCAAACTTCCTTTGTTCTTCTCCTACAGAGTCGTCGTCTTCACCTCTATCCTCTCCGTCAACATCATGATTTTTATGCATCAGCTGATCGTGTACACTTTTGGCTATGCACTTAGGGGTGGCAAGCATCTTCGACTGGCCATGATGAGAGATCTCTACCACAACAGTGTCATCGTCTACGGGAAGGGGTTGCTTCCAGGGTTCCCCATCGATCCTCATATATGCATGGTCAGCTGCACCCTTGTGAAATTCAAACCGGATTCTGTGTGCCTGCACGCAAGAAAATCGTAGACACAAAAATAGCCGTCCTAGGTTTTTTTGAGATTACTAACTAAATGACTCGTAATGTGATTGCCAAATCGTTCATGTTTTTCCTTCTTTAGAGCATATGTGATATGTAAAATAAAATAAACAAGGTAAGCTATCTACCTTGTTTAACCCATGTCTGCCAAATAAACACGGTCCACTTTTTTAAAAAATACTTTCAAGAACGCAATTCTCGTCAATAAAACCACGTCTCGATTTCCGATTAATTAAGCTTAACAGAAACATATCCATTATTAAGGTCACATACTACCTGACATTATGAGCTATCACACCAGCATTCTGATTACGCGAAATCCATCTTATTTTTCCTTCGCAATTAATTTCTCTCCTAACATTACTCACACAATTTAGCCACAGTGAATTGGCTAATGCTTTTGACAAATGCTGTGAAGAACCTAACCAACAAGCGGAAATTGGTCTACAAGTTTTATAATCCGCTCAAGTAAGACTCAAACCTTGAAAATAAATATATTTCCGGAGAATGGATACCCAGTTCCTATGTATAAGAAAGGCATGCATTTCCTGCCACAAAATTTTGAAACCACATCTTAGTTTTAGAACAGCTGTAACAGATAATGGGCATGCCCCTATTTTCTAGCAGACTTAGCTTAACAAAGTCACTCATCCAAAGTTATTTTGATTTCTCATTCATGAGATCGAATTACTCATTTTAATATCAGGAGATTCGTCCAAAACCATAACTAAAATTCAATATTACTGATAGGTGTTTCATCACTAACCTGCGCAAGACGAGTCCCATGTCCGTTTGGACATAGCAAAACAAGCCCATGCCAAGCATCTTTAAAACCAACAATCTCCAGAAGGCCATCATCAACAAATGGTGGAGTCAATTCCCTCTGCACAGCATATGCCACCAAGTTACATTGATCAAAGAAGTGAAGGCAAAAAGAACTTTCCCACAGTAAGTGCTGTTCCTGAAAAATAACTCAAATAACCACCAGAGAAGAAAGAAAAGCACTAACATTGAGTTTTTTCTTTGTACTTGGTGTTCCCCAAGGATTTAGTCCACCAGAGAAGCTAGGCAAGTTGAGGCATACAATGGACCTGATACTGCACGTTAAAGAAACACCACCTCTATAAGATAAATCATAAGGCTTCATCTTCTACAAATCATACGCGAGAACTATAAGATGGCAGACAGTAACATCCAAGATCAAGTAACCAACACTCTATGTCGAGTAATTCCTTTTGTTTCAATAAAATTTCAATTACCCAAAAAAAAAAAAAAAACACTCTATGTTGATAGTAAAGTGATTCCCAGGAAAATTTTCCATTAAATTACCTGCGAGAGATGTGTAGATCCTGCCATTCTCCATGTTTTTTCATGATCTTAACCTTTGCAAGCTGAGCTATGTTCCTACATAGAAACAATTTTTCTTCTTGTGGTGCAAGAAAACATAACAACTTGAGCAAAATAGACTACTGAGAACTAATGAAAACATATTTTGGATTTCCATCCAACAGGATAACCCCAAGACAAGAAGAAACAATCCTCAAAATAAGCCATCACATCTCCACCAAGAGTTACGATGTATTTCAAAGGCAATATGTACAATCACAGAAACCTATGTTATTTTAAATGACAGAGGAGATCCGATAGTAACAGAACAAATAGCCTAACACCAATAAATCAAACTAGATACATTAAAAGTGACAATAAAAATATCAACCCCACATTATTTTCCCCTTAGATTGATGATATCAAAATTCTTACACGACAAATATATCCAATAAACTCACCTTGAAGAAGGATAGAACGGATAAGCACAAAACCATCCTTGTCTACATACAATCTTCAGATAAGTAATCTGAGCAAAACAACAAGCAGCCGGTGGCATCTTCTCATTTTAATGTTTTGAAACAAAATATACATAACAAGACCAGAACAGAACTATGCATAAATGTGTTTTATCTGTTTATCAGCTCAGCTCTCAAGCATATCACAATATGATTTTGTTACTATGAGAGAACCCCAAGCATATCTACGTTTATCAACATCCACGTTATGCAATCATATGGTGCACTTATCTTGAACAAAGGAAGCCGATTAGGAATTAAGAAATCATATAGCATACACCACTCTTCATTAAAGAAAGGTGAATCACATTTCCTACCTAATTGGAAACAGGGATGATGTTGATGAGCAAGTTATCATGGTTTCACAAGCATGCATTTGCATATGAAACTACACCATTTTCCATGGTGAAATTATAAATTAGTGTTGTCATTATCCTACAGTTCCTACCATTGTTACTTATGCAGTGGGCATCATTCTGGTAAATAAAATAGGATAAGTGTAAGAGGTAAAAACAAAATTTGGAATCTAAGGATGAAAAAAATTTGGAATTTAAATATAGAGTGAATTTTGGAAATACTACACAAGTAAAAATGGTGTCCAGTGGGTTACACGCTACATTCTATTTCATGACATGTAACTTAGGATGCAGGTGTGACACATTGACACGAACACAACGCACAATACATGATGTGTGACATTTTTCTATATTGTAAATGAACGGTTAAGTTTTCGTAACATTTTTTGGAGTAATTGAATTCTTGACAATGTATATGAAAAAATTGTCATTGTCTAGATTTTACTTTAGCAAACAGAATACAAATATACAAAAGATAGGAGGAGAATCAAAAGAAAGAGGAAAACAACACAGATATTCCTAGCCCCATTGAACAACAGTGCTTACAATGGCAAGTATTGGCAACAGATGTGCCAGAACCCTCTATTGGGGTGGTTGTCTATTCCATATAACACTCCTCCGAAATTGGATATGCCAATTATTCTCATCTGAGCCCTAAAGCATATGATGACAGCTTAGATTTTTAGACCACACAAAAGGAATCATGTTTGTCCGTTTATCTTTTGTTACCTTCATCATGAATCTTATATTTCAAAACTTCAGTACAGGAAATAGGCATTTTAGCGACTGCCCAATCTTCTAGCAACATTCCAAACACTGCACATGATGATGCTACTATACCTGATTAACCAACTGGTTTTTGAACTTATCTGGATGCAGCTTTCGCCCAGAATGGAAAGCAAAGGATACTTGAGCATCCATACCTGTAAAATAGGAAACTTAATAACATATAGCATCAGAAATTTTAAGAGGTAAAACATAATGCTAGTTACAGAGGGACGTGGAAGGGTATCCTATTGACCGGTGTCTGACATATTCCAATTTCCAACAGAAAGCAAAATAAAAAATGATATGAATACATGGACCAAATTAAGCCAAAGAAAACTCCACATTTTTACTATGATAGACATGTAAATTAAACTTCAAATACAGAGCTTTCATTTCCTGAGAAGAGCACTAAGATCCACTTGTGTTGAAAAAGATGTACTGGAATGCCCATAGCCATAGTGATTTTGGTCGGTTTCAATTCTGAATTTCGGTTCTCGTTTTGGTTTTGCCAAAACTCGGGCCGAACCTAATGCTGCCATCCCTAAGAGGCAGCAACTACGTGGGAGTATGAGAAAGATATCTTATGACAGAAAAGGCTCACAAGAATTATCAATCTATCTTGTATAGTTTGAATACGTAGATTTCTCAGAATAATAGTACAAGTATACAATCAAGTAGAGTACCAGCGGAGTTATCAACTTGAAAATAACACTTACCCATGCTGATGTAATTCCAAAACCCTCCGCGGAAAGTGTGGTAACCTTCCTGAAAAGTGACCAAAAGTTGCCCATAAGAAAGCCCCCAATGTCAGGCCCATCTAGCGAAATGCCTTGGCCCAACTGATCAACCAAAGCCTAGCCCTCAAAGTATAATCAGGCCTTTCATCCATTTCCGTTTATTCAGGCCTTCCGGACACAGCCTAATAAGGCAATGCCAAACTTTTAACTGATTTGGACCTACTAAAGAGTCCTGGAAAACCTTGGGAGTTTGGCCTTGACCGAAACGTTGGTGCAGGATTGGCAGAACTCTCTCAGGCCTTAAGGCAAGTCCTTAGGCCCAATTAATTTAATTCCAAATTAGGGTCATGAACCTTGGTTACATTCTTCCAATTTAAGCAATCAATTCATCTGTCTAGGCCTCAACCCAACGGGGCAGTCCTCTCCCTTTTCCACATCCAAAATTTAGCCATTATTTTCCAAGTTAATCTCTTTAAACACTTTGGGCCAAAATTGGGTGTAAACAGGTTCTTGTCTGTCTATTAACTGCTTGTGTATGAAGTAAATCAGCAGAACCTATATTTTCCAGGAAATAATAAGCAAAGTTTGACTGTCTTACCATGTTCGGAGTGTCTGTTAAAGATATTTGTCTGTATGCATGCATACAATGTGGTAACTCAAGAGGTGGGATTGGTTCACAGAAGCCTTGCTTTGGAGCTCTCATCCTCATGAGAAGGTGCCAGCTGGATTATATTGAAAATTTACAAGAGTAACAACAAAATTAGAAGATCACAAACCTAATTGTGATGGAAAATGAGCGTTAGTCTATCAATGTTTCAGAGCTTCTGGATGCAGAAGTTCATATCCAATGCTCCGACTGGAAAGAAAACTATGATTTGAAACAGCAAACTAATTACAGTAGTTGAGACAATTTGAGATTAAAGGATGTAGAGGCACAGCCATGCCTTGAATAATTTGATATTCACGAACAATAAAAAGCATCAGGAAAAAACAATTCAGAAAACCAGCTTCTATGATAATATTTCAATATTTTAGCTCCAACCTGTCTAACTTCATTTCCTTGGCTTCGATTAATTGACGCAAAAATGACTCCACAGAATGATGATCTGTCCCGGGATTCTTCTTTCCCTGCCAAATATTGAACCCAGGTTATTTGTAGTGCTTTTGCAAAAAGTAACTGTATTTTACCCAGCATGTTTACAGAAGTTCAAAATATGAGATCTAGCGCCTCCTTTGCCCAAAGACTCCCATGTATTTCTTCATATCCCACTTCTGACTAACCTTTTTGATCGGTTCTGACTTGTTAAAATGTAGATTACCTAATTCATGGGGTATGTTTAGTTAAAGTGTTGATAAAACTTCTCGGAGATCTCAACTTGAAGCGCTAGGAGCTACCTTGCTGACCTAAACACTTACTGTATGCTTACATAATGGAGTTTCTACTAAAAAATGTATTAACTTGTCAGCTACACAAAAGACATAAAAGTAAATGGTGTTAGATGAAGTGTTTTGACATCAGAGAATTGGAATTGCATCAGTTGTGGGCATAGACAAGGATATGAAGAACACGATCTTTATAATGGCTACTGAATTTTGATGCTAGACCTGTTTCTAATTTTAGGCTTCATATGCTTAAAATGCATTCTACTTGAGTACAGTCTTTCAAGTTAAAGCATCATGACCAAAATAACACTTTTTTTCCTACCCAACCAAAAGCAAATGGAATGTTGTTTCCAGTCCCCAGGGGCACTGGAGCAATTGGTGGTGGCTGAGATAATTTCAGGTCGGAAACAACTCCAAGAAGCCAGCTAACAGTGCCATCCCCACCGGCAACCTAATGACGTACATCCATGTCAGTAAGGTTGGAGCGATATTGCACATAAGCTCATAAAACTAACAAAAGTAAGCTATACACGACAACGTGAATCTTTACAATGTAAATTCAACTCACAATGATCCTCAATCTCTCCTGAATCTTAGGAGCCAATTCATCACCATTAAGCTTGAGCTTTTCTAGATTGAGATACAGTCTGCGTAAGACATCATCAGGAGCCTCTTCCAGCAAATCAAAAACCTTATATTACAAATTAGAAGCCAGTCACATGTCAAAAATGGTCTACACATATGTTGAAGTTCAATAGAATACCAAATCTCTGCAATTATTAACATCACCATAGGCCAGTGAAAAAAAGGAACATCTCTATAGGCCAAAACACCTGATTTTTGTTCAGGAGAGAACGATATGTGATAAGAAGAGCCCCACCCAACTGACCACCGCTTTTAGAGTTGATGAACACGATAACTGGGAATCTTGGTACATGAGGAAGAACTTCACCCTCTGAATTGGGCAGAAGTATGTAATCAGGTATGTAGAATTCCTTCAGAAAGTTGTCAGGCTCTGGATTTGAGTCGTCCATCAATGGCTCGTACTGCAATAGCATACATCATCAAATTGGAGCTCTAAACACTATTGACAAGCTTTTAATTAGTCCGAGAAACCACAATATTTTTCTTTCATCAGGGGATACATCAACTAGATTGCATTGCTAATACCAAATGTTAATACATAGCTATTGTATCTGAAAGAAGAACATAACAACAAGCAGCATCTAATGACCATGTGATAATCAAAGAAATTAAACTAACTTCATGCAAAATGGCATAAAAGTAATCTGTGCAAAATTCAGTGCATTGGCAGCCACTGATTCCTAAAGTTTCAAAAAGCAAGCTTCTGCCACTAATGATTTCCAGCAAGGCAACTTCGATGCCAAGTTTAGCAATCAGTTGTCCAGCTTTGAAACATTGAGAAACCTGTCAAACATAGCAATATAACCATTGTTCTAAAATCTATGAATTCATCACGTGACATGCATCAAGCAGCAACATAACAAACTAAACAACGAAATCATATCTGGAAGTACCAGAAAACATGAATAAACATAATACAAACAATTACGTAATTCTTGAGAAGTGCTACGACGGAAGCAAAATATAGGAATTTCTATTGTTCTAAAAAGAGGCCCTACTGATGTTGTTTTCTATGAGGTCTCAATCGGCACCTGCATGATACTCCGGCGACGCAGAATTGTACCATTTGAATAATGGGAAATTTGTGCAAACATGAACAATGCACTTGTATAGAACCTTCAGTTACAACACACAGAAAAACTCCTGGGTTCTTGTGGGCCACCCCACGTGCAACCCAAAAATTGGGTCCATATGCTATATCTGTGGGTTCACCACTAAATATATGGACCTCAAGAAAAAGCTTGTTTCTCAGTGTCAGACATGATAAACTGCCTCTATGTATGTCTCACATCAACTCCAAGAAATAAAGGAAACTTTTTTATCAAGGCAAGAATCATGCTTTGCAAGGAATTGAAATAATCCAACCTATATATACTATACTTGAAAACGTGTACAACCGACGTATAATGATCGTGATCAATTGGAAAGCACTTTACGGACGTATAATGATCGTTTTGTGTGTGTTGTGCAGTAATTTGGGAACACGGCAAGAATTTAGCAGGCAATTCCGGTGCCGTGAACAAGAACACCACATTAGGAGAGAGAAAATTCACCTGGAAAACTTACGCGGAGAGAGAGAGAGAGAGACTGGGACTTCTATGAAAGTACATGTCAGTCTCTAGAGGGGATAAAGATAGGAACGGACTCACCCACCAATGGGTTGTCAACATGGTAAAGTCGAATTTGTGCTTGCAACATAGCAGGATTCGATTCCCCCTGGAGGCAAACGATGATTTAAGTGGGGGGCCATGGCGGTGGGTTACTGTCCTAGTCTCCCCCGAGGTTTGAATTGTGCAGTTGTATCCAATAGTGGCTCGGCTGCCGGGTTGTTGCTCAGTTTAAAAAAAAACAAAAAAAAGATAGGAACGGACTTGAAATCCGCCGCAGTGATTAGACACATGGGCGTGCATGACTTGAATGCTTGACAATTAACCCATTCTGTTTCGACAGAAATAATTTATTCATGATTTTGGGCAATTTCAATTATTCGACCCGGTGATCAATGGTTTGAATTTAAAAAATTCTTTCAGCGAATAATCTCTTAAAAATTTAGATCGTCTAAAATACTTTTAGACTCGTGCGATTGAGCTCTGTAAAATATATTCACATCTCCGCTTTAAAAAGGTTTTTCTCTTCTGTTTATTCTACGTAATTAACACCAACTTCTCTTGAGATTTCTTACATATACAACTAGACCCACAATATTTCAACTAATTAACCGGCCTCCCTTGAATGACAATAATTTTGATCAGTTAGATCCACCCCGTTAGTTTCCCTTAGATTTGTGAATTCCAAGTTGACAACGTTAAAAAAATTGTGTAGTTCCCATTTTTGCCCTTAAGTTCCCCTTGGGGAATCCAGAATAAAGGAATTAGGACTTTTTGGGACTAAATTAGTTGGAGAGTAAATTGATTTGGTTGTAAGTTTGGCTTTTGGGGACCAAATGAATTAATTTTCTTAAGGGCAAATGAGGGCGAAATAATTTAAGAAAACTTAAGCGCAAAATGGGAGCTAGACAAAGGTATTTTTTAGTGTAGTTAAATTAGAACCACAAATCTAATAGAAGACTTATTGGGTGAATCTAATTGATCTACATTAATCCCATCTAAGGGAGGTCAGTATAATTAGTTAGAAGGTTTGGGGCAAAATGTATTTGCTAGAAATGTCAAGGTTGGCGTAAATTACCCCTTTTTACCGGGCTCGATAGGGTCCATGAAAAAAAATACATGAAAGTGTCTATGAAACAAAAAATGAATGGCTCAGATTGTGAATCTGAGCAATCTGAGCCATTCATTTTTTGTTTCATAGACAATTTCATGTTTTCTTATCATGTTTCCTAACACTTTCCTTTTTTATAAGTTAGTATTCATCACAATGGAGGATTACTCCGGAATAAATTCCATGTTCACCAATGCATGATACATTTAAACTTGAGACAATTTTATTTCACCCATCCTTTCGGGTGGGCAACTTTATCCACTTCAAGACTTCGTTTGTTTTGATGTAAAATATTTTACGTGAAAATATATTTTACTAAAAAATCTTTTACCTGTAAAACTATATTGGAGAAATTTTTTTTTGAGGTTTTGCAACCAGGAAATAAAGTGACTGTTGAATTGGTAGTTGACAAAGACATCCTCTCTGTTTTTGTCCTTTCTCTACATGGAGAATCTAAAATAGATACATATACGTGTTCTACATGCAACATATATTTACAGATGTATACATTTATATGTGAACATATAAGTTGAATATTAAGCATGTGCATTAGTGCATGTGTTTGTGATTGAGATATAGAGAGGTTTAGGCAAGAAAGAGAAGATCCAATTGAGAATTGACTCAGTGGGAAACACGTGTGTGTGTGTGTGTGAGAGAGAGAGAGAGAGAGAGAGAGAGAGAGAGAGAGAGAGAGAGAGAGAGAGAGAGAGAGAGAGAGAGAGAGAGAGAGAGAGAGAGAGAGAGAGCATTTGGGAGTTTGTAGAGATTAGCGAGATCGGGATGGAATTGGAAAATGAATTACTTGAGATTTCTTCCGTAAGTTGTTTTTGGTGATTTGAGAAAAAGATTTTATATGAAAAAAGCTTTTTACCGACCTTATAAACAACCAAATACAGAAAATTATTTTACTAGAAAACATTTTCTTTCGAAACAAACGGAGCCTAAGTGTGATCCCTTGTGTATTTTGTTTGAATGATTAGACTCGTTCATAGGGATCGATTTGTTAGACAACATATGCA
Source organism: Rhododendron simsii (assembly GCA_014282245.1). Classification (NCBI taxonomy): domain Eukaryota; kingdom Viridiplantae; phylum Streptophyta; class Magnoliopsida; order Ericales; family Ericaceae; genus Rhododendron; species Rhododendron simsii. Next base: position 9,668,303 of record CM024956.1, on the reverse strand, counting down.
ACGATTAACCTCAACTTAATTTTGGTAAGTGCTTGATCAAAAAATTCAATTTTTTATTTAGAATTTTGTACTTACCGACTTAGATTTTTTAATTAAGTTCTTATCAATGTTCAATTGAGATGAATGTTTGTATTGTTTCAATCTCTGTAAAATAAATATCTCTAATCATTAAAGTGAATTCAGAAAGGACCCACCCCCATTTAGGGAAAGTAAAAGAGTGAGTGAACAAATATGCATTCCCATTAACAAATGGCAAAAAAAAAAAAAAAAATACATTCCCTTTTTTTTATCACTAAAGAGCAAGTCCATTGGCCTGCCATTTGTCCTGCTAAAGTTAAATTTTGGGTGGTGATAATGCCAAAATTATTTTTGTTTGTGTCAAAACTTCAGTGCATAAAAGTCTTGTGCACTACACATGGTACAAGCATTTTGTACACTAGAGTTTTGGCACCAACAAAAACAGTTTTGGTATTATCATTTCCCTTAATTTTTCCATCAAACATGAAAAATGAGAATTCCATAGCCCAATTTTTGAAGCCATTATTGATGCTAGCAACTAAATTTTCAAATTTTTGGATTCTCATTTTCAGATTTTGAGTGTTTGACAACTGTTTTTCAGAATGGATTTTGGGAGAATAGATTTTCGGATTTTGGGTTTAGGAGCCAAAAACTAAAATCTGGGTTGGAGGAGTTTTTTGGATTCTCATTTTCAGATTTTGAGTTTCTATTACGAAAATACCCATAACACTCCCTTCATTTTACCAAATTTGCCCCTCCCTCCTTATCCACTTCCTTCTCATCTGCTCACCACACATCCGACACCCAGAGAAGAGAGAGAGACCAAAGAGGAGAAAAATTACCAAATGTCTTCCTTAAATTAAAAAAAAGGGAAAAAATTACATATCAAAAATAATTATTTTAACACAATAGTATAACGGCCAAAGGTAAACAGCGGATCTGAAAAACACAAAAAAAAGAGAGGCAAAAACAAAACATTACTTTAGAATAATATTACACTTCAATAAACAGCCCATAAAAACTATTCAATAATAAAGTAAACAAAAATTAAACAAAAAAACGCAAGTGACTGTTATAAGAAGACAAAGGGCAATATGGTAAAAATGCAACCCATAATTCATTCTCAACAATCATCTACCAAACACTACTACAATTTCAAAATACATTTCGCACAAATCTCCCAAATGCTCTGACCATACCCAAAATATATTCTGGCCATAATTCAAAAAACCAAAAAACTGAAAATGAAAAGCCAAAAATTAGGTTGGCAAACACCCCTTTGGAACAAGATCGAAGTCAAAAATGCCACATCAACCAGAACCTGATACCCGTCCATACATGCCTTTCCGAGATGTGACTGAAACAAATTACCCAGAACAAATTGACTAAATTTTTCAAAACAAGAACTCAAAATATAATTATTAAATTCCGAACTTTTTCACTACGGAAATCGACACAAAAAGGTGAAAAGGGTAACAATTATCAACTTGCTCATTTTAGTTGTAGATAGAGATCAAGAAGAAGATGGTAGTACTAAAAAACACTGGTGCCAGCAAGGTTATAAGTAATTGGGAGCAGCTTTGTTGCCCTAAGGAGGAGGGAGGCCTGGGTTTTAGAAGAGTTAAAGAATAGAATAAAGCTACAATGCTTCGACACTGATGGCCGACACAGCATGAGTGAAATGTGTCCACACTAACATTATCAAAGATGCCTTTTGGTCTATATATGGCCCTTGGTATAAGTTGGCTAGGGTTAGTTTTGGGGTGTTGTCCCCATCCGAGCCGTCCATTTCGACAATGGACGGCTCAGATTTTATTTCAGCGGTCTATCTATGCATTGTCGATGTGAAATTTGAGCCGGCGGATGAGATAAAATCTGAGACGTCCACTGTCGAAATTGAACGGTTCGAATGAGGATAACACTCTTTGGGACAACAGGGTCCAAGGTTCGGTTTTTTGTGTGTGTGGAGAGAGAGGGAGGGGTAGGCCAAGCCACGTGAGAGGTAGTTGAGCAACCCTGCCCTGGCAAAATGGAGGAATTGTGGTGCCACCAAAATGGCATTGCGCTCTGGTGGAGCAACTCTGCCCTGGCAAATGACAGTACCGCAGAGAGGGTAGGCCAACCCAAGAAAATGACTGCTGCCAATTAATGCCTATGGATTTGCTCAAACAGTTGGCAAACCTGAGGGTAGCAACTTTTGTTCTTATATTATATTAACCACTTGCTTTAATTGTTTAGGAAAGTGTATATATATTATATTAACCACTTATATTATATATATATATATATATTATATCTGGGTAGTTCCGGAGACCCTTAAAAAAACCTCTAAAAAAACCTCCCAAAATTTCAGATCGAATTTTGATAATCCAAGTCGCTCAATGTAATCAAAACGTGATTTTAAGAGTACCCATGAGAAATCAGCAAAAAAAATGACCGGAAAGAGCTTCATCTGAATAGTTTTTTTATTACATACTATTACTATATTCTTTGAAGCAGAATTTCTGCTGCTGCGTTTTGGCTAGATAAATTTAATTATCAACAGTTTCTCTCTTCACTAGTCTAGAAATGAGTTTGTTTTCTCTCTCGATCTTCTTTGCTGTCCTTCTTTATCTCTCTCTCTCTCTATATAAAGATACATCTTCCTTTTGTGGATACTCCAGTCCAATGCATGACTAAAATCTGACACTGGCCAAGTGAATGGTTTATATTTAGCATTTGGTTGGTTTGGCCGGACATCTAAGTCCTTTAAAAAATTATAATTAAATCAGGAGATTTTGGAAAAGTAGTTAACTAAACCTTACCCTAAGTATTCCAACATAGAGTATAATGGCTGGTGTATCATTCAATTTTCTTGCCAATTTTTCCTCGACTTATCTTATCCGCCAGTAGCTAGAATTATTGGCGGCCTCTCTGTTCATAGGTACTGGGTTACCCTTGGAAATAATTTTTTTTTTTTGGAAGAGATAAGGGAAATTATCTTTTTTGTTGTTTAATTTCAAAATTTTAAAATTTTTGAAGACGGTTCATATTTCGTAAAATCAGTTACCTAGTAACATATTTTTCTTGAGCAAAAGGAAAATTTATTGACCAGGTGGACCAATCATATTTGCTTTCTTTTTAATAGCATCATATTCACCGTATTAAACCAATCACAATCTATTAAGCGTCTCATCCAATTCCATCAACATAAACCAAGCTACCGAGCAGAGGCAAAAATACGATAAGCTGCCGAGTAATGACTAAAGGACATAGTCAGGGGTGAGTTCTGTATCGGCTAAGGAGCCTAACTGCTAAAACCAAATTGGGTCTGGTACATAACATGCCATACATCAAGCTTCCCCCATTTTCTCGAATAAAGATGAGCATAAGTTATTCTAGACATCCTCTTTTCGTTCATCAGTCTTTTGCCATAAGGTTTCAGATAACTTTGTAACCCGACAATCAGAGTACTTTTCAAATTGTTTATGGAGACACATAGTAAATTGGTCTGCGAATATTGCGGTAAATCCTTTGTCCTATTGTAGGTGCCGCGATAACCTTTACCAAGTCTGGATGCTTGTTAATCACACAAATATATCCATTGGTCTCTGCAATCACTGGCGGAGCCACATGGTGTCCGGTGGAGGCATGCGCCCTCACTTCAATTTTCAATAATTAATTTTTACACCAAATTATAAATGCCATCACATGCAATTAATTTGTATTAAAAAATTATACACATTTTTTTCTCTTATAACACCTACCTCCTTAGTATCGTTGTCAAGTTTTCAAAAAAGACTTTTTTACGTATTTGTTATCCATAAAGGCTTGTTATATATGTGTATTGTAGCAAATTTTCTGTCTTAAGTTCATTTCTTTCTTGTTATTTTTGTTTACTAAAAGTAAAAGATAGAAAATTCTAAAAGCATGCTCAATGATGCATTTACTGACCTAAATTTCTGGCCACTTTTCTGCAATAGTCACCATAGCCCACAAGCACAAATCTTCGGTGTAGAATATAGTCCCAAATTACTCCAAAGACTCAAAATAATAGTATATACATATATACATACAAATATTGTACACATATTTTTTTTTGCTTTCAATAAAAAAAAATATGTGTACAGTGTTTGTATGTATACACATATTAGTCCAATGTAGTTGAATACAAATACAACCGAGAGTCAAAATGCCACTGTAAGATTCCCATAAAAAAAAAAAAAAAATGCTACTCTAAGATTGCCTCGTTATTCATGTGGTAGCAATTGATCCATTAAACAAAATGGTACTATTTCTTAACGTGGTCCAACTACTTTTTGATCAGGACCGGGGTCAGAGCAGGATAAGGGAAGCCCTCGGTTTGGGCAACCCCTGAATCAAAAAAAAATTGAGTTATATATATAAATATAAAAAAATTTCCTATAGTAGCCCTCGGGTTCGACTCCCACGTACGCTGCTCTTTCCTTAATTTTGGTTTTTTTTTTTGAACGGCAATTCTTTCCTTCATTTCTCCTTTTTTTTTTCCTGACCTCTTTTTCTTTTTCTCCCAATCCACAATATTACAAAAATGTAATTACTTTGTTGGAAATTTTCAGAACACAACATTAATGTATAAGTGATGTGCACATTTGATTAAAAAAAGTTCATGGTTAAAATAAATCGAGCTAGCTAATACAGTTTTTATTTTTACTTTCGAACTATTATTTCGCAAGAGAGATTAAAGATATTGGTTATGATCTCGGTTTAAAACGAGGTGTCGTTTCACTTAGAGCTTTTTGGGCATTTGGTACTTAAATTTTTATTTATTTATTTATGTTTTTTAAGATAGGTCATTATCCTCGTACGAAGTTCTTGGATGAGTAAAATACGATAACTCAATTGAAAATTTTGCTTGAAAAAATGTACTCCCTCCGTCCCTTTTTTATAGCCTGGTATTCCATTTTGGGTTGTCCCTTAATAAATGTCCATTTTGTAAAGTTAGTGGGTAAAAGTTGGTGAATTATCTGTTTTGTCTCTAAAAGTAGATTCCATTTTGAAAAGTAAGTGAGTAAAAGTGTAATGATGATGGGTAAGTAGGGAAAGTGGAGGAAAAAGTTGATGTAAAAGGTATAATGATGATGTCTTTTTAATAAGTTAGAATTACGAAACAGGACATTTAAAAAGGGACGGAGGGAGTAAGAAGAAGTTGTTTTCTTTGAATCGAATTATGGTAATCATAAAACACCATAACCGGGATTTACACAATATGTAATTTTGGATTTTTTTGTACTTGTGTGTGTGTGGGTGTGTGTGTGTATATTGTATTACTCCCTCCGTCCCAATTTAAGTGTCTACTACGGTTCTATGTGCCATTTTCAATTACTTATATCTCTCAATGTATATTACTAAAAATATGTCATATAGATTTTATTTGATAGATCTCAATTATTTCTATAAGACAATGATTTTAAAAACATAAAATATAATATATGTTGAGAGATATAATCCATTGAAAATGGCACGCAGAATCGCAATAGACACTTAAATTGGGACGGAGGAAGAACTTAAGAGCATCCACAATGGAATAAGCAAAAGAAAAAATTGTTAAAGTTAGCAATGTTAGATCAAAAAAGTGCTTACATTGGAATAACCAAACATAACAACTTCTTAACAACTCATCAAATTTTGGCTCTTCAATAATCAAAGCTAGCAATATTTTGTCAATAACCAAATTTTATCTCTCAATTAAGTACACCAACATTACACAAAAACCTTCTCTCTCTTCGATTCTCTCTCTTTCAACAATGTTTTCAAAAAATAATTTTTAAAAATTGTAACTTTTAGATTTTTTTAATGTTTTTTCCAGAAACTTTTTTTTTTACAAAAAAAAAATTTCAAAAAGTTTAAAAACTATAAGTAAATAAAGTGTGTTTTTCAAAAAAATTGTTTCTGAAATTTCAAAACTCTTTTGTAGAAAACTATTTTTTCCACAAATTCTGTTTTTAAAAAACTGTATTTATAGCTTTTAAAATTTCAAAACTATTTGTGTAAATAAAATTCTTTCAAAATTGTATTTACAGTTTTTACATGAACAAAGTGTGTTTTTTGAAAAACTGTTTTTTGTTTCGAAAACTATTTTTTTTGAATTGTTTCTAACATAAACTGTTTTTTTCCTTCAAAAATTTCTTTTTCAAAAAATATGCGTGAAATGAAGGAAAAAAGTTTGGAGGGCGTTGGTTTTGATTATGGGCAAAAGATAACCAATGTAGAATTTGACACTGTTAACTTTCGCAACCTCTAAATGGATAATCAAAATCTGATGTGGCATGTTTTGATTATTCACATTTGCTTATTCCACTACTGATGCTCTAATAGTAAGTGGGCAACAAAGTATGAAATCAGGCTTGGATAATTCAAATATTGGGACCGACACTGATCATGACATTTATATTTCTTAAAGTTGGTAGTATTTCTTAAATGGAGTACTATTTCTCTTGAATCTCTCTCATCAATGCAAAAGCCAACTTTTTTTTTTCCCTTTTTTTGGGGAACAAGTCTATATATTTTATAAAGGGTCGAAAACTCTAAACATATACTCCAAGCAAGAAAAGCTCCAAGCAAGAAAAGCTCAACAAAACAAAGGCTAAAAACAAAGAAGTCAATTTTAAATTTGAACAGATTCCATCGTTTTCCCATAATTAGATACTCCATGTTACGTATCATCATATTATAAAGAGAACAAACAAATATTACAGGCAACAGGGCTTATACAGGCCCACCAACTAAGGTGTGGTTGGCGACTCACTGTCTACCCATCATTGTGATATTATATACTGTATGTGGTAGGATACATTACGAATACTGTACATTATGTGATACATCATGAGATCCTTGGGTCTGCGTCAGTTGAACCAGCTTTTATATCGGGAGTTTGGATATTGGGTTTTATGTGTGTGTATGTTTAAAGGATCCATTATCCATCTCCTTAGTTAGCAGTTGACTAGGTGAGTTGATATGTGAAATTACGTTCTTACCCTCCTCCAAAGACAAAGGAATTGTTGTACCTGTAGCGCTATCATGAATTTGGTTAAACAATGTCACTCCATGCGGCTACTCTTTAAAAAAAAAAATGGACTTGAGGGTCTGATATCGAAGAAGCTATAAAAGACTTATAATTGAAACCCTCTCTAACACCAATTAATTTTAGATGGAAGAGATGTAAAAAAGCGGTCCAACATGGAATATTACTGCAAGCGCGGTGCTAAAAATGCATCTACCAATATGTGAGAGATGTGGTTGATGAATCAAAATCTCTCTCTCTCTCTCTCTCTCTCTCTCTCTCTCTCTCTCTCTCATTCATATGGCACCATCATGCAAGTTGAAGGTGCTTGAACACTTCCAAATCTCTCCACCACCAGGCAAACTTCCTTCAACTTCCCTCCCTCTCACCTTCTTCGACATACCATGGCTGCTCTTCCCTCCAAGCCAACCCCTCTTCTTCTTCCAACTCCCAGCTCTCTCCACCTCCCACTTCACAAACTCCATTCTCCCACATCTCAAGTGCTCCCTCTCACTCGCCCTCCAACACTTCTTCCCGCTCGCCGGAAACCTCGCAACGCCACCGCACCCCACCGCACCCCACTTCGTTTACGCTGCGGCCAACTCCTCGGTTTCCTTGACGATAGCCGAATCAAGTGCCGATTTCCACCACATCTCCGGCCACCAACAAAGGGACGTTCAAGAGTTTCATCACTTGGTCCCTAGGCCACAACGAAACAAAACGGCGTCGTATGACCCAAATTTACCGTGCCCAATTCTAGCTGTCCAAGTTACGGTGTTTCCCCAATGTGGAATTTGCATCGGGTTTTCATTTTGCCACGTGGCTGCCGATGGTAGGACGTTCGATAACTTCCTGAAATCTTGGGCATCCATTTTTAAAATGGAATCTGACTTGAACAAGTTACTACTGCCATGTACTGACAGGACGGTGATCCAAGATCCGAATGGGCTCAGACCAATTTTGTTGAACCAATGGCGGAGCCTTGGAAGTTCTCAACTGGATACGAATAACAGTGACAGAGCCGATTTACGAGACATGGTTCGGGCCACTTTTGTCGTGGGTCAATCTGATATGGAGAAACTCAAACAACAGATCTTGACCCGGTCCAGGAAGATTTTTGGGTGGGCGTCCGGCTCGATGTATTTATCCCCATATGTGCTAACTTGTGCACACATATGGGTATGTTTGACCAAGACCCGATTTTCGAACATCAAGACAAGCTTGGGTGAAGAGCGGCATTATTTCGGTTTCATTGCGGGTGGGATAACCCGGTTGGGGTACCCAGTGCCCAATACGTACCTGGGTAATTGTGTATCGTTTGGCCGATTGGATGCAGCAGGGTACGAGTTAGTGGGAGAAAACGGGATTGTGATCGCGGCAAAAGCGATAGGAGAGACAATTAAGAAGTTGAATGGGGATGTGTTGGGAGGCGCAGAGGACTGGATATCGGATTGGAAGGAGTTGTTGGGGTCGAAGCTCCATGTGACGGTTACTGGGTCACCAAAGGTGAATCTGTACGGGTTGGATTTTGGGTGGGGTAGACCGAAAAAGATAGAGGAAATCGCAATTGACAAGACCCGTGCAGTTTCTCTTACTGAGAGTAGGGATGTGGAAGGTGGGATTGAGGTTGGTTTAGTCCTTCCCAAAGCCCAAATGAATGCTTTCGGTTCTATTTTCAGGAAAGGTCTGAATAGCGACCGGCTGGAGTAGTTCTTGTCCAGCAAAAACTTTTATGAATACCAGGATAACCAGGTGTGGTGTTTTCCCCTCCCATCTGTTTTCATTTTTTCGGTCATTTTTCGATCATATTTGAATTGCTTTTATTCTTTTGTATTCTTATTCTGATGAATCTCATCTGTGTCATCTGAAGATATTCCTGTTGAATTGTTTGCATCCTGTCTATCATAAGAGATGTTATTCTGGTCTTTAAGCCCCAATCCAATCTTTTTCTGAAGAGATCTACTAATGATTCTTGTTGAATTGCTTACGTCACATGTCCATCATAAGAGAGATTATTCAGCGGTCTTGGTCTTGGTACCGTCTTAGTACTTTTTAATACTACACATTTTTGTATGGTTCATATATTTAGTGGACGCTACATAAATATGTGGGGTTAAGAAGTGTTGAACAACCACGTGGTGTGCCCAAAAACACCTATTTACTATTATTCCTGTTAGAGGGGTTGTTACTAGGTTGTGTGTAAACTATATAATTGGATGGCCTATATTTGGATGTGAATAAAATTGATGGTTTTTTTTTTTTAACTGCCAAAAAGTAAATAAAACTACACTCTCACAAAAGTCACTCCTCTTATGTCCGCCTCAAACAAAGGAGTAATATCGTCCGGCAGAATAATATGTGACACCATGTTGTCTTCTTATCCAAGACGATCTGCTCCTTGATTGCCCTCCCAGAATGTGTGCTACATTCCAGTGGCAACCACGACAACTTTACAACATTCTTGGATCAACACTTTATGTGGAGAGTGCTCAGGAGAATTTACATTGATCACAGAAACTGCCACGGCCGAATCGTACTCCGCCTCTATCGCCTCCATTCCTTAGTTTTTGGACAAGTAGCCCTCTAAAATACCCCATAGCTCCGCCTCCAAGCTTGTACAATCTTCAACAGAGATTGTTATTTACTGCAAGGTCTATAAAATGAATGATTTAAATTAGCCCCACAGCTCAGAATAGAGTCAAAAGCAAGAGTTTCAAGAGGTCTTCTAAAGATTATGGCATGAGGGAAGCTTACCCAACCGTGAATACCCTTTTCTAGTTGATTTTTGATGCTCAAATTGTTCTATCGGAATCCAATTCTCCCGCTCTCTAGTCCAAATTGAGAGCCAAAACCCAACAACAGTTTATTGTGGACACTTATAATGGCACCACCCAGTTATAAAAAGTGCAAAAGGCTAAACCCATTATTCGTTCTTTTCTCTCATCAAATGCTGATGAGGCCAAGGGGACCAACAGAGAAGGGAAAAGGGAATTGAAAAACAAACATAAAGAAGACAACTGGGGGTGGGGAGTTGTAATTAAGCCTTTTTTGGAAAATGATACTTTCTGCTGGAATCATTTCGTTTGATCGGCTCTTTATCTTTTCTAACATTTCTTTTTCTGCACTTGGTCCAATCACGATATCGATCTTCAATCAACTTACTTTGATACAAGGTCATTTTAGGTGTCGAGCGTTACAAAGTTAATGGGTCAAATCATGTTTTTAAACTAGAAATGAGACTCATTTGTAGGCATGTTAATTGTGCCTACTCTTGCTACTACGTTGATGAAAACTCTAAGCTTTGGTTAGCTAGCACATGCTGTTTTTCCTGAGCATCAAATGACATCGTTCTATAATTCAATAATTGCTATGATCCTTCCATATTAGACAATACACACAACCTTCTTTTGCGATGACAAGAATAAAATTTTAATTAGTTGCTTTAATCATTGCTCTATGCAATTTGTATAGAAATGGATAGAAGGAAAGTTGGTCAATCGAGTAAGTATCAGCAACTTTAGGAAGACTGAAAATTTAGTATTATATGAACTTTTTTTTAATATTGATCAAACACTGAAAATTTAGTATTATATGAACTTTCCTAACATTGATCGAATGGTAAGTCAAGTATTCAAAACGCAGAAATGAAAACGGCTAACGATCACACAAGCGACTAGAGGTGAATCTAATATGTACACGGTTTTGCATCGTATATTTTGATTGTTTTGTATAATTTTCGGAATTGGGGGAGCCTGTTGTGCACTTGTGCACAGAATGTCTGTTGTGCATGATCCATGATCTAACGGAAGAAAAATTTATACACATATAGATACACATATATACAACAGAAAAATTTATTCACGAAGGATTTGTGAATAAATTTTACGGAGCTCAATCTCGTGCGTCCAACAGTGTTTTGAATGGTCCGGATTAAAAATAAACTATTACCAGTCAGAAATATTTATTACCGATCAAAGTTTAAAAACATATTTCAACCATTGATTGCTGAAACGGACGTATGTGATTAAACGACTCCGTGAATGACTTATTCACGATTCTTCCATGAATAAGTTATTCTCTACATACAAATATTGTGCGCATATTACTCCAATGTGATGGTAGAATACAAATACAACCGAGAGCCAAAATACCACTCTAAGATTCCCATAAAAAATAATAATAATAATAATAATGCTTAAAGATTGCCTCGTTATTCATGTGGTAGCGATTGATACGTTAAACAAAATGGTACTACAGTATTTCTTAACGGGATCCAACTAATTGATCAGGACATTTACATTTCTTAACGTTGGTAGTATTTCTTAAATGGAATACTATTTATAAAGGGTCGAAGCCCAAAAACTCAAGGAGATGGCCCTGAGAAAACTCTAAACGTATGCAAGCAAGAAAAGCTCAACAAAGCAAAGGCTAAAAACAAAGGAGTCAACTTTATATTTGAACAGATTCCATCGTTTTGCCATAATTGGATACATGTTACGTATCATATTATAAAGAGGGGAAAGACTACAATACACACTTTTTATTTGATTGTGTATTATATGTATCCTCCAAAATGTTATGAATTATAGAGAAAATGTTACGAATCGTATTGCTAAAAAGTTACGAATCGTATAAAAGTTACGAGATACACTAAAATGTTATGAATCATAATGAAAATTTTAAGAATCGAACTACTGAAAAGTTATGAATTCTAGAATAAAAGTTACGAAACTCGTTAAAATGTTATGAATAAATTATAAAATAAGTACATATGGTACACACTTTGAAGAGTTGTGTATTGTAGAATTCCTACTATACGTGAAGAGAACAAAGAAAATTCCAGGCAACAGGGCATATACAGGCCCACCAACCAAGGGCGTGGTTTGGTGACTCACTGTCTACCCATCATCTATTCTAATATATAAAGGGAGAGCACCCTTTTGGTGTCTCTCCTTTTGTGTCATGTATTTTTCTTTTCCATAAATACCCTCCTAAGAGAAAAAAACGTAATACAATTATGAGGATATATTAGACATTTTAACCAAAAAAAAAACCACCTAAAAACCGTCTTCCATACCCACGTCACCAACTGCCCACGTTTGGATACATTCCTTTTCCCTTCAACTGCTCCTGCCCTTCACACCCAGACCCACGCTCAGACCCACACTCAGCAAGTCATTCAATTCCTTGCCATGGCAAACAGCCTCATGCTTCTCTCTCTGAGTCGGCGCCGCCGCCAGCCACGTGTTCGCTTGCAAAATGTGCAACCGGAAGTTCCCGTCCTTCCAAGCACTCGACAACGGACAGAGACTTCCTCCATGTTCAGGCGCCGGAAAAGCCAAACGAGTGCTCTATTTGCGGGCTGGAGTTCGCGATAGGGCAGGCGCTTGGGCACCGTCCCACCACCGACGGAAAGGCAGAGCAGAGGACCGGCCCAGTTTGGAGCATTCGGTTGGCAGCGAGAAGAGAGAGAGGTTATTGGATTTGAGTTTGACGCTGGCGCCATTGCTTAGTGTTCTTAACTTGGGATAAATTTTTGATATGCTTCTTTTGTCATATAGCTTTTTCCCCGTTTTCGTAGGTTATAGTGCAATACTTTTTTTTTTGGTTGTTGTCTTTATTAGTTACTTTGCTTTTGGCATGTACTAGAGGTTGGGGCACACGCGATGTGTGTCCAAGTCAGATTTTCATAACGTTTTTGTAAAAATGTTTTTCACTTATGGTGTGCAAATTTTCACAAACGTTGTGAAAATTCTACTTGCACACGCATCGCGTGTGCCCCAATCTCTAGTTGTGATATTATATACTAGTATGCGGTAGGATACAGTGAATACAATGCAACGGACAAAGGAATTGTTGGACACACAATGTTTACATGAATTTGGTTACATAATATTACTCCAGAAAAGCTATGTGCACAGTAAGTGTGCACAGCAGCTGTGCACAGAGCACATTTTTTCCCTCCTCGGGTCGCGCAAAGATGATCGGAGCCGCTCATTTTTTTCAAAATATGTCGTTTAAGGGCTCTGTAAAAAATGAGTTTCGTTCGATATCGTTAGAGGCGTTAACAAAACACCCAAAATCATTTCAGAAATTCTGAAATGATTTTGGGTGTTTTGTTAACGCCTCTAACGATATCGAACGAAACTCATTTTTTACAGAGCCCTTAAACGACATATTTTGAACAAAATGAGCGGCTCCGATCATCTTTGCGCGACCCGAGGCGGAAAAAAATGTGCACAGCTTGCTGTGCACGTAGCACAGCTCATATTACTCTCTCTAACGGTTCTAAAAGTAGACTTACAGGTATGATATCGAATGCGCCATAATAGACTTATAATTGAAGTCCTCCCTAATACCAATTAATATTAAGAGAGATGGTAAAAAAACAGTCTAACAAAAATATCATTGCAAGCGCAGTGCTACAAATGCATCCACCAATATGTGAGGAGAGCTGTTAATCCCCCCGGGGGACGGGGGGAGTGTGCTGCGCAGCTCCGTGCTGCGCGGCCTCCGGCGTCGCCTTGCCGGCATTGGTCTGACGATCGGAGACGTCCACTGCGTAGAGCTTGTCGAATACTACAAGTGTACCAAAAATCAACCCGATCAAATATCGTTAAGTGTCTCATCGGAACACATATAATTCAAAAAGAATGGATTCAGTGGTTTTGATCCAGTGTTTTGTATCCATTAGGATTCATTTTTTTTCAAGTTGTATGTATTCCGATGAAGTATTTAACGATATTTAATCGGGTTATTTTTGGTACACTTAAAGTATTTGACGAGCTCTACGCAGTGGACGTCTCCGATCGTCAAACCGATGCCGGCAAGGCGGCGCCGGAGGCCGCGCAGCACGCTGCGCAGCACACTCCCTCTCTCCCCCTCGAGTCCGGGGGGGGGGGGGGGGGGGGGGGGGGTCTGACGTCATCACAAAAAAATTCCTCTTTTACCCCATCCACGAACTCTCTCTCTCTCTCTCTCTCTCTCTCTCTCTCTCTCTCTCTCTCTCTCTCTCTCTCCCCTATTTCTCTATCTCCTATCTTATTTTTCTATAAAATTATAAATACTAATAACTTTTTTTTCACCTAATTTTTTTAAATAAATTTTGAAATTTTGAAATCTACTCAACGAAACCTATCAAACGAGCCTAATATTGATGGTAAAATAATGTAAAACGAAAAAATTATATTTTTGTGGTAATTTAAACTGTTTAAAAAGGTTGAAAAATTAAAGTGTTCCAAATTTCTTTCCGTTTGAACCGTTGGAAAGATTTTAGTTTTCTGATCATTTTATCTTAAATGGTCATAATTAAATTTTGACTATAAGGCTCTTGTTGATAAACCCTAAGAAAGTCGTAGAATCAAATATCTCTTAGGGTTAATCAACGAGAGCTCTAGAGTCAAAATTTAATTATGACCATTTAGGATAAAATGATCAAAAAAATAAAATATTCTACCGGTTCAAAAGGATTAAAATTTGGACCACTTAATTTTTTAACCATATTTTTTAATATATAAACTGTCCACAGAGGTTGAAATCGCGTATTTTTTTAAATAAATTTTATATATTTAAAATCTATTCAACGAAACCTATCAAACAAGTCTAATATTTAATATAAAATAATGTGTTTAAATTAAATGAATTTTTTGGGCCCAATATATCTCTTTGTTTTTATTTTTTTATCCATCATTTTTTAAAAATTTCTATGTTTGAGTTTTTAAGTAAATTATGTACGTTGAATCAACTTAAATTTATTTTATATTTTTGTAAACAATCATAAATGCAAACTGAAATCAAATTTCATTTAATTACAATTGAGTATATAGAACCAATACATGAACATAAATAAATACACAAATTTAGTCAATATTTCCGCCAAATTGTAGTCGTCCTGGCGGATCTTTTTGCATTACTTCGTACCACAATTGGAGGCGTGCTTCATAAGGATGAGCCATCCGTGTGCTTCATTTGATGCATTTGGCCTCCACCATATGATGATGGGTGGTACAGGGTAATGACGGTGTAGGAAAACTTGCACGAAGTGATTGCCATTAACACAACCAATAGCTATATGTGTGCGCGTTGTGAATGGAACTGGATGGGAGCTCAACGGCAAGTGAGTGAAACAACTCGAAGCAATCATATCGAATGTATACAGTACAACGTTATACCTTGATGCGATAACAAGTCCCAATGATATAGAATCCATCCAATGATCCTCTGGTGCCGATGGCAGGAAGCAACGAAGTCTTTGTAGCACTTGGGATACATGATTACGTTCTGGATAAAGCTGATCATACAGAACCCAATTTTGTTCAATCTCTTGGTAAAGGTCACGCCGTACTTGATCCCATTCATCTTCAGCACCATAAAGTTGCGCGGCTAACACCCTGAAGCCACAATGACCGTCGGGTTGAACGTCAACACAGTGGGAAATATATCGTTGAAACTGTTGAGAAAATTTCTCAACGAGATGATCCCTCTCATTCTATTCGGCAACCGATTTTTGACAATCTTTAAGTCTGAAATACTTTTTCAACTGTCGCGGTGGCAACCATCTATTCTAATATATAAAGGGAGAGCACCTCTTTGGTGTCTCCGTCATGTATTTTTCTTTTCCATAAGTGCCCTCTTAAAAAAAGAAAGCCAATACAAAAGTATTGTAACTGTAAGGATATATTTGACATTTTAACATAAGAAAAACTGCCGAAAACTTCCTCTGCCACGTTTCTCTGTTTTTCTCCACTCAACTGCCACGTTTGGACGAAAACTTGGCAAAACCTGCGAAAGCACAGAGCCACAGAGGTTTCTTTGCTTTCCTTTCCTTTTGATAGGCGAATACACAGAGGTTTCTTCACTTTACCCTACTCTTCCATGCTCTCTCCTACTTTTCTCTCACCATTTTTAAAATGGCGTGGGACTAAGGTGGATAGGGTCAGCCATCTATTCTAATATATAAAGGGAGAGCACTCTTTGGTGTCTCCTCCCTTTGTCATGTATTTTCCTTTCCATAAGTGCCCTTTTAAACACAAAACAAAACAGTTAATTGTGAGGGATATATTGGACATTTTAACCAAAAAAAACCTCCCAAAAACAGTTACCACCCCAGTAAAGATGGACAAATACTTCATTCTAACTGCTTCACTCCACACACGTCGCTCACAAAATTCTTTTCGCAAACAGAACTGCCATGCAGTTTTCTTTTTGCAGACAGAACAACCATGAAGTTCATCTCTCTCTCTCTCTCTCTCTCTCTCTCTCTCTCTCTCTCTCTCTCTCTCTCCCTCTCTTCGTGTAAAAGTATGACCAATCAATTTCCGTCTCATCTTTGTAGGTTGTGCAGAGAGAACTACTCCGTAAAAGATAACAGCCTTTCCAAAGGTACCACCTACTCCTTTCATTTAATTTAATTTAATTTTTTAATCGTGAATGTCAATGAAGTTTTTCACTTTATAACTCCTTTCGTCAGAAGATATAAAGCATGGGTTTGGAGAGCAAGGTTCTCCCTCACGGTAGTATTTTTTGCCTCCCAAAACTAAAATTTAAGGCTATTTGCTAGGATAGATTCTTTGCAAATTTGGTTTGTGCCTTTGTGGATACTTTAAGGCTATAAGGTTACCTTTTTCGCTCTTCCTTGAGTGTAGCCTCTACAATTTGCTTAAAAATAGAGGGACTTTGTTTTTTCTCAGCATTTAGGAACATGCATTTTCAATGCAAGAGAAAATAATAGCTCTCATAATCTATTCTAAAAACAAAAACTGAATTTTTTTTTTTAAGTAAAAACATCTCCGAATAAACTCCAGGTTCGTCAGCCATGATTCAATTTTGAACGTGTCTTTTACTCCTTTGTTGTTACTTTTCATTACTTTCCTTCACGTTTTGGGTTTGCAGTTTCTTCTCTCTTTGTTGGTGATCTATTCGTTTCGATCGAGGTGAGTGGTTAAGCATATGATCTCTTCTTTTGAAATTCTCTTAAGCCAATCTATCATTAACAATTCGATATTCGTTGCAATCCGATAATTGAGAATATTTGTAATTGATCGATTGCCCTTACTTTTATTGTCGTCGATTTGTTGATTTCGTGATATTATTGTGATTGATCGATTGCCCTTACTTTTATTGTCGTCGATTCGTTGATTCCGTGATATTATTGTGACTATGTAGTGAAGCATGAGAAACTTTTCCTGCATCAGCATGAGAAACTTGCGGCTAATTTCAATGTTTCATAGCAAACTATTTTTGAGGAAGATTAGTTGGAAAAAATAAGTGATTTCAATTTTGTTGGACAAGTGCAGATCGAGAGTGGTCGCCGGAGTCAATGTGATGGTGGTCGGTGGCATCGACGGTGGGAGGTGAAAGTGAGTTAACTTGAGAGTGTGTTTGGTTTGGAACTGAGTTAGTGAAGTTGGATCAAAATTTCGGGCAACAAGGTGAAATTTTGAATTGAAAAAAAAAAGAGACTAGAGGTTGGGGCACACGCGATACGTGTGTAAGTCGGATTTTCACAACGTTTTTGTAAAAATGCTTTTCACTTATTGTTTGATCAAATTTTCACAAATGTTGCGAAAATCCGACTTGCACACGCATCGCGTGTGCCCCAACCACTAGTAAGATTAATAGAAGTAAACTAAAGAATTTAGTAATTTGATTTTCATAATATTTTTGATTCGGAGGAAAACACATATAGATAGGACAAAAATAGAGAAATAAAGAAAAAAGGTAGAACAAAAATGGAGAAACAAAGGAAAGTGGTAGAACAAAAATGAAAAAAATAAAGGAAAGAGATAGAACAAAAATGAAGAAATAAAGGAAAGAGAGAACAAAACAAGAAAAAAAAAACATAAAAACAAAAGGGCTGGCATACCTGGGAATTAAACCTAGGTGCTAAGAGCTTTACATGGTGTTTAACTGTATATGACCACTGGGATCAGTATGGAAGAACCTTAGTCCACCAAAGGTGGAAATTTTCGCCTGGTTGGCTCTACAAGGCAAGGTAGTTACTAGATCTGTTCTTGCTAGCAGAAATGTGATTCCAGAGGGTCAAACGCTTCTTTGCCAGTTTTGCTCCTTGATTGAGGAAACCCCGGAGCATCTCCTTTTGCATTGTTTGTTTTCTTGGAACATTTGGTCGATCATTATGCAGTGGTGGAAATTAGAATGGGTATGTCCCCCTTCTCTGGCAGTCTTAGCTACTTGGTGGTTTGGCAACAGGTTTCGAAATTTGGAACGGCACATTTGGGAGGTGACTTTCTTTGCTACTTTATGGTCTTTGTGGCTTGCGAGGAATGACCTCATGTTCAACAATGTAACAAGGTCTGCGAGTGAGGTAGGGGATCTAGTCAAAACAAGGGTGGCTATGTGGATGAAAACTAAGTTCGACATCAAGATGTACTCGGTGGAGGAGTTTAAGATCTTTCTAGGTGGAATCCGTAAACTAAAGCTCTAAGTTTGGGCTTGTGGTGTTGTAACATCCAACCTTCGGTTGGATGCTCCCTTTTGTATTTCTCCCTTTTCCCCCCTCGATGTACCCCTTTTCGAGTTTTATAAAATCACTTTCGTTTGCAAAAAAAAACTGTATATGACCACCCAACCACACTGATAGTTTTGTACAAATGTAGGAATCTTTTACTTATTTATATCAAATTTCTATTTCTTTTATTTTTTTTAAAAAGGCGTGGGGGTACGTGACCCCACGTGCCTCACCTTGAATCTGCCCCTGCCCACACCTCAAGCGCTCCCTCTCCCTCGCCCTCCAACACTTCTTCCCGCTTGCCGGAACCCTCGCAACGCCACCGCACACCTCCACCCCCACTTCGTTTACGCCGCGGCAGACTCCTCGGTTTCCTTAACGATAGCCAAATCAAGTGCCGATTTCCACCACATTTCCGGCCACCAACAAAGGGACGTTCAAGAATTTCACCACTTGGTCCCTAGGCTACTAGGAAACGAAACCGCGTCGTATGACCCAAATTTACCGTGCCCAATTCTAGCTGTCCAAGTAACGGTGTTTCCCCAATGTAGGATTTGCACCGGGTTTTTGTTTTGCCACGTGGCTGCCGATGGTAGGACGTTCGACAACTTCCTGAAATCTTGGGCCTCCATTTTTAAAATTGAACTTGGCTTGAACAAGTTACTACTACCATTTACTGACAGGACGGTGATCCAAGACCCGAATGGGCTCGGACTGATTTTGTTGAACCAATGGCGGGGGCCTTGGAAGTTCTCAACTGGATACGGACAACAGTGACGGAGCCGATTTACGAGACATGGTTCGTGCCACTTTTGTTGTGGGTTGATCTGTTATGGAGAAACTCAAACAACGGATCTTGACCCGGTATAGGAAGATTTTCGGGTTGGGATCGAGCTTGATGTATTTATCCCCATATGTGCTAACTTGTGCACACATATGGGTATGTTTGACCAAGACCCGATCTTCGAACATCTAGACAAGCTTGGGTGAAGAGCCGCAGGCATTATTTCGGCTTCATTACGGGTCGGATAACCCGGTTAGGGTACCCGGTGCCCAATACGTACCTGGATAATTGTGTATCGTTTGGCCAATCGGATGCAGCGGGGTACTAGTGGGATAAAACGGGATTGTGATCGCGGCAAAAGCGAAAGGAGAGACAATTGAGAAGTTGAATGGGGATGTGTTGGGAGGCGCAGAGGACTGGATATCTGATTGGAAGGAGTTGTTGGGATAGTAAATCCACGTGACGGTTACGGAGTCACCAAAGGTGAATCTGTACGGGTTGAATTTCGAGTGGGACAGACCGATAAAGATAGAGGAAATCGCAATTGACGAGACCCGTGCAGTTTCTCTTACTGAGAGTAGGGATGCGGAAAGTGGGATTGAGGTTGGTTTGGTCCTTCCCAGAGCCCAAATGAATGCTTTTGGTTCTATTTTCAGGAAAGGTCTGAATAGCGACCGGCTGGAGTAGTTCTTGTCCAGGAGAAACATTTATGTTTAATGGGATTATTAGGGGTCATGGTATCTCCTCCGATCCGTTTCCACTTTTTCGGTCATTTTCCGATTACAGTTGGATTGCTTTTATTCTTCTGTATTCTTATTCTAATGAATCTCATCCGTGTCATCTGAAGATATTTTTGTTGAATTGTTTGCATCCCGTCTGTCATAGGAGACATTATTCAGTGGTCTTGAAGCACCAATCCGATCTTTTTCTGAAGATCTACAAATGAATATTCTTGTTGATTTGTTTACATCACGTCAATCATAAGAGAGATTATTCGGTCTTCGCACTATCCTCGTACTTTCAATACTACACATTTTTGTGTGTTTCATGTACTTAGTGGACGCAACATAAATTTGTGGGGTTAAAAAGTGTTGAACACCCACATGGTGGTGCCCAAAAACACCTATTTAATTCCTATCATAGGGATTGTTATTGGGTCGTGTGTAAAATAATTGGATGGCCTTTATTTGGATTTGGATTACATTGATGGGTTATTTTTTTTAATTACCTGAAAGTAAATAAAACTACGTACACTCTCTTAAAAATCACTCCTCTTGTGTTTGCCTCAAACAAAGGAATAATATCGTCAAGCGAAATAATATGTGACACCATATTGTCTTCTTGTCCAAAATGTGGGCTCCGCTACTTGATTGCCCTCGCAGAATGTGTGATACATTCCGGTGGCAACCACAAGAGCTTTACAACATTCTTGGATCAACACTTTACGTGGAGAGTGCTCAGGAGAATTTACATTGATCGCAAAAATTGCCACTGCTGAATCGTACTCCACCTCCATCGCCTTCATTCCTTGGTTTTGGTCATGTAGCCCTCTAAATATACCCCATAGCTCTGCCTTCAAGCTTGTGCAATCTTCAAGTCGATCTGCCTAAATTGTTTCTTACAGAGATTGTTATTTACTATGAGATTTATAAGATGAATGGTTTGAATTAATACATTAGCTCGAAATGGGGTCAAAAGGCAAGAGTTTCAAGGGGTCTTCTAAAGATTAGGGCATGAGGAAGCTGACCAAACAGTCAATACCCTTTTCTGGTTGCTTTTTGATGCTCAAATGGTTCTATCAGAATCCAATTCTCCCACTCTCTAGTTCAAATTGAGCCAAAACCCTACAATAGTGTATTGTGGACACTTACAATGGCACCACCCAGTTATAAAAAGTGCAAAAGGCTAAACCCATTATTATTCTTTTCTCTCATCAAATGCTGGGGCCAAGTGGACCAACAGAGAAGGGAAAAGGGGAAAAAACAAACATAAAGAAGGCAACATGGGGTGGGGAGTTGTAAGCCTTTTGCAAAATGATACTACTTTCTGCTGGAATCATTTCGTTTGATCGGCTCTTTATCTTTCTAACATTTTTTTTTTCTGCACTTGGTCCAATCACGATATCGATGTTCCGTTTGATCAACTTATTTTGAAACAAAAGTCATTTTAGAGTTGAGCGTTACAAAATTAATGGGTCAAATCATGTTTTTAACTAGAAATGGGACTCATCTGTTGTGCCTACTCCTGCTACTAGGTTGATAAAACTTAAAACTTTGGTTGCTCGTAGCACATTCTGCTTTTTCCGAGCATCAAATGTCATCATTCAATAATTCAATAATTGCTAACATCCTTCCATATTAGACAATACACACAACCTTCTTTTGCGATGACAAGGAGAGAAATGACAGGAATAAAATTTGAAGTTGCTTTAATCATTGCTCTATGCAATTCGTATGGAAATGGATAGAAAGAGAGTTGTCAATTGAGTAAGTATCAGCAACTTTAGGAGAAATTTAGTATTATATGAACTCTTCCTAAGATTGATCCAACGGTAAGTCAAGTATTCAAAACGCAGAGATGGAAATGGCTGACGACCACACAAGCGACTAGAGGTGAATTCAATATGTACATAGTTTTGCGTCATATATTTTGATCGTTCAGTGTGATCGTCAGTAATTTTCAGAATTGGGAGAGCCTGTTGTGCACTTATGCACAACATACGTGTTATGCATGATCCATGATCTGACGGTTCGAATTGTGCACAGTACGCATGATGTGCACAAATGCACACACCCCGGCTTCGAATTTTCACATCTGCATTTCGAATATTTGACTGACACTGTATATAGTACTGTTGGTTTTCTCGCACTTTTTATACTCCAACGTGAGCCCCATAAGCAACCAAGTTGCCACTCTCAGATTTTACTCGGACACTCTCTGAAAAGAGGCACTTGTGTATCTGCCCTTGGAGAATGGGGACAGAGTGAGAAAAAAGGAAAAAGGACAATCACTATTCACTACCTTCCAAAACCCTCCCACTCCCCTTCCCCATCCCAATCATCTCTCTCTCTCTCTCTCTCAACAAAAAAGCTTCTTCAGATTTTCCTGTAGATAAAGTGAAAAAGCAAAAGCAGATTCAAAGGAGTTTTCTTTTCCTCTCTCCATTTTCCGAAAAAACTATCCTCTCCTTTCCCCCAATTTTTTTTTAAGGTTCAGGCCAACTTTCACGAATTTCGACTAATTCTATTCCCGGTCCGATCAAGAGATAGGCTATCCAAGTTGCAACTAGAAAATCTAAAAGAAATTATTTTCCTACTACCTAATTTCAAGAATCAAACTATGATCATTTGTATGAAAAGCAAACTCACCAATCGACTGGAGTAACGCCCAGCTCTCCTTTTCCCTTCCTTTTCCTGCACAAAAGCTCCCCACTACTACCAGCAGCACGATCCCAATAACAAGTGTAATAACTGGTACCCATCATTGAGTTCGATCATAACCAAGTACCAAAAAGCGTTTAACCCAAAAACCAAATTCTATTGAAAAATCCTACAACAATGCAGAAATTAGCCATCTCTGTGTTAATTTTCATCTTCTCATTGCCACTCTTTGATCACTCACTCGCCGATTTGCTCGCCGAGCCGGCACAGCCGCTGAACCCGGGGGACTACTCGGCTCCGACCTCCACACTCCCCTCGACTCCAATCCAGACGGAGCCGCAGACGTGCCGGCTCGACATCTCGGCCGAGCTCTTCGGCGGCGTGAGCGCCGCCTGCGGCCGAGACCTCGACCGGAGCCGCTGCTGCCCCGTGCTGGCGGCGTGGCTCTTCGCCGCCCACGCTCGGTCCGCCCTGCAGCTCCCGGCGTCGGTGCCGGCGGCGGATTCGGCCGAGCTGCCGACGATGCCAGACGACTCGCAGAAGTGTGTGAACTCGCTCCAGAGCTCGCTGCTGAGCCGGAACATACGGATTCCGCAGCCGAATGCCTCGTGCGACGCCGTTTTGTGCTTCTGCGGAATTCGGCTGCACCAGATCACGTCGTTGAGTTGTCCGGCTGCGTTCAATGTTACGGCGTATCGGAATGCGACACCGACGGCGGCCGTGAGGAATCTGGAGGGTAGCTGCCGGAATTCGTCGTACGCGGGTTGTACAAAGTGTCTCGGAGCTCTAGAAAAGGTAATTGGAATTACATTAAATTAATTCTTAATTCTATGGACACAACTAAGGGCCACAACCCCAATCGTAGCTGCCTATGTGAAATATTGAATTGGACCTTAGAAAAGGGCAGTGACTTCCACACTATTTTTTTAATAAATGCACTTCATTTCTTATTTTTTTATTGAAATTTTTATGTGTAATTTTTTCAAAAAAAAAGAAAGTGGGGTGCATTTATCAAATTAAGAAGTGAGAAAATCATTTTACTGTAGAAAATTGTCAATTTATTACCACTAGACACTAGTATTATGAGCACTGCGAGAGACACGTTCGGGCACAAGATTACAAATGCATCCAGAATTGTCAACGCAACCTAGCTCATACAATGGACGTGGGATCCACACGCATTAAACAACTTAAAACATATTTATAGCTGAATTTGTGTTGGGTAAGAATATATTTTTTTTCGGAAAATTTATGTTTGATCACACACACTGATAAGAGAATATGCAACCGGTGAGAGTGGATGGTGCCTGGTTGATTAAAATGATTTGTACGGATCTAAAATTAACACACGAATAAGAATCGAACCTCAAATTAAGAATTCCTAAAGTCACCTCAAGAGTTTAGTCCTGGAACTTAGGTTGGTTTCTCCCAAGGACATAAATTCAAAATCATTCACGTGCTACCAATTTCTTTGGGTCAATTCATGCGAGCTTTGTTCCTGTTTTAATTATCCCCCACTAATGGACAATGGATTTAGTCCCATCATTAGTCGAGATCTACGTAAGTTGGCTTGGATACCCGCCATATTGAAAAAACAGGAAAAATTTCTGAAGTCCAGGTTTACAGGGACTAAAACAGGGGCGGCTCATTATAGAGATGAATCCAATCTGGAAGCGTGGTCTGTAGTGAGCAAACTCACTATAGGGTGTAGCGAGTAATCACAACTGTCTATCACAGAATTCAATGGTCTGGATTTAAAATAAACTCCTCCATGGCATAAAGTATCTCTTCCAAGGAAGAATTTATTTTAAATCCGAACTATTGAAAACACTTTCGGACGGCAACCAAGCTCCCGGATTTAAAATAAACTCCTCCATGACATTATTCACTACGCCCTCTTGCGAGTTTGGTCGCAACCGGCCCCCGGATCCTGTTTCGAACTGCATACAACTGGGAGTCTTCATAAATCCCTTTATCCACAACCTTTTCATCTTTCCTAATCCAGTTCATTTCCATTGCAATACTTGACTGTGGAATATCAGACTTGTATAGTCGAAACTACCCTTAACGTGTGGCGCGATCATTGCAGTTGAAGGGCGAGAGCAAAGCCGCAAGCAAACAAAGCGACCAAACAAGCAAGATGTTGAGCAGAGACTGCCAGCTGATGGGGCTAACGTGGCTGCTGGAGCGGAACAAGACGGCGTACATACCCACTGTCTCCGCCGTCCTGCGCGCCATCATGTACAGCGGTCACCCGCCGCCCCAGCAGGAGGAGCCCAAGTGCAGCCCCGATCACGATAACATGCCCCTCGCCGTCGATTCCCTGCTTTTCGAAAAGGCCTCTGCATCGTCGTCTCCATCTCTTCGACCAGCAACGGCAGCCTTCTGGTTTCCGATTCTGCCCCTAGTCATGCTTGTTGGTCTGATACTGTCTGTCTAAAGCTTCTTCTTCTCCTAGTGTTGGCTGCTGCATCTTTGTCGACAGCCCTGGTTTTTGGTTTGTATTGTGGGGGGCTCGTTTGAAGCTAGTTCATAAAAAATGGGGGCAATTTAGGAGGGTCCTTTTTGTCCATTAGCTCACTGTAAATTTAAGGCCTCATTTTTGGGATTTATGTTCTGATATGTGAAGTACGAGGAAATCTCTAACAATTGTTTTCCTTCTATATGTTTTCCCGACAAATTAGAATATCAATGGAGCAATGTTAGGTAGCCCAAAAAGTTAATCCGAAAATGTCCCGAAAAGAGAAATTAATGGTCCGGATCACATCAAAGTGAATATGAACCACTCATTTCTCTTTTTCGGGGTTAACTTCTCGGACTACCTAATTTCAATCTCGCTGACTACTCCGGGCTACCTAACATCGCGTTTTTCTATCTGAGTTGGTTGTCAAATTGTTTGTGTGTTTGTTTTTTTTTTTTTCCTTTCTTTTTAATACATCAGCACGCTCCGTGGTGTCACCTTAAGTGAAGTACTTCCTCAAGCTCAAGGGTGAGCGGAACAGAGAAGGCGGGAGTCCGAATTTCGATTCTCATCATACCACAATAATAGAGAACAAGAAGCCAACTTTACTACTGCTCCAAAAGACTCAAATCTGGGATGAATTGAGAAACTTTTGTTTGACTTTGAGTAGTTTTTCCATGGTGCTGATTAACGAGGTGGTGATGAAATTCATTATTTATCTTATGATGGCGTTGCGATACTTATAATACTATGAGTTTTGGTGCCTTCATGAGATCTCGAGAAAGAACTGCATTTCTTTTGACTCTGGACAAAGTTACTCTCACATGTTAAAAGGTGAGGGCCTCGGCTGAATGTTTGTCCTCGGGACGCAAGCCCGCCCTAAGTAGAGATGCTACCTTCGATCTACTAATCAAAAGAAACTCTTCTCGAACTAGAAATCCGAAGTCCCAATTCACTGGAGTTTTTTGACGCCGCACACTGAATGAATGAATCGTTTCTACCTTCGATATTTCGATTTCAAATTTGGAAAGAGTCTCTTGGAAATTCTGAGACTGCAGAACTTTTGAATTTGTGATAGAATGGCGACGATTCTCCAATTTCCTGCACTTCCAAAACTAATTTCTCGTACAATCACCCATTTGGAAATGGCTGCGATCAGGCAACGGTAGCATAGATTTTCAACTCAAAATACATTCGACAATTAACTTGTCTATCTAACACAAAAAGAAACACAATACACAAACGCTTGTGAGCATGTTCTTAATTATTCCGTTTCATGTACTTTTACAAGTATAAATTCAAGTATAAATTTGGAGCAACACTTCTTCCACCTTGTTCTAAACATTGCTCTCTTACCGCTACTTTTTCTTTGATTCAAGAATTGAGATTTTACAAATCGGAATTATTCATTTTGTGCTGTCGAAAGGAGGGGGGGCGACAAAAAATCGCCAGCTAGAGATTAAACTTGAATAAAAATGGTCACCAACCTTTCCCTATGAGCCACAACCAGTCAAGTGTCACCCCTGCAAATATTCCCCCTAGAAGAAACAGCACAAGTATATTTCCCAATGCATTTTGCTCCGGTCCCTACAATAACCATTGTCCGTTGGAAATATCAATAAAACTAACTCAAAAGGCAAAGAAACGAAGGAATATACGAGAGAATTACTGTAGCATATTAGGAATTCCTTTTAGCAGAAAGTATGTAAAAGTTTTTAGTTTTCAACATTCTTACGAAGCACCATCTCGTGCATTTTACGTGAGACAAGATTCGCAAGAAACTTTACCCTTCAAAAAAAACTAAATGTCTAGGGTACACGGGCTCTTCTAAAAGTATAGAGTACCCGTGTCATACTCTTACGACTTGGCAAGGGTGTAGGATCTGTGTCCAGGATTTTTAGTTAGAAATAATGGAGGAACCATATTTGGAATATAAGTCTATCTCAAAACTACGCACAAAAAACTCCCATATCATTTATGAAATCACCATTTTCCCTAAGAATTATATGTCGAGGAATAAGTATGTTTTGTTGTGTCCCCTGTAACCTTGACAGAACATGTCCGGTTCTTTGACATATACCCTCCGCCCAAAGCTCGTACAAATGATTTCTCTTTGAATGGTTTGGTTTACCGTTTCCCTAGCATCCTTGAGTTCGTTTGATTTGGTTTTCATTTTTATCATGGTTTCCAACTTTCCGGAGACTTGTTTGGGTAGGGTCTTTGCTTTTGTAGTTTTTTGGTAGATGCGCAGATCGAAAAGTTTTCCCGGTTACTCTGGTTGGCCTCTTGCCAATAATTGGTTATGGTGTTGTTCTATGCATATAAGGTTCTTGGTTGCATATCATTTTTGTGAGGCTGAGGTGCCAACCTAGTTGTGGTGCGATTTCCTTACGATGATGTCTTCTTGGTATAACAACTTTGCTAATTATCACCTTGGTAATAAGATTTTCTTGATTGATCAAAGAAAAAAAGGTTAAGCACACAGACAGGAAACAAAAACCAATTTTTATTCCTTTTTCCCTGTACTTTCCCGTCATCAACCGCAACCTAATATCTAGCAGAGGCCGAGCAACAAAAAAAAACCTAGTATCTAGCTAGCAGAGATCTAGTAACAAACTCGAGAAATAAGTAGGTAATAAATCAACGAACCTTGTAACCTTTTGGAGCAGATGTCAGGACACAGACAGTGAGGTAACCATTAGTTAACCCCAAGAAGGATGTAAGCATTATCATCCAACCCTGGTCGCCATGTTTGGCTGTGAAATAGAAGGCCGGGACAAGAAGGAAGCGGGAAAGAATTGCAATAGTAAGTCCTTTCCGCGATTCCAACTTCATGTATTTTACAAGTGGTACGTATCTCCCGATAAGATCCCACATGTCATACATTGCTAACAGAACAAGTGGATACCTGCAGTATTATCAGTTGCAAGTAGTCAAAATACCACAAGAAAAAACGCTTATATGGGTATTTCAATCATATTTTTGAACAGATATTTTCAAGTAAGGACCTTAAAATGAGGACCTTATATGCGGACCTTCCTATTTCTCGCCTTTCCTAATCGGATTTCAATGACCGAGCTGCTCAATGTGTTCAGAACGTGATTTTAAGGGTAACTGAGAGAAATCGGCTAGAAAAATGACCGGAAAGAGCTTGATTTGAGCAGTTTTTATTTGAAGCGTTAGATAAAAAACAAACAAAAATTGCTCGGATGAAGCCCTTCCCGGTCTTTTTTTTGGTTGATTTCTTGCGGGTACCCTTAAAATCATGTTCTCAACACATTGAGCGGCTCGGATCATTGAAATTCGATCGTGAAAGGGAGGTCCGCATTTTATTAAAATAAGGTAGTACTTATAAGAAGGGGACTCTATTTTCGAATTATTACCAGATGCAAGTAGTCAAAATACCACAAGAATGAACGTTTATATGGGTTATGAACGAGTAACAGTATAGACAATCTGTATGCTGACAATGTTTTCACATGTAATAAGCAACATAATTACCTGTTTGGTATCAATTTGCTTTCTATATTCTGGTTTCTATTTGCAAACAATACAGAACCTTGGCTATACCTTTCCGAAAACATTTTCCAGGAAATGTTTATGAAAATTGAAACCAAATTCACTCTCAGGAACAACCCAAAATGATGCTATCAAACTAACGAACTTTCTAAAACTATTTTCTCATGAAAACATAAATGAGACCAAAACGATGAGTGTTCCATTCTTTTCATTACTCAGGTTTTGGGAAAAATGCGAAAAATGAATATGCACATAAAACTAAAACAAGAACAATATCAATCTGCAATGAAACACTAACCATTCGCCGCCCAAGCTATGTGATCCTGTATCTTCAGATAAAAATCCAGGGAAAATCGACAATGTCAGTGCATAAATCAGAAACATGTCAAGTGCATAATCCATGTTTTTAAACAACAATTCCTTGGTGCTTAGTCGCTCGAGTTGTTTAGGGTCTTCTTCAGCCTGCATGGGTTCCACGAAATGATTGGTAGATGTATACACATATACACAAAGTCAAGCGTTCATTGGAGTATCTTGCTTCATATAATCATCACAATAATAAGAAAAAGAGACATACTTCTTGCACTGGTTCTGCATAAATGCCACCAGCAGCAAGGTCAGCTGAAACAGTTTTGGATCCTTCTGAGGCTGCCTTTGAGCGGTAATACTTTACAATTGGAAGCTTTGGAAATGCAAATGCATAGAGAAGAACGCAGAGCAGTTCAAAGAATGCAGAGATAGCAAAGAATAAAACTGCAAAGAACAGAAAGAGAACATTAGCAATCACTAGTTGCTTCGATGCCTCAATATAATGAGATAGGTGAATCAATGAATCAAGCTATTGATATACACTTTGTAAATTGCTAGAAAAGCTCTTTTGTTGGCTAATTTTTTGGGATTAGAACTCTGTCTTTGGATGGGGATGTCATATAGAGTACAAGTTGCATGATAGGGAACTAAATAAACAGATTGATAAAGATAGACAATTAGTAGAAGTTTAGGTCAGAAAATGACAGTTATGTAAGTTAGAGAATGAACTTCCAAAAATGAAACCTTGAGAGGAAAAAATGAATTGAAATTCGTCAACCCAATATACTTTGCTTCATACTCGCACTATGCGCCAAAAGTTAACATAAAGTTGAGAAGTTTCCAATCCCCAAAAGTAAAAACTGTAACCCTATAGATAGTTAGATACTTCCTCCGTGACTAATTGTTGGTCCAGTTTTCAATTTCGGGATGTTCCAAAATGTTAGTTCCTCTTGAAATGTCAAAAACCTAAAATTGGTAAGTTTCCAAGACTATCCTTGTTAGCATTTAGTATTGAATTCCGAGTGAGTCATACAATAAGGGGCAATTAAGGGAATTACATCATGAGATTTGAAGGAAGTGCAATAATTGCATATCATTCTTAAAAAATTGGAATCCCCAACAGGGGCCAACATTAAGGAAGAGAGAGAGAGAGAGAGAGAGAGAGAGAGAGAGAGAGAGAGAGAGAGAGAGAGAGAGAGTATCATATTTTGACAATATTTCCAGTACCATAACTTACAAGATTACACTTGGCCGCATTGAATTACTTTTGGCTACATCGAATTGCACTTGGCCGCATCGAATTTCTCTTGGCCGCTACGAATTGCTCTTGGCCGCATCGAATTGCACTCGTAGTGTGCAATTCAATACGGCCAAGTGCAATTCGATGCGGTCAAGAGTAATTCGTAGCGGCCAAGTGCAATTTGACGCGGCTAAGAGTAATTTTGTAGGGGCCAAGTGCAGTTCGATGCGGTCAAGAGCAATTCAATACGGTCAAGTGCAATTCGTGCGGCCAAGAGTAATTTGTAGCGGCCAAATGCAATTCGATGGAACCAAGTGCAATTCGATGCGGCCAAGAGTAATTCATAGCAGCCAAGTGCAATTCAATACGGCCAAGAGTAATTCAATGCGGCCAAAGAAAGGACTTGAATTTACTAGCTCCCTTGCGCAGGCCATCCCTAGAATTCTCAAATGCTGCCTTTGTAATCAACCTCAGGCCAGAGGTCAAAGCCCCGGATGCAGCCAAACCAGCAAGGAAAGACTGAAGAATCAAAAAAGCAAGAAGATTTTCAAAATTTTGAAACTATTGCCAAATAAGAATAGAGAAAAAAACTTGTTGACCACAAATAAGCCATCCACAGAAACCTACTTGAATAAACTCGGGTAGCATGTATGAGAGATCTCCAACCATTCCACCCTGAACATGAGCATCCGCAACTCCAAAAGCACCGCTAATAAAACATATTCCAATATAAGTTCCAATTCCCCCTTTCCCAGATGTAGCTAAATCCAACTAACATGGAACGATGGAAAGATGGATCAATAGTTCAATATAGACTCACGTGATTGATAAACGAGTATTAGTTAGTAAAACATGATGAAAATCGTACATTTAAGGAGCAAGCTTGGTGTAACAACATGTAATTAGGGAACTTACAACAAGAACCAAAAGAGCGCTTATGAAAAATAGGATATATCCAAATACGTTCCTTCGCCTGGTATTGATTTTTGCCTCTTTGTACGTCAGGATTGCAAGCACTCCAAGCGCAAACGGTTGATATACAAGAGTGAGGACCCTCGAGGGGTGGTATCGCTGTATAAGAAAAGAAAATTCTTTCAAATTGGTTGCAACAAGCACGACAATGGCAAGAATACAAAAAGAAGAAAAGTTACTCATCAATTGTGCTCATAATGAACTAAATCTCAAGGCAGTTTGGAAGGCATATCCAATAAACAATCTCCTTGAATCGACAAAATTCAGGAGGAGAACAATATCTAGGCAGAAAGTTCGAATGTGAGGGAAAGAACATAAACATTAAGCTATTAACATCATGCAATTTACAAAAGTACAACCGTTTGGGGCTAGTAAGCGATGAAATTCATCAATTAATTCAAGATAACCATGGAGTATTCATTTACAGTAAAATCACCAGTCAATTTAGTACAGTGCGGATTTGAATCGTTCAAATAAACAATTAGTATAGTGCTTAAACACTCATCACTGGCTTTTATCCAATCGTAGGATGGAAGAACAAGAAGGACAGAGATGCCTTCTTGACAGTGGCACTTGAAAGCGATGATGGTTCAAGTAACAGGAAATACAGGATCTGCAAAACACCAGGTTTTCACCATTTCAGTTTGCATAGATTTTCCAGATTGCAAGAAATTTGAGATAGGGAATTTCCAAGGTACTTCAACTTGTGTCTGTACGCTAAAAACCGGGGCTGAACTCTGCTTTGAGAGCATGAATTCTATACTTCTGTAACGAACAAAGCACTTAATTTACAGCCTAGTTGGCCAATTCTTTGAAGGACTTTTGGATTGCGTGGAACTACAGTTAAAATTGTCCAATCATGAATTTAGTCGTGCAATCTTTAGACAGATACAATGCTGCAGAAACCAAAGAAAATAGCTGCTGAAACCCAAGAAAATAATGCAGAAATTGGAAATGAAAGTACTGGGAACAAGGTAGCATAGTAATCTTCAATCTTAAGCATACTATTCCACGAGAAAAGGCAACCATTTCCCAGAAGCCAACAAACCAACATTGCGGCGTACTTTCCCTGCAAATGGCAGGATACAATCCTCAGATTCCATTTAAGAAACTCGGTTTATCTCACTCCAACGGTTGACTTTCTATGGAAAATATGAAGAATAAAGTAAGTGAACAAGACAAATGTTATTTCTTTCGGCATGATCCAAGCACAGCCTGAAAGAATAAAAAGAAAGAAGCAATCACATACCTTAAGCTTATTTGGATCCCCATTTTCACTTATGAGAGGCATGGTTGCTCCCTTTCACAACTCCTGCAAATCATGAAACATTAAATACTATGGCCATGAAAATAGTTTAAACAATTAAACATTAAAATCTCACTTCTACGGAGTAGCATTTTTTTATACCAGTGTCGGAGGTGAATTCAGGACAAGGAGTTAAGAATACTAAGCCGGCGGTAATTAAGGCGAATCAAGAAGAAAGTGACAAATGAAATTAGTACATTAGACATGTGGCAGCCCACAGCGAACCATCCAACAAAGCTCTAGTGTCTGAAGGCATGAAAGCTCTACACATAGAGTATCCAATGTGAAGATAAGCGCGCTCGGCACTGAGAGTGCCTAAACAGAAGTATATTGAGTCCAACCAGTGGGGAAAAACGAAAAGCTCTAGTCCAAGAAGAAGAAATCAGTATATAAGTAGCACACTAACGGACACCAACCAGTAGTACATGCGCCTCCAAAATGATCGCATTGGGTTACATCAGCCAATCGGGAATATTGCCATTATGACAGATAGCCATCTGAGTACATCCAAAGTTTACATGCAAAGATCATAAAAAAGATAGCAACAATCACCCATGACTAGAGTCTCAGTGAACTAGTAACCAGCCTTGGGATAGGTTCATGCCTTTGGCCTACTTACAAGCAAAAGAAGGAACAAGAGATCAAATCTAAACAACTAAAAGACTAATATCCTCTCAGTACTCTCTTTCTCCTTCACTTTCATACTATGATTTTGTTCGATTATTTTGCTCGGCTGAGTTAGACTCAACTGAAGGATAGTCAATCAATTGCTGACTTTACCTTCGGAGGTACTCCAGCCGAACCCACCGGCCTGTTTGTATCTGACTGGTTATCTCTTTTACAGGCAAAAAAATTTCCAAGGAAAAGAAGCTAAGTTTGTATCATCCAAAACGCAATATCAATTCGTTAATTCACCACGGAGCACATATTTTGACCACCTGCAATTATCATTCTCCTAGGAAGAAAGCATACACGCACATACACGTTCCTATAGTACTGTGGATTGAAACCTCAAAAAGTAGCCCTGGGAAATTGCTCGCTCAGAAATCCCTTTCTAATTCTTGTTTAAGAACGAGTCTATATAGTACAATAACAGCCTAAAATGTTCTTCCTGTAAATTTCTCAATCCCGGTGTGGATAGGCCTTTGACTAACGACACAGTAGGAGCCCCTAAACTGACCCGAACACCGAACACCCTGACCGTCTATAGGACAGCTAAAAAGTTCTTAATTCAAGAAAAGCTAAAAAGTACTTAATTCAAGAGGGAAGCAATAGCAGATCAATAACAAAAGACATCATTAAAAGCCACAAACACAACAGAAGAAGACAATTCCCGTTTACGGGCCTTCCAATCGAGAAATTTACATGGAAATGGAACAGTAGAACCAGCAGAAAGGTACAACACATATCTCAATTTTATTCATTGGCAAGAAGAACCCATTACTGAAACAAACATGATCTAAATCATAACTGTAACATATCCTAATAGAATTAAATTGATTCATACACAGATGATCATACTTTCGAAAGTAATGAAGGGTGGGTGGATAGGAATGTACTGTATGGATAGATTATTGGACTTTTGTGGGATTCCGGAATCTCTGCGTTTGAGCCACTGATGATGCATAAAGGCATCTACAAGAAGGATAATATGGCTTTTAGGCGGAAGATATGGTACACAGCGTATCCCGTATGTCTAAATTATGACAATTTGTGATTTTCATTATGCCGATTTTTGATTTTCTAATGCATATTTATGATTCTAGTTACGACTTGTACTTTAAAATTTACCTGTTGAACAGATCATTAGCAGGTTACTCATGATTAAAAAATATTGTTGTTATGTAACCACAATTATTTGTACCGGAATCCATAATACTTATACCATAACCAAATATATGCGTACAATATCAAAAAGAGTAAATTGCAGTAAACACCCCTCAATTAACCTACATTTTCACTTAACCCCCTCCGACTACAAAACCCAACAGTGTGCACCCTCTAATTATCCAGAATTGACACTTAACACCATTTTGTTAGGTCTCCGTAGGAAAAATGCACCGACGGCCGTCTCCGGCCACCGGGCAGCCAATCCGAGCCGTCCAAATTTTTTTTTAAAAAAAACCGAGTGGGCTAGCGCGGGAATCAACGGCATCCGACATGCGTAGGTGCTCAATCCAAACACCCCAAGAATTTAAATGAGGTGTTTAGATCGAGCACCTACGCACGTCGGATGCCGTTGATTCCCGTGTCAACCCACTCGGTTTTTTTTTAAAAAAATTTTTGGTCGGCTCGGATCGGCCGCCCGGTGGCCGGAGATGGCCGTCGGTGCATTTTTCCTACGGAGACCTAACAAAAGGGTGTTAAGTGTCAATTTTGGATAGTTAGAGGATGCACACTGTTGGGTTTTGTAGTCGGAGGGGGTTAAGTGAAAATTTGGGTTAGTTGAGGGAGGTTTACTGTAATTTACTCTATCAAAAATTAAATAATGCTACCCACAAATGTTATAACAACACCATAAATTGGTATTATCATACCACAATGAGTCGTACCAAAAACAATTGACTCGTATGATATTCCATAACAAAATCAAAATATGTCGTACTAGAATCAACAATTGTTATACTCAAGCCAAAAATATTTGTAAAATGCCACAAATTTTATAAAATAACCACAATTGTTATGACAATACCTAAAATTGTCATATTCTTAACACAACGTGTCATATTAAAAGAAAATATATTTAAATACCACAAATTATATAACAAATCACAATTGTTATGATAATATCATAAATTTACGTTTTCTTACCACAATGTGTCGTACCAAAGGAAATTAATTAAAATATTCTGTAGTAATACATGTCCGGATTTAAAAGAAACTCCTCCATGAGATTACCGGCCCCCGGATCCTGGGTGTCTTCATAAATCCCTTTATCCACAACCTTTTCATCTTTCCTAATCCAGTTCATTTCCATTGCAATACTTGACTGTGGAATATCAGACTTGAACAGTCGAAACTACCCTTAACGTGTGGCACGATCATTGCAGTTGAAGGGCGAGAGCAAAGCCGGAAGCAAACAAAGCGACCAAACAAGCAAGATGTTGAGCAGAGACTGCCAGCTGATGGGGCTAACGTGGCTGCTGGAGCGGAACAAGACGGCGTACATACCCACTGTCTCCGCCGTCCTGCGCGCCATCATGTACAGCGCGCACCCACCGCCCCAGCAGGAGGAGCCCAAGTGCAGCCCCGATCACGATAACATGCCCCTCGCGGTTGATTCCCTGCTTTTCGAAAAGGCCTCTGCGTCGTCGTCTCCGTCTCATCGACTAGCAACGGCCGCTTTCTGGTTTCCGATTCTGCCCCTAGTCATGCTTGTTGGTCTGATATCGTCTGTCTAAAGCTTCTTATTCTCCTAGTGTTGGCTGCTGCATCTTTGACAGCCCTGGTTTTTGGTTTGTATTGGGGGGGTGGTTTTCGTTTGAAGCTAGTTCATAAAAAATGGGGGCAATTTAGGAGGGTCCTTTTTGTCCATTAGCTCACTGTAAATTTAAGGCCTCATTTTTGGGATTTATGTTCTGATATGTAAAGTACGAGGAAATCTCTACCAATTGTTTTCCTTCTACATGTTTTCCCGACAAATTAGAATATCAATGGAGCATAACCCGAAAAGTTAATCCGAAAATGTCTCGAAAAGAGAAGTCAGTGGTTCGGATCATGTCAAAGTGAATATGAACCACTTATTTCTCTTTTTCGGGTTATATAACTTCTCGGACTACCTAATATCAATCTCGCTGACTACTCCGGGCTACCTAACATCGCTTTTTTCTATATGAGTTGGTTGTCAAAGTGTTCGTGTGTTCGTTTTTTTCCCTTCTTCTTTAATACATCAGCACGTTCCGTGATGTCACCTTACACAAAGTACTTCCTCAAGCTCAAGGGTGAGCGGAACGGAGAAGGCGGGAGCCAGAAATACGATTCTCATCATACCACAATAATAGAGAACAAGAGGCAACTTACTACTGCTCCAAAAGACTCAAAATGTGAGATGAATTTAGAAACTTTTGTTTGACTTGAGTAGTTTTTTCATGGTGCTGATTAACGAGGTGGTGATGAAATCATTATTTATCTTATGATGGCGTTGCAATACTTATAATACTATGACTGCATTTCTTTTGACTCTGGAAAAAGTTACTCTCAGATGTTAAAAGGTGAGGGCCACGGCTGAATGTTTGTCCTCGGGACGCGAGCCCGCCCTAAGTAGAGATGCTACCTTCGATCTACTAATCAAAAGAAACTCTTCCCGAAACAAGCTGTGATCAGCAATGCCGCGATCACAGAATCGGAATGAAGAAGAAACTCTTCTCGAACTAGAAATCCAAAGTCCCAATTCACTGGAGTTTTTGACCCCGCACACTGAATGAATGAATCGTTTCTACCTTCGATATTTCGATTTCAAATTTCGAAAGAGTCTCTTGGAAATTCTGAGACTGCAGAACTTTTGAATTTGTGATAGAATGGCAAAGATTCTCCAATTTCCTGCACTTCCAAAACTTATTTCTCATACAATCATCCATTTGAAAATGTCAGGCAAAGGTAGTGTAGATTTTTCGACGCGAAATACATTCGACAATTAACTTGTCTATCTAACACAATACACGAGCTATTCCGTTTCTATACACTGCAGTACTGTACGTACTTTTACAAGTAAATTGGAGCAACACTTCTTCCACCTTGTTCTATACATGCTACTTTTTCTTTGATTCAAGAATTGAGATTTGACAAAGTGGAATTCATTTATTTTGAGCTGTCGAAAGGAGGGCGACAATAAATCGGTAGCTAGAGATTAAACTTGAATAAAAATGGTCACCAACCTTTCCCTATGAGCCACAACCAGTCAAGTGTCACCCCTGCAAATATTCCCCCTAGAAGAAACAGCACAAGTATATTTCCCAATGCATTTTGCTCCGGCCCCTACAATAACTAGTGTCCATCAGAAATATCATGAGAGGAAATGATTCCTCTAAAACTAACCCGAAAGGTAAAAAGAAACGAAGGAATATACGAGATAATTAGCATATCAGGAATTCAATTTAGCAGAAAGTATGTAAAAGTTTTAGTTTTCAACATTCTTACGAAGCACCATCTCGTACATTTTACATGACATGATTCGCAAGAAACTTTGCCCTTTGAAAAGCTAAATGTCTGGGGTACATGGACTCTTCTGAGAGTATAGAGACATAGAGTACCCGTGTCATGCTCTTACCACTTGGCAAGGGTGTATGATCTGTGTCCGGGATTTTAGTTAGAAATAAATGGAGGAACCATATTTGGAATTCAAGTCTATCTCAAAACTATGCACAAAAACTCCCACATTATTTATGAAATCTATACATCCTTGTAAACACCAATTTTCCTAAGAAATATGTATGTTTGTTGTGTCCCGACTCTCCTGTAACCTTGACAGAACATGTCCGGTACTTTGACATATACCCCGCGCCCAAAGCTCGTACTTATGATTTCTCTTTGAATGGTTTTGTTTACCGTTTCCCTAGTATCCTTGGGGTTATTTGATTTGCTTTTCATTTTTATCTTGGTTTCCAGCTTTCCGGAGACTTGTTTGGGTAGGGTCTTTGCTTTTGCATTTTTTTGGTAGATGCGCAGATCGAAAAGTTTTCTAGGTTACTCTGGTTGGCCTCTTGCCAATAATTGGTTATGGTATTGTTCTATTGTAATTTGTAAGGTGCTTGGTCGCATGTCATTTTTGTGAGGCTCAGGCGCCAAGTCCAACCTAGCGGTGGTGCGATTTCCTTACGATGTTGTCTTCTTAGTATAACAACTTTGCTAATAATCCCTTTTTACGCTGGTAATACGATTTCCTTGGTTGATCAAAGAAAACAAAAGTTAAGCACACAGAGAGGAAACAAAAACCAATTATTATTCTTTTTTCCCTGTACTTTCCTGTCATCAACCGCAACCTAATATCTAGCAGAGGCCGAGCAAACAAAGAAAACCTAGTATCTAGCTAGCAGAGATCTAGTAACAAACTCGGGAAATAGGTAATAAATTAACGAACCTTGTAACCTTTTGGAGCAGAAGTAAGGACACAGACAGTGAGGTAACCATTAGTTAACCCCAAGAAGGATGTAAGGATTATCATCCAACCCTGATCACCATATTTGGCCGTGAAATAGAAGGCTGGGACAAGAAGGAAGCGAGAAAGAATTGCTATAGTAAGTCCTTTCCGCGATTCCAACTTCATGTATTTTACAAGTGGTATGAATCTCCCGATAAGATCCCACACGTTATACATTGCTATCAGAACAAGTGCATACCTGTAGTATTATCACTTGCAAGGAGTCAAAATACCACAAGAAAAAACGCTTATATGGGTAGTTAATCATATTTTCGAATTATTACCATATGCAAATAGTCAAAATACCACAAGAAAAGAACGTTTATATGGGTATTTATTCATATTATCGAGTTATGAATGAGTAACAATATAAACAGACAATCTGTATGCTGAAAATGTTTTCATAATTACCTGTTTGGTATCAATTGCTTTCTATTTGCAAACAATACAGAACCTTGGCTATCCCTTTCCGAAACTTAAAATTGAAACCAAATTCACTCTCAGGAACAACCCAAAATGATGCTATCGAACTAACGAACTTTCTAAAAATATTTTCTCATGAAAACATAAATGAGACCAAAACGATGAGTTTTCCATTCTTTTCATTACTCAGGTTTTGGGAGACACGAAAAATGAATATGCACACAAAACTAAAACGAGAACAATAGCAATTTGCAATGAAACACTAACCATGCGCCCAAGCTATGTGATCCAGTATCTTCAGATAAAAAACCAGGGAAAATCGACAATGTCAGTGCATAAATCAGAAACATGTCAAGTGCATAATCCATGTTTTTAAACAACAATTCCTTGGTGCTTAGTCGCTCGAGTCGTTTAGGGTCTTCCTCAGCCTGCATGGGTTCCACAAAATGATTGGTCGATGTATTCACATATACACAAAGT
This sequence comes from Rhododendron simsii, assembly GCA_014282245.1. Taxonomy (NCBI): domain Eukaryota; kingdom Viridiplantae; phylum Streptophyta; class Magnoliopsida; order Ericales; family Ericaceae; genus Rhododendron; species Rhododendron simsii. Next base: position 9,628,784 of record CM024956.1, on the reverse strand, counting down.
CAAGCGTTCATAGGAGCATCTTGCTTCATATAATCATCACAATAATAAGATAAAGAGACATACTTCTTGCATTGGTTCTGCATAAATGCCACCAGCAGCGAGGTCAGCTGAAACAGTTTTGGATCCTTCTGAGGCTGCCTTTGAGCGGTAATACTTTACAATTGGAAGCTTTGGAAATACAAATGCATAGAGAAGAACGCAGAGCAGTTCAAAGAATGCAGAGATAGCAAAGAATAAAACTGCAAAGAACAGAAAGAGAAAATTAGCAATTACTAGTTGCTTCGATGCCTCAATATAATGAGATAGGTGAATCAATGAATCTAGCTATTGATATACACTTTTGTAAATTGCTAGAAAAGCTCTTTTGTTGGCAAATTTTAGGGGATTAGAACTCTGTCTTTGGATGGGGATGTCATATAGAGTACAAGTTGCATGATAGGGAACTACATAAACAGATTGACAAAGATAGACAGTTAGTACAAGTTTAGGTCAGAAAATGACAGTTATGTAAGTTAGAGAATGAACTTCCAAAAATGAAACCTTGAGAGGAAAAAATGCATTGAAATTCGTCAACCCAATAAACTTTGCTTCATACTCGCACTATGCGCCAAAAGTTAACATAAAGTTGAGAAGTTTCTTATCCCCTGAAAGTAAAAACTGTAACCCTATAGATAGTTAGATACTTCCTCCGTGACTAATTGTTGGTCCAGTTTTCAATTTCGGGATGTTCCAAAATGTTAGTTCCTCTTGAAATGTCAAAATCAAAAATTGGTAAGTTTCCAAGTCTATCCTCGTTAGCATTTAGTATTGTATTCCGAGTGAGTCATACAATAAGGGGCAATTAAGGGAATTAAATCATGAGATTTGATGGAAGTGCAATAATTGCATGTCATTCTTAAAAAATTGGAATCCCCAACAGGAGCCAACATTAAGGACGAGAGAGTATCATATTTTAACAATATTTCCAGCAACATAACTTAAAAGATTATACTTGGCTGCATCGAATTACTTTTGGCCTCACCGAATTGTACTTGGCCGCTACGAATTGCTCTTGACCGCATCAAATTGCACTTGGCCACATCGAATTGCTCTTGGCCGTATCGAATTGCACTTGGCCGCATCAAATTGCACTTGGCCGCTTTGAATTGCTCTTAGCCGCATTGAATTGCACTTGGCCGCATCGAATTGCACTTGTAACTTGCAATTCGATGCGGCCAAGTGCAATTACATGCGGCCAAGAGTAATTCGTAGCGGCCAAGTGCAATTTGATGCGGCCAAGAGTATTTCGTAGTGGCCAAATTCGATGTGGCCAAGAGCAATTCGATGTGGCCAAGAGCAATTCAATGCGGCCAAGTGCAATTCGATGCGGCCAAGAGTAATTCGTAGAGGCCAAGTGTAATTCGATGCGACCAAGTGCAATTCGATGCGGCCAAGAGCAATTCATAGCGGCCAAGTGCAATTCAATGGGGCTAAGAGTAATTCGATGCGGCCAAAGAAAGGACTTGAATTTACTAGCTCCCTTGCGCAGGCCATCCCTGGAATTCTCAAATGCTGCCTTTGTAATCAACCTCAGGCCAGAGGTCAAAGCCCCGGATGTAGCTAAACCAACAAGGAAAGACTGAAGAATCAAAAAAGCAAGAAGATTTTCAAAATTTTGAAACTATTGCCAAATAAGAATAGAGAAAAAAACTTGTTGACCACAAATAAGCCATCCACAGAAACCTACTTGAATAAACTCGGGTAGCATGTATGAGAGATCTCCAACCATTCCACCCTGAACATGAGCATCCGCAACTCCAAAAGCACCGCTAATAAAACATATTCCGATATAAGGTCCAATTCCCCCTTTCCCAGATGTAGCTAAATCCAACTAACATGGAACAATGGAAAGATGGATCAAGAGTTCAATACAGACTCACGTGATTGATAAACGAGTATTGCATAGTAAAACATGATGAAAACCATACATTTAAGGAGCAAGCTTGGTGTAACACCATGTAATTAAGGAACTTACAACAAGAACCAAAAGAGCGCTTATGAAAAATAGGGTATATCCAAATAGGTTCCTTCGCCTAGTATTGATTTTTGCCTCTTTGTATGTCAGGATTGCAAGCATTCCAAGTGCAAATGGTTGATATACAAGAGTGAGGACCCTCGCGGGGTGGTATTGCTGTATAAGGAAGGAAATTCTGTCAAATTGGTTGCAACAAGCACAACGATGGAAAGAATACAAAAGGAAGAAAAGTTACTCATCAATTATGCTCATAATGAACTAAATCTCAAGGCAGATTGGATAAGGCATATCTAATAAACAATCTCCTTGAATCAACAAAATTCAGGAGGAGAACAATATCTAGGCAAAAAGTTCGAATGTGAGGGAAAGAACATAGCATTAAGTTATTAACATCATGCAATTTACAAAAGTATAACCATTTGTGGCCAGTAAGCGATGAAAGTCAGCAATTAATTCAAGATAACCATGGAGTATTCCTTTACAGTAAAATCACCAGTCAATTTAATACAATGCGGATTTGAATCATTCAAAGAAACAATTAGTATAGTGCTTAAATACTTATCACTGGCTTTTATCCAATCGTAGGATGAAGAACAAGAAGGACAGAGATGCCTTCTTGACGGTGGCACTGGTTCAAGTAACAGGAAATACAGGATTTGCAAAATGCTAGGTTTTCACCATTTCAGTTTTGCATAGATTTTCCAGATTGCAAAAAATTTGAGATAGGGAATTTCCAAGGTACTTCAACTTGTGTCTGTACGCTAAAAAACGGGGCTAAACTCTGCTTTGAGAGCATGAATTCTATACTTCTGTAATGAACAAAGCACTAAATGTACAGCTTAGTTGGCTAATTCTTTGAAGGACTTTTGGATTGCGTGGAACTACAGTTAAAATTGTTCAATCATGAATTTAGTCGTGCAATCTTTAGACAAATACAATGCTGCAGAAACTAAAGAAAATAGCTGCTAAAACCCAAGAAAATAATGCAGAAATTGGAAATGAAAGTACTGGGAACAAGGTAACATAGTAATCTTCAATCGTTAGCATACTATTCCACGAGAAAAGGCAACCATTTCCGAGAAGCCAACAAACCAACATTGCAGCATACTTTCCCTGCAAATGGAAGCAAACAATCCTCAGATTCCATTTTAGAAACTCGGTTTATCTCACTCCAACGGTTGACTTTCTATGGAAAATATGAAGGATAAAGTAAGTGAACAAGACAATGTCATTTGTTTCAGCATGATCCAAGCACAGCCTGAAAGAATAAAAAGAAGCAATCACATACCTTAAGCTTATTTGGATCCCCGTTTTCACTTATGAGAGGCATGGTTGCTCCCTTTCACAACTCCTGCAAATCATGAAACATTAAATACTATGGCCATGAAAATAGTTTAAACAATTAAACATTAAAATCTCACTTCTACAGAGTAGCATTTTTTTATACCAGTGTCGGAGGTGAATTCAGGACAAGGAGTTAAGAATACTAAGCCGGCGGTAATTAAGGCGGATCAAGAAGAAAGTGACAAATGAAATTAGTACATTAGACACGTGGCAGCCCACAGCGAACCGTCCAACAAAGCTCTGGTGTCTGAAGGCATGAAAGCTTTACACATAGAGTATCCAATGCGAAGATAAGCGCACTTGGCACTGAGAGTATCTAAACAGAAGTATATTGAGTCCAACCAGTGGGGAAAAATGAAAAGCTCTAGTCCAAGAAGAAGAAATCAGTATATAAGTAGAACACTAACAGACACCAACCGGTAGTACATGCGCCTCTGAAATGATCGCATTGGGTTGCATCAGCGAATCGGGAATATTGCCATTTTGACAGATAGCCGTCTGACTACGTCCAAAGTTTACACGCAAAGATCGTAAAAAAGAGAGCAACAATCACCCATGACTAGAGTCTCAGTGAACTAGTAACCAGCCTTGGGATAGGTTCATGCCTTTGGCCTACTCAGGAGCAAAAGAAGGAACAAGGGATCAAACCTAAACAACTAAAAGACTAATATCCTCTCAGTACTCTCTTTCTCCTTCACTTTCATACTATGACTTTGTTCGATTATTTTGCTCGGCTGAGTTAGACTCAACTGAAGGATAATCAATCAGTTGCTGACTTTACCATCAGAGGCACTCCGGCCGAACCCACCGGCCTGTTTGTATCTGACTTGTTATCTCTTTTACAGGCAAAAAAATTTCCAAGGAAAAGAAGCTAAGTTTGTATCATCCAAAACGCAATATCAATTCGTTAATTCACCACGGAGCACATATTTTGACCACCTGCAATTATCATTCTCCTAGAAAGAAAGCATACACGCACATACACGTTCCTATAGTACTGTGGATTGAAACCTCAAAAAGTAGCCCTGGGAAATTGCTCGCTCAGAAATCCCTTTCTAATTCTTGTTTAAGAACGAGGCTATATAGTACAATAACAGCCTAAAAAGTTCTTCCTGTAAATTTCTCAATCTCGGTGTGGATAGGCCTTTGACTAACCAGACAGTAGGAGCGCTTAAACTGACCCAAAGAACACCCTGACCGTCTAGAGGAAAGCTAAAAAGTTCTTAATTCAAGAAAAGCTAAAAAGTACTTAATTCAAGAGGGAAGCAATAGCAGATCAACAACAAAAGACATCATTAAAAGCCACAAACACAACAGAAGAAGACAATTCCCGTTTACGGGCCTTCCAATCGAGAAATTTACATGGAAATGGAACAGTAGAACCAGCAGAAAGGTACAACACAACACATATCTCAATTTTATTCATTGGCAAGAACCCATTACTGAAACAAACATGATCTAAATCATAACTGTAACATATACTAATAGAATTAAATTGATTCATACACAGATGATCATACTTTCGAAAAGTAATGAAGGGTGGGTCGATAGGAATGTACCGTATGGATAGATTATTGGACTTTTGTGGGATTCCGGAATCTCAGCGTTTGAGCCACCGATGATGCATAAAGGTATTTACAAAAGGGATAGTTTTTAAGTACTACTTTATGTTTAGAGAGAGAGAGGAGGCTGGCTGCGGGAAATAAAAACGTGGGTTGGCGTTAAGACGTAATTACGTATACGAAACAAGACTTTTCTTTTCTGTGTTCAAGGCAGCAGACGTGAGAGTGTGAAAACGCCTTGAATTTTTTTTTCCAAATAAATAATGTTGTGTTTGGATGAGTTTTTGAGAAATTTGTGAGAAATTTTTTATGGGAGTTATGATTGAAAGTAGGAGTAATAAATAAAGAGAGATAGAGAGAAATAAGAATAATGATTGGAGACATGGGTAATGAGTGAAAAGTAATAATTGAAAGTAACGGTAATGAGTATTTTTTGAGTTACAATTTTTTTTTTTCAAAAAGAGAAACGAACAAGGCTTTAATTCTTGAGTGTGGGAATAATTGGGAAAGCAAGCACAAAGCAAGAATTGATAACGGAAGCAAATGTCATTTTGAAAGATTATGTGACTTAATTAAGTTCAAGAAAAGCCAATTAGAAGGGCCACTTGTTGTTCTCCTTAGCTCCTTTTTTTTTTTGGAGGGGGGTTGGACTTTTTTTGGTTTTATTCTTATTCAAAAAACTTTTGCATTTCTTATTTTTTGCTTCAAACTATTGTGGTTTATTAATTCGTGAAAAAATAAAAATTATGTATTTTACTCATTTTGCGCTTTTTGGGCTTGTAACGTTTAAAAGAATTACTTTTTTTTAAGACAAATTCATAATTTACAAAAATTTGGAACAAAAAAAACGACAAAAAAAAAATTAAATAAGAACAAAACAAGAAAAAAAACTGAGGAACGGAGTAATAATAGTACAATACCTCCCACAGGTTTACAATTACGACACTATGCTCCCTCATTTACGAAACAAAAGTCAAATAATTTGACCTCCCCTACGGTTAAATGAAAGCTATGGCAAAAGTCAAAGGTGAAGTACTAAATGTGTTTCCGTTTCAATCCTCTACTCTTGTTTTTGCTCTCGATTCCTACTCTCACGAATTTAAGTAGTTTGAGATGTTTTTCAAAGACGCTTTTACGCTCTTGTTATCGCTAACGCCCATGCCCACGAATTATGTAACTTAGGACAGGAGTCAAAGAGACCGTACTCCACCCTTAATTCTTGAATGGAGGATCCTTTTATACTCTGATGACCGATGGAGATACCCGATAAATCAAAAAAACTGATGACTGATGAAGATACCAGATAAACCAAAAAAAAACACATATCTCAGTGGGGGATCAAATTTTCTTTAAATATACTCTTTCCCTAGTAAATGTATAAGTTGAAAAGTACAATATTTTGTTGGAATCATATTTTGTGAATACTTCCATTTGGAATTCAAATGTATCCCATAATTTTACAAACAAATTAAGTCAAAATTTCTTCACATATTTGGAACTCTTGTTACACTGGTCAATACAGATCAACCTACCAATTTATGGTTCAAAAATTACAATACTATGTTGGAATTAGATTTATGTCCGTAATTTGAAAAAAATTAAATTACAAGTCAAAATTTTTTCATTTATTCTGAACTTTTGTTAAACTGGGCAATACAGATTCATATTGATCAATTTTTTTGCTTCTCATATGATGCTATAACATCTCGTGCGTGCAGTGAAGATGAAATTGATCCTGGCAAAATATTGATTAATTACAAATTAAAATGAAGGAATCAAACAAAAAATATCATTCTTTATCTCAAAGGTCATGCCAACTGCCTCTTTAAGCGAAAAGATTGTTTGTGATGTTCAGAAAATGGTCGACTTAATTCTCATTAATATTTAATTTATCAAAACTTTTTGTAAAATCTTGAATGATTGAATTTCGTCTCGAAAAATCATCAAATCAAAATTTCTTTCGTAGTTCAACTCTTTCGACTTTTTTTCCTGGCTCATTGAATAGGAAGTACTATTTAAATAGCATGGAAGACTTCAATATTTCTTGATAACTTGGATGCTGGCCAGCTTATGCGCACATCGACTAATTCCAAAGACTAATCCGACTGCCCTCTGTGGTTCCAATTAAAGCCAGAAAAAACATGGAGAATTTCAGTATTGAATGATAAGCATCCAGAAATGTAATGAAAGGGTGCTCTAGTGTCTAAGTTTCGTTCAATTTAATTGTTAATTAGTTGTTTTTAAATATGTTTGCTCGTAGAGTTTGTTTGTTTTGTTTTGTAGGTGAATCGCTTAATAAGGAGCTTTAAAGGCTTCAGGCATGTCATGCCCTGAAGTTGCCTGATGGCCAAGGAGCAGCTCAGGCAGAGCCCAGGCAGAAGACCATCGCCAAGGCGCATCTCAGGCAAAAGTTACCCGACGTCAAGGTTGGGCAAGGCGAGGCCAAGGCTAAGGCGTGACCGACGGCTGAGCAACGCCAAGGCAGAGCCTAAGCAAGAGGAACAGCCCGGGCAGAAGAGCAACGGCTAGTGAACAGCCAATGCAGAAGTAGCAACGCCAAGGCAAGATCAAGGCACAGCCCGAGCAGGCCAGTGGCCAAAGCAGCGAGCAAGCCCTTATCAAGCTCGGCATCGATGGGATGCCATACTTTGCATCGATGCCGAGGCCATTAGTGCACCAGTTCCTTATTGACCTCGGCATAGATGGAGGATTTTACTTTGCATCGATGCCGAGCCCTTTAGTGGCCCATCTTATGCCTGTTGCCATCGATGCCGAGGGGCTTAGCGGGGCATCTTCGGAGCATCGTGGGAATATTTCAAGCGCGGATCTCCTAAGTATAAAAGATTGTGACATCATTTTGTACAAGAAAGTAGTGTAAATTAGAATAGAATTAGGAAATATTAGAGAGTACTTTTCTAGATCTAGGATTAGATTCAAAGTTGTTCTTGCTTTGTTCTTCATTTTCAGCAACTAAGTTCTTAATTTCCTGCCTTAATTAATTTTCTTTTGCTACTCTTGTCTTTATTAAAGTTGCTACTTAATTCCCGATCTATCGTTTAAGCTAATTTTCTTCTAGTCTTGCTTTTCAATTATGCTAAGTAGATTTTTGCTTGCTCATATCTCTCTAGATATGTGTGAGTAGTTTTAAGGGTTATGTCATGAGATGATTAGCATCCCATGGCTTGGCCAAAAATTGCATTATTCACCAATAAAGCTTCAATTTTTGGATTTAAAGATTAATGTGGGGTTCGGATTTGTTTGGTAAATCGCCGAGGTGTTAACCTCTTTGATCATGTGTAGGTAGGAGCGTTGCCTACCTACCACACATGATGCTTAGAGCTCTGACGCTCGAAGTGGTTATCGAACGAATTCTAGAGCTAGCTTAAAAATTAAATCTCTACTTTTCCGGTTTAGGAACCTTCAATTGCGTATCTTGAACCGCGTGAATTGGTGAAAATGTGATTTAGCTCGAGTCATGAGTGCTAGTGATTCCTAGATCTAGCCTATCTTTTAATCAAGTTTATTCGCTTTAACCTTTTAATTTCCACCGTTTGAAAGCAAAACTCGGTTGGCGACCTAACAGCCGAAAGCCTTGCTTACTCCTACAAATCCAACCAAGCCGTACTAGTTTTCCCTTGGGTACGATCCCAGTCTTCCGGATTATTATGCTTCAACTGACATATTAAGCCCTACGCTTGGGGTAATATTCCTTATCATCGGAAAGAACGAAGCATTGAATTCTACTACAATTTACATTGTCCCTTAGTTCACTTGAAATGACAGAATTAAACACACCATTACATATCATTCAGTATTGCAAGTCCAAGAAAAAAACGGAAGCATCAATCAGCAGAGAAGTTTTTGGGTGACGGGCAGTTACCACACACGTGTTATCTTTCGGCGATTTCAACCGTTCAAACGTGTTTGGATGGTCCGAATTTTACAGAGAGAAAAAAAGGAGAGAGAATGGTGGGGTGAGAGGAGAGAGAGAATAAATCTCGGCCGTCTAAAACACGTTTTGATGGTTGGGATCGCTGACTTGTACCGCCATGTGGTACCCACTCCACACCCAAAAATTTATTTCATGACAGTGGTGTTGGTCATGAGGGCTTGCAATGGGCTTTTCCCCCTTACAGCACTGCTCTGTTGGGCCCTCATGTAGTCTTTGTACATGATGGGCCTGTATTTCACCCAACTCTTCTCATCAACTAATGGGCTCGCTGGTGCAACTGTGGCAGTCATTTTCGGGCCGTGGCCCACTGCGATCGAAATCCTGGTTCTTTCTGCATTTACCACTGCTCTGTGCTCCACACTCTTGTACTTCCCATTGCTCAATATCTGAGGTGCAAATTCAAAACATGTAATTAGGAAATTATGAAAACAGGGCATTGCACAGGGTTCTAATTAAGTTGGGGTGTTGTGATACTTACCATTACCAATGATAGTGGGTGTACTGGTCGATATCGGATAGTATTAGCTCATTCGTAAGATATGAGTATTGGAGATTTAGAATCTCATAAATGTAATAGGTGATATTTGACCCCAGTTTAACCATAAGCGTTTGCCGTCACAATGCTACTTTTCCTGGCTGATTGGGTATAACTTCATTCTAAGGAATCAAAAATCTTGCGAGGCATTTCCTGTAGTGCAACCTGCAGGACATAATCACGGCCGTCTATGAGTGTTTTCAAGGCTTCAAATTTAAAATAAACTCTTCCGAGTTTATCTTTTCCCTAGAAGATTTTATTTTAAATCTGGACTGTTAAAAACACTCGTGAACGGCTTGGATGTGCTTTGCAAGGTGCACTACAAAAAGTGCCCAGCAAGATCTCCGGATCTCATTTCTAAAGTTAGTATAGACTGTGCGGTTTTGCCAGCCACTTTCAATACTATTCTAGTTTATGTGTCTATCTAGTTCTACACCAAAGTGGAAAAATTTTCATGGGAACATTGACAAAGGGCCATAGTCTACATTTTGTACATTACTTCCCTCACCATGAGGATGGTCCATGACAGCTAGGGTTAGGTACCCACCCAAAGTTGTACAAAGTACAAACCCTTTAACACTGCAATAAAGATGATGTTTGCTAGACACACCTACTATTTTCTATCTTGTTTTTGTTTTCTGATCGGCTACTAGTTTTTAATTTGGTTTTTTATTTACTTGGTTACAGGTTAATTCAATAATTCGATACCAACACATTCACACCAAGGCTAAAAATTCTGCTCTAGCTTGTTCTATTAACAATTCGGCACGATTTTCCTAGATGAAAGAACAAAATTCTCACAAAAACTCAAGGAATAAATAATTAATTCCAAAAGGAAGGAATGTTTTTCTATATATAAAGTCACAGCGGTGTTTACCCCACCGCTCTGTTTCACCGCTCCTCTGCCCCACCGCAGCGCCCAAGGTCACCGTCTGTCTTGAAAATCAATGGTCAAAATTTTAAAAGACTCTTCTAGGGAAAAGATTAGCTCTTTTGTGGAAGAGTTTTTTAAAATTTAGACCGTCGAAAATACTTTTGAATAGTAAAAATGAGACCGGTGGGAAAAGCAGTTCAATAGAAGGGTGGGAGTAGACTTTATGATTAAAGTCATGGAGAATTACCTCGATGTAATCTCCAATGTTGACAACCAGAGTACCAGGCACGTGCTGGACAGCAACCCATTCCCCTTGGTGCTTGACTTGCAAGCCATCGACCTCATTCTGCATCAGGATGGTAACCCCCCCGTGGTCCGAGTGAGCTGCGAGCCCGAGCGTTCTGTGCGGCTCCGGACACGGAGGGTAGTAATTGGAGGCCACGATTTGACACCCTTCACCGAGCGATTTCTCGACGTAATCCCGTTCCAGTCCCAAGGCTTCAGAGATTGCTCCGGAGATCCTTATTGCCAATCCCCAAACCTCCTCCAAGTATTCCTTGGTCACAACCCTTTCACAAATTAGCAATGATTCAGAAACGACAGTCACGTGAATTAGTTTTTGCGTTTTTTGTCCCAAAAAAAACTTTCTTGACCATCCCAAACGAAAGTTTAATTTTTTGATCGGAAAAAATTAGACAATGATTGGAGAGACTATTTCAACAAGATTTTTTAAATTTGTTTTAGGGGATGTTAAGGTGATAATATGTGACAGTAGCTAAAAGAACAACTTAAGCATGATTTTGGATTTATCAGCTAGGAGTATTTAGAACGTCTAACCTATTTCTTCACATCATAAGATGCAGGGGAATTTGCGTATTCGGTGTAGCTTTAAGCAACTTATCAGATACTCCCTCCGTCTAAGTATCCCTTTCCACTATTTGGGAGATCCTAAAATATTGTCAATATCTTTTTATCTATAATATTTTTTATATCCAATATAGATCTTATTTGATAGATCTCAATTAGTTCTTTTATACAATATTTTAAAAATCTTTAAAAAAAAACATTATAGGTTTAAAAATATATAAAAAAAAATTATAAATGGCACAACTGCGGATAAATGACGCTTATTTTGAGACGAATGGAGTATTAATTTTTAGAGTAAGTTTTAAAAAATGCTTACCCTAAACAAGGATGCTTTATTGCTTTTGAGGTTCTCATTTTTAGTTGGTTGTAAGTTGCAACAAGAAGACCCGTATGATATAGTTACAAAAAAATAGTACTGTTCCTTATAAGCTCTGTTTTTACTAGACGTTTCAAATCTATTCGGTTTTACATTTTATTCGACAAAACCTACCACAAATTTGATGCAAAAGAAAGTGCAATAAATTCGAAGTGACTATGAAAACGGACGAATTAATTAGCCGAATTGGCGGATTTGTGTAGACGTTAATTAGAGAGAGCAAGAATCATGTTACCTGTAAGTAGAGGGATTGCGCGGCCAAAGGTGGAAGCTATTATCAATAGGATGGCCAAAATGTCTCAAATAATCTCTCCAATGAAGTGCATGTCGTTGCGATGTGTTCAAACTTGTTCCGTACCGTACCGGATTCATGACATCCTCTGAAGCATAATTCATCTTCTCTTCCGCTGTGAGGTTGAAGAACCCATCCACAACCTTCAGCATTTCTTCCATTAACGATACCTTGACCCCGTGGTTTATAATCTGTTAATTGAAATTAAGAAGGATCCAATAATCTGATTAGTGATATAGATTCGGCCCATATGTTTTGGGCTGGCTTAGAAAAAGCCCGAGGCGCAACGAAGTTTAGCCCTACCCACTACCCAGCCCCTCGGTTGGACTGGGCCGGTCTAGGTTTTGAATATTGAACTTAGGCATTGAGGGGAACAAGGATAATTGAGTTATAGAGTGTTGAGTTGGGCTCATTTACTACATGAGCTTAAAACTCGAGTTTGAGCTCCGCTTGACTATTAAACAAGTCGAACATAGCATCGAGTTGCTCAAGAGCAGATCGGTTCATTTGGAAGCCTAATAACAAAGAATGAGATAAACTATTAGAATGGGTACTAGTGAAAATATTTATAACCAACAACAAACAAGGTTCAACATTTATTCTGTTCCCTTGACATAAATAGTATTAGGATTAATTACCGAATTAGCACAAGTTAATTTTGTACCCTGAAGAAACCCCAGTGAGCACAAGCAGAGCCAATGGCTTCAACAGTCATCATCCGGCGCCCAATCGATCCATCGAGACCGCTCAAATCTATCACTGGAATAGCAACACGGCTCGACGATATCAGCTTTTCCGGTTGTAGCGGCAAAACGTATTCTTCAGGTAGCACTCGCATACAAGGCGTCATATCAACAAGATACTTGACACCCTTCCTACGGTCTCCACGGCCAGAATCGTCGTCCGAGGGAGATTTCCCGGCAATTAGATCCATGACAAATTGAATGGTGCTGGCTGAATATCAGTCCTGGTAAATGAGCTTGATGTAATTGGTGTGAGTTTTGTTTAGCGGCCAGTACTGTGTCCACGTTTCTGACTCGAAATTTGTCTTGTGAAATGGGTGTTTTGGTAGGCTGTGGCCTGGTGGCATTAGCATGCAGAAGAATACATGGCTTGCTTTGTTTTCTTTTGGTACGTAACCGAATTCCTCTTTCGTCTTGAATTGCTTTCCCAACCTTTCTAAGTGAATGGACTTTGGGTGAAAAGCAATAATACATACATAATTAATGATCCTCAGTAATATTTCCTCTTCTCGTGAAGAAGTTTTTAGTCCAACGGCATCAGAAGTGCATTTAAGTAGGTGTTAGGAGTTGAACTCCCTCTTCCAAGATTCTAATCCATCTCTTCTACCAATATTGACTTTCGCTAATCAAAAAATTCCACGTCTTCGAAGAAACACTACATATATATATTGAGGGGTTCAGCTGAATCTTTTTTTTTTTTTTTAAATGGCAATTTTTTTTTTATTAATTTTCAAAAATGTTACAAAGATTAAAAGGACGAGAGATGATGGTACCAAAACCTAAGCTAAAGTAAGACTATCTTTTGCCCATCTAAGATCCAAAGCCTAGGTTTTAGTTGAACTTAAGCCGTACTAGTGGAATATATCCTTTTCATATGGTAACTTCGTTAAAATTGACACTAGTCTATGTGATAAATTCAACCCTCTATTGCTTTTTTTTTTTTTGGACTAATAAAAAAATAGTGTTGGTGTGTGACGACCCTAATCTTCATGAACGCCCAATCAATATGATTAAATTTATCTCCACCTCCAAAAATAATTAGTTAAGTATGAAGGACCTTAGTCTTAAAATTTTATACACCAATAATTTCTCAAATTTTATCTAAGCAAAAATAATCCTTCAACTACTTTAATTCGTCGGCTACTAAATCTGCCTGACACAGAAAGAATATAATAAATCGAGAAATATACAAAAAAAAGAAGCTAGCGTAATATGCTTGAAATTATGACAAAGATCAACGATAATTTTGCATTAATTGTACTCAACAAAATACACAGATCAATCATTCAGGGCCTTATTCTCAATTCTCCTTAGGGCATGAATAGAAACTAGCCTTGCTCATGGGCTCTTTCGGTTTATAATGGGTTGATTTTTAGCCAAACCCACTCATATTTTATGTACCAAGTAGCTAGTAATTCCATGACACTTAACACGAATATATTAATTTCAATAAATAAAAAAATTGAGATGCCGCGATTTTTAAATTTGCAGAAGAAGAGGGAAAGGAACCAAAAAAAAAGAGTGGCAAAAATAAGCATATGAGTATTGTAGTAGCTCAAAGAAATAGAATAAAACGATTCATAAAACTTTTAATTCATTACGCGAGAATAATTACAATGTACAGATGCCTTATTAGAAAGCAAAAGCTCTATAACATAAGCATAGATAAAAACATGTCCACTGAGTCGGCCACCCTTCAGGTAAAAAACTTGGCTGTTGCTGCCATTTTTCCAGTAATATTGCATGCTTATTGCCAATATTGTGGAAAGGAGTAATCGAAGCCATCATCATAGTACATATAATGATCATATGGAGTGAGAAATCCACCTTCAACCAAAGGTACTGAAGAAAGATCATCGTTTTGGTTGAAGTAAACTGTGTCAGCTAAAAATGGTTGAGTCCAGAAATCATCACTCGATTCCGCAATGGGTTCCAAAGGAGACTGGCTGCAGATATCTTCCATGACCGAGTTTGTGCCGCACGGTAAAGGTGCACAATCGTAGCTCAAGTTGGAGATTTTGCTCGAAGACGAGCTTTCCAGGATCGGCGGCTGGGAAAGAACCGGATCCTCGGCGACTTCTTTGGGTGCAAGTTCTCTCCTCTTCTTGGATGCAGATTGGACACCGTCGGTCGATTGCCTGTCGATCTTTCCAGGATTGGTGGTTGATTGGTTTTGGTGGAGTCGTTTCTTGAGGTGGGTGTGCCAGTGGTTCTTTATCTCGTTGTCTGTTCTTCCGGGTAATTTTGCAGCAATGGCCGACCATCTGTGAAAGGAAAACAATGCAAAAGAATTCATTAGTACTTGAAGAATCATCATGGAACAAATACTTCATTCATCAGGTCACGAGATGATCAACAATTTCATCGATCAAACTCGCGACCAGCGATTCGCAATTTTATGGAACCGAATGTTAGCATAAGGTGAAATTTCGAAATCTTTCGTACTTGTTTCCGAGTTCTTCATGTGATTTGATGATGATATCTTCTTCTTCTTCGGTGTAGCTCCCCCGTTTGACGTTCGGGCGCAAGTAGTTCATCCATCGCAGTCTGCAACTCTTTCCACATCTAGCTAAACCTGAAAAACATCATAACTTCTTCAATTTTCAAAATCCATTGAGAGAGAGAGCAGGGTTAGGCCCCGTTCGGTAAATATGTCAACTGGATTTTTTTTTTGTCTTTATTCAAATGTTTTCGTTAATCTTTTGGAGATTATTGCATCGTCATGATAAAAGGAATCTAAAAAGTAAAAAATTATGATCGAAATTTAATTTTTTTGAATAAAGATAAAAATAAGCCAATAAGCCATTTTTTTCTTTTTTATTCAAAAAAAATTGGATTTCGATCATAAATTTTTACTTTTTAGATTACTTTCGTCATGACAATGCAATAATCCCGAAAAAATTGACGAAAAATTAACAAATATGAAAAAAATTTGAATAAGAATAAAAAAATAAGTCAATTGACTTATTTAGCCGAACGGGACCTTAATTCTGACCTGCGAACTTAGGGAGTTCTCGCCAGTTCCAATGGCCATATCTCAGTATATAATCTCTCAGCTTTTTATCTTCTTCAGGACTCCATGCCCCTTTCTTCCTTCCATTGTTCTCATAGCTTGGCCTTCTCCCCATTCTCTCTCTCTCTCTCTTATTTCCAAAAGTCCTCGGAAAATCAAGTTTTAACTGAGGGAAACTTCTTCAAAGCTAGACTCTTATATAGACTTCTTGATTGGGACCTCAACGTGTTTCATAACAAAAAAAAAAACGAGAGAAATTATTTAGTGCCCTTAGAATACGACGTAGCGGTGCTCCAAGCCTCTTCCCACTACACATTACACTGGGGTCCAGACATTTAGTCTTGGGTTCCGGATATTTGTGGGTGAGGAGAACTTGGGGGCACCACGTGGTGGTGCCCAATGAGCAATGAATAATTTTTCACAAAACAGATACCAAGTAAATATTCAGTAAATATTACGTAACGTGTTTATGTTAGGGGTGAACAAAAAATCTGTCAAACTGCGAATCCAGTCCAAACCAATTCGAATCGAAAGGTTTGGTTCGGTTTTTAAGTAGTATAGTTTGGCCTTGGTTTGAAAAAATTAGAAACCGTGTTATATGATTTGACTTGTGGATTCACGTTCGCAGCTATGGTTTCAAACTGATCCGAACCATATAATACATATATATACATATTATATATATAATTTAATTATAATTCACCAAATAAATATGAGAGCCTTAGTCAACTATATATTTTCCTAATTTATTGATCCTATTAAATCCATCGCAATATTTAGTTTTCCTTTCATGTCAATATAATTTATACTAATTTTCTATATATCCACTGCAATATTTAGTTTTGTTCTAATTAGTAGGTTTATGTTAGTGTGTTTCGGTAATTTGAAGGAAATCGATTTTAATATAATTTAGTTCAAAGCAAATCATGATTTAAAATCGAAACTGAACTGTACTTTTCTGGGGTTTGGATTGGTTTGTTTCTATGTTTTTTGTAGGTTGGTTTAGTTCTTCAAATTTATCGGCACATAACATTACTCTTTTATTTGCCGAAAACAATACTTCAGGTAGCCTGATTTCCCACTTGTTGCAGAGCTTAATTATAAATCAAAGGAGGACCACACACATGTCATAATGAAGACGATTATCTATTCATAAACTAGATCAAGGAATAAAATGAATAGAATTAAAATAGCTAGATATCAATTTAATTACTTAGTGTTGCAATCAATTAGCAGACCCGGGATATCAATTAAAGAGTGTACATGCCCCTAAACCACTAAATAATTTTTCTTCGGAAGTACCTGGACCTACGAGGAAAGGAACAGGTGCATGCATATGGCTGAGTCAGTAATCATTGATGAAGCCTACGTCATGTTTTTACTAAAGTAACTAGACGAACTTCAAGACCATCGCGATCATTACACAATTTAAGCCCCTAGCCATCTGATGGCACTTCATCAAACTTGCTCCCTCTCGTATAACTGAAGACCCAACTTAGCTAGTTAGATTATGAGCACAACCATTATCCTTTCTCCAACCAATTACACTTACGGTCTTACCAATATTGATTTGGTGTTGCATATAATCCTGATGAAATCCAATTAGAGACATTTATTATTTTCTGGGCTTCTTTTGTAAATTTTGGTTGGATTCCTGTCAATTTTTTAGAAACAATTATTTATCTTGATGAGTAGAATCTAAAAAATAAAAATTGATATAAAATATAGAAAATATATTTTAAAATAGACGGAAAGTTTTGGAAAACACAATTTTGTTATCTAAACTTTTTTCAACTTCAGTCTATTAATTTTTTTCATAATTTTTATGTTGCTTTCATCAAGAAGAATTTCAAATCAGAATTAATTTTGACAAAAATTATAAAGTTCGCTAAATATAAATAATACCAACTGTCTTTAGAAATAATTAATTTATTCCAAGCTCACCCTTCATCACAAATTTGGTGATTAAAATTTATCCCAAAAAAAAAAAAGAAGAATCTCTAGCTAGAACAAAATGATAGGGTCATTTGAGTAAAATTTGTAGAACTTCAAATTGGTAGTCTAATTTACATAGGTGCATGTGTGGTTCGTTTACTTTCTAGGAAATCTGAACTTGAAATTGGTAGTCTAAAATTTACTTGGGTGTGTACTTGCATGGCTTATTGTTGGAAAAATGAAATTTTAACCAAAGAGAATTTGGTGAGATCCACACTGCGCGAGGTGGGTCCAAGTGGATTTTAAATACTCCTTACTAAGGAGTTTAAATTGGTGAAAGAATGAACAAATTCTATTGAGATCTATGAATGAGAAATTGTCGCTCAAAATGAGTTTTGGACCACCAATAGTGCATGGTTGGTTAGTCATAGCTGAGTTGATTATCCAGAGCTATTACCCATGATTGTGTATTCAATTTCAAGAATAATAACTGTATCAGTTTTATTCCAGAATTGAATTGCGGAATCAATTCCCCTATTGGTTTCAAAACACCAAAACACACTGAAAATCTGAAGCTCTTCGTCTTCTGCAATATCGTTCTTCCTTTGAGAGAGAGAGAGAGAGAGAGAGAGAGAGAGAGAGAGAGAGAGAGAGAGAGAGAGAGAGTACAAATACAAGTTCGTTCGACAGGCAGTCTAAGGCGGTGCTCCGGCGGCTGAGTGGTAATTGAGTCAACCTTGGGAGAGAAACACTGACACAACCTCCAGCATCGGTAAGAAGACAAATTTGTCTTAAGGGCACTGTTGAACAAAATGGGTCTAAATTGGGTATTAATGCTAATACTCTTTTATAGTTTATGTCTACATTTGTAATATTGCGATTCATGTTCACGTTATAATTTCTAGAAATTAGTAAAATCGTTTATTGTTTTTCCTCACTATTTTCCTACAATTTTAAGAAAAAAATTTCATTGAAAAAATAGTGTTTTTACCAATACAGTTTTACATTAAGTTTCTAGAAGCAGTTTGGGAAATTATATTTTTCCAGTTTCATTACTGTTACGGCTTACGATCTGTGGCATAAATTTTTGATACATCAACTTTTCTTTTCGGACTGTTTTTCAGTAGAGTTTGGAAAGCAAAAGTGTTAGTACTTTTCTTTGAACGAAAACAATTTGTGGGTCACTGATTGATATTTTTCCTTGTCAAGTTTGTATTTTTCCAAAGTTTGTTGGGTGGGTCTTTTCTACTTCTAACATTTTGGAAACCGAAAGAATAATTCTCAGTGTTTGATTCCAAATTAGCTTTGTACATTAATTGTTGGCTCTGCTCATATCTTGTAGATCTATTATCTTGCATAGTGATAAATTATGCTATGTTTGAATTGGGTTTTGTAAATTTTTTTGAAAAATGGTAGGGGTAATAAGTAGTGAGAGAAATGTTGGAAGTAGGGAGAATTTATAGGAAATTTTTAAAAAAATTATTTTTGAGTTGTAAAGAGAACACAACACTTAAGATATTTCCTAGTGGGATTTGGAAAAACTGTTTACACGCTCCTATTTGATTAGTTCGTGCATGCCGTTTGGTTTCTAACTGGTTTACATTCTCAGGGTAGTACTTTTGAAGGGAAAAAAATTTGGGAAAATGACGGCCCAGAATGTGTTTTGATAATTAATACCTTTTAAAGACATGCTAAGAACATTTGTTAATGAACAAAATATCCTTAGCGGGTATTAATTATCAAAACACGTTCTTGGCCATCATTTTTCCAAAAAAATTAGTGCTCACGTGTTTTTGACTTTTCATTGCTAGTGTAATTCTAGAAAGAGTGGTGCTAAGTTCCCAACGGGAGGAATTCCGATCGGAATCCCGACGTCCCGCCAGGCACATTCCGGCCACCGGACAGCCGATCTGGGCCGTCCAAAAATTCTAAAAAAATAAACCGAGTGGGCTTATATGGGAATAAATGGCATCCAACGTGTGTAGGTGGCCGATCCAAGCACTCCATTTTTAGCTGATCTAAACACAAAAATGGATTGTTTGGATCGGCCATCTACACACGTCGGATGACGTTTATTCCCGTGTAGGCCCACTCGGGTTTTTTTTTAGAATTTTTGGATGGCTCGGGTCAGCCGTCCAAAGTGTGCCAGACGGGGCGTCGGGATTCCGATCGGGATCTTGGGTCGGTAAGCTTAGACTTTCCGTCCTAGAAAAGTTAGCAGTCTATATTTGGACTTATACAGTTATACTACTTGTTTCCTCCTGACATCTTTGGGAAATTATTTGGACTTGTACTCATTTGTCCTCTACTGATCAGTAATTGATTTTTGATATTTTGAATCTTATTGGCTTGAATAGTTAATCAGATTTTCTAACAGTTTGATTCTCGGTATAGTGGGTTACAAAGCTTTGATTTGATCATGATTGGGTGCTTCGATCAATTTTTTTGTAACGGCAGGACTTGATTAGTTTAAAGGAAAAAATTTGTTACAGGTTTTTCTTTAAAATACCAGCAGATTCATTGTTTTAAACTTGGTAGGTGGCTTATACTTTGTTTGATTTTTCAAATCTGTACAACTTCTGGAACAATTAAGGGTTTTTCTAGAAGTAAAGGCAAATACTATTACTATTTATTTAGTGCATTGAACACACGTGAATATAAAACTTTTGACTTTTCAAAGTTTTGCATATCGCTGTATCAAGAAAGAACTCTCCTATTCGCAAGAAAGATTTTGTAAGAAATCACGAAAGGAAAAAAGTGTTTGGGTTCATTTTGGATTCCATAAAAATCTAGAAAAATATCCATAATTTTTTGAATATTATTTTTTGGGGCCCTATAAAAAATCAGCTCCAACGGACATCGGTAAGTATTACTTTTGGATTCGTAGGGGCGAACTGAGCAGTTTCGCCCTAAAAATCCAAAAGTAATACTTACCGATATCCATTAGAGTTGATTTTTTATAAGAGCCCATAAAATAATATTGAAAATTTTATGGATGTTTTTCCTAAGTGATTCCCTACAAATCTTCCTTGCTATTAGAATTTCCGATCAAGAAAAGGTTTTCCGTATTGTTTATACATCAATGCACATTCATTGTTTTGACCAATAGATTTAATTGATATTTTTGTTATATGTTTCTGGACTAACTTGTATCTCACAATACGGGGCTATAAATCGAGATTCTAAAGCTATAGATATCTATTGATTTTGCGGAACTATCCTGATTTCTATATAAATTAGTCTGTCACAGCAATTTTTGATTTCTATTTGATTAATAAGATCTTTATCACTTATTTGTGTTTTTGATCTTAATTTTAGAAAAGATGTCGACTGAAAATGGAAGTGAGAACGGGAACCCCAATAGCAACAGTGGGCAACCTCCTGTGACTTTGGCTCAGAATCCTCCAATCCTAACGGTGGTGTGTGCGGTTCCTGTGAACCACGGGGAGAAACCCGAGAAATTCACTATTGTAGATTTCAAGAGGTGGCAGTAGAAGATGCTGTTTTACCTCACGACTCTGAGCCTTGCGAGCTTTTGAGTGAGGATGTTCTTGTCGCTGTTGAAGATGAGTAAGACATGGAAGTGCTGAAAGCACAAATCACTTGGAAAGAGAATGACTATCTGTGCAAGAATTATATTCTGAACTGCTTGCATGATTCACTCTACAATGT
Organism: Rhododendron simsii; assembly: GCA_014282245.1. Classification (NCBI taxonomy): domain Eukaryota; kingdom Viridiplantae; phylum Streptophyta; class Magnoliopsida; order Ericales; family Ericaceae; genus Rhododendron; species Rhododendron simsii. The sequence continues at coordinate 9,607,605 of CM024956.1, read as the reverse complement.
GTGTTGTATGAAGAAGTCAGCTAGGGAACTGTGGGAGTCCCTAGACAGAAAGTACAAAACCGAATCAAAGAAATTTGTCGTCGGCCAGTTTTTGGACTACAAGATGGTGGACTCGAAACTGTGATCAGTTAAGTTCAAGAACTCCAAGTGATCTTGCATGAAATCGCTACCGAAGGGATGTTACTATGTGAGCCTTTCCAAGTGGCATGCATGATAGAAAAGCTGCCTCCTGGTTGGAAAGACTTCAAGTTGTACTTGAAGCACAAGCGAAAGGCTATGACGATGGATGATCTCATTGTTAAGCTCCGCATTAAGGAGTACAATAAGATGGTTGAAAGGAGGGTAGAGAGCACCTACGCCGCCAAGGCTAATGTTGTGGAACATGGCCAGTTTTTTAGAACAAAGAAGCATCAGTCTGAAAAGCAGTCTGACAAGCAGAAAGGCAAAGAGGTCAAGTTGGGACCTAAAGGAGGCGTTGCCAAGAAAAAGTTCCAGTTTCAAGGCAAATGCTTCGATTGTGACAAGGCTGGGCACCGTGCTTCAGAGTGCACAAAGCCTCCGAACCCAAGGGCGCACGCGCATTTGGCAGAACTGGAGGATGGCTCTAGTGTCAACCTGTCAGAGGTGGTCTCTGAGGTGAACTTGGTGAGGTCAAACCCTCAAGAGTGGTGGGTTGATATTGGAGCTACCTACCACATTTGAAGTGACAAGAAGCTGTTCACCTCTTTCGAGCCAATTACAAATGGCGAGAAGTTGTTCATGGGGAACTTTGCAACCTCTGAGGTGGAGGGTCAATGCAAGGTCATCTTGAAGATGACATCTGGGAAGGTGCTGACTCTCAACACTGTCTTGTTCGTGCCGGACATTCGTAAGAACCTGGTGTCCGATTCTTTGCTGAGCAAGCATGGCTTCCGCATGGTGTTTGAAGCGGATAGGGTGACTCTCACCAAGGTTGGGGTATATGTGGGAAAGGGCTATATGACCGGTGGTCTTTTTAAGCTCAATTTAATGACTATAATTCCACGTATTAATAAAATAAAACCCCAGTTGCTTTCATGCTTGAGTCTTCCAATTTGTGGCATGGTAGACTAGGTCATGTTAATTATGATACTTTGCGAAGGTTAATTAACTTAGACCACATGCCAGCTTTCCAAATTAATAAAAAAACATAAGTGTGAGACTTGTGTTGAAGCCAAATTGACCAGGTCTTCTTTTTAAATGGTTGAAAGAAGCATTGAGCCATTGGGTTTAGTTCACACTAATGTGTGTGATCTAAAGTATGTCCAAATGTGAACGGGTAAAAAGTATTTTATTACTTTCATCGATGATAGCACCAGATATGACTATGTATACTTGCTTAATAGCAAGGATGAAGCGTTGGACAAATTCATTTTTAAAGAATGAAGTTGAGAATCAACTTAGCAAAAAGATTAAGGTGGTGAGAAGTGACCGAGATGATGAGTATGAATCACTATTTAGAGAATTCTGTGCACAACACGAAATTATTTACCAAACCACTGCACCTTATTCCCCTCAGCAAAACGGAATTGCTGAACGAAAAAATCGTACCTTGAAAGAGATGATGAATGCTATGTTGATAAGTTCTGGGTTGCCACAGAACTTGTGGGGGGATGCTATCCTCTCCGCAAATTACATACTTAATAAGATATCGCGTAAGAAAGTCAATAAGACTCCTTACGAGATGTTGAACTTGAAGTTTGACATGAAAGATATGAGTCTTGCAGATGTAATACTAGGTGTTAAAATCACTAGAACATCTGATGGACTTGCACTATCTCAGTTTCATTATGTCGATAAGATTCTTAAGAAGTTCAACAAGTCTGATACAAGTATAGCAAGAACTCCTACAGATGCGAATCTTCACTTATCGAAGAATGTGGGGGTAGAGATATTCCAATTGGAGTATTCTCGGATAATTGGAAGTCTAATGTACTTGATGAGCTGTACAAGGCCCGACATAGCCTATTCAGTTAGCAGACTGACTAGATACACGAATAATCCAGGGCATGACCACTGGAAGGCAATAGTGAGAGTGATACGCCATTTAAGGCATACTCATGATTTAGGAGTGCACTACACCAGATATCCAATAGTATTAGAAGGGTACTATGATGCAAATTGGATATCAGATATGAAAGACTCGAAATCCATAAGTAGATATGTCTTTACATTTGGTGGTGAAGTTGTCTCTTGGAAATCTTCAAAATAGACGTGTATAACACGTTCTACGATGGAATTTGAATTCATTATTTTAGATACAGCAACTGAAGAAGCGGAATGGCTATGCCATTTTTTAAAAGATATTTTAAGATGGTCGACACCTATGCCAGCAATTTGCATCTATTGCGATAGTCAATCAACAATAAGAAGGGCACAAAGTAATATATATAATGGTAAGTCTAGGAATATCTATCGTAGACACAATACCATTAGACAGTTACTCTCAACTGGGGCTGTTACTGTTGACTATGTGAAGTCAAAGGACAACATTGTGGATCCGCTAACCAAAGAGTTAAACAAAGAGCTAATTGAGAAAATTGGGCTAAAGCCTACTACGTTTGTGTTACCATGAAGAAAACCCAACCTAGCTGACTGGAGATCCCAAGATTTAGGTTCAATGGGACAACCTACTTGCGCGTAACGGAGAACGATCACTATGGAGACATGCTTTCTTGCTCATTTCTATGGTGCGAAACAGTGATACCTGCAAATGAAAACAGGTTAATTGTTGGTTTTTAATGGTTCTTATGCGCTGAAATGCCAAATGGGATATAGCAAGATACCTTTTATAAGAAGGTCACCTATGTAAGTATGAAGTGAGGCCGCTTCTTTGAGAATTTAAGAAGGTGAATTTCTCAAGAAAATACTTGCAGAACAAGGACGGGGTATCATGGCCAAAACGAACCCAACAGTGAGAACTGAACTTTGTTAGGAGGAGTTCCGTGTGATGCATGTTGTCTCGGTTTATACAAATGGAAGAACAATTCAAGATATCATGTTCACTGGTCAACCAGTAAATCCGATAAGTATTCACAAGAGAAGGTTCAAGGCCAAAAGCTACCTATCATATGCGAAATTTTTTCATTGTACTCTCTCTCGTGTAAGCTGTCTCTCTTGTCGGATTCAGCCAATTTCATTCATGTGGAGGATTGTTGGAAAAATAGAATTTTAACCAAAGAGAATTTGATGGGACCCACACCATGCGAGGTGAGCCCAAGTGGATTTTAGATACTCCTTGCTAAGGAGTTTAAACTAGTGAAAGAATAAATAAATTCTATTAAGAGATGAATGAGAAATTGTCTCTCAAATTGAGTTTCGGACCAACAATAGTGCACGGTTGGTTGGTCATAACTGGATTGATTACCTAGAGCTATTACCTATGATTGTATATTTAATTTTGAGAATGATAACTGTATCAGTTTTATTCCAGAATTGAATTACGAAATCAATTCCCCTATTGATTGAGAGGCTCCTCCACCTTCATTATAGCATTCATGGCAAATGCTGCTCCTTTAGCTATAAAAGGAGACCTCTTCCTTTGGTTTCAAAATACCAAAATACACTGAAAATCTAAAGCTCTTCGTCTTCTGCAATATCGTTCTTCCTTTGAGAGAGAACGAGTACAAACACAAGTTCGTTAAACGGACAGTCTATGGCAGTGCTTCGGCGGCTGAGTGGTAACCAAGTTAATCCTAGGAGACAAACACCAACACAACCTCTGGCACCGGTGAGGCGGCAAATTTGTCTTAAGGGCACCATTGAACAAAGCAGGTCTCGATTTGAAATTGCTAATACTATTTTACAGTTTATGTGTGCATTTCATTTTCTATAATTTTGCGATTCATGTTCATGTTGTAATTTCCAAGAATTAGTAAAATTGTTTATTATTTTTCTGCACTATTTTCTTACATTTCTCACTCTAGTGACTTTGAACTGCACAATTGATTTTATTACAAGTTTTTAAATATTCACTACAAGAAATTCTGGATCTCCCAACGGTTTTTTTAGCAACGGTTGCAAAAACCGTTGGTATAGATGGTCTATAGTAACGGTTTTTAAAACATTACTAGAAACAGGACTATAGCAACGGTTTTTATGGGACCGTTGCTAGATTACAACACTATAGCAACGGTTTTCATTAACCGTTACTAAACACTGGCCTATAGCAACGGTTTCCAATAACCGTTACTATAAACTGGACTCTAGCAATGGTTTTCATTAACCGTTGCTTTTGTTATGGCTATTTTTCCTAAATTTTTGTTGTGATATTTTTTCCGGTATTGTTTATTTAACGTATTTTTTTAGCATTTTGTGGTAATTTCTGAAACTAATCATTCATTTTGGGATTAATCATTCATCTTAATAAAAATAAAAAAAGTATAAAATTGTGGACCGAAATTGAAAAAAAAAATCATATAAGATGACACTAAAGATAACAAATGTTAGTTGTTTGATATTTTTTCACCCATAATGATTTTTTATGCTTTTAATTACATTTTTTTAAATTTTTTAGAATCATCTCATAGTAATGATTAACCAATCAAAAAAATTTATGTGAATCTAACAAAAATTTAGAAACGGCAAAATTAATATTGAAAAAAAAAAAGGAAAACAGAGGGGTTTTTTTTTTTTTTTGGAACCTAGTGCATGTCAATTTAATTGATGATAAGTAAATAATGGAACTATTTTGTAAAAAATAGACGCTTTGGATCAAAAAAAATGAAACTAGTAAGTATTTGCATTGTATAAACCAAAATTTTGAAAAGAGGATAAAAAAAATCCCGCTAGTATAGTATAAATATTAAAAGGTGTATTATTCCCCACAAGTCATGGGCTAGCTCAGTTGGTTCGTGCACGCGCACACATGGGGGGTCGCGGGTTCGACTCTCAGGAGGTGCAAGATTATTTCCCAGCCACATCAGCGCCACGCGGATGCCACGCGGGTGCCACGTGGGCTCCACGTCAGCACGAGTGTGACATGTTAGTGCCACGTGGTGGCTTACATCACACAGTGGTTTGTTTTTTTTAAAAAAAAGAAACCGTTGCGATAACCTTATAGCAACAGATATATTGCAACGCTTTGGCCAACGGTTCTACAACCGTTGGTATAGACTAAAGGGGTCTTTACCAACGGTTTTTAGATTTTTTGGCAACGCTTTCGACCGTTGCTATAGAACGATTTTCTTGTAGTGTTTGTTCCAATTGTGGAACACTAGAGTACTGCTTCTGATGAAACATGCCGCAGAAAATACGTAGTAATTAATTTCTTTGTTATAATTTATATTTTTGTAGTTATAATTTAGACATATTTATCCAAATTTTTTAGTCCATTGATCCTAGACCGTCACATGGCTTTGTTCTCTCTCTCTCTCTCCTTCCTTCCTTTTATCAACAAGTTAATTAAACAATACAATTGCTATAGTTTATACTTTATGGTAATGTTTTTAGGTTCATGAATTGCTATATATATATATATATATATATATATATATATAATGCAGACCTCATTTTAATAAAATGAGGTAGTCCTTACTAGAGCCCCTTCTAGTAAGGACTACCTCATTTTAATAAAATGCAGACCTCTCTTTTCCGATCGAATTTCGATGATCCGAGCCACTCAATGTGTTCAGAATGTGATTTTAAAAGTACACGCAAGAAATCAGCAAAAAAAAAGATCGGAAAGGGCTTCATCCGAGCAGTTTTTGTTTATTTTTATCGAACGGTTCGAATAAAAACTGCTCAAATCAAGCCCTTCCCGGTCTTTTTTTTTTTTGCCGATTTCTCGCGAGTACCCTGAAAATCAGGTTCTGAATACATTGAGTGGCTCAGATGATCGAAATCCGATCGGAAAAGGCGAGAAATGGGGAGGTCCGCATATAAGGTCCTTACCTGAAGATTTTATATATATATATATATTTATTTATTTTTATTTATATAGATACAAGTAATCATACTTATAATATTATTAGAGTTGTAAAAAATTACGCCTTTCTTGTATATCTTACATGGAGTCAACTACGTACTCCAAGCTTGAAAAAAAAAAAAACCAAGAAACAGGAAAATATTATTCTCAACTCTCTCTCTCTTTTTTTAACAGAGGAACAACCGTACAGCTAAGCCACTAAATGGCCCCCGACTGTGCAAGCCAAACCTCTGGAAGAGTTAGCGCGACCACGCCAGTCACAGCCCCTCACTTATTACAAGGTACTCACCCTGGAAGGGAATCGAACCTCACACCTTGAAAAATATTACTTCTAAATCCTGGGCATCTGTCCGAATTAGTGGGGCAACCCCGGCCGGGTGTGTAAAACTATTCTCAAACTTGCGTAAAAGAAATCGAGAATAACAAAAGAGTAGCATTAACTCCACAGAACGAGGCTAATTGGAGTTATATATAATTTTCCGATCTCTTGTTTACAAATTAAAACGTGTGCATATCATTATTTCTTTTTACGATTTCTGGTATACAATTAAAACATGTGCATATCATTATTTTTTTCCCCTTCTTTTGGATTTTTAAAGGGAGAAGAAAAAGAAAAAGAAAAGATAAACTTCTTTTTTAAGTTGCTTACACAACCTGATAGGAGTATATATACTATTCCACATCCTCTAAGGAATGCTACGTCACTAAAAAAGAAAGAGCGATAGTGACAATAAAGTTAGCGATAGTGACGATAAAGTTATATTGAGTTGTAACTAGGGATGTTAAATGGGCGGGTTTGGGTTAAATTGGGTAAGTTATTAGTGAGTTGGGTCTTTAATAGGTCATTGACCCATTTAGACCCAATTAGTTAGGGAAAATGACGGCCAATGACGTATTTTGATAATTAATACATGTCAAGGACATTTTCAGTATTAACAAATGAAGTAAATTAGAGACCGGTCCTGATTTTTAGGCTTGGTTTGATCCCAACCCAAAATATTATTCCCAAGCCTGCATAGGCTCGAATATGTTATCTCATGACTTTTTTGCCCTTTTTAGTCCGCATCGTCAACTCTATCTCACCATTCCTCCTCTCTCTCTGAAGATGATAAACCTCCTCTCTCTCTCTCTCTCTCTCTCTCTCTCTCTCTATCTTCCCATCCATCATCCTGTATTCTATTGAATTGATGCAATAGAATAAAGAGATTTTCCATTATTAAATCAACAGTACTATTGATATGATTTAGATCGAGAAAGTTGCAAACCTTTTGCATGTTTTGAGGACTCGTCCGGCCATCCAAATGTTGAGGAAGCAGTAGAGGACGAGGGTAAGGATCATGTATCCGTATTCTCCGGGAATCAACTCTCCTTCGGCCATCTTCTTTGATTCCGATCGACCGTTAGACCCGTTTCAACACAATTTCACAGATTGTACATAGTTCATCATCGCTTTGCCCATGGTTCTTGCCGGAGCATGAACACATGAAGATGACGTATGAGACGGAGGCCCACTGGTATTTCTCCGATCTAATTTCAGAACACAAAATTTTTGAGATTCGAATTTCAAAACACAAATTTTTTGAGATCCACGTCGGAGATGCCGGAGCGAGGGTAGAAATCTTCGTTGATTAGATATTTTGTTGAATGTCAGTCAATTTTTTTCTTGAATGCCAAACCATCCCCTAGTGGCAGACAATTTTTTGTAGATTTTTTTTTTGTAAATGTCAGATTTATGTATTTCAACCTCTCATATTTGATTTTGATTACTTTTTTTTTGTTCAATTTTTGTTTGTGTGTATTTTCTATGAGAACTATATATTTTTCTATGAGAATTATATATTGTTCAAAAGAATTCTCTATGAAAACTGTGTATTTTCTATGAGAATTGTGTATTATTTATAAGAACTATGTATTGTTCACAAGAACTGTGTATTTGTTAATGAGAACTGTGTATTGTCTATGAGAATTGTGTATTTTTCTATGAAAACCGTGTATTGACCATGAGAACTATCTATGAGAACTGTGTATTTTCTATCAGAACAGTGTGTTTTTCTTTGAAAATTGTTTACAAGAATTATGTATTTTCTATGAGAACTGTCTATAAGAATTGTGTATTTTCTATGAGAACTTTGTGTTTTCTATGAGAAGTGTGTATTTTATTGTGTGGTGAGGCTATATGAACTGTATATTTTCTATGAGAACTATGTATTTTTCTATGAGAATTGTGTATTTTCTGTGAGAACTGTCTATGAGAATTATGTATTTTTTATGAGAACTGTGTATTGTCCATGAGAACCATTTATTTTCTACGGCAACTGTGTATTTTTTATGAGAACTACGTATTTTTATGAGAACTGTGTATTGTCAATGAGAATTGTCTGTTAGAACCGTGCATTTTCTATGAGAACTATATATTTTTTATGAGAATTATGTATTTTAGTGTGTAGTAAGACTATGTGAACTGTATTTTTTTCAGTTCTCATAACCAGTTCACAAAGCTAGTTCTTTATGAGAACAGTCACTTCTCATAACCAATTCTCATAGAACTGATTATGAAAATTGGCAGTTTTCATAGAATTGACTATGAGAATTGACAGTTCTCATAACTCAGTTCACATAGCGAGTTCTCTATGAGAACTGAGCAGTTCTCATAGAACTGATTATAAAACTTGGCAGTTCTCATAGCCAGTTCACATAGCTAAGGGTATTTTTGTCCGAAATAATATGATTCAAGAATTGATTTTAAAAATATAGCTCTCATAACCTCAGTTTTCATAGTCATAGTTCAGGAGTATTTTTGTCCAAAATAATATGTTAACTCGAGCTATGTGAACTGGCGGAGATATTTTTGTCTGAAATATTATGTTAATTGGCTACGAGAATTGGCAGTTCTCCTAGCCAATTCACATAGCCAAGGGTATTTTTATCCAAAATTATTGATTCTAAAATTATAAATTTTATTAAAAATGGACATGTACAAAAAAAATTAAGAAAAATGGACAAAATAGTAAAAATGCATGAAAAGTTAAAAAAAAAAAGGACTGAAATAAAGAAGGAATAGCTTTGTCAAGACTAAATTAAATCTAAATCTACTTTTTGACGCCAGCCTAAAAATTCCCCTAACAAATGTTCTTAACTTGTCCTTGGCGGGTATTAATTATCAAAACACATCATGAGCCGTCATTTTCCCAATTAGTTATGAGTCTAATTACTCATACCCAACTCAACTCAACCCAACCCAATCCATTTATTTAAAATTAAACCCGACCCGCCCATTAATCCGGTCAATTACATATATTAAAATTTAAAATGATTAAAATACCCATATACACTAAAATAACCATAATACCCTTATACATTTAATGACCAAATTACCCTTGTATACTAAAATTATTATAATACTCCTAGAAAATCTCCCTTGAGACTCGACATAGATTTTCCCTTTGAAGTTAATGAGGTCATTGTAGTTCTTATCTCGGCCTTTAACGAACCGTATCCATTTGGCTAACCCATTTGGCTAAATTGGCTTATTTTTTTTGTCATTATTCAATTTTTTTTGTATTGTTAGTTTTTCTTCAATTTTTTAGGGATTATTGCATCATCATGACGAGAGAAATCTAAAGAGTAAAAAATTATGATCGAAATCTAATTTTTTTTAATAAAGGCGAAAAAATTAGCTTATTGGTTTATTTTTGTCTTTATTCAAAAAAATTATGTTTCTATCGTACTTTTTTTACTTTTTAGATTCATCTTGTTATGACGATTTAATAATCCCCAAAAAATTGACGAAAAATTAACAAATATGAAAAAAATTTGAATAAGGACAAAAAATAAGCCAGTTGGCTTATTTAGCTTAACGGGGCCTAACAGAATATTGTTCGAGTCCGATAATGGGAGAAGAACTGATTTATAAACCATATTAGCGTTAGTGTTGAGCGATAAAGGCTAGAATAAAGTCGTCTTGGTGGTCAACTTCGTATTTTATACAAAAACTCCACGATCGACAAACTTAAGAGATGCGAAACTGGGACAGATCCAGTATTCTTGGAAAATTTCCAGGTAGGGGTGTGATTATATCGGTTGATAGGGGATTTTTGTTGATGGGTTATATGCATGACTTATTGGGTCATTTAAATGGACCCAATAAGACCCAATTAATAAATGGGTTAGACCCATTCTGATCCAATTAATAAATGGGCTGGGTTGAGTTTATATTTTAGAAGGTGGGTTTGAATTTCTTAATGGGTTTGGTTCAATTCGCCACCCCTAGTTGTAACTAAAAGTATTTAGTTTTTTTTTATTAGCAAAGAAAATTTTATTAATCAACAAAATGAAGTTACATAGATTAAAAGAAAATGGAAAAAAATGGCATCGCAATCAACAACCTACATCTCAACTATGTTGACACTTAAGCTGAGTACAATCATATACTGCCTGCTACCAAAGGAAAGAGAAGGAATTGACGAGAAGCCAACCAAAACAACCAATCATAACAAAACATATTGACCATAATTTCCCCAAGACATATAGGGAGAACCTGAAAAACTAAAAGTATTTAGTGAATGCTTTTAACTTATTGTGTCAGACAACCGTTTTAGCTACAGATTTTTAGTGACAACTATTTTGGAGTCATCGACAACTTTATCGTCAGCATAGCTCTTTTTTTTTTTTTTATACTTTTTTTTATGTATTACCTTCACAGCATACGGCACATAGCCCCAGGAAACCCAGGACTAAAGATAGGACACATCTTCATACTATGAGGGCTAAAAAATATATTTAGCGCCAACAACTGACAAGGGCGGTTTCAGGATTTTAATTCAGCAGTAATAAAAAACATGAAGAACAATTTCGTATACAAAACTCTATATAAAAAATATGTTTATAGTTTTTTTTTTCTTTTGATCGGCAAAAGTACATTTATTAATTGAATGGGGGAAGGGGGATTCCAACCAATGGTTGGAAAATACATTTTTATGAGACAAAGCTCAAACACACCATAGGGACAAAGCCCTCAACTTTTAAAGGGAAAATGACAGCCAATGACGTGTTTTGATAATTAATACCCGCCAATGACATTTTGTTCATTAACAAATGTTCTTAGCATATCCTTAAAAGGTATTAATTATCAAAACAAGTCCTGGACCGTCATTTTCCCACACCTAAAGGCCTACAAAATCCAGATAATACAAATACAGCTCAAAACATCTGAAGGCCTACAAGCCCAAATCTTACGATCAAGCACAAACAAAAGCACGTTCATAGTTAATTGAAAATTTGTTAGGCTTACCTTATTTTATTTTATTGAGCTTTATTATCTACGCAATCACAAACTAAAGTGAAATTTTAATTACTTTTTGGCAATAAAAAAATGATTCAGTGTCACCAACAATAAAGAAAAACCAAATTATATGTATAAAAATAAAAATTTTAGTGCATTTTTTAAACTCAACGGGTTCACTTGAACCCCCTAAGATGATGATGGAGCTGCCCCTGACAAGTGATATGGAGACTTGACCCCAAATATTGAATGAGGAACTCAAAGTATGAGGGTGTTTGGATGACTCTTTTTCATATTTTCATTTTTGTCTTTTTGCATTCTAGGTGTTTGGGGGTTGTACAAATAATGAGTTTTGGCATAACACATTTTTTATTTTTCGGTTTAGAGAGCAGAAGCCAAAAAGAGGCTTGGAGGAGCTTTTTCCATTCTCATTTTCTACTTCTCATATGTGTTGGAACCAAAAGACCAAATTGCCCTTGACTTATTTTGAAAATAACCATACCCTCAATAACAGTTAACCTCCCTACACGTCCCTACATTGCACACTTGCCTTAGAAGTTCGAAGATCACTAGAAAGAGTGTAATTGGTAATCTTCTGAAATTAATTGGTAGTAACATAATATAATTTTAAAAAATTGATTAACACATTAGTTATGCACATTATATACCATAATAAAGGGGCAACATGGTAAAAAAATCAATTCATAATTCATTTTCATCACGTATCTCCCAAACACTACTCCTGTTGCAAAATATATTTTACACATATTATCTAAACACTTTACCAGATTCAAAATACATTTTGACTATAATTCAAAAAGCCAAAAAAAACAAAAAGTTAAAAATGAAAAGTCAAAAAGTAAACTCCCAACTTATCCATTTGAACTAACCAAAACTATTGTGAGCACTCCCAAACTCTGACAAAGGAGCAGTGCCGGCCCCTGATCTCAAGTTTGGTTGCCCACTTAATATTAAGTCATAAAAAAATAAAAAGACATACAAAAGCCAAAATAAAGTAACGTTAATGGTGCTTTTAACTTGAATTACATCAAAAAATAAAAAGCAAAATGCAACCCCGGTTAGAGTGATTTATGATTAGCAAAATCCGATTAAAAAAAAAAACTTCTCATAGCATTTTTTGAAACAAATTCTTCAATTAAATCATCTTATTTTAACTTATCAAAGTACTTATTTTCAATTAATTGAGCTCCTAGCCAATCCGCTTAATCTCCCATGTGACATGATAGTCTAAAGGTCTTTATCAATTTCAATTTCGAAAAGCTCCTCTGCGTCGAAGCAACTATGGCCGGTAAAGTTAACAAAATTTGATAAACAACCCATACCATTTGAAAACCACCGTCTTTCCAATAAAATCAAGGTTGTCATTTGATTTAATTTTGTTACTGCATGCTCTCGGCTATATTAGTTTCAAATATCAAAGTTTTTGAAATAACTCATCCCCATAAATATGACAAATTGTTGTTTGTATTCCAATAAACTTTCTAAATTTTTTTGGATGAAACTATACATACTACTCCCTCCGTCCCTTATTTATAATCCGGTATTTCATTTTGGGCTATCCTTTAATAAGTGTCTATTTTGTAAAGTTAGTGGGTAAAAGTTGGTGAATTGTCTATTTTGTCCCTAAAAGTAGATTCCCTTTTAAAAAGTAAGTGAGTAAAAGTGTAATGATGATGGGTAAGTAGGGAAAATAGAGAAAAAAGTTGATGTGAAAGGTATAATGATGATGTCTTTTTAATAAGTTGGAGTTACGAAGCAGGACACTTAAAAAGGGACGGAGGGAGTATTAATTTTTTTCTTTGATGGGTTTATAACTTTTTATTTATGAATTTTTATTGTCTTTTGATTAATTGCCCCATGCTAGGGGTTGTACAAGATCGCCTTCCGTTAATTTCGCACGAAAAGTGAAATGCACATAGAGTAAAGAGTATTTTCCCTCTATAGTACACAATATAAAAGTCCTATCTATAATCAGAAAACAGAAAACAAAAATGCTAGGTGCACAATTATCCGAACACAACCTCTCACGTACACGTGAGTCCCACATATTAAATGTGTGTGAAACTCACGTGTATGCATGAGGGTGTGTTTGATGTTGTGTTCGAATAATTATGCATCTAGCATCTTTGATCAGAACAAATCACGAAAATAGAATTGGAATTTGCTTTGTTTGGTTAGGAGTTTAGTTTAGTTTAGTTTTGATAGTGAGTAGAGAAAGAAATAGGGTAATGATTGAAAAAATAGATAGTGATTGGAGAGAGATAGAGAGAGATGAGAAAATAATAATTGGAGAAATAAGATAATAATTAGAAAAAGAAGTAGGGTAATATTAAAAAACAAAACAAAACAAAGAACCGAACAAAGCCGATCCAAACTCTTCAATTATACCTTTATAGCTTAGTTCAGGTTTGCTAAACATAATTATTTCTAAACTTCAAACCTAATTGCCAAATTCAAAAAGGAAAATGATTTTCACACTCTTTTTTTGTTATAGTACTCCATTTTTTGTCTTGTAATGAAGTTTTTATCAGTTCATGAATATTTTTCTCACTGAAAGTCAAAAAAAAGAATGCCAAAATAAAAAAATTTAAAAAGTGTCGAAATCATTTCCCAATCAAAAACTCCGGCGCAAAATCGACTATATGTGATACATGTCATATGGTTGATGTCACACTTTGTCTGGGGAAAAAGAAAGTCAAGCCCGACAAAAATGAGCAAAAAGGACCCCACAAAAGGAGGTACTCCGCATTATTATTAGATATAATAAAGTCAAGCACGTGTGGATCCTTCTACAATTTCCTTGACTACAGAAGAGTGAAAGACACAGAGCGTTCATACTTTTCATTTTGGTTCGTTTCCCATCTTTTTTATTTTATTTCTCTTTATTTCTACGCTATTACGTAAAGGTGGCAATCTCAATCTATATTTCTTAACCCACTTAAATTCGTCCACTTATAACCCAACCAAACCCACCCATATTGTATAATGGGTTGATATGGGTTGGACCCATATAAACCCCTATTTATATGGGTTAAAAATGACTTCAATATGAATTAGACCTAGAATACTCATTCCTGCACTAAAGTTAATCACCTCTTGGATCAAACGGTCCTCTTTATTCACTTCAATCAGATTCCCTTACAAATTCTCTCTCTCTCTCTCTCTCTCTCTCTCTCTCTCTCAAAGACTTTAAAAGGAACTAAACTAAAACAAATATGGATTTGGCAAGTTAAATGGCCTAGTTTTTTTTTGTCTTTAATCAAGATTTTTTTGTATTTGATAATTTTGCGCTAAACTTTTGTTACTTAGTGATTTGTCTTTATTCAAAAAATTATGAGTTTAGATAATAATTTTTTATTTTTTGACTCATCTCATTAATAAAAAATTTAACTAACAGAGGGGGACATTAAGACCATGACATTCTCTGTACGTGCATCAGTCGATGTTTTGTTGGAAGTTTTTTCTGAGGGTAGGAACTTCCCAACTTGACTGCATCTATTGGGTACTGTTGTTGACGAAATGTCCAGGGGTACCCTAAAGTGGTCAACCCCTGAAATTCCGCCGGTTGTTCAATTATAAGGTATCATGTTCCAAAACTTAGTAGGCGTTATCAAGTCCTTTAAAGTTTTGTCGGGACCGAAGCCAATTGTTGAGATTTATCTTGAATATTACAAAAAGTATTAGGATAAAAGTAAAAAAAAAAACCTTTTCGATTCTCTCATCGAGACAAACTAATAGGAATAAAAAGTTTGTCACAAAACAAACAAATACAAAAAAATATGAATAAAGACAAAAAAAAATCACTTGACTTTTTAATTCAAATCTAAGCGGTGGCTTCGGCGAACGCAATGAAAATCAAAACTATACAATCGGTGTAATCATCTCCTTCCAGACAATTCTCTGATGCGGCCTCTGGCTTGTCGTCGAAGTTACGTTACTGTTTGGAAATGGAAAAAAAAAGAAAAGAAAAGAAAAAACCTGAAATTTCTAAGTCTTGATGGAACCCATCTTTGATCACTAGACCCAAAATGCTGTGTAGCTCCATCTTTTTCCGCCATTCCTGGCAAAACTCAGGGTATTCCGACGCTATGTTAGCATTGACTTTTAATTACTTCTTCCACCCTTGCCTTCCTGAAATGTCACTCATTTTAAAGTCCTCTAATTGCTCCATTTTTATTTAAAAAAAAAAATTGAGTTGTAATCATAAAATTTTTCTTTTCTAAATCCCCTTGATGAGACAAATCAGAAGGGGAGGAAGGGGGAAAAAAAAAAGGAAGAAGGAAAATAGGTCAGGTCAGGCGGATTTGGGTTTGGTTTGACCCATATTTGACTCTCCTATATTTTACCGGGCGGGTTTGGGTTTTGTTTGACCCATATTTGACCCGCCTATATTTTACCCACGACCCGTTTCAACCCGCCAAGACCCGCCCGTTTGTCACCTCTACTATTACGTATTGTTGTTGTTGTTGTTATTGCTATTTATTATTTTTTTTCGGGGATTATAATAACCTTCTAGATCAAGCCCATAACCTAGTAGTTACATTCATTTATGTTCGTTTGACTCTTTTGATTTTCAGAGTAAGAGGGGAGAAACAGGGGTCATTATGTGGAAAATGCGAAAGTGAAGAAATGTTACAGGCTTTTTTTTTTTTTTTCCTCGGCAAAAGAACATTTTATATAAATCTGAAATGGGTACATCGAGAAAGCATCTAAGCACAAGGCGCTAGAATGCAACAAAAAGAAAACACTTCCAACAGACAGTTGGATCCACATTTTTTTGTTTGGAAAAAAAAAATGTATTTTCAGTTTTTTGTTTTTGTTTCAGATATTTTTTAAAATAGGCACTATAAACATGCTTGTGTTACTATTTTTGTTTATAAAATACATAATCAATTCCACTAGCTAGTTTACGGAAATTCTAGAAACACAAGAACTGCTTTTTCATTTGTTTTGAAAACACTTTTGACAGCCGAAAACATGGTCACCAAAAATGTTTTATGTTTTTATTTTTTAATAAATAAACAAAAAACTGACAACTTTACCAAACAAAGACAGTGATCCAAAAAATAGCTATGCATAAATAAGCTCTTATATTGTATTTGACAGCTTCTTCTTTTTCATTTTTCTAAATTCTATATACACATCTAGCTATATATCCAAGATGGTTAACTTGGTTATAAATGAACCTTAATAACAAGCTAAGGCACCTTATATAAACTAATTAGGAGTAATAAATAAACACTCCCTCCACATGAAGTCCCATCTTGCATACATTGTGTAGTGACAGATGTACGGAGCAATTAGAGTAGAAACTTGATCTCAAAATTAGAGCTCTGAAAAATGTTTGATGATTTTTTTACGAAAGCGTAACTAAGATATTAGAAAATAAGCCTCAAACATGATTATCGAGCTTCAAATTAGACATATCTATAGATATGAAAACCAAAGTAGTAGGAATTTGAAAAGCAGTAGAAGTGGTCGGCATGTGGCTTTTGAACGTTGAAGATGATCGACTACAAAAAGGATCGAATTGAAGAACTAGAAAGTAGTTCAAAGATTCCTAGAAAGTTCCAAAAGGCATTCAAAAGAATGCAGATGCTCCATCAGTCTTGTTGCTGAGAACTTTCTGGACTAACCCTCTAAGGAGTTATTGCTTAGTAGTTCAGGAGCACCACTATATGGTACTCCGGGATACTCCGAAATCGCACATTTATATGGGATACATACACACTCAGTCATCATCCGGCGCCCGATCGATCCATCAAGACCACTCAAATCTATCACCGGAATAGCAACACGGCTCGACGATATCAGCTTCTCTGGTTGTAGTGGCAAAACGTATGCTGCGGGCAGCACGCGCATGCAAGGCGTCGTATCAACAAAATACTCTCTCCATCCCAATTTGTTCCGCTTACTTTGACTTTCACGAAATTTAAGAAAACATTGTACTTATATTGACTTTTGATCAACTTTACCATTTTACCCTTTTGAGAAGATATTACTAAAATTTTGAAAAAAAAAAATTTGAGCCTACCAAATTCAAAAGTACTCTCCTGTCATGTGATGAAGAGAATGGAGCCAAATTCAATGTTTTGCCTGCCATTTGCTCCATTTTCCTTTAAACATGTTTAAAATTTGAATTTGGGAGGGAGAAAATTTCTCCTTAAATGAGGGGTAAAGTGGTGATCAGGACATCTAAAAAAGGAAAGTTTTGAAACAAGCGTATCATTTTGGAATATCCCAAAAAAGAATAAGGGCGGAATAAATTGGGACGGACCCTTCCTACGGTCTCCACGGCCAGAATCGTCGTCCGAGTGATTTCCTGGCAATTCGATCCATCACAAATTGAATGGTGCCATGAAGGCTGAATATCAGTCCTGGTAAATGAGCTTGATGTAATTGTTGTGAGTTTTGTTTAGAGGCCAGTACTGTGTCCACCTTTCTGACTCGAAATTTGTCTTATGAAATCGGTGTTTTGGTAAGCTGTGGCCTGGTGGCATTAGCATGCAGAAGAATACATGGCTTGCTTTGTTTTCTTTTGGTAACCGAATTCCTCTCCGTCTTGAACTGCTTAATTCCCAACCTTTCTAAGTGAATGGACTTTGGGTGAAAAACAATAGCAATACATACCTAACGATCCTCGGTAATATTTCCTCTTCTCGCCAAGAAGTCTTCGGCTCAACGGCATCAAGAGTGCATTTAGGTGTCGGGAGTTTAACTCTCTCTTCCAAAATGCTAATCTAACTATTATAATAATATTGACTTTCGCAAATCAAAAAATTCCTCTTCTATGAAGAAACAGTACATATATTGAGGGGTTTAGTTGAACTTAAACCCTGCTAGTTGAATATATCCTTTTCATATGGTAACTAATTCGTTAAAATTGACACTAGTCTATGTGATCAAAATTCAACTCTCTATTGCTTTTAAATTTTTTTTTGACGAATAAAAAGAAATGTGAGTGTGTGACGACCCTAATGTTCATGAACGCCCAAAATATATGATCAAATTTATCTCCACCTCCAAAAAAAATTAGTTAATTATGGTGGACCTATATAGTCTTAAAAATTAATACATCAATAATTTCTCCAAATATACCTAAACAAAAATAATCCTTCAACTACTTTAATTTGGCCGCCTCGCTAAATCTGCCTGACACGGGAAGAATACAATAGACCGGGAAGCAGACAATACAACAAGCTAGCGTAATATGCTTGAAATTATGACAAAGATCAACGATAACTTTGCATTAACTGTACTCAACGAGACACACAGCTCAATCATTCAAGGCCTTATTCTCGACTCTCCTTAGTGCATGAATAGAACCTAGCCTTGCTCATCGGCTCCCCCTTTTTTTTTTTTATCAATAACAAATTTATTAAGAAAAACTTGATAATGAGTACATAAGTTGGAGGAGAGAAGAGGGAAATCCAACCATATGTTGGATAAAAATTAAAAAAAAAAAACTCCTGATGGGCCAAAGACCACTAACACCAAATAGCTCTAAACAAAAATAGTCCTTCAACTACTTTAATTTGGCCACCGCTAAATCTGCCCGACATGGGAAGAATACGATAGACTAGGAAGCGGACAATACAACAAGCTAGCGTAATATGCTTGAAATTATGACAAAGATCAACGATAACTTTGCATTAACTGTACTCAACGAGACACATAGCTCAATCATTCAAGACCTTATTCTCGATTGTCCTTAGTGCATGAATAGAACCTAGCCTTGCTCATCGGCTAGCTCCTTTTTTTTTTTATCAATAACAAATTTATTAAGAAAAACTTGATAATGAGTACATAAGTTGGAGGAGAGAAGAGGAAAATCCAACCATAGGTTGGATGAAAAAAAAAAAAAACTCCTGAGGGGCCAAAGACCACTAACACCTAGGGCCAAACCCAAAACACATAAAAAGCCAAGTCCATACACAACATGGGTCAAGATCAACCCAAGAGACCCTAAACCTAGCCCTAACCATGAAATAGTAACTACTGCCACCCAAACGCCAACCACCACTTCGCTGCGGGCGAACCATCACCATCAGAAAACAACCAGTGGCCCGTGCCGCCGCGAACCCCACACATGGCCTTGCTCATCGGCTTCTTTCGGTTTATGATGGGTTGATTGTTAGCCAAGCCCCACTCATATTCTATGTACCAAGTAGTTAGTAATTCCATGACACTTAACGAGAATATATCAATTTCAATAAATAAAAAAAGAGAGAGGATCGATGGTTTATATTTTCATTTATCATTTCTTTCGTAAATGAAAAATAAGGATGTGATTAGTGGTGTAGTAGCCTGAAGAAATAGAATAAAATTAACGGTTCATAATACTTCTAATTCATTATGCACTATTAGAAAGCACAAGGTTATAACATAAGCATAGATAAAAACATGTCTACTGAGTCGGGCCCCTTCTGGTAAAAAACCTGGCTGTTGCTACCATTTCCATTAATATTGCATGCTTATTGCCAATATTGTGGAAAGGAGTAATCGAAGCCATCATCATAGTACAAATAATGATCATATGGAGTGAGAAATCCTCCCTCAACCAAAGGTACTGAAGAAAGATCATCTTTTTCGTAAGTAAGCTGCGTCAGCTAAAAATGGTTGAGTCCAGAAATCATCAGTCGACTCCGCAATGGGTTCCAAAGGAGACTGGCTACTAATATCTTCCATGACCGAGTTCGTGCCACACGGTATAGGTGCACAATCGTAGCTCAAGTTGGAGATTTCGCTCGAAGACGAGCTTTCCAGGATCGGCAGCTGGGAAAGATCCGGATCCTCGGCGACTTCTTTGGGTGCAAGTTCTCTCCTCTGATTGGATGCAGATAGGACACCGTCGGTTGATTGCCCGTCGATCTTTCCAGGATTGGCGGTTGATTGGTTTTGGTGGAGTCGTTTCTTGAGGTGGGTGTGCCAGTGGTTCTTTATCTTGTTGTCTGTTCTTCCGGGTAATTTTGCAGCAATGGCCGACCATCTGTGAAAGGAAAACAATGCGAACGAATTCATTAGTACTTCAAGAATCATCATGGAACAAATACTTCATTCATCAGGTCACGAGATGATCAACAATTTCATCGATCAAACTCGCGACCAGCGATTCGCAATTTTATGGAACCGAATGTTAGTATAAGGTGAAATTTCGAAATCTTTCGTACTTGTTTCCGAGTTCTTCATGTGATTTGATGATGATATCTTCTTCTTCTTCGGTGTAGCTCCCCCGTTTGATGTTCGGGCGCAAATAGTTCATCCATCGCAGTCTGCAACTCTTTCCACATCTAGCTAGACCTGAAAAACACCATAACTACTTCAATTTTCAAAATCCATTGAGAGAGAGAGAGAGAGAGAGAGAGAGAGAGAGAGAGAGAGAGAGAGAGAGAGAGAGAGAGAGAGAGAGAGAGAGAAGGGTTGATTCTGACCAGCGAACTTAGGGAGTTCACGCCAGTTCCAATGGCCATATCTCACTATATAATCTCTCAGCTTCTTATCTTCTTCAGGACTCCATTCCCCTTTCTTCCTTCCATTGTTGTCACAGCTTGGCCTTCTTCCCATTCTCTCTCTCTCATTCTCTCTTCCAAAAGTCCTCGAGAAGTCAAGTTTTAATGGAGGGAAACTTCTTCAAAGGTCGACTCTTATTTGAACTTCTTGATTCTGGATTGGGCCCCCCAACGTGTTTCATAACAAAAGAAGACAAGAGAGAAATTATTCAGTGTACTTAGAGTACAACATAGCGGTACCCCAAACCTCTTCCTGCCACTCATTACATCAGGATCAACACATTTAATATCACTCTGCAAAAATTTTGTGGTTGAGGAGAACTCTGGGGCACCACGTGGCGGCGCCCCATGAGTAATGAATAATTTTTCACAAAATAAATACCGAGCACTGCGTGACGGTACCCCATGAGCTATGAATAATTTTTTACAAAACAAATATCGAGTAAATATTCAGCAAGAGTATTACGTAGCGTTATTTTTGTTATACTCCAAACCATTTACATAACAACAAATTCACCGGTAAATACATTATCATTTATGTTTTGCTGGCCGGGTCATTCGGTGACAATGAGTGACACACAGTGTGTGTAGCGGTGATTTTTATTTGCGAAGAGTCCATACTACATGACAATATCATATGGTACTCGAGAAGTATATTGCTAGAGACTCCAGTACCCAATCCTTTTCTTTTTCTTCTAATCCAATCCTTTATTAGCGGATGGGTCTAAAGAAAGCGGTCCAATAGGGCACGTAGCCCACTAAGTAGTTGTAAGGTGTATGGTCCATTAATAAATTTATTTTTTTTAAAGTCTAAGGTCTTTGAATTCACATTGTTCCCGTGATGTACAACAATTATTATTCCTTCCGTTCTAAAATGAGTGATCATTTTGAAAAAACGTGTCATTTTCAATTACTTATATATTTCAATATAAATGGTAAAAAATATGCAATATGGATATTATTTGATAGATTTTAGTTAATTCTATTAAACAAAATTTTTTAAAATCACATAAAACTTTATAAATCGCAAGATATAAACATTTTAAAATGGTACGAAATCCCAAAAAGACTACTCATTTTGGAACGGTGGGAGTATTTCTTTATTCTCTCCCCAAAATTGATTTGAACCTTCTCCTCTCCCTCTGGTCTCCGCTCTCTGATCCATCAATGGCCGGAGTACTTCACCGCCTCTGCATCCTGGAAAACCAACTGTCGGAAGAAATCACAAAAACCTTCGACGACATATCCGTAGCCGGAGTTCTGTAACCATCAGACGGAGCTCTCAAATTTGGGATGGTATTTTGTAATTGTTCCTTTCTTATTCTCGCTTGCTCGAGCATGTGTGTATCACCGTGTTCGAGCCCCTCGATGTAACTGGTTCGAGGTTTTATAAAAGTTTCGTTTTGCCGAGAAAAAAAAAAACTAGGGATGGTATTTTTTACCGGATCTAGTCGGCCCAAGAAAGGGGCGGCGACCCCTTGATGTTGGCGATTCAGCTCGATCTCCTCCATACTCAATTATGATGGTGTTCCGTTACCGTCGACGGAGCTCTCAAACTTGGTCATCAGTCATCGGAGTAAGCGGAGGGGAAGCTCGCTAGAGGAGGAGACAGCCGAAGGAAAATGTGGCAGGGGAGAAATTTTGCGGTGAGGGTGAGAGGAGAGAGAAGGGAAATGTCTCGGGCAGTATTGGCGTTGGAGCTACAGGAGGAAGAAGGGGTGGGGAAGACAGTCCGGTGTCGAAATTACTCGGGTAATTAAGAAGAAGAGGGAAAAAAGTGTTGTTTTAAGTATTTTAATTAATATTAAAACATGAGTATTTTTTCATGTACTGTATTATTATTATTATTATTGGATCAGTTTAGTACTAATACATTTCGTGTATATGAATACAGAAGGGGCCGGACTATTTGCAACTGTGAATTTGCTATATGTAGCCAATTCACAAGAAGGAATCCAAAAATCTCCTCCTATAAATTAGCTACATATAGCAAATTCGCAGTTGTATTTAACTGCACCCATACAGAAAATGGAAATGGAGTTGGGCCCTGTTTTTATGGCATTTGTATGCCACGTAGCCTTAGAGGCTTTATGATTCTATGAAGTGCACTATTATTGTCAAGCCATAACAGAACAGAAGGGAAATTGGGAAAAATAGACTCATTTAATATCCTTCCTAATCATGTCGGCTGAGAGTAAAATATTATGTGTTGGCCTCTCTGTTTTTTTAATCAAATGTTCCCCTCTCTTTGATCAAATGATAGTTGCATCTCTATATATTCATCCAGATATTGTTGGAAAATAAAGAGATATAGAGATTAGATTAGCACATTATAACATTATTGGTTGATTTTTTTTTTGGAGGGAGAGAAAAAAATTGGCACTTATAACGTTATCTGAGATAATAAATAGTATAGACTTGGATAGATAATTCTATTTTGGATAATAAAGAGTACTGGTATGGAGGGATGACAATATTTGTTGATTTTATTGTGATTATCAAAAATATTGATTTGGACAGATAACCCTATTTGGAATAATAAAGAGTATTAATTTGGGCAGATAATCACATTTGTTGGTTTCATTGCGATAATACAGAGTTGCAGATACAAGCTTATTTGATTTTTTGGATAATAAATAATACTCCCTCTGTCCCTTTTTTAGAGTCCGGTATACCATTTTGGGCTGTCCCTTAATAAGTGTCCATTTTGTAAAGTTAGTGGGTAAAAATTGGTGCATTGTCTATTTTGTCCCTAAAAGTAGATTCCATTTTGAAAAGTTAGTGAGTAAAAGTATAATGATGATGGGTAAATAGAGAAATTACAGGAAAAAGTTGATGTGAAAGGTATAATGATGATGTCTTTTTAATAAGTTGGAATTACGAAGCAGGACTCTTAAAAAGGGACGGAGGGAGCATAGATTTGGAAAAATAACCATTATTTGTTGGTGTTTTTGGAGTATTTATGAGTATAGATTTGGATAGATAACCACATATGTTAGTTTTATTGCTATTATATACAAATTATAGATTTCGCCTAGGTAACCTTATATGTTGGTATTTTTGTGATAATAAAGAGTATAGATTTGGATAACTAACCACATTTGTTTATACAGAGTACAAAAATAGAGGAATTTTAAGGAAAAAATAAAAGAAGTAAAGATGGAAATGTATTTTAGTTGAGTGCTGGGACATATAGGTTGGTTAACCAATCGATGCAAGCACCTTCCCACACATAAAAAACAGACATAAGATTATATGTTTATTTTAACAATCAAATGGTATAATGCAACTAGCTTGCTCGCCGGATAAAAAAAAAAAAAAACTAGCTTACTCACCCCACCATGTGTTTCCAAAGCCCAAAGGATGCCTATTTTAGTTTTCCCCACCGGCAAATCCACTAATTTTGAAGAAACAAAAAAAGTAATCGGAATACTTTGACGACTGCAATTCTTGGCCGTCGTGAACCACCGGTTTCGTTAGTGTCGACCTCAATGTCTCCTTTTCCACCATACACACCGGCACTTGAATCTCTAGCAACTCCTTTCCGAGATCCACCGTCAAGTTGATAGGCGCGCGAAATACATGGATTTTAGTGCCTAAGTAGGGAAATTAGCGCGTTAGACGTGCATTTAAGTCTCATTTTCCATTTAATGCGTGCACGTGGTTGGATTTTGTGTTTGTGCTTAATTTGCAGGAAATTGAGATGTTTTGGCGCTAATGAAAGGTATCCAGAAAGGCCGTGATAGAGCTTGAGAGCGAGAACGGCTGTGGAGACTAAGTGCTGAAGTGGAATTCACAAGGAAGTGGACAGAGCTTTAGCGAGCGCTACACCCTTTTTGGTGTAGCGCTACCTTTGAGGCCAAGGGGTCAACGCCAAGCAATCGGTCAACGAGATCTGGTACAACAAAGGGGTTCGGTAGCGCTACACCCTTTTTGGTGTAGCGCTACCGAGGGCTTAAAGGCCTAGGAACGGCGGCGTTTTGTGCTATGGCGGTTTCCATTTCGATTTATGTTAGGATTTTAATAGGGATTAGTATAAAAACCCCGTTTTAGCTCAGAATTAGGGTACGTTTTTACTTAGGATTTTAGCAGCTTTTCATAATGACGTTTTGTTGATTTTTCATCGCTCTTAACTTTTGGCTGCTGTTTTCTAAGTTCTTAATTGCAGATTCAAGTTTTAATTGAAGTTCTTTCAAGTTTTCCAGCTTTAATTCCTGTTATTCTTCAGTAATCGAATCCGTTACTCTTCCGTAAGTCTGTGGAATCGTGTTTTTATTTCTATTCCGATTATTCGAAGCATGTTTAGATCTTGGGTTTTAATTGTTACTGCGTTTAATAAAATTATGAGTGAGTAGTTCTGTAGAGTGCGGCCACGGGGCAAAGGCGTCTCGTAGCTAGTTTAATTAATGTTTTTACCTCGGGATCGAATTAATTTAATCTTTAAGCAATTTTAGAAGACGAAAACTCTTCTAACAAACAAAACTCAGGCATCTGTCGGACCGCTTTTCCACCATCTCTCCTAAAACCAATTGGTGGTAGGAAGGGTTTCAATTAAGTCTTTTATGGCATTCGACATCGCACCCGCAAGTCTGTTTTTAGAGCGGTCGCAGGGAGTGGCATTGTGTAACCAAATCCATGGGGGCACTCCGGGCCCAACAATCCCTCCCTCACGATGACGCTCCCGCGACTCGAACCCATGACTTCCTGGCTCTGATACCACTTGTCGGACCGCTTTTCCACCATCTCTCCTAAAACCAATTGGTGGTAGGAAGGGTTTCAATTAAGTCTTTTATGGCATTCGACATCGCACCCGCAAGTCTATTTTTAGAGCGGTCGCAGGGAGTGGCATTGTATAACCAAATCCATGGGGGCACTCCGGGCCCAACAATCCCTCCCTCACGATGACGCTCCCGCGACTCGAACCCATGACTTTCTGGCTCTGATACCACTTGTCGGACCGCTTTTCCACCATCTCTCCTAAAACCAATTGGTGGTAGGAAGGGTTTCAATTAAGTCTTTTATGGCATTCGACATAAAAGACAGGTGGAATTCGAATGCGCACGGATACTGGTGACAGGTGGTGCGCATTTGTTAGGGATCCTTTTTCCTATTCTAAAATCAACGAAGTGAATAATTGTGGCCCGAGTAAACATTGGTTAGGCTAGTTGCGGACGCTGAGTTCCCATGGCTATACTCTCCTTTTTAAATCCTTATTTAATTAATTTAGTTTGGTAATTTAGTTTATAAATCAATCTCATTGAACAAGGGGTGGCTACCTAAGAGCCAAATTAAACTAGAATTCAACACTTTTGAGTAAGCACCGTTCGTCCGTATCTGTGGTTCGACTCCGGTACTTCCGGAATTATTGTGCTACACTGGTCGAGAGTCCTATGCTTGGGACATGTCTTTATTTTAATTCACCGGGTCGGTCAAGCATTTTTGGCGCCGTTGCCGGGGACGGCGACGTGTGTTCTAGATTGTGAGTTTTCGTGTCTTTTGTCTTTTAGTTGAGTCACCATAAGTAGAGAGAGGAAGGTGTCCTTTAAACAGGACCCTCTTTATTATCGCGACCTGACACATCGTTTAGTTCGGAAAGAACTGGAGTCGAGTCAGCCTGTGTTTTCAAGTTCTTCATCTTCTAGTTTAGAGTCAGACTTAGCTGAGCACCAGTCGGAGTCTATTCCCATTAGTGGTGTTTACATAGATTTGCCTTTTGAGTCAGTTAGTGTCAGCAATCCGCTTTTTCAGTCAGTTTCGGAGTCAGAATCAGAATCCGTCGAGATGGAAGATCGGCAAGTAGCTATTCAGCCGTCCTTGAGGCAACACATACATCCTGAGAGGACCACTCCTCTCGGACCCATTGTGTTCCCTCAAGAGACACAAGAGGCACGCAATGCCTTTACAGTCAAACCTGGTGTCCTTAATAGTCTCCCTAGTTTCCACGGGAGGGAGTGTGATGATCCGTACGAGCATATGCGGACATTCGAGGGATTGGTGCGCAATCTTGCGTCTAATACCCAATATGAGAATGCGTGCCTCAAGCTGTTTGAGGCAACATTGAGGGATGGCGCGCTTCTGTGGTTTCGAATGCAAAAGTCTCAGTCCTTCACCTGATGAGTGCTTAAATGCACCTATTTAATCTCCTTAACCTATACTATGCTTGCCAATTTATATAGTCACTTGGTACTTTTTATGCGATTTCCATAATTGCAGGTTACTGAGGTCATTTGCGTAGAATTTGGCTTTAAATTAGAGATATAAAGATTCGAAGATGTGACTGGATTGCGATTCAGGAAAGCCCGACTTATTATTTGGAGGCTTAACACGCACATGGGCTTTACATGAGTTTGATTAGCGCAAAAGTGGGTGATATTAGAAAATACTCTTGGCCTGTGTGAAAGCTGTGCACGTGGGAGCAAGGCTAGAAGCCATTGGTAGTGGCCCAGATCAATGAATGGCAATTGATAGTTAATAATTCTTTGAGGAAATTTTAGGGCTGCCAAGTATAATTGGTAGCAATATAAAAAGAGGGAAAGGGCTGCGCCTTTGGAGAGAAAAAGGATACGGAAAAAAAAGCCAAGGCCGAGACCGAGAGCTACAGATAACAAGGCGCTGCGATTCTTCTTGGATTCGCACACACAGCAAAGAACGACAGCCAATTTTGTTCCGAGAGTTTTCCTTCCTAGTTTCTTTCCTTCAAGTTATTTGATGCTTTATTCAATTACTCACACGCCGGTAACTCATTTTAATTTCTGTTTTCAATAATAGTTATTCGCTTGTTTTGATTAGTTGATATTTTTCTGTTTATTTCTATCTCGCACAATAGAATGATGTTTCAAGTTAGGGTTTCTTTTGTTTCATGCATTATGATTAGTGAGTAGTCGTATGGGTATGATCGCGGGGTGATTAGCACACCGTGACTAGTCCGGGTACTGCTCCTTTTATTAAACAATGAAAAAAATAATCTTAG
Source organism: Rhododendron simsii (assembly GCA_014282245.1). Lineage (NCBI taxonomy): Eukaryota > Viridiplantae > Streptophyta > Magnoliopsida > Ericales > Ericaceae > Rhododendron > Rhododendron simsii. Next base: position 9,579,880 of record CM024956.1, on the reverse strand, counting down.
ATTGGAAAAATACTTCCCGTGGACGAACCCGGGCATTGTCGGAGCCCATGTGAACGGGGGAATGAGGGTCCAAAACTCATTCTTTGCTGCGCATGGGTATACGACGACCATAGGGTTTCGCATCTTACAGGGTATCTTTTTCAATATAAAATTAAACGTTTTTAAGAACACTGAATGGAGCAAGTAAATCCGGATTGGTTGCGAGTGTTATGAACCCTACAACCGTACCTTTCTTTTAATTATTCGAAAAGAACAATCAATTTCTTAGGTCTTAGTTAATCTCAATCAAACGACAAGGGGTGGCTACCTAAGAGCCCGCATTTAAATAAGTAACAACCCGAGTTTTTAGTCAGCACACATCACCGTCTTTGTGGATTCGACTCCGGTCTTACCGGATATTGTGCTGCGTCGATCTCCGCCCTACGCTTGGGGCAACCCATTAATTTAGGTCTAGGAAATCATCAAGCATCACCACTTGGGCACAAGTGCGTGACGCCCTTTATAGGAAGTACTTTTCTGAGGCTAAGACTAAGAGTTTCAGGCGTCAAATCCAAGGCTTTAGGCAGGAGAGGGATAAGTCATTTCCCAAGGCTTGGGAGCATTTCAAGGAATTGCTCCTAAGGTTGTCACATCATGGCTTTGAGAGAATTCAGTTAATTGGTTTCTTTCATCTTGGTCTCAACGCTGAGTCAGTCCAGCACATAGAATATTCTTGTAAAGGGGACGATTTTTTGTCCAAAACAGCAGATCAGGCTTGGGATTTCTTAGATGACCTAGCTGATAGGCAGAGGGCTTTAGAACCATCCGATTTTGAGCGATTCGGACCTTCTGGTCCAACGTTTTCCCGGTTACCATTCGTGACCAGCGACTCCAGGCTCAGGTTGAGAAAATGGCTCATAGATTAGAGGAGCTAGAGGCGAGGCAAGTTCGTCCAGTTAACGAGATAACAATTGAGGAAGTTGTGTGTGGTGTGATTGTAAAGGGCACACCGCGACCGTTTGCCCTGGGTTTACTGCCGCCAAGGGGGCGAGTCAGTTTAATCAAGAAGAAGTTAATGCAGTTAGGACTTGGGATCCTTATTCTACCACATATAATTCGGGATGGAAGGATCACCCCAATTTCGGGTGGTCAGACTCCAGACCCGTAGGTGGAGGCCAAGCGCAATCCTTTGCGCTACCTCCGCCGCAGCAGTTTCAACAGGCCCAATCGTCCAGGCCTCCTCAAGGCCAGGTCATTCCATTTCACTACCAGCCACAACTTGGTAGGGGGGCAGGTCCATCCACTCGTGGTTCTCCCCCAGGTTATTCACAGATGACCGCGCGTGATCATAAGTTAGATGATACTGTCAATTCCCTGATGCAGTCCCAAATGACATTTCAGACGGAAACGAGACAGCAGATTGGGGCCCTTACAACCCAAATGTCACAACTCATTGCGGTTGTGGGTCAACTGCAGCAGGAGAAAGGTAGGTTTCCGGCCCAGGGTAGTACAGCGGGTGCCCATTATTGGGAAAATTCTTCGGGTCCTAATGCTCATAACCTGAATCAAGAGGAGGCTAAGTCGGTCACCATTCTCAGGAGTGGGAAGGAAATCGATAAGTCCATCCCGCCAAAGCAGAAACCAGCTCCACCCCCGGAGCCGGTTGACTCACCAAAGGCAACTCCTGATATTGTTAACATCCCTAGGAAAGAGGTAAAGGATAATGAGGAGTCACCTGAGGTGGTGGTGCCTGCAGCTGCAGCCCCCACGACTCCAATGCCGCCAGCTGTGCCAGTAGCTCCATTTCCCCAAAGGCTGGCGGTGAAACCTAAGCAGAATATGAACCTTAAGATGTTCGAATTGTTCAAGAAAGTTCAATTTCCTATCTCTTTGATGGAAGCCATTGACGCAATTCCTCAGTTTGCGAAGGTCTTGAAGGATCTGTGCACATCGAAGCGGAGAACTAAGAGTCAGGACACAGTGCTTCTGATGGAGCAAGTGAGCTCCATTCTCCAGGCTGAGATCCCCACCAAGTAAGGACCCTGGTTGTACCACCATCCCTATAGCTATTGCGGGCCAAAAGATTGATAAAGCTTTGCTGGATTTAGGAGCAAGTGTCAACTTGCTCCCCTATTCGGTGTACTTAAAGCTCGGCTTAGGCGATTTGAAAGCCACTCCAGTCACGCTACAGTTGGCTGACCGAAATGTGAGAATTCCAAAGGGAATGGTGGAGGATGTTTTAATTCAAGTGGGCGAGTTCCTATTCCCAGTCGATTTCATCGTCCTGGATACATGCCCAATACCGGAGGTCTTTGAGAAGACTCCTATCATCCTTGGCCGTCCATTTCTAGCCACCTCCAGTGCTATCATGGATTGCAAAACTGGACAAGTCCAATTGTCGTTTGGGGACTTGAAAATGAAGGTGAAAGTGTTTAATGAGGATAGCCGAGTCAAGGGTAAGGAGGTGAGTTTGATCGACACGCTGGTGCAAGAGCATGTCGATAATATTTTGTATAAGGATCTTCTGGAGATAGCCAAGGATTCGGCATTCTTAGATTCTCCGAAACTAAGGAGTTTGATGGAGGTGCTTGCAGTAGAGGATGTGTGTGGCGCCGATAGGGATCCAGTTCTTGAGCCGCTGGGTGCCCCATTGTTTTAAGTTCCGACGGGTAGCTTTTGCGTACTACTCTCTTCATTGAGAAGTGGACCCGGCTCCTAGCGATAGGGGTACCCATCATTGACTTGGGTTTTAGGCACAATCTATGTATTCTTGTCTTTTATTTCTTAGTTATTTAGTTCTTGTCTCTTGTTTAATTGTTTTTGTTTATCTCATTTATAAAAAGAAAAAAAAGAAAAAAAAAACGAAATTGAAAAGAGGAAAAAATTCGCATTATGGTCTTGTATAGCCACCCGTTTCTTGCCTACCGGCGAGGGATGGGGAGAAAAGTATGACACGTTGATCGCGTGACGATTTGGTGGAGTTATTTATTTTTGTTTTTGTTTTGGGAGCTCGGATACCACGAACCGGGCGGTACTAATGTCTTTTGCAGGTTACAGTGATTGGCCCAGAGGCCGAGTAACAAGAAATTCCTCGAATATCGGCCGAGGTCATGGTGGTTGGCTGCCACCCATAGGTCCATTTCTTCTCCCTTGTCTTTATCTTCTGCTGTGTCTCCATGCTCTGGGGACATAGCATGCTTTTAGTTGGGGGGAGGGATGTACTGTGTACTCGTTCTCGTGGCGTTGCTAGGGGTAATTTTTATTTTTATTTATTTTATTTTATTTTATTTGTTGGGGATACGTTTGTTATACTTGATTGTCAAAATTAGGCGAGCATGTTAGAATTAGCCGAATTTTTGTGTCTGTTTAACTTGGACTCATGCATATATTTGGCGCCTTCGTGAACATGTAAGTGCTGTTGTTAAACGTTGAGTTGGTGTCCCCACATGGTTAATTTTGCATCCTGAAAAACATTCCCATGTCTTTGTTTTACCTTTCTCGCATTTGCGTAAAATAGTAGGCGTTTGTTTCACAAGTGAGTAGCGAGATGTTTCTCATGCATTTGTGAGAATTGGTAACGTGCATAAGGGATGAAACAAGGCATTTTTGCATGATTAGACCACATATGAGTCCCATTGACCAATTTTAAACCAGTCCGAGTCAGTTCCTGAGTTTAGCCTAGGAAACCGGTGTATGGGTTGGATTGTAGTTGGGGGGTCTAGCTTTGTGCATCATGGGTGTCCTATTGCATTGGATTTGGAGCATCGTTGTCATCAGAAGTGAAAGAGAAGAAGTGTTGATGGGTGTCATATTTTGAACAAAATCCAACTTTTAAGCTATAAAGCGTAGTCGAAAAAAAAAGGAGAAAGAAAACTAAAAAGAAAAAAAACAGAAAGTGCAGAATAAAAGGAGTTGAGGCAAGTTGGGAGGAATCAACACCTGCTGGCACATCATAATAACTGGGCAATCTCGGCTCTTTATCAGCCGCCTCAGTTTCCAGACTTGGAGGTTAGTGATGATTTTGCTGGGAGCGATTCAGATTGAGCTAGAATATCCATGATGCTGATGCTAGGTGGTGGTGGTGTTATTTGGTGGTGTTATTTCATGTTTTTCAGTGTCGGTGGACTTTGTTTAGTTTTCTAGTATTTGGGTTTGTACTAATTTAGTTGTAGATGTTTAATTTTCTTGTTGGACATGGTTTGGTTGGCACTAGTGGGTGCATAGTTGGTAGCTAAGGGCTAAGGTGGCGGCTAATCTGGGTAGATGACCTTGCGCTACTATAGGCCGCCGCTTAATTTGCTTGTCTCCCTTTTTTGTTCGAAACCACGGTCGTTATAAGCTTTATCAAGTCCTTAGTGGATCTCATGCACGTTATCTACTCTCGTTCATGCATGTTTAATATTATTGTTACTCGAATTGTGGAATCGTGATTGTTTATATCGTATTATTACTCTTTGTGATCGTTATCTTTGATCTGCGCGTGGTGGCCTTTGTTCGGGTCCCACGAGTTTGCCGAGCGCTTTTTATGGGATGTTTGAGTGTTCTGGTGAGTCAGTGTAGCATTGTTGCCTTCGTGGGGGCATTTTATCTCTACTTTTGTTCCGGTGCTAATTTTGTTCGTTGTTTTGCCAAAGCATGCATATTTTTGAGTTGCAGGTGAGTGAGGAGGCGAAAATCTTTCGGCCCGCCTCTTTATTGTACAACATATATAACCTTCGCATCCCCGTTTGTGTCTTGTTAGTCTTTGTTTTGTCATTTTTCTTTTCGTTCCTAGCAACGCTCAAGTTGGGGGATGTGATAGGCGCGCGAAATACATGGATTTTAGCGCCTAAGTAGGGAAATTAGCGCGTTAGACGTGCATTTAAATCTCATTTTCCATTTAATGCGTGCACGTGGTTGGATTTTGTGTTTGTGCTTAATTTGCAGGAAATTGAGATGTTTTGGCGCTAATGAAAGGTATCCAGAAAGGCCGTGATAGAGCTTGAGAGCGAGACGGCTGTGGAGACTAAGTGTTGAAGTGGAATTCACGAGGAAGTGGACAGAGCTTTAGCGAGCGCTACACCCCTTTTGGTGTAGCGCTACCTTTGAGGCCAAGGGGTCAACGCCAAGCAATCGGTCAACATGATCTGGTACAACAAAGGGGTTCGGTAGCGCTACACCCTTTTTGGTGTAGCGCTACCGAGGGCTTAAAGGCCCAGGAACGGCGGCGTTTTGTGCTATGACGGTTCCCATTTTGATTTATGTTAGGATTTTAATAGGGATTAGTATAAAAACCCTGTTTTAGCTCAGAATTAGGGTATGTTTTTACTTAGGATTTTAGCAGCTTTTCATAACGACGTTTTGTTGATTTTTCATCGCTCTTAACTTTTGGCTGCTGTTTTCTAAGTTTTTAATTGCAGATTCAAGTTTTAATTGAAGTTCTTTCAAGTTTTCCAGCTTTAATTCTTGTTATTCTTCAGTAATCGAATCCGTTACTCTTCCGTAAGTCTGTGGAATCGTGTTTTTATTTCTATTCTGATTATTCGAAGCATGTTTAGATCTAGGGTTTTAATTGTTACTGCGTTTAATAAAATTATGAGTGAGTAGTTCTGTAGAGTGCGGCCACAGGGCAAAGGCGTCTCGTGGCTAGTTTAATTAATGTTTTTACCTCGGGATCGAATTAATTTAATCTTTAAGCAATTTTAGAAGACGAAAACTCTTCTAACAAACAAAACCCAGGCATCGCCGGAATTCGAATGCGCACGGATACTGGTGACAGGTGGTGCGCATTTGTTAGGGATCCTTTTTCCTATTCTAAAATTAACAAAGTGAATAATTGTGGCCCGAGTAAACATTGGTTAGGCTAGTTGCGGACGCTGAGTTCCCACGGCTGTACTCTCCTTTTTAAATCATTATTTAATTAATTTAGTTTGGTAATTTAGTTAGTAAATCAATCTCATTGAACAAGGGGTGGCTACCTAAGAGCCAAATTAAACTAGAATTCAACACTTTTGAGTAAGCACCGTCCGTCCGTCTCTGTGGTTCAACTCCGGTACTTCCGGAATTATTGTGCTACACTGGTCGAGAGTCCTATGTTTGGGACATGTCTTTATTTTAATTCACCCGGTCGGTCAAGCACAAGTCAAATCCAGAGATCCTCTTCGTCGTACGTTGGAATCTCTTTTCCGTTGGATGTCGGACGATTGCCGTCCACTGAAGAAAGAAATCCTCGTCGTCGTACGTCAGAATCCTTTCCTTAGTTTGTCATAAGTCGATCAGAAGCCGGTCAATCATCGTCGTCCTGCCACCACCTTCGCCAGCGGTGCCTGCCATACCTCTTAGAAAGTCATTGGCAGTGCAGCCCAACTCTTATCCTTGGAAGTAAGGATTTCGAGGAAGAGAGGGTAATATTGGAATACGGTTGACAGAAAGTCCTGCACGTGTAGTTAAAATAGTAGATGGAGTATCAATTTAATTAATTAATGTTGCAATTAACTAATTAAAGAGTGTACATGCCCCTAAACCACCAAAACCACCAAATAATTTTTGCTCGGAAGTACCGGACCTACCAGTAAAGGAACAGGTGCCTGCATGCATATGGCTGACGTCAGTAACCATTGAGGAAGCCTACGTCATGTTTTTAGTACTAAAGTAAACGCCAAATTACAAAGGAACGAGCTAGTCAACATTTTAAAGTGGAGGTACAAGGTTTCACAACTAGAGTAGTGTGAACATAGTTACTTGTCAAAAATATTATTTTTTTGGTACATAAGAGGGTGTAGACCTTAAGAAAGAAAATAGTTGAGGTAGTCAGCGGCGGAGTCAAAATATTGACTTTGGGGGCGACAAATGAATAGACATTTGAGTATTTTTTATCGGATCGGAATGTATATTTATTATTTCATAAATAGATCATCTATTTTTGATTATCTAGTTTGTTCACTACGGGTCATGCAAATAGGGGCAAACCCGAAAAGAAAAGTATGATTGATGCTTCAAGAAGGGCATCTACAGTGAATTAAGCCAGATCTGCAATGGTTTTTATTTTTCAATACATTATATTAATTTGTACATTCTAAACCAATGCAATTAAAATATACCACTCATTTTATTTTTTAGGTAACTTCAACAGTCATGTGATTATTTTTTATTCATGAAAAAAATTGAGATATGAAAATATAAAATAACCGGTCTTTTATCAAATCAAGCCAAAATTATCAATAATATTCAAAATATGAGTGTGTATGTGTGTGTGTGTGTGTGTGTGTATATATATATATATATATATATATATATAATAAAATTATAAAAATTGGGGGGTTCAGAGGGGCCTGGGGGGCTAGGGCCACCTGGACCCCAACATATCTCTGCCACTGGATGTAGTAACTTGACGAACTTCAAGACCATCGTGATCAGTGCACAATTTAAGCCCCTAGCACGTCTGATATGGTGCTTGATCAAACACTTGCTCCCTCCCGTATAACTGAAGACCCAACCTAGCTAGCTAGATTATGAGCACAACCATTAGCCTTTCTCCAAACCAATACTGATTTGGTGTTGCATATAATATATCCTGATGAAACCCAATTATTAGAGACATTTATTATTTTCTGGTCTTCTTCTCTAAATTTTGGTTGGATTCTTGTCTATTTTAAGAAACAATTATTTATCTTGATGAGTAGAATCTAAAAGAAAAAATTGATACAAAAAATAGAAAATAATTTTTAAAATAGAAGGAAAGTTTTGGGAAAGACGATTCCGTTTTGTCTAAACTTTTTCAACTTCAGTCTATTTTTTCAAAATTTTTAGTCCATTGCTTTCATCAAGATGAATTAATAACCAGAATTAATTTTGACAAAAATTAAAAAGTCTGTTAAATCTCAATAATACCAACTGTCTTTAGAAATAATTAATTTATTCCAAGCGCACCTTCATCACAAATTTGGCCATAAGAATTTATCCCAATAAAAAAAAGAAGAAGCTCTAGCTTAGAACAAAATTTCAAATAAAATGATAGGGTCATTTGAGTAAACTTTGTAGAACTTCAAATTAATTGGTAGTCTAAATTTACTTAGGTGCATGTGTGGTTCGTTTACTTTCTAGGAAATCTGAACTTGAAATTGGTAGTCTAAAATTTACTTAAGTGTGTACTTAATTGCATGGCTTTTCACACTCTAGCAACTTTAATTTGAACTGCACAATTGATTTTATTGCAAGTTTTTTATTTGTTCCAATTGCAGAACACTAGAGTACTGCTTCTGATGAAACATGCAGTATAAAATACATAATTAATTTCTCTATTACACTAATTTATATTTTTATTGTTATAATTTTGACACGTTGATCCAATTTTTTTAGTCCATTGATCCAAGGCTGTCACATGGCATTGTTCTCTCTCTTCTTTTATCAACAAGTTCAGGCAATACAACTGCCATAGTTTATACTTTATAGTAATGTTTTAGGTTCATGAACCGGGCCGGGAATATTACGATTAAATATATGTGTTATGCACATGCATCACATGTGTTGCATATGTGTATATGACTACCTATGCGTGCATATATTTTTATTCATATAGATACAAGTAATCATACTTATAATATTATCAGAGTTGTAAAAAATTACTAGATTATAGCCTTTCTTGTGAGGGTGGTTGTATATCTTATATGGAGTCAACTACTTCAAGCTTGATAAAAAAAATAATAATAAGAAACGGGAAAAATTTATTCTCAACTCTCTTTTTTTTTTTTAACGGAGGAACAACTGTACAGCCAAGCCGCTAAATGGACTCAACCGCACAAGCCAAACCTCCGGGAGAGCTAGCGCGGCAACACCAGTCATATCCCCTTACTTACTGCAAGGTACTTACCCTGGGGAGAATCGAACCTCACACCTTGAAAAATATTATTTCCAAAGCTTGGGCATCCGCCCGAACTACTGGGTGACCCCGGGTGTGTAAAACTATTCTCAACTTGTATAAAAGAAATCGAGAATAACAAAAGAGTAGCATTAACTCCACAGAACGAGGCTAATTGGAATTATATATAATTTTCCGATCTTTGTATACAAATGAAAACGTACGTGTGCATATCATTATTGTTTTTTCCGATCTCTGGTATACAATTAAAACGTGTGCATATCATTATTTTTGTCCCCTTATTTTGGATTTTTAAGGGGAAAAGAAAACGAAAAAGACAAGATAAACTTCTTTTTTTAGTAGTTTACCCAAAATGATAGGAGTATATAGAGTACTCCAAAAGGGAAGTTACAGCCGCCTCCTCTTAGGGTTTTGAGAGCTCTAAGGCGATTTTGAGAAGTCACAGCTGCCTTGCTTTTCTGCCTGGGGGGAGGCGGCCCTCTCCCTCCTCCCCCCGGGCTCCTCCTCTTCCATCCGCTCTCCTCTTTCTTCCCCCTCTTCCCTATAGTTTTTTTCTTTTCGTTTTCTTCTCCCTCAAATCTGACCCTCTCTGTTCGGCGGATTCCACCGTCGCCGGAGTCATTTGTCCGCATGTAATCTGTTGCCCAAGCCCTTGTGCTAGCAGTGGTGGAGGCAATGAGGGTTGCGATCCGTTCGACGATTTTTAGGCGGTTGGATTTAGAGCAAGATTTGGGAGAATTTTGTCTCTCCTTGTGAGAATAATAAAGTTCACCTTTGAGCGATTGGTTTACTGTTCGGGTTCGAGAGATTAATATGCATCTATTGGTAGTTTACTAGAAATTCATTAGTGTGCTTATTTCTAGTCGACATTCATCTGATCGTCTGGGTTTTTGTTGTCTTTTTTTCTTGGTTAGCAATGGATCTCTTTTTGAGACTGCTATAGGATATATATGAATTTTTCGTTCAGCAGAAGGTGCGTAGGCCATGCCTGAACTAGGATGAAAGACATCAATCACCTCGTTCTTTCTCGTTTTTTTTGTCTTTTGATTAATTGCCCCATGCTAGGGGTTGCACAAGATCGCCTTCCGTTAATTTCGCACGAAAAGTAAAATGCACAGAGTAAATAGTATTTTCCTCTATAGTAGTCCTATCTATAATCAGAAAACAAAAATGCGTGTGGTGCAAAATTATCTGAACACAATCCCTCACATACATGTAGGTCCCACATATTAAATGTGTGTGAAACGCACGTGTATATAAGAGGGTGTCTTTGGTGTTGTGTTCGAATAATTGTGCACCTAAGATCTTTGATTAGAACAAATCACGAAAGTAGAATTGGAATTGAGGAGTTTGGATACCTTTATAGCTAGTTCAGGTTTGCTAATTAAACATAATTATTTCTAAACTTCAAACCTCATTTAATTACCAAAATCAAAAAGGAAAACGATTTATACCCTCTCTTTTTTTACTATAGCACTCTATTCTTTTAGTGAAGCTTTTGTCAGTTTATAAGTATTTTTCTCACTAAAATTCAAGAAAAGAAATGTCATAATCAAAAAATGATGAAATCATTTCCCAATCAAAAACTCCAGCGCAAAATCGACGATATGTGATACATTTCATAAGGGTGATGTCACACTTTGTTGGGAAAAAGAAAGTCAAGCCGGACAGAAAAAAAAAAAAGAAAAAAAGAAAAAAGACCCACAAAAGGATGTCATATTATTAGATATAATAAAGTCAAGCACTTGTGGAAAGACACAGAGGGTTCATACTTTCGTTTCCCATCTTTTTTTTTATTTCTCTTTATTTCTATACTATTACGTATTATTATTGTTGTTGTTGTTATTTATTTTTATTTTTTAGGGGTTTATAATAACCTTCTAGATCAAGCTAAACCATAACCTAGTACTTACAATCATTTATGTTCGTTTGACTCTTTTGATTTTCAGAGTAAGAGGGGAAAAAAGGGTCATTATGTGGAAAATGTGAAAGCGAAGAAATATTACAGGCTTTGTTTGGAAAAAAATGTATTTCCAGTTTTTTGTTTTGGTTTTTAATATTTTTTAAAACAAACACCATAAACATGTTTGAGTAACTATTTTGTTTACAAAATACATAATCAATTCCACTAGCTAGTTTACGAAAATTCTAAAAACAAAACTACGTTTTCATTTGTTTTGAAAATACTTTTGACAGCCCAAAACATGGTCGCCAAACATGTTTTTTGTTTTTATTTTTTAATAAATAATCAAAAAACTGACAACTTTACCAAACAAAGCCAGGGATCCAAAAAATAGTTATGCATAAATAAGCTCTTATATTGTATTTGACAGCTTATTTTTCATTTTTCTAAATTCTATATACACATTAGGGGTGTGCACGGGGCGGGTTCGGCCCTGAACCCGAACAAGTGGGAATAACCATCCGCGAGCCAAATTTTTTACGTGGGTCCGACCAAAACCAAATTAATCTATATGAATTGGTCGGTTTTGGTCAGGTCGGGTCGGGTAAGAAATACAGCACCCCGAACCGAAATCTGATTTTAAGCATAAAATGAACCCGTACCCGACCGAACCACATGTTTCAACCCGCCCGAGACCCTTCGGGTTGGTTCGAGTTGGTCGGATTACGGGTTTTTTGCACACCCCTAAATTACACCATCTAGCTATATATCCAAGATGGTTAACTTGGTAATAAATGAACCTTAATAACAAGCTAAGGCACCTTATATAAACTAATTAGGAGTAATAAATAAACACTCCCTTCACGTGAAGTCCCATCATGCATACATTGTGTAGTGACAGATGTATAGGGTGCTTAGCGATTTTGTAATTCTAAATTAATGGGTTGTCCCAAGCGTAGAGCAGAGACTGACGTAGCATAATATCTGGTAAATTCGGAGTCGAATCCACAGAAACGGTGATGTGCGTTAACAAAAACTGGGGTTGCTACTATTTAATCTGGCTGTTAGGTAGCTACCCCTTGTATTTGATGCTGAGATTAACTAAACTAAAAAAAATATTTGGTTTTTTTTAAAAATAATTAAAAAGGAGGAACAGTCGTAGGGTTTTGTAGCACTCGCTACCAGTTCCAGACTTATCTGCTCTATTCAGTGTTCTTATAAACATTTGATTTTAGAGAGAACAAGATACCCCGCAAGATACGAACATTTATGGTCGCCGTTTACTCATGCGCAGCGGAAAATAAGTTTTGAACCCCCATTCTCCCGTTCACATGGGCTCTGACAATGCCCGGATTCATCTAACTGATGTTCTTTACTAACCTAAAATTGCCTTTTCTTTATTGTTTGAAAATAAGAGTAGTGCCCAAACTAGTCACGGAGTGCTAATCACCCCGCGACCCTACCTATACAACTACTCACTAATCGTTATGCATGAAAAAGAAGAAATCCTAATTTGAAATATGCTTCTATTACACGAGATAGAAAATAAATAAGAAATATAAACTAATCAAATACCAGCGAATAACTTTTATTACCAACAAAAATTAAAGCGAGTTATCAAAATGCAAATAATTGAACAAAATTTCAAAACTTTGAAGGAAAAAATCAGAGGAAAAGTAAACAATATTGATGGCATCTCGGTAGCCCCGTCCCCGTATTTTTCCGTCCGTAACTTTTTCCGTTTTTTCCAAAGCTGCCGAAAAACAGTAGGTTAAAACATTGGTATTGGTTTTATAGGGATTTACGGTATTAATCACATAGTGGTCCTTTGGGTTTTGTCTAATATTAAATTGACCATCCAAAATTCCACTGCACTTCGCACTTTGATTCAAAACTTTAGCTAACTTTCATCTTTACCCAAAATCATGCAAATCGAGCTCGAGCAACCTGTAAATGTAAAAACACATAATAAATACCAATTAACAAATATAAAAGACTAATAAATGTAGATTGGAGGGCCAAAATATATATATTTTGGCACTTATCACGGGGCGACATGAGTATCTCTCAAAATTAGAGCTCTGAAATAATGTTCAATCATTTTTTTACGAAAGCGTAACTAAGCTATTAGAAAATAAGCCTAAAACGCGAGTATCGAGCTTCAAATTAGATATATCTATAGATATGGAAACCAAAGTAGTAGGAATTTGAAAAGCAGTAGAAGTGGTCAGCATGTAGCTTTTGAACGTTGAAGATGACCGACTACAAAAGGATCGAATTGAAGAACTAGAAGGTATTTCAAAGATTCCTAGAAAGTTCCAAATGGCATTCAAAAGAATGCAGAATTCAGGTGCTCCATATCAGTCTTGTTGCTGTGAACTTTCTGGACTTCCCCTCTAAGGAGTAATTACTAAGTAGTTCTGGAGCATCGCTACATGGTACTCCGGGATACTCCAAAATCGCACATTTATATGGAGTCCATACACACTCAGTCATGGACCTTGTGAGAACATGCGATTATAGAGTGGTCCGGAGCACCACTTGACAGTTCTCCCAAGCTACTGAATAATTTCATCTTAAGGCTTGAATCATGTGAGCAACTTCTACGTCAATTAAAGTCAATCAACAACTACTAGATAGTATAAAAGGTTTGTAAGAGAGAAAGGAAATAATCTTCGTGTTCAGACGTATATTGGAGAGAATTAATTAAATTACTTATTTGTGGGACTGATAAAGAAATAGAATAAAACGGTTCATAAAACTTTTAATTCATTACGCTAGAATAATTACAATGTACAAATGCATTATTAGAAAGCAAAAGCTCTATAACATAAGCACAGATAGCTAGAAACATGTCTACCGAGTCGGGCCCCTCCGGATAAAAAAACCTGGCTAGCTGTTGCTACCATTTTCCAGTAATATGGCAAGCTTTATTATCAATATGGTGGAAAGGAGTAATAATCCAAGCCATCATCATAGTAGTACAAATTATGATCATATGGAGTGAGAAATCCTCCCTCAACCAAAGGCACTGAAGAAATTAGATCATCATTTTGATTGAAGTAAACCGTATCTGCTAAAAATGGTTGAGTCCAGAAATCATCCGTCGACTCCACAATGCTTTCCACAGGAATGCTGCTGCTGCTGCTGATATCTTCCATCATGATCGAGTTCATGCCGCCTGGTAAAAGTGCACAATCGAAGCTCAAGTTGGAGATTTCGCTCGAAGACGAGCTTTCCAGAATCGGCGGCGCCTGAGAAAGATCCGGATCGTTTGCGACTTCTTTGGGTGCAAATCCTCTCCTCTTTTCGGATGCAGATTGGACGCCTTCGTTGGTCGATTGCTTGAGGATCTTTCCGGGATCGGCGGTCGATTGGTCTTGGTGGAGTCGTTTCCTGAGGTGGGTGTGCCAGTGGTTTTTTATCTCGTTGTCTGTTCTTCCGGGTAATTTTGCAGCAATGGCCGACCATCTGGGAAAGGAAAACAATGCAAAAGAATTCATTAGTTCAATAATCAACAATTTCATCCATCGAACTCGCGACCACGCCAAGGGCGGAACCATGAATGAAATTTGATCTGGGCTAAAATAGATTGATGAGTGAAATGGGTTAGACTAAAATTATTTGGGCTAAATTTTACATAATTTTTTTTTGTTTTTTTCAAAGTTGGCATGGGCTATAGCCCCACCATACACACAGTTCCATCCAGCAATTCGTAATTTTATGGGACCGAATGTTAATATAAGGTGAAATTTTTCGAAATCTTTTTTCTTACTTGTTTCCGAGTTCTTCATGTGATTTGATGATGATATCTTCTTCTTCTTCGGTGTAGCTCCCCCGTTTGACGTTCGGGCGCAGATAGTTCATCCATCGCAATCTGCAACTCTTTCCACATCTAGCTAGCCCTGAAAAACACCAATAAGTAATAACTTCTTCAATTTTCAAAATCCATTGATATGCATATATACCTAAACACATCAATATACTTCATCCGTCTCATATTTTTGCTCTGAAAAACACAATAGGTTCGTCCTTCACTTTGAGACTTTAAAAAAAATTTGCATTAAAGTGTGCATTTTCTTATCCAAAAATGACACAATTTTTGGAAACGAATATATTGAAGTTATGGAACTGATGGAGTAGAACAAATAGTTGTCTCTTTTCTTATCATTCTTGGATTTTGGAACAACAAGCGATCAGTTCCTTCTTTCACTGATTTCCAAAGAAAGAATTGAGAGAGAGAGAGAGAGAGAGAGAGAGAGAGAGAGAGAGAACAGGGTTAATTCTGACCTGCGAACTTAGGGAGTTCACGCCAGTTCCAATGGCCATATCTCACTATATAATCTCTCAGCTTTTTATCTTCTTCAGGACTCCATGCCCCTTTCTTCCTTCCATTGTCGTCATAGCTTGGCCTTCTCCCCATTCTCTCTCTCTCTCTCTCTCTCTCTCTCTCTCTCTCTCTCTCTCTCTCTCTCTCTCTCTCTCTCTCTCTCTCTCTCTCTCTCTCTTATTTCCAAAAGTCCTCGAGAAGTCAAGTTTTAATTGATGGAAACTTCTTCAAAGCTGTACTCATATAAACTTGGTGATTGGGAGCCCAACGTGTTTCACAACAAACAAGACAAAGGAGATACAGAGTAATTATCCAGTCAGCATTACGAGTCGTTGTCAACGTTTGTACCCAAGACATCTACATAGCAACAAATTAACCGGTAAACCACTTTGTTTGGTTTTGATTTTTGGGAAAGTCGAGACATAAATAAAAAAATTTATTGAACATCGTGCAGAGGATAAAAATAATTTCTCAAAACTTGTAAATAAACAGAGTAATATCATTAACTTTCTGTTGGGTCATATAGTGACGATGAGTGGCACACACTCTGTAGTGACGACTTATGTTTTGCGAGGATTGCGTATCACATAACGATGACACGTAGTGATTGACGAGTTTATGGCTAGAGACACTCCAATACCCAATCCTGCATTTTCTGCTGTATTTGTACAACGTGGGACCCTTGACTAAGATAAGATTTAATGCGTGCATATGCTAAAAAGGACTATTATTACAGTATATAACTACCGGTAAATGCCTAAATGGGGAGAAACGAGAGGAGAGTACTTTTCTTAAAAAAGGATTGGTCATTCCAACCTAGTTTGTTCATTAAGGCTGCGTTCTTATGGACTTAACTTAAACTTAATTTAAATTTAAAATTTCTTTTCTTATTTGAATTTTTTTTTTATTTGTTAGTTTTGCGTCAAATTTTTGACGGTTATTGATTTGTCTCCTAAAGAGGAATCGGAATTTTTTTACTTTTACCCTAGTATTTTAAAAAATTGCAATTTTTTAGGGCAAAAATGGTTATTTCTCAAAATATGTGGGTAAGAGTGAAAATTTTTTACTTTTTCGATTCATTTCGTCGAGACGAATCAATAATCTACAAAAGTTTGACGCAAAACTAACAAATGCGAAAAATATATTCAAATAAGGACAAAGTTTTCAGTTTTAAGTTAAATTCATAGGAATGCAGGCCGAATACCTAACTATTGTTATTTTAAAAAATAAAAAAAAGAAGCCAATTGACTCGTGTCCATACTCATGAACACAAATTCTTTGGAGTCATGCATCCACACAATCCAATCGCGTGATTCACATCGATCTTAAGTTTGCCCAGTCTATGACTGCACTGGGACGTGTATACGCGAAGATTTTCCCGCCAAGGCTGGGCCGGGATCGGTCATCGTCACATAAATAAATATTGGGTCATCTTCAGTCAGTTTCTTCGTACGTAGACTTTCCTTATAGCTAGGTACCCAACGGGTTGACAAATTCTGTGCTGGGAAATTTTTTCCACGATCGAGTACTAGGGGGATTATGGAATAAAACTCTGTTGTTTGTACGTTAAAATCCTAGCGCAGTACTGGGGGGATTGTGGCCAAACCACGATGCCGTCTTTGCAACTCTGTACGTTGTGAATGAATCGGGAGCGTAAGTATTTTTGTTGAATCTTGTAAATTCTAGTGTTTTGTTCTAAGAACGTAGTGAAATCTGGTCCGAATTTTCAAGAACGTATTCTTGTGGAATAACGTAAAATTTTTTTTTAAGTTTTTATTATTGTGTTATCCATTTGTTGCCCAATATTTCTACATTGCTAACACAACCTTTTGGCATACCCTTTTTTCTACGTTGTTATTCACAGGTTATTAAACTTACATTGACATTTCGTAAAAAAAAAAAATTGACCAAAAAAAATAGCCAAGTGATGAAAGAATCTTCCTGCGTCATTCCCTTGTCCATATTATACATGGTGGAGTAATAAAGTAATTAATTACAACAAGTAGTTTTCTCTTTTTTTTCTCGGCAAAATGGAATTTTATAAAACCCAAAAGGATACATCGAGAAGGGGAGGCTGAGGAGCACACATACTCAACTCACCTAGGGGAGGGGGAGACGAGAATCATCCGGCACGAAGTTGAACGATAACCGTCGAAACAAATTACAATTTTAGCGAACGAATACCATCTAAAAACTTTTGAAATCCTCCACAGAGTACATCCTAATATTGAATTTTGACTTTAATCCACATAGCTACCTTGAATTTAATTATATCAACCACATCTTCTATGCTTGCAGTCGCGTTCTTAAAAATACATCTATTCCGCATCATTCAAATGGACTAGATTGTTGCATAGAAACAAACTTTCCAAATGTGTTTATCCTAGTTATGGAGGCTATTGTCGAACCACTAACATATGAGGTCCCCTACCGAAGACGGGCAGACCCAATAGGTATGCCACCCTATCAAGTAGTTTTCTCTTGATAGGCGCGCGCACACATATATATACTATTTAATTTTCTGAAAACAATGCTTGGCTGCAGCTTAATTAAATCAAGGAGGACCACACACATGTCATAATAAAGATGATATATTATCTATATTTACAAGGTAGAGGAATATGAATATATATAATTAAAATAGATATTAATTTAATGGTGTGGGCCAGTGGAATTCTCAGCCTTATCTTCAAAATTATTCAGTGGAGTTCGGGTAGCACTGCATAGCAGATTTTGATTGTTCTATCCTGAAATATGTGGACTCCTGCGCTCTTTTTCTTACGATCAATGAAGTTCATTGATCTTTTTCTTATCGCCTTACAAGATAAAGAGCGTCGACAACGCACAAAAATCTAATAAAAGTCTAAAAAGCAGAACGCATAGTATTGGTCTGCAAACACAAAATACACAATGCAACCTTGTTGATGCCTCTTCAACAAAGCACTCATGCAGATTGTGCCAACCATGTTGATGCCTCTTCAACAAAGCAAGTTCTCCATAAATTCTTATTAATTAGCTTATTGTAAGCCCTACTACCGACCCAAATATATATATAAAAGTCCGGATCTCTTAAGGGATCTAGCACGGTAAGCTTTTCCGATCGAATTGCGATGATCCGAGCCGCTCAAAGTGATTAGAACATGATTTTAAAAGTACCTATAGAAAATCAACAAAAAAAAATCGGAAAGAGCTTGATCCGAACAATTTTTACTTGTGGATTAAGATATTCGAATATCACGTGATGGTGGCCCTAAACCACCAAATAATTTCTCCTCGGGAGTACTAGTACCCACAAGTAAGGAACACGTTAGCCTGCATTGCATGGGTGACGTTAGTAATTATTGCGGAAGCCTACGTCATATTTTAAGTAAAGTAAACGCCATAAATACAAGGGAACCCCGGAACAAGGCAACGTCAGAGTAAAAGGTTTCACAAGTGTGAACATAGTTTTTGTTTTCTTTGAAAAGTTTCTATAACCACGTGTGTCAATCAATTACAGTACTTTTTATTTTACGTATTTTTTATTGTAGGTAGGAAAAACATTTGACGTAGTAATTCTACAAACTTCAAGATAATGACGATCATTGCACAAAGCCTTAAATATGTTTGATGGCGCTTGATCAAATACTTGCTTCTCTCGGTGTAACTGAAAGACCTAACCTAGCTAAATTACGAGCACAATCATTAGCATTTCTCCAACCAATTACACTTACCAATACTGATATGACGTTGCATATAATCCTAATGAAACCCAATTAGAAACATTTAATATTTTCTGGTCTTCTTTTCTAAATTTTGGTTAGATTCCCGTCAATTTTTTAGAAACAATTATTTATCTTGATGAGCAGAATCTAAAAAATAAAAATTGATAAAAGAAAACTGAAAATAAATTTTAAAATATACGGGAAGTTTTGGAAAAGGCAATTTTTCGTTTGCTCCTCTCGGTGTTACTGAAGACCTTATATCTAAACTTTTTTCAAATTCAGTCTATTTTTTCATAATTTTTATATTTCTTTCATCAAGAAGAATCTCTAATCAGAATTATTTTGACAAAAATCAGAAAGTTCATTAAATATCAATAATACCAACTGTCTTTAGATTAGAAATAATTAATTTATTCCAAACTCACCCTTCATCACAAATTTGGCGATAAGAATTTATCCCAAAAAAAGAAGCAGCTCTAGCTAGGAAATTTTTTTTAAATAAAATGGTACGGTTGATAAGTGCCAAAATATACATATATTGGCCCTCCAATCTACATTTATTAGTCTTTTACATTTGTTAACTAGTTTTTATTATGTGTTTTTATGTTCAGGGAAGTGACTTTTACACTCCCCTTTTTATCACATACACTCCTTTTTTGTCCTTATTCATGTGAATTTACCTTTTTACCCTCTCATAAGTTCACTTTTTTACACATTAAGGGGTAATAAAGTAAATTCACACCAAATAAAGACAAAAAATGAGTGTATGTGGTAAAAATAGGAGTGTAGAAGTCAATTTCCTTATGTTGATAGGTTGCTCGAGCTTAATTTTCTAGATTTTGGGTAAAGACGGAAGTTAGCAAAAGTTCTAGGTCGAAGTGCGGAGTGTTTTGAAATTTTGGAAGATTAATTCAATATTAGAAAAAGTCCAAGGGACCACAATGTAATTATTGCTTTGAAAAGGGGCTTTTCCCGTGGGCTGTAAAAAAAAGAAAAAAACGTGAACAGCAGTAGCAGCTTCCGACGAGGATCTTGGCGGATTTCCCACAACACGCAAAACAGGAACAACGAACGGGGATGCCGTGGTCACGAAGAACAGGGACCGGGGTCAATACTGTTAAATTACTCGCACTCCAATGACTATTTTTAATTTTTAATTAAAGTTATTCGCTGGTATTTGATTAGTTGATATTTCTTGCTTATTTTTTATCTCGAGCAATAAAATATGTTTCAAAATAGAGTTACTTTTATTTCTTGCTTAATAATGAATGAGTAGTTGTATAAGGGGTAAATTGAGTAGGAGGACATATTACAATAGTTTTTATCATGATAAGGACATAAATATTTTCCTTTAAAGTCTAAAGGACATTATGTCCAAGATTTACAAATAGCCCCCCCAAAGTTGACCGGCGTTGACCAACGTTGACCGGCGTTGACCGGCGTTGACTAACGTTGACCGGCATTGACCGGAGTTGACTGGCGTTGACCGGAGTTGACCGGCGTTGACTGGCGTTGACCGGAGTTGACCGGCGTTGACCAAAGTTGACCGGCGTTGAAAGTGCCTAAAACCCTAGGGTACCCTATGAAAGTGCCTAAAATCTTAGGGTACTCTATATATGAAAGTGCCTAAAACCCTAAGGTACCCTATGAAAGTGCCTAAACCGCTAAAACCCTATAATAGAAAAATAAACCCTAAAACCCTATAAAAGTGCCTAAAACCGTAGGGTACCCTATGAAAGTGCCTAAAATTTTAAGGTACCCTATATATGAAAGTGCCTAAATCCTAGGGTACCCTATGAAAGTGCCTAAATCGCTAAAATCCTATAATAGGAAAATGAACCCTAAAACCCTATAAAAGTGCCTAAAACCTTAGGGTACCCTATGAAAGTGTCTAAAATCCTAGGGTACCCTATGAAAGTGCAACAAAATCAAAAAACACAAAAAAAGACATATTTTGTGTTAGCCAAACAAGGCCCTTGTCTCATTTAAAATCATTTAAATGAAAAAAGACATTTTTTATGTTAGCCAAACAAGGCCCTTGTCTCATTAAAGGCAATTTGGTCTTTTCACGGACCTTAAACTCTAAAATATTTTCATTAATGGACTTTACACATCACTGAAACTTAAGCTGGACTAAATCTACTTTGGTACCTCTTCTTTTGGACTTTAGACTAATTTGCTGTTGTATAAGTAGGGTCGCGGGGTGATTAGCACACCGTGACCGGTTCGGACGCGTTTTGCTCCTATTTCAAAATAAAAAAAAATGTACGAAAATTTATTTTAGATTGGTAAAATACTTCCCGTAGACGAATCTGGTCATTATCGGAGCCCATGTGAATGGGGAAATGGGGGTTCAAAACTCATTCTCCACTACGCATGAGTAAATGGCGAACATAAGGGTTCGCATCTTGCAGGGTATCTTTTCAGTCTAAATTAAACGTTTTAAAGAATACCGATTGAAGCAGATGAGTCCTGGCCGGTTGCGAGTGCTTTGAATCCTACGACCGTACCTTTCTTTTAATTATTTAAAAAATACAATCAATTTCCTATGTTTTAGTTAATCTTAATCAACCGACAAAGGGTGACTATCTAAGAGTCCATTTTTTATAGCAATAACCCGAGTTTTTAAGCAACACACATCACCATTTCTGTGGATTAGACTACAGACTTACCGGATATTGTGCTACGTCGGTCTCTGCCTTACGCTTGGAGCAACCCATTAATTTAGGATTAGGAAATCGTCAAGCAACGGTACATTTGAGTAAAATTTGTAGAACTTCAAATTGGTAGTCTAAATCTGAACTTGAAATCGGTAGTCTAAATTTGACTTAGGTGTGTACTTGAAATTAGTAGTCTAAATTTACTAAGGAAATCTAGGAAATTAATCTGAACTTGAAATTGGTAGTGTGAATTTGCTTAGGTGTGTACTAGGCTTTTCACACTCGATCTAGTAACTTTGAACTGCACAATTGATTTTATTACTAGAAGTTTTTTTATTTGTTTCAATTGTGGAACACTAGAGTACTGCTTCTGTTGAAACATGCAGTATAAAAAACGTAATTAATTACTCTATTATAATAACAAAAAATAATAATAATTATTGAGGAGCCCTTATGTAGTTCAGGTTTGGTAAACATAATTATCTGTAAACTTCAAGCGTAACCTCCCACCGGATGAGTACCCTGAAGTAAGTGGAAGTCGTGACTGATGTGACTGCCACAAGCGGACACACGAGTGCAAGTGGGGGCTCGGGTCAAATCCCCCAATTATAAATTATCGCAATATTTCTACTATATTTTAGGTTTTGTATATAAAATTATGAAGAAACGTTCCCTTAAAATTGTGTTATTGCTATATGAGAATGACATTTTGTTGTTAATTTTAAAATATATGTGATTCAGTTCCCCCACATCAAGAATTCTGCATCAGCCATTGGTGGCCACGCTTGCTCCCCAGAGCAGTTGGGTCTATATAGTCACTACTACAAAAACCTTAAAAGATGACACTCAAAAAAATTGAAACAATGACAGTTTTTGTAAAACTGTCATTGAAAATATGATGGTAGACTTTTGATGACAGTCCATCTTACAAACTGTCATCTTTGCGATATAAGATGACGGTTTAGAAGAAAAGTGACATTATTATCTTTTTCTTTAATGTCAGTTTTTGCTTAAAACTGACATTAAAACATGCGCTTCCGGAAGCCCATATGGGAAACCTTTTAATGACAGTTTTCCTTAAAAGCGACATTGAAACTAAGCCCTTTTAATGACAGTTTTAGTTAGAATTGACATTGCAGTTGATCATAAAAGATGACAGCCAGAAAGTGTCATAAAAACATATAAGATGATAGTTTAAAACTGTCGTCTCATACTTTCAATGTCTACGATGACAATTTCATCCAAAACTGACATTAAAAGTGCTCATCTTAAAATTTTCGAAAATATACTATACATGTTTTTGTTTGTCTTTTGTTAACAATAAGCGTGCCAGCTCAGATGGTAACACGCGCGCGAGGAACTGAAGTTCTTGAGTTCAAGTCCTGGGGCAAGCAAATATTTGCTGGCCACACAAGTGCTAAGTAGGCGACACTTATTGGGCGGCCATGCGAGAGGCACGCGGGTGCCATGTGAGCGGCCACGCATTCGAAAGAGAATTTGTTTTTTTTTTTTTCTTGAATGGAGAACAGATAAGATGACAGTTTAAATCCGTCATCTTTGCGATTACAGATGACAGATTAAGACTACAGATGACAGATTAAGACTGTCATCTTTTATCACAAAGATGACAGGTTTAAACTGTCATCTTATATGTTTAATGACAGTTTTTTATTGTCATAACAAATCTAGACTTTTAATGACAGCTCCATAGATGACAGTTTCAAAACTGTCATCTTTCACGTTTAATGACACTTTTAAACTGTCATCTTTAACGATTATTGTAGTAGTGAGTGGTCTGATTGTAAAGTTGTTCCTCTATTACACAAAAAAGAAAAAAAAAAATCCACACAAAACCGACGATATGATACATGTCATATAGGTGATGTCACACTACGTTTGGGAAAAAGAAAGTCAAGCCCGACGAAAAAACCCCCCCATAAAAGGTCATATATTTTAAATAAAGTTAAGCACGTACGTGTGGATCCTCTTACAATTCCTTGACTAGAAAAGACGCAAAGGGTTCATACTTCATTTTGGTTCGTTTCCCATTTTCTTTTCTTTTTTCCTCTATTTCTATAATATTATTATTGTTATTGCTATTTATTTTAATTTTTTAGGTGTTTATAATAACCTGCTAAATCTAGCCCATAACCTAGTAGTTGGTGTCGTTCCGCTTTCTTTTTAAACATTTCTTTTCAAAAAAGAATGTAATTTTAAGCTTAAATATAATGAAAAAAATTTTTAAATTTTTTTGGCACCGTTTAAAAGATTTCAATGAAATCTATCAAACAAGATTCATATTGGTAGGAAAATTATTTGTGTAAGTACATAATTTTTAGCTTGAAATTGCTTTCGTTTTCTAAAAGTTCGTTTTCTAAGAAAACCGAAATGGAGCCACAATCATTTATGTTCGTTTGGCCCTTTAATAAATTTTATGAGTAAGAGGAAAAAAATAGAGAGGTCATTCTGTAGAACAAGTGAAAATGAAGAAATGTTACAGGTTACTTCAATTTGGATATCAGAACAAAGTGATCCAAAAAATATAGGCTCTTATACACCTCTAGCTATAAAACGAACAATATGGTTAGTTGATAATAAATAAACATTAATACTTTCTTCTCATGAAGTCCCATCTTGGATAGTAGAAACACAAATAAAGTACTTGATCAACAAATATAGGGCAAATACATTGTGTAGTGACAGAAGTAATGGACGACAAGAGTAGAAATTATGATATCTCAAAATTAGAGCTCCATAATCATGTTCGATCATTTTTTACGAAAGCGTAACTAAGCTATTCGAAAATAAGCCTAAAAACAAGCACCTAGTATGAATTAGCTTCAAATTAGATTAGACATGTATAGATAAGAAAACCAAAGTAGTAGGATTTTGAAAAGCAGTAGAAAGTGGTCAGCATTTGGCTTTTGAATATTGACAACAAAAGGATCAAAGAACTAGAAAGTAATGCAAAAGATCCCAAGGACATTCCAAAAGCCGTTCAAAAGAATTGCAGATTCAGGTGCTCCATCAGTCTTGTTGCTGTCAACTTTCTGGACTTTTTTAGGGGAGGCATCCTCATGTATTGGGACTATTATTCAAGAAGGTTTTAGATGGCAAGTTCATTTCGGATAGGAAATATGCTTTTGGCACCATACGTGGATGGGGGACACTATTCTTAAGGAGGAGTTCCCATGTCTTACCTCAAGTCATTGTAAAAAAATGAGATGATTAGTGTCGTGAAAGGTGGTAGTGGAGTGGGGAATTGGAATCTGCTATTCCAAAGAATTTGGTATGATTGGGAAATTCAACAACTTGAGGATTTACAACAAAGACTTCATGTAGTGACTTTGGATCATTCTAAAAGAGATTTGTTGAATAGGAGGTGGACCTCTGATGGTTGTTTCTCAGTGAAATCAATGTACAACAAATGGAAACAGTCCGGAAATGCAAGAAATCTGGTATTGGAAACAATCTGGAAAAATCTCAACCATCCTACAGTGGAGATTTTTGCGTGAATGGCCCTTCAGGATAGAGTGGCTACTAGATCTGTGCTTCAAAGTAGGAACATGATCCTTGAAGGCAATTCAGCACTTTGCCCGTTGCGTTCTATGCATTTGGAGACACCCCAGCACCTTTTTTTACATTGTAAATTCTCACGGGATGTTTGGTCTTTGATCCTGGATTGGTGGCGTGTGATGGGTGTGTCCTCAATCTCTAGATGCTCTCTTTACTTGGTGGTTTGACAATAGATTTAAAAATTTGGAGAATCATTTGTGTGAAACAACATTCTTTGCTACAATTTGGTCATTGTGGTTGGCGAAGAATGACTAAGTGTTCAATAATGCTTCAAGAGGAGTAGGGCAACTCGGTGAGGTGATCAAAACCACAGTTGCGATGTGGATTAAGGTGAAGCTCGATATCAAAGTATATACTATGGAGGATTTTAAAGGTTTCCTTGATGAAGTTAGAAAGGTGAAATTGTAATATGTGTTTGAAGTGTGTCAAGTGATCCGTTCAACTCTCTGTTGGATGCTTATTTTTAGTGTTTCTCTCTTTTTTCTTCTTTGTCTGATCTCGTAAGCATCGTGTGCTTTTGATGTTCCCCCTTGATGTAACCTTTCGAGATTTATAAAAGTTTCTTTTGCCGAGGAAAAAAAAAACTCTCTCCTTTTTTTTGACAGTGAAGAAGAATTTTATTAATAGAACTTTCTGAACTGCCTCTCTAAGTAGCCTAGAGCATCAAATGATGCTCCAGGACACTCCAAAATCGTACATTTACGTGAGGTCCACACACTTAGTCATGAACTCTGGGAGAATGTGCGATTTTAGTTGCCTCGATAGGTAATCTATGTGGCACCTAGTGCAGCGAGAAAGAGCTTTTAAGTGCCTCGATAGGTAATCTATGCGGCACCTAAAAGTGCAGCGAGAAAGAGCTTTTAAGGCTCTTTTAAGTGCCTCGATAGGTAATCTATGTGGCACTTAAAAGTGCAGCAAGAAAGAGTTTTAGAGGTTTTTTTAAGTACCTCGATAGATAATCTATGCGGCACCTAAAATTGAATTGCAACAAGAAAGAGCTTTGGAGGCGCCTTAAAGTGCCACATAACAAGTGGCCGCGTTAGACCTATAGTTGCATCGATCAAAGTTGTCAAATCCGTTCCGTACCGGTCTTTAAACGGAACGTAAAGAGTCATGTTCCGTTCCGGTTGAAATACCGGTCTGTTCTGGCCAATAACGGGTGTACCGGCCGGTACCGGTCTATTCCGGCCATTTTCCGGTGTTTCGGCCGGTACAAAATTACGTTTTTTTTTCTTTTTAAAGATTTTGTTTATGTTTACACTTAAAATTTTAAAAAATGGTAGATATATATTAAATATATATATATATAATATTAATTGCGGTAAATCCGGAAAGGTACCGGAATACAGCTCGGTACCGGTACATACCATTCCAGTAGTGACAACGGTACGCTGGCCGGTACGGTATTGACAACTTTGGCATCGATACATGCGACACTAAGGTGAAGTGCCCCAATATACAAACTGCCCCAATAGGCCTCTTTTCGAGGCAAGTTTGAGTGCCCTATAAAGCCATTTTTGTTGTAGTGCTTCTAATTTTTTTGATCTCTGGTATACAATTAAAACATGTAAATATCATTATTTTTCCCTGTTTTTGGACTTTTAAGGGTAAAAAAAGGAAAAGAAAAAAAAGAAGAAGAAAAAATAAACTTCTTTTTTTAAAAGTTGTTAAGGAAATAGAGTCCCACATTGCTTGAGAGTGGAATGAGTGATCACTTAATAACATTTGGGACATCTTCACTCATTGTCAATTGGTTTTGAGATGGACATAAAGTTTCTACATGGTATCAGAGCAGAGCCCGTTCCACCCCACATTTTAAAAATTTACAATCCACTCTTTACGATGATAGACTAGCAAAAATGCTGCACAATGATAGGACCCAAAAGTGACCACACGTGACAGACCTCAAACGCTACTGCACGTGAGGGGGGATGTTAAGGAAATAGAGTCCCACATTACTTGAAAGTGAAATGAGTGATCACTTAATAACATTTCAGACATCTTCACTCATTGCTAATTGATTTTGAAATTAATACTCCCTCCGTTCCATATTGATGGTCCAGTTCTGTCTCCAAGGCGAAATTTAAATTGTTAATATCTTTCAATCTACAATGTCTTTAACGATTTTAAAAATTTTGTATAATAGAACTAATTGAGATCTATCATATAATATCCATATTGCACATAAAAATCATTATTGATTGAAAAGTATTAACAATTTAAATTTTACATTGAAGACCGAACCGGACCTTCAATTTGGAACGGAGGGAGTATAAAGTTTCTACAGTAGCAGCTTACACAAAATGGTAGAAGTATATAGAATATTCGACATCCTCTCCAAGAACGGCTACCTCACTAAAAAAGAGAGCAATAATGACAATAAAGTTACAATTGAGATGTAACTAAATGTATTGAATGACATTTTTTCATCTATAGTGTCCGTCAATACTTTTAGCTACAAACTTTTAGTGACAACTATTTTGGAGTCATTGATAACTTTATTGTTAGGATATATAGCTCCTCTTTTTATGTGTGTGTGTGCGCGCGGTAGTGCCTTCACCGCATACGGCACATAGCTCGAGGACACCCACCACTTTTATATCGGGACTAAAGATAAGACACATCTGCATACTATGAACGCTAAAAAATTTATTTACCACCAACAAGCGACAAGGGCTGCTACAAAATTTTAGTTCACCTGTAATAGAAACATGAAAAACGTACAATTTCCTATACAAAGCTCTATATAAAATAAACATATTTATTGTTAATTGAAAATTTGTTAGGCGTGTTTTGTTGAGCTATATTATCTACGCAATCACAAGTTTAAGTGAATTTTCAATCCTTTTGGCAATGAAAGAATGATGCAGTGACGCCAATAATAAAGAAAAATTAAATTCTATGTAAAAATTTTAATTTTTTTTTTGGCATTCAGCGGGGTCACTTGAACCCCCTAAGATGATAGTGGAGCTGCTGACAAGCGATACGAAGACTTGAACCCAAATTTTGAATGAGAATCCCAGAGTACTTATCCAGTGAACTAACCATAACTATTGTGAACACTCCCAAACTTTGGATGTTGCTCTGAGATTTAGGCGTCAGGTGTTTTTTTGTGCGTGGTGTTGTTTTGTCATTGTTGTCTTTTTGCCAACCTTGTTATATTCTCTCCCTTTGGGTCCTTGAGGCATAGATTGTTGAAGTTTGGTGTTTCCTCTTGTGGGTTTGCTATTCTCCAGCTTAATACCTTATGCTTAAAGTCCTTTTAATCTTTGTAATATATTTTCAAAAATCAATAAATTTTTTTCGCCATTAAAAAAAAAGGGGGAGAGTTTAAGCAACTAGACCATGTGATCGAAATGGTTTTGAGTAGTGCCATTCTGGGTTGTTAATTACAAATTCTATGTGAAAATGCTTGGATGATATTTGCAAAATATATATATTATAAATCTCCAAAAGTGTTTGATTTAGAATTTGAAAAAGAAAATGGCTTGTCGGCAATTTAGGTTTTTCCGGCCACTTGCCGGACCGACTTCAACAATCAATTCCATCTGTATTGATATAATATTGTAAATCTTGTCAAAACGCATAGATGTGTGCTTGACCGATTCCTATACCTAAATTAATGGGTTGCCCCAAGCGTAGGGCGGAAACCGATGTAGCACAATACCCGGTAAGACCGGAGTCGAATCCACTAAGGACGGTGAAGTGTGTGCTGCGGAGCCTTAGGTTGTTACTGATTAAATGGGTTCTTAGGTAGCCACCCCTTGTTGATTTGATTGAGATTAAGTAAAACTCAGAAATAAATATTCTTTTTAAATAATTAAAAGGAGGTACGGTCGTAGGGTTCATAGCACTTGTGTCTAGTCCGGATTAACCTGCTCTGTTTAGAGTTCTTAAAAACGTTTAATTTTAGGTTGAAAAAGATACCCCGCAAGATGCGAGACCCTATGGTCGCCATATACCCATGCGCAGCGAAGAATGAGTTTTGGATCCCCATTCCCCCGTTCACATGGGCTCCGACGATGCCCAGATTCGTCCGCGGGAAGTATTTTTTTCAATCTAAAATCGTTTTTTCATTGTTTGATAAAAGGAGCAGTGACCGAACTAGCTACGTTGTGCTAATCACCCCGCAACCCTACCTATACGACTACTCACACATTATTAAACAAAAAGCAAAATAAACCTTAACTTACGTCATGCTTGAAATCTAATTTAAACAAAAGATTTAAACTAAATTAAGATCCACAAGCAACTTTGATTAAGTGCAAAAATTAAAACTAGTTACTGGCATGCGAGTAATTAAATAAAGCGTCAAAAACTTCAAAAGTGAAAATACTCGGAAGAAAACCGAACAGTATTGAAAACAAAAGAATTAATTACTAATGGCAACCCGTTCTTTGTCTTCTGCGCCCGACTAATGATCGGCTGTCAAAAGTGAAGTAATGCTGTTCCTGCGCTCGGATTGCAGCCCCCGTTCTTAATTCTTTCCTTTCGTCCCCGTGAAAAGTAATCGTGCTACGGGAAAAAACTCGTGCGTCAGAGATCCGGAGTTAAGTCGTGCGTGAGACCCAAGAAGGTATCACCGCCACCTCAATCCTTTTTTTCGTCCGTTCCTCTCAAACCTAATGAAATATAATAATCATCCCCTCTGCCGCCCCGTTCTTCGTCCTTTTATATCTTTCTGTAGCCGACAAAAAATTACTAACCCTCGTGGGCCGTGGCTTAGGCCTAATTCCTTTTTCTTTTGTCCAAGATTTCAGTCAAAACAAGTGACAATAAAATGTTGCTTCTGAGGCCCACCGAGATATGCAATTGAAGGAGCAAAATATGGCTCAATCCATGCTTTAATCCGCTTTAACTTATTAAACTTTCAAACACCTACAATACAAAAATTAAACATTAAAACACCAAATAATAAAATAAATAGGCTTAACAAAGATAAATTATGGGGCGCTTATGTGAACATTTACGCGCCTATCACACCCCCCAACTTACACTTTGCTAGTCCTCGAGCAAAGAAAACAAAAAGCAACTAAAGAAAATAAATTAAAACCGATAGTTCTTTTAAACCCCCAGGCAGCCCCGGTGGGACGAGTGAAGTCTCGTGAGGGTTTTTAGCAATGATCACCCACAAAACACCAAGAATCCTTTCACATGAAATCCGAAAAACCGTAAGACTGCTCAATGATATCCAAACAAAGAACATGAAGCCATCGTAAAGAGATAACGGGCATAAGCAGTTCTATACACTATCAAGTCAGAAAAATAAGTCATGGCACCTATACTCAGCGTGTGTGAACAAGGGCTTCGGTCACAAGTGAAAAATAACCAAAAGTTCTCTCCGGACCGAGTCTTGACTTCAAATCTCACTGTGTCATGCACTCAACAAATGAAATCACTCGAAACAAGGTGCATATTACTCTCAATATGTGCGGGCAGATGTTATGTAAATGAAAGCAAGATACTTCCGCACAAAATGACACAAAAAGAAAGCTTTATATAGTGGACACATGATCTCATGAACAGTATGTCAAGTATTGGAAACTTTCTCTATCCACCAATCCACAACCCATTGCCCCTAAGATCAAATAGGACTTCAATTCCGGTGATAACGTTAGGTAAGAGAAAGCATTTCAAGGTTAGGTAAGAATTCAAGTGTCCGAGAATAGGCCAACAACACATAAGGCAAATAATAATGTACGCCCTCTTTCTCTTCTCTTTTTTTTTCAACTCCGCCACATCTCTCTTTCCTACCTTTGACACAAACTCACATTTAAAACAAGTATTTCTTCTTTCCACAATAATATGGTGTCTTCCCTTTTTGCTCTCTTTTTTTTTTCTTTTTTTTCTTTTTTTTTTTTGTGAAAGATCACCAGCAATCAGAGCTCAATTCTCACAACTTTACCCTCTCTCTTCCAAATAATTTACCTTCATCAATTATCTAAGCCTTCTCAAGACATAATATAGATGGAGGAGCTCAACAAGAAAAGGGTATCATGCGAGAGGCTCAAATGGCTTACAAGAGGTAAATGTATGAAAGAAAGAAACAAACCGGCTCAAAATAGCAAAGATGACCTATAATCCTCTCAAAGGGGCAATACAACCATGCAATTTCCAAACCCAAGAGATAAGTAGGCAATATTCCCAACACTCGACGACAAAAATAATGAGATCAATAACGAATTTACTCTTTTGTGACAAAAAGAGTTTATTTGACACCACTCCAAGAAAAGATAAGGCTCTAAACTCACATGGGGCATAAGTCTCCACTAAACTAGCCATCGAGAATAATCAGTCACAACTCACAAGCAACCAAAGCCCAAACAGACGTGAAGTGCAAATGTGCTAAGAATAAATGCCATGATAAATTTTTCGCGACAAGCTAGCAAAAAGAACTACAATGCCACCACAAGTATAATCAAATAATGACTATCACATCTCCAGCTTAATCAATAAAGAGTCAATCTCAACAGCCTTCAAGTCTCATGCAAAAAGAAATTTTTTTTTTTTTAATTTAAAGTTCAAAAAGAAAAGCGAACAAAGTGACCCTCCCCCCAACTGGAACTATTCAATGTCCTCATTGAAAGCATGAACAATAAAGATAGGACAGAAACATAAAAGAAAGGAGAGATATCACCTTAAAAAGAAAGGGCTAAGCAGAGTAAACTATAGAGAGAGGAAGACCCCCCAACTTGAATTGAACAACCTGCAAAATGTTAGCCTCCAAAACAACAAGAAAAATGACAAAAAGAAATAAACAAAGCAAGAAATAAAATGAAAGACAAAAAAATCATCCACTTTCTTCACGCGAAAGGCACGGGTACTACTTTTCTCCCTAGTCAAAGACTGTGGTTCCCTATTTGTTGGAAGGACAGTATGCATAGGATTCAACGATATCTTGAAAAGTGGTGCCATCATCTAATAGGCTGTCACTCCCTCTGGGGCTGCCAGATTCCTTACCCACCACTCCGTTTGTGAAGCAATCTCCACAGAGTTTGGACATTAAAGTCAGATGGTTCAGACAGAATTCTCGCTGCTAACTACGCGCCTGCCGTCAGACCCAACCTCCTAAGTACTACATACATAGCTTTGACCAGGTGGCTATACCAGACCATTATTCTAATTTTTTTTCACTTTCCAAATTTCTTTTTTTTTTTTTAACAAGAAAAAAAAGAACAAGTATACAAACATTGTGCCCAAAACCCAAGTCAATGATGGGTACCCCTATCGCTAGGAGCCGGGTCCACTTCTTAGTGAAGAAAGTGGTACGCGGAAGCTACCCGTCGAAACGTAGCCCAACGGCTACACAACAGGGTCATCCGAATAAACAGGATCGACCAAAACCTCATCAGGTTCACCTATTTCCACATATTCCAAAAACGGCTTAAGACGCTGCCCATTAACCTTGGAAATATTATTGTTTTTCGGGTCACAAATATCTACTGAACCATTTGGATATACCTTATGCACAACATAGGGACCATCCCAACGGGACCTTAACTTACCAGGAAACAGATGGAGGCGCGAGTTATACAGTAACACTTTCTGACCAACACTAAAGGTTTTGCGCTGAATATTCCTATCATGGTACGCCTTAACCTTAGCCTTATAGATACTCGTGCTCTCATATGCGTCATTCCTAATCTCCTCGAGCTCACACAACTGGAGCTTCCTATGGGCACCTGCCTCAGGTAAACGTGCGTTCAGCGATTTAATGGCCCAATAGGCCTTATGCTCCATCTCAACGGGCAAGTGGCAGGCCTTACCATAAACAAGCCGGTAGGGTGAAGCACCCAACACGGTCTTATAAGCAGTGCGGTAGGCCCACAAGGCATCGGTCAACCGAAGTGACCAATCCTTCCTATTCGGGTTCACGGTCTTCTCAAGAATCCCCTTAATCTCACGATTCGCTAGCTCAGCCTGACCGTTAGTTTGAGGGTGATAAGCAGTAGACACCTTGTGAGAGATGCCATACTTACTCATTAACGCTCCAAAAGACCTATTACAAAAGTGCGAGCCTTGATCAGAGATAATGGCACGTGGCATGCCAAACCTTGATAAAATGTTAGCTCGCAAAAACTCAAGTACGACCTTAGAATCACTAGTCTTAGTGGGGATAGCCTCAACCCACTTAGAAACATAATCCACCGCCAGGAGGATGTACTCATACCCGTATGACATCGGAAACGGGCCCATGAAATCAATGCCCCAACAATCGAAAACCTCTATCACAAAAATGTTCTGTAGGGGCATCATATTTCGTGGGCCAACCTTACCTAATTTCTGACACCGGTCACATGCCTTACAAAAGACATACGCATCCTTAAAAAGACTCGGCCAAAAGAAACCACACTCACTGACCTTGGCGGCGGTCTTCTTTGCGGAGAAATGACCTCCGCACGCCGCGGTGTGACAAAACTCTAAAATTCCCCTTTGATCAGCTTCAGGGACACACCGGCGCAAAATTTGGTCCGCGCAATACTTGAACACATATGGATCATCGTAAATATATTGCCGGACCTCTCTCAAAAATCGCTGCTTCTCAGCTGTGGACCAATGAGGTGGAATTTGCCCAGTCACCAAGTAATTGGCGATATCTGCAAACCATGGGCACGTATTAGCAGCGAACAACTGCTCGTCAGGGAAAGTATCCACAATGGGGAGATGTGAGGTAGGGTCCTCAAACTCCAGACGAGACAGGTGGTCGGCCACTACATTCTCAACCCCTTTCTTATCCTTAATCACCAGGTGGAATTCTTGCAGCAAAAGAATCCACCGAATAAGGCGAGCTTTCGCGTCTGACTTGGTCATTAAGTACTTCAAAGCCGCATGATCGGTAAAAACCACAATCTGCGACCCTACCAAGTAGGACCGAAACTTATCTAAGGCAAATACCACTGCGAGCAACTCCTTCTCGGTGGTGGTATAGTTCATCTGTGCCTCATTCAGCGTCTTGCTCGCATAATAAACGACGCAGGGATCTTTCCCTCGCCTCTGCCCTAAAACCGCTCCGACTGCATAGTCGGAGGCGTCACACATCAACTCAAAGGGCAAACTCCAATCCGGAGGCTGAACAATCGGCGGAGTAGTGAGACTCCGCTTTAATGTATTGAATGCCTCCTCACACGCGTCGGACCACACAAAGGGGGTATCCTTTGACAACAACTGACACAATGGTCGGGAGATGGCACTGAAATCCTTAATAAAACGCCGGTAAAAACCAGCATGACCTAAGAAAGACCGGATATCCTTGATAGTCTTGGGAGAAGGAAGATTCGCAATCAAATCAATCTTCGCCTTGTCCACCTCAATACCCTTGGATGAGACAATGTGTCCCAACACAATCCCTTGGGTCACCATGAAGTGGCACTTCTCCCAATTAAGCACAAGTTGCTTCTCCTCACATCGTTGCAAGACCTTTCCTAAGTTCTCGAGGCATTCGTCAAACGAATCCCCGAAAATTGAAAAGTCATCCATAAACACCTCCACGATCTTCTCTACCATGTCGCTAAATATTCCCATCATGCACCTTGAAAAAGTTCCGGAAGCGTTGCACAAGCCAAAAGGCATGCGACGGTAGACAAAGGTACTATAAGGACATGTGAAGGTGGTCTTTTCCTAATCCTCCATGGCTACTTCTATCTGATTGTAGCCAGAGTACCCATCCAGGAAGCAATAGAATGCCCGGCCAGCCACCCTCTCCAGTATTTGATCAATGAATGGGAGAGGGAAGTGGTCTTTCCGAGTGCTCGCATTGAGCTTCCGGTAATCTATGCAAACTCGCCACCCGGTTTGAACACGGGTCGGCACCAGCTCGCCCTCGCCGTTTCTCACGACGGTCACTCCAGCCTTCTTAGGCACTACCTGCACTGGGCTCACCCACTCACTATGGGCTATCGGGTAAATAATACCCGCATCTAAAAGTTTTAGCACCTCAGCCCGAACCACCTCCTTCATATTGGGGTTCAGACGACGCTGAGGTTGCCTAGAAGGTTTCACATCCTCATCTAGAAAAATGCGGTGTGTACACACCGTTGGACTAATACCCTGCAAATCAGCTATTGTCCAGCCTATCGCGCCCACGTGCTTTCTCAGCAAGGCAAGCAACTTAGCCTCTTGATCTGCCTTGAGGGATGAGGAGATCACAACCGGAAAAGTATCATCGCCTTTAAGGAAGGCATACTTAAGTGTGTCCGGCAGAGGCTTTAACTCTGGTTTAGGTGGCTGGACAGACGATGGGAAAGCTTTAGGAAGTGGGGCGCCAAGCGGCTCAGGAACTGGGTTCCAAGCGGTGCTACACACATCCTCCACTGAAAGCATCTCCATTAAACTTCCTACCTCTGGAGAATCTAAAAATGACGCCTCTTCGGCGGTTAAGGCTATCTCCAGAGGATCCTTGTATAACACACTATCGACATGCTCTTGTACCAGCGTGTCGATTAAACTCACCTCATATATCTCCTCATCATCCTCAACCCGACTATCCACGTTGAAAACATTTACCTCCATTTTTAAGTCCCCAAACGACAATTGGACTTGTCCAGTTTTGCAATCCATGATAGCACTGGAGGTGGCTAAAAATGGACGGCCAAGAATGATAGGAGTCTTCTCAAAGACCTCCGGTATCGGGCAAGTATCCAAGACAATAAAGTCAACTGGAAAGAGAAACTCACCCACTTGAATTAAGACATCCTCCACCACTCCCTTTGGAACTCTCACACTCCGGTCAGCCAACTGTAGCGTGACCGGTGTGGCTTTCAAATCACCTAAGCCTAGCTTTAAGTACACCGAATAGGGGAGCAAGTTGACACTTGCTCCTAAATCCAGCAAAGCCTTATCCAACTTTTGGCCTGCGATAGCAATAGAGATGGTGGGACAACCAGGGTCCTTGCACTTGGTGGGGATCTCAGCCTGGAGAATGGAGCTCACTTGCTCCGTCAGAAGCACTGTGTCCTGACTCTTAGTTCTCCGTTTTGAAGTGCACAGATCCTTCAAAACCTTTGCAAACTGAGGAATTGCGTCAATGGCTTCCATCAAAGAGATAGGAAACTGAACTTTCTTGAATAATTCAAGCATTTGAAAGTTCACATTGACCTTAGGTTTCGCCACCAAGCGATTTGGATATGGAGCAATGGGTGGCGTTGGAGTCGTGGGGGCTGCAGTTGCAGGCACCACCACTTCAGGAGACTCCGCCTCTTTCTCTACCTCAGGAACACTTCCCAAGTCTGGAACAACTACTGGACTGACAACCGGCACCGGGGGTGGCACCGATTTTTGCTTTGGAGGTAAGTCTTTGGCGATCACCTTCCCACTTCTGAGAGTGGTGATTGCCTTAGCCTCTTCCAGACCGAGATTCGGATTACTTGGGCCAGAAGAATCGCCCACATAATGAGTACCGGCGGCATTGACTAATGGTTGAGAAGGAAACTTTCCCTTCTCCTGCTGGACTTGTCCAACTGCCGCCGTCAACTGGGTCAATTGGGTTCTAATGTCACCAATTGCCTGCTTAGTCTGCTCAGTGAAGCTTATTTGAGACTGCATGAGAGCCTTCATCATCTCATCAGTCTGCTTATCCCGCGGGGGATGGTTAATGCCAGGGGGTGGTCCAAAAGATGAAGGACCGAAACCCTGCTGCTGCTGAGGTGGGTATCGAAACTGGGTCATTTGGCCTTGTGGAGGCCGAAACTGTTGGACTGATTGCTGAGGTGGTGCCTGGGTATGCACTGGGGCTTTTTGATCCCTCCAACCCAAAAGTGGATTTTGAGCCCACCCAGAATTGTAGGTATTTGAATATGGATCCCAACGCTGGTTAAGAGCGTTCACCTCAGCTTGATTACTATGGTATGCGTCTTTAACAATTGGAAAAGCGGGGCAAGCAGTAACTAGATGCCCCGGACACTCACACAATTCACACACCTCTTCGACTCTCACCTCATTCACTTGGTGGACTTGCTTAAACTTCAAGTCCTCTAATTGTTTAGCCATTTTGTCCAGCTGAGACTGGACATTGTGTTCTCGCACACTAGAAGGAAAAATGCCAGACCCACTGGGTCCCTGCGCAGCCATGGCCCTATCACCGAGGTCAGAAGGTTCCCAACTTCGGTGTTTTTCCGCCAACTCCTCAAGAAAGTCCCACGCTTCGTCCGGGGACTGGTCTAGAAAATCCTTCTCTTTACAGAGATACTCAATCTGTTGGGTTGTCGCAACATTCAGACCCAAGTAGAAAAAAGACACCAATTGGGGTTTGACAAACCCATGGTGTGGCAAGGACAAAAGCAAGTCCTTGAATCTCTCCCAGCACCTTAAAAATGACTCGCCCTCTTTCTGCTTATACGATTGGATTTGGCGAGTCAGGTACTTCGATTTACTTTCCGAGAAATATTTCTTGTAAAATAAATCTCGGACAGCTGCCCACGTCCTGAGTGACTGTGGCTTCTGCATCCGTAGCCACTTATCCGCATTGTCCCTGAGCGAGGCTGGAAAAAGCTTAAGGCAAGCATTCTCCCACTGAGGAGTGGTGGCAAGGGTGCTTACCAAACCCTCGAAATGACGGACGTGCTCATACGGATCCTCATTCTCCTTCCCTTGAAACAGGGGAAGGGCATTATGCGTACCAGGCTTTATGGTGAAAGCATTACGTGCTTCCACCGTCTCGGCCGGCAAAACTATTGGACCGAGAGGAGTGGTCCTCGCAGGATGCATGTGATTACGCATCGACATCGGTGGCTCTGCCATCTGTGGCTCGATTATTAAATCTACGAAAAGGCCACTGATATCAAACGAATCACCACTAAAAGACTCTTCCTCCACAGTTTCTCTCGGAGCTCTCTCAATGGCTACGAGACGCCTGGTATTGTCTCGATAGTACTTAGGTTTTAGAGGTGATTGCTTTCCTACAATGGAGGATTGCTTACCTCTACCTATGTTGACTCGAAACAACTAAAGAAACTAAAAAAAAAAATAAAAAAAAATAAAAAAACTACCCGAATTCTTAACACACGTTACCGTCCCCGGCAACGGCGCCAAAAATGCTTGACCGATTCCTATACCTAAATTAATGGGTTGCCCCAAGCGTAGGGCGGAAACCGATGTAGCACAATACCCGGTAAGACCGGAGTCGAATCCACTAAGGACGGTGAAGTGTGTGCTGTGAAAACTCGGGTTGTTACTGATTAAATGGGCTCTTAGGTAGCCACCCCTTGTTGATTTGATTGAGATTAAGTAAAACTAAGAAATAAATGTTCTTTTTAAATAATTAAAAGGAGGTACGGTCGTAGGGTTCATAGCACTTGTGTCTAGTCCGGATTAACCTGCTCTGTTTGGAGTTCTTAAAAACGTTTAATTTTAGGTTGAAAAAGATACCCTGCAAGATGCGAGACCCTATGGTCGTCGTATACCTATGCGCAGCGAAGAATGAGTTTTGGACCCCCATTCCCCCGTTCACATGGGCTCCGACGATGCCCGGGTTCGTCCGCGGAAAGTATTTTTCCAATCTAAAATTGTTTTTCCATTATTTGAAATTAAGAGCAGTGCCCGAACTGGTCACGGTGTGCTAATCACCCCGCGACCCTACCTATACGACTACTCACACATTATTAAACAAAAAGCAAAATAAACTTTAACTTGCGTCATGCTTGAAATCTAATTTAAACAAAAGATTTAAACTAAATTAAGATTCACGAGCAACTTTAATTAAGTGCAGAAATTAAAACTAGTTACTGGCATGCGAGTAATTAAATAAAGCGTCAAAAACTTCAAAAGTGAAAATACTCGGAAGAAAACCGAACAGTATTGAAAACAAAAGAATTAATTACTGATGGTAGCCGTTCTTCGTCTTCTGCGCCCGACTAATGATCGGCTGTCAAAGTGAAGTAACGCTGTTCCTGCGCTCGGATTGCAGCCCCCGTTCTTAATTCTTTCCTTTCGTCCCCGTGAAAAGTAATCGTGCTACGGGAAAAAACTCGTGCGTCAGAGATCCGGAGTTAAGTCGTGCGTGAGACCCAAGAAGGTATCACCGCCACCTCAATCCTTTTTTTCGTCCGTTCCTCTCAAACCTAATGAAATATAATAATCATCCCCTCTGCCGCCCCGTTCTTCGTCCTTTTATATCTTTCTGTAGCCGACAAAAAATTACTAACCCTCGTGGGCCGTGGCTTAGGCCTAATTCCTTTTTCTTTTGTCCAAGATTTCAGTCAAAACAAGTGACAATAAAATGTTGCTTCTGAGGCCCACCGAGATATGCAATTGAAGGAGCAAAATATGGCTCAATCCATGCTTTAATCCGCTTTAACTTATTAAACTTTCAAACACCTACAATACAAAAATTAAACATTAAAACACCAAATAATAAAATAAATAGGCTTAACAAAGATAAATTATGGGGCGCTTATGTGAACATTTACGCGCCTATCAATGTGGTTTGAAATCATCTTTTATTTTGGAGACCAATTAGCGGAGTACATTTTTTTGTTCAAAAGTACAAGATCAGCTTCTGTTATTTTCGCACGAAAAATAAAGTGCGCATAGAGTAAAAAGAATTATCCTCAATTTATTTACATCGTTTTTTTTGTAGATAAAATAATACTTTCATTAACTGTTTTAGTACACCATGTAAAATTCCCATCTATAATATCACAAAATCACGAAAGTACAATTGAATTGAGGAGTTTGGAACTTAGCAAATAATAGTAATAATTATGGAGTTTGGATACCTTATATAGTTCAAGTTTGGTAAACATAATTATTTTTAAACTTCAAACCTAACTCCTCACCTGATGAGTGCCCTGAAGTAAGTCAGAGTCGTGATTGATGTGACAGCTACAAGCAGACACAAAGCTGCAAGTGGGGGCCCGGGTCCCTGCAAATCCCCCAATTATAAATTATTGTAATATTTCTACTATATAAAAATTATGAATAAAGTTCTCTTAAAATTGTGTTATTGCTATATGAGAATGATATTTTGTTGTTAATTTTAAAATACATGTGATTCGGTTCCCTCCTATCAAGAATTTCGCGTTAGTCATTGGTGGCCGCGCTAGCTCCTCGGAGCAGTTGGATCTATATATATAGTGGTCTGATTGTAAAGTTGTTCGTCCATTACGCGAAAAAAAAAAATACTCCAACACAAAACCGACCATATGATACATGTCATATAGGTGATGTCACACTTTGTTTGGGAAAAAGAAAGTCAAGCCCGACGAAAAAAGCCCGCCACAAAAGGTAATATATTTTAAATAAAGTTAAGCACGTACGTGTGGATCCTCTTACAATTCCTTGACTAGAAAAGACGCAAAGGGTTCATACTTCATTTTGGTTCGTTTCCCATCCTTTTTTTTTTTTTTTAAATCTTTATTTCTATACTATTATTATTGTTATTGCTATTTATTTTAATTTTTTAGGTGTTTATAATAACCTGCTAAATCTAGCCCATAACCTAGTAGTTGGTGCCGTTCAAGCTCAAATATAATGAAAATGAAAAATAATTTTTCAATTTTTTTTGCACCGTTTAAAAAATCTCAATGAAATTTATCAAATAAGATCCATATTTGTAGAAAACTTATTTGTGCAAGTACATAATTTTTTAGCTTAAAATTGTCTTCTTTTTCTAAAAGTTCATTTTCTAAGAAACCGGAACGGAGCCACAATCATTTATGTTCGTTGACTCTTTAATAAATTTTCTGAGTAAGAGGAAAAAAATAGAGAGGTCATTCTGTAAAAAAAGTGAAAACGAAGAAATGTTACAGGTTACTTAAATTTGGAAATCAGAACAAAGTGATCCAAAAAATATAGGCTCTTATACACCTCTAGCTATAAAACCAACATGGTTAGTTGACAATAAATAAACGTTAATACTCTCTTCTCGTGAAGTCCCATCTTGCATAAGCAAAAACACAAATAAAGTACTCGATCAACAAATATAGGGCAACAGAAGTAACGGACGACAAGAGTAGGAACCATAATGTCTCAAAATTAGAGCTCCATAATCATGTTCGATCATTTTTTACGAAAGCGTAACTAAGCTATTCGAAAATAAGCCTAAAAACAAGCACCTAGTATGAATTAGCTTCAAATTAGATTAGACATGTATAGATAAGAAAACCAAAGTAGCAGGATTTTGAAAAGCAGTTGAAAGTGGTCAACATTTAGCTTTTGAATATTGACTACAAAAGGATCAAAGAACGAGAAAGTTATTCAAAAGATCCCAAGAACATTCCAAAAGCCGTTCAAAAGAATTGCAGATTCAGGTGCTCCATCAGTCTTGTTGCTGTCAACTTTCTGGACTTTTTTAGGGGAGGCATCCTCATGTATTGGCACTATTATTCAAGAAGGTTTTAGACCAAGTTCATTTCGGACAGGAAATTTCCTTCTGGCACCATACGTGGATGGGGGACACTATTCTTAAGCAGGAGTTCCCACCTCAAGTCATTGTAAAAAAATGAGATGATTAGTGTCATGAAAGGTGGTAGTGGAGTGGGGAATTGGAATCTGCTATTCCAAAGAATTTGGTCTTTCGAACTTAGTTTGCTCATTAAGGCTGCGTTCTTATGGACTTAACTTAAACTTAACTTTGAAAATTTTGTTTTTATTTGAATTTTTTCTCATTTGTTAGTTTTGCCCCAAACTTTTGACGGTTATTGATTCGTCTCTTGAAGAGGAATCGGGATTTTTTTACTTTTACCCAAGTATTTTAAGAAAGAACTCATTTTTAGCGCAAAACAATTCAAATAAGAACAAAATTTTCAGTTTTAAGTTAAATTAATAAGAATGCAGACCGGATACCTAATTATTGTTATTAAAAAAAAAAAGCGAAGTGACCATTTGTGTCCAAACTCATGAACACAAATTCTTTGGAGGCATGCATCCACACAATACAATCGCGTGATTCACATCGATCTTAAGTTTGCCCGGTCTATGACTGCAATGGGGCGTGCATGTTCGAAGATTTTCCCGCGAAAGCTGGGCCGGGATCGGTCATCATCACATATATAAATAAATATTTGGGCATCTTCAATTCAGTCACTTTCTTCGTACGCAAACTTTCCTTATAGGGACCCAACGGGTTGACAAATTCTGTGCTGGGAAATTTTTTCCACGATCGAGTACTAAGGGGATTATGGAATAAAACTCTGTTGTTCGTACGTTAAAATCCTAGCACAGTACTAAGGGGATTGTGGCCAAACCACGATGCCGTCTTTGCAACTCTGTTGTGAATGAATCGAGAGCGCAAGCATTTTTGTTGAATCACGTAAATTCTAGTGTCTTGTTCTAAGAACGTAGCGAAATCTAGTCCAAATTTATCAACAATGCATTCTTGTGGAATAACGTAAATTTTTGTCTTGTTTTTTTTTTAATTTTATTTTATCGTTGTTGTCTTACTCAT
This sequence comes from Rhododendron simsii, assembly GCA_014282245.1. Taxonomy (NCBI): domain Eukaryota; kingdom Viridiplantae; phylum Streptophyta; class Magnoliopsida; order Ericales; family Ericaceae; genus Rhododendron; species Rhododendron simsii. Next base: position 9,537,491 of record CM024956.1, on the reverse strand, counting down.
TTGTTGCCCAATATTTCTCCATTGTTAACACAACCTTTTGGCATACCCTTTTTTCTACGTTGTTATTCACATGTTTTTTAACTTACGTTGACAATTCGTAAAAAAAAAAAAAAAATTGACCAAAAAAAATAGCCAAGTGATGAAAGATTCTTCCTGCGTCGTTCCCTTGTCCATATTATACATGGTGGAGCAAATAAAGTAATTAACTACAACAAGTAGTTCTCTTTTTTTCCCCGGCAAAATGAAATTTTATAAAACTTGAAAGGATACATCGAGAACGGGGAGGCTGAGGAGCACACATGCTATGTGCTCAACACACCTAGGGGAGGGTGAGACGAGAATCATCCAACAGGAAGTTGAATGATAAACATCAAAACATATTGGAGTACAATTTCAGCGAACGAATACCCTCTAAAACCCTTTTGAAATCCTCCACAGAGTACATCCTAATATTGAATTTGACTTTAATCTACATAGCTACCTTGAATTAATTATATCTACCACCTCTTCTATGCTTACAGTCGCATTCTAAAAAATACATCCATTCCTCATCATCCAAATGGATTAGATTGTTGCATAGAAACAAATTTTCCAAATGTGGTTATCCAAATTACGGAGGCTGTTGAACCACCAACACATGAGCTCCCCTACCGAAGACGGGCAGACCCAATCGGTATGCCTCCCTATCAAGTAGTTTTCTCTTGATAGGCGCTCGCACACACATACTCTTTAATTTTCTGAAAACAATGCTTGGTTTCCCTCCTGTTGCAGCTTAATTAAATCAAGGAGGACCACACACATGTCATAATAAAGACGATATATTATCTATATTCACAAGTAGAGGAAAGTGAAATAGTGAATATATATATATATATATATATATATATATATATATATATATAAAATTAAAAAATATATTAATTTAATGGTGTGGTGCCAGTGGAATTCTCAGCCTTATCTTCAAAATTATTCAGCGGAGCTCGGGTAGCACTCCATAGCAGATTTTGATTGTTCTATCCTGAAATATGTGAACTCTGGCGCTCTTTTTTTTTATCATCAATGAAGTTGATTGATCTTTTTCTTATCACCTTACAAGATAAAGAGCGCCGACAACGCGCAAAAACCTAATAAAAATCTAAGAAGCAGAACGTAGTGTATTGGTCTGCAAACACAAAATACACAATGCAACCTTGTTTATGCCTCTTCAACAAAGCAAGTTCTCCATAAATTCTTATTAATTAGCTTATTGTAAGCCATACTACTGACCCAAAAAAAAAAAAAAAAAGAAGATATACTCAAGTTTATAAAAAGTTCCTTACCAAGAAAAAAAAAAGAAGCACTTACTGATCTCTCGAAAGTGAGTACTTATTCGGTGGTCTTGGAAAACCGTCACACTATTATCACCACATATTTTTGTAGAGTTCATATATTTAGTACTAAGTCTTACAAAAAATCTATCGTGGATAAGGAAAAATAATTTGGTGGTCCCCCAACACTCTCATCCCCCCGGACCACCACACAAAAATGTTTGGGGTCTAATACTAAGTATATGGATCCTACTAAAAATATGTGGTAGATAAGGATATTGGGACATCACGGGAAGGTACCCCAAAGCCACTGAATAATTATTCGTGGATTAGGGTGTTCGAACACCATGTGATGGTGCACGTAAACCACCAAATAATTTCTCCACGGGAGTACTAGTACAGTAGAACCCACGGCAATCAAGGAACAGGTCAGCCTGCACTGCAAGGCTGACGTTAGTAATTATTGAGGTAGCCTACGTCATGTTTTTAGCAACGTAAACGCTATAAATACAAGGGAACACCGGAACAAGTCAACGTCAAAGGTTTCACAAGTGTGAACATAGTTTTTGCTTTCTTGGAAAGTTTCTATAACCACGTGTGTCGTTCAATTAAAGTAGGGAAATTTATATAAATAGTTTTTCTAGTTTTATTTGAGTCTCATTTCAGTCCTTCAAATTTTAATTGTCACTCTTTTGATCTTTAAGTTTGGTTTTTATACCAAATTGGTCCAATTAATTGATAACTTCTATGAGCCAAATTGGACGGACAAAATCAGATTGATGGTAGTTTGAACGTTACAGTTCGTACCAAGTTGATCTAATTGATGACGTCTGCCCTCAATCTAATTTTTTCCGTCTAATTTGGCTGACAGACGTTATCAATTGGACCAATTTAGTACAAAAATCAAACTTGAAGGTCAAAAGAGTTGCAATTGATACTTGAAGAATGAAAATGAGACTCCCGCGAAACTAGGATGACCATTTCTATAAAGTTTCCATCAAAGTACTATTTATTTTACGTATTTTTTTATTGTATGCAAGAGGGCCTAGGCCCTCGTAAGGAAAAACACTTGACATAGTAATTTGACAAACTTTAAGACCATTGCGGTCATTACACAAAGCCTCCAACACGTCTGATGGCGCTTGAGCAAGTATACAAACTTTAAGACCATTGCGGTCATTATACAAAGCCTCCAACACGCCTGATGGTGCTTGATCAAATACTTGCTCCTCTCGGTGTAACTGAAGACCTAACCTAGCTAAATTACGAGCACAACCATTACTATTTCTCCAACCAATCACACTTACCAATATTGATTTGGCGTTGCATATAATCCTAATGAAATCCAATTAGAAACATTTACTCCATCTGTCCCACAAAGTTTGAAATTTCAGGAATGCGTACGTGCCATTTTGAAGTTACATATATCATTCATTCCATAATGTTTTAGCCGATTTTTTAAACTTTGTTTAATAGAACAAATTAAAAAATCTATCAAACAATATTCATATTGCTAATAAAAATATATTACGGATTATAAGATATAGTTAATTTTTTCATAAGGCTGAGATAGTAAAAATGCCAAATTATATGGAATGGAGGGAGTATTATTTTCTGGTCTTCTTTTCTAAATTTTGGTTGAATTCCCGTCGATTTTTTAGAAACTATTATTTATCTTGATGAGCATAATCTAAAAAATAAAATTTGATAAAAGAAAACTAAAAATAAATTTTAAAATATACAGGAAGTTTTGGAAAAGACAATTTCGTTATCTAAACCTTTTTCAACTTCAGTTTATTTTTTCATAATTTTATATTGCTTTCATCAAGACGAATCCGTAATCAAAATTAATTTTGACAAAACTTAGAAAGTTTGTTAAATATCAATAATACCAACTGTCTTTAGATTAGAAATAATTAATTTATTCCAAGCTCACCCTTCATCACAAATTTGGCGATAAGAATTTATCCCCAAAAAAGAAGCAGCTCTAGCTAGGAAAAAAAATTCAAATAAAATGATACGGTACATTTGAGTAAAATTTGTAGAACTTCAAATTGGTAGTCTAAATCTGAACTTGAAATCGGTAGTCTAAATTTGACTTAGGTGTGTACTTAAAATTAGTAGTCTAAATTTACTTAGGAAATCTAGGAAATTAATCTGAACTTGAAATTGGTAGTGTAAATTTACTTAGGTGTGTACTTGGCTTTTCACACTCGATCTAGTAACTTTGAACTGCACAATTGATTTTATTACTAGAAGTTTTTTTTATTTGTTTTAATTGTGCAACACTAGAGTACTGCTTCCGATGAAACATGCAGTATAAAAAAACGTAATTAATTACTCTATTATACTAAGAGATTGGCTCATACACGAAGGAGCCGCGAATAAGTCGTTTGCGGAGCTGCAGGATCTCAGTCGTCTGTTTCGGCATTGGCTCAGTAAATATTTATTTACGAAAAAGCTCCGTAATAAAGTTTTTCATATATTTAAAATAATCAATATTTTTGTTGTTTATAATTTAGACGTATTGATCCAATTTTTTTAGTCCATCGATTCCCATACCGTCACGTGGCTTTGTTCTCTCTCTCTCTCTCTCTCTCTCTCTCTCTCTCCTTCCTTTTATCAACAAGTTAAGACAATACAACTACTATAGTTTATACTAACGTTTTAGGTTCATGAGCCAGCTGGGAATATTATTATTAAATAAATGTGTTATGCACAAGCATCACGTGTTGCATATGTGTGTATATCTATATATATTAACTCATTCGGATATAAGTAAGTATTTGATCGGCTTATTCAGTTGGTTCCTGTCAAATTTTACAAGATAAAATTTAATGAACCGATAAAGCCTTTACCAACATTGGAATGGGCTGATTTTTTCATTAAAACTCTTAAAAACATATTTTAAACAAATTGAACAGCACCAATCATTTACGTGGAATTCCGATTAGTTTTGTGTCAAAATTTGTGTGAGGGGCCGGCCCTATATATATAGATAGAGATAGATGCATGTAATCAGACTTGTAAAAAATTAGTATTACAGTCTTTCACATGCAGGGTGGTTGTATATCTTATATGGAGTCAACTACTCCAAGCTTTGATAAAAAACAAAAAACAAGGAAAAAAACCTAATCTCAACTTGCATCAAAGAAATCGAGAATGACAAAAGAGTAACATTAACAGTAACATTAAAATAAAAAAAAATAAAAACAGTAACATTATACTCCTAATTTTTTCGATCTCTGGTATACAATTAAAACGTGTGCATATCATTATTTTTCCCTGTTTTTGGACTTTTAAGGGTAAAAAAAGGGGAAGAAGAAGAAGAAAAACTTCTTTTTTTAGCAGCAGCTTACACAAAATGATAGGAGTATATAGAATATTCCACGTCCTCCAATTAAGAAATGCCCCCTCACTAAAAAAAAAAGAAAGAGCGATAGTGACAATAAAGTCATTGAGTTGTAACTAAACGTATTTAATGACAATTTTTCATTTATAGTGTCTGTGAATACTTTTATTTTTTTTTGCTCGTCATGTCCGTCAATACTTTTAGCTACAAACTTTTAGTGACAACCATTTTAGAGTCATTGATAACTTTATTGTTAGGATAGCTTTTCTTTTTGTGTGTGTTTGCGCGCGGGGTAGGGTCTTCACCGCATACGGCACATAGCTCTAGGAAACCCACCACTTTTATATCGGGACTAAAGATAAGACACATCTGCATACTATGAGGGCTAAAAAATTTGTTTAGCGCCAACAAGCGACATGGGCAGCTACAAGATTTTAGTTCAGTGGTAATAGAAACGTGACGAACGTATAATTTTGTACACAAAGCTCTATATAAAATAAACATATTTATTGTTAATTGAAAATTTGTTAGGCATAGTTTATTCTATTTTGTTGAGCTATATTATCTGCGCAATCACAAATTTAAGAGAATTTTCAATCACTTTGGCAATGAAAGAATGAGGCAGCACCGCCAATAATATAGAAAAATTAAATTCTATGTAAAAAAAATTTATTTATTTTTTTGGAATTCAGCGGGTTCACTTGAACCCCCTGAGATGAAAGTGGAGTTGCTGACAAGCGATACGGAGACTTGAACTCAAATATTGAATGAGAAACTCAGAGTACTTATCCATTGAACTAACCAACACTATTGTGAACACTCCCAAACTTTGGGTGTTGTTTTGAGATTTAGGTGTTAGGTGTTTTTTTGTAAGTGGGGTTGTTTTGTCATTGTTGGCTTTTTGCCAACCTTGTTATTCTCTTCCTCTGGGTCCTTGCGGCATACGATTGTTGAAGTTTGTTGTTTCTTCTTGCGGGTTTGCTATTCTCCGGCTTAATAGCTTATGCTTAAGGTCCTTTTAATTTTTGTAATTTATTTTCAAAATCAATAATATTCTTTTCCGCCGTTTAAAAAAAAAGGGGAGAGTTTAAGCAACTAGACCATGCAATCGAAATGGTTTTGAGTAGTGCCATTCTGGATTGCCAATTACAAATTTTATGTGAAAATGCTTGGATGATATTTGCAAATTAGATATTATAAATCTCCGAAAGTGTTTGATTTAGAATTTGAAAAAGAAAATAGCTTGTTGGCAATTTAGGTTTTTCCGGCCACTTGCCGGACCTACTTCAATAATCGATTCCATCTATATTGATATAATATTGTAAATCTTGTCAAAACGCATAGATATGTCTTTTATTTTGGAGACCAATTATTGGAGTACATTTTTGTTCAAAAGTACAAGATCACCTTCTGTTATTTTCGCACGAAAAATATAGTGCGAATAGAGTAAAGAGTATTACCCTCTATTTAATTACCTCGTTTTTTTTTTTAAGATAATAATACTTTCAGTAACTTTAGTACACCATGTAAAATTCCCATCTATAATATCACAAAATCACGAAAGTACAATTGAATTGAGGAGTTTGGAACTTAGCAAATAATAATAATAATAATTGAGGAGTTTGGATACATTATATAGTTCACGTTTGGTAAACATAATTATTTCTAAACTTTAAACGTAACCCGCCACCGGATGAGTACTCTGAAGCAAGTGGGAGTTGTAACTGATGTGACTGCCACAAGCGGACACAAGAATGCAAGCGAGGGCTTGGGTCCTTGCAAATCCCCTAATTATGAATTATCGCAATATTTCTACTATAGATTAGATTTTGTATATAAAAATTATGAAGAAACGTTCTCTTAAAATTGTGTTATCGCTATATGAGAATGACATTTTGTTGTTAATTTTAAAATACATGTGATTCAATCCCCCAACGTTAAGAATTCTGTGTTAGCCATTGGTGGCAATGGTAGCAGCTGGGTCTGTATAATGGTCTGATTGTAAAATTTTTCCTCCGAAAAAGAAAAACTCCAACACAAAACCGACGATATGATACATGTCATATAGTTGATGTAACAGTTTGTTTGGGAACAAGAAAGTCAAACCCCCTCCGCCCCCCCACCCACCCCCCCCCCCCCCCCCCCCCCCCCCCCCCCACACACACACACACACAAAGGTCATATATTTTAAATAACAGTCTTGCTATTGGCTGACAATACACACACTAGAAGACAAGAAAAACACGTATTTCTGTGTACTTTATACACCTTTTAATACACATCCACACTCTTATTATTGTCAACCCATCGGGTTGATTTTAGAATTTTCCTTTAAATAAAGTTAAGCACGTGTGGATCCTCTTACAATTCCTTGACTAGAAAAGACGCAACGGGTTCATACTTCATTTTGGTTCGTTTCCCATCTTTTTTTTTTTGGCAAATTTTCGTAATAGTCATTGTAGTTTTATGGTTGTCTTATTTTCGTCCCTGCTCGAATTTCGTCCCTATAGTTTGTTTTATATTCCAAATTGATAAAATCGTTAACACCGTTAACGAAACTAACGGAAAAAAAAAAGTGTTTCAATTTTCAATCCGTTTGAACCGGTGCAAAGATCTTATTTTTTTTGATCATTTTATCCTAAATAATCGTAATAAATTTTTGGCTCTAAGGCCTTTCAACGAGCACCTGAAAACTCCTTATTTAGTTTCAGGGCTCTCTTAGGGTGCTCATTGAAAGGCCTTAGAGTCAAAAATTCATTACGACCATTTATGATAAAATGATCAAAAAAATAAGATCATCGCACCGGTTCAAATGGATTGAAAATTGGAACACTTTTTTTTTTTTCCGTTAGTTTCGTTAACGGCGTTAACGATTTTACCAATTTGGAACGTAAAACAAACTACAGGGATGAAATTCGAGCACTTTGAAACTAGAGGGACGAAAGTGAGACAACCATAAAATTACAAGGACTACTACGAAAATTTGCCTTTTTTTTTTCTTTATTTCTATACTATTATTTTTGTTATTGCTATTTATTTTAATTTTTTAGGTGTTTAAAATAACCTGCTAAATCTAGCCCATAACCCAGTAGTTGGTCCTTTTTTTTTTTTTTTTTTCCTTAAACCTTTCTTTTCAAAAAGAAAGTAATTTCAAACTCAAATATAATGAAAATGAAAAATAATTTTTCAATTTTTTTTGCACCGTTTAAAAGATCTCAATGAAATTTATCAAAAAAGATCCATATTTGTAGAAAAATTATTTGCGTAAGTACATAATTTTTAGCTTGAAAATTATTTGCGTAAGTTCATTTGGAAAGGTCCCCAATGTTATTAAGTGATCACCCATTCCACTCCCAAGCAATGTGGGACTATTTCCTTAACAAAACCGAAACGGAGCCACAATCATTTTTGTTCGTTGACTCTTTAATAAATTTTCTCAGTAAGAGGAAAAAAATAGAGAGGTCGTTTTGTAGAAAAAGTGAAAATGAAGAAATGTTATAGGTTACTTAAATTTGGATATCAGAACAAAGTGATCCAAAAAATATAGGCTCTTATACACCTCTAGCTATGAAACCAACATAGTTAGTTGACGATAAATAAACGTTAATAATGTAGTGATAGAAGTAAGGGACGACAAGAATAGAAACCATGATATCTCAAAATTAGAGCTCCGTAATCATGTTTTCGATCATTTTTTACGAAAGCGTAACTAAGCTATTCGAAAATAAGCCTAAAAACATGCAGCTAGTATGAATTAGCTTCAAATTAGATTAGACATGTATAGATAAGAAAACCAAATTAGTAGGATTTTGAAAAGCAGTAGAAAGTGGTCAGCATTTAGCTTTTGAATATTGACTACAAAAGGATCGAAGAACTAGAAAGTAATTCAAAAGATCCCCAGAACATTCCAAAAGCCATTCAAAAGAATTGCAGATTCAGGTGCTCCGGCCATCAGTCTTGTTGCTGTCAACTTCCTGGACTTTTTTTTTTGACAGCAAAGAAGAATTTTATTAATAGAATTTTGGGAGAATGTACAATTTTGCAATGGTTCAGAGCACCATATGACGGTGCTTACGGACTGTTGGAATAATTTCACCTTTAAGACTAGAGTCATGTGAGCAACTTGTACGTCAATTAAAGTCAAGCACCAACTACTAGATAAAAAGGTTTGTAAGAAAGAAAGGAAATAATCTTCGTGTTCAGACGTATATTGGAGAGAATTAATTAAATTACTTATTAATTTGTGGGGCTGATAAATCACCCAAAAAAGAAACACACCAAAAAAGAAAGCAAGGGGACGGCCTTGAACCCATCAACGACTACAGCAAAGGAAAAAAATACAAAACAGTAGGTAATACTTATGTTAGACTTTATCCACATCGCTCACATAAATCACACAAACTTGGTCAATATAATCTACTGATTACTCCACCAATAACCATATTTTAGTTTTGAACCCTCTAAAAAATCTGACAACTTGAATATTCAACCGACTCAAGCGCAAAAGAAAGAGGTGTTTTGGTTGAGGATATGAGAGATGATACATGCACACAAGAAAGAAGCGACATGACGGGGTTATTATTCCGTGATGTTGGTGGTGGTGCCTCAATACTCTTTTCCACCACAAATTTATATAGAGTTCAAACACTATGTCCTATGCGCCACATGAATATGCGTTGGAAAAGAGCTTTAGGGCGCCACCTGGTTGTGCCCATTGCTTGACGATTTTCTAGCACTAAATTAATGGGTTGCCTCAAACGTAGGGCGGAGACCGACGTAGCACAATATCCGGTAAGTTCGGAGTCGAATCCACATAGACGGTGATGTGTGTTGCTCAAAAACTCGGGTTACTACTATTAAAAATGGGCTCTTAGGTAGCCACCACTTGTCGATTTGATTGAGATTAACTAAAAATTAAAGAAACAATTGTTCTTTTCAAATAATTAAAAGGAGGTACGGTCGTAGGGTTCATAGCTCTCATAACCAATCCAGATTAACCTGCTCCATTCGGTGTTTTTAAAAACGTTCAATTTTTTACATTGAAAAAGATACCATGCAAGATGCGAAACCTTAGGGTCAGCGTTTACCCTTGCGCAACGGAGAATAAGTTTTGGACCTCCATTCCTTCATTTCACATGGGCTCCGACAATGCTCAGGTTCGTCTACGAAAAGTATTTTTTCAATCTAAAATCGTTTGATTTTGTTTAAAAATATGAACAGTACCCAAACTGATCACGGTATACGAGATAAAAATAAACAAGAAATGTCAACTAATCAAAAATCAGTGAATAAATTTTATAAAGAATAAAAATTAAAAATAAATTATCAGAGTCCGAGTAATTGAACAAAACTTCCAATAAAATTTGAAAGGAAAAGAAACTGAAAGAAAACTCTGAGAACAAAAATCTCGGCAGGGTTCCGTTCGGTTCTGTTTTTCCTGCGTGCGAATCGCCAGATCCGCAGTAAGACGCCGCCAATAAGTCTAGGTACACTACATCAAACCACTACACCATCCACTACCATTTTTGTAGGGTCCACTCTGGGGTCCTAAAAAAATACAGAAAAATGTTCATAAATTTTAAAATAATATATTATGGGGCCCTGTAAAAAATCAGCTCCAACGGATACCAGTAAGTATTATTTCTTGATTTGTAGGGACGAAACTGTTTAACTGCACAGTTTCGCCCCTACGAATCAAGAAATAATACTTACCGATATCCGTTGGAGCTAATTTTTTACAGGACCCCATAATATATTATTTTAAAATTTATGAACATTTTTCTGTATTTTTTTAGGACCCGGAATGGGCCCTATAAAAATAGTAGTGGATGGTGTAGTGGTTTAGTGTAGTGTATGTAGCATCTCTCAAGATGCCGCAGCTATTTTGGCATTTTTCGTCCGTCCACCTTTTTTCCCTTGTCAGTACTTCCATTGACTTGACTTATTCCATTGACTTGACTTCTAAAGGAGTAGGGTTTTATCCCCTAATAACATAAAAGGCCCCTGTACTTCACATTATCAGACATTAGCTATTCAACTTCGAAGGACTTTGCATTTTGATCCAAAATTTTTATAAATTCTTCTTTCTACCCAAATTATTGGAAACCGAGCTCGAGCAACTTATATATAAAAAAAAAAGATAAAGAAATAAATATCAATTAACTAAGATGAATGGCAAATAAATGTAGTTTGGAGGGCCAAAATATGTATATTTTAGCACTCATCATCGATGACTATCTTCTTCTCTCTTTTTTTGACTCGATAACATTAATGTAGCATGTGAGTGTTGTAGTAGCCTAAAGAAATAGAATAAAACGGTTTATAAAACTTTTAATTCATTACGCTAGAATAATAACAATGTACAAATGCATTATTAGAAAGCAAAAGCTCTATAACATAAGCACAGATAGAGAGAAACATGTCTACCGAGTCGGGCTCTTCCGGATAAAAAAACCTGGCTAGCTGTTGCTACCATTTTCCAGTAATATTGCATGCTTATTACCAATATGGTGGAAAGGAGTAATAATCCAAGCCATCATCGTAGTAGTACAAATGATCATATGGAGTGAGAAATCCTCCCTCAACCAAAGGCACTGAAGAAATTAGATCATTATTTTGGTTGAAGTAAACCGTATCAGCTAAAAATGGTTTGAGTCCAGAAATCATCCGTCGACTCCGCAATGGGTTCCACAGGAATGCTGCTGCTGATATCTTCAATCATGACCGAGTTCATGCCGCATGGTAAAAGTGCACAATCACAGCTCAAATTGGAGATTTCGCTCGAAGACGAGCTATCCTGAATCGGCAGCGCCTGAGAAAGATCCGGATCCTCGGCGATTTCTTTGGGTGCAAATCCTCTCCTGTTTTTGGTTGCAGATTGGACACCGTTGGTCGATTGCTCGTCGATCTTTCCAGGATTGACGGTTGATTGGTTTTGGTAGAGTCGTTTCTTCAGGTGGGTGTGCCAGTGGTTTTTTATCTCGTTGTCTGTTCTTCCGGGTACTTTCGCAGCAATGGCCGACCATCTGTGAAACGAAAACAATGCGAAAGATTTCATTCTTTAGTTCAAGAATCATCATGGAACGAACTAGATCAACAATTTCATCCATCGAACTCGCGACCTTGCAATTCGCAATTTTATGGAACCAAATGTCAATATAAGGTGAAATTTCGAAATCTTCGTACTTGTTTCCGAGTTCTTCATGTGATTTGATGATGATATTTTCTTCGTCTTCGGTGTAGCTCCCCTGTTTGACGTTTGGGCGCAGGTAGTTCATCCACACAGTCTGCAACTCTTTCCACATCTAGCTAGACCTGAAAAACACCATAACTTCTTCAATTTTCAAAATCCATTGATATGCATATATATACCTACACACATAGTAATGATGAATTTACTTCATCCGTCTCATATTTTTGCTCTACAAAACACTATAGGTATGCCCATCACTTCAAATCTTTAAAAAACATTATAGGTTAAAAAATAAAAATAAAAAAATTATAAATGGCACAACTGCCGATAAATGAGGCTTATTTTGAGACAAATGGAGTATTAATTTTTAGAGTAGGGTGTTCGGATAAATAAGCCAAAGTGGCTTATTTTTTGTCATTATTCAAATTTTTTTCGTATCACTTGGCTTATTGTCAATTTTTTGGGGATTATTCCATCCTCATGACGAGAGGAATCTAAAAAGTAAAATTTTTTGACCGAAATCCAATTTTTTTTGAAATAAAGACAAAACAATTGGCTTATTGGCTTATTTTTGTTTTTTTGTGGGCTTATTTGGCTCATTTTTGGCGGGAAAGCCAATGATTTATTTAGAAGAACAAGTTTTAAAAAATGCTTATCCTAAACAAGGATGATTTCTTGCTTTTGACATCATTTTGTAGGTTCTCATTTTTAGTTGGTTGGTAAGTTGCAACAAGAAGACCCATAAGTTGCAACAAGAAGACCCATAAGTTGCAACAAGAAGACCCATATGATATAGTTACAAAAAATATATATATAGTACTGTTCCTTATAAGCACTGCTTTTACTAGACGTTTCAAATCTATTCGGTTTTACATTTTATTTGACAAAATCTACCACAAATTTGATGCAAAAGAAAGTGCAATAAATTCAAAGTGAATATGAAAAAGGACTAATTAATTGGCCAAATTAGCGGATTTGTTTAGACGTTAATTAGAGAGAGCAAGAATCATGTTGCCTATTAGTCGAAGGATTGCGCGGCCAAAGGTGGAAGCTATTATCAATAGGATGGCCAAAATGTCTCAAATAATCTCTCCAATGAAGAGCATGTCGTTGCGATGTGTTCAAATTTGTTCCGTACCGTACTGGATTCATCACATCCTCTGAAGCATAATTCATCTTCTCTTCCGCTGCTAGGTTGAAGAACCCATCCACAACCTTCAGCATTTCTTCCATTAACGATAATTTGACCCCGTGGCTAATAATCTGATAATTGAAATTAAGAAGGATCCAATAATCTGATTAGTGATATAGATTCGGCCCATTTGTTTTGGGCTGGCTTAGAAAAAGCCCGAGCCCTACCCACTACCCAGCCCCTCGGTTGGACTTGGCCGGTCTAGGTTTTGAATATTAGACCCATATCTATCTACACGTACTTTACTTAAGCAAAAGTATGTATGGGAATGAGTTTGGATCATGAATGTTCAAATTTCAGAACTAAGAGGAATGAATGTTGTATTTGGCATTGAGGGGAACGAGATTATCTGAGCTATAGAGTGTTGAGCTAGGCTCGTTTACTAAATGAGCCTAAAACTCGAGTTTGAGCTCTGTTCGATTATTAAACAAGTCGAGCATAGCTTTGACTTGCTCAAGAGCAGATCGGTTCGTTTGGAAGCCTAAAAACAAAGAATTAGATAAACTATTAGAATGGGTACTAGTGAAAATATTTAAAACCACCGACAAACAAGGTTCAACATTTATTCTGTTCCCTTGACCGAAATAGTAGTATTAGGATTACCGAATTAGCGCAAGTTAATTTTGTACCTTGAAGAAACCCCAGTGAGGACAAGCAGAGCCTATGGCTTCAACAGTCATCCTTTGGCGCCCAATCGATCCATCTAGACCGCTCAAATCTATCATCGGAATAGCAACATGGCTGGACGATATCAGCTTTTCCGGTTGTAGCGGCAAAACGTATTCTTCGGGCAGCACGCGCGTACAAGGCGTCGTATCAACAAGATACTTGACAGTAGACACCCTTCGAATGGTCTCCATGGCCGGAATCGTCGTTGGAGGGAGATTTCCCGGCAATTAGATCCATGACAAATTGAATGGTGCTGCGAAGGCTGAATATCAGTCCTGGTAAATAAACCATCTCTTCTACCAATACTGACTTTCGCTAATAAAAAAATTCCTCGTCTTTGAAGAAATGCTACATATATATTATTGAGGCGTTTAGTTGAACTTTTTTTTTTTTAAAACGGCAAATTTTTTTTTATTAATCCTTGAAAATGTTATAAAGATTAAAAGGACGAGGGATGATGGTACCAAATCCTTCAACGAAATACAAAAATAATTAGTTAAGTATGGAGGACCTTAGTCTTAAAATTTTATACACCAATAATTTCTCAAAATTTATCTAAGCAAAAATAATCCTTCAACTATTCTAATTCGGCCGCTACTAAATATGCCCAACACAGAAATAATATAATAGACTGGGAAGTATACAATACAAGAAGGTAGCATAATATGCTTGAAATTATGATAAACTTCAACGATAACTTTGCACTAACTGTACTCAATGAAATAAACAGATCAATCATCCAGGGCCTTATTCTCGATTCTCCTTAGGGCATGAATAGAAACTAGCCTTGCTCATCGGCTCTTTCGGTTTATAATGGGTTGATTTTTAGCCAAACCCACTCATATTTTATGTACCAAGTAGCTAGTAATTTCATGACACTTAACGAGAATATATTAATTTCAATAAATAAAAAAATTGAGATGTCGGGAATTTAAATTTGCAGAAGAAGAGGGGAAGGAACCAAAAAAAAAGACCGGCAAAAATAAGCATATAAGTGTTGTAGTAGCCCAAAGAAATAGAACAAAACGGTTCATAAAACTTTTAATTCATTACGCGAGAATAATTACATTGTACAGATGCCTTATTAGAAAGCAAAAGCTCTATAACATAAGCATAGATAAAAACATGTCCACTGAGTCAGCCCCCTTTGGGTAAAAAACCTGGCTGTTGCTTCCATTTTCCAGTAATACTGGATGCTTATTGCCAATATTGTGGAAAGGAGTAATCGAAGCCATCATCATAGTACAAATAATGATCATATGGAGTGAGAAATCCTCCCTCAATCGAAGGTACTGAAGAAAGATCATCGTTTTGGTTGAAGTAGACTGTGTCAGCTAAAAATGGTTGAGTCCAGAAATCATCGCTCGATTCCGCAATGGGTTCCAAAGGAGACTGGCTGCTGATATCTTCCATGACCGAGTTCGTGCCACACAGTAAAGGTGCACAATCACAACTCAAGTTGGAGATTTCGCTCGAAGACGAGCTTTCTAGGATCGGCGGCTGGGAAAGATCCGGATCCTCGGCCACTTCTTTGGGTGCAAGTTCTCTCCTCTTCTTGGATGCAGATTGGACACCGTCGGTTGATTGCCCGTCGATCTTTCCAGGATTGGCGGTCGATTGGTTTTGGTGGAGTCGTTTCTTGAGGTGGGTGTGCCAGTGGTTCTTTATCTCGTTGTCTGTTCTTCCGGATAATTTTGCAGCAATGGCCGACCATCTGTGAAAGGAAAACAATGCGAAAGAATTCATTATTAGTTCAAGAATCATCATGGAACAAATACTTTATTCATCGATCGAACTCACGACCAGCGATTCGCAATTTTATGGAACCGAATGTTAATAGAAGGTGAAATTTCGAAATCTTTCGTACTTGTTTCCGAGTTCTTCATGTGATTTGATGATGATATCTTCTTCTTCTTCGGTGTAGCCCCCCCGTTTCACGTTCGGATGCAGGTAGTTCATCCATCGCAGTCTGCAACTCTTTCCGCATCTAGCTAGACCTGAAAAAATACACCATAACTTCTTCAATTTTCAAAATCCAGAGAGAGAGAGAGAGAGCGCAGGGCTTCAATTTTCAAAATCCAGAGAGAGAGAGAGAGAGAGAGAGCGCAGGGCTTCAATTTTCAAAATCCAGAGAGAGAGAGAGAGAGAGAGAGAGCAGGGTTAATTCTGACCTGCGAACTTAGGGAGTTCACGCCAGTTCCAATGGCCATATCTCACTATATAATCTCTCAGCTTCTTATCTTCTTCAGGACTCCATGCCCCTTTCTTCCTTCCATTGTTGTCATAGCTTGGCCTTCTCCCCATTCTCTCTCTCCCTCTCGCACTCTCTCTCTCTCTCTCTCTCTCTCTCTCTCTCTCTCTCTCTCTTATTTCCAAAAGTCCTCGATAAGTCAAGTTTTAATTGAGGGAACTTCTTCAAAGCTCTATATAAACTTCTTGATTCTTGATTGGGACCTCAACGTGTTTCACAACAAAAGAAGACAAGAGAAATTATTCAGTGCCACAAACCTCATACCACCACTCATTACACCGGGGTCCACATTTAGTCTTAGTTTCTGCAAAATTTTGTGGTTGAGGAGAACTCTGGAGCACCACGTGGCGGTGCCCCATGAGCAATGAATAATTTTTCACAAAACAAATACCGAGTAAATATTCTACAAGAGTATTACGTAGCATTGTCTTCGTTGTATCCCAAACCATCTACGTAACGACAAATTCACCGGTAAATACATTATCATTTACGTTTTGCTGGCCGGGTCATTCGGTGACAATGAGTGACACACATTATATGTGTAGTGGCGATTTTTATTTGCGAAGAGTTCAAGAAACATGACAATACCACATGGTATTGGATGAGTATATTGCTAGAGACTCCAGTACCCAATCCTTTTCTTTTTCTTCTAATTAACCCAATCCTTTTATTTTCTACAGTAGTTGAAAAACGTGGGACCCTTGACTAAGATAAGATTTAATGCAATGATGCATGCATATGCTAAAAGGACTATTTAGTATTTACTATATAACTACCGGTAATAACTAAATGGGGATCGAACAAGGAGTCTCATCTTTAAAAAATAAAAATAAAAAAATTGTCACATATTGCAAAAACATTTATGCCACACCCCTGCTTGACCCACCACATTCATTGGTGGGTTCTACCATGATGCGGATTTATCAACGCCCGAAGTTATTGAACAGTAGAATTGGTCTTTCGAACTTAGTCTGTCCATTAAGCCATATACATTATTATTTTAAAAAAAAAAAAAGTTAAGTGAAATTGGTGTCGAACTCATGAACGCGAATTCTTCGGAGGCATCTGCACAATACAATCGCGTGATTCACATTGATCTTAAGTTTGCCCGGTCTATGACTGTGTTGGGACGTCAAACACGAAGATTTTCCCCCGAAGGCTGGGCCGGGATCGGTCATCGTCACATAAAATGGGCATCTTCAGTCGTTTTTTTGTTGACTTTCGTTATTGGGACCCAACAGGTTGACAAATTCTGTGCAGGGAAAATTTTTCCACGATCGAGCACTAATGGGATTTTGTAATAAATCTCTATTGCAGATATCCTAGCATATAATATATATTGTGGCTAAACCATGATGCCGTCGTTGCAAGACTGCTGTGAAATCTTATGAACCGGGAGCGTAAGCATTTTTGTTGAATCATGTAAATCCTAGTGAAATTTGGTCCGAATCAAAACGCATTCTTATGGAATCACGTAAAATCTTTGTGTCTCTTTTTTTTTTTTTTTTTTTATTGCAATGTTTGTTATTTCATTTGTTGCCCAATATTTCTACAATATTGTTAATACAACCTTTTGGTATACGTGTTTTTCGAGCAATATAGTCTTGGTCTTTTTCTGTTTGTAAGTTATGTACCTTTTTCAAGCAATAGTCTTGGTCTCACAGACCAAAAAAACTTCTTTACGGAGCTTTCTGTAAAGAAGGCATTACGAAATCCAATCACACAGGTTCAAAGTGTTTTTGGATGGTCCGGATTGAAAACCAATTGTGACCGGTAATAATTAATTATGACCGGTTAAAATTGAAGACGAATCTCAACCATTGATTGCATGAATGAATGGTTGTGATTGCGCAGCTCCGTGAACATACATGTCACGGGCAATAGGATTGGTGTATTTAAGGACTTGTCACAGGTACATATTTAATTACTAAGGTAGATAAGTCTGAGCTAATTATGCTTGAGTTTTTCCTTTCTTTCTATTTTTTATGACTCAACAGAAGACAAGAATTTTTAGAGTTATTTATTCTCTTTTGTTTGCTTATTGAAAAAATAATTGGAAAATAAAATAGCAAGTACAAAAATCCTATCTTTACCGGCCGTTTTCTGGATCCAGATAATACAAAGTGACAAGTTGGTTATTAGTTCTATAGTTATAATTAATTCATATATACTCTGGAGAATCGTTTCTGACTATGAATTTTGATTCTTCAATCTGCAAGTTGCATTTTGTTTACTTCGATCACTTGTTTTTAAACTTACATTAATCCCAATCATGAAGGAATCTTCCTATTTGTTGGAGTAAATAGGAGTAACTATCAAAACAAGTACTGCTATTATTTTCTCTTGATGGGCACATAACATTGCTCTTTAATTTTGCTGAAAACTATGCTATACAGGTAGCCTGATTTCCCACTTGTTGCAGAGCTTAATTAAATCAAAGGAGGACCACACACATGTCATAAAATCAAGACGATTATCTAATCATAAAGTAGATCGAGGAATGAAATGAATATAATTAAAATAGATATAGATATCAATTTAATTAATTAATGTTGCAATTAAGCAGACCCGGGACATTTAATTAAAGAGTGTACGTGTCCATCCTGCTATCCATACCGACGGTCACTCCGGACCGTCTCCGGCCACCGGACGGTCGTTCCGAGCCATTCAAAAAATCTATAAAAAAAAAAATCAAGTGGGCCAAAGAGAAAATCAATGACATCCGATGCGCGTAAATGCTCAATCCAAACACCCAATTGTTTCATATTTACATTTTTGAATTTTTTAACAGCTTGAATCAATCGTCTGATAACCAGAGACGGCCCGACGTGACCGTCGATAGACTGTCGGTATGATATTGGCCGGTATCAATATCATTTCTGAAATAATATCCTCGGAATTACCTGGACCTACAAGTAAAGGAACACGTGCCTGCATGCATATGGCTGACGTCAGTAATCATTGAGGAAGCCTACGTCATGGATTTACTAAAGTAAACGCTAAATTACAAGGGAACAAGCTAGGCAACATTTCGGATCAAAAGAAAAAAAAAGCTAGGCAACATTTTAAAGTGGAGTGGAAGGTTTCACAACTAGAGTAGTGTGAACTTAATTTTTGCTTTCTTGATAAGTTGCTATAATCACGTGTATCATTTAATTACTTGTCTAAAATATTTTTTTGGTACATAAAAGGGTTTGGGCCCTAACAGGGCTGGTTCATAGGAGAGGCGAGAGAAGAGACCGTGTTTGACTCTTAAATTTTGGTCCAAAATTGAGGTCTCACTGTAATGTTTAATATTAGAATATTTCTAAATAAAAACACAATTGTATCTTATTTTCTTAAAAAACTTTTGCAATCATATATATATTTTTACATTGATATTGTCATAATTGTATCCTTTTAGTTTGAATTTTTTTTGTTATTTTCGTACTTTTATCATTTTCTTAAGAAATTCATGAATACGTAAGGGACTCATTAATATAGGAAACTCGCTTCGGGCCTCCAAAATATATGAGCCGACCCTAGGCCCTAAGAAGGAAAATAGTTGACGTAGTCAGTGGAGGAGCCAAAATATTGACTCCGGAAGCGACGACTAAAAGAAAAGAAAAGAAAAGAAAACCCGAAAAGAAAAGTAGGATTGATGCTTGAAGAAGGACATCTACGGTGAATTAAGCCAGTTTCGCAACGATTTTTATTTTTCAATACATTATATTAATTTGTACATTTTAAACTCATGCAATTAAAATATATCAATCATTTTATTTTTTTAGGCAATTTCAACAGTCACGTGATTATTTTTTATTCATGAAAGAATTTGAAAATTGAAAATGTAAAATAATCAATTTTTTATCAAATCAAGCCAAAATTATCAATAATATTCAAAAAAATTTTAAACTCGGGTGGTTTGGAGGGGCCTGAGGGGTTGGGGCCACCCCCAAACCCCAACATAGCTCCACCACTAGACGTAGTAACTCGGCAAACTTCAAGACCATCGTGCGTGGTCATGGCACAATTTAAGCCCTTAGCACGTCTGATGGCGCTTGATCAAACACTTGCTCCCTCTAGTATAGCTGAAGACTGAACCTAGCTAGCTAGATTATGAGCACAACCATTAGCTTTTCTCCAACCAATTACACTTACCAATACTGATTTGGTGTTGCATATAATCCTAATGAAACCCAATTAGCTAGAGGCATTTATTATTTTCTGGTCTTCTTTTCTAAATTTTGGTTGGATTCCCGTCAATTTTTCAGAAAAAATTATTTATTTTGATGAGTAGAATCTAAAAAACAAAAATTGATATAAAATATAGAAAATATATTTAAAATAGACGGGAAGTTTTGGAAAGATAATTTCGTTATCTAAACTTTTTTCAACTTCAATCTATTAATGTTTTTATAATTTTTATATTGCTTTCATCAAGAAGAATTTCTAATCAGAATTAATTTTGACAAAAATTAGAAAGTTTGCTAAATATCAATAATACCAATTGTCTTTAAAAATAATTGAAATTAATTTATTCCAAGCTCACCCTTCATCACAAATTTGGCGATAAGAATTTATCCCAAAAAGAAAAAGAAGCTCTAGCTAGAACAAAATTTCAAACAAAATGATAGGGTCATTGGAGTAAACCTTGTAGAACTTCAAATTAATTGGTAGTCTATTAATTTACGTAGGTGCATGTGTGGCTCGTTTACGTTCTAGGAAATCTGAACTTGAAATTGGTAGTCTAATAAATTTACTTAGGTGTGTACTTGCATGGCTTTTCACACTCTAGTAACTTTAATTTGAACTGCACAATTAATTGATTTTATTACAAGTTTTTTAGTACTATTTGTTCCAATTGTGGAACACTAGATCGAGTACTGCTTCTGATGAAACATGCAGTATAAAATCGTCACATGGCATTGTTCTCTCTCTCTCTCTCTCTCTCTCTCTCTCTCTCTCTCTCTCTCTCTCTCTCTCTCTCTCCTATCAACAAGTTAATTAAGAAAATACAACTGCGCGCTATAGTTTATACCAATGCTTTAGGTTCATGAACCCGGGAATATTATGATTAAATAAATGTTTTTATGCACACGCATCACATGTTGCGCGCATATGTGTGTATAGTCATATATATATGCATGTGTGTGTGTGTATATATATATATATATATATATATTTATATAGATACAAGTAATCATACTTATAATATTATCAGAGTTGTAAAAAATTAGTATTATAGCCTTTCTTGTGCAGGGTGGTTGTATATCTTATATGGAGTCAACTACTCCAAGGCTTTGATAATAAAACAAGAAACAGGAAAAAACTATTCTCAACACTTTTCTTTTTTAGTAACGGAAGACTAGCCAAGCCACTAAATGGATCTAACTGCGTAATCCAAATTCCAAGAGAGCTAGCACGACCGCATCAGTTACGGCCCTCCCACTTACTGCAAGGTACTCACCCTGAAGGGAATCGAACCTTAGACCATGATAAAAACTCCCAAAATCTGGGCATCCGCCCAAATCATTGGGGCAACCAGTGGGTGTGTAAAACTATTCTCAACTTGTATCAAAAGAAATCGAGAATGACAAAAGAGTAGCATTAACTCCACAGAACGAGGCTGCTTTTGGAGTTACTATATATAATTTTCCGATCTCTTGTATACAATTAAAACGTGTGCATATCATTATTAATGTTTTTCCGATCTCTGGTATATACAATTAAAACGTGTGCCTATCATTATTTTTTTTTCCCCTTGTTTTGGATTTTTAAGGGAAAAAGGAAAGAAAAAGAAAAGATAAACTTCTTTTTTCGGTAGCTTAAACAAAATGATAGGAGTATATAGACTATTCCACATCCTCCAAGGAATATGCTACCTTACTAAGAAAGAAAGAGTGATAGTGACAATAAAGTTATTAAGTTAACATTAAGTTTTAAGGGTATTCACAATACTATAATCAAAAATTGATAATCAAAAGTTGTCACATCAGCTTTTGATTATTCATTTAAAAGATTGCTAAGGTTAGCAATGTGAATGTCTACAATGGCAAAATCAAAATTGAATAATCAAAATTTATCACATCATCTTTTCAAAGTACAAAAAATTAAAAACTGTGAACAGTAGAAAATAGTTTTTCTAAAAATAGTTTTGAAACGAATAAAAACTATTTACTAGAAATAGAAAATAGTTTTTGAAACTTTTTTTTGAAAAAAAAAACTATTTTTAAAAATTATTTTCTAAATAAAAAAATTAGTAAAATTTTATTTTCAAAGATATTGTTCAAAAAGAAAGTGAGAGAGGAAAATGGGAGAGAGATAAATATTTTTGTGTAATGATTGATGTATTTGATTGAGAATATGTAGGGTCTATTAAATTTGGTTATTGTCAAAAGGTTGCTAGTTTTTGTTATCAAAAGTCTAAAATTTGATTATTTATAAGGAGGTTATTAAGTTTGATTATAGCATTGTAAGCCATATTTTGCACAAATATTGTTAACTTTAAAAACTTTTTACTTTCGATTATAATATTGTGGATACTCTAACTAAAAGTATTTAGTGACCGCTTTTAACCTATAGTGTCAATCAATACTTTTAGCTGCTCAACAATTGACAAAGGCAGCTTTAGGATTTTAATTCACCAGTAATAAAAACGTGAAGAACAATTTTGTATACAAAGCTCTATTTAAAAACATATGTTTATAGTTAATTGAAAATTTGTTAGGCTTAGCTTATTTTATTTTGTTGAGCTAGATTATCCACTCAATCATAAATTTAAGTGAATTTTTAATTACTTTTTGGCAATATAAAAATAATTTAGCGCCACCAATAATAAAGAAAAACCAAATTAGATGTATAAAAATAAAAAAATTAAACGCATTTTTTAAACTCAGAAGGTTCGCTTAAACCCCCTAAGATGATAGTGGAGCTGCCCTAACAAGTGATATGGAGACTTGACCCCAAATATTGAATGAGGAACTCAAAGTACTTATCCATTGAACTAACCGAAACTATTGTGAGCACTCCCAAACTCTGCCAAAGAAGCAGTGTTGGCTCCTACATTTGGATTGCCCAAATCCGATCTTAAGTTTGGTTATCCACTTAATATTAATTCATCAAAAACAAAAAAAGACATACAAAAGCCAAAATAAAGTAATATTAATTGTGTTTTAAACTCGAATTACATCCAAAAAAAAAATCAAAAGCAAAATGCAACCCCAGTTAGAATGTCATAATAAAATAAAATAAAAAAGAGTGTCGAAATCATTTTCCAATAAAAAACTCCGGCGCAAAATCGATGATAAATGATACATGCCATATGGATGATGGCACACGTTGTTGGAGAAAAAGAAAGTCAAGCCCGACAAAAAAAAAAACAAAAGACCCACAAAAGGAGGTCATATTATTATTATATGTAACAAAGTCAAGTCAAGCACGTGTGGATGCTTTTACAATTTCCTTGACTACAAAAGACACAGAGGGTTCATACTTCATTTTGGTTCGTTTCCCATCTCTTTTTTTTCCTTTTTTCTTTTACTACTATTACGTATTATTGTTGTTGTTATTGCTATTTATTTTTATTTTTTAGAGGTTTATAATAACCTTCTAGATCAAGCCCATAACCTAGTAGTTACAATCATTTATGTTCGTTTGACTCTTTTGATTTTCAGAGTAAGAGGGAAAAAAAGGTCATTATGTGGAAAATGCATGTGAAAGTGAAGAAATGTTACTGGCTTTGTTTGGAAAAAAATTGTATTTTTCAATTTTTTATTTTTGTTTCTGATATTTTTTAAAACAGGCACCATAAATATATTTGTGTTACTGTTTTTTTTTATAAAATACATAATCAATTCCACTAGTTTACGAAAATCTAGAAATACAAAAATTGTGTTTTCATTTATTTTAAAAACACTTTTGGCAACCAAAAAAATAAATAAATAAAAACTATTATGGTCACCAAACATGTTTTTTTATTTTATTTTTTAATAAATAAACAAAAACTCATTTCTTGTTTTCATAAATGAAAAACAAAAAAGGGACAATTTTACCAAATAGAACTAGTGATCCAAAAAATAGTTATGCATGATAAGCTCTTATATTGACAGCTTCTTCTTTTTCGGTTTTCTAAATTCTATATACACCTCCAGCTATATATCCAAGATGGTTAAGTTGGTAATAAATGAACCTTAATAACAAGCTAAGGTACCTTATATAACATAAACTAATTAATAAATAAACACTCCCTTCACGTGAAGTCCTATCTCGCGTATATTAATTGTGTAGTGACAGATATATGGGACGACGAGAGTAGAAACCCGATCTCTCAAAATTAGAGTTTTGAAATCATGTTTGATCATTTTTTTTTTACGAAAGCGTAACTGAGCTATTCAAAAATAAGCCTGAAACACAAGTATCAAGCTTCAAATTAGAAATATCTATAGATGTGAAAACCAAAGTAGTAGGATTTTGAAAAGCAGTAGAAGTGGTCAGCACATAGCTTTTGAACGTTGAAGATGACTGACTACAAAAAGGATCGAATTGAAGAACTAGAAAGTAGTTCAAAGATTCCAAGAAAGTTCCAAAAGGCATTCAAAAGAATGCAGATTTCAGGTGCTCCATCAGTCTTGTCACTGTGAACTTTCTGGACTACCTCTAAGGAGTAATCACTCAGTAATCCGGGAGCACCGGTCACATGGTGCTCCGGAACATTCTAAAATTGTACATTTATGTGAAGTTCATACATACTTAGTCATGGACCCTATAAAAATGTGCGATTGTGGAGTGGTCTGGAGCGCACCACATGGCGGTGCTCCTGAGCTGCTAGGTAATTTCACCTTAAGGGCTTGAATCATGTGAGCAACTTCTACGTCAATTAAAGTCAAGCAACAACTACTAGATAGTATAAAAGGTTTGCAAGAAAGAAACGAAATAATCTTCGTGTTCAGACATATATTGGAGATAATTAATTAAATTACTTATTTGTGGGGCTGATAAATAACCCAAACTGTAGCCATTTTTTTTTTGCAGGGGTAAGTAATTTCTATCTTAGAAACACACCAAAAAAAATAAAGCAAGGGGACGGCCTTGAATTACCCATCAACAACTACTGCAAAGGAGAAGTAGTACTTATGTCAGACGTTATCCACGTCACTCACGTAAGCCGCCACTCAAGTTTAGTCAATATAATTTAGAGGTTACTCCACCAATAATTAATTAGTCCCTCTAAAAAATCCGACAACTTGAATATTCAACCGACTCAAGCACGAAAGAATTTAAGAGGTGTTTTGGTTTAGGATATGAGAGATGATGCATGCGCACAAGAAAGAAGCAACACGATGGAGTAATTATTCCGTGGTGTTGGTGTCCCAATAGCTTTCTCTGCCAATTATGTAGAGTTCACACACTATGTCCTAGACGCCACATGAATATGTGTTGGAAAAAAGCGTTAGAGCGTCATGTGGCTATGCCCAAGACCATCCAATATTTGTTTGACGTGAGGAGATAACCGTAGCTATTATACGGTCGGTGTAGTAAATTAGCATCCGAAGAATTAATGAGACCCCACTTACCAACCGTAATGGTACCCTTCAAGATGAAGCTGCGAAAAAATCGCCACGTGGTGGTGCTTCAGGCTTCTTTTCCCTACACATTTTGTATGAAAATTAAGACAAAATTAAGACAAAGTGTATAAGTCTTGGCATGGCGACCCAGGCCACTGAACAATCTCTCGGAGCTCAAAGTGGCACTTTGAAGGAGGGAAAGGGGGTAATTCCACATATTAACTCACTTAGGCGATTGCTAACTAGGGAGAGGCATAATGGACCTTTTAAACATACAACACAATACTCAAACTTCCGATGTGGGAGCCCGCTCTGCTGATGCAGGCTTAAGAGCCTCGCCACTAAAGAGTGGCACCATGACAGAGAGCCCAGAAGGCCTGCACCAGAGATCAAGCACCCAAACCACAACGGGTGGGGGAGACTTGGTTGAGCTCAAAGTGACACTCGTCACACAAAATACCTTCGTGGCACAGCCCAGGTCCTCCAATGGTCGATATCGTGTCATTTGTCCATAATTGGTTAGTGCTAAGACCAGCTAGAAGATAATGGCCCAGCCCAGGTTCTTTCTGTTATCAGTTGGAAAGAAAGCCCAGTTTTTTTGTCTTTTAATTATAAAACGATTGTATAATACGATAGGTCAGACCTTAGTCACATAATTCTTCAAAATGTCTAGTGTCTGTTCCCAATTTTCCCACTGCACTTGCGCTCTCAATATTCGCTCTCACTAACTTTAGTAGGATGGAATGTGTTTCTCAGACACTTTCACGCAGGCGCTGGCGCTCGAGCACCCGCTCACGAACCCGAATCTGGCCCAATGTAGAAAACTTTATCTGCTTTATATTTTCGTGTTAATTCAAGTTCTTTCCTTAAATATATAGTAGGAATACGGATATTTACTTTGTCGAGCGCAGAAAAATACAATATAGGAAAAGCACGCAAATGAGAAAAATTATAGGGTAGTAGTAGTAATATTTATTCACCAAGCTTCATTGGAGAGTGATAATTTTTGCAATTTAACTTGGATAAACATTGTATGGGTGAATTTATAATCCTGCTTCTGTTGCTTGGTTTCTGATTAATTAAACTCTCTCACCACTGTGTTTTTGTTGGGATGATTGAAAAACCCATATTGATTCTCCTAGGCTGTATTTAGATCTTCGATATTGAAGAGATTCGGGGAGGGAAAGAAAATTTTAAAGTTAATTTTCTTTTTTTTTTTCTTTCTTATAATCCCCGAATCTCTTCTAATTCGAAAATAATGGACTGGGACTAAATCTGCCCAAGGAAAAGACAGTAAACAGAGAACTGGGAAAGAAAGCGAACGGACAACTTGGTGGTAGACGAGTTAGCAAAGCAACTGGACTTTCATGTTTGAATTTTTTTTTCTTTTTTTTTTTCACGTAATTGCAGGGTCGAACCTGCCGGCGTAGTAGTCTTGAACCGGATGCCGCGCGTGTGAGGGGGACCCTTGCTCATGTCTAGTTTTCTTCCCATCTGCTTTGCAAATTGACTGTTTGTATGTTTTATTTCCAGATTTTGTTTTCATTTGTAATTTCTGTTTCTCTTCAGTAATTTACAGAAACAGAAACTTGTTTCAAAATTACCAAAAAAAAAAGCTCGGAAAAAGAAAGCTCATCGACCTGATCAAAAAAAGAGAAAGCTCATCGACTCAAATCAGGTTCCAGAAGAATTAATTCGAGGAAAAGTGATCCGTTTTTTGGATAATCAAAATCACCCAGAAATGGAGATTCCAGTAGTCCTGGAGCCGACAGGAATTCATCAGCAACACAACAAATACCATACAACAAGAAGTTTGAATCAAAGACTCAGTCGACTTCTTTGCAGCAGGCCAATGAAGAGCATGTTGAGGTGCAACGTGAGAACACAGTGAATAGCCAACCAAGTTCAATCTCAGGAATGCTGTCGATTCTCTCACACGCTCAGAGAGAGAGAGAGAGAGAGAGAGAGAGAGAGAGAGAGAATCCACGCAGGATTTACAAGTTCTTTTCCTGGTAGTCCATAAGGGTCGGACACCATAATATTTTAGGAATTAAGACCATTTAAGCCTCTGTTACATCAGATTCTCCAAAACCAAAGCAAGCCATGGCTAAGACAGCGAATGAATTACAACGATCTTGAACGATCCAACAAAGGTTTTCTGTACGTTCATTGCAAAATATTGAGTGTGTATGTGTGTTTTGATTTTCTATTTTTTTTTCCAGATATCTTTGATATTCTTTACCATTGTAGTGGTTTTGCATTGTTTATAGATGATAATTTTACATGATCTGAAGAAATGAATGTCATTTGGGTAAAATACATAAACCGAACAGATGGAACATAATCGCATATGATCTGATGCAGTACGTGTAAATATTTTTCCGGGCTATTGCACATACAAACTCAAGTAGCACAACGACTGAAAATAGGCCCATTTTTTCATCCAAAAACACCTGGAAAGAAAGAAAGAAAGATCGAAAAGAGTAAGAAATCTAAGCAGTATCCCACTGTCCCCATGGCACAAGAAAAAAGTGAAAAGAGAACTGGGACAAAGTGCAAGGCAATTCATAATCCCATACAAAATGCACACTTCCAAGGAAATTGATTTTGACGCTACACTTTTATACGCAGGCGCTCCACTTTGTATAAGTTACTCGTAACTTCACGTTAAAAGTGGAGCTCTGCGTACAAAAGTGGAGTGCCAAAATCAGAATCCACTTAGAAATGCCCCAATGGTACAAGAAAACCATAAACCAATTACATAGACAGAGACAGGCAGAAAGCAAAATCAACACTACCAATAATTATACATGAAGCAGAGTCCAACTGGTAACAAAAGAGGCCTTACCCTTAGGGATTGAGGCTTCACATTATATGTACAAAAACAAGACAAGAAAAAGGCAGAACCACTTCGTATGTATACTTAACTGCATAAAGAAGTACTCAGCGAATCCTCAATATTTTCTTGGTCTTCAGGACTTGTAACTCAAAGTGGAACTCGTCGTTGAAGAAGTGCTCTTGGCCTGAGAGGAATCAGTTGCAAGAGAGCGCTGTGGCTGCAAACTCTGTCCGGAAGACGAATCGGTGTAGAAAATTATATGCTCGTGGTTCTCAGCTAACAATTGAAGTGACCGAGGAATCCGCGGCAGATTCACTTCTAGAACCCCTTCAAGTATCTGAACCACCTGACCCATTGTTGGCCTATGGTTCTCATCATCTTGGATGCACCAACAAGCCACTCTAGCTATCCTCCTTAGCTCCTCCTCGTCAGCATTCTTTTCCAACCTATGGTCTAATAGGCTAAACACGTCACCCCCTTCTACGACCACACTTGCAGCCCAGGTCGGGAAAAATTTAAAATTCCCATCTTGAGATTGGTCCGAATTCCTCCTTCCGGATACAAGTTCAAAAAGCATCATTCCATAACTGTAAACGTCAGCTTTGGCTGTTATGGCGACTCCAGATATCCATTCTGGTGCAAGATAGCCTCTTGTCCCTCTCATGGTCGTCAAAACCCTGCTGAATTCTCGGCCAATGAGCTTTGCTAAGCCAAAATCTGCGACTTTTGGACAGAACTCGGCGTCTAATAGGATGTTCTCTGGCTTTATGTCGCAGTGAATAATACAGTCCCTGCACTTCTCATGGAGATAAGTCAACCCTCTGGCCGTTCCCAGAGCGGTCTCGTACCTCATTTTCCAGTCCAAGACTTGCACCTCCTTTTCGTGGAAAAGATGAGAATCCAAGGACCCGTTTGGCATGTAATCGTACACCAACAACTTTTCGTTACCGTCAGAGCAAAACCCACGAAGCCGAACGAGGTTCACGTGTTGAATGTTTCCGATCGTGCTAACCTCCGATCGGAACTGCTTCTCTCCCTGGCTTATGCTTTCCAACCTCTTCACTGCGATTACAGTGGAATCGGGCAATGTCCCTTTGAACACAGAACCAAAACCTCCTCCCCCCAATTTCTCTGAGAAATTTTTTGTAGCAGTTTGCAAATCTCTGTATCCGAATGCAACCAACGAGCCCTCCACTTTTGTTTTTCCAACGAACCTCCTTTGCCGCTTCCAGATTAGAATAAACACTAGACCTAAAAGTAGTACTACAGAAACTGAACCCGCAACAGCACCAATAATGATCCCCTTGTTTTCTTTACTCTTCGAAAACTCAGAAGCAGCAAGTCTGAGATAAAGAGTTCTTCCACTACCATCATTTGGCGAGAGTTGTTGCAGATTCACAAGTTCCCCAATCCAAATCGAACACCCATTACCATAATAGGAATAAGCAGTGCAAGAGCAGTTATTCAAGCAGGAAGATGCACATCCGGTAGTGCTAGTAGAAGCAACCGATAGTGAATTATCAGGCAATCCCATGTTG
The DNA here is from genome assembly GCA_014282245.1 of Rhododendron simsii. Lineage (NCBI taxonomy): Eukaryota > Viridiplantae > Streptophyta > Magnoliopsida > Ericales > Ericaceae > Rhododendron > Rhododendron simsii. The sequence goes on along the minus strand of CM024956.1, from coordinate 9,507,606 downwards.
GGATACTCATAAAACTTATCCGTTGATTCCTGATTAGCAACACTTGTATTCCCACACTGTAACCCGGTTTCCCTCACACACCCACCAGAATAATCACTCAAATTCCAATCACCTACCGACTGAGGACTAAACCCATCCAAACAATTACAGAAGGGCTGTGTAATCTGATTGCAAGCCCCAAATGCCCCACAAAACGCGTAAACCTGGCACTGCTCCCTCGGCTGAGACCAAAACAAGTTCCATTGCTCGGTGGTTTCCAACCAAGTCAGTTGCTTGATTTGCCCCGAAACATCCATGATAAATCGTGTTATAATCGTAGGATTATACACCCAATACATAAAATAACTCTCATTCTCATTATCGACATAGCTGAAATTGTAAATATAATTGGACCTCATCTCTGGGACCAAACTGAAAATCTGCTCTTGGGCATTCCAAGGGCCACTGGTCCAATACTGTTCAGACCCATTCCAGGATATCACATACTGATTGTTAGTTGCATCTAACCACAAAGAAAACAGACCTTGAGATGGATCTTCCGAATTTTTCCAAGAAGTTAGATTCTGGTGAGTCTTAGTTATCTTATTATACGCAATCTTACTACCGGGCAACCAAGTATTAACAGGAAAATCAATACTTTGCCAAAGGGGTTTAGTCGAATTAGACCCATCTGTCACAACCAGATTACCATCATCCCCAAGGACAGCCACCACAGAAGTTGAGGCGGTGGAGTTCTGATTTGTGGACCAAATAGGGATCTGTGACTCGTTGAGAAGAACTAGGTTGCCATCCATGATTTTCAACACTGATGAGTACTTATCTGAGATGGGTGTATCCCTATTTGCAACCCAAGCAATCGTTTGAATAGAAACTTGATTGTACACAATGCATATGTAGTAGTTGGAGGAGTTACCTGGTTGGAAGAAACCCAGTTTAAATGTCCCATTTGAGGAGACCAGGGTTTGGTCCCCGGAGAGAGATTGGTTTGCAGAGATGGTGTCGGATCCAAGGGAGATGGGGAGGTTGAAAGTGAAGAACAGGAAGAGAAGTGAAAAGATGAAATATGAGTTGGTTCTGACACCCATTTCTCTGCCCTGAATTTTGTGGAGAGAGATAGAGAGAGAGAGAGAGAGAGATTTGATTCTGTTCAGATCACTAGAAAGAAGAATGTCATTATATGGGATAATCTTTCTGTCAAACTGCAACACAGCTCATGTCATTTCATAATCTTTCTTTTCTGACTTAACAAATTTTATTAAGGTACCTCACAAATTTTCTCTATTTATCTCTTTTTAATTGTTACCTTAAAAAAAACCTCAAAACCTCCAAACGAAAAAGATCATATATTACACCCACCTCAACTCAAGCCATTTAAAAGAGTATCAACATCATCTCTATATGCCTCTTTATATTAGTTGAACTCACAATTTCATAAACACAGTTACACACAACTGTAGGGCCAACTGCATCTCATACTTCAACCTTTATTTTTCTTTGCTCTATTAAAGAAAGATGAGCAATGCTAGGTGCACAGAAAATGTATTCCGAAATTACTCCAAAAAAATAAATTAACAATACAAATTCACTTCAGAAGATAAATTAATGGTACAGATTCATTTTTCCGATATTTTCGGAGTGTATTTTATGTGTACTTAGAATTATTGTTTTATTTAAGGATTGAAGTTCAAAGAAAAATGAAGTGGGAGCTGGAGATGCTCTCAATACCGAACAAGACAAAGGGGAGGATGTTGGTAAAAGTCAACCATGCTTGTTGAGGTGATCCTTTCAATGCATTTTTGCCAACTTTTTTGTTTCTCATTAGAGCAAAATAAATACATTTTCCCCTCAACCTCTGCCAATGGTACTAAAATGTGACACCGCAACTATAAAGGCATCTTCCATTTTAGGGTTCATTATCTACTAGTAGTTTTGGGGGCATGACAACATGTTATTCTAAACTCCCTAATCGTGACATATTTTTTATAATGTCTACAAATTCAGTCATACATCCTGCTAATAATAAATAATACTAGTAATATACTCCATTTGTCCCATATTTTTTTATCATGTTTTACTTTTTGTGTCACTTAAATTATTGTTTATATTTCACAATCTATAATGTTATTTACGATTTCGAAAGCTTTGTCTAATAAAATTATTTAAGATTTATCAAACAAGATTCATATTTGATATAAAAAACGTTATAAATTAAAAGATAAAAGCCAATTTTCTTAGAGGTCCCAAATAATAAGGGAATTGATTTCTACACTCCCTTTTTTTGATAACTACATTCTTTTTTAGATTTTAGTGTTGAAAGTGTATGTATTTTTTTTTTTTTTGCTAAATGAAAAAAGAAGAAGTGTAGATATAAAAAAAGGAAATGTAGAAATCAATTTCCAGTAATAAACGTGACCAAGAATATGAAACAGAAAGAGTATCAGTAACAACAATAAAGTAATAGTATGTGATGACACGTGGGCATGCCGTGACAGCACTTAATAACTTTTTCATACCTTAGTTCATCAATTGCTAGTAATATTTTGATCCATAGGTTCTAATTTTTCTCAAGCGTCATTGCTGGTGGTAGCATAGATTCCCCTTTTTTTTTTTTTTTAAGGTCACTATCTCCACTCCTATATGCCTTTGAAATGGTCATAGCCTCGTGTGTTTTGTTTTTCTTCCTGCTCAGCAATCATAGACTCTTGGCCCCAAAGTTTGACAACAGAAACCAATGTAAAAACCCAACTACAGATTTGGTGGGTCTACGAAATTTCAGTTGCGTGCGGTTGAGCTTTTACCTATATAGCATGTAAAGTTTATATGTCCCGATCAGTCGCATCTCAGTGTGCAAGATTTTCTCAGTATCTTACTAGAATGGAAAATCTGCTATACACACCACCTTTTGGGATATAAAATACGAATTGGGGATGGTGTTGAGCAGTGGTATGCGTACCTCCGAGCTGTCGGATCTTGCATCTGACGGCTCGGATCTCATCTCGGCAATAAACGGTTGAGAGCCGTTTATTACCGAGATGAGATCCAAGCCGTCGGAGATGCGCACCTCATTGCATAGCTCCAACCCTATGCACCCACCATTAAAAGACGTAACATTGTTGGCGTAAATTTAAGATAACTCAGTCTTGTTGCTGTGAACTTTCTGGACTACCCCTCTAAGGAGTAATTACTGAGTAGTTGGGAGCACCGCTATATGATACACACTCAGTTATGGATCCTGTGAGAACATGCAATTATGGAGTGGTCCGAAGCGCCACTTGGTGGTGCTCCCAGGCTACTGGGTAATTTCACCTTAAGGCTTGAATCATGTGAGCAACTTCTATGCCAATTAAAGTCAAGCAACAACTACTAGATAGTATAGAAGGTTTGTAAGAGAGAAAGGAAATAATCTTCGTGTTCAGACGTATATTGGAGAGAATTAATTAAATTACTTATTTGTGGGACTGATAAATCACCCAAACTGTAGCTTTTTTTTGCAGGGGGTAAGTAATTTGTATCTTAGGAACACACCAAAAAAAGAAAGCAAGGGGACGGCATTGAACCCATCAACAACTACTGTCTACTGCAACAAAAACAAAACAGTACTATACTTACATTAAACTTTATCCACGTCGCTCACGTAAACCAACTAAAGCTTGATCAATACTGTATAATTTAGTGGTTAATCCACTAGTAGACAATTAGTTTTAAGTTGGAATTAACCCTCCAAGAAATCTGACAACTTGAATATTCAACCGACTCAAGCACGAAAGGAAGAGGTGTTTTGGTTGAGGATGTGAGAGATGATCAATGCATGCGCACAAGAAAGAACCGACATGATGGAGTAAGAAGAGATGATGCATTCACACACTATGATGTCCTAGGCACTACATGAATATGCGTTGGAAAAGAGCATTAGGGTGCCAAGTGGCTGTGCTCAGGACCATCCATTCTTTTTTTTTACACGAGGACATCAATGTAGCTACATCTATAATTTGAGCACAAATTACAGTTCAGTTTAGTAAATTAGCATCCGAAGAATGTGACCCCACTTACCAACTGTAATCGTACCCTTCAATATGAACCTGTGGAAAAATTATTAAGCTCTTTTGGAGCATCGTCAGGTATGTCTTTAGGTTTCTTTTCACCACATATTTTGTATGGGGCTTAAGACAAAGTGTATAGGTATTGGAGCTCAAAGTGACACTAGTCATACAAAATTTAAATACCTTCGTGGCCCAGCCCAGGTTCTCCAATGGTCAATATTGTGTCATTTGTCCACTATTGGTTAGTGCTAAGACCAGCTAGAAGATAATGGCCCAGCCCAGGTTCTTTCTGTTATCAGTTGGAAAGAAAGCCCAGTTTTTTGTCTTTTAATTATGAAAAGATTGTATAATAGTAGAGGTCATATCTTAGTCACATAATCCTTCAAAATATCCGGCGTTTGTACTCTTAATTCTCACACTGCTCTTGTACTCTCAATCCTCGCTTTTACGAATTTTAGTAGGCTGGAATGTGTTTCTCAGACGCTTTCACGCAGACGCTGTCGCTCAGGCACCCGCTGACAAACCCGAGTCTGACCTAATGTAAAAACCTTTATCTACATTATATTTTCGTGTTAATTCAAGCTCTTTCCTAAAATATATAGTAGGAATATGGAAATTTACTTTGTCGAGCGCAGAAAAATACAATATAGGAAAAGCGCGCAAATGACAAAAATTATAGGGTAAAAAAAGTACTTATTCACCAAGCTTCTTTGGAGAAAGATAGATAATTTTCGTCTTCAATTTAACTTGAATAAACATTGTATGGGTGAATTTATAATCCTGCTTCTGTTGTTTTGGTTCTGATTGAACATTCTCACAACTGTGGTTGTGGGGAGGATTGAGAAAACCATATTGATTCTCCTAGGCTGTATTTAGATCTTCGATATTGAAGAGATTCAGGGAGGGAAAGCGAATGAACAACTTGGTGGTAGACGAGTTAGCAAAGCAACTGGAGTTACATGTTTGAATTTTTTTGTTCACGTAATTGCAGAGTCGAACCTGCCGGCATAGTAGTCTTGAACCAGATGCCGCGGGTGTGAGGGGGAGCCTTGCTGATGTCTGGTTTTCTTTCCATCTGCTTTGCAAATTGACCGTTTGTAAGTTTTATTTCCAGATTTTGTTTTAATTTGTAATTTCTGTTTCTCTTCAGTAATTTACAGAAACAAAGCTCGGAACAAGAAAGCTCATCAACTCACATCAGGTTCCGGAAGAATTAATTCAAGAAAAAGTGATCCATTTTTCGGATAATCAAAATCACCCAGAAATGCTGATACCAGTATTCCTAGAGTTGACAGGAATTCATCAGCAATACAACATATACCATACAACAAGAAGTTCGAATCAAAGAGCCAGTCGACTTCTTTGCAGCAGACCAATGAAGAGCTTGTTGAAGTGCAATGTGAAAACATAGCCAACCAAGTTCAATCTCAGGGATGGTGTTGATTCTCTCACACGCTCAAAGAGAGAGAGAGAGAGAGAGACCAAAACCTCGTAAAATCCACGCAGGATTTACATGTTCTTTTCCTGGTAGTCCATAAGGGTCAGACACCCATATATTTTAGGACCACTTAAGCCTCCGGTACATCAAATTCTCCAAAACCAAAGCAAGCCACAGCTAAGAGAGCGAATGAATTACAAAGATCTTGGACAATCCAACAAAGGTTTTCTGTATGTTCATTGCAAACTATTGAGTTTGTCTCTGTGTGTGTGTTTTGATTTCCAATTTTCCTTCAGATATGTTTGATATTCTTTACCATTGTAGTGGTTTTGCATTGTTTATAGATGATAGTTACATGTTTTGAAGAAATGAATGTCATTTGGGTAAAATACATAAACCGAACGGATGGAACATAATCGCGTATGATGTGATGCAGTACGTGTAAATATTTTTCTGGGCTGTTGTGCATAAAAACTCAAGTAGCACAAGGACTGAAAGTAGGCCCATTTTTTCATCCAAAAACACCTGGAAAGAAAAAAAGATCTAAGAGTAAGAAATCTAAGCAGTGAAAGAGAATTTGATGTAAGAGAACTGGGACAAAGTGAAAGGCAATTCCTATTCCCATACAAAATGCACACTTAGAAAATGCCCCAATGGTACAGGAAAACCATGAATCAATTACATAGACAGAGATAGGCAGACAGCAAAATCAACAATACCCATAAATATACATGCAGCAGAGTTCAACTGGTAACAAAAGAGGCCTTACCCCTATGGATTGAGGCTTGACATTATATACAAAAACAAGACAAGAAAAAGGCAGAAACCACTTTGTTTGTATACTTAACTGCATAGAGAAGTACTCAGCAAATCGTCAATATTTTCTTGGTCTTCAGGACTTGTAACTCATAGTGGAACTCGTCGTTGAACAAGTGCTTTTGGCCTGAGAGGAATCAGTTGTATGAGAGCTCTGTGGCAGTGAACTCTGTCCAGAAGACGAATCAGTGAAGAAAAATATATGCTCGTGGTTCTCAACTGACAATTGAAGTAACTGAGTTTCCCTCACACACACCCACTAGAATAATCACTCAAATTCCAATCACCTACCGACTGACGACTAAACCCGTACAAACAACTACAGAAGGGCTGTGTAATCTGATTGCAAGCCCCAAATGCCCCACAAAATGTGTAAACCTCACACTGCTCCCTCGGCTGAGGCCAAAACAAGTTCCATTGCCCGGTGGTTTCCAACCAAGTCAGTTGCTTGAGAGACAGACAAAGGAAAAACAAGCTTGTGACTTTTTGCCATATTACAACACCTACAATTAACAGATTGTGGGTGTGAAACAGGCAAGTCATTGATTTGTATGTTTAGTTGCAGTTATTTTTATTTTGCAATGTTGTATACCTTACTATATGATACACGCCATATATCTTATGATAGTCCAGTTTTTCTTTAGAATAGGTACTTACTTCGCACCTTAGGTATGTCATGGTCTTAGGTATAGTAGTTATGCATGCCACATTTGTATATTCAGAATCACTACTTCATTCTCTGTCTCAATTTTTTGTTGAACTGTAATGGTTTGCTTTACTGCGTGTTGTTTTTTCTTTTGGTACTTTTTTTCACTTGTGGGTTAGTGTTTGCACCATAACTGTGATTTTCCTTTTACCCGTCGATCAGACGACACGTGGCAGGGGTAAAATTGGAAAGATGAAGAATAATATGAACTCACCGTAATTAAGTAAGATTGAATTAAATAAGTTGATCAATAATGAAACTATGGAAAGTTTTAAGATCATTTTTATCCGTCGATTGGCCAGTATATGGCTTGTTTCCTTTGTACGTTGAATATTATGGAGGTTATTTGGTTCGTCAATCAAGCAACAAATGTCAAAAGGGATTATGTCCCACGACTCCACGATCAAAGGGGCAGTTAACCACAATTAGAGAAGCAGTTTTCCAGACGTGGATTCGTTCTACGGTTGTGGGAGTTATTTTGCCAGAATTCAAAAGAGCTTCAACTACCATCTCGGAGGAAAGATTTGAATTCAAACTTGAGGAGGCCCCTATTTATAATCAAGATCAAGACAGTTTTAAGGACACACAAACAACACCAACAGGCCTTTATCTTTTCTTTTCCAGGAGTAGTTATAACTTGTAATTGTTCACTCGATTATCTTAATCGATTGTTCTTCTACTTTGAGGATTAATAAAGTCCATTTGTTAATCTTCTCTCATATTCCAACCACTTCATTTTTTTTTCCAAAGAAGTCCTGAAATATGGCAAGGAACTAAACTCCACTTTTCACACCCACATTCCAGCAAACCACAAATACAATTTTCCGTCGATTTCCCGTCGATTGGAAAGAAATCAAAAATTTAGATAACAGTTAGCAACTTCATTGTCGCTTGATTCTTCATTGGAGGCTTTCTTTGCCGCTTTCTTCCCAAGCTGCTGGACCATAGCCTTTTTACTCTTTTAATCACACTAGTAAAGATGCACGTGAATAGTTTGCAACCTTCAACTTAATGTGAATAAATGCAGCCTTCTTTGTGCTTGTTCAAATTTCTTGAATGTATAACCATCTTACATTTTCCGCAACTAAGAGCCAACAATTCAAAATTGATAAGTTCGGCATGCATATAGCTCATAAAAGTTAGCATGTTAATCCTAGTAGTCTTCCAACTTCTAACGCCAAGGAGTTTGGTCAAGTAGATGTGAAAAAAAAAAAAGTGCTTATCCTCCAGGAGATCGCATGTTCGAATTCCACAAAGGCCAAACATACTAAACATTGGGGTCCTTGGAGGGTATGCTAGGTTGTTAACTTCAGGGCAAATTAAATTAGTTGTGGTGAGCGAAAACTCGCCCGAACATCCGATCATCCCAAAAAAAATAGTCAGTCAAATTTCTAATATCTAAATCAGAAAGCAAGCCTCAAAAAAGACCTACCTTGCCTATCATATACTCCATACAGCGACTCCAATTCATATAACAAACAATGTGACCTCTATTGCATCTTGGGCCATTATCCGGTTGAGAAATCCAAGGAGTTTGATTAATTAGTTGCTCACTTCAACTCATTCACTTTCATGATCTCTAGTGTTTCATCCCACTATGGGTCAATGAAAGTTTAAGATGGATGTATTTCTTGGGCTCACTGCAACTGATAGGAATAGTGTGCTTGGGTATCAAATGGCAAAATTCAATAATACATGAAGTCTAATAAATAATATGGCTATGTGTGCAAGTGGACTCCCACAACTGAAGGGTCATACTTGGTCATAAAACTTGAGATTCAAATTTTAAAAATTGGCTTACTTCAGCCAGTGAAACAATGAACTTGGTATCACAATTAAATTCGGTGTTGGAACAACAAATAGGAGTGTGGATGCCATGTTTGATTATCGTCGATGAAGTAGGCAGTGTAGCGAGCATGTGGTTATGCAATGTCCTCTTCTCTGATTTTTGCTCTACTGACAACAATTGGAGTCCATACTGTTCATGTTTCATTTCAGAATTGTACTTTTTCTAAAAATCAATGAAATGCGAGAATCGCAAACCAAGGAACAAATATCTGTTGTTGATGTGCCGTCACGCTCATTAAAAAAACAACGCACTTGTTAATTTATTGTTTAGACATTTTGTCGAGTAATTGGTGATCACCCTACGTACAATAAAACTCACTGTATTTTACTCAAAAATAAACCAATTAATGATAAAATTTAAATCAGAGGGAGAGCAAATAATCATGTTTAAAAAAAAAAAAAATGTACTGATGTGTACCTATTCAAAATAAAACCTAACGGAAATAAAGAGACACTAATACCCACAATCTTTGTTCTGTTCCTTTGGAGGAGTTGAAGTTTGTTGGTCAACCAGCCCGGCCGTGGGACAAGCTTGAACAGGTACTTGTTGCCGAAAAAAGTACAGGAGGGTAGAAGATGAAACAGTGGGTAAGTCGAATGCGCTTAAATATTAACAGCGTATTCAATCCTTACTATGTCATGGAGAGGAACACCATGGTAACTGGAGGAGAGACTTTACAATCAAACATGATGCATTCCAGAAGGGCTACGAGATGCTTTTGGTTGTAACCAAAACTGCAAAGGCCATTCGTTTTTGGTTTTAATATCATTCGGAGAGATGGCAGTTTTTATTTTCCTTTTACCGAAGAGATGCCATTGGTTAGGCAATGGCTTAATGCTTTAATTTGGTAAAAGACATATACTGGTTGGGAGGGGGAGAGATGGCAGTTTTTTATTCCCTTTTACCGAAGAGATGCCATTGGTTAATTAGGCAATGGCTTAATGTTTTAATTTGGTTAGAGACATATTGGTTGGGAGGGGTGGCCAGGTGGCTAAGGGGCGTGGGATAGGGTTGGAATTCATAGGAATTGGTGGGGCATTTTTGGTAAGCAAAAAGTAGGAAACATCTTCGTGCTTTTAAAAGAAGTAGTATAGGTTTACCTTTCTTGCCGTCCTTGTAGGTCTTTTGCCAAATTTCCCCCTTCTAATGAGCTTGTTTAATCTTCTGGTAAGGCTGGCTAATTCTTCATCACTTGCACATTCGTCTTCTCCTTTTTGTGAAGACTCCGATTTGAAGGCTATAGTCTTCCTTTTCTTCTTCTCATATTCATCCATTTGCTTTCATGTTTATCTCATGAGTCATAAGCGATCCTAGTAGCTCGTCGTCATAGTCAAATTTGCTTCCCAGTTCTTTGGCAAACACACCTGAGAACTTCTCTTACAATCTCGGCTGTAGAGTAAGTTTTTCCAAAATAAAGGCATTGACAATATCGGTGAATTGAGTAAACATGTCAGAGATAGATTCCTCAAGATTCGTTTCGAATAACTAATATTTATGGACGAGCATGCTAATCTTTGATAACCTGATAAGTTCCTTCATGAGTGACGGCTAATTTGTCCCTTTATCTTTAGCACTATCACAAGAAGATATTGCATTCACCAACATTCAAAGCACAGAATAGAGTAAGCTTAGTCCTAGCATTCAGCTGTATCCTTTTATTGTCAGTTTCATTCCATTCTTCTTTGAGCTTAGGAACTTTCATGCTATCAACTGTTTTAGTGGGTATCATGGGGCCGTCCTGTATAATTTTCCAATTATTGTACTCTATAGCTTGAACATAAATCCTCATTCTAGTTTTCCCATAATTGTAATTATTTCCAAAAAATAAAGGAGGTCTTTGGCTCGATTGACCTTCCTCTAGAGAAGTGCTAACAATGCTTGCCATGAACTAATCTAAGAGTGTTAACGTCTGAATAAGAGCCCTTGCTTTGCTACCAATTGTTAACCAGAGGCAACTGGGGGTGAATTGGGTTTCTAACAATAATGACAATTAATGAAAATGATATGGAAGACAAACAAATGAAAATATACTGAAGCTAAGTAAGCAGATATGAATAAAAGAGATTTGAGAGAGAGAGAGAGTATAACCAGAGATTTTTAGTGGTTCGACCAAGCTGTCCATTGCCAGGCCTAAATCCATTGCCCTAGGAGTCACTTTTCACTTTTCAAACTATCAGCTTCAGGTGCCGACCAAACCCTTACAATCAAGGAGCTAGCTGAACCACTGGGTTTTCTCCCAAAACTCTACAAGCAGTCTTCCAGAACTACTGAAACCTAATTCTGGAACAATATTCAGAAATTCCAGAGGATATGAAAATCCTCTTTGTAACTGATGGATGATGAAGTACAATGAATTTCTCCCAAGCAAATTGTCTCACAGAAATTTCACCGACAGAAAATGTAATGAAGGAATTTGTTGAGGAAGATGATGAACAGTGCGTGCTTGAGGATGTAACAGTTGTATCTTCTTCTTTGTTGAGGGTTTCTTTTATAACGCAAGATGTGAACATGGGAAGTATTTGAATGTTAAAAACATAATCTTCAGAGGATTTAAGAAGATGTCTGCATATCCTTCATTTGTCAAAAAGAGCTGTGGCGCATCCATTGTGCTGCAAGTATCATAAAACATCGACTGTAACATTTAACACAGCGCCGCGGAAGTCAAACTGCTTGTACAGTTTAAGGACCGGACGTCCTGTGTGAGACTAGTCGTCGTCTGTTGAGACCGAATGTCCTGTTTTGGGACTGGCATCCTCTTTGTTAAAGGATGTGCTGAAACAGGTGATATTCATAAACGATGCATGCATAAAACACAAGAATGCATTCCAAATGAATCGTTGGATAGTTTATAAAAATCATCGATGCATGAAGTAAGAAATCACAATAGATAAGAGAGATGAATTTGTGCACTTCAAATATAATTTCCATTGTTATCGTAACAATCAATCTACTACTTCTAACATAATAAATACACTTCAATGGAGTACTTGGTATAAAGTGGAAATAGCATTCACTGAAAGTAATCACTCTTAATATACACTGATCAATTACACCGTTTGCTTGCTTGTTATTGCTTTGAACAATTAGACTTCTAATAATAAGTATTTGAAACATAGGGTTTTGTTCTAGAAAATCACTCTTTCGGTGTAGGGCTCCGATGGAAATTTGAAGTTTGTTAAGACATGCATCATTATCAAACATGACAGACCACCAATGCATCTCAGAATATTTTTCACAAAATTTTGGTAAGCCAGCAACTCCAAACACAACACATCCAGATAACATCCCAACAAGAGTTCAATGCTAAATTGCTTAGATGACTTCTATTCTGATACTATATAAAAACACTTGTTCCAAGGGAAAATACGTTAAACTTCAGCAATAAATTTAAAGGCATTTTTAATATGGATAACCAAATGTTTAATCAGCAGAAAGATTCCTACTAGTCAATGGGACCTCATGAGCAGCGACAGAAACAATACCACGATGGAAGTCTACCAAGCCATTTGTAAGTGTTTGTACACATCCCTATGGCCTCATCGTCTCTTATAAGTGTTTGTACACATCCCTATGGCCTCATCATCTCTTATTGAAATCAAATCATTGTCTCTATCTCTATACTTGATAAGTTTTCCCATAGTTTGAACATAAATCCTCATTCTAGTTTTCCCATAATTGTAATTTTTTCCAAAAAATAAAGGAGGTCTTTGGCTCAATTGACCTTCCTCTGGAGAAGTGCTAACGATGGTTGCCATGATCTAATCTAAGACTGTTACGTTTGAATAAGAGCCTTTGCTCTGCCAGCAATTGTTAACCTGAGGCAACCCAAGATGAAAATATACTGAAGCTAAGTAAGCAGATATGAATAAAAGAGACTAGGGAGAGAGAGTGCAAACGTAGATTTTTATAGTGGTTCGACCAAGCTGTCCATTGCCAGGCCCTCCATTGTCCTTGGAGTCATTTTTCACTTTTCAAACAATCAGCTTTAGGTGCCAACCAAACCCTTACAATCAAGGTGCTAGCTTTCCGAAGGAGCTAGCGAACCACAGAGTTTTCTCCCAAAACTCTACAACCAGTCTTCCAGAACTAAAACCGAATTCTGGAACAATATTCAGAAATTCCAGGGATATGAAAATCCTCTTTGTAACCGATGAATGATGAAGTACAATGAATTTCTCCCAAACATATTGCCTCACAGAATTTTCACTAACAGACAACATAATGAAGGAATTTGTTGAGGAAGATGATGAACAGTGTGTGCTTGAGGATGTATCAGTTGTATCTTCTTCTTTGTTGATGGTTTCTTTTATAACCCAAGATATGAATATGGGAAGTATTCGAATGTTAAAAACATAATCTTCAGAGGATTTAAGAAGATGTCTGCATATCCTTCATTTGTCAAAAAGGGGTGTGATGCGTCCATTGCACTGTAAGGATCAAAAAATATCGACTGTAACATTTGATGCCTGGCTGCGGAAGTCAAACTGGTTGTCCAGTTTAAGGACCGGACACAGTTCGTTGTCTGTTGAGACCGGTCAGTTTTGGGACTGGCATCCTCTTTGTTAAAGGATGCGCTGAAACAGGTTATATTCATAAAGGAGGCATGCATGAATCACAAGAAAGCATTCCAAATTATCAATGGATATTTTAGATATAGTATATACCATTGCATATGAAGTAAGAAATCACAAGAGAGAAGAGAGATGAATAAATGCACTTCAAAAATCATTTTCAGTGTTATCAGAAAGTCAATCTTATATTTCTAACGTAATACACTGATAAAATATACCGTTTGCTTGCTTGTTATTGCTTTGAAAAATTAGACTTTTCATAATACTTGAGACATAGGGTTTTGACCTAGAAAACCACTCTTTTGGTGTAGGGCTCAGGTGGAAATTTCAAGTTCATTAACTGGCCCCAAGAGACTCATTTTCCATGGAAATTGGAAGCGCTGCATGTGAGCCAGACATTCATCATTATCAAACATAACAGACCACCAATTCATCTCAGAAAATTTTTCACAAAATTTAGATAAGCCAGCAACCCCAAACACAGTACAACCAGACAGCATCCCAACCAGGCATTTTTAATATGGATAGCCAAATGTCTAATCAGCAGAAAGATTCCAATCAGTCAATAGGACCTCATGAGCGGTGACAGAAACAATACCGCGACGGAAGTGTACCAAGCCGTTTGTAAGTGTCTATACACATCCCTATGGCCTCATCGTCTCTTATTGAAATCAAGTCATTGTCTCCATCTCTATACTTGATACAATAAGTTCCAGTTCCCCCAGGTTCAATCTCTTGGCCACTTGCTGCTGCAACTCTACCCATCTCCATGGAAAAGTCAGGTCAAATTTTATTGTCATATCGTTATACATTTTACTTCTACAATCACGATATTTGCCTTCAGCATCTTCCTGTAGCGTGGCTATGAGTAACCATCATACATTAAACACTGTAGCAAAGGTGGATCAAATATCTTAGGTGGGACACTTTCAGCGGCAACTTTCAGACCTACTTTCTGTAGGGGATGAAAACATGCAAATTTTGAAACGAAAAGAAAGCGTAACGCCACCCTCAGTTAATGCTACCATTAGTTATAAAGGGAGAATCTTTGATGTACAGGTCTGGTGCATAGTTAACGATACCCTTAGTTATAATTCACTTGATAGTCCTATAAAATAGAACTAACAACTGAGTATGCTCCCTTTTCTGAAGAAAAAAGGCATCTGATTGATGTTCAAAAGGGAATGAAAAATACTTGAACAAAATGGAATCAAGATCTAGAGAGAGAGAGAGAGAGACAGAGAGAGAGAACATCTGAACTGGATTCTATTTCATTTTTCCAAATCTGTTTACAACGGAGGCCAGCTCCAGCTTTTATACAACACAACTAATCACTTGCTAATCAAAACAGAAAACAGATTAACAGTAAACTAATCAGGGATTAACTAACCAACAAACTCAACTCACTGAACAGCCACATGGCATCTTAAATGCAGAATTAGTGAGTCTTGCTCATAGGATACACAGTTTTCCTTCTATTTTTTCATTTGCTGTTTATACTCGGATTTGGCACAACAAAGACCACTGGTTCACGCATTTCCAGAACCTTGCAAGTCTCTATCCACAACTGCACGTCCTCATCATTCGTAATTCTAATCTTTTCAGCATCCCCGTCCTCGTATTTCATGAGGAAAGCTCCAACGTTAATTTTCATCCTCTTGGAGATTGCGAGCTCCAAAGCAACCAATTTCACCGGATATGACATTTGAAACCTAATCGCATCATCTGGTCCCTTTGCCTTGATTATTTCCTTACGAGGCTCCACGGATTCAGCACTTTTCTTTCCATGGCTAGACTTCATCGCTGGATTTTTGCCCTTACTAGGCTGCGAAGTAGATTCAATGAAGAGCGATGGATCGTCCTTGCAAAGCGACCATTTTGGGAGTTTTAGATTTTTAAGATTTGTTCGGAATGTGGCTTTAGAAACTACAAAAAGAAGTCCCTGAGTCAGAAAATATAAAATAGATAGCAAAAGAAACCAAATTCTGATCTAAGTTAAGCATGTTATGTACATCAGCTAATGATGCCACATCAGCTACACTTAGTTCAAAGTCAAGCCAAGCCAATTCACAGCCAGCTAGCAGCTCAAGCTAGAATTAGGTGTAACTGATTGTAACTGATTAGGTGGTTTTGGTTTGTAATTAGTTGGTTAGTGGTTAAGTAGTGCCTCTCTCTCTCTCTCTCTCTCTCTCTCTCTCTCTCTCTCTCTCTCTCTCTCTCTCTCTCTCTCTCTCTCCCTAATACTGTATAAAAGAGAGGATCTCGATTGTAATTGAAAACATACTGAGATTCAGAAATAAAATCCAAGATTTACTTCTTTTCTGTCAAGTTTTCATGGTATCAGAGCCACTTCTCATGTTACCAATGATGCTACTAATATTCAGGTTACTCATGGAGTTTCTGGAACAGATACAGTGACTGTTGGTAATGGGCAAGCTATTCCTTTGGCACATTCCGGTAATGGCTTTTTTTCCACTCCATCATCTAGCTTTACACTGTCCAATATACTTCATGTTCCCCTAATCTCACACAATCTGTAGTCTGTCTATCAGTTTGCCTTTGATAATGATTGCACTATTACTTTCGACTCATCTGGCTATATTATCCAGGACAAAACCAGTCGTCAAGTGCTTCATCAAGGGCAATGCCACCAGGGGCTTTACGCCCTTCTTCCAACCTCTAAATCTGCCACTGCTACTGCTTTTGTAGCATGCACACATCAGCTTCTCTTTGGCAAAACAGATTAGGTCATCTTCATGCTGGCATGCTTCACATGTTATCAAATAAGTATAATCTCAATATTCCATCTGTAACTCATCTAGATTGCTACTCCTGTAATAAGGCCAAGAGCCACAAACTTCCATTTTCTCTTTCCACCTCTCACACCACTGCACCATTTGAGTTGCTTCATATGGATGTACGGGGGCCCTCCACAGTACCTTCTTTTTCTGGATATCGATATTATCTTCTCTTAGTAGATGCTTTACTAAATATTGCTGGTTATTTCCTTTACATGCTAAGTCTGAAGTTACCACACATGTTCAGAACTTCAAAGCTTTTGTGGCTACTCACTTTTCTCTATCTATTAAGACATTCAGAAGTGATAGAGGTGGCAAATTTCTGAACAAACTCATGTCTGCTTTTTTTGCCACTTTTTGTATTATCCATGAAACTTCTTGTCCTCACACCGCAGAACAAAATGGGGTGGCTGAAAGGAAACACTGTCATATCATAGAAACAGCTATCACTACACTCCAACAAGCACATTTACCTATTACTTTTTGGTTGGAAGCCATAACTACTGCTCTGTATCTCATAAATAGGTTACCAAATTCATCCATTGCTTTTCAAGTCCCTTTTCATGCTCTTTATAAAACAGCCCCAGATTATCAACTTCTCAAGCCCTTTGGGTGGTGTTGTTTCCCTTGGCTTAGGCCACATGCTTCCACTAAACTGGATTCTAGGTCTTCCTCTTGTATTTTCCTCGGATATTGTGCTTCTACAAAAGGCTATCGATATCTGGATCCTAGTACTAATAGAGTTTATATTTCCAGGCATGTCAAATTTCTGGAAACAGATTTTCCTTATCCTCATCTCAGTTCTTCATCTTCTTTATCCTCTACTCATCCTTCTTTCAAGCCTCAGTCCTATTCTTCTGCTTCATCATCTATTCCATCATTTCTTCTTCCTCTTGCTCATAATGCTTTTACTCTTAGTCCTGCTCCTCCTCCTATTCCTATTCCTATTCCTACTTCTCCTCCTCCAACTCCTACTCATTCTTCTCCTCCTACTGCTTCTCCTTTACCAGTGTCACATTCTCCATCCACTTCAGTCCCCTTTTCCATCTCCAGTTCCTATTCATCCTATGCGCACCAGATCCAAAGATGGGATTTTTGTTCCCAACCAACCTTGCTCTCTTCTTGTCCATTCTCCTCCTCTTACTGAACCTTCATCCTTTAAAGAAGCCATGTCTTATCCTGAATGGCAAACTACCATGGCTGAGGAATACTCTGCCCTTTTACAACAAGGCACGTGGTCTTTAGTTCCTTTACCACCCACTGCTCCAGTAATTGGCTGTAAGTGGATCTACAGAATTAAGAAACATTCTGATGGGAGTGTGGCTAGATATAAAGATGACTGGTAGCTCAAGTTTCCAACAAACTGAGGGCATAGACTATACAGAAACATTTAGTCCTGTGATTAAGCAACAAACTATTAGACTTGTTCTTTCTTTGGCTGTTTGTCATGGCTGGTCCATCAAGCAATTAGATGTTTCTAATGCCTTCTCCACGACACTATTCAAGAGCAAGTGTATCTTAAGCAACCACAAGGATATGTTAACTCAGCGTTTGCTAATCATGTTTGCAAGTTACACAAAGCTCTTTATGGTCTTAAACAGGCACCTCGAGCCTGGTATGACATGCTCTCTAGCAGTCTCATCAAACAAGGTTTTCATAATAGTCGTGCAGATTCTTCTTTGTTTATTCTGTCACAACGGCAGGACTTGGTCTATGTCTTAGTCTATATTGACGATATTTTGATCACTCGCTCTAGTTCTACTCTAGTTGATTCTATTGTTACCGAACTGGGGTCTACGTTTGCTCTCAAGGATCTTGGTCTCCTACACTACTTTCTGGGAATAGAAGTTATGTCAATGCCAACTGGTTTGATCTTATCTCAGTCCAAGTATGCTTTGGTTCTACTCAAAAACGCAGGAATGACAGATTGCAGACCTTGTGCTACACCTTCCTCTCTCAAAAGTTGTAGAGACACACCTGATCTTCCTTTTATTAATCCTGAATTCTACAGAATGCTTGTGGGATCTGTCCAATACCTTACTCTTACCAGACCAGATCTTTCTTATGCTGTTAGTACTGTTTGCCAACATATGCATCACCCTATGGATAGTCATTTCACTGCGGTAAAACGAATCCTACGATACATCAAAGGCACTTGAATCATGGTCTATTTTTTACCAAGAGCTCCTTCAAGCTATCAACATATTTTGATGCTGATTGGGCAGATAGCCCTTTAGACAGACGGTCAACTGGTGGGTACTATATCTATCTGGGCTCAAACCTTGTATCATGGTCAGCCAAGAAACAAGCCACAGTTGCTCGTTCCTCCACAAAGGCAGAATATAAGGCAATTGCTAACACCACTGCGGAATTAGTTTGGTTAGTGCAACTGCTTCACGACTTACGTGCACCTATTCCTGCTTCGATTCCTACCCTCTAGTGTAATAATAGTTCTGCCATCTCTTTAGCATCAAATCCTGTTTTCCAAGCTCAAACAAAGCATGTAGAAGTCGATTTCCATTTTGTCAGAGAGAAAGTGCTTCACAAACAGTTAGTTGTCAAGTATATTCCTTCTCAGTTGCAACTAGCAGACATCTTTACCAAACCACTCACTATTTCCAGCTTCCAATGGCTTGCTTCCAAACTGATGCTGTGCGGGGGTGTGTCAAGCACATCAGCTAATGATGCCACATCAGCTACACTTAGTTCAAAGTCAAGCCAAGCCGATTCACAGCCAGCTAGCAGCTCAAGCTAGAATTAGGTGTAACTGATTGTCACTGATTAGGTGGTTTTGGTTTGTAATTAGTTTGTTAGTGGTTAAGTAGTGCGTCTCTCTCTCTCTCTCTCTCTCTCTCTCTCTCTCTCTCTCTCTCTCTCTCTCTCTCTCTCGAATACTGTATAAAAGACAGGATCTCGATTGTAATCGAAAACATACTGAGATTTAGAAATAAAATCCAAGATTTACTTCTTTTCCGTCAAGTTTTCAAAGCATACCGTTGAGAAGTTTCATTGCATCAACTTGTCTCATCCCTTTGCATCGTTTCATATCGTCCGGCGTAAGAACCACGTGAGGCTTTCGTTTTTTCGAAGCAAACTCATGTTCTGGTTTCCGCACACCCTCAATGTGAGGTTGAATCACAGAATTATCTTCTCCCCAATCGGAATCCCAGGGCTCTGAAGGGGAAGCAATATCGAAACAAGTTAGAGTAGGTGCCTGCATTGACAAAAAATTGATAAGATTAAGCCGAAACAAATGTCAAAGACCAAAAAAAAAAAAAAAAGTCATTTTCTTTCTCAAACCAAACAAAGGAAGAGTCTTTTCCATTCTTTTTCCATAGGTAGCAAAGAAACCCAAGGAAAGACTAAAACGCGAAGCATACCAGGAAATGATGAGAGAGGGAAGACTGCTCTGTGAACAAATTGGGCAGCTTTGAACTACTTGTCATCTCCATAACGCCGACGCAAACGCCGCACTCCATGGCCTCGTCCTGCCGAGGCCATTCTTTGCTTGAGTAGTGGTGGATGCTACGACTCGACTCGGGCAGCCTACCTCGAAAGACCCGGCCCGGGAGCCCAAGCACATCCTCGTTCCCGCCGCTCACCCCAACTTCAGTTATTGCGATAACAATCGGTACTTGGTCAAACCCCTGTGCAATCCGTATGGCGCAAATGGATTATCTTTGCAAACGAGCCATTGACGGGTACCCATAGTTGAACCAGTAGTCAATAATTGCGGAGCGGGAGTCCTTCTAGCACAGATTTGAAATCAACTTGCAACTGATTTTGTTCACCTCTGGACCAAAAAACCCAGCAAAGTTCCCCTTCACATTTCCAGAAGTATAGCCCATTTTTCACCATTAGCGTAGTTGAGAAAATCGACGGCAAAATCCTCCTCGTCGGCCATGGTAGGGTAGAATGAGAGAGTTGCAGAGATGAATCGGGAGAGAGAGAGTTGCAGAGATGAATCGTGAGAGAGAGGGAGCGAGAGTATTGTCTAGGGCTCGATGGAGTGAAGATAGAAATGAATAGAGAGAGAAAGTATTGTCTAGGGTTTCGACAGAGTGAAAGAGAGATCCGATTCCGCATGTTTGTTGTTGTTAAGGAAAGGAAATGGTGGAGATGGTCGGAATCCGATGAGTTGCCAACGGACGGAGCGAGAGCTCGTTTTTTGTTTGTACTTCAGTTCTCCAAACCTGGTTTGGTTTTTTGTGGTGTTGTGTTTTAAAAAGGTTGAGAAACTATTACAGTAAAAGAACTCCGTCCCTCGTATGTGTGTGTGTTTTGGATGACTTAAGACGGGGGAGGGGTGTTTAACGATTGTTAAACCATCCCTGCCCTTAAAACACCTTAAACCACCCCACCCTCATTACTTTCATACTTTGTACTCATAAGTACTTGAGTTTAAAATCCCCTCAAAGCTAACTAACCCACATTTGTTAAAACCCCCCAAAAGTCAAAACCAACCCAATCCTCCTTGACTCAAACCTAGACGTACGCCAAACTAGGGTGCCAACAAGGCGTTTTCGGAATGTGTATACATTTTATTAGTGATGAAAAAAAGTTATAAAAACCATCCGAGGTTGAAAATCACTGGGACAACCCGAGAGGCCTGCGGGGCATTTTTAGAGCTGAAAACATGTTTAGAACACAAATTAGATCATTTGGGGTTTAAAAAAAAAACCGCTTGACCCTGCAGAGTGAGCCTAACACGTCTCCAAGACAATTTGTAACTCGAAAGCATGTAGGTCATGTGACAGTTGAGAACCCGAGAGGCCTGCGGGGCATTTTTAGAGCTGAAAACGTGTTTAGAACACAAATTATATGATTTGGGGTTTAAAAAAAACTGCTTGACCCTGCAGAGTAAGCCTGACACGTCTCCAAGACAATTCATGACTCGAAAAACATGTAGGTCATGTCACAGTTTTTCATCCAAATGATGGCCGAAACTTTTGGTAAAGGTTGTTAGAGCATCCGCACCAGACTCTCTACATTTTGGACCAATTTACACCTCAAAAAGTCACTTTATTACTTTAGCTATCTACTTTTAAAATAATTACTGCATCAGACTCTTTACTCCCACTCTCCTCTCAATAAATAATTAAACCCATCTCAATTAAATACTCCATTTACTCTTCCTCCTCTGATAAAAAAAAAAAAAATTTCTCCCAGTCTGCCTCAGACTTCCTCTGACCCGGACCTCCTCTGGTACAACAATTAAGAGAGAGAGAGAGAGAGAGAGAGAGAGAGAGAGAGAGAGAAACAATAATATAAAAATCAGAACCAAGTGAACAGTACCTCGCCTAGCCAAGCGAGGTACTATAGCAAAACTAAATTTTTTTCAAAATAAAGAGGAAGGAAGAGAGGCTGATAAAGAGGATTTTGGATGTTTTTTTTGTTTTGGCTCTTTAATTTAGTTTAAAGAGGAGAGTAGAGAGGGAGATGTGGATGCCATTAAGGGATAAAGAGATATAGAGAGTGAGCATATTTATTTTTTACCCTATTGATTAGTCCGGCCCAAGCAACCCTTTGGTTGGTACCGCTGAAAGGCAAAGAACCATTCTGTTTGGCTTAGCCAAAATCAGTCTTGCAACTTGATTGGGGTGTTGGGAACTAGGATTGGATTGGGAATCAAAGAGAGCTTTGTTTCCCGAGTGAATGAAGCAATAATACGCCAAAGAAACATTCTCTCTCTCTCTCTCTCTCTCTCTCTCTCTCTCTCTCATTTTAGCCCCTTTGTTCATATTGAAAAATTTCGGGCACGAGAGACTTGTATATTAACTTTCAGTTTGATAGGGTTCTCTGAACCCTTGGCTGCGACAAACTGAGTAGAAGAAAGAAATCCCCTCCGCTTTTCTTTGACTGGTGGTGCCAGTGTGGAAGAAGAAGCAATCAGGCCCCTTTGGCTTTGGAAACAAAGCTATACATCCATACAAATATGTTTATCTATTGAGATATATATATATATATATATATATATATATGAGTTAAAATATATTACAGGCGGAAACAAAAAACACATGCAACGCAGGTGCCTAACCACTAGATATACATGCAGTGAAGATATTCCGAAGTACCAAAAAAAAAAATACATGCAGCGAAGTCTAAATAGTAACAAAAGAGGCCTCACCCTTTTGATTAAGGCTTTGCATTACATACAAAAAAAAAAAACCCAAAAAGAAAAAAAAAATTGGCAGGAACTACTTTATATGTGATCTTCAGGACTTGGGAATCATTGTGGAAGAAGTGCTACTGGCCCGAGTGGAAGCAGTTGAATGAGCACTCTGTGGCTGTGAACTCTGTCCAGAAGACGAATCGGTGAAGAAAACTATATGCTCGTGGTTCTCGACAAACGCTTGAAGTGACCGAGGAACCCGAGGCGGGTTCACTTCTAGAACCCCTTCAAGTATCTGTACCACCTGACCCATTGTTGGCCTATGGTTCTCATCATCTTGGATGCACCAACAAGCCACTCTAGCTATCCTCTTTATCTCCTCCTCGTCGGCATTCTTTCCCAACCTATGATCTAATAGGCTATACAGGTCGCCCCCTTCTACTACAACACTTGCAGCCCAAGTCGGGAAAAACTTAAACTTCCCATCTTGATCAGATTGCTCCGAATTCCTCCTTCCGGATACGAGTTCAAAAAGCATCATTCCATAACTGTAAACGTCAGCTTTGGCTGTTATGGCAACTCCTGATATCCATTCTGGTGCAAGATAGCCTCTTGTCCCTCTCATGGTCGTCAGAACCCTGCTGAATTCTCGGCCAATGAGCTTTGCTAGGCCAAAATCCGCAACTTTTGGGCAGAACTCGCGGTCTAGTAGAATGTTCTCTGGCTTTATATCACAGTGAACAATACAGTCCCTGCACTTCTCGTGGAGATAAGTCAACCCTCTGGCCATTCCCAGAGCGATCTCGTACCTTCTTTTCCAGTCCAAGACTTGCCCTTCCCTTTCGTGGAAAAGATGGGAATCCAAGGACCCGTTTGGCATGTAATCATACACCAACAACTTCTGGTTACCGTGGGAGCAGAACCCCCGAAGCCGAACGAGGTTGACGTGTTGAATGGTTCCGATCGTGCTAACCTCCATACGGAACTGCTTCTCTCCCTGGCTTACGCTTTCCAGCTTCTTCACCGCGATTGTAGTTGAATCAGGCAATGTCCCTTTGAACACAGAACCGAAACCTCCTCCCCCCAATTTCTCTGAGAAATTTTTCGTAGCAATTTGCAAATCTCTATATCCGAACGCAACCAATGAGCCCTCCACTTTTGTTTTTCCAACGAACCTCCTTTGCCGCTTCCAAATTAGAATAAACACTAGGCCTAAAAGTAGTACTACAGCAACTGAACCCGCAACAGCACCAATAATGATCCCCTTGTTTTCTTTACCCTTCGAAAACTCAGAAGCAGCAAGTCTGAGATGAAGAGTTCTTCCACTACCATCATTTGATGAGAGTTTTTGCAGATTCACAAGTTCCCCAATCCAAATCAAACACCCGTTACTATCATAGGAATAAGCAGTGCAATTGCAGTTATTCAAGCAGGAAGATTCACATTCGGCTGCGCTACTAGAACTAGAAGCAACAGATACAGAATTATCAGGCAATTTAATGTTGAAATATGCATAAAACTTATCCTTCGACTCCTGATTAGCAACACTTGTATTACCACACGGCAACTTAGTTTTCCTCACACACCCACCAGAATAATCACTCAAATTCCAATCACCTACCGATTGAGGACTAAACCCATACAAACAATCACAGAAGGGTTGTGTTATCTGATTGCAAGCCCCAAATGCCCCACAAAACGAGTGAACCTCGCATTGCTCCTTCGGCTGAGACCAAAACAAGTTCCATTGCCCGGTGCTTTCCAACCAAGTCAGTTGCTTGATTTGCCCCGAAACATGCATAACAAATCGCGATATAATCGTAGGATCGTACACCGAATACGTAAAATAACTCTCATTCTCATTATCAACGTAGCTGAAATTGTAAATATAATTGAGCCTCATCTCTGGGACCAAACTGAAAATCTCCCCGTTCCAAGAGCCACTGGTCCAATACTGTTTAGACCCATTCCACGATATCACATACTCCTTGGTATCTGCTTTTAAACTCAAAGAAAACAGACCTCGAGATGGGTTTTCCAAATTTTTCCAAGAAGTTAGATTCTGGTGAGTCTTAGTTCTCTTATTATATGCAATTTTACCCCCAGGCAACCAAGTATCAGTAGGAAAATCAAAACTCTGCCAAATGGGTTGGGTTGAATTAAACCCATCTTTGACAACCAAATTGCCATCATCCCCAAGAACAGCCACCACAGAACTTGAAGCGGCGGAGTTCTGATTTGTGGACCAAATGGGTCTCTGTGACTCATTGAGAAGGACTAGATTGCCATCCATGATTTTTAACACTGATGAGTACTTATCTGAGATGGGTTTATCCCTGTTTGCTACCCAAGCTATTGTACGAAGAGAAACTTTATTGTACACAATACATATGTAGTAGTTGGAGGAGTTACCTGGTTGGTTGTAGAAACCCAATCTGAAGGTTTCGTCTGCTGAGACAAGGAATTGGTCCCCGGAGAGAGACTGGTTTGCAGAAATGGTGTCGGATCCATGAGAGATGGGGAGGTTGAGATTGAAGATTAGTAGGAAGAGAAGTGAAAAGATGAAATATGAGTTGGTTCTGACACCCATATCTGTGCCCTGAATTTTGTGCAAAGAGAGAGAGAGAGAGAGAGAAGATTTGATTCTGTTCAGATCACTAGGAAGAAGAAAAGGGATTTGGTCTCAAAAAGGGTCGTGCAACACAGCTCATGTCATCTCATACTTTGAACTTATCAACCATTTAATGCCCACACAAGTGTCGGAAATATGACACGCGCTAGTGGTGTAATTTGTGGAACTTCACAATTGTGTAAAGTATATATGCATACAAGTGTGTAGAAGTGCATGTGGTTGTAAATTTAGGGAATGACTTCGGTGTCCCCGGTCATTTTGGGGACACCGTAACTTTTGGCATAACAAAACCATTATGAGTATAACCAAAACCTATTATGAGCATAACCAAAACCATTATGAGCATAACAGAACCATAATAAGGCATAACATTGTTTGTTATGCCTTGGTTGGGTTTGGTTATGCTTTGGTTGGTTTTTTGGATATTCCTTGGTTATAGCTTGTTTGGGTTCGGTTATGCTTGTAATGGGTTTTAGTTATGCTCATAATGGTTTTGTTATGCCAAAAATTACGGTGTCCCCAAAATGACCGGGGACACCATAGCATCATCCGTAAATTTATTCTATTTTAGATAGTAAAACTAAGAGTAAAATTAGTTTTAGGTATTAAGTACTTTAATAAAAATTAAATCTTGGTTTAACTTAAAAAATTATTAAATGCCTAAGTTATAGTGCATTGGAGGGGTTGCAAAACAACATATGAATTTGACGATTTGACTTGCGTAATTTGCAACTGGGATACAGTGATGTGCATCATTCGAGTTATTCGTCTGAGCATCCGACCCGTACGAAGATGAAATCTAAATTATTGGATTGCCGAACGGACGACTCAAATAGTGCACTGTGCATCCCTGACACAGCACCATGCCACCATCCCCAATCCCATAATTTGCAACCTTTTCTTTTCCTACAGGAATATACACTTTCCCCCTTACTCTAGACCAAGGGTACAAATGTGACTATACAGAATATCAAGCTGCCACTACTTTATGCGAAATTGATCTGTAACTCGGGGGCATAACATGCCGGGCCGGACTCTTTAATCACGATATATTTTTGTAATGTCTACAAACGCAGTCGTACATCCCATTAGTGATAAAGTAATAGTATGTGACAACACGTGATCATACTCCAAAAACACGAATGAAAGAGTATGAGATGGCACGAGGCTACAGCCTACATCATCAGAGTAACTAATTAGGTTTTCTTACTTCAATTCGTTAATTCTAGTCCATAGGTTTTCATATCCTTAGACTTAGGCCCGTTTCGTTAAAGAAAACAAGTACTTATTTTTTGAATAAAAAATGGTGTATTTTGAGAGAATGATCTCTCTCGTAAAGCAAAAATTAAGTATTTAAAAAATAAAAATCTTAACGAAATGAAGCCTTAATTTTTGGTAGTTCAAAAGTATTCTCTCTTTTTTTTTCCCCTTGATCAAGATGGTTGGCAATGGGCCTAGTTTCGTCCGCAAACGTAACGGTCCCTATGAAATGTTGGTGGCCGCATGTTTGGACAACAGAATTAAATGTGAACACAGCTACACATGTGGTTCAGATCAACCACCACCACAAAAGAAAGGAAGATGACCACACATCTGGTGGGTCTATTAATTTTTCCTCCGACGGTCATTGGTGTTCGGGGCAACGTACGCATATCAACTAGTATCCTCTCTGGTCCAGTTAAAAGAGAACCATCTACATTGAGACTAAGAAATTCAAAAAATTTCTTTCTTAAGCCTAACCTTTGATTAATTACGCGGAGAATATACTCACCAACCGACCGTAGCTTATGGGTCTATGAAATTTCGCTTGCTTGCAATTAGGCTTACCTTAGCATGTGATCAGTCACACGCCACTGATCCCAGTGTGCAAGATTTTCTCTCAATAAAAAAAACAAGTAAACGGCCTCGTGTCAAATTTTTTTTTTTGTTTTCATTTGTAAAACTTGTATTTTATAATCAGACTTGCACGACGCTATTATCTTACTTTATTTGGCCGGTCAATCATTTAGAATTTTAATCATCTCATAGTTACAAGGTGAATAATTTCCTTCCATTAAATTTTTGGGATAAATTATTTGTCTCGACAAGAGAAATCTGCAAAAGTAAAAAATTATGACTAAAAGAAAACAAAAATTAGTAAAGACGAAAAATACTAAACATTTTATATTTTTGCCTTCAGTGTCGTCTTATACAATCTTTTCTCAAATTCATTCTGGACGTTTAGTTTTGTTTTTTTCCGTGTTTTTTCAATCATTTTGGGAGGTGAAATGCAAGTGTGCTGTTTCGTGTGGAAAGTTATGTAAATATCACTTTCCATGTGAGAAAACGTCTTTTTCGATTGTGCAAGTTGAGGTTCACAATTGGGGTCACATCTCACGTGCAAAGAAAATTATAAGGTGAATTTGTAGCCATTAATAAAAGTCCAAACCAACGACACCTATATTTAGGTTAGATCACGAATTTGCCTTCTTTAACAAGTTTTTATTATTAAAAATACAGATATATTAGGAGTTTAGGAGTATTTAACTAAACACCAAAAAAAAAAAAGATCAGATATTTTCAAGGTATGACCGTATCTTGGAAAATTCCGACTCTGTTGTCCTGACTGCTGGAAGGTTCCAGCTGAACCTCGTATTCTCAGTCAAAAAGGGCAGAAAGGAGTTTGGGCCATAATTAAGTTTCAGGAATTTGGACAAGGTTTGAATTGAGGGTCAGACAATACATTTACCACAAAAATGGGAGATGGAATTGTTTATTAACGGGTAAAGCTACTTCTGATCAGTTATAGTGTCCAGATGGGAGATGGGAGATGCGAGATGTTGCCAACTGAGATAAATGGTCGGATTGACTGCTCTCAAAGACGGAACCAGGATTTTACTCTAGCAGTAGCGAAATATATACTAAAAAAATTTAGTGGTGGCGAGACTATATAAGTTGGGAATATTTTTTTTTTTTTACATATGATAATTGCATTTTCTAAAATTCTTGTCGTGGCGGTCGCCGCCACTAGACCCCCCCTGATTCCATCCTTGACTGCTCTGCATCTGCTCAGCAGAAAGATGTTCGGCAGCATCTCCAGATCCTTAGATGGTCACCCCGATAGCAAATGCTGCAAATCTACCCATTGTTCAAAATGACCTTATCGGAGTTTTTTCAGATCAATCTCAAATCTAGATGATTCCCTTTTTCGATATGCACCTTGTTAGTTTTGGATTTTGAGGGAGATTTTTAAGACTAATGAGTGGAGAGAGAGAGAGAGAGATAGAGAAGATTTATTGAGGACCGTGCACAAGAATTTTGAGACCCTCAAACGAACAAACTCATTCATGAATCGTCTTAATTTCATGGGGTGTCCGACACGCATCGATTTTATTGCCTTCCAAAAAAAAAATGAAACAATAACGATAACAAGAATGGCAACAAGCAAGTTCTACTTTTTGTATTTGTATCTCTCATTGGAACTCTTGTAAGAACTCTTTTATCTACCTATGAAGTTTGATGCGTAATTAGTTAGACAATCAGCAATAAACATGTGTGATGCACGCCTAATTAGCAAATTTATCTCCAGACACAAATGAAAATGCACAAATATATCTAGACAAATTAAAGATGTGTCTAAAACCGACCAATGAGTATGAACTCTACACTATCAGAGCACAAATGTGATCCAAATCATCCAATGTGTGTGAAATTCACACAATCTGGACACATATGTCTTGAACGGTTCAATGTGTGCAGACCTCACATTCATTGTGCGAGATCCACATGTATCAAATGGTTTAGAACAAATTTAGGTTTGTGCATTTTCATTTTCGTTTATACCATTGCTCCCACTCCTCCCAGTAACATACATTCACGAGATACCTAAATTGGTACTACTAAAAAAAGAATGATAACCAATAAATCAATAAATCAAAAATAAATTAGGATGATGCCACGTGGCACTAAGGAGACCTTTTACCTACCCATTTACTTGATTATACAGTACATATGTATACTTCAAATTCAACAGTGTTTCAACTGTCGTAAATTGAAGTGGGTGGAACGAATTACTTAGATTTTTATATTTAGTCATTTCGCTATCGATAAAATAAAAAAAAAAACTATGGTTCAATATTATAATAACTTATCTAACTTACAAAACTTTATTCACGCGTGGACGACCAATTTAGCTGATTTTCTATAGAAAATAGACTTAAAAATTCAAGCCTTATCAAGTGATCATGGATTAGATTATCGAGTGCAATTTTATGTGAAAGTGACAGGTGCACTACGAAATAATAGAACTATTAATGCATACCCAAGCCTACCAAATAAAAATGGGCTTCACTTTATATTATCAACTCCAACCCTAAAGTTTTATTTTTCAAACCCGTCTAACTAGTCCATTTATTTTTTTTACAAATACTACTCAATTTCTCCAAAATATAATTCTCTGAAAAACGTAAATCCAGTATCATACTTATCACAAATTTGAGTTCATAGAGCATAATTAGTGCCGATGTGGTAGTTACTTTGGATTTGTCAAATTTGTTACATCATCCAGACCAATAGATATGCATCAAGAAGAGGATCATGGCTTTTTGGAATAGCATTTCTAAGGATGGAGGTCGTCATATGGCTAGTCCAAGCGAGTGCAAGACTCGTAAGCAGAAATCAAGGCTCAAGGATCTTGAGGATATTCAAAGTTTTCAGGCCTCTGAAAAATATGCAAACACATAAGTGCAAACAATCACATACCATTGAGGATAGTTTCAGCCATTCTCATTGGTTTTAAGCACCACACGCTAGTATCCTTTATCTGCTCATTATGATCTCTAATGATTTTTCGTAGGGGCTAGAATGGTTTTATTATCGTATGTGTTTGTTAAACTACTTTTGAAATCCTATGGGAGTCGGCGTTCTTTTATTGTTGATTTCTTTTTGTCTTGGTTGTCTCCTCTATAAGGTCTATTTCTTGTACTCTATCCTTATTCTCAATGAATTTCTTACTCTTTTAACCCAAAAAAAGAAGCATCATTAGTATAGCTAATAAACTTCCAAGTTCCAACAATTAAAAGTTTTAAAAAAGGACCCAATATCGTATATTAGTACCTTAATTTGTTGTGTGTGAATGATAAATAATTTCTCCATCCCCAAATGTTGTTAGCCTTGGTTTGGATAATCCTACCCACATGCAGATAACAAAACCTTAATTCTTGCAAATAATTGTCCGAAATATTTTAATGTGAAGTTTTAATTCAAATCTCTTCAACCGTGGAAAAGAATATATATATATATATATATATATATATATATATATATATATATATATATATATATATATGTTTTGGCAAACCAAACACATTTTTGGTACAATAGTAATTAATAATTGTGAACAGATAACGGTATAAAAGAAGGAAAATAATGTTGACCAGATCAATGCTTCCAGACGTTTTGAATCCTTTTCGTCTTTTAGAAGATTTGTCTTGTCTACAAAGGAAAAGTGAATTCAGCAACGAAAATGCTACCCACACAACGTACGGACACGCACAACCCACACAACTGCTGACGTAATACCCAAAACGACGTTGTTTTGTTTTAAAAAAAAAAAAAAAAACCAGTCGCCCTTCCCTTCTCCTTCTCCTTCAGTTCAGTTCTTCTCCTAACAATAGGGAACCCCCTTTCCCCTTCTTCCTCCATTGACGCTCAAAATTTCCAGAGGAGAGAGAGAGGGTTTATCATATTTTCGAATAAGGGGTTTCTCAAATTTTTGAATTAAGTTTTTTTTTTTTGTAGCACAACAGTTTAGGGTTTCTCAATTTGAAACCCTCTAATTGAGGAGAATGAGGAGTAAATAGTGGGGGTAATCTATCCATCTGAAACAAGGAGAGAGAGAGAGAGAGAGAAGAGTACCCGTTGTTCAATCGAAGTGGCGTCCGAGGATACGGAAGGAGAGACACTCAATGGTCGTCTGGAGGAGGAAGAAGAAGAACCAGAGTCTGACATGGCTTCGAAAGCTGTAGTTGTTCCAAAGAACTAGAGTCAATTTCGTCGGGGGGGGGGGGGGGGGGGGGGGGTGGGGTTGTTTAGTGTCAATGGAGAAACCCTCTCTCTTCTCTGGATTCTTTGTTCGCGATTGTGAGGAGAAGGACAGAACTGAAGGAGAAGGGAAGGGCGACTAGTTTTTTTTTTTTTTAACAAAACGACGTCGTTTTGGGTATGACGCCAGCAGTTGTGTGGGTTGTGCGAGTCCGTACGTGTGTGGGTAGCATTTTCCATTGAGCAATGCAAAGGGAGAAAGTGCCACTTCTTTTAAGTGCTGCCAGAGCACAAACACGTGATGCTCGAATGACTTTCTCCATTACACGTGTGTGTTGGAGCCACATACTTGGTGTTGGATCCACATAACTGTGTGGCGGAAAAGGTTCTTAAAGCAGCATGTGACATTATCAATGGTCCAAGAACAAGTTATAATTTTTTCATATATACCCCTAATAACCACAAACTGTCACAAATCAAATCCAAAATCTACGTTTCACATCAAGTCTATGATGAATCAAAGACCCCATTTTAATGAGCAGCCATGACGGGCCTATTTGGGTATTTTTCATTGAGGATGAAATCCTTAAAAAGAACGCTTCTGGATGTATTCAATTTAGGGAAGAGATTCATGGAGGGATGGAAAAATAAAGCTAAGAGAAAATCCAGGAGCAAACCTTCGGAGCCGTTCGATATTATACGTGGAACCACGTGCATCTAACCGCCATCTCCAATATCTTCAAGACTTCTACAATAGAATGCTAGGAAAAGGAAAAAAGTGACAAAGCATGAATAATATCATCCTTCTGCAAAAGCACCTTCCCAAGGTTTCCTAATTCAGTTTCCTATCGTTGTTTGTTCTTTTTCCTCCTTATTTGTGATGGTTTCAGCTTTCGTTTCGTATGATTTCCTATTTTCGCTTTTCCTTTATATTTTCATGAAAATTCATAGTATTAAACTACCAAGATTTAACAAAAAAAGTATGTACGTATGAACTATGAATAGATGTAAAAGCACTAAAAACTCGAGATTTTTCGGCTTCAACCAACTAAAATAAGAACTCCTTTATTGGGTTTGAGGTTTTGTCAGGGCATAATTGATCTTATGGTTAAACCACCTCCGAATGTAGGAGACTAGTGTTCAAGTTTTGAGACTTAAGAGTTTGCTCCTCTCAAGCTCGAAACCTTTTTCTCAGGCACTATCAACTCCTACGGGGCGAATCCATATAGAGTTTGCTCTGACTTTGATTGGGAACCCCATAAGTAGGCGGTGGAGTCATATAGCTTCTCAGAATTAATCAAGGTGCAGATAAGGTGGCTTAGACACCTGAGCTATAAGAAAATGGATGAGGTACAATGTGTCCACTATACTATTGCTTTAATCTTGGTTGAAGTTTTGATGTGTGGAGGAAAAAAACTTGATACGATCGATAATTTAGCATGTTACATTTTTCCATTATAAAGACTTACCAAACTTCCAGTCCCTACCAAGAAAATTCTGTTCTAAGACTGGATCCTAGGATATCCTACAACCAGGGACCAAGTCTTGCTGACCAAAAATTCTTCGCCGCACTACGAAGTCAATGGTTAGAAGCTAGTGGCCTTTCGCTTATCAGATTTTTCGAGGCCTCAACAAACTCCTATTGAAATAAGGCCTCCTTTATTAGGTTTAATTTGAGGTTTCGTTAGTGGACATTAGACCAGGGATAATGGGTATTACTGTTAAACCACCAGTCGAAGGGGTTGGTGTCTCGTGTTTAAAATCTATCAAGTGTTATCAACTCCTTTGGGGGTTTATCCGATCGTCAGCTTCAGAATTCCAAAATTAGTCGAGGTGAGCAAGCTGACACGAAACACCTAATTATGAAATACAATGTGTCCACTATTGCTTTAATCTTGGTTGAAGATTTTGTGTAGAGGAAAAACCTTGAGAGTTGACACGACAATTTAGCATGTCACATTCCCTGCGGACAACGACACATCCTGTGCTCTTACAAATTTCCAGTCTCAAACACTACCGAGAAAATTCCATTCTAAGACTGGATCCTCTAACCAGGGCTTAAGTCTCATTGTCCACAAATTCTGCACCCCACTGGGAAGTCAATGGTTTGAAGTTAGGCGTGCTAGAGGCCTTTTGTTTTGACTGTATATTACTGATATTACTATCGGATTGATAATACTTATATATCAAATTTGACCAAATATTCAATGTTTTTGTTAAAGAATTTATGATCCAAATTTATCATGTTATCGGAAATAAAATCTTACTACATGTCATATGCAATATCATAGGAGTGTGGCAGAAGTGTTATTAATGTGGTCCTTCTTAATTCAGTGAAATTGTATATCCAGTTGTATTAGTATAGAATTTCACTATTAGTTGTCCATCCCAAAATTTCTCTCTATTCCCTTTAGACTTCCGAAAATACCCAAAAAAAAGACAATCAAATTTTAGTATGGTCCTCCAGGACTTGGTCCTAGCATTTCATGGATCTAGATAACTTTGAATTTAGACCCTAAAAATAGTCAACCAAACAAACGAAACTACGGCCATTAGCCACAATGCTTGACCCATCCATATTCAGCAGCTATACCAGAAGAGAAGCTATAGAAGGTAAAGCGACATGAAAAAAGGAATCTTATACCGATCAAATCACCCGTGGATTCAAACTTAGTTTCCATCTCTTTGACCAGTTAAGATGGCATTCTCTTTTTCATGACCCAGAGGAGAAGGCAATCGAACACGGGAGAGACTGCCAGTTTTTTAGACGTTTGCAGCAGAACCATATCAGCCCTAAAGTCAGAACTTCATAGAATGCCTCAATTCTTGAGTGCAGAAGCTTATGCTTTGCTTCAAGCCCATGAAGAAGAGTCACAGCCATGGTGATGAGCAGCTATGACCAAATCCAAGATCATTAAACGGAAAGAACAAAAGGAAACGCCATGGACAATAATTAGTAGACGACGTACATACAAAGAATTCTTGAGAAACTCAGAAATCAATTAAACAAACTTTTTTTTAGTTACACCCGAGGTTTTTCTAAGTAGGAAAGAAAATATGAAGGAAAATGGTATTTCTTCCCCCATTCCTTTCGTTTTCTTAATCCCTTACCAAGTTCCAAAGAAAAATGTTTCATAAATAACCGCAGGAAAAAATATACATCGCATGATGTAAATATCATGTGCAAACCAAACAATTGGAAAAATTCGTGCTTCGGTGCCCAAAAATCCAAGAGATCAACACGACGATAACACAAACAAAATCTATCAAGACCTTTATAACTATTCATACCTGGAAGTGAAAATGTGTACCACATGCACATGATATGTATAAGCATGCGGTTTGAGTCAGACTATCTTCACCAATCTTTTAGATAGAACTGCAATGAACTTCATGACCAAGCAAAACTAAAACCCGTGTTAAGCTTAAGTAACCGAGATGCTCAGTCTTAAATCATAGATAGATGTGAAAGAAACAATGCAAACAAGACTATAGCATTGTATGACTTAGATTGCATTCAGTGACTCAAATGAAGAAGCCTATATCATTGCTTTTATGATTAGTATGCTAAGTATGTTCTTGATGACCTGGAGGAAGTTGATCGATGATCTCGAGGGAGGTGTCTCCCTTTCTTTGGAATTTTGATTTGGGGG
Organism: Rhododendron simsii; assembly: GCA_014282245.1. NCBI lineage: Eukaryota > Viridiplantae > Streptophyta > Magnoliopsida > Ericales > Ericaceae > Rhododendron > Rhododendron simsii. The sequence goes on along the minus strand of CM024956.1, from coordinate 9,472,970 downwards.
TAAGGCCATGTTTGGTATGTTTCTCTCGGTGGTTCTTGGCTCTTTTGGCTTTAATTTGCTCTGGTTGTAGGTTATTTTGGCGGGTGTGCGGCTTTTGCTCAACTTGTGGTGTTTTGGTTGGCTTCTTGCCGTCATTTTGGCTTTGGTTCTCAAGTGGCGTTTTTTCCGGTGTGCTGTGATCCGTTTAATCTTTTTATTCCTTCTCAAAGATTAATGAAATCTTTTTTTGCTGATAAAAAAAAAGTGCTCACCGCCATGCATTTCAAAATTTGGTCAGCAACAGGAGCACAGGATATACAAGTGTAATCCCGTGCGATGCATGTGCAAAATGTGAAAAATATGTGGATCATTTATCTGCTCTCACCCAAACCAGGGATCATTTTTTCTCATATCCAGTGGCGGCCCTAAGAATTTAATGTAATGGGGGCACGTTAACCTTGAAGAAAAATTTGCAACTCAGTTAGCATTTTTTTTTTTATTATACAAAAAATCTTGAACCTTCATCATGGTTTTTTTTTTTTTGGAAGGGGAACCTTCTTTAGGTTTCTCATATACATGTTCTTAGTAGTATCTCCACATAAGAACATAAGATTAAATTACCAAATACTATAACTAGACAAAAGTCCTACTATTATTCAAGAATCAACCACTTTGCAAATGAGATTTAAAAAAAAAAAAAAACACTTTGAAAATTATTCTACAGAAATAGTACTTCAAAACTATAAGCCCCAATTTATCCAAAAGCAAACATTTGTAGGGGGATGAAAACAATATATTGGTGCTCTGGACAACACCAAACTGCAACGGCTTCACGTGCCTCTATACCGGAACCCTAATTCGTCGTCGGAACCCTAATCTGCAAAAGCCCTCCGATGAGTGCACCTTTACTTCTCGTAGCAAAGGCCCTCCGATGCTAAAGTTAGTATCACGTACTGGTTAATAAACCCTAATTATCAGTAGGAGAATAATATGAATGCCAGATATTGCGTACCTTTTATCTCCAGGTTTACCTCGTATTTATAGACTCATAGATACTTGCTCACCAAACATCCCTATTATCCTAGGATTCTTTATCACGTACAGGAATCTAGGATATCTTGGGCACTTCTTTCCTTATCAGTTCGCTAAAAGAGTTATTTCAGGACTCTCTTCCATAACTGGCCAAACCTCCCACTCACGTTGGGTATCTCTACTGGATCCTATATACTCGGGATCTTATTTACTTATAGAATGACACCGTTCTGGAACTTTCTAGAGTGCCTTCTGTCGTAACATTTAAGGCTGCTTTTTCAATAGTTCCTTCCCTATTCGGCTATCTCATTGCCGAACAGACTGTCTGGTCCAATGACTTCATACGCAACTAGTCCTTACCATTATATTTGGACAGATGACTTTTCATGTCTTTTGTCTTTAGAGTGCCGATCAGACTGCTTGGACCAATGACTTCGCATGTCGCTGGTGCATACCGTCGCTTTCACGCTATCCGGCGATATGCCTTCCGTTCTTACCGTGCACTCTTTTATACATCACATGTTCGGCTACTAATTGTATATATCTATTCGGGAATACCTCCCTACAACATTCACAGAAGGTCCTAATTTGACAATCAAGATGCAATTATGCTGTCCACTTGGTTCTTAACCCTTGATCAAACGCTCCAATTTGAAGCTGTAATGGTCAACATAGAACCAATCAAAACCCCATTATATATATATACATAGACTATACGTATAGTGAGAGAGAGAGAGAGAGAGAGAGAGAGAGAGAGAGAGAGAGAGAGAGAGAGACCTTAGTACAGAGAGAGAAACACTACGCCAAATTTTGGCTTTACCGGCAATAGTATTACTGGCATTAATTTAATGCGGTTGAAAGACACTTTTAGCGGCATTAATAAGACTGCCGGTAATAATTACCCTAAAATGGCGGTAATCCAAAAACCGCCGTTTTTAGTGACTTTTACCGGCGGTTTTTTTAATTACCGCCGGAAAAAGTAGATTGTACGGTTATTTTTAATACCGGCGGTTTATTACCGCCGTTTATAATAAAACCGACCCGTATGATATAAATAATATTATTTATCCTAGTTGAAACAAAATGCGGGTTAGCCAAGTTGGTTGCACGCGGGTTCAAAGATCCGGAGGTTCCGGGTTCGAGTCACGGGGAAAGCAAAAATATTTAACCACCGATTTTATTGCCGGCGGTTCTTTACCGGCGGTTTTCTAATGCCGCTCTTGTTTTTCTGACAATTGTATTCCAAGCGGTTTTTAAACTATTACCTGCAGTTTTGAGTATTACCGGCGGTTTTGGGACTATTAACGGCAGTTTTCTCATGCCGCTAATGTTAAAATTTGGCGTAGTGAAACCTTGGGGGAGTGGGGGGAAACCCTTGAAAAAAAAAACTGAAGGGAGTGGAATTCGAACACAGCTACTCTAGTTCAAGGAACCAGAGAAACCTTACCACTGCATCAAGTGTTGCTTCCTTACACATAGTCGACATATATAATATATGAGAGATGTTACATACACTACCATCCATCCACTACACCATCCACTACATCTTTTGTGGGGCTCATTATGGGTCCCAAAAAAATATAGAAAAATGTCCATAAATTTTAAAATAATATTTTATGGGGCCCTGTAAAAAATCAGCTCTAACGGATATCGGTAAGTATTATTTCTTGATTTGTAGGGGCGAAACTGCTCAACTGTACAGTTTCGCCCCTACGAATCAAGAAATAATACTTATCGATATTTGTTGGAACTGATTTTTTACAGGGCCCCATAATATATTATTTTAAAATTTATGAACATTTTTCTGTATTTTTTGGGACCCAGAATAAACCCCACAAAAGATGTAGTGGATGGTGTAGTGGTTGGAGGTAGTGTACCTAGACTTATTGATAATATATATACAAAATCAATCTCCAAAAGAAATTTAATGAAGGAAAAAACGAAAAAAAAAATCCTAAAAGTTCGAAAAGTTTTTAGTGAAACGGAGTCACAGAAAGCACCAATGAAGAATATATCAAGATAATAAAGTTTTTTTGTTTTTTTTTTTTACTTAAGGGTCACCTAACGGTCCGCTAATGGATGGAACTACTTAGAATTGGAAATACAAACTTGATGGAGGGGATAATCATTTCTCATAGGTGGGGGCAAATTTTTTACATTATGTAAACCTCAGGAGGTGTTAGTCAAATTTACCCAATTAATAAAGCCACATAAACCTCTCCCATGCATCATCGTTAGCATCATCATCTTCAATCCAAACAAACAGAAGTCAAATATGAGTTACGAATTCTGTGCAATAACCAGCACAAAATTGCACGAAAGATTCTTTCTAAGAACAGGTTATCGCGGATCAAAAAAAAAAAAATAAAGGAATAGGTTATTGTGCGATTCTACGGCTGAAATTGCGCCGAAACATAAGTGCAACAATTTTTTGGTACAGAAGATTTGATCTCTTTTGTTTAATATTTACTAAACATTCTCTCTCTCTCTCTATCTTTGGTAATAGAAGTCAATTAGATAAAATTAAACGGATACAAGTCTGGGGTTTTCAAACTCTAGTTAGGGCTTCCGAAGGGGATATAAGTGGAAGGGGGTAGAGGGAGACTTCCAAGGGCGTAAATCGGGGTGGGATGTTAGCTCTCGGAAGCAATCCTTGGTGTTTTCCGGTGGTGGTGGTTCCGGCAGTGGCCGGACGGATGATGATTCTGGAGATAAGCATGAGAAGATTACGGGGATGATTGAGGGGCGAGATTCTCGGCTTAGAGAGGTGGATGATAACACGTTAGTCGCACTCAACGGAATGCAATTTCAGATGGGGGATTTGATCCCGAATCCGTCGCGTATTTTGAATGGAATGGTTTTGAATAAAGATTTGGGGGGTCAGGGAATGGATGAAATTGGGTGAGATGGAGCTGATGATGGGTCCAAGTTGGTTTTTAAAAATGGTGAGCCCAAGGAGTATATGATGGGCTATCTGAAGTTAGGCCCATTATTGGCAATCCTTTGGGCTTGGATAAATTTCCTGGGCCTATTTCTCAAATGGGCTCTAAACATATAGAAACTAGGCCTTTGGACTGTCAAGTTATGGAGGCCAGTCAGTTGGTGGAAGTGCGCGTGTTTAAAGCCTCAGATACAATGGGGAGTTCTGCAAATGGACTCCAACGCATGGCAACTGGGGAAAGAATAGAAAGAGTGAAGTGGGCACTAAGAGGAGGATAAGCAACTCGAGCATGAGCAGGAAGCAAAAAGGGAAGAATGAGGGGCAACACGTTTTTGGCAAACGCAGATGGGATGATTTGGAGGAGAGCAATCTAACATCATCAGGAGGTAAGCGCGTTTTCTTGGGGGACATTTTGAATTCTGTTCGGGTGGAGGTGGCCAACCCTAATGGGCCCCCAACTCCTCAATGAAAGTTCTGGTGTGGAACTGTTAGGGTGTGGGGAACCCTTTGATAGTTTCCCGGTTGACGGAGTTGTGGCGGCTCCATTCCCCTGATGTGGTGTTTCTTATGGAAACCAAGAATGCAGAGAGATACTTGGTTTGGCTTCAGAAGCACTTGAGTGTAGATGGCGGTTTGTTTTTTGTTAATCCTGTAGGTTTGGCTAGGGGTTTGTGTATATATTGGAGGAAGGTGCTGTCTTTTCAGATTAATAAAGGGAATTCGCATCTGATTGATGGGTATGTGACTAAGGGGCAATACAAATGCAGAATGACTTGTGTTTATGCGCCTACCACTGCGGCGGATAGGCGAGTTTTGTGGCAAGAACTGGAGGCTATTGGGAGAGGGGAGGATCGGGATTGGATAGTTGGTGGGGATTTCAATGCTATTGCCCATCAAGATGAGAAGTTTGGGGGTCTACCTCGACATAATTGGGAGATGGCTGATTTCCAGAATTACATTCAAGAGAGTAGTTTAATTGATTTGGGCTATGTAGGCTACCCTTTTACATGGAATAATAAACGGCATGGGCGAGATAATGTGAAAGAAAGATTGGATCGTTTTTTCGCTAGTCCTAGTTGGCGGATACGTCATCCTCATGGTGTGGTCAAACACTGGCAACCAGGAGGTTCGGACCATTGTCCAATTCTCTTGGAGGCATCTGATAATGTTAAGAGATTCAAACAACGGTTCATTTTTGATAGACGCTGGGCAGAATATGAGGAATGTGGTAATATTGTTCAGCGAGCTTGGGCAGCTCGGTTTCAAGGTTCAAAGTGGTTTCAGATACAAAGGAAAATTCGAGAATGCCGTGTGGGTTTGCTACATTGGAGAAAGCAGGCGGGTGTGAATTTCATGTTCAATAAAGATAGTTTGGGGATTAAATTGCAGGATTTTTTTTAGAGTCCTAATTTCGATCATGAAGAGTTTAATCACACTGAAATTTTGTTTCAAAAGGCATTAAAGGAGGAATAGATTATTGGAAGGACAAAGCTAGGGTGCAGCGAAGACAACAAAACCGTCTGGTGGGGTTGAAAGATGAGAGAGGTCAGTGGCGGGAGGGGGATCAAGTGGTGAAGGAAATAGCAGCTAGCTATTTTCAGAATATTTTTTTATCGAAAGGAATTTCACGGGTAGATTCGGTGCTGAGATGTGTTGATCGTAGAGTTACGAGTCGGATGAATAGGTTTTTGACACAACCGGTTTCTTTCAATGAGGTGAAGACGGCTATGTTTGGTATGGATCCCGGGAGCGCACCTGGGCCGGACGGAATGGGTGCAAGTTTCTTTCAAAACTTTTTGTGGTTGGTCCAAACATTGTAGAGGCAGTCCGAAGCTATTGTCACTCGGGGCACTTGCTTCGGAGCATCAATCACACTCATATTGTTCTCATTCCAAAGGTTCAATGCCCTATGAATATGAGACATTTACGCCCCATTAGTTTGTGTAACTCTGTTTATAAAATTCTCTCGAAAGTTTTGGTAAATCGTCTCCAGCGTATTTTACAAGAAATCATTAGTGAAAGTCAGAGTGCTTTTGTGGGCGGGCGGTTGATCTCAGATAATATCTTTGTGGTGCAAGAAGCTGTTCATTATATGAAAAGTTGCAGAAATTGGAGTAATCAATCGGTGGCGCTAAAGCTGGATATGAGCAAAGCTTATGATCGGGTGGAGTGGGGGTTTTTGGAGGCGATAATGAGGAAAATGGGTTTTGCGGAGGTTTGGATTAGGTGGATAATGGGATGTATCTCATCGGTTAGCTACTCTTTACTCCTGGATGGGCAAGTATCGGGGTACATCCAGCCATCACGAGGATTGCGGTAGGGGACCCCCTCTCACCATATTTATTTTTGTTATGTGCGGAGGGGCTTTCAGAGATGTTTCGGAACGCAGAGGTGCAGAGATTGATTCATGGTGTTAAAATTTGCCGTGATGGGCCTCCTATTAGTCATTTGCTTTTTGCGGATGACACGGTTGTCTTTTGCAAAGCTAAAAGAAGTGAACTGCAAGTTGTTGATTCTATTCTCAAGGATTATCGAAATGCATCGGGCTAGCTTATTAATTTCCAAAAATCTTCCATGTTCTTTAGTAGAAATGTTGGGTCAGATTTGAGGAGGAATTTGAGTGCTTTCATGGCTATTCCGGTCCATGGTGATCTTGGTCGTTATCTTGGATTACCGGCCGAGATTGGAAAAACAAAGACGGAGATGTTTGGCTATATCAAAGAGAGGGTTCTTCAAAGGCTGGCGGGGTGGAAGGAGAGAATTCTTAATCTGGCTGGAAAGATGCTTTGCTCCAGTCGGTAGCGCTCGTGCTGCCCATTTATGCGATGTCATGCTTTAAACTCCCACAAGGATTGTGCCAGCAGATTGAGGCGGCTATGGCACGGTTTTGGTGGGGGCAAAAAGATAATGAGAGGAAGATTCATTGGATGAAGTGGAGCCGATTGTGTAAACCGAAGTTCAAAAGGGGGTTGGGGTTTTGAAGCCTTAGCTCCTACAATCTATCTTTACTCGCAAAACAGGGATGGAGGCTTATGGTCGCCCCCCATTGTTTCATGGCCCGAGTTCTTAAATGTAAGTATTTCAAAAATTGTTCTTTCATGGAGACTAAGTTGGGTAGCAACCCGTCGTGGGTGTGGCGAAGTATTTTGGAAGGTAGGAAAGTTTTGGAAAAAGGAGTGAGATGAGCAATTGGGAACGGGACGTCGGTTCGAATTGATGATGCTTGGGTTCCTATTCCAGGGAGTTTTAAATCTCGCCAAACGGTAGTGAATGACAGTTTAATTACAGTGAACCAACTCATTGATCCAGTTACAAAGGCTTGGAAGGTAGATGTGGTGAACAATAACTTTGAGGCAGATCATGCTCGAAGTATTTTGGGGATTCCATTAATTATCATGGATGGACGAGGCAGATACATTGATATGGCACTTCTCTCGTTCAGGAAAATATATAGTTAATTCGGGATACATGGCGGCAGTGGATTTGGAAAATCAAGGGTTGAGGGCTGGTGAGAATAGGGGAAATACAAGCATTGAAGAGGCGGAAGAGAAGCGGTGGAGACAGTGTTGGCAGCTTCCTATTCCAAAAAAAATTCTATTTTTTATTTGGAAGTGTTGTCAAGAAATCTTGGCCACCAAAGAAGAGCTTTGCAGAAAGAAGATTTTGGTGGATTCTTGCTGTCCAGTTTGTGGGGAGGGTGAGGAAACGATCATTCATCTTTTTTGTACATGCTCGCTTGCAAGACAGGTATGGGCTATGTCAAGTCTTACTGTGAATTTTTGGAGTGCACAATTTAATTCTTTTTATGCCCTATGGGATGCGTTGAGTATGCAATGGCAAAATGTTCAAAATAGAATTTGGAATTTGTCTTTGGTTGCTATTACAATGTGGCATATTTGGAAGGGCCGAAATGGGGAATTGTTTGAGCAAAAAGTGCTTTGGCCTGATGTAATTAGTAAAAGGGCTTTGGGGTGTTAGCAAGAGTTCCAGGTGGTGAACCGAATAGGGAACGGGGAGGAAGGCGGTGGTAATGCAAGGGTTGGGGATACGGGTCAAGTTCAAGAGAGATGGCAGCGTCCTTGGTTGGGTACTGTTAAGGTTAACGTTGATGGATCATGGAAAGTGGGGTCATCCAAGGGAGGGTATGGAATAATAGTGAGGGGTGCTACAGGTTGTTTTGTGGTTGCTGCTATGGGAGTATCATTGGGGTGTTCTAGTCCTGTAGTAGCGAAGGCGATGGCAATGCGATGGCAGATGCAGTTGGGACTTCATTTGGGCTTGACATCAGTTGTGATGGAGAGTGATTCTCAATCTATAATCAATATGCTCAATGGTCAAATTGAAATTAGTCAAGATGTGTGCGTTGTTCTGAATGATGTGAGGGCATTAGGGAGGAATTTTCATAGTTGAATTTTTCTTTCTCTAGGCGCTCTACTAGTAATGTAGCGCATGCGTTGGCTTGTAAGGGTTTAGTGGGTGAGGGGTATAGTCTTTGGACTGAGTCCCCTCCTTCGTGGATTCTTGATCCCTTATTAAGGGATCAGAGCACCGCTTGATGTTTTGATGCACAATAATATTCTCTGTTATCGGTTTTGGCAACAAAAAAAAAAAAAAAAGAACTCTATAGAGTCAAATAGAAATTGAACAATACAACTAGGAATAGTTAGATAAATATAAAATTCCCAGTAGAAATAGGTGCGTCTTTCGTTAAGGCATCCGCACATTTGTTTGCTTCATGATGAATGTGTTTGAGCATTACGACCTCAAATTTCACCATTAGTAACCTGCAATCATAGATTATTTTGCCAAGAGGGTGACAATCCAAATTGTTTTGAGCAAACAGTTGAATTAGAACCAGAGCATCAACCTCAACATCCAATTTTGTGACATTTTTCCTCAATTGCAAGTTTAAACCATCCCTCAAGGCCCAGAATCCAGCCATGGTACTGGAAGTTGCTTCCATAGCCCTGTGGTAACCATTAATCCAAGTTCCTTCATGGTTACAGGTTAGGCCACCGGTTGCGGCTCTACCCATATCAGCATGCAAGGAATCACGATCAGTATTAAACTTAAAATGTACCCTGCATTGGCGGTTCCGTCCCACATAAATTATATGAGAACCCTTTGATTGGTACCGCTGAACGGTGAAGAACCATTCTGTTTAACTTGGCCAAAATCAGTCTAGCAACTTGATTGGGGTGTTGCGAACTAGGATTGTATTTGGATTGGTTACTTTTTTGGTTGCCCTTCACACTGAAAGCTATTGAACCAAAAGTCCTCATCCAGAGATTGTGATAATGGAGCCTACAAAATGGGGGTGGAAATACAATTAAAGCTCATCGAGATTTAGAATTATGTAAACTTGAAGCATGTTAGTGCTACCCAAATACCTGCAGTAAGGGTGGATTTGGATTTAAAAGACAAATAGTAATTTATTTTTTTGTCTTTATTCAAAAAAAATTTGCATTTGTTAGATTCGTCTCGGCGAGAGAAATCGGAAAAGTAGAAAATTTTGATCGAAACTCATAACTTTTTTAAAAAAGACAAAATAAGTAAAATAAGTTGACTTTTTTTTAATCTTTATTCAAAAAATTATGAGTTTCGATCAAAATTTTTTACTTTTCTGATTTCTCTCGTCTAAACGAATCAATAAGTAACAAAAGTTTAACGTAAAACAAACAAATGCAAAAAAAAAAAAAAACAAATTGAATAAAAAAAAAAGTTACTTAAACCCACCCTAATTCAGTCATGCTAATGGGCATGGCTTGAGATGATTGGGTAGACTAGAAAGGTTGGTAAAACATCCGACGAATAGCCGGAACATGCACCCATGCTAGTTGAGGAGGTGCAAGACTCAAATTGGTAAGTTTTTCAAAGTATAAGAATAAAATGAAGTTAGAGTACAAAAGTGCATATTATACAGAAGTGGAGAACGTAAAACCGTAAAAGGTAATAGGAAAAGGTTAGGGTTTAATTGGGTAAGTAACGCTGTTAGAGGGGAAGCAAGGAGTAGATACGTGGTGCATGGAGAGGAGTGGGACAGAAGAAGTAGGACGGGGGATCGCAGCCAGTAAAAAACAATTGGGTATAACAAAACTTGCACTTTTCGACAAGATATACTCCCAAGAGAGGATTATTGTACTCCTATATGAATTAAAATAAATTACAGGCGGAAACAAAAATCACTAAATTACAGGCGGAAATAAATTACAGACAAATATTTTGAGATGGAGGGAGTAACAAAAGAGGCCTCCCCCTTTGGATTAAGGCTTTGCATTACATACAAAAACAAGACAACAAGTAACGGCAGAAACTACTTTTAATATATTTATAGTTAACTGCATAGAGGAGTAATCAGCAAATCACTAATTTTTTTCATGATCTTCAGGACTTGGAAATCATTGTGGAAGAAGTGCTATTGGCCCGAGTGGAAGTGGTTGAATGAGCGCTCTGTCACTGTGAACTCTGTCCAAAAGACAAATTGGTGAAGAAAATTATATCCTTGTGGTTCTCGACAAACTCTTGAAGTGACCGAGGAATCCGAGGCGAGTTCACTTCCAGAACCCCTTCAAGTATCCGTACCACCTGACCCATTGTTGGCCTATGGTTCTCATCATCCTGGAGGCACCAACAAGCCACTCTAGCTATTCGCCTTAGCTCCTCCTCGTCGGCATTCTTTTCCAACCTATGGTCTAATATGCTAAACAGGTCGCCCCCTTCTACTACGACACTTGCAGCCCAAGTCGGGAAAAACTTAAACTTCCCATCTTGATCAGATTGCTCCAAATTTCTCCTTCCGTATATTAATTCAAAAAGCATCTTTCCATAACTGTAAACGTCAGCTTTGGCTGTTATGGCAACTCCTGATATCCATTCTGGTGCAAGATAGCCTCTTGTCCCTCTCATGGTCGTCAGAACCCTGCTGAATTCTCGGCCAATGAGCTTTGCTAGGCCAAAATCCGCAACTTTTGGGCAGAATTCGCGGTCTAGCAGAATGTTTTCTGGCTTTATATCACAGTGAACGATACAGTCCCTACACTTCTCATGGAGATAAGTCAACCCTCTGGCCGTTCCAAGAGCAATCTCATACCTTCTTTTCCAATCCAAGACTTGCCCCTCCCTTTCGTGGAAAAGATGGGAATCCAAGGACCCGTTCGGCATGTAATCATACACCAACAACTTATGGTTACCATCGGAGCAGAACCCCCTAAGCCGAACGAGGTTGATGTGTTGAATGGTTCCAATCGTCCTAACCTCCATACGGAACTGCTTCTCTCCCTGGCTTACGCTTTCCAGCTTCTTCACCGCGATTGTAGTTGAATCAGGCAATGTCCCTTTGAACACAGAACCGAAACCACCTCCCCCCAATTTCTCTGAGAAATTTTTCGTAGCAATTTGCAAATCTCTGTATCCGAACGCAACCAATGAGCCCTCCACTTTTGTTTTTCCAACGAACCTCCTTTGCCGCTTCCAGATTATAATAAACACTAGGCCTAAAAGTTGTATTACAACAACTGAACCCGCAAAAGCACCAATAATGATCCCCTTGTTTTCTTTACCCTTCGAAAACTCAGAAACAACAAGTCTGAGATAAAGAGTTCTTCCAGTACCATCATTTGGTGAGAGTTGCAGATTCACAAGTTCCCCAATCCAAATTGAACACCCGTTACTATAATAGGAATATGCAGTGCAAGAGCAGTTATTCAAGCAGGAAGATGCACATTCGGCAGCGCTACTAGAAGCAACAGATAGTGAATTATCAGGCAATCCCATGTTGGGATACTCATAAAACTTATCTGTCGACTCCTGATTAGCAACACTTGTATTACCACACTGCAACTTATTTGTCCTCGCACACCCACCAGAATAATCACTCAAATTCCAATCACCTACCGACTGAGGACTAAACCCATCCAAACAATTACAGAAGGGCAGCGCAAACTGATTGCAAGCCCCAAATGCCCCACAAAACGCGTAAATCTCGCACTGCTCCCTCGGCTGAGACCAAAACAAGTTCCATTGCCCGGTGGTTTCCAACCAAGTCAGTTGCTTGATTTGCCCCGAAACATCCATAACAAATCGTGATATTATTGCAGGATCGTACACAAAATACGTAAAATAACTCTCATTCTCATTATCGACATAGCTGAAATTGTAAATATAATTGGACCTCATCTCTGGGACCGAACTGAAAATCTGCTCTTGGGCATTCCAAGGGCCACTGGTCCAATACTGTTCAGACCCATTCCAGGATATCACATACTGATTGTTAGTTGCATCTAACCACAAAGAAAACAGACCTTGAGATGGGTCTTCCGAATTTTTCCAAGAAGTTAGATTCTGGTGAGTCTTAGTTATCTTATTATACGCAATCTTACTACCAGGCAACCAAGTATTAACAGGAAAATCAAAACTTTGCCAAAGGGGTTGAGTCGAATTAAACCCATCTGTCACAACCAGATTACCATCATCCCCAAGGATAGCCACCACAGAAGTTGAGGCGGTGGAGTTCTGATTTGTGGACCAAATAGGGATCTGTGACTCGTTGAGAAGAACTAGGTTGCCATCCATGATTTTGAACACTGATGAGTACTTATCTGTGATGGGTGTATCCCTATTTGCAACCCAAGCAATCGTTTGAAGAGAAACTTGATTGTACACAATGCATATGTAGTAGTTGGAGGAGTTACCTGGTTGGAAGAAACCCAGTTTGAATGTCCCATTTGAGGAGACTAGGGTTTGGTCCCCGGAGAGAGAATGGTTTGCAGAGATGGTGTCGGATCCAAGGGAGATGGGGAGGTTGAAAGTGAAGAACAGGAAGAGAAGTGAAAAGATGAAATATGAGTTGGTTCTGACACCCATATCTCTGCCCTGAATTTTGTGCAGAGAGAGAGAGAGAGAGATTTGACTCTTTTCAGATCACTAGAAAGAAGAATGTCTTAGGTGGTGTTCAACTCAAGCCATTAAAAAAAGTATCAACATCATCTCTATATGCCTCTCTATATTAGTTGAACTCACAATTTCATGTACAGTTACACAACTGTTGGGCCGACTGCATCTCATACTTCAACCTTTATTTTTCTTTGCTCTAATAAAGAAAGATGAGCAATGCTAGGTACACAGAAAATGTATCCTTAAAGTACTCCAAAAAAATAAATTAACAATACAAATTCACTTCAAAAGATAAATCAATGATACAGATTCATTTTTTGGATATTTTTGGATTGTATTTTATGTGTACTTAGAATTATTGTTTTAAGTAAGGATTGAAGTTCAAAGAAAAATGAAGCGGGAACTGGAGATGCTCTCAATACCGAACAAGACAAAGGGGAGGATGTTGTTAAAAGTCAACTATGCTTGTTGCCCTTTCAATGCATTTTTGCCAACTTTTTTGTTTCTCATTAGAGCAAAATAAATACTACTTCCGTCCGGATTTAATTGTCCCTAGTTCTATTCTAACCGGCTAAAAAACGGGTTATATCTTAAAATTCGTAATGAATTTAATATTGAATATGGATCTTGTTTGATAGATCTCGATTAGTTTTATAATACAATATATTCGAAATCACGTAAAATATTATAAATTGGAAGATATAATCGATTGAAAAATGACACGAACTCCCAAAAAGGACTATTAAATCCGGACGGAGGGAGTACATTTTCCCCTCAACCTCGGACCTCTGCCAATGGTACTAAAATGTACTAAAATGTGACACCGCAACTATAAAGGCATCTTCCATTTTAGGGTTCATTATCTACTAGTAGTTTTGGGGGCATGACAACATGTTATTCTAAACTCCTTAATCGTGACATATTTTTTATAATGTCTACAAATTCAGTCATACATCCTGCTAATTATAAATAATACTAGTAATATACTCCATTTGTCCCATATATTTTTTTTTTATCATGTTTTACTTTTTGTGTAACTTAAACAGTTGTCTATATTTCACAATCTATAATGTTTTTTACGATTTTGAAAATTTTGTCTAATAAAATTATTTGAGATCTATCAAACAAAATCCATATTTGATATAAAAAATACTACTCCCTCCGTCCTTTTTTAAGTGTCCTGCTTCGTAATTCCAACTTATTAAAAAGACATCATCATTATACCTTTCACATCAACTTTTTCCTCCACTTTCCCTACTTACCCATCATCATTACACTATTACTCACTAACTTTTGAAAATGGAATCTACTTTTAGGGATAAAATAGACAATGCACCAACTTTTATCCACTAACTTTACAAAATGGACACTTATTAAGGGACAGCCCAAAATAGGATACCGGACTATAAAAAAGGGACGGAGGGAGTATAAATTAAAAGATATAGCCAATTTTCTTGGAGGCCCCAAATAATAAGGGAATTGATTTCTACACTACCTTTTTTTTTATAACCAAACTCCCTTTTTCTGGAATTTTAGTATTAAAAGTGTATGTATTTTATTTTTGTTTGCTAAAAGACAAAAAAGAAAGTGTAGATATAAAAAAAAAGGTGTAAAAATCAATTTCCAGTAATAAATTTGACCAAGAATATGGGACTGAGAAAGTACCGGTAACAACAGTAAAGTAATAATATGTGATGACACATAGGCGTGCTGCGACAACACTTAATAACTTTTTCATACCTTAGTTCATCAATTACGAGTAGTAATATTTTGATCCATAGGTTCTAATTTTTCTCAAACGTCATTGCTGGTGGTAGCATAGATTCCCTTTTTTTTTTTTTTTTTTAAGGTCACTATCTTCACAGACTCCACTCCTCTCTCCCTTTGAAATGGTCATAGCCTCGGGCATGTGTTTTGTTTTCCTTCCTCCTCAGCAATCATAGCCTCTTGGCCCTAAAGTTTGACAACAGAAACCAATGAAAAAACCCAACTACAGATTTGGTGCGGTCTACGAAATTTCACTTGCGTGCGGTTGAGTTTATCTTATCTTGGGATTTGTCCCACATTGGTTAATTATCTCCTCCAATACTAGTATATGAGTCTGGGCGACCTCTCCACTCTTTGCCAATTGGTTTGGAGTTGGATGCTTTAACAATACTCCATCAGCCCCGATTTGTTTGTATTCTTTTTAACTTATACACGTCCTGAATTGAATGTCCAATTTCAAAATCAATGGCTCAGATTATGTAAATTTTTAAATGAAAGGATTAGATTTGACTTCTTTAATAAGTTAAAAAAACCGAGATTTGACAAACAAATCGGAACGGAGGGAATAGCATGTAAAGTTTACATGTCCCGATCAGTCACATCTCAGTGTGCAAGATTTTCTCAATATCTTACTAGAATGGAAAATCTGCTATACACACCACCTTTTGGGATATAAAATGCGAATTGGGGATGGTGTTGTGCAGTAGTGGGATCTCATCTCGGCAATGAATAACTCTCGATCGTTAGTTGTCAAGATGAGATTCGAGCCGTCGGAAGCGCGCAGCACGATGCTGTGCACCTCACTGCACAGTACCAATTTTATGCACCCACCATTGAAAGACATAACATTGTTGGCGTAACATTTTAGCCATTAGACGTAACACTTATAAAGGTTGTATACCGTATGTACCTCCAACCAGGTGTAACATTTTTCAAATATATGCGTCACATTTTTCAAAAGTATGAATGTATATTGAAGCTTTTCCCGGTAAATAAACACCATCGATCTTCGAACTTTCGTTGTTTTCTTTTGCTAAGTTTATAATCAGACTTGCACGACACCATTACCTTACTCTATTTGGCTCGACAAGCTAGGTACTAAGGGTGTATCTCTCTAGCTTAGATACAGATCTTGTTCTTCCGAATAATCGATTAAATGATACATTACATCTTTTCAATAAGTTGTGACCAACACAATCGGGTCCTAAATCCTCATCACAATTTTGAAAAACGAAATAGAATTTTGACCGTGCACAACACATTTGAAATTATTCCACATATATGTGTATTATTTTTTGTTTTGTTTGTTTCTTCTTTGAATAGGACTGTAAGTTTGAATGGAAATAAAAGCAAAAAATTCAACAGAATAATTGGGGATAAATATTTTTTTTACATATAATAATTACATTTTTTAAAAATCTTCTTGTGGCGGCCGCACCTACTAGACCTTCTTTGGCTCCATCCTTGATCGTTGGAGAAATCATTCCTTTTAATAGAATTTTAACCATGTACAACACATCGAAAACCATTCCACATATATAAAAAGGATACTAAATACAATACTTGACCAAATTTTCTTTCTTTCATTTTTTTTTTCTGTTGAATTTTCTTTCTTTGAGGTGTGTGAATGTCATTAATTGGTAGGAATGGATACCTTTTTAGTTCTCATTCTTCTCATAAGTTGATTGATATCGTATATATAATTTTAGAAAGGAAACATATATAATTACATTCATGGATTGCTAACTAAGAATTCAAATTAGTCAAATTCAGGAGTAAAATTTTTTGAAAATATTTTGGAATGCCATCGTCACGTGTCGCATTCAGGTTCATTCTCGTGAAACGTCATTCTGCAATACTATATAGCATAGATATAGATGGCAACAAGAAGGTTCAGTTCACTGTTACTATCCTTAATTACACCATTTGTGTGTTAGATATATGCATACTTTAAATACAAAATTGTCTAAATTATTGTAAATTCAAGGGGTAGAACAAAATTACTTAAATTTTGCAACAGTCCTTTCGCTATCAATGATATATTTATCTTTTTAATAACTGTCACAAAAATCTTAATCACGTGTCAACGGCCAATTGAGTTGATTTTTTTAATCAAAACCTTTAAATAAAGTGATAGATCGATCTGATTATTAAGATACGATTTAATATGATAGATCTGATTCTTTTAATCAAGCTAGATAAAGGGATAGAACTAATTAAGTGCATATTGTACATCCATATCTATTGCGACAAGAAAATTTAAAACTCAATCACTTTGGCAAAAGTCAGGATTTAAAATTGTGTTCGATGATATTTCAATACGTACAATACATTTATAATAGAACTTGAATAGGCGAGTGTTGGGGTTTTAAAAGATTACGCTGGATGAGCGAACCCTTATAGTTTTACAAAAAAAAAAATTTTGGGAAAAAAACTGAAATGGTCCATATAGTTAAGTGTTTGTGTCAACTTGGTCCCTGTAGTTGTAATTGGCTCAATTTACATTCTGTACTTTCTATTTTGTTCCAACTTGGTCCAATTACTAACTGCTGTTAATCTGCCGTTAGTTCTTTTAACAGCAAAATCAAATGGCCCCTTTTTTGGGGGTTAAAACAGTAATTCTCTCATTCCCTTCTTGCCTTAATATTGGGGGTGTGCACGGGTCGGGCGGTCAGATTTGACCCCCGACTCTAACCCTGACCCGACATGGTGGGTAACAAATGTTTTAGACCAGCAAACCGAACCGAACCGAAAAGGGGTAAGAACCGTCCGCGATCCCGATTCTTTATGTCGGGTCGGGTCCGACTAAAAACCAAATTAATCTTTATGAATTGGTCGGGTCGAGTAAGAAACGCACGAACCCGGACCCCGAACCAAAATCTGATTTTTAGCAGAAAATGAACCCATACCCATCCGAAGCACATATTCAACCCCGCCCGAGACTCTTCGGGGTCGGGTCGGGTCCGCGGGTGGACGAATTTTTTGCACAAGTCTACCTAATATACTTCTGAACTAAAACACAGCTCATTCTTCCATTCTTCATTGATAAGGAGGCACCTGAGAAGAAATTTGGCTATAGTTTTCTATAAAAAGTTGCCCTCTAATTCAGCATTTTCATGATCAGCCATGAGTCAATATAACCACTGGTATTGTCTATCAGTTTAACTTGTGGACAAATACTGAGATGCTTTATTTTTCTGCATAGTACTAAAAATGCATATAGAACCATGTCCAAAAGTCACAACATGATATAGATCTAAAAGTCACAACATGATAAAGAACCATGTCCAAAAGTCAGAATGTTACATAAACTCAAGGGTTGTTAGGCTAAATAAGCCAAGTGGCTTATTTTTTTGTCCTTATTCAATTTTTTTCGCATTTGTTAGTTTTTTTGTCAGTTTATTCGGGATTATTGCTTCGTTGTGACGAGAGGAACCTAAAAAGTAAAAAATTACCATCAAAATCCAATTTTTTTGAATAAAGACAAAAAAAATTGGCTTATTGGTTTAGTTTTATCTTTATTAGCTTGTTTTTGTCTTTATTTAAAAGAACTAACGGCGGACTAACGGTAGTTAGCAATTGGACCAAATTAGAACAAAATGAAAAGTACAGAGTACAAATCGAGCCAATTACAACTACAAGGACCAAGTTGACAAAAACATTTAACTACAGAGACCATTTCGATTTTTTTCCCAAAAAAAATTAGTGTCATTATACATACAATCTAGAACTTGGGTATGGCGATCACCTAGCTCATCCATTCCTCGGTCTGTCTTGGCCAAGGGTGTGTAAATGCGACTCAACAGAATATTAGGCGGCTACTACTTAAGGGGAAGTTATTGAAAAATGTAAGCGATTGAAAACTGACACTAACATCAAAAAAGGACAAACAAAAGGGACAAAGGGAGTAGCATACACTACTAGAAAAAGTGTTAAAGATCTCAGTTTTTTGATGTGATCTTTCACTTTTAACCTCAATTTCAAAACCGTGGTCTATCAAGGTGTAACCAAAAGTCCATATCTTTTAACCACAGTGTAAGACCGTGATTAAAACTCATTAAAACCATGATCTTTACTTCTTTCCATTTCAGTTTTTTCTTAAAACCGTGATCTTTAACTTCTTTCCATCTCAGTTTTTTTCTAAAACCGTGATCTTTAACTTCTTTCCATCTCAGTTTTTTCCTAAAACCGTGATCTTTACCATTTTATCATCTCAGTTTTACCTAAAACCGTGGTTATTGCAAAAAAAGAGACCACACTTTTTACATAAAACCGTGGCTATTTTTTTCCATATATAGTCTCACTTCTACATAAGAGGTGCTTTCTTGAATAGATTTTTTTTTTATGAATTAGATAACACCCAACATCTACAATTAAATTATGACGACATAAGTAAATCAAAAAAATATATTAGCTGACAAATTGATCGTACATTTTGAATTAGGAACATTTGGTACAACCACAACCTAACAAAGAGAGTAGAAACTATACAATGAAAACTGAAAAATAACATACAAAATAACTACCCTAAGAAGTAATCTAATCCCGGTGACACGTCCATGTGCGCAATTACTCCAAACGATCCTTACAACTAGCTCCCTTCAAAAGGCCGGCATCTGCTGCATTTGCCTGAATAATAACAAACAATAAGAAATGGGTCAATGAACTTCGAAGTCTATGTTCTGACAAGGACTAAAAGAAAGTTATCAACATATAACAAGACAGAATATGAAAGAATCTATGATGCTTAGCTTAGAATAGATAACAGGTTCAGTAACATCCAACTTTTAAAATCATACGCAATCTCACTTGCACATTAAAAGGCATTTTTTGGTTAGATGTGTGGGGAAAAGATATGCAGGGAAGTTCTTTATACAAATGCAGGGTTTGTTTCCTGCATCCCTACCCAGATATGTTAGAATCTGTAGAGGAAAAAGAAAATGTATCGGCAAACTATATATCTATCCCTTTTTTCCACTCTCAACAAATATGATCCAAATGGCCTTAAGGTATTATCACAACGATTGCTTTCTACAAGGGACAAAACAGAAATTGTGGCATGAAGTCCAAAACCTGTAGTAGACCTTCATTTTGTCCTCCACCAGTATAAGAAATCTTTAGTTTATGATGGTCACCTCATCTTCGAATTCAAGTAGCAGATACGAGCTAATATCTGCATGGATGTACTACTAGGGTTACGAGCTAATATCTGCATGAACCACCCCATAAAGACGTTCAGGGCCAGTGACATTAAGCACCTTAGAGAGAAAATTTGACGGGGGAACCAAAAATAAGGCAGTCCATTCATCAAATATGGCTACCTCAGCCCACTTGTTTTTTCCTAAATATTGCAAAAACTTAGTTTACGATACAAAATCCTCTTCACTATCAGGTAAAAAGTAAACTGCTAACACGTGAAGGCCTGTTTTGGCCGAGCAAATGATCACGACAGGACTACAGGATAGAAAAGCTCAATATCAGTAAAAGAAATGAAAGCACAAATACTTCATATGCTACACCTATCACATCTAATTACAGAGTTTTGAGTAAGTGGAAAGTACCACTGGGAATCTACTAGGGAAATTCGAAAAACCAAACATGTAAGGAAATACTAAATGGATAGAGAGCAGAGCAAACTTAGGCCATGATCTCCTAAGACCACAAGCAAATCCCCCAACGAATCTAATTAAGTACTTAATATGTAAGCAGCACATTGAAGTCCATGATCTCCTAAGACCATAAGCAATCCCACAATGAAACGGATAAAGCATGTAATGACGAAAGAAGCACATTTTAGTACAGCAAAGGTTATACACACAAATAAGCTATCAAATACAATAACAGATCACCAACGTCAGATAATCACTTTAGGCAGAACAGTTTATGCACACATCATATCATAAGCATTAAAGAAGTCATATAGGATGTAGTTAATAGAATTAGTCAAAACAATAGCGATCAATACTTGTTTTCTGCATGGTGAAGTATGAGGGTAAATAAGACTTACCAATCATTTGAAAAGCTCTCAAAAGATTGGAACTGCTATAATGTCAAGACTTTGAGAGATCCTAAGTCCAACCTTGCATATAATGAACCAAATTTATCACATATTAGAACATCTATGTGACTTAAGTGGCTTTGACCATAAAAAAAGCATTAGAAGAGGAAAATACCAAAAGTATAAAAGCGAATGACCGATGTAAATTCTGATAGCATAGTTCATTGTTACCCAAATAATGCAACCTAGAGGGGGGGTGAATAGGATTGCTAGTAAAAATCACCAACAAAAATTAATCTCTAACAATATATGCAATCAAAATATAGAATGAGAGTTAGAGATATAGAACCCGTTTATAGTGGTTCGATCCGGATTTGTCCACGGTCCGGTCTACTCCACTTCTCCTCAAGCAATTACTTGAAGGTTCCAATAATCTTGAAAAGATTACAACTTGTAAGTCTTGCTGGTGCTTACAAACACCGTATGCCTCTAGCTTTCCCGAGGAGCTAGCACAACCGCAAGAGTTTTGTTCAAAAACTCTCAAAAACAAACACCCAAAATCTGGCCAGATTTTGGTCTTCTAAGGTTTACAAGTGATCTCTCTCAATCACTCACTTAGGATTACAAGTTGTGAAGAATGATGAGAAGGTGAAAGCTCACAACAACAATAAAGTTTTCTCACAATAATAAATATGACAGTGGAAGACAATGGGTGGACTGTTCTTGGATCTGGGAGAGAAAAGAGCAATTTCTTTTTGCTTGGAAAGTGTAATAGCTTTTGTTGTAATGAATCAATAATCAATTGAAGTGCTTTATGCCCCTGGTTCTGTTCCCTAGCCGTTGTGCTTCAAATCCTGCCGTTGGAGTTTAATTTGAGCCGTTGGATTTAGATCTGGATCTGCACGACTGGACGAATTTTGCCTTAGCCGGTCGTCCGGTCGGTCGACCAGGTGGTCGTCCGGTGCCCTTCGGTAGACACACTCTCTGGTTTGACAGCCGGCCTGTCAGCCGGTTTGTCAACCTGTAGCTCAAAAATTTATCTAAATAAATCCGTTAAGGCACGTATTGAGCTCAATAAGTCTATGTGAATATTAATCATTGAATCCATGAGACTTTATGCTATTTTTTTTAAGGTCACGAAAATATTTAGTCCGTAAAAGGACTCTTCGATAATTTTGCATTTTACGAATAAAAAATCATTGAATTAATCATCAAAATAATTAATAGAGATACATATAATTTTCCAACAAATTATAATGCATATATTTTTCAACAATCTCCCCCTTTTTGATGATGACACAAAATGATAGTTTTTATGCAAGCAAAAATTTATGCCAAACTCCCCCTTAATTTATGCTCCCCCTAAATAAGAACTTTTAAAGAATATGAGGGGTATTACCGAGAATGATTATCACATAGATGATTCCTGCAAGGTTAGTGACACGAAATTCATATCGGCGAAGTATATAAGAGACATTTAAGCACTAAGCCATGAAGTTCACACAAACTTAGAGCAGCAGACTTAATTAATCAGAGTTTGCAATGCGAAAGCTTGAATAAGTCTCAAACATAGGTTCGACGATCAAGATTAAAACCGATGCAGCTCATAATCAACGATCAAACTCAAACTACTTAAAAGAACTTAAAAAGTACGACTTAAAGCATAAATAACAAAAAACCAAGACTTTTTCTCCCCCTTGACATCATCAACAAAGGCTAGAACGGGAAGATAGGAAAGTTACTGCGGTGGCGAGGGAGGGTGATAGGGTGGGTAAAGCACGAAAGCAGGGTACTGCTGATGGTAATGGCTGAAGTAGTGCTGCTGAGCTTGAACAATGTGATCCATTCGATGCTCCACTCTATCAAACCGACGGTTCTGAGCAATAGCGAACTGTTGGAATCCTACCAACATTTGATTTTGCGAAGCTTGCAAAGCATCAAACCTAGAAAACATTTGCTGAGAGAAATCTCCTGCAAACTGAGGTTGTGCCATCTGCGTTCCCTGCTGGCCCGCAATGTTTTCTTGTTCTTGCTCAACATTGACTTGAGGGTTAGGTGCGTCCTCATCATGAATATGTCCCCTAGTAAAAACATAATCTCTGATAGCTCCAGGGTCATTCGGCAAAGATTGCTCTTGAGTAACGTTTACCTTAGCATCCAGAAACAATTTGGTGAGCAATGCACCATACGGCAAAGCCTTATGATTATCCTGAAGAACAGAGGCCATCTCTCGCAGTACCAAGTAGCTCAAGTCCATATAGTTACGCGTCTCTAGACTATGCAGAATGAGACAATGAAGAGGAGACACGGCATCATAATGTCCCTTCTGAGGGGCCACATTGTGTGCAATAAAAAGGTGTAGAGGACGAAGATGCTTCTTCAATTCAGTTTTAGACACACCGCCACCAATAACACGATCATCAGTTATGGTTTGGTAAAACGCAGCCACATCATCAATTGTATTTACCAATTCGTCCTCATTAGCCACATACTGATAATTGTCAACTACGGGACATTTTAAGAAATTGCTCATTGTGCTTACATCCAGAACCAAATCTACTCCTTTAACCCGTGAGACTAGAGTATACTCATCGGCATCCCGATCAACATCCAGATTGCAGTAAAAATACCGAACAAGTTTCGGATAGTAGATATTTGACACATTCATCATTTCAGTCCAACCCGCAGCAGTAATAACGTCATTTATATAGCGGTAATAACGGGGTGAAGTTATTACCTGACGACCCGAAACAATGGGTCGCGATTTGAAACCGGCCCAATTTCCTTCATTGACACGGTTGGAGAAGAGTTGTGTGTTGTAGTCGGGTTGAGGCGCGCTTGATTCTGCCCCTGAACGCCTCCTTTTTCCCTTTCCATTCTCATCTTTGTCTAGTTTTGTTGATGTGCTCATTGGTGTGCTCATTGGCTTTGATCCTTCCATGCCAAACTTCTTAATAAGTTCCTTTGCATACTTGGCTTGGTTGATTAGGATCCCCTCATTAGTTTGCTTGATTTGAAGTCCGAGGAAGAAGTTAAGCTCCCCTATCATACTCATTTCAAATTCACCTTGCATACACTTAGCAAACTCTTTGCACATATTATCGTTAGTGGCACCAAAGATAATATCATCAACATATATTTGAATAATGAGCATATCTTTACCTTTGGCTTTAATGAAAAGAGTGGTATCAATTTTTCCACGAGTAAAGCCATTAACATACACTTAGCAAACTCTTTGCACATATTATCGTTAGTGGCACCAAAGATAATATCATCAACATATATTTGAATAATGAGCATATCTTTACCTTTGGCTTTAATGAAAAGAGTGGTATCAATTTTTCCACGAGTAAAGCCATTAACAAGCAAGAATGAACTAAGTCTATCATACCATGCACGTGGTGCTTGCTTCAAACCATATAAAGCTTTTGAGAGTTTAAAAACATGATCGGGGTATACATGATCTTCAAAGCCGGGAGGTTGTTTGACATAAACTTCCTCATTTATGAACCCATTCAAAAATGCACTTTTCACATCCATTTGATAAAGCTTGAAATTTTTGAAAGATGCAAAAGCAAGTAATATGCGAATAGCTTCTAATCTAGCTACGGGTGCAAAAGTTTCTTCGTAATCAATACCTTCTTCTTGATTATAACCTTGAGCAACAAGTCTAGCTTTATTCCTAACAATATTTCCGGATTCATCTAACTTGTTACGAAATACCCATTTAGTACCTATAATAGAGTGATCAAGAGGCTTAGGTACTAATGTCCAAACTTTATTCCTTTCAAATTGATTCAACTCATCTTGCATGGCCAAAATCCAATTTTCATCATCTTGAGCTTCCGAAAAGTTTTTAGGCTCAATTTGAGAAACAAAAGCTTGATTATTACAAATATTTCTAAGAGAAGAGCGAGTAGTTACCCCTTTCGAAACTTCTCCAAGAATCAAGTCCTTTGGATGGTTTTGCACGAATCTCCAATCCTTGGGAAGATTTGATTGTCTCCCATGGCATCTTGAGGTTGATTAATAACATCAACTTCTTTGATTTGAGTGCTCTCTACTTGAGTATCACCGTCATCTTTTTCTTGAATTGTCAAGTCATGAATCTCATTTGTAATTTCTAAGTCATCATTAGCAACAACATCCTTAGTAGCACAAGGGTTAGATTCATCAAAGGAAACGTGAATAGATTCTTCAACAAGATTAGTACGCTTATTATAAATTCTATATGCTTTGCTAGTAAGAGAGTAACCAATAAAGATGCCTTCATCCGATTTAGAATCAAATTTACCCAAGTCATCTTTTCCATTGTTTAATACATAGCATTTACAACCGAAAGCATGAAAATAATTTATGTTGGGTATTCTACCATTCCAAAGCTCATAAGGAGTTTTCTTGAGAATAGGCCTAATTAAAACTCGGTTCAAAATATAGCATGAAGTATTAACGGCTTCCGCCCAAAAATATTTTGGCAAAGAGTTTTCACAAAGCATAGTGCGTGCCATTTCTTCCAAAGTACGATTCTTTCTCTCAACTACTCCATTTTGTTGAGGAGTACGAGGTACCGAAAAGTTATGACCAATACCATGTTCATCACAAAACTTTTCATATAAAGAATTGTCAAGTTCTTTTCCGTGATCCGTACGAATGTTAGAAATAACAAATCCTTTTTCATTTTGAACTCTTCTACAAAGTTTAGTGAAATTAGGATAAGCCTCATTCTTATGAGCTAGGAACATCACCCATGTATATCTAGAGAAATCATCAACAACAACAAGACAATAATAGTTTCCACAAAGACTTGGAGAGCGAGTTGGTCCAAACAAATCCATATGAAGTAATTGCAAAGGTCTAGTGGTTGAAACAACATTTTTGGACTTAAAAGAAGTCTTTGTTTGTTTTCCTTGTTGGCAAGGGCCACAAAGTCTATCTTTTTCAAATTTGATTTTAGGAAGACCTTTAACCAAATTTTTTCTAGAGAGTTTTGAAATAGCATCCATACTTGCATGTCCTAGGCGCCTATGCCAAAGCCAACTATTTTCACTTAAAGCAGAAAAACATTTTATATCGCAATTACTTAAATCATTGAGATTAAAAACATATACATTGTCAAGTCTTTGTCCAACGAAGAGCGTCTTGTTGCTTTCGATATTTTCAATGATACATTTGGATTTTTCAAAGATAACACGATTGCCTCTATCACATAATTGACTTATGCTAAGAAGGTTGTGTTTTAAACCACTAACAAGTAAAACATCTTCAATAATAGGAGAATTACCTATATTGCCGATTCCTATGATTTTACCTTTGTTGTTGTCTCCAAATGTGACATATCCACCATCTTTAGGCGAAAGAGAATTGAAAGCCCTCTTGTCACCGGTCATGTGTCTTGAACATCCACTATCAAGATACCAACTTCCTTCCTTGAGAGAACTTTTGAAGCATACCTACAATAATACATCAATCCTTGACTTTTGGTACCCAAATCATCTTGGGTCCTTGAAGGTTAGCATTGGTACGGTTCTTAGGAACCCAAACCTTTTTTGCATTAGAAGATGAGTATCCTTTCATAGGACATGTAGGAGAAATATGACCAATGTTACCACAATAATGGCATGTCAATTTAGAATGGCTAGAAGGAGGAACATCTTTTCCAAAAAGATTTTTGTGTTGAGTGGGATTATAACCAATTCCGGCCTTGTGAAAAGAAACCATTTGTTTTCCAAGAAGAATGTCTAAACTTTCTTTTCCATTAGTGAGTTTTGAAAAAGAATTAGTTAAATCATCAATTTGTTTTTCTAAAGATTCGTTTTTTGAAGTATCCTTCAAAGACTCTTTTTCTTTTGCCAATGAAGTTTTTAAACTTTCATTTTCTTCTTCCAAAATATCATTTTCTTCAATTAAATCATTCATTTCTAGTGAGATATCTTTAGCAACCTTTTTAAGAAATTTGTTTTTAGAAACAACTTTTTCAAATTCTACTTTCAACTCTTTATAGGCCACAAGTAATTCATCAAAAGAATAAGTAGAGTCAAGATCTACCTCTTGGTCCTCAATGGCCATGTGGCACAAGTTGGCGACTTCATTCTCCTCTTCCGAGCTACTATCATCACTATTGTCCCAAGCGGCCATCATTGGCTTCTTTATAGAATGCTTCTTGATTTTGGGGCACTCGGATTTGATGTACCCGGGCTTCTTGCATTTGTAGCAAATAATTTGATTATGTTTGCTACCTTCTTCTTTGCCGCCATCTTTCCTTGAGACCTTCTTGTCATTTCTTGATGACTTTCTTTTGAGGAGTTTCTTGAAGGTTTTTGTGATGAGCGCCATTTCATCATCCTCACTTTCGTTGCTTGAATCCTCCTTGTTTTTTGATTTGCTTGTTGTACTTTTGAAGGCAAGATTCTTAACTTTCTTCTCTTTTTCATCCTTGAGGTTGTGATGCATTTCCTCCGTCATGAGAGATCCCATGAGCTTGTCCATTGTGTATGTTGAGAAATCCTTGGATTGTAGGATGATAGAGGTGGTAGTATCCCAATTGGTTGGCATGGATCGGAGCACCTTCCTCGTCATTTCGGATTGACTATAAATCTTTCCAAGAGCTTTTAAACCATTAGTAATACTAGTAAATCTAGCAAACATTTGAGATATAGATTCATCCGGTTTCATTTTGAAAAGCTCATAGCTATGAACAAGAATATCAATTTTGGACTCCTTAACTTGACTATCTCCTTCATGTGACATTTTCTAACTTATCCCATATTTTCTTTAGCCGATTCACATGCGGAAACACAATCATATTCAATTGGGAGTAATCACAAAAAAGAAGGTTCATAGCTCTATAGTTCTTTTCTATTGAAGCCTTAGAACAAAGCGCAATAACAAAACGCACCTCCTCTATGCACCCCAACAATAAAAGAGCCTAGGTGAAACGAATTCGGACTCAGACGAGGGTGAACGGGTAGGAGGGAACAAGTGCGCAAAGGCAAACCGGACCGAACAACCACACTAACCAGCTCGAACTTCAAGCTCGCAGAACTTCAAGCAAAGGTCACTTTTCCAACGTAAAACTACAAGGACCTACTCATGGCGGTTCCTCATCATAATTTTCCGCTGTATCTTCAAGTCAACTATTTCTATATGGGGTGTTCTCAAGAGAGTAAGAAGCTCCTCGATACTTTGGGTGGAGGTGACTTTATGGGAAAGACACCGGAGGATGCTTGGGATTATTATGAGTCTTTGGCCGAGAAAACTCAAGCGTGGCAGTTTACAGATCCGGGGGAGAGAGCTATGTTCAATCAAGGTCCCACTGGTACGGGAAAATTTTCTATCTCGGAGCAAAGTGCATTTGAAACTCGCTTGGAGGAAATCGCCCGAAAGCTTGACAAGTTGGAACTTAAAAGTGCTCAATCTCAAGAGGTCAAAGTGGTACGCCAAGTAGAGGACGTTTGTGTTATTTGTGAGATGGTGGGCCATTCTACCGAGACATGTCCAAACATCCCGGCTTTGAAGAATGTGATTAATGGGATCCCTCCGGAGGAAGTTCAGGCCGTGCAACGTTTTGATCCTTATGCTCAATCTTATAATCCGGGTACACGTCAACATCCGGCTTTCCGTTGGAATGGATCTAATGAAGGGGGTCCTTCTCAAGTTCCGCCCGCTCCTCAAATGCCTTGGAAGCAACCTCAAAATGCTTTCCGTTTCTCTCAAGTTCAAGGTCCACCGGGATTTGCTCAATCTAGTTCGTTCCCGCATGCTAATCAATTTCAGCAACCACCTACTCAGTTTCAACAACCACCAAAGCGTTCTTGGGAAGATCAATTTAGTGCTCTTTTGCAAAGTCAAACCGCAATCAATGAGCAACAAACTCAGATGATGAATGATATCAGAAATCAGTTGGGGAAGTTGACAACTACTGTGGGTATGCTTCAACAAGAGAAAGGGAAGTTTCCAACACAACCTCAACCTAATCCACAAACGATGTCCACTCCACCTAATTCTCAAGGTCTTCACTTTGCTAGCTCTTCGGTGACTTTCCCCGAGCAAGCAAAGGCGATTATTTCTCTTCGGAGTGGGAAGGTGGTGGATAACCAAGTAGATATGCCTCCGGAACCGTCTTTGTTGCCTCCTCCTATCGATCGTTCAAGTCCTACACCGTCTTTTGGGGAATCTCCCAAGGAGGCAAGCGAAGAAGTTTCAAAGGAAAATGGCAAGGGTAAGGCGAAGGAACAAAGTGTACCGGATCCTAAAGTTATTCCAACACCGGCTCCATTTCCCAACCGTTTGAGAGCTTTGGCAAAACCCAATTTGAATGCGGAGTTGCATGAGTTGTTCAATCAAGTGAAGATCAACATCCCTCTAATGGATGCGATTAAGCAAATTCCGTCATATGCCAAGTTTCTTAAAGATCTATGCACTCGAAAGCGCAAGTTGAATGTTCAAAAGAAGATCTTCTTAACAGGGCAAGTTAGTTCAATTATTCAGACGAGTATTGCTCCGAAATACAAGGATCCGGGGAGCCCTACCATTGCTGTCACTATTGGAGGGAAACGTATCGAGCAAGCTCTACTTGATCTGGGTGCAAGTGTCAATCTGCTTCCGTTTTCTGTTTATCAAGAACTTGGGTTGGGGGAGATGAGACCTACTCGAGTTACGCTACAGTTGGCCGATCGGAGTGTTCGTACACCAAGGGGAGTAGTAGAAGACGTTCTAGTTCAAGTTGGTCAGTTTGTCTATCCGGTGGATTTTGTGATTCTTGACACTAATCTAAATGATTCTTTGGCTACTTCTACTCCGGTAATTCTCGGGAGGCCCTTCTTAGCAACCGCGGATGCTATTATTAATTGTCGAAATGGACTTCTTAACATGACTTTCGGTAACATGAAGATGGAAGTCAATGTTTTTAATGTGGGCAGTCAAATGGGGGATGATGAGAACGTGAATGAAGTGAACTTTATTGATACTCTTGTGGAGGAACATGTGGATGAGTTACTTTATAGCGATCCTTTGGAAGTTGCTCTTACCACCGAAGAGGCCGAATTTCTTGAGTCTTCTGAAGTGAATTATTTATTATCATTGCTCAATGAGGAAGATGAAGCGTGTGCTATGCATTCTTGGGTCCCAAAGTGCGATGAATTCGAAGAGCTTCCCCCACTTGAGAAGAAAGTTCTACCATCTAGTATTGAGCCACCGAAGCTGGAATTGAAGCCTTTGCCCGACACGTTGAAATATGCTTTTCTTGGAGATCACGAGACTTATCCTGTGGTTATTTCTTCCTCTCTTGGGAATTCTCGGGAGGAAAAATTGCTTGATTCATTAAGGAGGCATAAGAAGGCTATCGGGTGGACCATTGCGGATATTAAAGGGATTGATGCTACTTTGTGCTCTCATCATATTGCTTTGGAGGATAATGTCAAGCCGTCTCGTCAACCCCAACGTCGTTTGAATCCGATTATGAAAGATGTGGTCCGAGCGGAAGTCTTAAAGTTGCTCGATGTGGGTATCATTTATCCCATAGCTGATAGTAAATGGGTGAGTCCAGTTCAGGTCGTACCAAAGAAATCTGGGGTAACCGTTGTGCGCAATGAGGAGAATGAGCTTGTGCCAACTCGTGTTCAGACGGGATGGAGGGTGTGTATTGACTATCGCAAGCTCAATGCAAGCACCAGAAAAGATCACTTTCCCTTGCCGTTTATCGATCAGATCTTGGAGAGGATAGCTGGACATGCATTCTATTGTTTCTTGGATGGATACTCTGGGTACAATCAGATCGAAGTCGCTTTAGAAGACCAAGAGAAGACGACATTCACTTGCCCCTTCGGAACTTTTGCTTATCGTCGGATGCCGTTTGGGTTATGCAACGCTCCGGGGACTTTTTCACGATGCATGATGGGGATTTTTAGTGATATGGTCGAGAAGATATTAGATGTTTTCATGGATGATTTTTCTGTGTTTGGCGACTCGTTCGAGTCATGCTTGGCCAACTTAGAAAAAGTTTTGATAAGATGTGAAGAGAAGAATTTGGTGCTAAATTGGGAAAAGTGTCATTTTATGGTCACTCAAGGAATTGTTTTGGGTCATATTGTATCATCGGATGGTATCGCGGTGGATAAGGCAAAGATCGATCTCATTTCCAATCTCCCGACTCCAAAGTGTGTGAAGGACATCCGTTCATTTCTCGGGCACGCCGGATTCTACCGCCGATTCATCAAGGACTTTAGTGCTATTTCTCGACCCTTGTGCCAACTTCTTGCTAAAGACGTACCTTTCGAGTGGTCCCCCGCATGCGAGCAAGCGTTTGTCAAGTTAAATGCTAGTCTTACCACCCCTCCTATTGTGCAGCCACCGGATTGGAGCTTACCTTTTCAGCTTATGTGTGATGCAAGTGATTATGCTGTGGGAGCCGTTTTGGGACAAAGAAAGGACAAGCATCCTTATGTGATTCATTATGCGAACAAAACCTTGAATGACGCTCAAGTGAATTATACAACCACGGAGAAAGAGTTACTTGCGGTGGTGTTCGCTCTGGATAAATTCCAGTCTTATCTAATTGGTGGCGCTCCTATTATTGTGTACACGGATCACTCCGCTCTCAAATATCTCCTTACGAAGCAAGATGCTAAAGCCCGCTTGATCCGATGGATTCTTCTTCTTCAAGAGTTCAATCTGACCATCAAGGACAAGAAGGGTGTTGAAAATGTGGTAGCCGATCACTTATCGAGGCTACAGTTTGAGGATCCTACACCGAATCTTCCTATCGTGGACTCTTTTCCTGATGAGCAATTGTTTGGAATCTCTACAACTCCATGGTATGCGGATATCGTGAACTACTTGGTGACGGGTTTGACTCCGCCTCATTGGAATGCTCAAGAAAGGCGCCGTTTTCTATCCGAGGTGAAGAGGTTCTCCTTTGATGATCCATACCTTTTTAAGTATTGCGCCGACCAACTTATTCGTCGTTGTGTTCCCGAATCTGAGCAACAGAGCGTGATTAAATTTTGTCATACGGAGGCTTGTGGGGGTCATTTCTCGTTCAAGAAGACCGCCGCCAAGATTTTGCAATATGGATTTTATTGGCCGCACTTGTACAAGGATACGTTCGCCTTTTGTCGGAGTTGTGCTCGTTGTCAACTCTTAGGGTGTGTTACTCAAAGAAATGAGATGCCTCTTACTCCGATAATCATCATTGAAGTCTTCGATTGCTGGGGTATTGATTTCATGGGCCCTTTCCCTTCGTCTTTCGGTTACCTCTACATTCTGTTAGCAGTTGACTATGTTTCTAAATGGGTAGAGGCGATTCCTACACGCACGAATGATCATTCAGTGGTGGTTGAATTTCTAAGGGACAACATTTTATCGAGATTTGGGATGCCAAGGGCTATAATCAGTGATCAAGGGTCTCACTTTTGCAACCGGTCTGTTGCTGCTTTGATGAGGAAGTATTCAATTATTCATAAGGTTTCAATGGCCTATCATCCTCAAACAAATGGTCAAGCAGAGTTAGCGAATCGAGAGATCAAGAACATCTTGGAGAAGACGGTTAATCCTACCCGCAAGGATTGGTCAACTCGCTTGGTCGATGCTTTGTGGGCTTACCGTACTGCTTACAAGACTATCTTGGGTATGTCTCCTTATCGACTCGTCTATGGGAAAGCTTGCCATTTGCCGGTTGAACTTGAACACAAAGCGTATTGGGCGATCAAGAAGCTTAATTTCAATCTACCTCTTGCGGGCGCTCACCGAAAGCTTCAATTGACGGAACTTGAGGAGATGAGGTATAATGCTTATGACCACTCTATTGCTTATAAATCTAAAATCAAAGAGAAGCATGATAAGAGAATTGTGATTAAAAACTTTGAACCGGGCCAAAAAGTCTTATTGTATAACTCTCGGTTGCATCTTCACCCCGGTAAATTGCGGTCACGATGGGCCGGTCCGTATGTTGTTAAAACCGTTTTCCCTCATGGGGCAATAGAAGTAGAGAACATGAACAATGGTTCCTCTTTTAAGGTGAACGGACAAAGGCTTAAGCATTTTCTTGGAGGTTTTGAAGTTGGAGAACCCGATGAAGATTTGGTCGATCCTGCTTACGCGGATGGCCTTGCTCGATAGTTTGTTTTGAATTAAATTGCACGGGGAGCGAAAGCGTAACCGCTGAACTTAACTGTTTGTCGGACCCGGCCCCCGGGTAGGGGGTACCCACCATTGACTTGGGTATATGTAGCTCCGCACGCCGCTACTAAAAAAAGGATCGTGTGCCCAGCTCCGGTTCGAAGGGCAAATCATTTAATATCAGTGACATAGGGCTTTAGTTAGCTCTTCTGATACGAGTAATTCACAGTAAACCACTCATGCCTTCCAGATTAGCCCCAACGGGGGCGATAGGGATCCTTAGGTTAGGCCTTGATACTCCCGTGCTAGCGCACTTGGCTCTATCTTGTTGCTTGCCTGGTTACGATCTTAGGGGACGCTGAACTTCATTGTTTGGCGGAGTCTAGCTGTGACTTTGACGCTCCGAGTTCTGATATTAAATTTGTATATACTGTACATATTTGCTTTTCTTTCTTGCTTCGTTCTCTTTTGCTTAGCTTTGCATGTTTTGTTTCGTTTTAGTTATGTTTTGTTTTATATTTGCATCAAATAAAATCTTGGAGATAAATCACATGAAAAGATATCACCAATGTGTTAGTGTAACAAGGGCTTTCATTAGTTCTTCTTGGTAATAGTCTATCGTGAATGATCCATGCTCTCCGCGATTGCCCCTAATCGGAGGCAACTTAGGTCTGTGAGTGAGGGTTGATATTGCCTGGAGTGCACGCTAGGTTGTATCTTATCCTTGCTTGTTTTTGATCCTAGGGGACGCTGAACTTGAGTGTTTGGCGAGGTCAAGCGATAGATTTTATTACGGGCGCTAGCATAACACATGTTCAACGGTCTAGTATAGCCACCTATTACTTACCCCCCCGGTAGGAAATGGGAAGAAAAGTATGACTCGTGTGATCGCGTGATGATCGGGTGGTGCATTTCATTTTGTTTTGCATGTTTTCATTTGTTCATTGCATTTGTCTTTATGTTCTGTCTTTTTATTTTTGTTTGGTTTGAAGCCGGATAACACGGGCCGGTGGTTCTAATGTCATTTGTTTTGTGGAAGGTCGTTCTATTAAGTCTTCTGCAGGGTTTATATGCTACCACACCAGCCTTGGTGGATTGGGTCTAAAGCCGGAGTGAGTGAGGCATTCAGGAGCCCTAAGCATGGGTGCGGCTAAGCGCCGCGGTTGTTAGTCCGATAAAGCTTTGGATATGGCCCTGTGTGACTAGCTATGGTTCCGAGTTGGTAGAACCGAAGGAGTAAACCCTGGAAGCATCTAATCTGGCTGGAGCAAAACATTGGCATAAAATCCTCCAACTTGGTCGAGGTATTTAGGGGTTGACATTCCCCTTGGACGGTACATTCGCGCATTCTTCCTTTCTTCGCTCTTGTTCCTAATGCTATGAGGGCATAGCATCGCTTTAAGTTGGGGGGAGGGGTTAGCTTATGTGCTATGTGCTATTTATGTGATTTTTGTTTGATTTTTGTGTTTTGTGTTAATTTTGAAAAATCCAAAAACATTGGAAAATGAAAAATTCAAAAACAATAGAAATTGAAAATCCAAAAAAATGAGAAAATTCAAAAATTTCAAAAATAAATAAAAGTTTTTGACTTGCAATCGCTTCCTTTTATCATGGTTTTAGTTTTGTTCATGACTTGTTGCATGCTCAATAATTGTTAGTTGGCAAGAATTCGTGGCAATCCCAAGAGATTTTGTACTTCTTGATTCGCATGCTTAGTTGAAAGTTGAATTGGTTAAGTTTTGAGCAAGTTTTTGAGCAAACTTTGGTCCATATCCACACCTTCCAATAAATTGCTTGTAGTTAGGTGAATAATCGCATGTTCATGTCTAATTGTGTTTAATGTCGATTTTCAATCATTTTGGAATCCAAAGCGCACTAAGGAAAGGATACAAGGCATTCTTTGCATGATCATACCACAAATGAGTCACCTTGTCCCATTTTGCATCCTGTTATTTTCCAGCTCTTTGCCTTAACCTAGGTGACCGGTTGTTTGGAGGGTGGTTTGATTGAGTGTCCATTGCTAAAAGGTGTTTTTGGGGTGTTATCTGAAGTGATTGGAAGTTGTGGGGATCAAATTGAAGCAAAGCAAAACCGTTGGAATTAAGGGCCTCGGCATTGATGGGATGCCTAACTTTACATCGCTGCCGAGGTAAATAAGGCCCTCAGCAGTTAAGGCAGAAGGCATCGATGGATAGAATTAGTTGACATCGCTGCCGAGGGGTCTAGTTCTCTGGGCCGTTAACAGCAGTTGCATCGATGGGAATCCATATGTTCCATCGCTGCCGAGCAGCATAATCACTTCAGTGCTTCGTCAGGAATCAAGGCAAAATTGTTTCACCTTCAGAAAACCGACTGCCCTGGCTCTTTTCTCCCTCTTCCACCATTAAACCCTAGCCCAAACCTCCAACAATCCACTCAATACTTCATATTCTTCCATTAAACCACCAAATCCTTCATTCCCCTCAAGAATACTCCGGATTCTTTCATCAATTTCAAGATCCAAAGCCAAGAACAAGGTAAACCCACCTCTCTCCCCTTTAATTCGAAATTTTCCATCTTCTACTCCAAAAATTCCGAAATTCTTCTGTATTTTTCACTCATATACTCTCCTTCCACCATATTTTGACCCTACATTCCATCTTTCCACCAAAAATCAAAACCCTAGAAAAACCCTACCCAAAAATCCGAAAATCCCTCTTTTACCCCAATGCCAAGGATTAAACAAACCGCGCACCGGGCAGCCCCTTCCCAATCTGAAATCGAAGAAGAGGATGATTTTATGGCAGACAGTGAGGAAGAAAATCAGCCCGAGGAGGCTAGTGGTTCTCGGCCCAAGCGGAGGCGTAGGACTCCGGCTCAGATTGCAACGGATAAGAGGCTGACTTGGGAGAACAGTTTTGCGGGCAGGAAGTTCAGAAATGAGAGGCAAGTGGATGCTAAGGCATTGCCGGAGGGTCATATAGGGCTTCGGTACATTCAGCAAAGAGGTTTGGATTTCTGGACTGAAAAATTATCTCGATATAATAAGAATGCTGTTATTGAGTTTTACAAGTTTATGGTTATTCCTGAGGGTGATTGGGAAAATAATCCGGATGTTGGAATTGCATCGAGGGTTGGGGGAGTGGATATTATGATTACGCCAAATGATATTGCTAGATATTTGAAAATTCAAAGGCCCCCTCCCGAATCTGTGAATTACCCTAGGAAGGATGAGATGGTTGATTTGCAAGTTGTGAATGAGATTTTGTATGGCGACCCCTCTTTGGCTTCATTACCTCATGTGCCCGGAAACTTTAAAGGAAGTTTTAGGTTTTTGAATAAAGTGATTCATTATAATCTGTATCCCCGAGGCTCGGAGAGTAGACCAGCAAGGAAAGATGGAGAGATTTTGTTTGCATTCGCTGCTAGTGAGTTGGTAGTTGATTGGGCCATGTTCATTTTTACTCAACTGCGTGATTTTAGGGTCAACACATTGATTACTGCTAGTATGCCATTTCCTTGTATGATTACTGTTTTGTGCAAAGAGAAAGGAGTTAGGGGGGCAGCATATGAGAAATTGGAAGAATTGTCGCCGGGAACGATAGATGATACGTTTGATGTGAAGAGTTCATCCCAGATTTTCACTGCCAAAGGGAAACAAGCAAAAAGGGGGGATTATTTGACTACAATGCCTGCGAGGAAAGAAAAACAAGGGTCTTGGATCAAAAAGCTGTTTTGCCAAGGGGTTTCGATAATCAACAGTCAAAGAAAGGAAAAGGTTGAGAGGAGGAAGATCATGAGAGAACAAGAAAGGCAAGGAAAGGAGTTGGCATGGCAAACCACAGTTTTGGAGGAACGATTCGGGGTGAAGTATGAGCCAGAACCAGTTGATGAGGGGGAAGTGAGTGATGACTTCGCTGGATATGAGAGTGAGGAGTTGGTTGATTGATAGGATGATTGGATGATGTGGTGATGATCTGATGCTGAGAGTCGGTGGTTTAGAAATTCCCCTTACTTGGTCGGGGTCTTGGTTGGTTGACATGCCAACTATCCTATCCTTTAGTTTATTTTGTTTCTTGTCATTTCATTTCGTAGCATAGTTTGGTACATTGTTAGTTATTAGTTGGTTTATTGGTTTGGCCGGTTTGGCCTTGACTTAGTTTATTTCATGTGTTGGCGGCGGTCACTCGGGTAGTTAACCAAGCTAGTAATAGACCGTCGCCTATTTTGGCTAACCTGTTCTTTGAAACCACGGTCATTATAAGCTTTAAAAGACCTTAGTTGATCTTTTGTGCGCTTGGTGTCCTTTTTGATTGACTGTTTGATAGTTGCATGATTAGTATTATGGCATGCTTTCCTTTCGTTATCCAAATTTCATCTGCTTGTGTTTAATTCTGTTGAATAAAGTGCTGTAGTTTCTTGAGGCATAGTATTTCTTGTTCGCTAATGCCTGTTTGTCAAGCACTTCTTCGGTGGATATGGTTTAGTCTGAACTCGCAAGTTTTGTGTCCCGTATCCTCCCATTGTTCGAGGACACAAACTTTTTAGCTTGCTCATTAACCTGCTTATTACTTAGCTTGTTTAATTGGAGGCTGAAACTGTGAGTTGGAGAAATGAAATAAAAAGCAGGATTGTTGAACTCTTACTAGTTGGTAATGTTGAGCATGTTCTAAGTTGTGAATACGGAAGGATTGCATAGTTCTAGTTTTCTATTTTTCGTATGTTATTTGCTAGGGACTAGCAAACCTTAAGTTGGGGGGCGTGATAAGCACCCAGAAATGTAATGAAAGGGTGCGCTAGTGTCTAGGTTTAGTTTAATTTACTCTTTAATTAATTGTTTTTAACTTAGTTGCCTCGCAGAGTTGTTTGGGTTTGTTTTGTAGGAAAATCACTCAATAAGGAGCTTTAAAGGCTCAAGGCATGTCATGGCCTGGAATTGCCCGACGGTCAAGGCACATCTCAGGCAAAAGTTACCCGACGTCAAGGCTGAGCAAGGCGAAGCCATTGCTAAGGCAGAAGCTGAGCAACGCCAAGGCAGAGCCAAAGCGAGACATTCAGCCCGGGCAGAAGAAGCCATTGCTAAGGCAGAAGCAGCCGACGCCAAGGCAAGACAGGCGACGCTCGAGCATGGCCAAGGCAAAATCAAGGCACAGCTCCACTATTGAGCTCGGCATCGATGGGATGTAATGTTTGACATCGATGCCGAGATGATTAGCAGCCCAGACTCTTATGGACCTCGGCATCGATGGGATGCCATATTTGACATCGATGCCGAGCCCCTTAGTGGCCTAGCTTATGGCCGTTGCCAGCGATGCCGAGGGCATTAGGAGGGCATATTCAGGGAATATTCTGAGGATGATGTAAAAAGGGATCCGAAACAGTGAGAATAGGACGTTTTTTTTGACACAATTTTCTAGATCTAGCTTAGATTCAATTTGCTTTTTGGGTATTGTTCTTACTTGTTCTTCATTTCCAGCTTTTGAATACCTTAATTTCTGCCTTATTTAGTTAGTTTTTGACATAGTCGCTTTAATTAAAGTTGTTCCTTAGTTCCCGATCTATCTTTTAAGCTAGTTTTCTTCTAGTCTTGCATTTCAATTATGTTTAGTAGATTTTTGCTTGCTCTTATCTCTCTAGATATGTGTGAGTAGTTTCAAGGGTTAGGTCATGGGATGATTAGCATCCCATGGCTTGGGTAAAAATTGTATTTTTCACCAATAAAGCTTTAATTTTTAGATTTGAAAATTAACGTGGGGCTCGGATTCGTTTGGTATACCGCCGAGGTGTTAACCTCTTTGATCATGTGTAGGTGAGAGCCTCGCCTACTCACCACACATGATGCTTAGAGCTCTGACGCTCGAGGTGGTTATCGAATGAATTCTAGAGCTAGCTTAATAATCGAATCTCTTTTTCTCGGTTTAGATACCTACAATTGTGTATTTTAAATCGCGTAAATTGGTGAAAAGTGCAATTTAACCCGAGTCATGAATGCTAGGATTCCTAGACCTACCCTATATTTTCCTAGTTAATTAATTTTTAATTTAGCCATTTTAATTCTACCGTTCAAAGTAAAACCAAGTTGACTGGCTAAAAGTCGAAAAC
Organism: Rhododendron simsii; assembly: GCA_014282245.1. NCBI lineage: Eukaryota > Viridiplantae > Streptophyta > Magnoliopsida > Ericales > Ericaceae > Rhododendron > Rhododendron simsii. The sequence continues at coordinate 9,434,166 of CM024956.1, read as the reverse complement.
CCTACTTGCATCTAACAATCCGAGGCAAGCCATGAACTAACTCCCTTGGGTACGATCCCGGACTTCTCCGGTTTATTATGCTTCAACCGACTCATTAGCCCTACGCTTGGGGCAATATTCTTCTATATTGGGAAGATTCGAAGCAATCATCCAATGTGTGTGGATTTCATCCTGACACATATGTCTCCAACAGTCCTATATGTGTAGACCTCACATCCATTGTGCGAGATCCACATGCATCTAATGGTTCCGAACAAATTTGGGTTTGTGCATTTTCATTTTCTTTTATACCATTGCTCCCAGTAACAAATTGGTACTAATAAAAAGAATGATAACCAATGAATCAAAAATCAAAAATAAATTAGGATGATGCCACGTGGCACTAAGGAGTACTTGATTATACAGTACATATGACATTGTTCCACTGTAGTAAATTGAAGTGGGTGGAACGATTTTCTTAGATTTTTTATATTTTATTTAGTGATTTCGCTATCAATAAAAAATAATAATTTCTGGTTCAATATTAGAATAACTTATCTAACTTACAAAATTTTACCAATTTAGCTGATTTTTTTCTATAGAAATTGATTAAAAAACAAAGCCTTATAAAGTGATCATAGATTAGATTATCCGGTGCGATTTTATGTAAAAGTGACAGGTGCACTACGAAATAATAGAACTATTAATGCATACCCAAGCCTACCAAATAAAAACGGATTTCACTTTGTATTTACAAATCCAACCCAATTAAAGTTTTATTTTTCAAACCTGTCTAACTAGTCCATTTATTTTCTTTACACATGCTACTCAATTTCACCAAAATATAACTCTCCGAAAAACATAAATCAAGTACCATACCTATCACAAATTAGAATTCATAGAGCAGAATTAGTGCCAGATATTGTAGTTACTTTGGATTTGTCAAATTTGTTACATCATCCAAACCAATAGATATGCATCGAAAAGAGGATCGATCATGGCTTTTCAAGATAGCATTTCTAAGGATGGAGGTTGTCATATGACTAGTCCAAGAAAGCGCGGGGCTCGTAGGCGGAAATCAAGGCTCAATGATCATGAGGATGTTCAAAATTTTCAGGCCCTCCAAAAAATATGCAAGACCTAAGTGCAAACAATCGCATATCATTGAGGATGGTTTCATCAATCATCATGGGTTTCAAGCACCACATCATGTGTTATGCTAGTATCCTTTATCTACTCATTATTATCTAATGGTTTTTCGCAGGTGCCATAATGGTTTTATTCTGGTATGTGTTTGTTAAGCTGCTTTTGAAATCTTATGGGAGTCAGCATTCTCTTATTGTTGATTTTTTCTTTCTAGTCGTCTCCCCTATAAGGTCTATTTCTTGTGCTTTATCCTTATTCTCAATGAATTTCTTACTTTGTCCTTATTTCTTGTACTTCTAAGTTCTAATAAAAGTTTAAAAAAAAGGAATCAATATTGTACTATTAGAACCTTAATTTGTAATGTGTGAATGATAAATAATTTCTCCGTCCCCAATTGTTGGCCTTGTTTTGGATAATAATACGACCCACATGCAGATAACAAAAACTTAGTTCTGGCAAATAATTTTCTGAAATATTTTACCCTTAAAAGTACTAATTCAAATCTCTTCAACCGTGGAAAAAAATTACAGTAATTTTTGTGCTTTTGGCAAACACATGATATTTTTAATTTCTTCTTGGTACAATTGTAATAATTGTGAACAGATAAGAGTATAAAAGAAGGAAAACAATGTTGACCAGATCAATGCTTCCAGACGTTTTGAGTTCTTTTCGTCTTTCAGGAGATTTATCTAAAAGATGTTCATTCCGGGATCCAAAGGAAAAGTCAATTGAGCAATGCAAAGGGAGAAAGTGCCACTTCTTATGGATGTTCACATCATAAAAGATCACATGCTACGGGTGATTATTAAGTGCTCCTAGCGCACTGACACGTGATGGTCGAAGGTTTTTTCATTACACATGTGAGTTGGAGTCACATATTTGGTGGTGGAATCCACACAAATGTGTGATAGCGAAGGTTCTTAAAGCATGATTTGACGGTGTCGGTGCTCGAAGGATCAGTAATAATTTTTCCATACCTACCCCTCTTATCCACAAACTGCCACAAATCAAACCCAGAATCTACGTTTCACATCAAGTCTATGTCGAATCAAAGACCCCATTTTAATGAGCAACCATGACAGGCCTATTTGGGTATTTTTCATTGACGTGTCTGGATATATTCAATTAGGGAAGAGATTTATGGAGGGATGGAAAGTAAAGCTAAGAGAAAATCTAGGAGCAAAACTTCCGGACACAATTGTGTTCGGAGCCGTTTGATATTATATGTGAGACCATGTGCATCAAATGGCTTCGGACGCAATTGTGTCCGACGTGGTGTCTTGAAATTGTATTCCTAGCATTGCTCAAAATCTTACCACCGTCTCCAATATCTTCAAGACTTCTACAATAGAATACTAGGAAAAAAAGAAAAAAGTGACAAAGCATGAATAATATCATCCTTCTGCAACAGTTCCTTCCCAAGGTTCCTAATTCAGTTTCCTATTTCGTTGTTTAAGTTCTTTTTCCTCATTTGTGATGTTTTCAGCTTTCGTTTTCATATGATTTCCTATTTTTCCTTTTCCTTTATATTTTCATGAAAATTCGTAGTATATATTAAACTATCAAGATAAAAAAAAAAAAAAAGTATGTATTAATAGATGTAAAAGCACTAACAACTCGAGATTTTTTAGGCTTCAAAACCAACTAAAATAAGGACTCCTTTGTTGGGTTTGAGGTTTTGTTAGTGGACATTAAACTAGGGCATAATTGATCTTAGTTTTGTTCCTCTCAATATCTCAAGTTCGAAACCTCTTTCTCAAGTGTTATTAATTCATACAGGCCCAATCCATATAAAGCGTGCTCTAACTTTAATTGGCAATCCCGTAAGTAAGTGGTGGAATTAGTTTCTCAAAATTAGTCGAGCTGTACGTAAAGTGACTTAAACACCTGAGTTTATAAGAAAATGGAGGAGGAAGAATGCGTCCACTATTGCTTTAATCTTGGTTGAAGATTCGATGTGCGGAGGAAAAAGAACTTGACATGACAATTTAGCATGTCACATTACCTACGGGCTACGGCACACCGCATAGATCACATTTTCCAGAATATCTTTTTAAAAAATAAGTATTTATTTCATATTTTTAAACTCAAAAATAATGTAAATGAAAAATAATTTTTTGATTTTTTTTACACCGTATAAAAGATCTCATCGAGATCTTTCAAATAAGACCCATATTGCATATTTTTAGATTTCATTAAGCCCATTATTTTTTAGGTTAAAATTACCTTCTTAAAAAATAAGTATTTAAAACTCGTTCTGGAACGGGAGGACGGGATCCGCTGACGAGGATGTCCTACAACCTGGGACTAAGTCTTATTGACCAGAAATTCTTCACCTCACTACGAAGTCAATGGTTAAAATAAGGCCTCCATTATCAGATTTGAGGTTTTTGTTAGTGGGCATTAGACCAGTGGATAATCGGTCTTAAAGTTAAACCACCTCAGGAAGGGATTGGTTTGATAATCAAGGTCTGAGACTTGAAAACTTTGCTCATTCACACGGTCTCGTGTTCGAAACCTATCAAGTGCTATCAACTCTTTTGAAGGTTTGCCCGGTCGTCAACTTCAGAATTTCGAAATTAATTGAGGTGAGCAAGCTGACTCGAACACCTAATTATGAGATGCGAGGTGTCCAGCACTATTGCTTTAATCTTGGTTGAAGATTTTGTGGAGAGGAAAAACAACAAAAAGTGGACTGAGATTTTCGCTCTTACAAACTTCCAGTCTCAAATACTACCAAGAAAATTCCATTCTAAGACTGGATCCTCTAACCAAGGCTTTAAGTCTCGTTGTGCACGAATTCTCCACCCCACTGGGAAGTCAATGGTTAGAAGTTAGGCATGCTAGGGGCCTTTTGTTTGACTGCATATATATTAGTATCGGATTGAACTATTTATACGTTAAATTTGACCAAATATTTAATGTTTTGTTAAAGGAATTTCGATCCGAATGTGCCATGTAATCAGAAATAAAATCTTACACCGTGTCATATGCAATATCATAGGAGTGTGGCAGTGGTGTTATTAATGTGGTCCTTATTAATTCAATGAAATTGTATATCAAGTTGTAGTATGTAGCATTTCACTATTAGTGGTTCATAAATGCGAAATTTCGCTCTATTTCCTCAAGACTTCGGAAAATGCCCAAAAAAGACATTCAAATTTTAGTATACCCCTCCAGGACTTGGCCCTAGAATTTAATGGATCTAGCTTAACTTTGAATTTAGACCCAAAAAATAGTCAACCAAACAAATGAAACTACAAGCCATTAACCACAATGCTTGACCCATCCATATTCAGCAGTTATATCAGAAGATAAAGCTATAGAAGTCATGCATGTAAAGCGACATGAAAAAAGGATCTAACCGATCAGATCACCCGTGGATTCAGATTTAGTTTCCATCTCTTTGACCTGTTAATTATGATGGCATTCTCTTTCTTATGATCCAGAGTAACTTCAGTTTTTAGATGCTTGCAGCAGAACCATATCAGCCCTAAAGTCAGAACGTCATAGAATGCCTCAATTCTTGAGTGCAGAAGCCTATATATGCTTTGCTTCAAGCCTACGAAGAATTGTCACAGCCATGGTGATGAGCAGCAATGACCAAATCCAAGATCATTAAACGGAAAGAACAAAAGGAAACGCCATGGACAGTAATGAGTAAAAGACAACATACAAAGAATTCTTGAGAAACTTCTAGTTTCAGAAATCAATTATTCTCTTTTTCATGAATTTGCACCATTAAACAGACTTTTTTAGTTACACTCGAGGTTTTTCTAAGTAGGAGAGAAAACACGAAGGAAAATGGTATTTCTCCTCTCCTAATTCCTTTCGTTTTCTTAATCCCTTACAAAATTTCAAACAAAGTGTTCCATAAATAACCGCAGGAAAAAATATCCATCGCATGATGTAAAATATCACGCAAGAACTTTTAACTGCATGGTGCAAACCAAACAATTGGAAAATTTTGTGCTTCAGTGCCCAAAAATCCAAGAGATCAACACGACGATAACACAAACATAATCCATCATAACCTTATAAGTATTCATACCTTGAAGTGAAAATGTGTACTACATGCACATGATATGTATAAGCAATTTCTGTGAATCAACCTATCTTCACCTATCTTTTAGACCTGCAATGAACATCAAAACCAAGCAAACCTAAAACCCGTGTCAAACATAAGGAACCGAGATGCTCAATCTTAAATCATATCATAGATGTGTTTATACCCGTTTTTGGCACCGCAAATCGGGCTAGCCGTGATTGGCTATTTAATTAATTCTTTGATTAAATTGGGCCGAAGTTATGTAGTTGATTGGTTGTTAAATATATTGGGCCATGGGTTTTCTGTTACATTTGGGCCCAACAAGCATGTAGCCCATATGAAGAGCACAACCCATGATTTCTTGGGAAGGTAGCCCACGGTTGGGCCCATGAAAAAAGGAGCAGATCTGGCCCATGAAGTGCGGCCCACATTTTTAGGGGTTTGGTTGCTGCCGAGGTGCTTATTTTCCTCCAAAATCAAAGGCCAATTGACTTGGTCAATTGGCCATGTGTCAAATACATACAAAAAGGGAGACAGTGGGAAGTTACTGTCACGTCACCCATGATCTACCAACTGCCAAAAAACTGCCCATGATCTTGCATGCATAAAAAAAGGAGCAGTCATGGGACACATGTTGGTCTGTGGTACAAAGCAAAATTCGGATTCAGGCCTGAATCAGTTTACTACTGTGCTTATAAATACAAGTTCACAAGATAAAAAACGGGTCCAACACCAATCAAAGCTCAACGCTTACAAACACTTTCTTACTTTCAGCAAAGTAGTCTATTGAGTACCTCGTACTCAAACCCCATTTAAACTCACTTCATCAAGTAGTTTGGATTTTTACTTTCTTGTAATCAAACTTTATTATCCCGGAGTAATAAAGTTCACGTTTTTTACGTCTCATTTCCTATACGACTAGGAAATTTTAAGTCCACAACAGTGTGGCAAACCACGAATCTCATTGTGATCTTTAACCTTTGGATCACACGCAATCGCTCTTACGTTAGAAGTTAAGATTCATGGGAATCTTCATCAAAAGTTAGGTGCTACAAGTCTTGGCACGCCCGCGCTCAATGCATTCACGCCTTATGCCAAAAACGAGAGTTTTCAAGACGTAAAAGAAACAATACAAACAAGACTATGGCATTGTATGACTTAGATTGCATTCAGTGACTCAAATGAAGAAGCATATATATATATATATATATATATATATATATATATAGTTGCTCTTATGAGGTTTCATATATACCAATTGAATATCAGTAATTAGTATGCTAAGTATGTTCTTGAATGACCTGGAGGAAGTTGATGATCTCGAGGGAGGTGTGAGGTGTCTCCCTTTCTTTGGAATTTTGATTTGGGGGTAAGGCTGTGTTTCGTCTGGTTCTCTTGGTGGTTCTTCGTTCTTTTGGCTCTAATTTGCTTTGGATGTAGGTTGTTTCAGGGCGTGTCTGGCTTTTGCTCTACTTGTGGTGTTTTGGTTGGCTTCTTATCATCCTTTTGGGTTTGGTTCTTGGTTTTTTTGGATTTAGTTCTCGGGTGGCTTTTTTTCCGGTGTACCGTAATACGTTTAATCTTTTTATTCCTTCTCAAAGTTTAATGAAATCTTTTTTTCCAGATAAAAAAAAAAGGGTTCACCGCCATGCATTTCAAAATTTGGTCAGCAACAGGAGTGCATGACATACAAGTGTAATCCCGTGCGATGCATGTACAAAATGTGAAAAATACACGTATCATTTCTCTGCTCTCACCCAAACCAGGGATCATTTTTTTCTCATATCCAGTGGCGGACCTAAGAATTCAACGTAATGGAGGCATGTTAACCTCGAAGAAAAATTTGCAACTCAGTTAGCATTTTTTCGTTTATACAAAAAAAACTTGAACCTTTATCATTTTGTTTTTTTTTAGGAAGGAGAACCTTCTTTAAGTTTCTCATATGCATGCTTGACCGATTTCCTAGTCCTAAATTAATGGGTTGCCCCAAGGGTAGGGCGGAGACCGACGTAGCACAATATCCGGTAAGTCTGGAGTCGAATCCACAAAGACGGTGATGTGTGCTAACTAAAAACTCGGGTTGTTATAATTTAAACGGGCTCTTAGGTAGCCACCCCTTGTATGATTGATTGAGATTAACTAAAACTAAGAAATAACTGTTCTTTTTAAAAAATTAAAAGAAGGTAAGTCATAGGGTTCATAACACTCGTAACCAGACCGGATTAACCTGCTCCATCTTAAAACTGTTCAACTTTGCATTGAAAAAGATACCCCGCAAGATGCGAGACCCTATGGTCGCCGTTTACCCATGCGCAGTGGAGAATAAGTTTTGGCCCCCATTCCCCCGTTTACATGGGCTCCGACAATGCCCGAGTTCGTCTGCGGGAAGTATTTTTTCAATTTAAAATTATCTTTTTCATTGTTTGAAAATAGGAGCAGTTCCAAAACTGGTCAAGGTGTGCTAATAACCCCGCGACCCTACCTAAACAAACTACTCACTAATCATTACGCATAAAATAAAAGAAACCTTAACTTGAAACATGTTAATATTACGAAACATGAAAAAGAAATAAACAAAAGATAACAACTAATCAAATACCAATGAATAACTTTTATTAAAAACGGAAATTAAAACTAATTACCGGAGTGCGAGTAATTGAACAAAACTTAAAATTTTGAAAAGAAAATAAACTCAAAAGAAAACTAACAGATCAAAAGTCTCGGCTTGGCAGCCCCGTTCTCCATTCCTGTTTTGCGTCCAGGAAGAGATATCGCCAGCCCCCGTCCTTGTCTTTCGTCCGTAACTCTTTCTCCCAAAAGCTCCCGCAGCCCAAGTCATCATCCGTTCCTTATATAGGGTATAAAGATGCCGGGGCTGTAATTACACAAAACTCCCTCATCTATGTATAATAACAATTCACAAAATGAACTGTAAAGCACTTTGCACTTTTAATCCCAAACTTTCTTTTGCTTCTGTTTTTATCCAAACTTCTTGAAAATAAGCTCGAGCAACCTATAAACACAAAAGAACAGAAATAAATATCAATTAACCAAAATGAATGACTAATAAATATAGTTTGGAGGGCCAAAATATGTATATTTTGGCACTTATCAGCATGTTCTTAGTAGTATCTCGATCCACATGAGAACATAAGATTAAATTACCAAATACTATAACTAGACAAAAGTCCTATTATTATTCAAGAATCAACCACTTTATACAAAAGCAGTTTGAAAATTATTCTGCAGAAATAGTACTTCAAAACTATAAGCCCCAATTTATACAAAAGCAGACATTTACACAAGGTCCTAATTTGACAATCAAGATGTAATTATGCTGTCAATCTAGTTCTTAACCCATGATCAAAAGCTCCAATTTGAAGCTGAAATAGTCAACATAGAACCAATCAAAACCCCATTATATATATACATAGACTATACGTATAGTAAGAGAGAGAGAGAGAGAGAGAGAGAGAGAGAGAGAGAGAGAGAGAGAGAGAGAAACCCTTGAGAAAAAAAAACCTTAGTACAGAGAGAGAAACCTTGGGGGAGTGGGGGGAAACCTTTGGAAAAAAAAAAACCTGAAGGGAGTGGGACTCGAACACAGCTACTCTAATATAGTCAACATATATAATATATATATACAAAATTAAAATTTTTAATATTTTTTTAAAAAGGACGTGGGGACACGTGACCCAAGGTGGGTCCACCTCTGCTCATATCACTCTTGCTTTAAAAGCAAAACCCTCATCCTTTTTTTCTCCCCTCCCTTTACCTTTTGTTTCTTGTATGCAGGGGTGGAGCAGTTAGGGGGAGGTGGCACGTGCCACCCCGATTGTAGAAAAACTATAAAAAATTAAATAAATTACACGCAAAAACGTAAATAAAAAATAAGTGAAGAAAAAGACACCGCCTCATGTTCTGCTTCGTTGGTGAAGCATGTTCAAATAAGTTTCCAGCGGCCGTTTGACTCCCCTTGGTGCTGTTTATTCCTTTCATTTTTCTTTCTGTTCTTTAAAACTCATCTCTCTCTAAAGTATTGCAAAGAGCCCCACAAAATTTGTATTCTTCCCACTTGAAAAGCAACATGACTCATTTGGACATTAAATTTTTATGTTATCCCTTTCGAACACATAATTTTTTTTTTTATAAATTAACATGATTTGATTGGCTCAATATTTATGCTTATGCAATATTTTGCATAAATACGGTAAAATTTATAATTTAGAGAATGACCTGTTTGAATTCATAAAAATTAATATTGTAATATCTTGTATTTTCATACCATGAGAAAGCTTAAGCAACCATTCATTTCTTTTTGCAAAAAAAAAGTAGTGGACTCTCAATATGGAATGGAGGGAGTATTTTTCTGCGCAACATGTAACTAGATTTTTATAGAGCGGTGCCACCTCGATAACCAAATCGTGGCTCTGCCACTGCTTGTAGGTGGTGGAGGCTATGGGTTTCCTTGTGCTTGAACTGTCGCCTTTGTTCAACGTTTTCAGATGTTAGATGAAAGACTCGAATAAGTCAAGGTGCTCCGTTTCGATGATCTTACTTCGAACTTTTGCTGGTTATCTATAGGCTAACACAGTACTATGGCATAGGTTTGGCTCAACTCCTTATTACACGTGTTATCAAGCTTGCCAATTTTTTAGAACTAATCGTTCAAGCTCGGCTCACATGTAAAATTTTGTGATCGTGATAAGCTTGGCTTGACTTGTGGAACATACAAGTCAATCTTGAGCTTCCAAGCGTGAGCTTAAGCTTGATCGTGCAAATTCAAGCTATCAAGCCTGAACTTAAGTTCGTGACATTCCATGGAATATTTTTATAGGATTTGATGAAGTCGTGAATATCGAACTTAACATTTCCAATCTGGATGCAAAAGTATTGGAAATGTAGTGGTGATTGGTGAAAATATGCAAATGGAAAGAAAGATCTCAAATATTTTAGTAATATTTATTGATTTATCTCTATCATTGAAATATTTATGTAATGATACATTTTCATGAGTCTATCAAGTCAAACACTCATATGCTCAGACTGAATTTATAAACAAACAATATTAAAAAGTAGATTGAGCTTGGCTTGTATCTCTAAGCTTCAAAATATCTGCCCCCGTTACTCTTTGTTTTGTTCCTTGTTTGGCTTGTATCTCTAAGCTTCGAAACTGTGTGCATCTTTTACTTTGTATAATATGATGCTCTCTTTCTTGCCACCCAGAACATGTTCAGAGATTGAATGATAGGTAGGTTGCCGACTTTTGATAATAAGAGAAGTACGTAAGCGTTATGACGAAAACCTCAATTTGGATATTATACCATCCGACTCTTATGAGGACCCCCTCATTTTAATACAATGCGGATCTTCCTTTCCTGATCGAATTTTGATGATTCAAACCGCTCAACGTGTTCAGGACGTGATTTTGAGGGTAATCGCGAAAAATCAACAACAAAAAAATTGATCGGGAAGGGCTTCATCAGAGCAATTTTTTTTTTTTATCGAACGGTTCAAATAAAAACTGCTCGGATGAAGTCCTTCCCGATCATTTTTTTTTCCGATTTATCGCAAATACCCTTAAAATCACATTCTGAACACATTGAGCGGCTAAGATCATCGAAATTCGATCGGAAAATAGAAGAAATGAGGAGGTCCACATTTTAACTAAAATGCGGACTCCCTCATTTGAAACTGACTCTGGATATATATATATATATATATATATATATATATATATATATATATATATATATTGCTTTAAAGAAGTTATAATTTGACGAGGGTGACAAGGAAATCTGCCACAAATCCAATCTACAGGGGGCTTGATCACAAACCCCAACTTCCCGAAAACTTATAACAATAGAAAGTGAGTTGCGTTGGAGCCGGGATTTGTTTATCACCGGAAATAACAAATTGCATAATAAGATTAGAAAACTTACAGGACCAATTTCAAGCGTTCGGAAATTGGCAATTGAGGCTAGTATTAGGATATTTCCTTAAAACAAATTTATCCCCCACACCGGTGCTCTTTAGTCTCTTGAACGTTTGTCTTCCAAGATTATCCGATTTTCGAAGAACGAAAGTAGCACTACAATCTGTTCAACAAGCGAACCAAAAAACTGTGCACAACTCTCAATATCCATGTATCATTTTTATGAATGAAATGGGAGGAGAAAGGTCCTATTTATAGATAAATAAGCACCCAATCGGAAAGATAGGTGGCTCTTCAGAACCAACCGTACCGTCACAGGATGTAAATGGAACAGTGCATCTGTACTGCTTCGGCTCGCGCGAAGAGACGCACTGGAAAGGGAAAAGAAAGACATAAGGGAGAGTATAAAATTGGTTTGGACCCAAACGTATTTTACAAAAAGAATATAAGCTAATCGGGCGAAGCCCATTTTATCTAATGACAAAACCCAGCCCGGTTCAAATGGCGGCAGCGTGCGTGTGGTAAGTGGGTCAAGCCGAAGCCGAAACATAAGGGAGAGAATAAAATTGGTTTGGGCCCAAACTTATTTTCTAAAAAGCCATATAAGCTTAATTAGGCCAAGCCCATTTTTTACCTGATGACCCAACCCGGCCTGATTCGCGCGCGCATGGGATATTTGGTTATGCCAAAGCCCACTCTATCCATGTCCTCTCTCCCTACAAAATGCGAGCGACCCAAGGACCTAACCCCTTGCATCCAACTTGGGGTGGAAAAACCAAAGTATTCATAGTTCCCGCACCAATGTGGGGCTAAGTGGCTAACCATTTTTCCCTCACGTACCAAAGTTCACATAGGTATTTTTATGGTCAATTTCTCATTCACCATTAATTGATTTTAGCCACCCAAGTGTTCGATGTAAATCTCCTTTCGAAGACAAACACAGTGGTAGGTGGGTCCGACCACATGGACATGTGGGACCCACTCTAAACTAAGCTCAAACAATGCTAAATCTCAATTTTCTCCAACAAGTTGTGAGTTTTGTCTTTCTCCCTTCATCTTAGAAACCCCGACCCATCTTCGAAACCCCGACCCCTACAGGGCAGAAGAACAAGCGACGACCTTCCGAGTTCGAGTTCCATTGTTCAATCTAAAGTGACAGCTAACTCGCTTCCTCATTTGCAAACTCAAGCCGAAATGACTCAGGATATCGCTTAAACTGAGAAAGAATCAAGAATTGAAGAAAATCTCTCTTTCGTTCATTGCATTTCTTACTGAATTACAGTGCACTTTATACACAAGAGCTCATCTTCTAGAACCATCCACAGACGTCACCACATATTGACAACCACTTAATTAACTGGGGGATCGGATCCGGTCAAGTTTTTTCGAACCAGTTTTGTCCTTTTTTATCATTCGAGCTGTTCAAAAGTGTTTTGAACGGCCTAGATTTGTTCGGGGTGTTTTGGATTTTCTTTTTAAAAAAATTATCCGAATAAATCTGGACTGTTTAAAACACTTTTGGACGGTCACGATTCAAAAAATAGACGAAACTGATTGGGGGAGACTTGACCGGATCCGACCCAAATTAACTCTATAACTAACTGAAAGTGGAAGTGATCCAGTGTCAGACAAACATGTTAAAGCTTGTCCCATAGTTAAATATAATCTTCAAACCAATTGTCAATTGACGGCCTCTCTAATCTTCAAACCATTGCATTTCTTATTGAATAGACGGCCTTTTTTTCATTGTCAATTGATTTTGATTTAGGGCATCCACACCAATATCTTTAAATTTTGGACCAAATTAGAGAGCAAAAAATCATTTTATTACTTTAGCTACTCACTTTTAAAATGTTCACTGCATCAGGCTCTTACTCTTATTCTCTTCTCAGTTAAATATTAATATTTTTGTATTTCCTTTTTAATAGTACCAAAAAACCCATTTATACGGACCCCCCACATGCATAGGACAGGACGAGTGATAGTACCCAAAAAAACCCATTTATACGGACCCCCCCACGTGCATAGGACAGGAAGAGTGATAGTACCAAAAAAAACCCATTTATACAGACCCATTTATTCGTATTTTTGTATTTCCTTTTAAAATGTTCACTGCAGACAGCGATAGAGGTATCTGGTATCCATATCTCTAGAATAGTGATAGGAGCAATAAAATATTGCAATTTATACACAAACGAGTGAACAATGACTCTTTTCTTCTACCGAGCCATTGTAAAGTTACAAAATTTTCAGAGTAACAAGCTCACAGCCGAGTCTGCTGTAGCTCCATTTTCTGAGTTTTGCTCGTTATTGTAGTGTTGAAGGTGGAGTAGCGATCCTAGTGCGGATGCTCTTTGATGCTTTAACAATACACTTGACTAATTTGGAGCTGCAGCATGTTGTACTAGTGTCATAAACAGAAATCTCGTAGCCTACTTCTGTGACACAATTAAGGAATATCTAGGTGCTCTCGTTTTCATTGCTTGCCTTTTAGCTAGTTAATTGGTGCTCTTCTAACGAAGCATGATCAACTTAATTAGCCTGCGGAATATGTAAATACAATTGATTTTGATGAAAATTTGGGTAAAAGAAAATACTCCTGGTTATAGTTTTACAACAATTTCTCCCTGTAGATTCAACTTTCAACTTCGTCAATTTAATATGTTTGGTACTGAATGATCGAGCCACGTTATTGTTAGCAGGTTCCTTTAATGTCTAAGAGGTGAGTAAACAGATCGATGTGATTAGTTAACTTTATTGATTTCTTGATCTGATGCTCTAAATAGTGTACAAAGTTTATAGATGTTGTTACCTGCGGGAATTGGATTAACGTATGCCAGGCATATGTGCATATATGGATGATGCTGAAAATGAATGGTCTTTCGAGTACGTACTTCTATTGTTCAAGCAAACTGGAGTAAGTTTTTTCATTGACTCTGACGCATTGTAGACTGAAGTAGAATATGTAAACTATCTGAGTGAGTAGCTATTGAATATGGCATTAAACAGGACGGCGAAGTAAATTAGTTAACAAGTTCATACACTATCGGCTGTGTGTAATTTCTGTGTACTTACACTTCCCAAGTTCCCTTCATAAGCCTGTTTTCTATTGTTTCCGTTTCCGTCAATTTCCTTATTTTTTTTTCCTTTTGTTTTTCGTAAGGAGCTCGTGTTTTTTTCATATTGTGTTCATTTTTGCGCAGAGATAAATTCCAAGATTCAGAAAATAACTCTTTGGTGTACCACAAGAATTGTTTATTCAAATATAACTTCCCAAAATTGTAGTCAGAAAAAGTTAGCCAGACAAAAACGGACGTTTCTTCCGAACAAACAACAAACCAATAATCCGAAGACCTGATTGTAAGATATCTAATATACGTACTAGTATACACTGCGGAAGTTAGATCGTACTACCTCTAGTTATTGTTGTTCGAGTAGAACACCAAACTCACACACTCTAGATTTAGGTGTCTTCCAACCTATTCATGTCTTGAGTGCCTTGATAGATGGATATCATAGACTTTATATAATACTACTAGGCTTGGGATAATCTCCATAAGAAACCTTATAATTTCTCTCCATCAAAGAAACTAATTAATTACACTAGTTAAACTAATATAATGGTGAAAGTAGAAAAGTCAAGAGCTTCTTTAAACCACCACTGTATCTATAATGGAAGTGGGCACTGCCAATAATCACAAAGTGACCAAATGGGCCCTTAAATATTTCTTACATCCTTCCACTAGCCCATGAGATACTTGTATACTACATTAGGCGTTAAATACTTTATATGGCCATACAACTGAAACTGCCCATAACTTAAAGTTTTTTGAAAACCTTTTACTCCATTAGAAAATATCAAACATGATTCATAGCGATAGTGCCGTAACTAATAGGCATTCCTTTACATGTATTGCAATGTGTGATACTTCCCAACGAGTACTAGATAAAACCGAATAAGATATACTCTATATAAATGACTAAACTAATACTCTCTTTGTCTCTTTTTAAGCGGCATGCTTCGTAATTCCAACTTATTAAAAAGACATCATCATTACATCTTTCACATCAACTTTTACCTCCACTTTCTCTCATTACCCTCTGTGAAAATATCATCATTACATTTTTACTCACTAACTTTTCAAAATGGAATCTACTTTTAAGGGCAAAATGAAAAATTCATCAACTTTTATCCACTAACTTTACAAAATAGACACTTATTAAAGGACAGCCCAAAATGAAATACTGGACTCTAAAAAAGGGGAACGGAGGGAGTAGTCATTTAGGGTCCTCTTTATTTATCTCAACGGATAAACTTTATACGTATTTCTTACCTTATGTGCGCATGTACATCGCTATTCTCTAAAAACATTCATAGTGTGTCCAAATCCCAATTGAGCAACAAATGACATAAAATATTATAAAATGAGATAACATGTCATATATTCACAACATGACATATATTGTTTTGCCGGCAAGAATTAGCTCCAGACTTTATGTTCAATGGACACAGATTGTGTTTAAGAACAGTCTTTCTTCTTACGAGGTACTTTGCATCGATATTCTTTGTTCAGCCTTTATCTTTATCATAGAAAAGAAACTATAGCCAGAAAACTTAGTAATGGTCTCAATATAATGCTCCATCCATCCTTTTTTAAGCGTCCTACTTTGTAACTCTAACTTATTAAGGAGACATCATCATTACACATTACACATTTCACATCAACTTTTATCTCCATTTTCCCTACTTACCCTCTATGAAGACATCATCATTACACTTTTACTCACTAATTTTTCAAAATGGAATTTACTTTTTGGGGCAAAATGAAAAATGCACCAACCTTTACCCACTAATTTTACAAAATGAATACTTATTAAGGGACAACCTAAAATGGAATACTGGACTCTAAAAAAAGGGACAGAGGGAGTATAAACAACATGTGACCCTTAATTACATGCTATCTAGTTTCATGCATAGTTCCCACTAATTTATGCATTTGCAAAAAATAAAAACTTGAGACATGATTGGGATGCATGTAAATCAACCTAAATTTCGTGGTTCTTTATAAGTACCTCATAACCTTTATTTGTAGCCTTCTATTGCTTCATATCATGGTCACTTGGATAGTAAACCCTTGACCAAAATCCATATAGCCTAGAAAAATGTATTTGCTCCCCCTAACTTTAATTAAGGAGCACTTTTTCTCTAATTATAAACAAAATGGTTGTCTTTTCTCAAATTTCTTTTGGATGCTAGCCAAAACCTTATTAGATCTTCGGAGAAACGTTAACCATTAATCGGCATCGATGGAACTCCAATTAAATACTCGTACTTTGAACATTAAACTTAAGGGATCCCACTATTAATGTTCAAACTTTTATCTAGCGCATGCCACTTAATCATGTGGGTATGATACTTTATCCACATAGCGCAAAATCACGATCCATGCATCTTAGACTTTAATACTTTCTAGACAATCAATAAAATTTCCACAACTATTAATGGAATACAAGAAGCAACTTTAATAAATAACATGAATGGCTACAATAACTAAGAATTAGCTACTTTCAATTTACTTGTAAATTCTAACCTTCCAGTGGGTAGAGGTGCATCACGCATGAATTTATGTAACACTTTGGCTCCGTTTGATAACATTGATAGATGGATGAAATTCGTAAGGAGATGAGATTATGATTGGAATTGGTAATTGGTAATGAGAAAGGATTGGTACTGAGAAGGGATTGATAATGAGTATGTTTGTTTGGGATGTGATTAAATGATGAGATTATTAATATTATGTTTATTTGAGATGGGATTAGATGATGAGATTGGATTGATAGAAGAAATTAGCAGTGAGAAAAGATTGGTAATGAGACTGGGTTGGGATTGGACTATGAATACCAAGTCCCAAGGGATATTGCTAATACCCCCTAAAATCCGACTTTCCCATCCCATGGGATTCACAATCCAGAGCCATTTTTGTTACCAAACAAGAAATTAATAGTCTGAACGGACTATTAGTCCAATCCCATGGCCGAATCAAGTTATCAAACGAGGCCTTTAGGAATAAGATAAATAATCTAAATACTAAGAACAAATTCTCCATACCTGTGGACAGAGGAAAAGTTTATTCTCGACTTCCAAATTATTATCTTACTCAATGTAAATCACATAACAACCTCCTCATAGGACTGAGTTTTTATTTTCATGAATTAATTTCAACTTTTATGCTAATCTTTAACTCAAATAAAGTAAATTCAAACCTCCCTGTGGGCAAAGGCTACGACACGCACGTTGAATCTACTTCACTACAACAACAAGACTAGCAAATTTTGAACATTAAAATAAAATGCATAATCTGTAGATATGGGAAATTTTGAAGTTGAATATACTGGTCATCCTAAACAGATCAATAAAACTAATTATTTTCTTGTGGGTAAAATAATTTATTCTATCAATTCATCCTCATTTGTAGATGCCAAACAGTGATCCAATGACTATTCTGCTGGTGACTATACTTAATATTGAACACCGTAATACTTCCTCCGTCCATTTTTAAGTGTTCTGCTTCATAACTCCAACTTATTAAGGAGACATTATCATTACACATTTCACATCAACTTTTATCTTAACTTTTCCTACTTACCCTCTATGGAGATATCATCATTATACTTTTACTCACTAAACTTTTCAAAGTGAAATCTACTTTTATGGGCAAAATAGAAAATGGACCAATTTTTACCCACTAACTTTACAAGATGGACACTTATTAAGGGACAGCCCAAAATAAAATACTGGACTCCAAAAAAATGACGAACATGCGTTGCAGTCATAATATGTAGCACGTAACGATAAATTCGTCCCTAAATAATTAAACTCTTCTTGTACGCATAGGTGTCCTATCTCCAACTAATGAGCCAAAGGCAAAATGATGTGGACACTCAGCAGATGTTCATTTTGTGTGTGATCAATACACATAGCAAAACAAGCCGTATATATAGCAAACATTATTATATGTGCATCCAAAAATGGATCACGGGCTGAGACCTCTCTATCATATATAATTCGGTATTCCATTTTGGGCTGTCCCACGTAAAGTTAGCGAATAAAAGTTGGTGAATTGTCTATTTTGTTCCTAAAAGTAGATTCTATTTTGAAAAGTAAGTGAGTAAAAGTGTAATGATGATGGGTAAGTAGGAAAAGTGGAGGAAAAAGTTAATGTGAAAGGTATAATGATGATGTCTTTTTAATAAGTTGGAGTTACGAAGCAGGACACTTAAAAAAGGACGCAGGGAGTATAATTACTAGAGTTTGCCCGTGCCTTTAGGCACGACGCAACGTGAGATCTAATTAGTGGTAATTATACAATTAATATTGTTTGAGAGAAAAAGGGAGAGCCGTTAGATTTATGGAGCAAATCAATGGTTAGAATTTATAAAGAGATAAGACTCAAAAACAGTTCTCTCTTATCATGTAGATATATGATTGAAACTAAGTTTCACCCGATCATATTCTGCAACAAATAAGCGTAAAGAATATTATTTGTATACTTAACAATATGGACCAGAGGAGGCTTTGATACCACATGTAAGATAAATAACAGACATACCAGTATATGCAAGGAAAGTAAGATTGTACTACCTTTAGTCATTATTGTTCAAGTAGAACACCAACCTCACGTACTTACTCTAGATTTAGGTGTCTTTCAACCTATACATATCTTGAGTGCCTTGATAGATGGATATCATAGGCTTTATATAATGCTAGGCTAGGGACCCTTAATCTCCTTAAGAAATCTTATAGTTTTCCTCGATCCATCAAAGATACTAATTAATTAAACTAGTTAAAGTAATATAATGGTGAAAGTGGGAAAGCCAAGAGCTTCTTTAAACCACCACTATATCAATAATATTAATGGAAGTGGGCAATTTCATTAATCACAAAGTGACCAATTGGGCCCTTAAATATTTATTACACTAATCACAAAAGAGAATCATGAATTCTGTTTGCAAGTTATTCGGTGCAAAGTACATGAACTACACTTGTCTTTTACCTGAATTGCTGCTTTTCATCTAGGATTAGAAAGAACTGATGCGTGTAGTACTGTTGCAGAAACATGGCCATTGGCAACAGAAGCAGCAGATCCCATTGCATGCGTGAAGTTGTAGCTGATACTTGGATCCACTTCCATCACTCCTTCCAAAACCTTCACCACGGTCGACATGAGAGGCCTTTTTGTGGGATCATTTTGTAAACACCAAGCTGCAATTCTTATCATTCTCAACATTTCTTCTTGATTTTCAGGCATCTCCTCGTTCAAATTCTCCACGATGTCAAGTAATTGATCCTCCCTTGCCTTCTTCTGCATCAAACTGAGTAGATGTTTGCTGGATTCTGATCGGGTTCCATCTAAATTTCTCCTCCCGGTAACTATTTCGAGGAGAACAATCCCAAAACTGTAGACGTCAACTTTTATTGTGATTTTTGAATGGCCGCATTCTGGAGCAATATACCCAGGAGTTCCTCTCAAAGTGATCAGGACCTGGCTATCGTCCCTGTCTACTAGCTTAGATAACCCGAAATCTGAGATTTTGGCGTTGAAATTTGCATCCAAGAGAATGTTGGGTGGCTTTATGTCAAGGTGAATGATTCTCTGTCTGCATTCTTCATGCAAATAGGCCAACCCTTTGGCTATCTGGTGAATAATCTTCTTAAGGGTTTCCCAATCGAGACAAGGTTTTTGGTCCCTATGGAAGATCCATTTGTCTAAAGACCCATTACTCATGTACTCGTATAAGAGAAGACAATATTTCTCTGCAGAAAACCCAACCAATCTCACCAGATTAAAATGGTGGATGCTGCCAATTGTTTCAACTTCTGCTAAGAATTCCCTAACTGCGCGGCCCACTTTATATAACTGCTTCACTGCAATCTCAGTGCCATCTGGTAACACTCCTTTGAACACTGAGCCGAACCCACCACCACCAAGTCTCTCCTCGAAATCCCTTGTTGCAACATGAAGTTCCTCATGCGTAAACATTTTCTGTGAGATATTTTTCATAGAAATTTGCAAATCTCTGTATCCAAACGCAACCAATGAGCCCTCCACTTTTGTTTTTCCAACGAACCTCCTTTGCCGCTTCCAGATTAGAATAAACATTAGGCCTAAAAGTAGTACTGCAGCAACTGAACCCGCAACAGCACCAATAATGATCCCCTTGTTTTCTTTACCCTTCGAAAACTGAGAAGCAGCAAGTCTGAGATAAAGAGTTCTTCCAGTACCATCATTTGGTGAGAGTTGCAGATTCACAAGTTCCCCAATCCAAATCGAACACCCGTTATTATCATAGGAATAAGCAGTGCAATTACAGTTATTCAAGCAGGAAGATGCACATCCGGCAGCGCTACTAGAAGCAACAGATAGTGAATTATCAGGCAATCCCACGTTGGGATACTCATAAAACTTAGCAACACTTGTATTCCCACACTGTAACCCGGTTTCCCTCACACACCCACCAGAATAATCACTCAAATTCCAATCACCAACCGACTTAGGACTAAACCCTTCCAAACAATTACAGAAGGGCTGTGTAATCTGATTGCAAGTCCCAAATGCCCCACAAAATGCGTAAACCTCGCACTGCCTCGGCTTAGACCAAACCAAGTTCCACTCCCCGGTGGATTCCAACCAAGTCAGTTGCTTGATTTGCCCCGAAACATCCATAATAAATCGCGATATAATCCTAGGATCGCGCAACGAATACAAAAAATAACTCTCATTCTCATTATCAACAAAGCTGAAATTGTAAATATAATTGGACCTCATCTCTGGGAGCCAACGGAAAATCTGCCCATTCCAAATGCCACTGGTCCAATACCGTTCAGACCCATTCCAGGATATCACATACTCCTTGGTAGCTTTTAAACTCAAAGAAAAAAGACCTTGAGATGGGTCATCCGAATTTTTCCAAGAAGTTAGATTCTGGTGAGTCTTAGTTATCTTATTATACCCAATCTTACTACCAGGCAACCAAGTATTAGTAGGAAAATCAAAACTTTGCCAAATGGGTTGGGTTGAATTAAACCCATCTTTGACTACCAAATTACCATCATCCCCAAGAACAGCCACCACAGAACTTGAAGCGGCGGAGTTCTGATTTGTGGACCAAATGGGTATCTGTAACTCATTGAGAAGAACTAGATTGCCATCCATGATTTTTAACACTGCTAAATTCTTATCTGAGATGGGTTTATCCCTATTTGCTATCCAAGCTATCGTACGAAGAGAAACTTTATTGTACACAATACCTAAGTAGTAGTTGGAGGAGTTACCTGGTTGGTTGTAGAAACCCAATTTGAAGGTTCCACTTGCTGAGACAAGGGTTTGGTCCCCTGAGAGAGACTGGTTTGCAGAAATGGTGTCGGATCCATGGGAGATGATGGGGAGGTTGAAAGTGAAGAGTATGAAAAGAAGCGAAAAGAGGAAGGATGAGTTGGTTCTGACACTCATATCTCTGCCCTGAATTTTGTGCACAGAGAGAGAGAGAGAGATATTTTGGTTCTGTTCAGATCACTAGAAGAACAAAGGATTTTTGTTTCGAAAAAGGGTCATGCAACACAGCTCATCATCTCATACTTTGAATTTGGCAACCATTTTATATCCACACTGTTCATACTGTGCTTACAAAGACCCTCACGTAAGCGTCCCACTCATACTGTGCACATATCATGCACATATATTTTTGTGGGACTCATATCGGGGTCCTACAAAATGATCCGAATTGCTTATTTTTTTTTAAATATTTTTTGACGGATTTCTGTAAAAAATCAGCTCCAACGGATATCGGTAGAAGCTTTATCAGAAATCTTAGGGCAAAACAAAATAATTCGTCCTACGATTTTTGATAAAGCTCTTACCAATATCCGTTGGAGCTGATTTTTTACAGGAACCCGTCAAAAAATATTTTAAAAAAGATGAGCGATTTGGATCATTTTGTGGAACCCCAATATAGACCCCACAAAAATGTATGTGCATGATATGTGCATAAAAGTATTCGCAAGTAGCATTGTTGGTGTTGTAAATCAGAAAGTCTACCCACACAGCAGATCTGTGCACAGATTGTGCACAGATTTTGTTGTGGAGCCCACCACGGGTCCCACACAAATCATTTGAGCCGTTCATTAAATGTAAAACATTTTTTCAAGGGTCCCCGTAAAAAATAAGTTCAATCCAATACCTATAGGTATTCGATCCAACCATATAACTTTTCATTATCCGGAAATCTGAATGAAAAGTTAGATGGTGGGATGAAGCACCTATAGGTATTGGATTGAGCTTATTTTTTACGGAGACCCTTGAAAAAATATTTTACATTTAATGAACGGTTCGGATGATTTGTGTGGGACCCATGATGGGCCCCACAACAAAATCTGTGCACAATCTGTACACAGATTGCTGTGCGTGTAGAACGGTTCGTTGTAAATTGCGGAACTTCACCATTGTGTAAGTATGCATGCAAGTGTTTGTAGAAGTGTATTTGGTTGTAAATTTATTCTATTTTTATATATTGGAGGGATGCAAAACAACCAAGGAAAAATTGAGTAAAATAGCTGAACTTTTGCATAAAATGGAAAAAGCTGGAGCTGGATATGCCCTCATGGATAGAAGAGGACTTGTCCAAGTCAACCACGGTTGTTGAATTTGACGATTTCACTTGCGTAATTTGTGACTGGGGCCGGTGATGTGCATATTCCAGACGTTCATGTAGCAATTCAACAGTCTAAATGAAATATGGACCATTCGAGTAATTGAGCCATTCATTGCGGAGATGAAATCTGGATCACTGAATTACCGAACAGACGGCTCGAGTCTCAATTCCGTAATTTGCAACCTTTTCTTTTCCTACTATGAAATAGGAAACAATAAAGCCATGGGTATATATGAGTTTGTATATATATTGTAAATATGAGTTTTGTGGGGCCCACATCGGGTTCCACAAAAATGATTCGAAGTGCCTATTATTTTTTAAAAAATATTTTTTTATGGTGTCTTGTAAAAAACTAGCTCAACTCGACATCAATACGTATTTTTCCTGAATTATTGGGGGCGAAACTACTTAACTGCTCAGTTTCACTCATCTACAAATTCAAAAAATTCCTTAGCAATATCATGTTAAGCTGATTTTTTATAGGACTTCATTAAAAAATTTGAAAAATAATAAGCGATTTGAATCATCTTTGTGAGACCCGAGATAAACCCTACAAAGCCCATATATACATAATATGTACATTGCATATATACACATACTAGTACTCAATAGGAAAATACACCTTCCCCTCACTCTAGAGTCTAGACCAAGGGTACAAATGCAACTCTATAATAATTCTCGTCCTTGGTTTTCATATCCTCCGACGTTAATTCCTGGAAGTCGAAAAGACTCCCTTCTTTTTTTCTTAAGATCAAGATCGTGGCATAGTTTAGACCGCTAATTTATTGATTAACTTATACAGAATAATTTTTTGGTTTGTCTTTACTCAATTTTTTTTTTTTGTATTTGTTAGTTTTATGCTAAATTTTTTTGTGACATGGGTGAGTACGGACAAGAGAAATCAAAAAAATAAAAAAAATTTAACTTTTACACCAATATTTTGGGATATATCTAAAGAAAAGTTCAAGAAGTCAGTTTTTGATCTTTTTCTTAGATTTTTTTAAAACACTTCTATAAAAGTCATAATTTTTTATTTTTCTGATTCCTCTCGTCCTTTACTCACCCATATCATATAAAAATTTGGTGTAAAACTAACAAACACAAAAAAAAAATTAAATAAGAACAAAACCAAAAAATTATGGTGCATAATGTAGAGACCCGTAAATTATTATAATTTCAAAAATTGTTTAATGCTTAAAAGGAATCGTATTATTAATAAAGTTGTGCGTTTGTTTGTGGGGTGCACGGATATACATTTATTGTTGTGTATCGGACACTTGGAGAATGGTAAAATGTGAGTTTTTGATGTTGTGATGATGTTTGGAGGTGTTGGTACGTAACAAGCGGGGTTAATTCGGTAATTGTTACAAAAAAATTCTTTTTCTGTCCAGCATGAACCGGTACTGGCTGTTACCCAGTACCGGTTCATAATGTCCAGAAGTTGTGTTTTTGGCATTTTGTAGGCTCTTGAACCGGTACTGGGAATCGTTCAGTACCGGTACATGCTGTGTTTTTTTACAACTTTCAGCACGCTTTTTAGACCTCTATAAATACTCCCTTTTGCCATTTTCATATCCAAACCCACAAAATAACCCTAGAAACACCCCCTCTCACCTACCTAACTCCAATCTCACCCAAAACTTTTGATTTCAACCTCAAATCTTCCAGATTCAAGGGTTTTCAACCTCAAAATCACTTGAATCTCACATTTTGTGAGTAAAGGGTAAGTTTGGTGTTCTTTTTCTAACTTTTTGGCTCTCACCCATGTTTTTCTCTCTCTCCTTTCAATCCTTTGTTGATCTTTACTTGTTTATCATGTTTTTGAATAATTTCCACTCTAGATCTTGCACCTAAGCTTGGGAGTAGCTTGTTGATTTGGGCTTATTCCTCTTGGTTGGCTTAGGGTTTGCTCAAAACCCACTTTGGTAGGGATTTCTCTCTTCCTCTACATGTTTTGTCGTGACTATGTGTGATTTGGGTGTGTATATGGCATACATGAACGAATAGAATGTTTTATGGCTTGAGGATTGCATATTTTCTTTGAAAGTAGTATTGTGGACTTGAGTGTTATGATTCATAAGTTGTATGTGACGTATTTATCAGTGTTTGGTCTTGTGTGGAATGGGTTTATGGTATCGGTGTTGGTTGTGATGATAAGGTAGTCGTAGATGTGAAGTGATTGCGGAGTATATTGTGTCACAAGGTGTGGAAACACAATTACGCGAGGGGTAGAGTGCATTGTGTCATAAGGTGTGGAAACACAATTTTGCAAGAGGTGCAGTATATTGTGTCGCAAGGTGTGGAAACACAATTACGTGAGGGATGGAGTATATTACGTCGCAAGGTGTGAAAATACAAAATCGCAAGGGTGGAGGTTCGTTGGAAGAAGTGTGTATGCGTGTGTGTGTGTGTGTGTGTGTGTGTGTATATGTGAGAATGTTATGATACTCGTAAATGGTGTTGACGTACATTCGTTTGGATTTGACATCTAGTATGATTTGCCGTATTCATACTCATCATCTCATTACATATGGATTTTGCAGAGAATTTCCTATTGGGCTAGTATAGCTCAGCAAAATCCTTTCTTTCAGGTTCAAATGCTGGATCATAGCGTGTTTGCTTGTGTGTCGAGAGACGAGGACATTTTTGGAAGTAAACTATTTTTAGTTACTCATTCATCTTTGTAATTAACCTTCTTTTGATAAAGATGGGTTTGTAACTATTTATTTGAGAATTTCCTTTTGATCAACAGTTTATAAGTTATCAACTCGTTCGTATTCGTACTTAAGCTTAATTTGTGGCCGGTGTGCCAATGTTGTAATTTATGAAACTTGGGGACTTGATTTGTAAATTAAACAGGTGGAAACTTCTTTTGAGTATTATTCATATTATGCGAGAATCTTCTTTGAATTGGTTTATTTATTTATGTTAAAAATCGATGGCGTGACACATAAGTTAGTCACTAGCGTAAACGGAGCACAACCACACATGTAGTTTAGATCAACCACCACAAAAGAAAAAAAGATGACTACACATGTGTGGTGGGTCAATTAATTTTTCATCCGACAGTTGTGGATGTCCGGGTGAGTCGTACCCCAACTAATACCTTTTATAGTCCAATCAAAAGCAAATTATCTACGCCGAAAAGAAATTTCACAAGAAATTTCTTTCTTCAGCTTAACATCTAATTAATTAGGAGCGAAGTGGATCTTGATCCTCTATGAGTATTTTCCTATGAGGATCTTAGGAGGGTTTTCTTGTGGACCTACCACCTCATAAATAACGAGATCCTAGGGTGGACAAAAGCCCTTCCTTCTTACCCAACAAAACCACGTCGTTTAGGAGATGAAAAAGGATTTATTTGTACGGATAGTCCCCAAAGTATTTTTAAAATATTAATTTGGTCCCCAATATATAAATCGTGTTTATTGCATCTCCAATGTTTACAATGCATGTTTAAATGATCCCTAGAGCTAACTCCATTTAAATTGACCGTTAAAAGCAAGAGTATATATGAAAATTAAATACTACAAATTTTTCATATTCAATCATCAAACATATGCCCTAACCCTCTTAAAAAAGTAAAATACTTTTTTTTGTAATGAAATTTACCAATATCTTTAAAAAACAATTGCAAACCAAAATGAGTTTAAAAAAACTGGTCTGGATTTAAAATGAGGTTCAAAATGATCTGGATTGTGGGTGGACAAATACACCAAAAATCTTCAAATGCAAACCCAAAACCAGAACCATCTCAAAATCCAAATCCCATCTAACCCCTCCACACCCCTCGTCTACACCAACCCTTCAAAATTCCAGCCAATTCAAGTTTCGACGTCGCCAATATTTCCACCTCTGATTACGTCTTCGTTGACTTCTCTACCAATTGGTGTGCCCACTACAACCTCCTCCTCCTCATCCTCCTCTCTCCTCTCTCTCTCTCAATATATATATATCTATATATATACATATATATCACTCCGGATTTATTAAGGGATCCCGGACCAGCTGTTTGGTGCGAACTCAATTCTCAGCTAGCCCTTGGATTTAATCCAAGGGCCACGAGAAGACAAGGCAATAAAAACCCCTAAATTACACTTTCCCCCCTCTTGCCCTCTTCGGCTCACACTTATCCCCTTTGTTCATTCCACGCAGACACTTAGAGAGAGAGAAGAAACATGAACCAGAGAAGAAACGCAAAAGCACTTCCTGGCTGTTCCCGCAAAAGCACTTGTCCCCTTTGTTAAGGGAGCATTTGCGTTTGAAAAGATTTTCCCTCGCTGCCAAACTGTTCCCGCAAGCACGCCACAAAAAGCACTTTATCTTGTTTTGAACTTTCATTTTCCACAAACACTTCCATACTTCTTTGTCAAGCTTGAAAGAGGATTCAGGATTACCATTTGATTTGTTCGTGATCTGTCCGCGGGCGATGTGGTAACCTGATTTAACAGAGTAGATTCCGTTGGAGTTAAAATGCCACACTAGCTGATCCTCCCTATCTCTCACAGGAAGAGGAATGTTAAGAATTGCTTCCGGCTGTTCCTAGCTTACCTCCCCTGCCAGCTTTTGCTTATCCCATGTCCCTCTTCTTGGATCAATAGCATCAGCCACCTTCTCAATGGTACTGCTTGGAGCCTCTGTGGAAGAAATCTTGAAACCTGGAAGAGAGAAAATCCAAGCATCCTCCCAAAAATCTGTGTTTCTCCCATTCTGAAGTTGCCACCTCAAACATTTTTTCAAGAGTTTTCTACCATGAAGAAGGCTTAGCCAAGCCCAAGATGCTCTACTACCCCTCGCTGCATGTAGAAAAGAAGTATTAGGGAAGTAAATCCCTTTTAGAACTCGAGCCCAGTAGGAATGAAGGTTCATCACCAATTTCCATCCTTGTCTAGCCAACATGGCCTCATTAAAGGCCCTATAGTTCCGAAATCCCATTCCTCCTTCTTCCTTTGAATCTGACAGATTATCCCAAGCCACCCAGTTAATCCCCTGATCCTCCGGGTTGCCCTTCCTCCAGAAGTTGCGAGACAGAGAGTTCGGTTTATCACAGAGACTTAACGGGAGTAGGAAACACGCCATAGAGACTTAACATAAATCAAGTACCATACTTATCATGAATTTGAGTTCATAGAGCATAATTAGTGCCAGATGTGGTAGTTACTTTGGATTTGTCAAATTTGTTACATCATCCAAACCAAGAGATATGCATCAAGAAGAGGATCATGACTTTTTGGGATAGCATTTCTAAGGATGGAGGTCGTCATATGGCTAGTCCAAGTTAGCGCAGGGCTCGTAAGCAGAACTCAAGGCTCAAGAATCTTGAGGATATTCAAAGTTTTCAGGCCTCCGAAAAATATGCAAAGACATAAGTGCAAACAATCACATACCATTGAGGATAGTTTCAGCCATTCTCATGGGTTTTAAGCACCACACACTAGTATCCTTTATTTGCTCATTATGATCTCCAATGATTTTTCGTAGGTGCCAGAATGGTTTTATTCTCGTATGCGTTTGTTAAACTGCTTTTGAAATCCTATGGAAGTTGGCGTTCTTTTATTGTTGATTTCTTTTTGTTTTGGTTGTCTCCACTATAAGGTCTATTTCTTGTACTTTATCCTTATTCTCAATGAGTTTCTTACTCTTTTAACCATAAAAAATAAAAAATAAAAAGAAGAAGAAGAAGCAGCATCATTAGTATGGCTAATAAACTTCTAAGTTCTAACAAAAGTTTTAAAAAAGGACCCAATATCATATATTAGAACCTTAATTTGTTGTGTGTGAATGATAATAATTTCTCCGTCCCCAAATGTTGTTAGCCTTGTTTTGGATAATCCTACCCGCATGAAGATAACAAAAACTTAATTCTTGCAAATAATTTTCTGAAATTTTTTACTGTGAAAAGTTTTAATTCAAATCTCTTCAACCATGGAAAAGAATATATATATTTTTTTTTTGGCAAACCAAACACATTCTTGGTGCAATAGTAATAATTGTGAACAGATAAGAGTATAAAAGAAGGAAAACAATGTTGACCAGATCAATGCTTCCAGATGTTTTGAATCCTTTTCGTCTTTCAGAAGATTTGTCTTGTCTACAAGATACATGTTCATTCCGGGATCCAAAGAAAAAGTCAATTGAGCAATGCAAAGGGAGAAAGTGTCACTTCTTTTAAGTGCTCCCAGAGCACTAACACGTGATGCTCGAATGACTTTCTCCATTACACGTGTGTGTTGGAGCCACACACTTGATAGTGGATCCACACAAATGTGTGGTGGAAAAAGTTCTTAAAGCACCGTGTGACGGTATCGATGGTCCAAGAACAAGTAATATTTTTTTCATATATACCCTTAATAACCACAAACTGCCACAAATCAAATCCAGAACCTACGTTTCACATCAAGTCTATGACGAATCAAAGACCTCATTTTAATGAGCAGCCATGACGGGCCTATTTTGATATTTTTCATTGAGGATGAAATCCTTAAAAAGAACGTGTCTGGATATATTCAATTAGGGAAGAGATTCATGGAGAGATGGAAAAATAAAGCTAAGAGAAAATCTAGGAGCAAAACTTTGGAGCCGTTCAATATTGTATGTGGAACCACGTGCATCTAACCACCGTCTCCAATATCTTCGAGACTTCTACAATAGAATGCTAGGAAAAAGAAAAATGTGACAAAGCATGAATAATATCATCCTTCTGCAAAAGTTCCTTCCCAAGGTTTCCTAATTCAGATTCCTATCGTTGTTTGTTCTTTTTCCTCCTTATTTGTGATGGTTTCAGCTTTCGTTTTCGTACGATTTCCTATTTTCTCTTTTTCTTTATATTTACATGAAAATTCATAGTATTAAACTATCAAGATTAAAAAAAAAAAAAAAAGTATGTATGAACTATGAATAGATGTAAAAGCACTAACAACTCAAGATTTTTTAGGCTTCAACCAACTAAAATAAGGACTCCTTTATTAGGTTTGAGGTCTTGTTAGGGCATAATTGATCTTATGGTTAAACCACCTCCGAATGTAGGAGACTAGTGGTCAAATTTTGAGACTTAGGAGTTTGCTCCTCTCAAGTGCGAAACCTTTTTCTCAGGCGCTATCAACTCCTACGGGGCGAATCCATATAGAGCTCGTCTGACTTTGATTGGGAACCCCGTAAGTAGGCGGTGGAGTTAGTTTCCCAAGACTAATCGAGGTACAGATAAGGTAGCTTAGACAACTGAGCTATAAGAAAATGGATGAGGTACACCACCTATGGGCTAAGGCACACCGCATAGGTCACATTTTTCCATTATAAAGACTTACCAAACGTCCAGTCCCTACCAAGAAAATTCCATTCTAAGACTGGATCCTAGGATATCCTACAACCAGGGACCAAGTCTTACTGACCAAAAATTCGTCACCGCACTACGAAGTCAATGGTTAGAAGCCAGAGGCCCTTCGCTTATTAGGTTTGAGGTTTTGTTAGTGGACATTAGACCAGGGGATAATGGGTATTACGGTTAAACCACCTCTAGAAGGGGTTGGTATCTCGTGTTTGAAATCTATCAAGTGTTATTAACTCCTTTGGGGGTTTGCCCGATCATTAACTTCAGAATTCTGAAATTAGTCGAGATGAGCAAGCTGACACGAAACACCTAATTATGAAATACAAGGTGTCCACTATTGCTTTAATCTTGGTTGAAGATTTTGTGTAGAGGAAAAACCTTGACAGTTGACACGACAATTTAGCATGTCACATTCCCTGCGGACTACGGCACATGCATCCTGTGCTCTTACAAACTTCCAGTCTCAAATACTACCGACAAAATTCCATTCTAAGACTGGATCCTCTAACAAGGGCTTAAGTCTCATTGCCCACAAATTCTGCACCCCACTGGGAAGTCAATGGTTAGAAGTTAGGCATGCTAGGGGCCTTTTGTTATGACTGCATATTACCGATATTAGTATCAGATTGATACTACTTATATATCAAATTTGACCAAATATTCAATGTTTTGTTAAAGGATTTACGACCCGAATTTATCATGTAATCGGAAATAAAGTCTTACAACGTGTCATATGCAATATCATAGGAGTGTGGCAGTGGTGTTATTTATGTGGTCCTTATTAAT
The DNA here is from genome assembly GCA_014282245.1 of Rhododendron simsii. Classification (NCBI taxonomy): domain Eukaryota; kingdom Viridiplantae; phylum Streptophyta; class Magnoliopsida; order Ericales; family Ericaceae; genus Rhododendron; species Rhododendron simsii. Next base: position 9,403,236 of record CM024956.1, on the reverse strand, counting down.
TCAGTGAAATTGTATATCCAGTTGTATTATAGCATTGTACTATTAGTGGTCCATAGATGCAAAATTTCTCTCTATTCCCTTTAGACTTCCGAAAATTCCCAAAAAAAGACAATCAAATTTTAGAGCAAAGTCCACTTTGACCCCCTATGGTTATCGCTATGTGCGGATACCTCCCCTCATGGTTTAAAACTAAGCACATAACCTACCTGTGGTTTTGAAAATGTGCAGATACACCCCCTGCCGTCATATTTTCCATCCATATTAACGGAGGTGTATCTCGCACGCCTCTAAAATATAATCTGAGTCGTTCATAATGTATTAAATAAAGAATAGAGTATCTCTGTAAAAAATCATCTCGATCAGGCATCAATAACCCAGTGATCTAATTTTTAGTAAATTCAAATTTGAAATTTTAATTTCATAACAAAATCGATTCGACCATGGGTTTTTCATTTTTTGATTGACTTAAATTTTGGCATAGATGTAGTACTCGTCAAAATTTACAATATCAACGATTTGAATTTAATTTTTGGTATAAGGGATGGTGTAATTAGATTTAAAAAAAAAAAAATAGAATCAAGGGACGTGATGAGGGTATATCGGTCTTTTAATACTGTGTCCGTTAATATGGATTGAAAATATGACGGCAGGGGGTCTATCCGCACATTTTCAAAATCACATGTAGGCTATGTGTTTAGTTTTGAACTATGAAGGGGATATCCGCACATGACGATAACCACATGAGGTCAAAGTGTACTTTGCTCCAAATTTTAGTATGGTCCTCCAGGACTTGGCCCTAGCATTTCATGAATCTAGATAACTTTGAACTTAAACCCTAAAAATAGTCAACCAAACAAACGAAACTACAGCCATTAGCCACAATGCTTGACCCATCCATATTCAGCAGCTATACCAGAAGAGAAGCTATAGAAGTCATGCGTGTAAATCGATATGAAAAAAGGATCTTAGTATCTTACCGATCAAATTACCCGTGGATTTAGATTTGGTTTCCATCTCTTTGACCTGTTAAGATGGCATTCTCTTTCTCATGATCCAGAGGAGAAGGCAATCGAACACGGGGGAGACTGCCAGTCTTTTAGATGTTTGCAGCAGAACGATATCAGCCCTAAAGTCAGAACTTCATAGAATGCCGCAATTCTTGAGTGCAGAAGCCTATGCTTTGCTTCAAGCCTATGAAGAAGTCACAGCCATGGTGATGAACAGCAATGACCAAATCCAAGATCGTTAAGCGGAAAGAACAAAAGGAAATGCCATGGACAATAATTATAAAAGACGATGGTTCCAGAATGTCCAAACAATCATATTTAATCATGGGCCTTTACAATCAAGGCCTACCACTCCCATAGCCCATGTCCTACTCACATCAAAATTAATTGGGCCTTGTTTTGATCTTCAAAAAATGACATGACCCATGGCCTATAATTTTAATTGATAATCAGATTGGGTCAAAAATTAAGCAGGCCCAGTCAACATAGGTTCGACCCATTAATTTTGATCCAACAAATCTTCATTTCATGGCCCAATTTAATCAAATTTCAATTTAATGGCCGTCCAACACTAATCTAGGACTGGATGTCAAAAACGGGTGTAAACAATTCCCCAGTAGAAATAGGTGCGTCTTTCGTCAAGGCATCCGCACATTTGTTTGCTTCACGATGAATGTGTTTGAGCCTCACAACCTCAAATTTCTCCATTAGTAACCTGCAATCATAGATTATTTTGCCAAGAGGGTGACAATCCTTATTGTTTTGAGCAAACAGTTGAATTAGAACCAGAGCATCAACCTCAACATCCAGTCTCAATTGCAACGTTTAAACCATCCCTCAAGCCCAGAACCCAGCCATGGTACTAGAAGTTGCTTCCATAGCCCTGGCCCCTGTGGTAACCGGTAATCCAAGTTCCTTCATGATTACAGGTTAGGCCACTGGTTACGGCTCTACCCATATCAGCATGCAAGGAACCACGATCAGTATTAAGGTTAAATGTACCCTGCATTGGCGGGTTCTGTCCCACATAAATTATATGAGAACCCTTTGATTGGTACCGCTGAACAGTGAAGAACCATTCTGTTTAACTTGGCCAAAATCAGTCTTGCAACTTGATTGGGGTGTTGCGAAGTAGGATTGGATTTGGATTGGGAATCGAAGAGAGCTTTGCAGCTTCTAACTTTCCAAATATTTCAGCAAGTGAAAAAGCAATAATACGCCAAGGAAACGCTCTCTCTTCCCACACCAGACCATATGCATATCTCCACTAGCAGGTTTGCCTTCCTTTTCAAGATTCATGCTCTTTAGAGCAACAGTATATCTCTCTCTCTCTCTCTCTCTCTCTCTCTCTCTCTCTCTCTCTCTCTCTTGTATTTTAGCCCCTTTGTTCATAGTGAAAAGTTTCGGGCACGAGAGACTTGTATATTACTAACTTTCAGTTTGATAGGGGTTCTGCGACGAACTAAGGAGAAGAAAGAAATCCCCTCCGCTTTTCTTTCACTGGTGGCGCCGGTGTGGAAGAAGAAGCAATCAGGCCCCTTTGGATACAAAGCTATACATTCATACAAATATGTTTATCTATAGATATATATAGTAATATTTTCCTAACTCCTATCCTATACCCTTTTACGTTCCCCACTTTCCCTGTCAGAGAAACTATTCCCCTGTCTCACTCCTCTGCTTTGCACGATTTTTCCCTCTGATATGCACTAACCATACTATAAACCTAGTAAAAACAAACATTAAGAATATTCCGAATTACCCAAAAAAAACAAACAAACAAACATTAAGGTAGTCCTATGGTACACGCCCCTTATTAGGGGATGTACCGTACGCACTATGATTATAAACCCTTGGATTTGGGAGTAAATGATCCGGACCACACATTTATTAAATCAATTAACAAAATAAAAAAATGGCTGAACAGGTTAACGGTGACTCTCCCTCCTGACTCTCTCTCGCTCTCCATATCTCCCCTCTGGCTCTCTCTCCCGCTCTCCCTCCTGACTCTTCCTCGCTCTCCATATCTCTTCTCTGTCTCTCCCTCCCACTGACTACCCTTCGAAGACCTCACTCCGACGATTTCCTCCGCCATCCTCCCACATCTCAATCGATCGTGGTTTCGCAGGACTATCGTCTCTGTCTCTCCGTCCCTCCCACTGCTTGTTCTGGTTTGATGACCACACTCAGGCGAGCACTCACTCCGATGTCCTCGCTAGCGTGACAACAGTAAGTCTCTCTCCCTTTCTCTTCAGGCTTGGTAACGATAGGGGAACAACCGCAGGCTCATTCCATCTTGTTCGTTTTAATTGAATCCTTTCATGGGTTAAGAAATTAGGTTTTTCTTTAGGAAAAACTAGGGCTTTTTCCATAGATAAGGAATTGGTTCAACCTTTTGATTGTGTAGTTTTTGTATGCCTTTATTCATAGTTGAATGAAAATTTTGATTTCGTAGTTTCACTGCGAACCACGTGTTCGATAAAATGCTTCTCTCAACTATATGACTCCAATGTATGATGGACATTAGCTCTACGTACTACATATCATCTTAGTTTGTGAGAAAATTGAACTAATTGATTGTTTCTAGATGCTAAAATTAGAATACCCGAGAAATGATCTTGCAAGATTAGGCTTGGATACCCCTTAGTATATTTGCCCTCAATGGGTTAAAGTATCCTTTACTTTCGAGATTTCCCCATCAAATTGACAAACGAAGAAAACTTAAGGAAAAAAAACTGTGCTTGCATCATGCATATTGATGTACTATCGCATGGCACGGGCTCGAACAATCAACACACATAAATAAATACTGAAGCTAAATATTTTTTAAGTACTTTTCAAGTTAAATACTGAAGCAAACAATTAGCACCTATGACGGAGACGCGGAGTGCATTACAAACTAATGCTGGCTTTTTCATGTTAAGTATCAAAAATATGATTATTAAACTTTGGGATTTCAATGCTAGGAACTTCACCTGGTAACCTAATTAAGCCCATCTTTGTTCTCTGTTTTGAAACAATAGTTTAATGGCTTTTTCCTCCTTTTGAAACAATTCTAGAACTCATCTTTGTCTTTAGAACCATGAAACAGAAATTGGTTTCTCCACCCATTTTCTTTTATTGCTAGCGAATAGGTGTTTGGAGCTATCCCTCTGCAGTGTATATTCTTTGAATGGGTGTTTAGATAACTCTATAGCTTATGTGAATGGGTATATGGAGCTATCCATCTGCATGATTGGTAGTGCATCTTTAAGATAAAAAGACAGAGGGGACTAACTAAATGGAAAATAAAATTAGCCTACTTTCATTGCTTAAATTGCGTACTTAAATTGAACTTGACATAGTGTACAATTCTCAAGCCCTTATTTCATAATTCGGTTACTTCATATGTGACCAATATTACGTCATTGACCGTTTGTGTATTGGTATCGTTTACCTGATCACTACATGTTTGGTAAAAGCCTTAGTGTACAATCAAATTTGGCTCATTATTCTTAGTCGTTGATTAATAACCTTAATAAAGGGTTAGTATAAGCATCCAAGTTATCGACTTTATAGTATTTTCATTGCTACATTTCTTATATTATCTTTTTACAATTTTCGGCACAAAAGAATAGGTGTTTTGCTTCTGCAATGCATTATAAGTTGGTTCCCATTACCTTGGCCAAATATCTCCAATGTTATGTGCAGATGGTAGGGGTAAGTAGTTTATGGGTAATTTGAGAGTAGGGGTTGGAGTTAAGGGGTTAATGATATTTGGAGACAATAGGGGTTAATGGTATTTGGAGACAATAGAACTGTGCATTTTAGTTATTGAGTAGAGCTACTTTTTTGATTGGAGGCATCAAACTTCCATGCGCGTTGAGGACCAAAATTTAATCTGAGGGGATACAAACCCAGGTAAAGGAAAAAAAAAAAGTTTCAGTTTGAATTCTATTCTTTTTGTAATCATGTCATTGTTTTTTATGTTTTCCTTTTGTTAGGTTTTAGTTTCATTGAATTCAATTTCTCCAACTCTCTCGGAACTTCAATTTGAGACCAATTGGATTAGGTCAATTAGTCAAGAGAGGAATTAGTCAAGAGAGGAAAGAGAGAGGTATGCTTCCAGTACATTTGGCTATCACTTTTTACACTTGTAGTGGATGTGCACGTCGCTTGTCCTGTTATAATTTCAATTTTTAAAAATCCTCACATCAATTTAGAGGCTTGATGAATTGTTTTTAAGCATTTGGTAAATATCATAAATCTGTTAGTTCTCAAAGCTTCTTGTGATTGCTCATGGTTAAACCCAATCATCACTTGGGTATAGTTATCCATTTTATGTGTTTTTATTTAATTGTTTTAACTACAGCCCTTTACTTTTCTTGGTATGCAGATATTATGGATCAGTCTGATGGTAGTCAGGGTGGTCATGCAAATGTCCACAATGATAAATTTAATTCTAGCAGTTATAGTAAGAATGACATTCTCGAGCAGAAATTTGATTCAGAGGATGATACACATGCCTTCTATAACGCATACGCTAAGGAAATGGAGTTTAGCATACGGAAAGATAGGTTGAAAGTCGACGAGGCTAATGTGCCTCGTAAAAGGAAATGGGTATGTTCAAAGCAAGGTTGAAGAACAAAAAAACATTTGGATCGTAACGATCGGAAGAGACCCCCCCGGGATGAAACTAAAGTTGGATGTCGAGCTACTTTCAGCATCCGATATGATAAAGGAGTTGAAAAATATTTGGTGACTCACTTTGATGATGAACACAACCATCCATTTATAGAGAAACGTTGTGTGCATTTCCTCCTCTCACATAGGTGTGTGAGTGATGCGGTTAAAGCTCGAACAAAAGCTATGCACAATGTCGGTGTGAAGACAGGTCAGATCATGGATTTGAAGGTCAATGAAGCAAAGGGGTATGGGGATGTGGGCTTCACTCTGAAAGATCTGCAGAACAAAATTGAAGTTGAACGCAGAGTAGAACTCAAAGACGGGGATGCAGAAGGTGCTTTGGGTTACTTATCTGCGAGAGCCAATGCCGACCCATTATTTTTCTTCAAGTATACTGTGGATGAGGACAACCAGCTAGGTAAATTGTTTTAGGTAGATTCGAAGTCTCGGATGGACTATGCTGCTTTCGGTGATGTAATGATATTTGACACAACCTATCGAACTAATGCATATAAGAAACCATTTGTCATTTTAGCTGGCGTGAGTAACCATTTTCTTACGACTATTTTTGGTTGTGCCTTGTTGGTTGATGAGACGTTTGCAACATACACATGGGTGCTGGAAACCTTAATGGAGGCCATGGTTAACAAACGACCTATGTCCGTAGTGACAGATGGTGATAGGGCAATGCGTCAGGCAATTCAAAAAGTCATTCCGGATTGTAGGCATCGTCTTTGCTCGTGGCATCTGTCGCGAAATGCCGCGACAAATATCCACAAACCTGAGTTTCAAGAAGATTTCAAGCGGTGTATGCAAATGGATTGTGAAATAGATGAGTTCGAAACCATTTGGGATCAGGTGGTGAAACAGTACAATATTGAGCAAAAACCTTGCATGTTGGAGACTTATAGCAAATGTTCTTTATGGGCTCAAGCATATCTTCGTGGCTATATGTTTGCTGGGGCATCGAGTGCACAGCGGGTAGAAGGCATGAATGCCTATTTCAACCAGTTCTTAAAATTGAGACTAAGGCTATTTGAATTTATGGTACATTATGATAGGGCTCTTGGGCGTATCCGAAATAGAGAGGCAAAGGCAGAGGTCCGAACAGAGAATAGTTTTCCGGTTTTGACTACACCACTGAAGCGTCTAGAGAAACATGGAGCCGACATGTTCACTTGAAATATTTTCTTGTTATTTCGTGAGGAACTTGACCGAGCAGGCAAGAACATTGTGGAGAAAACAGTTGTGATCGACGGGATAGACCATCACAAGTGTTACTTATCTAAATACGGGTCACCTGAGAAAACATGGACAATTGACTATTATCCAGCGGAGAATCGAATGATGTGTTCTTGCTTGAAATTCGAATCGTTTGGCATACCCTGCTGCCACATGATTTGTGTTATGAAATTAAACCATCTATTGTGTATTCCTCAGAATTGTGTCTTGTAGAGGTGGGCGAGGCAACATAGGCCTAACCATCAGGTTTCATAGTCATAGCAAAATTGATACCACACTAACTCAGATAGCACGTTACGGTATATTAAGCTCACTTTTCAACGAGGTGTCATATTATGCCTCACACGCTGACTTGGATTTCAAAGAGGCTAGGGAAGTAGCCGTCCAGTTTCTGTGGCGGTTGAAGAAACGCCGGGCAATGACAAAGGAGGATAACCCCAACAGTGTTAAAGGAAATAGGAAGACCAAGCTGTTTGGCATTGGGGATCCTAATATAGTCAAAACCAAAGGGAATCCGGGGGGGAACTCTTCTATGGGCAAACCCAACAGACCAAGGAAATGCGGAAGGTGCAGGGTTCCAGGCCACACAAAGAGAACGTGTCCAAAATTTCCTTTAGCTAGCCGAGGAGTGGATAGTATCTCTATCGATAAGAATGACTACCAACCATCGGCGACACACTGTCCTTCGGAGGGTGGCTATCCAACTCCTCCTCCTTCCCCTTTTACACAAACAGGATGTAAAAGGAAGTCAATAGGTCCTGCTATGACCCATCATGTGAGAAGCCAACTTTACACTAACCATGAGCATACAGATCTAACTCATTTGGAGTCAAGACATGACATCAATAAAGCAACTGCAAGTCGTGATGCTCAAGTGTGCCAAAATGGATCATTCAGAATTAGTGAAGCTAGTAAGGTATGTCTACCTCTGGTGTAGTTTAAAATTTTGGGATTTTAATTGCACTATTATTTTCTACATGATGTTTGTGTTTTCCCAAGTAAGCACCAGTACTATTGTAAAGAGAGAACACCTTTGATCACATTTTTACAAGTTAAATTTTTTTGGAATTTTTCTAGAAAAGTAGTACAATGATGTTCATCCTATGGGTAATTTTTATCATTTGTGTTCTCGCAGGAAGATGAAGAAGGAGCTGCAAAAAATGGAGCCATCTAGTCAAGTTCTACAGTCTTATAGGTGGCATTATCTTGCCGTTATGGTGTCTTACGAGTTATTTTAGCTTTTTTAACTGCTTCATTGAGTTTGGGCATGTAGACTAGCTTATCAATACTCGTTAAGTTTTTGATACTGTGTGACATAATTGGTGAACTGGATTTTTGTTTGACTACATCCTGCCTATATAAATAGGAAATCCTTGCTCGATCGTTTTTGAGTTTTAGTTTTATCATATGGTTTTATAGAAGTATACAGGGGTAGAAGAATTTATGCCTGTTTTTGGTTGGAGTGACTTTTATGAAGAATTTTCGCCTGGGTTTTGCTTCTCTTCTCCTTTATGACTCCCCGAGGAAATTCATTGTTTTCACTGCTATAATAACTGATGATTCCTTTTGTTGGTAGGGCTTGTCCGCAGAGATAGGGTGCTTTACAATATTTCAAAGCGGTCTGCCAAATAATGTTGTGCCTGCATGTTTATCATTGCGCCTTCTTAGTATCTCCTTTGGGGAATTTAATGGGGAGCCAGATGGAATCAAACTGGTGTGTTATTTGTTAAGGAAGGCTAAAGTTTTGAAGCAGCTGAAATTTAACTTTTGTTCTTCTATGCCTTTGGAAAAACAGTTATCCACCTAGAAAAAATTAGTGTTGTTGCAAAGTTACTCGAAGAACTGTAAGATGGATTTTCCACGTGAAGTCGAAGATAACATTGTCAACTTTTGTCACTTGGATGGAAGCCAGAAAATAACAAAGGAATACGTCCGGGAACATGAAATGGAGATCTGAAGAAGTATTGATGTGGTTCGTCGCGGTTCTGCATGAAATACATGCTATATTGTCCGTTATGTCTAGGATTAATCCATATTCCATGTTTTTTTTTGTTGCTTATGTTAATTTTTTGTGGAAACTGAATTTTGCAACAATGTTTACTACACAAGATTTCTTCTACTCCATTTCCCTGCTTTTCTTCAAGTTATCACAATGGTGTTTTGAGCGATTTGAGTGTGATACGATCTTCTGCTAGTACTGGCAATTTTTGCACTTTCTTATTTGTGGTGATTCGTTGTATATAGCTTTGCTGGAAATTGTTTTGATTAACTTGTGCCCTGCTCGAAATGACTTAATTACATATGGTTGCCCTGTTGGTTTTCCTTAGAAAGATGACCTCTGAAATTTCGCGATTCTGGCAATTTTGTTCAGATATGCTGTATTATACAGAATGAATTGGTGTGATACTAATTTGAACTTGTGATACTAAAGGATAAAGGATCTGAGGATTTGTCTATAGAACACAATTTGCAAGAGTTTTGACCAAGATAAAAATCAGTTTTTGTTGTTCTTCATTTCCAGAGAAGATGTAGAGCATTCAAAGACATTATTGATGTAACAACGATGTTTAGAGAACTGCGGATGGAGGCTATTGCAAGATCCAAAAAAATGGGTGATTTTTTGGGGAAGGTTTTTTTGTTTGGTAGACAGCAAAAGAGCACGAGTTGACATGGTAAAAATTATTTTGTGGAGACATTTGCGAATATGGCCCTTGGGTCTATGTTTTTATGGCTGCAAGCCTGCAACTGTGCATATCTTGATGTAACTAATGGAGTATATGAAATATCCCAGGTTTACTCTGACAACTGACCCTTTTTTTTAAATCATCAAAATCCCTGTTCGAGAGATGATATTTTGGTGATGTTCTGGCTGAAGGGTACTATCCCTGAATCCCGTCCCCGACCCGTTTTCCCCCTCCATCCCCGCCTCAAGCCCCAAACAGAGAACGGGAATTCCCTCAGGAATTCGGGGATCCAAAGTTCTTACTTTAAAAAAGAAAACAGATTTAAAAAACAAAGATTGGCATACTATGCAAGACTGGCATAATGCATAAGCTGAAATGAAGATGCCATATTGGCCTTGCGTACGCCAAAAATGTCACGACCCTAACCCGCCCCTAAAGGTATTAGTCATAACAAAGTGCCAGTGATCTAATCACTAAGGCCATTTCACATGGTTAACCTGTTACAATCAAACGACTATAAGGGACTCGAGTAACGAATAGCGGAAGAACAAACCATTTTATTACATTATCTTAACAAACGTATCTCACAAGCCCAAACTCCTCAGAGCTGTGCATATCAACAAACTCTTAATCCATGTACAAGCACTTACAAAACCGAAGTAAAGTTAAGTTACAAACTTTCTAGCTAGTCAACTATTCACATAGCACGTCCAAAAGAAAAACTCCTCGCCACCACTCTACTCCTCGTTGCCTGAAAGGTGGGGAAAAATAACATAAGCCGATGCTCGTATGAATGACCAATACATAAGTTACATGCTTTCCATGGACAACAATAAAAACGTTTCATAGAGATTTAGTCATAGAAAAATAGCCTTGATATAAAGCACATTCCACTAGTCTTGTGTGGCTACCAGGCGTCCCCGGTAGTGGATAAGCTTCGACGTCTTGGCGTTATCCCTAGCGTTTTATGTGTCACATTGTAGGAATGTCTTTACTAGATTGGAAAACGTATCCACCTTTCATTGATATTCCATGGAGTTCATATCATGGTACAAAACATGTACGATAAAGCCTTGCAATGGAAAACTTGTATAAAATCATGTAATTTAGGTATTAGGTCACTCACCTCGATCCACGTGACGACTCGAACTTCCTAGAATATTCAATCAAATGGAATCATGTTTAGACAATACTCAATGATTCTATTTATGCTCAATACAATGCCCTAAAAGTGTTTAAATTCAATTCAATCCAAATAAATCATAACTAATTCAACTGAAACTCAAAAAGAGTAAGATCGAGACACAAAGATAGCTAGCTCACAATTGTATTCCTAGAAAAACATGAGAGATCAACTCCCCAACTAGATTCATCTCAAGAAAGCAAACCAATGATTATTTTTCAGCAAAAAGCTTCACAAGACAGCCCAACTTTGAAAAATCACCATAAATTGTGCTTTTAACCTTTTTTAGTGATTCTTGTGTCGAAAGTTGAGTAACAGGATGAACTACAAAAGTTGTGAAGGAACCCAAGTCAGATTAGAACCTTAAGGATGGGAAAATGAGTAAATACTGTTGGTTCGCGAATCTGTCAGGAAACAGATTTCCTGGTTTCAACCCAGACTTCAGAAAATCACTATAAATTGAATCCTCAACGGTTTCGGGCGATTCTAGTGGCAAAAGAACAAGCTTTAAGTCTACTTTCTAACTTGTGAAGGAACTAATACCTAATTCGAAGTTTAGAATACATAAATCACCCATAAACTGAAACCCTGTTGCTGTCCCAGAAACTGCTATGTACACATGCTACAAACATGTAGATTTGCTACCAAAATCAATAAAACTCATTACCAACTCCAGAGCTGGGTTCCATAGTTTAAGGGTTTAATTTTATGGATACATCTACAAATTAAAGAAGAAATCAAGAACAAAGAAGACCAACTTACCAAAACAAAGCTTCAATTAACTAATCAAACCCTTCCTCTTTAATTTCTCTTTTCTTCTTCTTTTTCTCTTCTATTCACCGTTCTCTCTCTCTCTCTCTCTCTCTCTCTCTCTCTCTCTCTCTCTCTCTCGTTTTCCCCAGGTGAGTGAAACGGTGGGTTAAACAGAAAGAATACACGTATGTTTTATTTTTGTCTTCCTAAGGAAAAATTATCCTATGCAGCCACATCATTGTGTCCCACCTATTAAGTTTTGGTTGATTTGAGATATCCAAAGCATATAATATGATCAGTTCTGAACAACTAGAATAACTACGCTAATTAACCACAAGATTAACGTAAAGCATGCCAAGTATTCACGTATTATGAATAATTAAAATCAGGGTTGTTACAAAAAATGCATAATAGGCCACTAATTAAAACCTCCAAGCAACAACTAATAAAGGTCTAAATCAAAGGCCACCCACACAAAATAGTTAAGAAAGAGGGAAAACGTACATGCCATGTATCTACAAAGTCGTAACCATGTAGCTCAAGAAAAGTGAAACATTAGAACTCCCTAGCATATTGAAAACTAAAATGAAAATCGCTTGACGAAGAGCATTCTCATCCCCTACTTTTTACCCCTCTTGCGGAAAGGAACACACTTTTTAGCCGCACTGCCAGTCATACTAGCCTTGTCACCTTGAAGTATAGCCTGCATTCTACTATCCCTGCATAGAGGAAAATAGATTCCATAAACGTTGGCATAATATAAACCTCCTTTTTTACTCCGTGCTATGCACGAGTCCAATAGATAGGCTTATATAACATATTAAAGATTACCGAGCAACAAAAGAGTACGCACCTGTTTGGGCTGAATTAACTCAAATCAATCGACAAATAATTGTGTGCGGGCGTGCCAGAAAAGAAATAACTTCAAAGAAGAAATTACTCTTTTCAAAATGATTTGAAACAACTAATTTCAATCAGGCAATTGTGTTATCCGTCCGATTACCTCAACTAAGAGGATTTTTCCTTAAGGTATCAACCAAATAAAAGATTGACGCGCTTCGAAATCAGAAAAGATGATTGAACACAAACAAACCTGAATCTAATCAAAGGTAAGTTTGTATATAAACACTCTTAAGATTCTATCAAGAATAATAAAGAAATGCAAGTACACTGAATTTAATCAAAAGCGAACTTGCAAACAACTATTCTTTGGTAAGAAAAAACTTAAAGGAAATAAGAAAACTTGAATTTAATCGAAAGTAGTCTTACATGCAAATAAGCCTTCAACTTACAAAAAAGACCCTACTCTAAGCTAAAACTAATCTAAGATAGATCTCTGAGCAATCATTTTGTATGAATTGTCAGATGATATGGATTTTTTGTGTGTTCTTCTCTTCACTTGCTTCTTCTATTTATAGACGCTGAACTCGTCTTCGATCCCCACGTCTTCGATTGATATCCATGTTGGCCGTACAATTCGGCTGAGAGGGGTTCCTTTCCCCCCTGCATGCTTCGATAATGGTATTCGTGGCTTCATGCTTTAAATAACGGTTCCCACATCCAAGCAACGTGGGTCAGTGTCACACGTCTGGCTCAGAATAATCCCCTGCAATCATGTCCAACGTTCATTATAAACCAAGACAGTAATGGTACCGTTCGATGTTTCCAAAGATCAATCAACGGTTTAAATCAAACTGCTTTTAAAACCATCCTTCATTATAGCCTAAACGTCGTCGGTTCCAATCAAAACGATACCGTATAATACTAAAACAACATCACCATTGAACCCTGCAATCCTCTGTATCTTGGGTTCAATCAGGATGTGTTCTGATTGGTCAACACACTATTTGGTGCCACGTGTAACTTTCTTATTGGGTGGCATATTTTAGGATGTAAACACACCCCCCGCATTAACATTTTATTTAGACTAAATAAATGTTAATGGCACACGTTCCCTGGCCATGTCCCTTCAAAATCGGATGCACGAAGCATGATAGGCTTCTATTCCCATGCACGTCTATTGAACTTCCCAGAGATAGCTACAATTATTTCTCTATAAATGGCAGTTAATGATAGGGTTTAACGGATTACATTACCCCTCACAAAACCTTTTCGAATTCGAGTTTTCCTCTGTTAAGAAATCTGGCGTTTATGGACTCTCTTCCAGAAATCAATCTTATCTTAGACAATCTTGATTGCCAAACCCCTTCTCCTCAAATGTCTCCTTCAAACTCTCCTCGAATGTTGGCAAGCAAAATCCTTTCGGATCGAACATTCCACACCCCTAACCCATCTCCCACAGGTTGGGACTCCTTTTTAACCCGTTCGAATTCGTTCGATGGGTCCAACTGGGGCTCGTGGGAAGAAAACCCTACTAATACCAACACTGGCACCATTCTGGTCCGGTTCGATCAGCCTGATCCTACACCCCATAAATTTCATCACTTTCGAACTCTGTTCGCAAGCCAATTCCTACCCCTGAGCGGTAACGACACCGTTCACATGGGTATGCTCGAATCCATCTACTCCTCTCTCAAATTTTTCCCTTTCCTGAAACAAGAGGAAAATTACCTGGGGCCCGCCCCTTACTGCGACTTCAAACGCATGGCTCAAACCCAACAACCCCTCTGGCTTACAGAGGTGCAAACCCCACATTATCCAGCTGACTTCGAGGAAACCAACAAGCTGGTTCCTCTCCCTGAAGAGCCTGACTGGTTCAATGAGGTGAATAACCTTGCCATCAATACCCCTCACTTCCAATGGCAATATGGTTATTCTATCTACCCTGCTGACAAGAGTAAAGCTCTACAACTCCTGGCAGCCTTCTCTTTCCTGGATATTTCTATCCTGGAAAAACAAGTCCCACTAACTAATTTTAAGTGGGCTTGTGAGACACTGGTGCTATGTTCCATCCCCTCCACGGTTTCCTATCAAATCCACTGTTTCCTGGACTTCTTACCAGTGATCAAGTCATGGCTCAAAGCCAACACCGCTGCGTATTGCTTCGATCAAACCCTTCAAGACTATGCTCTTACTAAGGAAAGGATTGAAAAACTGCATGACCAAATCCATAACTTCACCGCTGAGTCCTTCGAAGTGGTGCCTGGCCATGCTGATAAAAAGCTTCGAAGGCGCTTCAAAAGGCAACAAATGAAGCGTCCAACAAAGGAGGCTCGGCTTCGAAGGAAAGCCAAAGCTTTGGTGCTCCGCTTTAGGCCCCTGCTGGAGAAAAAATTGGAATCAGACGCCAAAGAGGACATGAGGAAAATGGAACTGAAATTCCTCCACTTTGCTTGGAACAAGTTTCATAGCCTTGTTACTTGGTCTTTCCCTCATTACTTTGAGAACAAGAAAACCACTCCTCAGCACTGAGGCCCTTCGAAGGCCTAATTCGTGCTTTTTTTTTTTTTTTTTTTAAAGGAAATAGAACTTTTGCTTGGCTATTCTCGATTCTTTATAGCTTCGATTGGTAGTATGGTAACTTGGTTGTGACTTCGAATGCTAATAAGGTAACTTTGATAGAAAAGCTTTTAGCATCATACCACTCAAAACTAAATCATCCAGTCAGAACCATACCAATATGCAACCAAACTTATTTACACTACCTCTTATGGAAGGACTCCCATATGGAAGGAACATAAGCTTTCAGATGCCTTCCGTTTATTTTCCTTCGATGAACATAACCATTCAAATTTCTCAAATGATAAGCTCCCCCTTTTAAAACCCTATGGATTTGAAAAGGCCCATTCCATGTTGGTGCCCATTTTCCTAATCCATCCTTTCTAACTCTCCTATCCCTGATAGGGAGGATAACTTTCCATACAAGGTCTCCTTCATCGAAGCTTCGAAGAGCCACTCTTTTGTTATAGCTTCTGGCTATTCTTACCTTTTGTAGCATAATCTGGTTTAAGGCCTTTATTCTAGCCTCATCAATATCTTCCAATTCCATATGCATGGCCTGATGATAAGATCCTGTGTCTAAATCGTTTTGACATGCTACTCTCTGGGATCTTACAGTGATCTCCATGGGTAGCACAGCGTCATGTCCATATGTTAATGCAAATGGTGTGGTACCTGTACTAGTCCTTTTTGTATTCCTATATGCCCATAACACATCAAGTAATAGATCATGCCAAATTTCTGGGTTTTGATCCACCATTTTTTGGATCCCCTTCTTGATAATTTTATTAGTTGATTCTGCCTGACCATTGGACTGAGCATAATAAGTACTAGTATATATTAATGAAATTCCATGGTTCGTGGCGAAATCCTTCACCAATCCTCCTTCGAATATGGAACCATTGTCCACTGTTATCGTTTGGGGACTCCCAAACCTGTATATGATCCCCTTTATGAAATCTATTACGTGGGTTTGTTTGACCTCCTGATAAGCTTGGGCTTCTACCCATTTTGTGAAATAATCAGTAGCTACTAGGATAAATTTATGCTTTTCCAATGAAGGAGGATAAATCATCCCAATCATGTCCATAGCCCATCCCCTAAAGGGCCATGGTTTTATTACATATTGCAAATCTGTAACTGGCAAATGCTTGAGTGGACCTGTTTTTTGACAGGCTTGACACCCCTTTGCATAATCTATACAATCTTTGAGGATGGTAGGCCAATAATACCCATACCTCCTTATTAACCATCTCATTTTTATGCCAGCTTGATGTGCTCCACAGATTCCTTCATGCACTTCAGCCATTACTTTAAATGCATTTACCTTGCTCAAGCACTTCAAAAGAAGACCATCCATTCCTCTCTTGAATAGCTCATTATTATACATTATATAGTTCATTGCTTTCAATTTGGTTGCCTTGTCTGCAACACTGTCTGGCTTGGTTAGATATTCAATCAATGCTTGCCTCCAATCAGCATTTCGATGAGTTAAAGCATCGACTTTTAATACTTCGAAGTCCATCAACCTATTGTGTAACATAGGCAGGGATTTCCTCAAAGTTAATTGACAAAATTCCTTGTCAATTTCTGATAAAACTTTGTAGCCAGACGCTCTTTGAGCTATTTCGTCAGCCTCTTCATTAAAGAACCTAGGAATATAAGTTAAAGTAAGCATATAAAATTGATCCATCAGCTTCTTAGCATGCTGATAATAAATTATCAGCGCTGGACTAGTACATTTAAACTGTCCATTTAGTTGGTTAATCACTAACTGAGAATCTCCAAAGATTTCAGCAACACTAACCCTTAATTTAAGCAAAATTTCTAGTCCAATAATCAATGCTTCATATTCTGCCTGGTTATTGGAACATTGTCCCTCACTGAGTCTAAAACCATATTTGGTTTTCAAGCCTTGGGGGGATTCCAGAATTATGCCCACTCCAGCCATCTGAATAGTTCTTGATCCATCGAACCATAATTTCCATGGCCTGATTTCAACTGTACTAGCCTCCAACGTTGTTGGTGCCTTGTACTCATTTGGATGATCGGCCAAAAAATTGGCCAATGCTTGGCCTTTTATCGACTTTTGAGGCACATACTCAAGACAAAATTCAATTAAAGACACTATCCATTTCCCAATCTTCCCACTAAGCACTGGTTTAGAAAGCATGTGCTTAATTACATCAGTTTGAGAAATAACATAAGTTATTCTAGGCAACATATAGTGCCTGAGTTTCTTAGAAGCATAAAATAAAGCTAAACATAGTTTCTCTACTGCAGCATACTTGCATTCACAAGAGTTTAAAAACCTACTAAGATAATAAACTGCTCTTTCCTTGCCATCTTCATTGTCTTGAGCCAACAGAACTCCTATTGAGTCTTGTGTTGCAGCTAAATACAACTTTACTGGCTTTCCTTCAATGGGAGGCGCCAATACAGGAGGGTTGACTAAGTATCTTTTGATGGCTTCGAAGGCTTCATCATGCTCCTTTGACCACTTGAATTCCTCCCCTTCCTTCAATTTCAACAAAGAAGAGAAAATTTTAGTTTTTCCTGCAGTATTAGATATAAATCTTCGAAGGAAATTTAATTAACCAAGAAACCTTTGCAACTCCTTCTTAGAAGAAGGTGGTTTAGCCTCAATGATAGCCTTAGCTTTGTTCCTGTCAACCTGTATTCCTTTACTGTGAACTAAATACCCTAAAAACTTCCCAGCTGATACTCCAAAAGCACATTTTTCTGGATTTAACTTCAGCTGATAGCGTTTCATTTTTTGGAATGCCTTTTCTAAGTGTTGTAGATGATCCTCATCAGAGTTTGACTTCACAATGATATCATCTATGTAACATTCCAGAAAAGTTCCCACTAAATCATGAAAAATAGTATTCATTGCTCTCTGATATGTGGCCCCAGCATTCTTTAGCCCAAATGGCATTTTAACCCATTCGAAGATGCCAACGTTACCTGGGCAGGCAAATGCTGTTTTATGCACATCTTCTTCTGCTATGCAGATTTGATTATACCCTGAATGCCCATCTAAAATAGACAATATCTTGTGGCCGGCAGAACTGTCCACAAGTGTATCCACATTAGGCATTGGGTATTCATCCTTAGGAGTCGCAGTATTTAGGTTTCGAAAATCGACACAGATTCTGATAGTTCCATTCTTTTTAGGGACTGGAACTATATTAGATAGCCATTCAACATACCTGGCTGTTCTAATGAAGCCTGCATCTAGAAGCCTCTGCATTTCCTTTTTAACACCTGCAATAGTTTCTGGACTCATCTTCCTGGTTGGTTGTTTCACAGGTTTGAATTGTGGCTTGATAGGTAACCTATGTTCCACCAATCCCCTGTCCAAGCCAGGTAGTTCCTTGTAACTCCATGCAAAGCATTCCTTATTTGCTTTCAATAGTGCCACCAATTCAGCTTTCATACCAGGTTCAAGCTGTTTATTAATAAACACTGGATTGGGGTTTTGTGCATCTCCCAACCTTACTTCTTCCAACAGATCTTGTGATTCAACCCGTTGCTGAGAAGTGAGTTGGATTTCTTTCACATGAGGGTTATTGTTTTGCATAACGTCTTCCCATATGTTCTCTTCTTGGATCTTCTGTTCGATCCCCAGAGCAACATACTTTACTAAAGCCAATGAGTTGGCCTTTTCTTCAGCCTCTCTCTTGGATTTACATCCAAGCAGCATCATCTTTTGAGGTGTCTGATTCATAGTCAACAGCTTGTTTCAGCTTCGATTTCAGCTCTGCCAATTCCCCCAGTTCCATCTTGTTGGTTGGGTGGGTGGCTGCTTGAAATAGTTCACTCAAAGGAACTACATCCGATTTGTACATTTCTGCTTCAGCAAAATTTGCCGTGGCACCAAATGGATGTGGATCAGCTTTAACTCCTTCAACACCCACTTCCTTGCCCTTGTCATACTTAACAATCATTAATTCCTGATGCATAGAGGAAGGAATACATCCGTTAACATGAATCCAGTCCCTTCCCAATAAAGCATTATATTTAGCATATGTGTCGACTACAAAGAAAACAGTATCAGTTTCTATTCCACCTACTGCCAATCTAATGGAGATGATTCCCCTGGCATGTTGGCTTTCCCCAGTAAATCCTGCAATGGATGTGCTGGTTGGAATCAATTTTGCTTTTCCTTTTCCTAACTTTTTCAAAGTTTGGAAAGGCAAAATGTTCACCGCAGCCCCATTATCCACCAAGATTCTGGTAAGTGGGACTCCATCAAAGTGTGCAGTGATATACAATGGATGCAAATGTTGTCTCATTGCATTAGTAGGTAGTTTAAATGGATATGAAATTTCCACATAATTTAAATCTATTACCAAGGGGTATTCAACATCGGACATGGAATCTGACACGAAACAAGCACTTTCTTTTGAGCTTACCTCCAGACTTTCTTGATTCTGCTCAATTTCACGTACCAAGTTCTTACCCATCTCGATCTGAGATACTTCTTTCAAGTCACAGTCGTTGCATATGATATTTAACTCCTTATCACTCAGAGTTTCTTCAGAATTCTCTGGCTCGCTCAAGTTCGACCAAGCAGTATCTTGATCTTTGAACATCTGACCATTTGAGAAGAAATCCATAGAGCTTGGATAAACCATATTAACTTGTACTTCTGGCTGATCTCCAAATTGGATTGTAGCCACTTCTTTGATTGGTCTAACTGCTTCGATCTCCTCAGCACCCTTCTTTCGATTTCGTTTCTCCCCATTTCTTTTGGGAAAAAACTCACTCCCTTTCTATCCTAAGTCCTTGAAAAACCAAATAGTTGGCTCTTGCATCTACACACACAGCACTGCCAAAATGAGGCTTCTAGCATAGGCAGGTGATTATTGCCCTGAGAATTTCTGGCAAAGAAACCAATCCCCCCCCCCCCCCAATTTGGCTCGCCTATATGAACTTGGCTTCACTATAGACCCATGCCTCGAGGTTGGCCAGCGTATGCTTTCCCCTTCCTATTGAACAGTATTCATGTTCATGGTGCTTCTTTGTCCTGCCAATATTTCTTGACAGTTCGAGCCAGTGAGGAGGCACACTGGTGTTGACCTCTTCTACCTTTGGAAAAAGGCACTGCATCTATCCCCATAGTCTTTTCAGGGAATTTGATTCTTCCTTTCTTGATTTGTTCCTGAATCCTGTCACGAAAAACATTACAAGATTTAGTTGAATGTGACCAAGAATCATGCCATTTGCAATAGGTCTTTCCATTCCTTTCTTCCACTGTGGGCAGTTTCACATTCAAAGGCAGCTTAATGATTTTCTTTCTTAATAAGAAGTCAAAGATCTCATCAGCTTTAGATATATCAAAAGAATATACTTTAGTAATTTCCTTTTGTTTGAACTTCTGCCCAAGAGAGACATTCTTTTGAATTAAGGGCTCACAAACACAAGGTTCGTGCTCTATAATTTCAGCAGCATCTATTTCATAATTAGGATCCCTATAGTATGTTGGGTAAGAGGAATTATGCCTATCCATATCTTCCTCTAGCAGTGACTCATATCTAGCAACTTTATAGGTTAGATCTGCAAAGTCCCTAAACTCTGTAGAATCAAACCTCTTTCGAAGCTCCCTTTCTAAACCATCTTGTGCTAATCTCACAAACTCTGCTCTGGCAGATGGAGTTTGCACTGGTCTTAGCCCTTTTGAACCTAGATATGAAATCTGCTACCTTTTCATCCGGTTTCTGCTTTAGCCTAGCCAAATCTGCCATAGAGACTTCAGGCTCAGCATTAAAGAATTGTGCATGAAATGCCTCTTCCATTTGAAACCAACTTGTTATCGACTCTGCAGGCAAATTTGTGTACCATGCAAAAGCTGGCCCAGACAAAGAATTTGGGAACAATTTCAACTTCATGAAACCATTCTGAGCCAAGTTCTTACATTGGGCAGAAAACCTAGCAATATGTTCTATAGAAGATTGTCTCTCATCCCCATAAAACAAAGTAAAGTCTGGGATTTTAAATTCTCTAGGGATCTGAAATGTTGTGTCAATCCATTCTGGATATGGTTTTCTATAGATTTAAGGTTGTACCCCCCGAGTTCGAGGCCCACAAACTTCTTGTATGAGATCCATAACTTGGTCTCTTAGTATTGGGTTGCCTTCAAGGAAATTTTGTTCTTGATTTCCTACCGGTGGATTTGGTTCTACCAAGTCATCTCTATGCATTTCCCTTATAGTGTTAAAATCCCCTTTGTTTTCTCTAGGAAATCTCCCATACCAGGGTTGCTGCATTGGGTCGGCCGTAGTGTTCACCCGAGCAGGCCTATGGCTTCCATAAACCGCTGTGGTGGGATTTTTGGTATTTGGAAGACTTTGACGAGAAGGCTGTGTGTTATCCCTCGTTTTCTCAGGTCTATAACCTCGTTCTAGCTCTACATCATCCTCCCATCCCCCAAGTGTGGGTTCGAAAAGAGGATTAACGCTTTGCCTGTCCCTGGCATTTCTTGGAATCCCAATAGGAATTCCATGAGATTGGTCTGGGATTTCGAAGACAGGCTTTGTAGGCTTCAAAGGCTCATACCAAGATTGTGGTATTTCCTCTGGATACATTTTTTCCTTACCCTTTCTAGACCTTATCTTACCCTGACCAACATCCTCTCCAAGCCTTCCTTCGAAGGGATTTTGGTGAGTAGTTGAATTAGCATGATCATCTAGCCCAATATTCCCTGGACTGTTTCTTGTTACCTCTAAGTTGGGCAACCTACTTCTTATGCTTTTGATCATGGCTCTTTGGGTTTGAGCCATCTCTCGAAAAGCTATCATCATTTCTCTGAACATTTCCTCCTTATCATGGTCTTTACCACTGGCTTGTCCCTTTTGGACAAATAATTGTGTGCGGGCGTGCCAGAAAAGAAATAACTTCAAAGAAGAAATTACTCTTTTCAAAATGATTTGAAACAACTAATTTCAATCAGGCAATTGTGTTATCCGTCCGATTACCTCAACTAAGAGGATTTTTCCTTAAGGTATCAACCAAATAAAAGATTGACGCGCTTCGAAATCAGAAAAGATGATTGAACACAAACAAACCTGAATCTAATCAAAGGTAAGTTTGTATATAAACACTCTTAAGATTCTATCAAGAATAATAAAGAAATGCAAGTACACTGAAATTAATCAAAAGCGAACTTGCAAACAACTATTCTTTGGTAAGAAAAAACTTAAAGGAAATAAGAAAACTTGAATTTAATCGAAAGTAGTCTTACATGCAAATAAGCCTTCAACTTACAAAAAAGACCCTACTCTAAGCTAAAACTAATCTAAGATAGATCTCTGAGCAATCATTTTGTATGAATTGTCAGATGATATGGATTTTTTGTGTGTTCTTCTTCACTTGCTTCTTCTATTTATAGACGCTGAACTCGTCTTCGATCCCCACGTCTTCGATTGATATCCATGTTGGCCGTACAATTCGGCTGAGAGGGGTTCCTTTCCCCCCTGCATGCTTCGATAATGGTATTCGTGGCTTCATGCTTTAAATAACGGTTCCCACATCCAAGCAACGTGGGTCAGTGTCACACGTCTGGCTCAGAATAATCCCCTGCAATCATGTCCAACGTTCATTATAAACCAAGACAGTAATGGTACCGTTCGATGTTTCCAAAGATCAATCAACGGTTTAAATCAAACTGCTTTTAAAACCATCCTTCATTATAGCCTAAACGTCGTCGGTTCCAATCAAAACGATACCGTATAATACTAAAACAACATCACCATTGAACCCTGCAATCCTCTGTATCTTGGGTTCAATCAGGATGTGTTCTGATTGGTCAACACACTATTTGGTGCCACGTGTAACTTTCTTATTGGGTGGCATATTTTAGGATGTAAACAGCACCGAGGCATATTATGACATGTACCAAATCCTATGCCTCCCATCCAGGTACTTCGTCCTTTGTTTATTTGTCAGTTGAATAACTACCAAGTTTATGACCTACATTGATTGTTCCAAAAGTTACCGCACAATGTAAAATTATTAAAAATAATGAAATGGTTAATCTATGAGAGGTGAATACAATACTTACGGTAGTACATATCCAAGCATAGGGTTTCAGACAACACATATACTGACGAGTACCAATTTCAACCGAATCCGTAAAATGAAGCCCCATTGCAATGACTGATTCCCTGGAAGAAGTAACATCATATAAGAATAGGACAAGGTTAAAAGTAGAACTAACTCATAAATTATTTAAAAATTTATTATGCTCAATGCTTCAGTACCCTTGTATGCAATTCTCATCGAATATGAACTTCACCATCACTTCTTCCTCTGAAGTTAGAAACGTAGATGGACTTGTTTTTTCGATCAACGGTGACTTGTTTTTTATGGAACATAAAAAAACAAAAGTTACATTTATACGGTAGAACTTTTCAAATTAAAGCAAACCAATCCTTAGTAACAACATCAATAAACACTAATTACCTGTGGAATAATTTGTTCATTCGATGGTCCAAGAAGATTATCCAGAAATTTACCCATCTGCCAAAAGGTTACCAACACAACGATTTTTAAATGACTTGGAATTAGCTCAATTATAAGAAGACCTTGGACAAATAATGTTATTAGTTTTGGACTTGGTTTACATTTGCAGCTGCGGCATCCTCATCATCATCAGTAAGCATGTTGGTGGTCTGAACTTGGTTCACCTTTTGGACTTTTTTGACGCCATCAGCAAAATAAGGTGAACGAACGCATGGAGCAGGCCTTCTCTCCTCTTCTGATCGTGTAATTGGAGCAACATAGTCGTCGTTGCATGATGACGTATCCCCCATGTCGACCGATTGAGCAGTAGCATGCATAAGGCTAGATTTAGTTTGCCCCCGACCCCTTCCACGATGACCTCCTACTCCTCCTCGGCCTCTTCCTCTTCCTCTTTGACTTCCTAAGATTGGCAAACTATGTTCAGGAGGTGAACCCGTGGCCTCTTTTTCTTTTATTACTTGACCTTTTCTACCCTTTTTTAGGGCCCGCTCCTTCACGCCCAAAAACTCTATTGATGGGCCGTCACTTTCCTCCGCATCATTTTTTTCTGACATGAGATTGTGGGCAATCTTTGTTTTTGCAGTCGCACCTATTTTATTTGTTGCCTTCACCCCCTCATTATCATTCATTTTTTCCGCCACTAAATTAAAACAATCAAGCCCATTTGCAGCGGCCAATTTATCTGGACGCACTACGTGCTTCATGATCACCTGATGTAAGTTATACACTACATCCTTAAGCTCACCAATTTGTTGACGTGTCTCTACTCCATCCCCAGGTGCATTCATGATTTTCTCTTTCATCGAGATCATTGTATGCTTTAGCTCACCAATATTGTGGCGCATGTCATCATAAATTTCATTTTTTACCACATCGACATGATGATCATTCATTTTATTCGGCTTACTGAAAGTAACCTTCACCTAATCATACAAACATACTCGGTTCACGTATGAAATGAATCAAAATGCGTATGTGTTCATGTGATCGAAATGTATTACCTCATTATGGAATCCCCCCAATTTCCGAAATAGTTGAAAGGTCTTTTTGAGTTGTGAATCACCCCAATCATTTACGCAAGGAATCGATCGCGTAGTAGCATATGTGCTCTCGAAAGTTGGATAAACATTATCCAAGTAAAACAACTGCATGACAAAAAAACAACAACTGCATAAGGGACCTTATGAACAAAAAAAAGAAGTTAAGTTAACACATGAACCAAGCAATTGTACGAATATAATTGAGGTACATACCAATAGGAGAAACAAACATCCACTGATATTAACCCTTTTTCGTCTTGGTAAATATTGATGCCGCAGACTAGGGAGTGCAATGTTAAGTTCCCCCAATTGCAATTTTTCATGACTTCAACATCCTTCATGAAATGAAGGGAAGAAACATTCAGGGATACCTTCGTGGTTGGGCATAAAAGTGCACCTAATGCATATAAAGCGAATTTCCGCTTGAACTCATCTCCAGCATCAACGGTCTTTTCGTCTTCGAGATACTTTCTTAATCCATCCAAAGGAATTACCCCATTGACCACTCCAACACTTTCATGCAAACTCTCCATTCCTTCAAGAGATCCTCGATTGTCAATGTCACAGCCGTTGGATCGTACTCCCAAAATATCACTAACGTCTTTCAATGTGAGATTAAATTGACGATCATGTATATCCAAAGAACAAGATTTGGGATTGAAGTTATGAACAAGGATTTCGCACAACTCAAGATTTAGTCATGTGCATCTTATCCCCAACAAACCTCCCAATCCAATTTCGGTCACCGCCTGTCGTTGTTGTTCGTTCAATTTATTGACTATTAGCACAATTGATCCCAGAGAAATTCTTGTTTGGATTCTCCTCTAGAAAAGAAAAAGAAAACATTATTGAGCTTTTTTTGGTAGGCCAATTAAGTAGAAAAGAAAAATAAAAAATTCTTGAACCATGAGAGCAGATGGTGTTAGTTATGAACCATGATTACATATCAAGTCGGTTACCTGTCGAGCTTTTTTTGGTAGTCCAGCCTTGTCTAAAATATATTGCGCTGAGCTCATCTGTTCCATATCCAAGAACTTCTGTTTCTCATCCTGTGAAAGCAACTTCCACATATCCCTAATAATCTTCATGACCTAAAAATATTAGATTAAAATAACAAAACTAAGAGACAAGCATCACTTACAGGACACAAGTTAAGAATTCTTGTTTAAACGCTTACCCCCTTGTTTAATCGATAGTTTCCTTCTTTATTGTGCTTCAACTGTTCATGACTACAAACAATGTCAATTCAATAATGAGAACAATGTGGCAAATGTGGAAAAAAAAATTGAAGGAAGGAAGGAAGTTTGTAAGAGGTACCTATAAAATAAAAAGGCATTGGTATGGTGTCGTTTCGGTTGAAGGTGCTGATTTGTAGCAACCATTGAGGTCTGCAATAAAAACTGTAACGCTCACAAATGACAGCTCAAGAATTAAAGATGGAACTTGTCACAATTTTAAAAATGCATAAAAATGTAGTAGAGTTCCTTGTTTCTTAGTTGGTTACCTAATTTATGAGTAATAACTTTTTGAGGTTGGCTTACTTTTTGGTCTTCCCCAATCGGGATTTTTTTCATAGTATCAAATCTATGCACAAAGAACTACGAAGTAATCTGCCATCTCAAATCCAGCCGCTACTTATGTTTTAGTTCATGACTACAAACAATATCAATTCTTTAGATTGACAATGGCAAAAGGAAGTAGACATAGCCATGGATTACATTTTGCCTACTTTAACAAGCAGTAGTTTTAATGTTAGGTACAGTTTTTTACTTACAGTCGTTTCTATAGTTTTTTTTAATCAGAGAATGGATATCGATTACGGTACTTTTTCCCACCAATCATGTTCACTTCTTGAGTTCTCTGCTTTCCCCACTGAACTAAGAGGGCTATATAATTCAATTTCAATTGTGTGAGGCATTCTTACAAACACATTCAATGTAATAATAGAACCAAACATAGAACAACCATTACATTTTCTATGAGCAACGATTTCATGGCCAGAATGACACTAAATTTTGTTATGATTATGCCATGCACCATTAAGAGCCCTAACAAGAATATTTGCACAATGGCAGTAGAAAATCCCAACAGATAGACACTCAAAATTTCCAAGATGAATTGATACACGGCTTCTTACCAATTATGGCAACGATAGTTGTTTGCGGTGGTTTACGATGGTGCCAATGGTGCCGTTGCGGACCTCTGCAATATTAGGTTTCACCCAATTATCAGATTATCAAGAAAGAGAGAGTGAGAGAGAGTGTGAGAGAGAGAGAGCGAACGTCGAACGTCGCGAACGTTGAACGTCGGACTGTTGGTGTTTTCCAAAATTATAGTATGAACGCGGAGAGAGGGGGCTAGGGTTACTCCAATTATGAGAAGAAAAAAATCGTTTAATCCAACAAGTCAAGTATAAGTTGGCAATAGGAGCCCTTAGATCGGCATATTCTCCTAGAGATACCGCCCTATTTTATTATACTTAGTTGCCAAATACATACGAAGAACGGGAAAAAAACAAGATAAATACCAAGAGATTGCGAGAGAGAGCACACCTAATGTTCTCAATAACTTAGGGATGCATTAAATGAGACGCAATAATGACGATCGAAACTGTTGATTGCATTATCTTTGTTGATTAAATCATCCACGAAATTTTTTTGCTATGATCGGATTTAGAAAGCCTCTTCATCGGCTCACTAATTCGATAAAAAAAGAATATTTCCATCCGATTAATGGTCTAACGATAAGTGATAAACTTCATTCTTGGTACATTTAATCTAATTCATATTCTGTAAAAGATAGACGGGTCCGATCGAAAAAAATGGCTTACATGGGCTCAATTGTTGTATTATTAGACATTAATATGCATCTAGATACATTAAAAGTCTTTCGATTACGTAGTTGTTGATATCCAATAATCACTAATTTTGGCGATAATGCTGAATATCGTATAACTTAACATCCTAACAATACTGATCGATCATTCTAAAAATACACTCACTAACGACATTTAAATTACACATTCAATTTATATTTGATATGAAACCTAGTCCTCTGTTGTAGTTGAATGTAAGGTAGCCATGCGACCGTGACATAATATTGACAATCAATTCTGTTGAATTTTTTATGTTTGTTGATTAAGTCACCTGCGTAAATTTTTGCCTCGATCTAGTTTAGGAAGCTCCATCATCGGCACGCAAGTTTAATAATAGAATGATATTTTCCATCCAATTAAGTGTCTACCTATAAGCCATCAACTTCATTCTTGGTATGAATGACGTAATTGATATTATATAAAAGATAGGCGATTTTGATAAATAAATAAATAAATAAAAACCTTACGTGAAGCTCAAATGGTGCATTATTAAATTTTATTGTTGTATTGAAATTAAACGACTAGATTTGTCAAAGTATGAAACTACGAGGACTAATTATGTAATTTAACCTTAAAAAACAACATTCTTTAAAAAAAAAATTGAATGAAGGTGCAAGACTTGAACCCTGATCTTTTAGATAAATGTCTAAACTCCAACGCCTTATCACTGTGGTACACAATTGAGAATTTGAAATTTTGAAGGCTATTAGTTATATAATACTTTCTTGAACGAAGAGGCCCTATTTCCGGCTGAAAATTGGAAAAGGCAGTGGCCTCAAATGCCTTTGTCCTAGTGCTGGGCCTGCACTTGTAGATCATAATATGGCCTATGTCATTGGTGTAAATCAGTATGTTGACTATAATAATTTTTTTAAAAAGTAAGTACAATGACAATAAATTTACAAAATTATTTAGATTGTACTTCCATAACCTAGTTCCAAGGACCATCATTAAATTTGGATTTGTATGCATAGGGTGAAGGTTTGGCACCGATCTGCCTGTGCCAATTGTTAAGTGCATCACGCTGAATATCCGTATCTTGAGACAATTGAATAATTATTTATTTTAGTGACCTCTCATTTTTTCACGAAAATTTGAAGCTATTTTGATTTTTTGAATTAAATTTTTTAGAGAAAGAACTTAATTTAGACTAATATTTTGAGAGAAAATTGTAGTTGTATTCAAAAATTTGGGTATAGTACTTACTTTTTGGTGAATTTCTTGGATGAAAATTTTGAGCGAGAACTTCATTTTTAGTTTAAATTATTGAGGCATTGTATAGGGACAAATAAAAATTTGAAAAAATAGTGCGGAGGGAATAAAAAATTAAGATAATATGGTGAAAATTTTAAAATTTGAAAAAATAATGCGGCGGGAAATGGAAATAATTAGTGGTATGGTATTTTGCTGATTATAACTATCGTTTACTGAACATTCCGATTGAATTTTTTTTAAACAACATGTGGGTATGAAAACGCCAATTTATGGTGTTGTCATAACAAATTTTGTTATATTACTGAATTTATGGTATGGTATTTTGTTGAATATAACTATCGTTAACTAAACATTTCAATTGAATTTTTTTTATACGACATGTTATGGGTATGAAAACGTCAATTTATGGTGCTGTCATAACAAATTTGGTTATATTACTCAATTTGTGGAATGGAATTTTGCTGATTATAACTATCGTTAACCAAACATTTCGATAGAATTTTTTTGTACGACACGTTCTAGGTATGAAAACGTCAATTCATGGTATTGTCATAACAAATTTGGTTATATTACTCAATTTGGGATATGATATATTGCTGATTATAACCATCGTTAACTGAGCATTCCGATAAAAAAAAATTTATGCGACGCATTATGGGTATGAAAACGTCAATTTATGGTATTGTCATAACAAATTTGGTTATATTACTGATTTTGTAGTATTTTAGACGTGTTATTACGGAATATTTTAATTAATTTCCTTTGGTACGACACATTGTGGTAAGAAAACATTAATTTATGGTATTGTCATAACAATTGTGGTATTTAAATATATTTTCTTCTGATAAGACACATTGTGTTAAGAATATGACAATTTTAGCTGTTGTCATCACAAATGTGGTTATTTATAAAATTTGTGGCATTTTACAAATATTTTTGGCTTGGGTATAACAATTGTTGATTCTGGTACGACATATTTTGATTTTGTTATGGAATATCATATGAGTCAAAGAATTTTATGTATGACTCATTGTGGTAAGATAATGCCAATTTATAGTGTTGTTATAACATTTGTGGGTAGCACTATTTAATTTTTGAGATTGTACACATATATATGGTTAGAGTACAAGTATTATGGATTCCGGTACGAATAATTATGGTTATATAATAACAATATTTTATAATTATGGGTAATCTGCTAATGACATGTTCAACAGGTAAATTTTAAAATACAAGTCATAACTAGAGTCATAAATATGCATTAGAAAACCAAAAATCGGCATAATAAAAATCAAAAATTGTCATAATTTAGACGTACAGTATACCCTGTGTACCATAGCTTCCTCCAACATTAAGACCAAAAAACATAGAATTTGAAAAATCAAAGTGATAAGTTAGATTGGTACATCACAAAAGGACAAATGAAGTTTACTCACTTCTGGTAATTAGCATGATAATAAAGATCATAATCACTGCATTCACTTGTAATCTTCACAATCCTGCCGATCACAAAAAAAAAATTTACAACCCTCTCTTGAAGTAAAATCAAGTGGGGAACGTAAATTGTAAAAGGGAATAGGAAAAGAGTTAGGGTTTAATTGGTAAGTAACGCTGTTGGAAGGGAAGAAAAGAGTAGATACGTGGCGTATGGAGACTGGAGAGGAGTGGGACAGAAGAAATAGGACAGGGGATCCACAGCCAGTAAATAACAAAAATTGCGCTTTTCGACAAGATATAATAGAGAGGATTATCGTTCTCCAATATGAGTTAAAATAAAGTACAGGCGGAAATAAAAACCACATGCAACACAAGTGCCTAACCACTAGAAACACAAGCAGCGGAGTCTAAATAGTACTACATGCAGCGGAGTCTAAATAGTACTCTCTTCGTTCCATAATATTTGTTTGGTTCGCAAAACGATGACATAAAAATAAGACAATTTTTACAAGAAAATTTTAATTTTTTTTAATAATTCATTAGATATCGATTAGTTCATTGTAATTTATGAAAAGAAAATTTGAATTTTTTATTGAAATAAATGCATTATTTTTAAGTTCTCGTTTTTTAGACCAGACAAACATTTTGAGATAAAGGTAGTAACAAAAGAGGCCTTACCCTTTGGATTAAGGCTTTGGCAGATTTGCATTACATACAGAAACAAGACAACAAAAAACGACAGGAACTACTTTATATGTATTTAGTTAACTGCATAGAGAAGTACTCAGCAAATCACTAATTTCTTCATGATCTTCAGGACTTGGAAATCATTGTGGAAGAAATGCTACTGGCCCGAGTGGAAACAGTTGAATGAGCGCTCTGTGGTTGTGAACTCTATCCAGAAGACGAATCGGTGAAGGAAACTATATGCTCGTCGTTCTCGACAAACGCTTGAAGTGACCGAGGAACCCGAGGCGAGTTCACTTCTTGAACCCCTTCAAGTATCTGTACCACCTGACCCATCGTTGGCCTGTGGTTCTCATCATCTTGGATGCACCAACAAGCCACTCTAGCTATCCTCTTTATCTCCTCCTCGTCGGCATTCTTTTCCAATCTATGGTCTAACAGGCTAAACAGGTCACCCCCTTCTACTACGACACTTGCAGCCCAAGTCGGGAAAAACTTAAACTTCTCATCTTGATCAGATTGCTCCGAATTCCTCCTTCCGGATACAAGTTCAAAAAGCATCATTCCATAACTGTAAACGTCAACTTTGGCTGTTATGGCAACTCCTGATATCCATTCTGGTGCAAGATAGCCTCTTGTCCCTCTTATGGTCGTCAGAACCCTGCTGAATTCTCGGCCAAACAGCTTTGCTAGGCCAAAATCCGCGACTTTTGGGCCGAACTCGCCGTCTAGAAGAATGTTCTCTGGCTTTATATCACAGTGAATAATACAGTCCCTGCACTTCTCGTGGAGATAAGTCAACCCTCTGGCTGTTCCCAGAGCGATCTCGTACCTCGTTTTCCAGTCCAAGACTTGCCCCTCCCTTTCGTGGAAAAGATAGGAATCCAAGGACCCGTTCGGCATGTAATCGTACACCAACAACTTCTGGCTACTGTCGGAGCAGAACCCCTGAAGCCGAACGAGGTTGACGTGTTGAATGGTTCCGATCGTGCTAACCTCCGTTCGGAACTGCTTCTCTCCCTGGGTTATGCTTTCCAGCTTCTTCACCGCGATTATAGTTGAATTGGGCAATGTCCCTTTGAACACAGAACCGAAACCTCCTCCCCCCAATTTCTCTGAGAAATTTTTCGTAGCATTTTGCAAATCTCTATATCCGAACGCAACCAATGAGCCCTCCACTTTCATTTTTCCAACGAACCTCCTTTGCCGCTTCCAGATTATAATAAACACTACTCCTAAAAGTAGTACTACAGCTACAGAACCCGCAACAGCACCAATAATGATCCCCTTATTTTCTTTACCCTTCGAAAACTCAGAAGCAGCAAGTCTGAGATAAAGAGTTCTTCCAGTACCATCATTTGGTGAGAGTTGCAGATTCAAAAGTTCCCCAATCCAAATCGAACACCCGTTATTATCATAGGAATAAGCAGTGCAAGAGCAATTATTCAAACAGGAAGATGCACATTCGGCAGCGCTACCAGAAGCAACAGATAGTGGATTATCAGGCAATCCCATGTTGGGATACTCATAAAACTTATCTGTCGACTCCTGGTTAGCAACACTTGTATTCCCACACTGCAACTTATTTGTCCTCACACACCCGCCAGAATGATCACTCAAATTCCAATCACCAACCGGACTAAACCCTTTCAAACAATTACAGAAGGGCTGTGTAATCTGATTGCAAGTCCCAAATGCCCCACAAAACGCGTAAACCTCGCACTGCTGCTTCGGCTGAGACCAAAACAAGTTCCATTGCCTGGTGGTTTCCAACCAAGTCAGTTGCGTGATTTGCCCCGAAACATCCATAACAAATCGCGATATAATCGACTTATTATACATCGAATACATAAAATAACTCTCATTCTCATTGTCAACATAGGTGAAATTGAAAATATAATTGAGGGTCATCTCTGGGACCAAACTGAAAATCTTCCCATTCCAAGAGCCAGTCCTCCAATACTGTTCAGACCCGTTCCACAATATCACATACTCCTTGGTATCTGCTTTTAAAATCAAAGAAAACAGACCTTGAGATGGGTCTTCCGAATTTTTCCAAGAAGTTAGATTCTGGTGAGTCCTAGTTCTCTTATTATATGTAATTTTACCCCCAGGCAACCAAGTATTAGTAGGAAAATCAAAACTTTGCCAAATGGGTTGGGTTGAATTAAACCCATCTTTGACAACCAAATTACCATCATCCCCAAGAACAGCCACCACAGAACTTGAAACGGCGGAGTTATGATTTGTGGACCAAATGGGTATCTGTGACTCGTCGAGAAGAACTAGGTTGCCATCCATGATTTTCAACACTGATGAGTACTTATCTGAGATGGGTGTATCCCTATTTGCAACCCAAGCAATCGTTTGAAGAGAAACTTGATTGTACACAATGCATATGTAGTAGTTGGAGGAGTTACCTGTTTGGTAGAAACCCAATCTGAAGGTCCCATTTGAGGAGACAATGGTTTGGTCCCCGGAGAGAGATTGGTTTGCGGAGATGGTGTCGGATCCAAGGGAGATGGAGAGGTTGAAAGGGAAGAACGGGAAGAGAAGTGAAAAGATGAAATATGAGTTGGTCCTGACACCCATATCTCTGCCCCGAATTTTGTGCAGAGAGAGGGAGAGAGAGAGAGAGAAAGAGATTTGATTCTGCTCATGTCATCTCATACTTTGAATTTACCATCCATTTTATAGCCACACTGTTTTCGTATGCTTACACAGACATTCACGTACGTGTCGAAGTTGCACAACACCAGTGGTGTAATTTGTGGAACTCGACAATTGTGCAAGTGTGCATGCAATGTGTGTAAAAGTGCATGTGATTGTAAATTTATTCAAATTTTAGATAGTAAAACTAAGAGCAAAATTAGTTTTCGGTATTGAGTACTTCAATAAAAATTAAATGTTGGTTTAACTTAAAAAATTATTTAATGCCAAAGTTATATATTGGAGGGATGCAAAACAACATATGAAAAATTGAGTAAATAGCTGAATTTTGCAGAAAATGAGAAAAGCAGGAGCTGGAGATGCTCCCATGGATAGAAGAGGACAAAGGGCCACCTAGCCAAGTCAACCACGCTTGTTGAATTTGACTTGCGTAATTTGTGCAACTGAGGCACGGTAATGTGCACTATCCGAGCCGTTTGTTTAACAATTCAACGATCCTACTGTGTAGGGGCACCATCCCCAATCCCGTAATTTGCAACCTTTTCTTTTTCTACTGCAGGGAAAATAGGAAAATACACTTTCCCCTTAGTCTAGACCAAGGGTACAAATGTGACTCTACAGAATATGAAGCTGCTACTACTTTAGGCAAAATTGATCAGTAACTCAGGGACACAACATGTCAGGTGCGGACTCTTTAATCACGACATATTTTTGTAATGTCTATAAACATAGTCGCACGTCTCACTAGTGATAAAGTAATATGGGACGACACGTGACCATACTTCAGAAGCACAAATGAAAGAGTATGAGATGACACAAGGCTACACCATCAGAGTAACTAATGAGGTTTCCTTACTTCAACTCATTTAATTCTCGTCCATAGGCTTTCATATCTTTAGACTTAGGCCCCGTTTCGCTAAGGAGAACAATAATGAAAATCTTAGCAAAATGAAGCCTTAATTATTGGTAGTCGAAAAGTATTCTCTCTTTTTTTTTTTCCTTGTATCGAGATAGTTGGCAATGGGCCTCGTTTAGTCCACAAGCGTAACGGTCCCTTTGAAATGTTCGTGGCGGTATGTTTAGACAACATAAATAAATATGAACACAACTACACTTGTGGTTCAAATCAACCACCACGAAAGGAAGAAAGATGACCACACATGTGGTGGGTCTATTAATTTTTCTTCCAACAGGTATGGGTGTCTGGACCAGCGTACGCGCATCCCAATTAATACCCTCTCTAATTCGGTCAAAGACAAACCATCTACGCCGAACTAAAAAATTCACAAAAAATTCTTTCTTAAGCCTAACCTTTGATTAATTATACGGAGAATATACTCACCAACCAACCGAGGGATAGCCTTTGGATGGGTCTACGAAATTTCGCTTGCTTGCAATTAGGCTTACCTTACTAGCATGTAATCAGTCATATCCCAGTGTGCAATATTTTCTCAATAAAAAAAACAAGCAAACAGACTTGCACTACGCTCGCTGTGTTCGGTTGCCATTTATCTTTAGTTTTAATTTTGTTTTTCAATCATTGCCATATATCTTTCTCCAATCATTACCCTATATTTTCAATTATTAATTTCATTTCTCTCTCTATCTCTCTCCAATCATTACCCTATTTCTCTCTCTACCCACTACCAAAATTAAACTAAACTACCAACCAAACAAAGTCACTTGTCTTACTTTATTTGGCTGGTCAATCTAAAGAATTTTAATCATCTCAAAGTTACAAGGTGAATAATTTCCTTCCATTACATTTTTGGGATAAATCATATATTTGTCTCGACAAGAGAAATCTGCAAAAGTAAAAAATTATGACCAAAAGAAAATAAAAATTAGTAAAGATAAAAAATACTAAACATTTAGTATTTTTGCCTTTTGTGTCATCTTATATGATCTTTTCTCAAATTCAGTTTGAATGTTTAGTGTTTTTTTTTTTTTCATGTTTTTTCAATCTTTTTGGGAGGTGAAATGCAAGTGTGCTATTTCGTGTGGAAAGTTATGTAAATATCACTTTCCATTGAGAAAACGTCTTTTTTGATTGTGCAAGTTGTGGTTCACAATTGGGGTAACGTACAAAGAAAATTATACGACGAATTTGTAGCCATTATTAAAGCCCAAACCAACGACACCTATATTACATTAGATCACGAATTTGCCTTCTTTAATAAATAAGATAACATATCAAATCTAATCTAATTTGGATTTGTATAGGGCTTGTAATTTTCATATTATCTTATCCAAATAAGAATCAAAACTTACAGTTTAAAATTATTTTTTTATAGCTATCCCGAACACTCTTACTTCAGCAAAGACCTATTAATCACCAGCAAATGCAAAAGGTCACGTGTGAGTGACTTGATCCTAAAAATGTGAACAATTTACACACTATCGTAGATATGAATTCACCTTGAAAGAACTTCATGCTCTTTTTACAGGTATCGAGAGCTTTTTTGCACATTAATTGGTTTCAGAAAAGCAATCTTTAACATATTGTATTATTATTAAATACAGATATATTAGGAGTTCGGGAGTAAAAAAAAAGGATCAGATATTTCGTAGGTATGACCGTGTCTAGCTTGGAAAATTCTCACACTCTGTTGTCCTGACTGCCGGAAGGTTCCAGGAATTTGGACAAGGTTTGAATTGAGGGTCAGACAATACATTTTACCACAAAAACGGAGATGGAATCGTACATCAACGTGTCAAGCGACTTCTCAGTTATAACGTCTAGATGGGGAATGTGAGATGCTGACAATCACGATGAATGGCCAAATCGACAGCTCTACATCTGTTCAACGGAGAGCTGTTCGCAAGGATAGAACCAAGGGGGTTTAGTGGCAGCGACCGACCCGACAAAAGTTTTAAAAAATGTCTGATTAACTATTATATGTGAAAAAAAATTTTATTCCCAACTTATATAGTCTCGCCACTTCTAAGTATTTTTTATTATTTTTCTTATACACTAGTCATAAATCTTCTATTTTTTTTCAAGAAAAGCGACCCA
Source organism: Rhododendron simsii (assembly GCA_014282245.1). NCBI lineage: Eukaryota > Viridiplantae > Streptophyta > Magnoliopsida > Ericales > Ericaceae > Rhododendron > Rhododendron simsii. The sequence goes on along the minus strand of CM024956.1, from coordinate 9,366,837 downwards.
AAAAAGTATTCTAAACTAAATTCAATAGGCCAAAGTGAAATGATATAAACGATGATGTGTAATTAAGGAAAAAAAAACTCCACATTCTAGTCCTAAAACAAGTTAACCTAAAAAATTAAAGGAATTTAATTATAATGTCAATCCCCAAATTTATAATGTCACTCCCAAAAGGGAGTGCGATTATCAATTTTGGAAATCCATATAGGGATTCAGGAAGTGGCATTATCGATACCCAAAATAAAAATTAGTCTTTTTTCATACTCCATGTGCAAATGACAAACATCATTTACGATAGTTTTTATTATGTTGTTTTAATTTTTTCTGGAGCCGATGACTATTAATATTGTAATGCATTTTTTTATTTTTTTAGTATACATTTCGCCACTGCTAGGGTAAAATCCTGGTTCCATCCCTGGCTGTTCGGCAGCATCCCTGGATCCTTAGATGGTCACCCCGATAGCAAATCTACCCATTGTTCAGAATGACCTTATTGGAGTTTTTTCAGATCAATCTCAAATCTTGATGATTCCCCCTTTCAATATGCATATCTAATCATGAATCATCTTAATTTCATGGGGTGTCCGACAGCATCAATTTTATTGCCTCCAAAATAAAATGAAACGATAACGATAACAAGAATGGCAACAAGCAAGTTCTACCTTTTGTATTTGTATAATTGTCTCTCTAGCTCATTAGAAATCTTGTAAGAACTCTTTTATCTACCTATGAAGTTCGGTACTTAATTAGTTAGACAACTAGCAGAATTCATAGAGCAGAATTAGTGCCAAATGAGGTAGTTAATTTGGATTTGTCAAATTTGTTACATCATCCAAACCAATAGATATATGCATCGAAAAGAGGAACGATCATGGCTTTTCAGTTTTCAAGATAGCATTTCTACGGATGGAGGTTGTCATATGGCTAGTCTAAGAAAGCATGGGGCTTGTAGGCAGAAATCAAGGCTCAAGGATCTTGAGGATGTTCAAAATTTTCAAGCCTCCAAAAAATATGCAAAACCTAAGTGCAAACGATCGCATATCATTGAGGATAGTTTCATCAATCATCATATGGATTTCAAGCACCACATCATGTGTTATGCTAGTATTCTTTATCTACTCGTTATTCTCTAATGGTTTTTCGCAGGTGTCAAAGTAGTTTTATTCTCGTATGTGTTCGTTAATCAACTTTTGAAATCCTATGGGAGTCAACGTCAGTGGCAGAGGGAGAATAGGATGAGCAGGGGCACGCGCCCCCACTCAATTTCTTTCCTTTTTTTTAAATTTAAGATTTTAAAATGTATATTTTGTATTTTCTCTAGTTAATTGTATTTCATAATTGTATTTTCTCTAGTCGAATATCATTTCATTCTCAATTTCTTTTCCACATATTTGAACATTGTCATTCTACCGGCAAAATGAGATGTCTAATGTGAAAAATAGTCGCCTTTTACTATTTGGAACTCTCTAATGCATAATGTCCAAAATTCAAAAATGCCTAAACCATGGGTTATATGTATATTTAGCAATTAATAATGGGAGCAATAATGCTAAATATTGTGTAGTGAATTGCTCTTAGACTTGATCCACTGAGACAATTCAAGCAATTCGATTATTTTTATATTCTATGTAATTTAATATACTAAAAAATTATGTTAGGTTTTTCAATTCTTAGCACAAATGTTTTAATGTTGCTTAAAACGAAATTTTGTGGTTGAAATGTGTTTAAAGGTGCCCCCCACTTACATAGTTTTCTGGCTACGCCACTGGTCAGTGTTTTCTTATTGTTGATTTTTTCTTTCTAGTCGTCTCCTCTATAAGCAGGGGCGGACCCACGTGGAGGCACGTGGGGTCACGTGCCCCACGCATTTTTAAAAAAAATTTAAAAAATAAAATTTTGATATAAATTTGTAAAAGTTTCCTACATTGGTACTAATCAGTAGTGTGGTGGAGTGATTATGTGTGCTGTGAAAAGCTCTAGGCAACCTAGGTTTGATTCCCCAGTATGCCAATGCTTGTGTTTTTTCGTTTTTTTCTATTTTTGTTCTCTCTTTTCTTGATTTTTTTCATTTTTGTTCTGTCTCTTTCCTTTATTTTTTCATTTTTGTTTTACCTCTTTCCTTTATTTCTCCATTTTTGTTCTACCTCTTTTTTTTTTTTTCTCTATTTTTATCCTATCTCTGTATATTTTCCTCCCAATCCAAAATATTATGAAAATCAAATTACTAAATTCTTTAGTTTACTTTCTATTAATTTTATGGTTGCCACCGCGACAATTGAAAGAGTATTTTCAAACATGAAGATTATCAAAAATCAGTTGCGGAATAGAATGAGTGATCAATATTCAATTATTTAGCGATAATTTAGTGGTATATATACAGAGGAATATTTTTCAAAATTGTAAATAATATGTGCCCCCAGTATATGGAATTCCTGGATCTGCCACTGTCTATAAGGTCTATTTCTTGTGCTTTATCCTTATTCTCAATGAATTTCTTACTTTATCCTCATTTCTTGTACTTCTAAGTTCTAACAATAGTTTTAAAAAAAGGAACCAATATTGTACTATTACAACCTTAATTTGTAGTGTGTGAATGATAAATAATTTCTCCGTCCCCAATTGTTGGCCTTGTTTTGGATAATAATCCGACCCACATGCAGATAACAAAAACTTAATTCTTGCAAATAATTTTCTGAAATTTTTTACCCTGAAAAGTACTAATTCAAATCTCTTCAAGCGTGGAAAAAAATTACAGTAATTTTTGTTTTTTTTTTTTGGCAAACACATTATATTTTTAATTTCTTCTTGGTACAATTGTAATAATTGTGAACAGACAAGAGTATAAAAGAAGGAAAACAATGTTGACCAGATCAATGCTTCCAGACGTTTTGAGTTCTTTTCGTCTTTCAGGAGATTTATCTAAAAGATATATATAGATGTTCATTCCGGGATCCCAAAGGAAACGTCAATTGAGCAATGCAAAGGAGGAAAGACATGCTACGGGTGATTATTAAGTGCTCCTAGAGCACTAACACATGCGTGTTGGAGCCACATATCTAGTGGTGGTGTCCACACAAATGTGTGGTGCCGAAGGTTCTTAAAGTATCATGTGACAGTGTCAGTGCTTCAAGAACCAGTAATAAATTTTCCATATGTAGACCCCTCTTATCCTCAAACTGCCACAAATCAAACCCACTCTATGTTTCACATCAAGTCCATGACGAATCAAAGACCCCATTTTAATGAGCAGCCATGACAGGCCTATTTGGGTATTTTTCATTGACGTGTCAGGATATATTCAATTAGGGAAGCGATTTATGGAGGGATGGAAAAATAAAGCTAAAAGAAAATCTAGGAACAAAACTTCCGGACATAATTGTGTTCGGAACCGTTCGATATTATATGTGCGACCACGTGCATCAAACGGTTTTGGACGCAATTAATGGTGTCCGACGTGGTGTTTTGAAATTGTATCCCTAGCATTGCTCAAAATCTAACCACCTTCTCCAATATCTTGAAGACTTCTACAATAGAATACGAGGAAAAAAAGGAAAAAGTGACAAAGCATGAATAATATCATCCTTCTGCAAAAGTTCCTTCCCAAGGTTCCTAATTCAGTTTCCTATCGTTGTTTAAAGTTCTTTTTCCTCCTTATTTGCGATATTTCTGCTTTCGTTTTCGTACGATTTCCTATTTTTCCTTTTCCTTTATATTTTCATGAAAATTCATAGTATATATTAAACTATCAAGATTAAAAAAAAAAAAAAGGTATGTATTAATATATGTAAAAGCACTATCAACTCGAGATTTTTTAGGCTTCAATCAATTAAAATAAGGACTCTTTTGTTGGGTTTGAGGTTTTGTTAGTAGACATTAGACTACAGCATAATTGATCTTAGAATTGCTCCTCTCAATATCTCAAGTTCGAAATCTCTTTCTTAGTTTTCCAAAATTAGTCAAGATGCACATAAGTGGTGGAATTAGTTTCCAAAAGCTTGCTCTAATTTTGATTGGCAACCCTGTAAGTAAGTGGTTGAATTAGTTTTCCAAAATTAGTCGAAGTGCACATAAAGTGGCTTAAACACCTGAGTTATAAGAAAATGGAGGAGGTAGAATGTGTCCACTATTGCTTTAATCTTGGTTGAAGATTCGACAATTTAGCATGTCAACATTACCTACGGGCTACGGCACACCGCATGGGTCACATTTTCCATCATAAATTCCCTACCACAAAAATTCCATTCTAAGACTGGATCCTCTGACGACGATGTCCTACAACCAGGGACTAAAAGTCTTATTGACCAGAAATTCTTCACCCCACTACGAAGTCAATGGTTTAAATAAGGCCTCCTTTATTGGGTTTGAGGGTTTTGTTAGTGGACATTAGACCAGGAGATAATGGGTCTTCCGGTTAAACCACCTCGAGAAGGAATTGGTTTGGTGATGAAGGTCTGAGATTTAGAAATTTGATCATTCACACGGTCCCATGTTCGAGACCTATAAAGTGTTGTCAATTGCTTTGCGGGTTTGCCCGGTCATCAATTTCAGAATTTCGAAATTAATTGAGGTGAGCAAGTTGATTCGAATACCTGATTATGAGATACAAGGTGTCCACTATTGTTTGTCTTGGTTGAAGATTTTGTGGAGAGGAAACACAACAAAAAGTGACTGAGATTTTCCCTCTTACAAACTTCCAGTCTCAAATACTACCAAGAAAATTCCATTCTAAGACTGTACGTATCCTCTAACCAGTGCTTTAAGTCTCGTCCACAAATTCTCCACCCCACAGCCACGGGGAAGTCAATGGTTAGAAGTTAGGCATGCTAGGGGCCTTTTGTTTGACTGCATATTAGTATCGGATTGAACTATTAATACGTCAAATTTGACCAAATATTCAATGTTTTGTTAAAAGATTTACGACCCGAATGTACCATGTAATCGGAAATAAATCTTACAACGTGTCATATGCAATATTAGAGGAGTGTGGTAGTAGTGTTATTAATATAGTCCTTAATTATTAATTCAATGAAATTGTATATCCAGTTGTATTATGTAGCATTCACTATTAGTAGTCCATAAATGCGAAATTTAGCTCTATTTCCTCAAGCCTTCGGAAAATACCCAAAAAGACAATCAAATTTTAGTATGGTCCTCTAGGACTTGGCCCTAGCATTTCATGGATCTAGATAACTTTGAATTTAGACCCAAAAAATAGTCAACCAAACAAATGAAACTACAGTCATTAGCCACAAGGGGTGGCAAATTGAACCCAGACCCATTAACAAACCCAGACCCATCAACTAAGATATAGACCCAACACAATCCATTTATTAGATGGGTAAGAATGGTTCCAAACACAACTAACCCATTATTAGTTGGGTCTTAATTGGGTATCAATTGGATCAACTTAAATGACCCAATGGTATGAAAGAAATCCATGAAAAATTTTCATGTCTTTACCAAATTCCCAATGAATATAGCCCCCCCCCCACCACGCCACCAACGCCACCACGACCACAACGGCCACTACCGCCGTCGCCACCACCACCACCATCACACCACCACCACAACAGTCGCCACCACCATCACAACGCCGCCGCCACCACCACAACCGCGGCCACCACGACCACAACTGTCGCCACCACCATCACAACGCTGCCGCCACCACTACAATGACCACCACCACCACGCCACCCCCACCACCACCATGGCCACTACCGCTGCCACGCCACTCTCACCACCCCTGCCACCATGCCGCCACCACCGCTGCCACCACCACCACGCCGCCGCCGCCACCACCACCACTGCCGCCGCCACCACCACCACCACCACGCCACCCTCACCGCCGCCGCCGCCACCACTACGGCCACCATCACCGCCGCCACCACGCCACCCTCACCACCCCCACCACCACGCCAACACTGCCGTCGCCGCCGCCACCACCACCACTACGGCCACCATCGCCGCTGCCACCACCACCACTACCACCGTGGCCATCGCCGCTGCCACCACGTGGTGGTGGTGGTGGTGGCAGCGGCGACGGCGGCGGCAGTGGTGGCGGCGTTGTGGTGGTGGTGGTGGCGGCGGCATTATGGTGGTGGTGGTGGTGGTGGTGGTGGTGGCAGCGGTGGTGGTGGCGGCGGCGACGGTGGTGCGGTGGTGGTGTCGGCAGTGGTGGTGGCAGCAGTGGTGGTGGCGTGGTGGTAGGGGTGGTGAGAGTGGTGTGGTGGCGGCAGTGGCCATGGTGGTGGCGGCGGCATTGTGGTGGTGGTGGGTAATTGGGTTAATGGGCAGGTCGGGTTTGATTTTAAATAAATGGGTCGGGTTGGGTATGGGTAATTGAACTCATAATTAATTGGTGTAAATGGGTCAATGACCCATTAAAGACCCAACCTACTTATAACTTGCCCATTTTGACCCAAACCCGCCCATTTGACACCCCTATGCTTGACCTATCCATATTCAGCAGTTATACCAGAAGAGAAGCTATAGAAGTCATGCGTATAAAGCGACATGAAAAAAGGATCTTACCGATCAGATCGATCACCTGTGGATTCAGATTTAATTTCCATCTCTTTGACCTGTTAAGATGGCATTCTATTTCTCATGATCCAGAGTAACTTCAGTTTTTAGATGCTTGCAGCAGAACCATATCAGCCCTAAAGTCAGAACTTCATAGAATGCCTCAATTCTTGAGTGCACAAGCCTATGTTTGCTTCAAGCCTATGAAGAATTGTCACAGCCATGGTGATGAGCAGCAATGACCAAATCCAAGATCATTAAATGGAAAGAACAAAAGGAAACGCCATGGACAGTAATGAGTAAAAGACAACATACAAAGAATTCTTGAGAAACTTCTAGTTTCAGAAATCAATTATTCTCTTTTTCATGAATTCGCACCATTAAACAGACTTTTTTAGTTACACCCGAGGTTTTTCTAAGTAGGAGAGAAAACACAAAGGAAAATGGTATTTCTCCTCCCCTAATTCCTTTCGTTTTCTTAATCCCTTACTAAATTCCAAACAAAGTGTTCCATAAATAACCGCAGGAAAAAATATCCATCGCATGATGTAAAATATCATGCAAGAACTTTTAACTGCATGGTGCAAACCAAACAATTGGAAAATTTTGTGCTTTCAGTGCCCAAAAATCCAAGAGATCAACACGACGATAACACAAACATAATCTATCATAACCTTATAAGTATTCGTACCTTGAAGTGAAAATGTATACTACATGAACATGATATGCATAAGCAGTTTCTGTGAATCAACCTATCTTCACCAATCTTCTAGACCTGCAATGAACATCAAAAACCGAGCAAACCTAAAACCTAGAGGTGGTAAATGGGCGGATCTAGGCGGGTTGAAATGGGTCGCGGGTTAAATATGGGTTAAATAGTAAACGGGGGCAATGGGTCGGGTCAAATATGGATCAACCCAAACTCAAACTCGTGCGACCCGACCCGTTTTCCCTCCTCTTTTTTTTTTTTTTTTTTTTCCCCCTCCTCCTTTTCTCTTCTCCCCCTTCCTTCTTTTCCTTCTCCATATAGCAGTTTTTTTATTTTTAGAACATTGGAAAATTATTTATGCTCATATAACTTCGCCCATCCAACATTTTAATGTTTTATGTTTTGGAAAGAATTTGAATGCTCAAGATTGTATGCATCTACACTTTTATATTACAAAATTTTCGTAATTGCCGAAATTGAACGAAATATCTACAATAATGTTTTGTTACTGTTTTTATGGCACGATGGGTGGTGCTCTGCACTTCAATGTTGTGCACGATGTTGTGCAATATCAACCATTCAAAACCGGTGATGCACTCTCTCTACCCAATCGTTGCATCATTTGAATGTGATTAAGCTACTGTTGGGGAATATACAGTTTTAATTTTAGGCCTGGATTCAGGGGCCCAGAAAACCTCTGTTTTTTCTGTTTTCTTAAACATGAAAAAAAATACCTCTGAATAGTGAATACCTTATATGACTTGTTGTGGGCTTAAATGGGAGTATTTAACACAGTCCAAGATTGAGGGGAGAGAGAGAGAGATGGAGTATTTAACACAGTCCAAGATTGGGGAGAGAGAGAGAAAGAGAGAGAGAGAGATCAGTTATTAAAAATAACGGGAGTTTTATTAGTTGTGGAAATCAGTTGAGTTAAATGGGAGTAGATTAAAAATAACTGCCAGCGTGGGTTTTTAGTTCAAATCCATATTGAACCCATTTTTAATCCATCTAAACCCATATAAATGTGGGTTTATATGGATTGAACCCATTATATAATATAGACGGATTGGGTTGGGTAATAAGTGGGCAGATTGGGCGGATTAGAAAAATATGAGTTAAGATTACCACCCCTACTAAAACCCATGTCAAACATAAGTAACCGAGATGCTCAGTCTTAAATCATATCATAGATGTAAAAGAAACAATACAAACAAGACTATAGATTGCATTCAGTGACTCAAATGAAGAAGCATATATATATATATATATATATATATATATATATATATATATATATATATATATATATATATATAGTTGCTTTTATGAGGTTTCATATATACCAATTGAATATTAGTAATTAGTTCGCTAAGTATGTTCTTGATGACCTCTAGGAAGTTGATGATCTCGAGGGAGGTGTCTCTCTTTCTTTGGAATTTTGATTTGGGGGTAAGGATGTGTTTGGCCTATTTCTCTTGGTGGTTCTTGGTTCTTTTGGCTTTAATTTGCTCTGGTTGTAGGAATGCTGAAGCATGAACCCCATTGTTTATTTGTTAATCAAAACTTTGAAAAGAACAGTCAGTTTTTTGAGGCGAAGAACAGAACCCACAAATCGAATTTAAGTCATTTACTTAATCTTTCGTTACCAACAAAGACAAGCGATATTAATTAGAATAAATAGGCGATTCCTTAAATTGAGAGCGAACGAAGAGATCCTAAGCAACTTGAAATTGTGATAGGAATAGGAAAACAATATCATACTTGCGCTTTGAAAGATGATGTGTAATCCCCTGTATGTTTCAGCTCCGGTTCAAGTGATGAAGAAGGAGAAGAAGTAGAATGTGCCAACTGCCAAGTGATCATGAAGAATTAGCCAGCCTTACCAGAAGATTCAACAGCCTCATGATTAGATCTAGAAGAGGAAGCTTTGGCAAAAGACCTTGCAGTAGAGACTACTACGAGTAATGCAAAGGAAGAAAAGACCAAATCATGTGTTAGGGAATCTAAAAATCCAGTGCACATCGAATCCAATGTCCAATCCAAAGTTATCAAAAAGGGCGACAAGAAAGGTAAAAGAGATGAATAAAGACCCCATTTCAGTAACTTTATTTCTTTCTTTTTTTATTTTTTATTTTTTTCACTTTTTTTTGTTGTCTTTATTTAAATTTTTTTAACGTTTGTTAATTTTGTACCTCTTTTTTTTTTATTCGTCTTGTCATGTTAGGATGAATCGGACTTTTTTTTTTTTTGCTAAAAAGTGATTAATTCTTAAAATATTTGGGTAAAAGAAAAAATTTAAATAACAAACGCCAAAAGAAATTTAATAAAGGAAAAAACGAAAAAAAATCCTAGAAGTTCTAAAAGTTTTTTTGTGAAACAGAGTTACAGAAAGCTCCGATGAAGAATCAAGATACTCCAATAAAGATGTTTTTTCACTTAAGGGGGACCTAACGGTCCACTAATGGATGGTACTACTTTGAATTGGAAATACAAACTTCATGGAGGAGATAATCATTTCTCATAGGTGGGGGGAAATTTTTTACATTATGTAAACCTCAGGAGGTGTTAGTCAAATTTACCCAATTAATAAAGCCACATAAACCTCTCCCATGCATGCATCATCGTTAGCATCATCATCTTCAATCCAAACAAACAGATGTTAAATAGCAGTTACGAATTCCGTGCAATATCAACCACAAAAATTGCACACAAGATTCTTTCTAGGAACAGGTTATCGCCAATCAAAAAATAAAAGAACAGATTATTGTGCGATTCTACGGCTGAAATTGTACGAAAACAGAAGTACAAACAATTTTTCAGTACAAAGATTTGATCTCTTTTGTTTAATATTTACTAAAAACATTCTCTCTCTCTCTTTTTTTGGTAATAGGGAAGTGCATTAGATAAAATTGAACGGATACAAGTCTAGGGCATTTAAACCCTGTAGAGTTAAATAGAAATTGAACAATACAACTAGGAATACTGAGATAAATATAAAATTCCCCAGCAGAAATAGGTGCGTCTTTCGTCAAGGCATCTGCACATTTATTTGCTTCACGGTGAATGTTTTTGAGCATCTGTTTACACCTATTTTTGGCCAAAATTAGAAAAAAAAAATAAAAGAATGGTCTTGGAAGTAGTTTCAGGCCTTAAGAAGCCTTAGAAATCGGTAACCTACAGAATTGGGCCAATTTGAATGCTAAAAGGCCAATTGAGTTTGCAAAGACTAGGGAGAAACTAATGCCCAAAATATCACTTTCGCAAATTCGGGCCCAGGACTAGCCAAGGTCTTGGGTCGACCCACTAAATCTGAACGTTTTATCCAGGACTAGGCCAGCTCTTAGAAACAATAAGGCCTTTCTAGTAGGTCCAAATCAATTAAAGCTTGGGTTTTTCTCTAGGCTTGGGCTCACAAGGCTTACAAAAGATGGAGGTCTATGATTCACCTCAAGCTCAGGCCCAAGTGACGGATGGGCCTACTACTTAAAACGTCTCATATGGCCTTCAATTGGCAGGAAAAGGTCTTAAGTTGCTCACAAGCAGCTCAAAGGCCTAGAATGTTCTTGCTTAGCAGGTCTAAGCTGCATGCAAGCAACTCAAGGCCTAAATCTCTACCATCCTTCAGCATGAAGCAAGGTTTGAGACATGTGGCAGTCATGCATGGAGACATCCCAAGTAACTCACAAGCAGCATAGGCCTACACAAGCAACTACAAGTAGCTCAAAAGTCTAGAAGGTTCTCCCTAGCAACATACAAGCTACTCACAAACAGCTCAACTAGGCCTGCTGTATGAAAACTTAAAGAAAGAAAATGGTAGGGCACAAGTCCCACAAAATCTCTCTTTTCCATATATAAATGTGTGTGTGTGTGTGTGTGTGTATATATATACAGTCCTAATTTGGTAGGGACGTCCGTATTTTCCTGAAATGCGGACTTTTCGTTTAAGCCGTTGGAAGACTTTTCTTTTAAAGAGGAACTCGCGGGTTATAATCGCCCATGGGTCGGGTAAAATGGTTTCGGGTCGACCAGATCCCACACACGGATTCTTCCTTTTCATTTCCAGCTTCCAAAACACGCTTGACTGGAGAGAGAAAATCCAAATCGACGAAGATGACGACGACTTGAGAAATACTTTCGACGACGACAAAAACGACTGGAGAAGAAGAAATCGACTAAGAACAAGGTTTCTCTCTCTTTCGCTCTCTCTCTCTCTCTTTGGTTTTTTTTTTCTTCAAATCGACTGGGTTTTTTTTTTTTTCTTCAAATCGACAAATAAGAACGACGGAGAAGAAGAAGAGGACGACGGCAACGGCGACGAAGAGAACGATTGAAGGTATTTATCTCACTCCCTCTCCCTCTCTGGCTTCGAATCTGTATTTTTTGAGTTAAGGTTTTGCAACTTACCTGGTACGACATCTTTTGCATTCTTATGGCTCGATTACTGCTCGATTTGAACTCAATTACTGAAGATTAGGGCTCGATTACAGCTCGATTTGAAGGTCTCTCTCTCTCCGAATCTGGTTTTTTTTTTCTTCTAAAATTTAAAATCTGGATTTTTTTTTTGTGTAAATAAACTGTTTTTTTATTTCTTTATCGAGTTAGGGGTATTTTAGAAGCATGTTTACAAAAAAAAAAGAGAGTATTTTCTTTGTAGCTTGCTCATTATAGAAGATTAGGGCAGAGACTCATCTAATTTTTGGGATGTGTAATATGCATTCTTAGGTAGTGTTCGATTTACCAAAAAATGGCACAGAAATTGGGTAAGGGTGGTTTTGGCTGGCTAGACCAAACAAGGGAGCATGGAAAAGATGCAACCTGACTTGCCAATTAGCAACCTCTTCCAATGTTTCCAGCTGATTCGTTGTTAAAAAGCAAATATAGTAAAGAGCACCATGGAGATGCAACCTGTTTACAAGACTTAATTAAGATGGTACTGCATTTACACATTGGTAAACAAGACGGGGAATGTGAAAACAGGTACCAATTAGCTTCTGTAGGTCCTCTTCATACAATATTTCTCAGATTCCTGTAAGCATCTCAGTTCAATCAGTGCATGTATTCGAATTTTCTCTCGTCGCATTTAATCAAAGGGTATTTGCATACTTCCAGGGGAGCAGAGCTATGCATGCACTATTTTTGTGTGTGTGTGTGTGTGTGTGCGCGCGCGCGCGCTTGTGCTATAAATAACCGCATTTATAGCCGTGCACAATGTGTGAGCGATACGATATGTCTTGACACAAGTAGCAGGTTGTCAGATCAACCTCGTAAAGCTTGGTTAAAGAAACCAGAAGAACGCATAATTTTAGACAGTTTCAACCAAACAAAATCTAGTGAAAATCGTGAGTTATGTTCAGTTCTATCAGTTGTAGTAGTTGTTCAAGTTAAGTGCAGCAGTGAGATGCTTTGGTTTTCTCTGTTTTGGCAAATCTGCTGCTGTATCTCCAGCCCAGCAACTTGACAGATCTCTTGGTGTTGTTCTTGGTGGTGTTGTTTCATACTCGGAGTAGCTGGTCTTCTTGACAGCTATGGGCTGCTAAAATGGTTCCTTTTAGCAGTGGTTCAATCCATATTGCTATCATACTCAGATAGAGGTGCTGCAGTTACATGTGCTGAATTTTGACAACTCAATGGTGGCAGATGCTTGAAGCTTGCTCAGTTCTGTTTTGCTATCTTTATCCCTTTTGTAGATGGTCAGGAAACAACTGTAATTGATATTATTTGTAATTAGTTCGTTAGATACTAGTATTATCCACCCCATGTAGCCACATGGCTTAGCTTTTCAATTTTCTCAATCGTTGTTTTGTTTTGTTTTTCTCCTGGGGTATGCCCCTTGTAGGCTGTATATTCGGTTATTCTTTTTTGAATTTCAAGCTGTTTTACCCACAAAAAAAAAAACCAAACAAACTTGTGTATCTCACAATATTGATCTGTTCTTTGCTTCTTTTGAAATTTAAGTGTGTATGTCCTACTTAGAGCTCCAGTTGCCTACGCTGGGTAAAAATGGATCATAACTCCAATCTTTTTTTAATAATGTGATATGAGAAGAAATCTATTGCATTCTGCTGCCAAAGCTGAGAACCTGCACCAAGGATTGCCTTCAATTCAAAGGACTACATTGAATTCACAACCAATTCATACTCGGACTACAATCTCACTCGGACTACAATATCAAAACCACCAATACAATCTCAGAACCATCTCCATGCTCCCCAGTGTTTGGTCTAGCCAGCCAAAACCTTTGTGCATCCCCCAGATAAACTTTGTCCCTTGTTTTCCAAATTAGTCCTCTCCTCCCCTGTTCTGGACTGAAACAAAAGGCAACCACTTTTCCAAAACTGAAAGAAACGGCAACCCTTCTTTAGATTAAGTTACAATCAAACCAATCTCTAAATTACAGGCAAATCAAAGAGCTATAAACCTCCATTTCTCCTGTTTTCCAAATTACAAAAGTGTGCTCTTTCGAAAAAGCCACTGGGAAAAGAAAACAGATTGTCCACTGCAAGAATTTCAAGGCCCCAACAACAAGAACACATGCCCAAGAATTCCAAAAAAAAAAAAACACAGATTTTACTCCCCTATTTTCCAGAGTCCAGATTGTTCCTTATTTACAAAAGCGGTCAACAAACAGTTCCTAATTTTATAGAAGAGTTCCAACAATTAAAAACTAATGCAGCAAGCAGTTCCAAACAGTTCCAAAATGCAACATTTGAAAGCATCAATCCATCCAGCAACCCAAATAGGTAATAACATCAATAGACGAAACAAAAGACAAGAACAACTAAAGAATTAAACTTAGATGTACCACAAACACTTACACTCATCGTCAACGTCGTCCTCGTCATCATCATCATCGTCCTCGTCATCATCGTCATCGATATCTTCCAAACACTTAAAGTGTCAAAACTCTTGGTTGATTTTTGGTATCACATCATTCTTAACTTAGGAATGTAATGTATTTGAGAAGAATTAGCAGATGATTCACATGGTTGAGATGGTAGTTGTGAGACTTCATCGATATCTTCCAAACACTGCATTCTAAAAACCGCGAGACAAAACACACTCAAACTCAGTCAATCAAATTGGTTTAGTAAGATTTCAGTGTAAGGTTACTTAATTTGGTTTATGCCTTTTCCTCATGGCTTTTACAAAAAAAAATTCAGTCAATCAATACGTAAGGCAGTTCTGAAAGTCTAAGCATTAAGAGACAATTTTTGGATGTAAAAGTAAAACGCAGCAAGGTTTTTTTTTTTTTTTGAACATACTTCTAAAAAAACTTGCAGAAATGTTGGTGGTGTTTCCTCATTCAAACAAAAAATTTATGAACTAATGGAATTTTTGAAGGCCTCTGTTCCAAGTTTGATACTCTTCTACCATTCACACAGTATCCCCAGATGTAAGTAATATTAGCAGCAGTAAACATCCAACCTTCTACAAATTCATCTAGAAACTGTAACTCGAAAAAAAAAATGTCGAGTTCAAATCGAGCAGTAATTGAGCCCTAATCTTCAGTAATCGAGTTCAAATCGAGCAGTAATCGAGCCCTAAGAATGCAAAAAATGCCGTACTAGGTAAGTTGCAAAACCCTAACTCGAAAAATACAGATTCGAAGCCAGAGAGGGAGAGGGAGTGAGATAAATACCTTCAATCGTTCTCTTCGTCGTCGTCGTCCTCTTCTTCTTCTCCGTTGTTCTTATTCGTCAATTTGAAGGAAAAAAAAATCCAGTCGATTTGAAGAAGAAAAAAAACCAGAGAGAGGGAAAGAGAGAGAAACCTTGTTCTTAGTCGATTTCTTCTTCTCAAGTCGTCGTCGTCTTCGTCGATTTGGATTTTCTCTCTCTAGTCAAGCGTGTTTTGGAAGCTGGAAACGAAAAGGAAGGATCCACGTGTGGGATCCGGTTGACCCAAAACCATTTTACCCTATGAATCCAAAAGTAATACTTATCGATATCCACTAGAGTTGATTTTTTACAGGGCTCCATAAAATAATATTCAAAAATTTATAGATATTTTTCTAGATTTTTTCGGCACCCGAAATGGGGTCAAACGCGTTTGTCCCTGCGTGGTTCCCTGCAAACTGTCCCTGCTGATAGTATTTTTGTTCTTTGAATACCTCGGCTGCGACAAACGGAGGAGGAGAAAAAATCCCCTCCGCTTTTCTTTCACTGGTGGCGCCGGTGGGGAAGAAGAAGCAATCAGGGCCCTTTGGATACAAAGCTATACGTCCATACAATAGAGATATATCTATAATATTTTCCAGATAGAGAGATTAACAGAGGATTGTTAGAATGGGAGAGTGAAAAGCAATTGGGTATAACAAAAATTGCACTTTTCGACAAAGATATAATTGAGAGGATTATTGTACTCCTATGTGAGTTAAAATAAATAAAATACAGACGGAAACAAAAACCACATGCAACGCAAGTGCCTAGCCATTAGAAGTACATGTAGAGGAGTCTAAATAGTACTCCCTCCGTCACATAATGTTTGTCCGGCTCGTAAGACGAGGACATAAAAATAACACAATTTTTGTAAGAAAAAATCATTTTTTTTCAACAACTCATTAGATACCGATAAGTTCTTGTAATTAATGAAAAAAAATTGAATTTTTAATTGAAAGAAATGCATTATTTTTGAGTTCTCGTTTTGCAGACCAGACAAACAATTTGAGATGGAGGGAGTAACAAAAGAGGCCTCACCCTTTGGATTAAGGCTTTGCATTACATACAAAAACAAGACAACAAATAACGGCAGGAACTACTTTATATGTGGATATAGTTAACTGCATAGAGAAGTACTCAGCAAATCACTAATTTCTTCATGATCTTCAGGACTTGGAAATCATTGTGGAAGAAGTGCTACTGGCCCGAGTGGAAGCAGTTGAATGAGCGCTCTGTGACTGTGAACTCTGTCCAGCAGACGAATCGGTGAAGAAAACTATATTCTCGTGGTTCTCGACAAACGCTTGAAGTGACCGAGGAACCCGAGGCGGGTTCACTTCTACAACCCCTTCAAGTATCTGTACCACCTGACCCATTGTTGGCCTGTGGTTCTCATCATCTTGGATGCACCAACAAGCCACTCTTGCTATCCTCTTTATCTCCTCCTCGTCGGCATTCTTTTCCAATCTATGGTCTAACAGGCTAAACAGGTCACCCCCTTCTACTACGACACTTGCAGCCCAAGTCGGGAAAAACTTAAACTTCCCATCTTGATCAGATTTCTCCGAATTCCTCCTTCCGGATACGAATTCAAAAAGCATCATTCCATAACTGTAAACGTCAGCTTTGGCTGTTATGGCAATGCCTGATATCCATTCTGGTGCAAGATAACCTCTTGTCCCTCTCATGGTCGTCAGAACCCTACTGAATTCTCGGCCAAGGAGCTTTGCTAGGCCAAAATCCGCGACTTTTGGGCAGAACTCGCCGTCTAGTAGAATGTTCTCCGGCTTTATATCACAGTGAATAATACAGTCCCTGCACTTCTCGTGGAGATAAGTCAACCCTCTGGCCGTTCCCAGAGCGATCTCGTACCTCGTTTTCCAGTCCAAGACTTGCCCTTCCCTTTCGTGGAAAAGATGGGAATCCAAGGACCCGTTCGGCATGTAATCGTACACCAACAACTTCTGGCTACTGTCGGAGCAGAACCCCTGAAGCCGAACGAGGTTGACGTGTTGAATGGTTCCGATCGTGCTAACCTCCGTTCGGAACTGCTTCTCTCCCTGGGTTATGCTTTCCAGCTTCTTCACCGCGATTATAGTCGAATTGGGCAATGTCCCTTTGAACACAGAACCGAAACCTCCTCCCCCCAATTTCTCTGAGAAATTTTTCGTAGCATTTTGCAAATCTCTGTATCCGAACGCAACCAATGAGCCCTCCACTTTCGTTTTTCCAAAAAACCTCCTTTGCCGCTTCCAGATTATAATGAACACTACGCCTAAAAGTAGTACTACAGCTACTGAACCTGCAACAGCACCAATAATGATCCCCTTGTTTTCTTTACCCTTCGAAAACTCAGAAGCAGCAAGTCTGAGATAAAGAGTTCTTCGAGTACCATCATTTGGTGAGAGTTGCAGATTCAAAAGTTCCCCAATCCAAATCGAACACCCGTTATTATCATAGGAATAAGCAGTGCAAGAGCAATTATTCAAGCAGGAAGATGCACATTCAGCAGCGCTACCAGAAGCAACAGATGGTGGATTATCAGGCAATCCCATGTTGGGATACTCATAAAACTTATCTGTCGACTCCTGATTAGCAACACTTGTATTCCCACACTGCAACTTATTTGTCCTCACACACCCGCCAGAATAATCCCTCAAATTCCAATCACCAACCGGACTAAACCCTTTCAAACAATTACAGAAGGACTCTGTAATCTGAGTACAAGTCCCAAATACCCCACAAAACGCATAAACCTCGCACTGCTGCCTCGGCCTAGACCAAAACAAGTTCCATTGCCTGGTGGTTTCTAACCAAGTCAGTTGCGTGATTTGGCCCGAAACATCCAGAACAAATCGCGATATAATTGACTTATTATATATCGAATACGTAAAATAACTCTCATTCTCATTATCAACATAGGTGAAATTGTAAATATAATTTTGGTTCATCTCTGGGACAAAATTGAAAATCTTCCCATTCCAAGAGCCACCGGTCCAATACTCTTCAGACCCATTCCACAATAACACATACTCATTGGTATCTGCTTTTAAACTCAAAGAAAACAGACCTTGAGATGGGTCTTCCGAATTTTTCCAAGAAGTTAGATACTGATGAGTCCTAGTTCTCTTGTTATATGCAAGTTTAGCCCCAGGCAACCAAGTATTAGTAAGAAAATCAAAACTTTGCCAAATGGGTTGGGTTGAATTAAACCCATCTTTGACAACCAAATTACCATCATCCCCAAGAACAGCCACCACAGAACTTGAAGCGGCGGAGCTCTGATTTGTGGACCAAATGGGTATCTGTGACTCGTCGAGAAGAACTAGGTTGCCATCCATGATTTTCAACACTGATGAGTACTTATCTAAGATGGGTGTATCCCTATTTGCAACCCAAGCAATCGTTCGAAGAGAAACTTGATTGTACACAATGCATATGTAGTAGTTGGAGGAGTTACCTGTTTGGTAGAAACCCAATTTGAAGGTCCCATTTGAGGAGACAATGGTTTGGTTCCCGGAGAGAGATTGGTTTGCGGAGATGGTGTCGGATCCAAGGGAGATGGGGAGGTTGAAAGGGAAGAACAGGAAGAGAAGTGAAAAGATGAAATATGAGTTGGTCCTGACACCCATATCTCTGCCGTGAATTTTGTGCAGAGAGAGAGAGAGAGAGAGAGAGAGAGATAGATTTGATTCTGTTCAGATCACTAGGAAGAAGAAAAGGGTTTTGGTCTGAAAAAGGGTCATGCAACACAGCTCATGTCATCTCATACTTTGAATTTACCATCCATTTTATAGCCACACTATTTTCGTATGCTTACACAGACATTCACATACATGTCGAAGTTGCACAACACTAGTGGTGTAATTTGTGGAACTGGACAATTGTGCAAGTGCACATGCAATGCGTGTAAAAGTGCATGTGATTGTAAATTTAATCTAATTTTAGATAGTAAAACTAAGAGCAAAATTAGTTTTCGGTATTAAGTACTTCAATAAAAATTAAATGTTGGTTTAACTTAAAAAATTATTTAATGCCAAAGTTATATATTGGAGGGATGCAAAACAACAAATGAAAAATTTAGTAAATAGCTGAATTTGGCAGAAAATGATAAAAGCGGGAGCTGGAGATGCTCCCATGGATAGAGGAGGACCTAGTGCAAGTCAACCACGCTGGTTGAATTTGACGATTTGACTTGCGTAATTTGTGTGAGGCACGGTCATGTGTACTCCGTTTGTTCAACAATCTAACGATCTTGCTGGGTAGGGCACCATCCCCAATATTTGCAACTTTTCTTTTTCTACTACAGGAAAAATAGGAAAATACACTTTCCCCTTAGTCTAGACCAAGGGAACAAATGTGACTACAGAATATGAAGCTTCTACTCCCTCCATTCCAATTTGTTTTTTTAATTATTGAAATTTGTGTCTTTCAAAAATATACTTATATCTTGCATTTTTTATGATTTTAAAGATTTTGTATAATAAAACTAATTGAGATCTACCAAATAAGATCCATATTGCATATTAAAAACATTACGAATTGAAAATTATAGACAATTTTTTAGAGGATCAAACGCTCTCAAAAAGTTAAAAAGGGGATAAATAAATCGGGACGGAAGGAATCCTACTTTAGGCGGAACTGATCAGTAACTTAGGGGCACAACATGTCAGGGCGGACTCTTTAATCACGACATTTTTTTGTAATGTCTATAAACATAGTCGTACATTCCACTAGTGATAAAGTAATATGGGACGATATGTGACCATGCTCCAGAAGCACAAATGAAAGAGTATGAGATGACACGAGGCTGCACCATCAGAGTACTAATGAGGTTTCCTTACTTCAACTCGTTTAATTCTCGTCTATAGGTTTTCATATCCTTAGACTTAGGCCCCATTTCGCTAAGGAGAACAATAATAAAAATCTTACCAAAATAGAACCTTAATTATTGGTAGTCTAAAAGTATTCTCTTTTTTTTATTTTTTCCTCGTATCAAGATAGTTGGCGATGGGCCTCGTTTAGTCCGCAAACGTAACGATCCCTCTAAAATATTCGTGGCCGCATGTTTTGGCCAATAGAAATTCAGATCAACCACCACAAAAGAAAGAAAGATGACCACACATGTGGTGGGTCTATTAATTTTTCTTCTGACGGGTATGAATGTTTGGACCAGCGTACGCGCACCTCGATTAATACCCTCTCTAGTTCACTCAAAGGCAAACCATCTACGTCGGACTAAGATTTTCACAAAAAAACTATTTCTTAGGCCTAACCTTTGATTAATTATACAAAAAATATACACACCAACCAACCGAACGTAACCTTTGGATGGGTCTATGAAATTTCGCTTGCTTGCAAATAGGCTTGCCTTACTAGCATGTAATCAGTCACATCCCAGTGTGCAAGATTTTCTTAATAAAAAAAAGGTGAAATTACACGGACACCCCATCATCTATCAGGTTTGGGCATCTATCAGGTTTGGGCACGGACACCCCTTAACCTTTAAAAACGCCCATACACACCCCATCATCTACTGAAAAGGAAAAAAAACCTCAACGCCGTTAATGGAATAAATGAAATGTCAAATATACCCTTGGTGAAATTACACGGACACCCCCTCATCTATCTGGTTTGGACACGGACACCCCCTAACCTTTAAAAACGCCCCTACACACCCCCTCATCTACTGAAAAGGAAAAAAACCTCAACGCCGTTAACGAAATGAACGAAATATCAAATATACCCTTTGTTATGAAATGGAGCAACAACCATACGCCGCACTTCACTCGATCAGAAATTTCTTTCCACCCTACTCGATCATGGTACCTCTGTCTCTCTTCCTCTCCCTCTTCAACTTGCATTGTAGATCATGGCTAACCCTAGATCGTGAAGAAACCTAAGTTTTGAAGAATATCGGATCGTGTATACTGTAGAAAAGCTGTAGTCGTGGCCAATCCTAGATCGTGGCAAGCCCTACTTTGCAAAGGTATGTTTTATATGTAAAAAAAATCCTATATTTTCTTATTAAATGGCACAAATGTAGATTTATATGTTCATATTATATGATATATGAATACATTAGGGTTTTTGTTTGGGAATAGTAGGGTTTTTTGAAAGGTGTTGTATAGTGGTGACTTCAATAACCTTTAACAATTGGGGCTTTTGTTGTTTTGCATTTGCTTGTCATCCATTTTGTATTTGAAGTCTTCAAGGGGGCTTTTTCTCCACAATGGCAGTAGGAATCAACCCAATTTTGGGTTTGGTTGGAGTTGTAGCTCTAACTGCAGCTATTAGATCTGTTGTTAGTGTGGCTATGGTGGCTACTATAGCTATTATTGCCACTTGCCACCTTCCATGGCTGCTGTAAGAGAGAGAGAAAGAGAGATCTGATACAGAGTGAGAAAGGGAATCTCTTATATAGAGTGAGAGAGAGAATCTCTGATATAAAGTAAGAATGAGGTATGAAAGGCAACTGAGCATATGTCGATGTTAAAGGGAATTTTTGTTTAAAATTTAGCGAAAGTATTGACATATGCCTTGCAACAAACGGTATTCAAACGGAAGGGTACTCCTTGGGTAACAGTAGAAGATGAGGGGGTGTGTATGGGCGTTTTTAAAGGTGAGGGGGTGTCCGTGTCTAAACTAAATAGATGAGGGGGTGTTCGTGTAATTTCACCTAAAAAAAACAAGTAAACAGCCTCGTGTCAAAAAGATTTTGTTTTCTTTTGTAAAACTCGTATTTTATAATCAGACTTGCACGACGCTATTATATTACTTTATTTGGCTGGTCAATCTTAAGAAATCTCATAGTTACAAGGTGAATAATTTTCTTTGATTTTGGGATAAATTTACAAAAGTAAAAAATTATGACCAAAAGAAAATAAAAATTAGTAAAAAAAAATACTAAACATTTAGTATTTTTGCCTTTAGTGTCGTCTTATATGATCTTTTCTCAAATTCAGTCTGAATGTTTTTTTTTAAAATCTTTTTGGGAGATGAAATGCAAGTGTGCTGTTTCGTATGGAAAGTTATATAAATATCACTTTCCATGTGAGAAAACGTCTTTTTGATTGTGCAAGTTGAGGTTCACAATTGGGGTCATTAATAAAGTCCAAACCAACGACACCTATATTTACATTAGACCACGAATTTGCCTTCTTTAATAAATAAGATAACATATCAAATCTAATCTAATTTGGATTTGTATAGGGCTTGTAATTTTCATATTATCTTATCCAAATAAGAATCAAAACTTATAGTTTAAAATTATTTTCTTATAGCTATCCCGAACACTCTTACTTCAACAAAGACCTATTAATTACCAGCAAATGCAAAAAGGTTACGTGTGAGTGACTTGACCTTAAAAGTGTGAACAGTTTACACATTATCACAGATATGAATTCAAATTGAGAAAATTTCATGCTCTTTTTATAGGTATCGAGAGCTTTTTACGTGTGAGTACTTGACCCTACGGATGTTCACTTCTTATGGATGTTCACACCATAAAAGATCACATGCTACGGGTGATTGTTAAGTGCTCCTAGAGCACTGACACATGATGGTCGAAGCACTTTTTTCATTACATATGCGTGGTGGAGTCCACACAAATGTGTGGTGGCGAAGGTTCTTAAAGCATCATGTGACAGTGTTGGTGCTCCAACAACCAGTAATATTTTTCCATATGTAGACCCATCTTATCCGCAAACTGCCACAAATCAAACCCAAAATCTACGTTTCACATCAAGTCTATGACAAATCAAAGACCCCATTTTAATGAGCAGCCATGACAGGCCTATTTGGGTATTTTTCATTGACGTGTCTGGATATATTCAATTAGGGAAGAGATTTATGGAGGGATGGAAAAATAAAGCTAAGAGAAAATCTAGGAGCAAACTTTCAAACACAGATGTATTTAGAGTCATTTGATATTATATGTGAGACCACGTGCATCAAACGGCTTCGGACGCAATTGTGTCCGACATGATGTTTTGAAGTTGTATTCCTAGCATTGGCTCAAAATCTAACCACCGTCTCCAATATCTTCAAGACTTCTACAATAGAAAGCTGGGAGGTGGTCTTGGGATGTTTATGATATTTGGTGTTTGAGCTAGATGTGTGTGTATGCTCGTAATTGATGGCGGTAGCGGTGTGATGGGGATTGCTATACTTTGTGGTGGTGGTGGTGATTAGGGATGCTTGGTTTAGGTTTAGGTTTTGTTTCTTGGGTTGGGCTTATTATTTCAGGTATGGGTGTTTTGAGTTCCTTAGGTGTTTCGGTTTGGACCTCGGTCCTCTATATTCCAACCTTGGTTGGAATTCTCTTCCCTCCCCCCAACTTGATGTACCATTTGTCAAGTTTTCTTAATAAAATTTTTTGCCTATCAAAAAAAATAAAAAAGAAAGAAAAAAAAGAAAGGTGACAAAGCATGAATAATATCGTCCTTCAGCAAAAGTTACCAAGGTTCCTAATTAAGTTTCCTATCATTGTTTCAGTTCTTTTTTCCCTTATTTGTGATGTTTTCACCTTTCGTTTTTGTACGATTTCCTTCTCTCTTTTTTTCTCTTTCTTTATATTTTTATGGAAATTCATAGTACATTAATAGATGTAAAAGCACTAACAACTCGAAATTTTTTAGGCTTCAACCAACCAAAACAAGGACTCCTTTATTAGGTTTGAGGTTTTATTAGTGGGCATTAGACGAGGGGATAATTGATCTTACAGTTTAACTAGTGTTCAAGAAAACCATTCGAGCAGTAAAATCGGTCTGATCCGGACCGAACCGTCCTATTTGGTCCGGTTATACGGTTTTACGGTCAGGTTATGGTTCCAAAAAGTAAGAACCGTTAATTTTGGTTCGGTTACTGGTTCTCAATTAATGAACAGTGGTTAGAACTGAACTGAATCGTTTTAAACTAAGATAAATATAAAAATACATATGTGTGTAATTAAATATGTATTTGAATTTGGTAGGGTAATCTTTTCTTTGCTAAACTTAATTTTTTTAGAGATGAAATCTCATTTATTAGGAAAGTTTTTATTTTCTTCCTTCCATTCCTATTCCAACAAATTATCTTTTTATTTCTTTAATTTTATGAGTTCATATTTTGTGAATAACTGTTTAGATGGCTATTGGATAAAACCGAAACCGAACAAAAATCGGATCAATCTTGCGGTTTAGTTCTAGTTAGGTTCTATACATATATTGGTTAGGTTCTAGTTTTCAATTTTTCTAAAACCGTTTAAAATAGCTTAATTACTGATTTTCTGAAGAACCAGACAAATTCGAACCGTATACATCTCAAGAACCACCTCCAAATGTATGAGCCTAGTGGTCAAGTCACATTACTTGGCACGACAATTTAGCATGTCACATCACGTACGGGCTACGGCACAGCACATAGGTCACATTTTCCATTATAAAGACAAAGACTTACCAATCTTCCAGTCTTAAATTCCTTACCAAAAATTCCATTCTAAGACTGGATCCTAGGATATCCTACAACCAGGGACCAAGTCTTACTGACCAAAAATTCTTCACCTCGCTACGCAGTCAATGGTTAGAACTTAGAAGTTACGCTAGAGGCCTTTTGCTTATCAGATTTTTCGAGGCCTCAACAAACTACTATTAAAATAAGGCCTCCTTTATTAGGTTTGAGGTTTTGTAAGTGGACATCAGACCGGGGTATAATGGGTCTTACGGTTAAACCACCTTTCAAGCAGGTTCGTCTGATGGTCAAGATTTGAGACATAGAAATTGCTCATTTATACGGTCTCGTGTTCGAAACCGATCAAGTGTTATCAACTCCATTGGAAGTTTGTCCGGTCGTCAACTTCAGAATTTCAAAATTTGTCAAGGTGAGCAAGCTGACAAGAAACCAAGGATAGAACCAGAAGGGGTCTAGTAGCGGCGGCCGTCACGTCAAGAATTTTAGAAAATATAATTATTATATGTGACAATTTTTTTTATTCCCAACTTATATAGTCTTGCCACTGCTAGATTTTTTTCCTTATTTTTTATTATATTCTAGTCATAAATCTTCTTTTTTTTTTTTAAGAAAGCAGACCCAAAAAAGTATTCCAAAATTAAATTTAATGGCCCAAAGTGAAATAATATAAATGATGATGTGTAATTAAGAAAAAAAATTTCACACTCTAACCTTAAAACAACTTAACCTAAAAAAATTAAGGGAATTTAATTATTATGCCATTATCGATGCCCAAAATTAAAATTAGTCATTTTCCATACTCCATGTGTAAATGACAAACATCATTTAGTTTAGTTTTTATTATGCTATTTTAATTTTTTCTGGAGCCAATAACTATTAATATTGTAATGCATTTTTGTATTGAGGATTAGTATTTACGAACTTTATCTCAACTTTAATTGAATCTCTACTAATAAACGGTGGATGAGATCTATCTCCAAATTAGTCATTCTATTAGGTTGGATATCGAGTAATGCAGAAAGATACCCCATTCAGTTTTCAAGCCAGCATAAGGAAATTAATGAGTATGAGGAGATATATATATATATATATATATATATATACACACACACACACAAAGATTTTCCAATGCTTCGGGAACAGAACCACATGGATATTCTTGTATTCTTAATTTATTTTACTTTTGCTTGAACCCAATCAAATCTACAACTATGACTATGCAACCAAAACTAATGAGCTAACCAAGATTAAGAGTGACCAATCTGATTCAAATATAGCCAGGTCCATTAGAAAACATTATTTGAAGACAGCTGCATTCCTTACTTTTTATAATCACGTATATCTCAGTATCTCGTGCCACTTTTAATTAATTAGTTGGAGATAGATTCCTTAAATTGTCTTTCGAGACCATTCCAACTATAACATTCACGAGATCGAGAATTAAGAACCAGATCAGAAGTTACTATGGGAGGATTTCTTGACCTGGGAATTATCCTGCTAACAAGTACATATGTGTACTATTCAAATAGTCTTGGTCTCTCTTTTTGGTTTCATTTAATTGAGAATGATGGTTTCGTGTCTAATGAGAGAATATTATCAACTTATTGTTGAACAAGGGAATCAAAAGGATTGAATGAAATTCATTTCCCACTGAATTAATAGGTCCCCACTTTATCAGCTGGTGGCAAACAAGGGTCTTATACGTTGTTATTGAAGCTGACTGCAGGAGTCTTCACTGAAAGTCTGCTCAAATAAACAAACGAAATATCTCAATTGCACATTGAATGAGCTTATCCCCACACACAGTCATTCTCATATTTGAGAAAGATTGTGTGTGGAATTTTTTTGCTCAAATCCAATATTGGAAGACTCCGCACTTCATTAATTTGTTTGTTTGATTGATTGCACTACTACAAAAACCTTAAAAGATGACACTTAAAAAGTTGAAACAATGACAGTTTTTGTAAAACTGTCATCGAAAATATGATGGTAGACTTTTGATGACAGTCCATCTTACAAACTGTCATCTTTGCGATATAAGATGACGGTTTAGAATAAAAGTAACATTATTATCTTTTTCTTTAATGTCAGTTTTTGCTTAAAACTGACATTAAAACATGCGCTTCCGGAAGCCCATATGGGAAACCTTTTAATGACAGTTTTCCTTAAAAGCGATATTGAAACTAAGCCCTTTTAATGACAGTTTTAGTTAGAACTGACATTGCAGTTGATCATAAAAGATGACAGTCAGAAAGTGTCATAAAAACATATAAGATGATAGTTTAAAACTGTCATCTCACACTTTCAATGTCTACGATGATAGTTTCATCCAAAACTGACATTAAAAGTGCTCATCTTAAAATTTTCGAAAATATACTATACATGTTTTTGTTTGTCTTTTGTTAACAATAAGCGTGCCAGCTCAGATGGTAACACGCGCGCGAGGAAATGAAATTCTTGAGTTCAAGTCCTGGGGCAAGCAAATATTTGCTGGCCACACAAGTGGTAAGTAGGCGACACACAAGTGCCACTGGGCGGCCACGCATTCGAAAGAGAATTGATTTTTTTTTTCTTGAATGGAGAACAGATAAGATGACAGTTTAAATCTGTCATCTTTGCGATTAAAGATGACAGATTAAGACTATCATCTTTTATCACAAAGATGACAGGTTTAAACTGTCATCTTATATGTTTAATGACAGTTTTTTATTGTCATAACAAATCTAGACTTTTAATGACAGCTCCATAGATGACAGTTTCAAAACTGTCATCTTTCACGTTTAATGACACTTTTAAACTGTCATCTTTAACGATTATTGTAGTAGTGTTGATTGATTGAAGATTCATTCATTTGGATTGGAGAAGCCAGTAAATGTTGTTTTTTTTTTGTGGAAATTACTATTTTGTGAGACTTGATTTAAGAGAGAGTTTTGGTTAAGAGTTTCTGATTGCACTTTTGGTGAGAGAATTTATAATAAATGGCCATAGACTATAATATTGCAGAATGAATGAGCATTGGACCCACATTATGATATTGCATTATTATAATGTATGACCTATAATGACTTGCGCAAACTGACATGCTAACCAAGGATGGAACAAAGGGAGTCTAATGGCGGTGACCGCCACGACAAGAATTTTAGAAAATACAATTATTAGATGTGACAATTTTTTTTTATCCCCAACATACATAGTCTCGTCACTGTTAGGTTTTTTTCCTTATTTTTTATTATATACTAGTCATAAATCTTCTATTTTTTGTTTTCATGAAAGGAGACCCAAAAAAGTATTCCAAAACTAAATTCAATGGGCCAAAGTGAAATAATATAAATGATGATGTGTAATTAAGAAAAAAATATTCCACACTCTAACACTAAAGCAAATTAACCTTAAAAAATTAAGAGAATTTAATTATTATGTCATTATCTATGCCCAAAATTAAAATTAGTCTTCTTTTGTACTCCATGTGTAAATGAAAAACATCATTTAGTTTAGTTTTTGTTATGTTATTTTATTTTTTTCTGGAGCCGATGACTATTAATATTGTAATGCATTTTTTTTAATTTTTCTTAGTATACATTTCGCTACTGCTATGGTAAAATCCCGGTTCCGTCCTTGCAAGAAACACCTAATTATGAAATACAAAGTGTCCACTATTGCTTTAATCTTGGTTGAAGATTTTGTGTAGAGGAAAAACCTTGACAGTTGACACGACAATTTAGCATGTCACATTCCCTGGGGACTACGGCACATCCTGTGCTCTTACAAACTTCCAGTCTCAAATACTACCAAGAAAATTCCATTCTAAGACTGTATCCTCTAACTAGGATATCCTCTATACAAGGGCTTAAGTCTCATTGTCCACAAATTCTGCACCCCACTGGGAAGTCAATGGTAAGAAGTTAGGCATGCTAGGGGCCTTTTGTTTTGACTGCATATTACTAATATTAGTATCGGATTGATACTACTTAATATCAAATTTGACCAAATATTCAATGTTTTGTTAAAGGATTTACGACCCGAATTTATAATATAATCGGAAATAAAATCTTACGTGTCATTTGCAATATCATAGGAGTGTGGCAGTGGTGTTATTAATGTGGTCCTTCTTAATTCAGTGAAATTGTGTATCCAGTTGTATTATATAGCATTTCACTATTAGTGGTCCATAGATGCAAAATTTCTCTCTATTCACTTTAGACTTCCGAAAATACCCAAAAAAAGACCATCAAATTTTAGTATGGTCCTCCAAGACTTGGCCCTAGCATTTCATGAATCTAGATAACTTTGAATTAGACCCAAAAAATAGTCAACCAAACAAACGAAACTACGGCCATTGGCCACAATGCTTGACCCATCCATATTCAGCAGCTATACCAAAAGAGAAGCTATAGAAGTCATGCATGTAAAGCAACATGAAAAAAGGATCTTACGTACCGATCATATCACCCATGGATTCAGATTTAGTTTCCATCTCTTTGACCTGTTAAGATGGCACTCTCTTCTCATGATCCAAAGGAACTTCAGTTTTTAGATGTTTGCAGCAGAACCATATCAGCCCTAAAGTCAGAACTTGATAGAATGCCTCAATTCTTGAGTGCACAAGCCTATATATGCTTTGCTTCAAGCCTATGAAGAATAGTCACAGCCATGGTGATGAGCAGCAATGACCAAATCCGAGATCATTAAGGGGAAAGAACAAAGAACAAAAGGAAACGCCATGCATGGACAGTAATGAGTAAAAGACGACATACAAAGAATTCTTGAGAAACTTTTAGTTTCAGAAATCAATTATTCTCTTTTTGATGAATATGCACCATTAAACAGACTTTTTGAGTTACACCCAGTGCCACCCAGGCACAAGGCCCACAAGGCCTGGGCCTTAGGCATCTCCAAAATGCCCAATATTTGGGGCACCCCAATTTTTTTTAGTATCTGGGTTGGGTAGGACTCTTTTTAGGAAAGGCCCAGTTCAAGTTTCAGAAACAAGGCCTAGTCTCTAGAGCATTGATACTGAGGCAATAGAACTTTCTACTTATACAAGATTTTTTGTCTTCATTGTTTCCTTCAACTAGCGATGTGAGATTACAGGTAGGAGACTTTGTTTTGCAACTTGTTTGTCCCTCTACTCTACCTGTTCCACTTGCTCATAGAGTGGTTTTACGTGAAAGCAACACGTGGGTAGCAAGTATTGGAATTAAAATTAAAATTGTTTTGAAGGGAAATTTCAAATTTTGAAATATATATACATGTATTAGTCAAGGGAATTTAATATTATAGTTTTGGCTTTCTTGTATTGTGAATGTTAATTTTTTTTCCGTAAAAATTGTCAAGCATTTAGGGCACCATTCTTAAAATATACCTCGGGCCGGCCCTAGTTAAACCCGAGGTTTTTCTAAGTAGGAAAGAAAACACAAAGGAAAATGGTATTTCTCCTCCCCTAATTCCTTTCGTTCTGTAATCCCTTACTAAATTCCAAACAAAGTGTTCCATAAATAACCGCAAGAAAAAATATCCATCACATGATGTAAAATATCATGCAAGAACTTTTTAACTGCATGGTGCAAACCAAACAATTGGAAAATTTTGTGCTTTCAGTGCCCAAAAATCCAAGAGATCAACACGACGATAACACAAACATAATCTATCATAACCTTATAAGTATTCATACCTTGAAGTGAAAATGTGTACTACATGCCCATGATATGTATAAGCAGTTTCTGTGAATCAACATATCTTCACCAATCTTTTAGACCTGCAATGAACATCAAAACCAGACAAACCTAAAACCCATGTCAAACATAAGTAACCGAGATTCTCAGTCTTAAATCATATCATAGATGTAAAAGAGACAATACAAACAAGACTATAGCATTGTATGACTTAGATTGCATTCAGTGACTTAAATGAAGAAGCATATATATATAGTTGCTTTTATGAGGTCTCATATATACCAATTGAATATTAGTAATTAGTATGCTAAGTATGTTCTTGGATGACCTGGAGGAAGTTGATGATCTCGAGGGAGGTGTCTCCCTTTCTTTGGAATTTTGATTTGGGGGTAAGGCTGTGTTTGGTCTGTTTCTCTTGGTGGTTCTTGGTTCTTTCGGCTTTAATTTGCTCTGGATGTAGGTTGTTTCAGCGGGTGTGCGGCTTTTGCTCAACTTGTGGTGTTTTGGTTGGCTTCTTGCCGTACTTTTGAGTTTGGTTCTCGAGTGGCATTTTTTCCGGTGTACCGTGATCCGTTTAATCTTTTTATTCCTTCTCAAAAATTAATGAAATCTTTTTTTGCCGATAAAAAAAAAGTATTCACCGTCATGCATTTCAAAATTTGGTCAGCAACAGGAGCACATGATATACAAGTGTAATCCCATGCGATGCATGTACAAAATGTGAAAAATACTTGGATCATTTCTCTGCTCTCACCCAAACCTGGGATCATTTTTCTCTCATATCCGGTGGTGGACCTAAGAATTCAATGTAATGGGGGCACGTTAACCTTGAAGAAAAAATTGCAACTCAGTTAGCATTTTTTTTATATACAAAAAAACTTGAACCTTCATCATGGTTTTTTTTTGTTTGTTTTGTTTTGTTTCGAAGAGGAATCTTCTTTAGGTTTTTCATATACATGTTCTTAGTAGTATCTTCACATAAGAACATAAGATTAAATTACTAAATACTGTAACTAGACAAAAGTCCTACTATTATTCAAGAGTCAACCACTTTGCAAATGAGATTTTAATAAATAAAAAAAAACACTTTGAAAATTATTCTACAGAAATAGTATTTCAAAACTATAAGCCCCAATTTATCCAAAAGCAAACATTCACACAAGGTCCTAATTTGACAATCAAGATGCAATTATGTTGTCAATCTAGTTCTTAACCCATGATCGATCAAAAGCTCCAATTTGAAGCTGTAATGGTCAACATAGAACCAATCAAAACCCCATTATATATATACATAGACTATACGTAGAGAGAGAGAGAGAGAGGGAGAGAGAGAGAGAGAGAGAGAGATACTGAAACCTTAGTACAAAGAGAGAAACCTTGGGGGAGGGGGGAAACCTTGAAAATAAATAAATAAATAAAGGGAGTAACGAGCAATAAAATATTGTTGTTTATACACAAACGAGTGAACAATGGCTCTTTTCTTCTACTGAGCTAATGTAAAGTTACAAAAATTTTAGAGTAACGAGCTCACAGCCGAGTCTGCTGCAGCTCCATTTTCTAAGTTTTGCTCGTTATTGAAGTGTTGAATGTGGAGTAGCGATCGTTGTGCGGATGCTCTTAGATGCTTTAACAATACACTTGACTAATTAGGAGCTGCAGCTATTGTAGTACTAGTATCACAAACAGAAACCTCGTAGCTTGCTTCTGTGACACAAGGAATATCTAGGTGCTCTCGTTTTCATTGCTTGCCTTTTAGCTAGTTAATTGGTGCTCTTCTAACGAAGCATGATCAACTTAGCCTGCGGAATATGTAAATACAATTGATTTTGATGAAAATTTGGGTAAAGTAAAATACTCCTGGTTATAGTTTTACAGCAATTTCTCCCTGTAGATTCAACTTTCCATTAACTTCGTCAATTTAATATGTTTGGTACTGTATGATCGAGCCACGTTATTGTTAACAGGTTCCTTAATGTCTAAGAGGTGAGTAAACAGATCGATGTGATTAGTTAACTTTATTGATTTCTTTATCTGATGCTCTAAATAGTACTGTACGAAGTTTATGTTGCATGTTATCTGCATGAATTGGATTGACGCCAGGCATACGTGCATGGATGATGCTGAGAATGAATGGTCTTTCAAGTAGCACTTCTATTTTTTGCTTGGGATAATCTCCTTAAGAAACCTTATAATTTCTCTCCATCAAAGAAACTAATTAATTACACTAGTTAAACTAATATAATGGTGAAAGTGGAAAAGCCAAGAGCTTCTTTAAACCACCACTGTATCTATAATGGAAGCGGCCGGGCACTTCCATTAATCACAAAGTGACCAAGTGGGCCCTTAAATATTTCTTACATCTTCCCACTGGCCCACGAGACACTTGTATACTGCAATAGGCGATAAATACTTTATATGGCCATACAACTGAAACTGCCCATAACTTAAAGTTTTTTGAAAACCTTTTACTCCATTAGAAAATATCAAACATGATTCATAGCGATAGTGCCGTAACTAATAGGCGTTCCCTTCCATGTATTACAATGCTTGATACTTCCCAACGAGTACTAGATAAGACCGAATCGAATAAGATATACTTTATAAATGAGTAACTAATACTGCAATCATTTAGGGTTCTCTTTATTTATTCTAACGGATAAACTTTATACATACTTCTTACCTTATGTGCACATTACGTTTTCTATTCTCTAAGTACACTTATAGGCCTCGTTTGATAACAGGTTTGAGGCTTGGGATTTGGACACACTATAGGCCTCGTTTGATAACAGGTTTGAGGCTTGGGATCTCACCTCCTTACGAATCTCATCCATCTATCACCGTTATCAAATGAGGCCATAGTGTGTCCAAATCCCAATTGAGCAACAAATAAGAGAAAATATTATAAAATGAGCTAACATGTCATATATTCACAACATGACATATATTGTTTTGCCGGCAAGAATTAGCTCTAGATTTTATGCTCAATGGACACAAATTGTGTTTAAGAACAGTCTCTCTCCTTACGAGGTAGTTTGCATCAATATTCTTTGTTTGGCATTTATCTTTATCTTAGACAAGAAACTATAGCTGAAAAACTTAGTAATGGTCTCAATATAATATAAACAACTTGAGACCCTTAATTACAAGCTATTTAGTTTCATGCATAAAACCTACTAATTTTTGCATTCGCAGAAAATAACAACTTGAGACATGATTGAGATGCATGTAAATCAACCTAAAATTCTTGGTTCTTTATAAGTACCTAAACCTTTATTTGTAGCCTTCTATTGCTTCATTTCATGGTAACTTGGATAGTAAACCCTGGACCAAAATCCATATAAACTAGAAAAATGTATTTGCTCCCGGCTGCTAACTTTAAGGAGCACTTTTTCTCTAATTATAAACAAAATGCCTATCTTTTCTCAAATTTCTTTTGGATGCTAGCCGAAACCTTATTAGATCTTCGGAAAAACATTAACCATTAATCGACATCGACAGAACTCCAAATACTCTTACTTTCAACATTAAACTTAAGGGACTAACTCTCTCACTATTAATGTTCAAACTTTTATCTAACGCATGCCACTTAATCATGTGGGTATGATACTTTATCCACAAACTGCAAAATCATGATCCATGCATCTCATACTAGGATATTTTCAAGGCAATCAATTAAATTTCCACAACTGGTAGTGGATACACTTTAATAAACAACATGAATGGCTACAATAACCAAGAATTAACAACTTTCAATTTACTTGTAAATTCTAACCTTTCACTGGGTAGAGATGCATCACGCATGAATTTACCTAACACTTTAGGAATAAGATAAATAATAAATAGTGAGAACAAATTCTCCATACCTGTGCACATAAGAAAAGTTTATTCTCGACTTCCAAATGATTATCTTACTCAACGTAAATTACAAAAATAACCTCCTTGCAGGACTGAGTTTTTATTTTCATGAATTAACTTAAACTTTTATTCTAATCTTTAACTCAAATAAAGTAAATTCAAACCTCTCTGTGGGTAAAGGCTGCAACAGCATTGAATTTAGTTCACTGCAACAACAACAAGAAGACCAACAAATTTTGAACATCAAAATAAAATGCATAATCTGTAGCTGTGGGCAATTTTTTTTGTTTTTGAAGTTGAATATACTGGTCATCCCAAACAGATCAATAAAACTAATTATTTTCATGTGGGTAAAATACTTTATTCTATCAATTCATCCTCAATTGTAGATGCCGAATAGTCCAATGACTATTTTATGGGTGACTATACTTAATATTGAACACCGTAACATTTCAAGATGCTACGGCTAATCTCAAAATATAACAAAGTTCAAATCACCTCAAAACGCATCAACTACACTTTAATGGGATAACCATCATATGTTCACTTGTATGGTTATGTTGCTATGGAATGCCTCTCAATGGATGGAGCAACAATTCCTTCAAATCCATTGGAGAATTATGGGGTTCTTTCATATCTACGGATGAATCGACGATGAAGATGTCATCTTTTGCGGAGGCTAAGATTTTAATCGCCACTAATATTTTCAAGGAAATTGATGAATGGATTATCGTTGAGGTTGGAGAAAAGAGTTACAAAGTTAAGGTGATGGAAGATTCGTGTGACCAACCACATGAAGCGGAGAAACAAATTCCCAAATTAAGTCTAGATTCTACCTCGCATTCAAAAGAAGAATCAAAGGAAGATGAGGACAAGGAGGATGATGAGGATGATGAAGTGGATACTCCAATGTCTGAAAGTGATACTAATGGAACCTCTTCGGTTATGGAGCTGATCGTAGGACAAGGGAGTGCAACCCACTGTGATTTAGTAAGTGGTGGGGCTGATTCTAAGCCCAAGGAGACTAATCTTGAAGGGGATAATCAGTTAGTGACCTTCTCTGAACCTATTGAGGCCGAAATTGATCCTCAGGATAGATCTCAATCCTTGGCTGATGATGGAGCTATTATTGCAAGGAATAGTTTTCCTTGCTTAGAAGATGGACCTTTGGATATTGGCACAGTTATAGAGCGAGCAGAACCTGATGTAGGCTTTTATAATCTTTCGGAAGTAGGTTTTTTGAATGACAAGGAAGTTGAGGGCCTACAGTTAGTTGTTGATCTCAATCCAATCGAGGTGACTAAGGATACAGAGAAAGGAAAGTGGAAGCAGAAGTCGGTAAAGAACATGCTAGGCATTCCTAAATACAAGAAGAAAGGTGGAAAAAAGAAGCAAAGTAGTGCTCTGATTAGATCAGCTGTTGCCGCTGCTGCTTTACCAATCTCTTCTGTAGGCATCAACATGACTCATCTAAATGAGGCTCAGGCTGTTTGGTCCCTTAACAAGATTATGGGTCTTAGCTATTCGGGGGACGAAAAGGAACTCACTTGACGATTAGCAATTATGGAAGCTGAAGATGAGGAAAGGGCTAAGGCGCATGATCTCCAACATAACGATTGACTCTTAGGCAAAAATTCGGGTGTTGTCTTGATGTTTAGGCTTGGGTGTGCCCCTTTTGGGATTTAGGGGTTTTTTTGTTGGTTTCTTGCCAACCTTGGTGTGTTATCTTTTCCCTTGGGGTCTTTATTGGCTTGTGATTGTTGGAGTTGTTGTTTCCCCTCGTGGGTTTTCTTTTTCTCCAACTTGAAGCTGATTGGGTTCCTTTTAATCTTTGTAATTTGTTTTCAAAGATTAATAAATTTTTCGCCTTTCAAAAAAAATATATATATATATGTTCACTATCGTCCCATGGTAGTGAGACGGTTTCATGATCAAAAGCCCGAACATAAAGAGTATAAGTATGATCAGTAATATTCCATATGCCTTATATCAGTTCAAGCATACAAAGTTCATGGCATATAATACGTCGAAAATAGTTTCTTTCTCCTGTTCCGAAACGAGGATGTAACTTATTCCTAGAACTTTATACGCGTCAAGAAATATTAGTCAATAAGAACTTGAATTTTCAACATATTTGATTAGGAACATGCCTTGCAGTCAACGATAAATTCGTTCCTAAATACTAACTCTTCTTGTACGCATAGGTGTCCTATCTCCAACTAATGAGCCAAAGGCAAAAAGATGTGGACACTTAGCAGATTTTCATTTTGTGTGATCAATACACAGCGAAACATGCCGTGTGTATATATATATCAATCTGGATCCCACAAGGGATCCCACACGGTGCTACCGTACGGGACTCCCCTTTTCCAAACAAATTTCAATGATCCGAGCCGCTCAAAGTGATTCGAACGTGATTTTAAGGGCACATGCGAAAACTCAGCAAAAAAAAATGACCGGAAAGGGCTTGATCTTAACAGTTTTTTATTGAACGGTTCAGTAAAAAACTCACTACAAGAAATTTTGGATATCCCAACGGTTTTTTTAGCAACGGTTGCAAAAACCGTTGGTATAGATGGTCTATAGTAACGGTTTTTAAACGTTACTAGAAATAGGACTATAGCAACGGTTTTTATGTGACAGATTATAACACTATAGCAACGGTTTTCCTTAACCGTTACTAAACACTGGCCTATAGCAACGGTTTTCAATAACCGTTACTATAAACTGGACTCTTGCAATGGTTTTCATTAACCGTTGCTTTTGTTATGGCTTTTTTTCCTAAATTTTTGTTGTGATATTTTTTCCGATATTGTTTATTTAACGTATTTTTTTAGCATTTTGTGGTAATTTTTGAAACTAATCATTCATTTTGGGATTAATCATTCATCTTAATAAGAATAAAATAAAATAAAATTGTGGACTGAAATTGAAAAAAAAATCATATAAGATGACATTAAAGACAACAAATGTTAGTTGTTTGATATTTTTTCACCCATATTGATTTTTTATGCTTTTAATTACATTTTTTTTTAATTTTTTAGACTCATCTCATAGTAATGATTAACCAATCAAAAATATTTATGTGAATCTAACAAAAATTTAGAAATGGCAAAATAAATATTGAAAAAAAAAAAAGGAAAACAGAGAGGGTTTTTTTTTTTTTTGGAACCTGGTGCATTTCAATTTAATTGATGATAAGTGAATAATGGAACTATTTTGTAAAAAATAAACGCTTCGGATTAAAAAAAATGAAACTAGTAAGTATTTGCATAGTATAAACCGAAATTTTACCAAAAGAATAAAAAAAATCCGGCTAGTATAGTATAAATATTAAAAGATGTATTATTCCTCACAAGTCATGGGCTAGCTTAGCTGGTTCGCGCGCGCGCGCGAAGACAGGAGGTCGCGGGTTCGATTCTCAGGAGGTGCAACATTATTTCCCAGCCACGCGGGCGCCACGCGGGTGCCACGTCAGCGCACGTGTGACATGGCAGTGCCACGTGGTGGCTTACTTCACACAGTGGTTTGTTTTTAAAAAAAAAAAAGAAAATAGCCTTTAGCAACGGTTATAACCGTTGCTAATGGAACCGTTAGTAAAAAAAATTTGTACCAACGCTTGACAAAACCGTTGCTATAACCCTATAGCAACGGATATATTGCAACGGTTTGGCCAACGGTTCTAGAACCGTTGGTATAGACTAAAAGGGTCTTTACCAACGGTTTTTAGATTTTTTAGCAACGCTTTCGACCGTTGCTATAGAACGATTTTCTTGTAGTGACTGCTCCGATCAAGCCCGTCCCGATCATTTTTTTTGCTGATTTCTCACGGGTACCCTTAAAATCACGTTCTGCACAATTTGAGCGGCTCAGATCATCGAAATTTGCTCGGGAAAAGGGAGTCCCGCACGGTAGCACCGTGCGGGATCCTTCATTGGATCCGTGATGTATATATATGGCAAACATTATTATATGTGCATCCAAAAATGGATCACGGGCTGAGACCTCTCTATCATATATACGAAACTAAGTTTCACCCGATCATATTCTGCAACAAATTAATAAGCGTAAAGAATATTATTTGTATACTGAACAATATGGACTAGAGGAGGCTCTGATACCACATGTAAGATAAATAATACACATACTAGTATACGCAGCGGAATTAGTAAGTGTATCAAGTAGAACACCAAACTCACACACTCTAGATTTAGGTGTCTTCCAACTTATGCATGCCTTGAGTGCCTCGATAGATGGATATCATAGGCTTTACATAATGCTAGGCTAGGGACCCTTAATCTCCTTATGAAACCTTATAGTTTCCCTTCCCTCCATCAAAGAAACTAATTAATTAAAGAGGAAAGTCCACTTTCACCCCCTGTGGTTATCGCCATGTGGGAATACCCCCCTTGTGGTTTAAAACTGACTACATAACCTACCTGTAGTTTTGAAAATGTGCGGATAGACCCCCTGCCGTCATGTTTTCCATCCATATTAACGGACACAACATTAAATGACCGTTATACCCCCATCAAGTCCATTGATTCTTCTTCTTTTTTAAATCTAACCACACTATCCTGTATACCAAAAATTGAATCCAAACCGTTGATATTGTAAATTTTGACGAGTACTACGTCTATGCCAAAATTCAAGTCAATCAAAAAATGAAAAGCTCATGGTCAAATCGATTTTGTTATGAAATTAAAATTTCAAATTTAAATTTACTAAAAATTAGATCACTAGGTTATTGATGCCTAATCGAGATGATTTTTTACAGAAATATTCTATTTTTTATTTAATACATTATGAACGACTCAGATTACATTCTAGAGATGTGTGAGATACACCTCCGTTAATATGGATGAAAAACATGACGGTAGGGGGTCTATCCGCACATTTTCAAAACCACAGGTAGGTTATGTGGTCAGTTTTAAACCACAAGGGGGGTATCCGCAAATGGTGATAACCACAGGGGGTGAAAGTGGACTTTCCTCTTAATTAAACTAGTTAAACTAATATAATGGTGAAAGTGGGAAAGCCAAGAGTTTCTTTAAACCACCACTATATCTATAATTGAAGTGGGCACTTCCTTAAGTGGGCCCTTAAATATTTCTTACACTAATCACAAAAGAGGTGAATTCTGTTTGTAAGTTATTCAGTGCTAAGTACATGAACTATACTTGTCTTTTACCTGAATTGCTGCTTTTCATCTAGGATTAGAAAGAACTGATGCTTGTAGTGTTGCAGAAACATGGCCATTGGCAACAGAAGCAGCAGATCCCATTGCATGGGTGAAGTGGTTGGCAACAGAAGCAGCAGATCCCATTGCATGGGTGAAGTTGTAGCTGATACTTGGATCCACTTCCATCACTCCTTCCAAAACCTTCACCACGGTCGACATGAGAGGCCTTTTTGTGGGATCATTTTGTAAACACCAAGCTGCAATTCTTATCATTCTCAACATTTCTTCTCGATTTTCAGGCGTCTCCTCGTTCAAATTCTCCACAATGTCAAGTAATTGATCCTCCCTTGCCTTCTTCTGCATCAAACTGAGTAGATGTTTGCTGGATTCTGATCGGGTACCGTCTAAATTTCTCCTCCCGGTAACTAGTTCGAGGAGAACAATCCCAAAACTATAGATGTCAACTTTTATTGTGATTTTTGAATGGCCACATTCTGGAGCAATATACCCAGGAGTTCCTCTCAAAGTGATCAGGACCTGGCTATCGTCCCTGTCTACTAGCTTAGATAACCCAAAATCTGAGATTTTGGCGTTGAAATTTGCATCCAAGAGAATGTTGGGTGGCTTTATGTCAAGGTGAATGATTCTCTGTCTGCATTCTTCATGCAAATAGGCCAACCCTTTGGCTATCTGGTGAATAATCTTCTTACGGGTTTCCCAATCGAGACAAGGTTTTTGGTCCCTATGGAAGATCCATTTGTCTAAAGACCCATTACTCATGTACTCGTATACAAGAAGACATGATTTCTCTGCAGAAAACCCAACCAATCTCACCAGATTAAAATGGTGGATGCTGCCGATTGTTTCAACTTCTGCTAAGAATTCCCTAACTGCACGGCCCACTTTATATAACCGCTTCACTGCAATCTCAGTGCCATCTGGTAACACTCCTTTGAACACTGAGCCGAACCCACCACCACCAAGCTTCTCTTCGAAATCCCTTGTTGCAACACGAAGTTCCTCATGCGTAAACATTTTCTGTGAGATATTTTTTGTAGAAATTTGCAAATCTCTGTATCCGAATGCAACCAATGAGCCCTCCACTGTTGTTTTTCCAACGAACCTCCTTTGCCGCTTCCAGATTAGAATAAACATTAGGCCTAAAAGTAGTACTACAGCAATTGAACCCGCAACAGCACCAATAATGATCCCCTTTTTTTCTTTACCCTTCGAAAACTCAGAAGCAGCAAGTCTGAGATAAAGAGTTATTCCACTACCATCACTTGGTGAGAGTTGTTTCAGATTCACAAGTTCCCCAATCCAAATCGAACACCAGTTCTTATCATGGGAATAAGCAGTGCAAGCGCAGGTATTCAAGCAGGAAGACGCACATCCGGCAGCGCTACTAGATAGTGAATAATCAGGTCCCTGTCAAAAATCAGAGATTTCTAATTGTTAATTAACGTGTAGAATAAACCAGAGCATGCAGATAAACAATTGGCAGAGTAAATTAAATTGAGGGTATAGACTAATTGTTAAACAATGAGAAAGGAGTAAAGAAAAGCTGGCTGAGATACGATCGGGAGACGTGAATCATAGTTTTAAATATCGGCCAGTTCGTATCGGAATTTGAGGATTTCGGTTCGGATATAGGCCGGTATAACAGGGAGACCGGAAATCACAGGTGAACCGGCCGATTTCCAATACGTATCGGTCTGTAACGGATATTTTGGGCCGGTTCGTCTAGTTCGGGGAAAAAACGTTGCCGGAAGGGAAAAAAAAAACGTTTCTTGGATTTGCACTGACTGGGTTTCAAAATGAACGAATCAAAACACTTACGATGATAAACCCAAACGTACAGATCTGAAACTGACGACTTCAATTTGAAGATCGATGTTGGTGAACTCGGTTTGGTTGTACTCGTAGGCGTAGAATCATCATTTCCACAGGTGGTCACCGGCGACGGATTTTGGGTTTTCGTGGTATCTCTGGGCGAGGTTGTTGAGAGCAAAGTTGTCAATACCGTACCGGCCAGCGTACCGTTTTCACTACTGGAATGGTACGTACCGGTATCTAGCTATATCCTGGTGCTGTTTCGGATTTACCGCAATTAATATTTTATATATATATATTTAATGTATATCTACCATATTTTAAGTATAAACATAAATAAAATGTAAAAAAAAAAAAAAAGAGAGGGTAATTTTGTACCAGCCGGAACACCGGAAAATGTCCGGAACAGACCGGTATTTTCCGGTACATCCGGTATTGGCTGGAACAGGCCAGTATTTCAACCGGAACGAAACATGACTCTTTGCGTTCCGTTTACGCACCGGCCGGTACGAAACGGATTTGACAACTTTGGTTGAGAGAGAGAGAGAGAGAGGGCTGTTTGGATTCAAAGCTCATTTTGTTTTGTTTTTCCAAAAGCTTTGTTGACGATTAGGAAAGATTTGGGGAAGACAAAAAGTTAGTCCTATACAGCCGTCCACACAGCTGTCTGTTTGTATCCCTTTCAAAACAAAAGAAAAAAGGAAAAAAGACTTTAATTGCTACTCCTGTTTATACTGTATAAATAAAACACGTTGTTGTCTGTTTGTTTGAAAAAAAAAAAAGTTATCAGAATTTTAGCAAAACCGTAGTGCGTGCGCGATACTCAAATCCCGGATTTGCACCCCCCCTGCGCGAATAACTCGTGACGCGCACCCGGTTAACTCGGTTAACTGGTTTCCGAATCAGTTTTCCAAATTGCCGCCCATTTTTCTGAGCGTGCGAGACTTCTCCTTGAATCCTCATTCACAAACCCACTAAGTGCAAATTCATTTAAAGTAAATATAAGTTTTGTAACTTACCAATGTAGGACTAGAGAAAAATACCATGTTTTACAAATACACGCTAAAGTTTCAACCGAAACTAATTGTGGCTAGCGATTATGTAATGTAAAACCTCTATGGTGTGTTTATTTTAATGTCTTTATCTTACTTTTGATGTTTATGCAATTATATCGAAACTCATAATGTTACATTTTTCTCATATTTGTAAAATCTTATTGACTTGCGGGTTTTGATAAATTATCGGATATTTTACATGAAGAGAATAAGCTATTACATGTCTTAAATTAATTAAAATGTGATAATTTAAGCCAATGTTGGGGGCAAAAGCCGCAAAAATATATTTTTCAAGTTTTATACACGTTCTGATGATTTTTAAAAATTCACGACCGCGACACCCGATTCCCGCAACGTATCACCGATATGTCCCGATACCGATATACCACGACCAATACCGCGACGGCGACCGATACCGCGATTTAAAACTATGGACGTGATACACGGTCTTAAAGTCACTAGTCCTCCCCAATGTGAAGGTGTTGACGGATTATAGTGACTCCAAGATTTAACCAAAAATGCTAGGCTTCCTCTTCCAATGGTCATGCCCACTAGGAGGATATGAACAAAGCCACGAACCAGAGTTGTACAAATATTTTAGAACTACTAAGCACTATTTTTCGGAAGGAAAAACTTGACTGGAAAAATGAGAGAGTGCTGAAATTTTAGCCAAGTGTAAGAATGAGAGAATTGGTTTTCACGGTGATCAAAAAATGAGAGCATGAAGTTTGTATATATAGTGCTTTGGCTGACAAACATTCCAACGGCTAAATCCATAAATGTAATTATTAGGAATTAAACCAAAAATATTATGACTTGATTTCTGTGATTATTTTCATTGCTATCATTTCCGTACCTGAAAATAAATAGTAAATTCATTTGATCAGTTTTGAAACTTACAATATAATCAGATTGCAACCATCCCACGTTGGGATACTCATAAAACTGATCCGTCGACTCCTGATTAGCAAAACTTGTATTCCCACAATGCAACTTAGTTGTCCTCGCACACCCACCAGAATAATCACTCAAATTCCAATCGCCAACCGACTTAGGACTAAACCCTTTCAAACAATTACAGAAAGGTTGTGTACTGTAATTGCAAGTCCCAAATGCCCCACATAACGCGGAAACCTCGCACTGCTCCAGCGGCTGAGACCAAAAAAAGTTCCATTGCCCGCTGGTTTCCAACCAAGTCCGTTGCGTGATTTGCCCTGAAACATCCATAACAAATCGCGATATAATCGCAGGATTGGACGCCGAATACGTAAAATAACTCTCATTCTCATTATCAACATAGCTGAAATTGTAATTATGATTGAGCCTCGACTCTGGGATCAAACTGAAAATCTGCCCGTTCCAAGAGCCACTGGTCCAATACTGTTTAGACCCATTCCACGATATCACATTCTCCTTGGTATCTTCTTTTAAACTCAAAGAAAACAGACCTCGAGATGGGTTTTCCGAATTTTTCCAAGAGGTCAGATTCTGGTGAGTCTTAGTTCTCTTATTATATGCAATTTTACCCCCAGGCAACCAAGTATCAGTAGGAAAATCAAAACTCTGCCAAAGGGGTTCGGTTGAATTAAACCCATCCTTGACAACCAAATTACCATCATCCCCAAGAACAGCCACCACAGAACTTGAAGCGGCGGAGTTCTGATTTGTGGACCAAATGGGTATCTGTGACTCGTTGAGGAGAACTAGATCGCCATCCATGATTTTTAACTCCGATGAGTACTTATCTGAGATGGGTATATCCCTATTTGCCATCCAAACTATAGTCCGAAGAGAAACTTTATTGTACACAATACATATGTAGTAGTTGGAGGAGTTACCTGGTTGGTCGTAAAAACCCAATTTGAAGTTTCCATTTGCTGAGACAAGGGTTTGGTCCCCAGAGAGAGACTGGTTTGCAGAAATGGTGTCGGATCCATGGGAGATGATGGGGAGGTTGAAAGTGAAGAGTAGGAAAAGAAGCAAAAAGAGGAAGGATGAGTTGGTTCTGACACCCATATCTCTGCCCTGAATTTTGTGGAGAGAGAGAGAGAGAGAGAGAGAGATTGATATTGGTTCTGTTCAGATCACTAGAAGAAGAAAGGGATTTGGTCTCAAAAAAGGGTCATGCAACACAGTTCATCATCTCATACTTTGAATTTAGCAACCATTTTATAGCCACACTGTAATTTGCGGAACTTCACAATTGTGTAAGTATGCATGCAAGTGTGTAGAAGTGCATGTGGTTGTAAATTTATTCTATTTTACATATTGGAGGGATGCAAAACAACCGAGGAAAAATTGAGTAAAATAGCTGAATTTTTGCATAAAATGAAAAACGCTGGAGCTGGAGATGCTCTCATGGATAGAAGAGGACTTGTCCAAGTCAATCACGCTTGTTGAATTTGACGATTTGACTTGCGTAATTTACTACCAGGGCACGGTGCTCTGCAACATTTGAACTGTTCGTTTAGCAATCCAACAGTCTAAATGAAATCTAGACTATCAGAGCATTTGAGCCATTCATTGCGGAGATGAAATCTGGATCACTGAATTACCAAACGAACGGCTCGAATCCCAATCCTATAATTTGCAACCTTTTCTTTTCCTACTATGAAATAGGAAACAATAAACCTATGGGTACATACGAGTTTGTACATATCATGTCCTTATTTGGGTGTGTATCATATGCACCCCCCAAAATGTTATGAATTATAGAAAAAATGTTACGAATTGTATTGCTAAAAAGTTACGAATCGTATAAAAGTTACGATATACACTAAAATGTTATGAATCAAAATGAAAATGTTACGA
Organism: Rhododendron simsii; assembly: GCA_014282245.1. NCBI lineage: Eukaryota > Viridiplantae > Streptophyta > Magnoliopsida > Ericales > Ericaceae > Rhododendron > Rhododendron simsii. The sequence goes on along the minus strand of CM024956.1, from coordinate 9,322,093 downwards.
ATCGTACTGCTGAAAAGTTACGAATTCTAGAACAAAAGTTACGAAACATGCTAAAATGTTATGAATGAACCATAAAATAGGTGCATATGGTACACCCTTTTAAGGGATGTGTATTGTAGACTTTCCCATCATGTAAATATGAGTTTTGTGTGGCTCACATCAGGTCCCACAAAGATAATTTGAAATGCCTATTATTTTTTAAAAATATTTTTTATAGAGCCTTGTAAAAAATCAGCTCAATCCAGTATCGGTAATGATTTTTTCTGAATTATTGGGGGCGAACTACTTAACTACTCAATTTCAATCCCCTAGAAAATCAAAAAAAAAAAAAAAATCCTTAGCAATATCAGGTAGAGTTGTTTTTTACAGAGCTTCATTAAAAATTATTTTAAAAATAATGAGCAGTTTGAATTATCTCTGTGAGATCCGAGGTGAACCTCACAAAATTCATACATACATAGTATGTAGATTGCATAAATACACATAGTAGTACTCGATAGGAAAATACACCTTCCCTTACTCTAGACCAATGGTACAAATGCGACTCTAATAATTCTCGTCCTTGGGTTTTCATAACCTCCGACGTTAATTCCTGGAAGTCGAAAAGACTCCCTTCGTTTTTCCTTGAGATCAAGATCATGGCATAGTTTAGTCAGATCAGTTAGTGATTCATCTATGCAGAATAATTTTTTAGTTTTATTTTTATTCAATTTATTTTTTGTATTTTTTAGTTTTATACTAAATTTTTATGTGACATGAGTGAGCAAGGATGAGAGAAATCGAAAAAGTAAAAAAATTTAACTTTTACACAAGTATTTTGGGATACACAAAATTTCTTATAAGGGCGCCCTTACCGTATTAAAGTGAGGACGCCTCTTTCCCGACCAATTTGTGATGATCTGAACCGCTCAATGTGTCGAAAACATGATTTTAAGGGTACCTGTAAGAAATCAGTAAAAAATAATCCGAAAGGGCATCATCTAAGCAGTTTTTGTCTATTTTTAATCGAATGGTTCAACTAAAAACTGCTTGGATGAAGCAGTTCCCTTTTTTTTTTTTTGTAGATTTCTCATAAGTACCTTTAAAATCACGTTCTGAACACATTGAGCGGCTCGGATCATCGAAATTTGGTCAGAAAATGGGACTTCCGCAACTTAATACGGTAAGAGCGCCCTTATAAGAAGCTAATTGTTTTGGAATATATCCAAAGAAAAGCTCAAAATGTCAGTTTTTTTGAACTTTTTCTTAGATGTTTTTCAAAATACTTCTATAAAAGTTATAATTTTTTAATTTTTCGATTCCTTTCGTCCTTACTCACCCATATCGTATAAAAATTTGGCATAAAAATAACAAACGCAAAAAAAAAAAAAAATGAATAAAAACAAAACGAAAAAATTGTGATGTATAAATTAATCACTAACTTGAACGGGTTACAACCACACATATGGTTCAGATCAACCACCACAAAAGAAAGAGAGATGAGTACACATGTGGTGGGTCAATTAATTTTTCTTCGGAGGTCGTGGGTGTCCAGGTCAATCTTATCTCAACTAACACCTTTTCCGGTCCGATCAAAGACAAATTATCTACACCAAAAAGAAAATTCACAAGAAATTTCTTTCTTCAGCCTAACATCTGATTAAATAGGTGCGAAGTGAATCTGAATCCTATATGAGGATTTTCTTGTGAAGATCTTATAAGGGTTTTCTTGTGGAGCTATCACCTCATTAATGACAAGATGAGATAAAAAGTTGGGACGGACTATGCAACCTCAAATTTTTTAAACGTAACCTGTTTTTCATATGCACATGAAATGTGTACCATAGTATAAACAGACTACGTTCAGAAAATTTGTGGTTGCAAATATTCGGCCCCAAAAAGTTTAAAAGAGAGAAAACGGGAGAAACCCTCTCGACCGTCATCTCCTTCTCCGTCCACGTTTCACAGTTTACGTAGCGTCGTATAAAATTGTTCCCTCTCAGCGATAGATCGTAGCTCTCTCTCGAAGGTGACGATGTCTATCCCTTCCTTGTCGCACTCTCCCTTTCCCTCTCCGTCTCCCTCTCAGTACTCTGATATTGTTTTGGATGCAGAGAACGAAGCAGCACATTAATTTCTGTAGCCAAAGTTCATCCAATTCAACTCCTTCAGCCATTTGATCCTCACCTCATTCCCATTTCTTCCAAGGATTTGAAATGCAATTGCAAAACCTTATTCTGTTTTGCTATTCAATCATAACATAGTTGATTTGCAACTTCTTCTTCGTGAATTCCAAAAAACAAAATTGAGAACATTGGAAGCAAAATTGAAAATCAGAAATAAGGGTTGATTTGGAACTTTTCGTCTTAGACTTGGAAATGACAATCAGAAATTGGGAGGAACAAGAATATTAGCGTAGGAAAATGAAGACCTTTTTTGATCTGGAATGAAGACCTCGTCGCCGTCGAATCGTTTGAGAGAGAGAGAGAGAGAGAGAGAGAGCTGGAAGCATTTTTAGCCTTGAATTTGGGTGTAACGGAGAAAAGAAGAAGAACGGTGGGGTTTCTTCTTGCCGTTAGTATTCCGTCCCCCAAATGCGTCGGTTGTTAAGAAAAAGGCCTTCTTCGTTTCCATTTTATTTTTGTTTTAGTTTTATTTTATTTAATAATTATCTTATTTTTTTAATTATATTTTTTCATTTTTTTAATCTTTCTCTACTCATTATTTCTCTTTTCAATTATTACTTTATTTTTTCCTCCATTCACTACCAAAATTAAATTACTCAAAAATGCAAAACGAACACAGTTATTATTTTTACCATCGGATCTACTATTAGTGAGGTGGCGGCTCCACTTGAAAACTCTCACAAGATTCTTATCGAAAAATCCTCACAGAGGATCTACATCCGTGGGAAGTATACTCACCAGTAGCATTTGGATTAGCGTCGCTCGCGGTCCGGTTCGGATTTCTAAGATTTCTAGAAATCCGAGAACTAAACCATTAGTCACGGATTTTACAAAATGAAATCCGTGTCCGGACCAAAAGCCTTACGGTTCGGTTCCAATCCAATCCGTGACTCGCAGATCGGTTACGGTTTTATCCACGGATTTTAGCAAAAATAAAGTTCAAGCAAATATCTCACACTAAAATGAAAGAAAGTTACACTTAGAATTAAGTTTAATACCACCAGAAAGTATTTGTTAGAAAAACTATCAAAGGCCTACTTCAGAAATCAGATTCAAAAGAATCTAAATATTATTAGATTGTATCATTATAATACATAACATAAAACCAAAAAACAAAAAAAAACAACAAAGGAGGACAACTATAACACCAAAGAGGTGGAATTGTATCTTCCATCCAAATGCAATGCACGGCAACCGACAACAGTTTAACTTTAAAATACTAAAATTTATGGAAAAAAGTTTTAACATTCCTAACTACTAGTAATTATATAAATACACATATATATTTGTATATATATATATATATTTATTATTTATATAAAATAAATATCTCACGATTCGGTTCGGTTAATCCACGATTTAGTAATGAAAATCCGTGGATCGAACCACGAGTCACGATTTTTTAATTTTTCAATCTGTGTCTGGATCATTAATCCACAGATAAAATTCAAAAGGTACGAATCGGTTCGGTCTGGACCGATTTCACGGTTCACCGGATTTTTTGAGCAGCCCTAATTTGGATGGATCTATGAAATTTCGCTAGGTAAATTTCACTAACCTCCCCTGCGGTTTCTGAAATGACACTGCCCTCCCCTCCTTTACCTGACAATACCAAGGGATCCCCCTCTCCGTTAATTGCACGTTAGAAAACGGCTGGAAAAGATTATTTCTCTCTTTACTCACTACTAAAACTAAACTAAACTCCCAACCAAACAAAACCATGTCATTGTACTATACGTTTTACAATACTTATACTATCCTCACTAGACTCTTTACCCCTCTTATTTATAAAATATAAAATACAAACATCACTACACTTTGTACCCGTTTCACTTTGAAATTTTGTCCTTATTTAAAAGGATTCACATTTGTTAATTTTCTATCAAAATTTTGTGAATTATTGGTTTGTCTCGATAAGAGTAATTGAAAAAGTAAAAAATTAAGACTTTTACCAAATATTTTGAGAAATTCAATATTTTGGGTAAAAATAATAATTTTGTACTCTTTTAATTCCTCTTGTTGAGATAAGCCAATAATCCACAAAAATTTAACGCAAAACTTGCAAATACGAAAAAATTCAAATATGAACAAAAATCAAAAAGCCTAAAAATCCCACAAACAAACCCCGTAAAAATCAAAAGATCTAAAAATCCCACCAACTAGCCCGTACCCTCCATTGCCAATAGTTTATTTTTTGGTTTTTACGGGATTCGTTTGTGAAATTTTTAGACTTTTTAGTTTTTGTTCATATTCGAATTTTTTTCATGCGAACTTGTTTGTGGGATTTTTAGACTTTTTTATTTTTGTCCATATTTGAATTTTTTTCGTATTTGCTAGTTTTGTATTAATTTTTTTGGATCATTGGTTTGTCTCAACGAGAGGAATCAAAAGAATATAAAATTATTACTTTTATCCAAAATATTGAATTTCTCAAAATATTTGGTAAAAGTCTTAATTTTTTACTTTTTCAATTCTTCTTATCGAGACGAACCAATAATTCAAAAAAATTTGATAGAAAATTAACAAATGTGAAACCTTTTAAATAAGGACAAAATCTCAAAGTGAAACGGGTACAAAGTGTAGTGATTTTTGGTTGTATTTGGTTGGAAGTTTAGTTTAGTTTTGTATTTTATATTTTATAAATAAGAGGGGTAAATAGTTTGGTGAGGGTAGTATAGGTATTGTAAAAAATATAGTACAATTGCATCGGTTTTGTTTGGTTAGGAGTTTAATTTAGTTTTAGTAGTGGGTGGAGAGAGATAATCTTTTCCATCCGTTTTCTAACGTGCAATTAACGGAGAGGGGGGTCGTTTGGTATTTTCAGATAAAGGAGGCGAGGGTACTGTCATTTCAGAAACCTCAGGGGAGGTCAGTGAAATTTGCCTAATTTCGCTTGCTTGCAATTTATCTTGACCTTGACGTGTCTCAATCAGTCAAATCCAGTGTGCAAGATTATTCTCGATAAAAAAAAAACGACTAAACAGCCGCCTCGTGTCAAAATTTTTTTTTTTGTTTTCTTTTGCAAAATTCGTACTCCGTATTTTATAGTAATTGCAAGCCCAATTCTAGAAATGGGGATAAATACTTATTTTTTTAAGTACGTAATTTTAAGTTCAAAAATTATGTATTTATACAAATAATTTTTCTAACAATATGGATCATGTTTAATAGATCTCATTGAGATCTTTTAAACGGTGCAAAAAAATAAAAATATATTTTTCATTTATATTATTTTTGAGTTTGAAAATGTGAAATAAACTGTTTATTTTTTAAGAAGGCTTTTGGAGCGGGGCCTTGCATGACGCTATTATCTTATTTGGCTAGACAATCTTAAGAATTTTAATCATCTCATATTTATAAGGTGAATAATTTCATTCCGTTAGATTTTTGAGATAAATCATTCTTTTTTACAAGCGGAGTTTAAAAAGAAAATTATTACAAAAAAAAAAATTAGTAAAGATAAAAGATACTAAACATTTATCTGAAACTCATTAATTTGTGCTAGTTGATGGTAAAATTGATCTTTTACATTAGTTGGACCCACTTTTGGGTCCCACAAATGATCTATGTATCCTGTTGAGCTGATTTTTGAAAATATTTTTTTATTAAAATTCTAATTGAAAAGTTGTAAGATTGGATCAAGTATTTATATGTATCTTATTGAACTGATTTTTTACGGAATTCTTCAAAAAAATATTTTAAAATGAATGAATAGATCAGATCAAATCATTTGTGTAGGTCTCAAAAGTGGACTTCCCCACAAAAAATATGTGCACAAATCTGTTCAAAAGTGTTTGTGTAAGCAATGTTATCGTCAACGTTATTTTCCGTGTTTTTTCAATCTTTTTGGGAGGCGAAACACAAGTCTGCTGTTTCGTGCGGAAAATTTTGGAAATATCACTTTCTATGTGAGGAAATGTCCTTTTTTTATCGTGCAAGTTGAGGTTCACAATTGGGGTCACGCGCAAAGAAAATTACAAGGGAGATTTTTCCATAGGTCTACTATAGCAGTTTTCAAATCCATCTTCTCCACTTCTAAACTTCATAATCCCTCTAATCCACTAATCTAATTAAACAATTCCTATGACAAAAATATTCATACTATATAACCACTCATAAAGAAAGAATCCGTAGAAATATTTCTAAATCTAGAGCAGCCTCTCTCTCTCCCGATTACTCTACTCATCTTCCCGTCGCCGCTGCACAATAACCAGGTGTCGAATTCAAAGCGAGGAACGTACCAGAAGCTTGAGCCCTGACTGATCGGGGCTTGATTATGTTATATGTTCTTGTACTGTAATAAAAAAGATTCGAGAAAGCTCGTACATAATACATATATATACTAGTACTTGCTCGTGCCCACAGCACTACACACTCCGGTTGAAATTGTCTGTGCCTACGACACTTGCTAGTTAGTAGCTCAGACACTAAATCGATTCATTAGTGTGTAGATCCTCTTCTTAGTGGCACGAAAGAGAATTACCCATGCTTATGGCACTCATCCAACTAAAATTTTAAGCTAGCTACAAAAAACATTTCTAACACCAAAAACTGCCAACAATGATCCTAATAGAGCATTGCCTTTGCTTTTAGACCCCAAAACTCCAAAAAAAAAAAAAAAAAACAAAGAAAAAATCCAAAAAAATCCCAATCCCAATAAACTCCAAAAATTTCCAAACACCTTTGCTTTTACAGAGTTTTCTTTACCCACCGTCCACGAAAAAGAAAAAAAAAACAGAGAAAAAATCCAAAAAAATCTCAATCCCAATAAACTCTAAAAATTTCCAAATACCTTTGCTTTTAGGGAGTTTTCTTTACCCGCCGTCCACGCTGCTCATATTGCCTTTGCTTTTAGACACCAAAACTCCAAAAAAAAGAAAAGAAGAGAATCCAAAAAAATCCCAATCTTAATATAAACTCCAAAAATTTCCAAATACCGTTGCTTTTAGGGAGCTTTCTTTACCCACTGTCCACGCAATTCGTGGGTTTTCTTCCAAATGGATATGGTTTCTTTGTTGACACTAACACTTCAAAAAAACGGAGACCAAAAATCCAAAAAAAATCCCAATAAACTCCAAAAAGTTTCAAATGCATTTGCTTTCACGAAGCTTTCTTGGATCAGCTCCTACCGTCCACGAAACTCGACAGATTTGAAAGATTTCCTTGGGTAAGGAACATTTCACACAACTTTGTTGGCCCAGATTTGAAAGATTTTGCTAGAGATTCGAAAAAATAGTGTCGAGAGAGAGAGAGAGAGAGAGAGAGAGAGAGAGAGAGAGAGAGAGAGAGAGAGAGAGAGAGAGAGAGAGAGAGAGAGAGAGAGAGATCCAAACGCCAATAGAAGCAGGTTTTTTTTTATATGCTTTCGACAGATTCTGATTTGGGTAAAAAGAATTGATGGCATTTTTTGTAATATATTTGTAAGAGTAAGTATTTTCTTAAGAGAGTTGGAGAGTACATATCAGCCCTTAGATCAAATGAATCTCATCCCTCCTTTCAACCTGTGTTTTTGCGGTCCTTACACCTTTGTGTTTTATTAAGTAGATGAGTTTAGATGTAAACATGTAATTTTATATATTCTTGCATTGTAACAAGTTCATATAACGTTATCTGTGAATAATTAGACTCTGTTATAAACGTATATGGTTATCAGAAGCAAATCAATGAGGCTATTGCGCAGACCAATTCAATAAAGTAGAACTTATAACGTTATATGTGAGTTTCTGGCAGGTGTGGTGGTGGTGGTGGTGGTTGGTGGAGAGAGAGAGAGAGAGAGAGAGAGAGAGAGAGAGAGAGAGAGAGAGAGTGTGTGTGTGTGTGCGTGTGCGCGCGCGCGTGTGTGTGTGTATGATTAAAATCTTAGGAGGACATTTTTGTCTTGTAAAAATTCTTTTTTAAAGTAAAATGCATCTAAGACCTTACAAAATATTACTAGTATACTAGAGGGGTTACAAACTTAAAAAGTGGATTTGATGGATTACAAACATACTATAGTGGACCCTAGACAAATTTTTTAAAATAAATTATACGGCGAATTTGTATCCATTAATAAAGTCCAAACCAACAACACCTATTTACATTAGATCATGAATTTGTCTTCTTTAATAAATAATAAGATAACATATCAAATCTGTGGATAGTGATAATGTCAAAATTATTTTTGTTAGTGTGAAAACTCCAATGTATAAAACTCTTGTACACTGCACATGATACAAGCTTTTTGTGCACTAAAGTTTTGGCACCAGTAAAAACAATTTTGCTATTATCATTTCCCAATCTAATTTGAATTTGTATAGGTCTTGTAAATTTGATATATCTTATCCAAATAAGAATCGAAAGTTACAGTTAACTTTTTTTTTTTTTTTTTATAGCTATCCCAAACGCTCTTACTTCAGCAAAAACCTATTGATCACCAGCACGCACAAAAGGTCACGTGGAATGAACTGACTCCAAAGGCATGGACATTTTACACACTATCACAGATGTGAATTCGCATCGAGAGAATTTCATGCTCTTGTTACAGGTATCGAGAGCTTTTTTGCACATTAATTGATTTCAGAAAAGTAATCTTTGACTTGTTTTTACTATTAATACAGATATATTAGGAGTTTAGGAAAAACAACATAGTATGAAAAAAGCAGGAGCTGGAGATGCTCTCATGTATAGAAGAGGACAAGTGGGGGGGAGTTGGGGACCTTGTCCAAGGCAACCACACTTGTTGAATTTACGATTTGACCTGCGTAATTTGTGACTGGGGTACGGTGATGTGTACCATTCAAACCGTTCATTTAGCAATCTAACGATCCAGATGAAATCTAGAGCATCCAAACCGTTCATTGTAGAAATAAAATCAGAATTCTTCAATTGTCAAACGGATGGCTCAAATGGTGTACAGTACCGTGCTATACAAGGGCACCATCCCCAATCCCGTAATTTGCAACCTTCTTCTTTTCATACTATAAGAAATTGGTTAATACACTTTCCCCTTAGTCTAGACCAAGGGTACAAATGCGACTGACTCTACAGAATATGGACCTGGGGTGCACTACTATACGTATAGCGCAACCAATTTGACCGTCCATCTCGGTAATAGACGGCTCGAATTAATAGGAGGTCGGATTAAATTCAAGTTGTCCATACTGAGATGGACGGTCGGATCATGCGCACTACATCATGTAGTGCACCGAGCGCACTACAGAACCTCCCATTCCATGAAATATCAAGTTGCTACTACTTAAGGCGAAATTGATTGGTAACTCGGGGGCATAACATGCCGGGGGCGGACTCCTAAATCACGACATATTTTTGTAATGTCTACAAACGTAGTCGTACATCCCGCTAGTGATAAAGTAATATGGGACGACACATGATCACGTTCCAGAAGCACAAAAAAAAGAGTATGGGATGACAAAAAGCTACACCATCAGAGTATCTAATGAGGTTTCCTTACTTCAACTCGTTCAATTCTCGATCATAGATTTTCATATCTTTAGACTTAGGCCTCATTTTGCTAAGGAGAACAAAAATGAAAACCTTAGCCAGATAGTGCCTTAATTATTGGTAGTCGAAAAGTGTATATATATATAAAAAAAAGAAGAAAAGTATTCTCCTTTTTTTCCCCTTGATCAAGATAGTTGGCCAGGACTCAGGGGGGCTGCTCTCCCCCTTGGGGGACAAGCGTGCTGCTGCCCCCGTTTTTCGGGCCCGTCCCGATCTCGCTCCGATAATCCGAATCGTTCACTTTGTAGAGCTCGTCGAGTAGAACGACTATGCAAAAAATCAGCTTAATTGGATATCATTAAGTGCCTGATCGGAGCCTATATAACTCTTGGTCCATTGGGAATAATGGATTTGATCCAGTGTTTCGGATCCATTCTTTTCAAAGAAAAAAGGCTCCGATCAAGTACTTAATGATATCCAATTAAGCTGATTTTTTGCATAGTCGTTCTACTTGACGAGCTCCACAAAGTGAACGATTCGGATCATCGGAGCGAGATCGGGACGGGCCCGAAAAACGGGGGCAGCAACACGCTGCTCCCCCAAGGGGGAGAGCAGCCCCCCTGAGTCCGGTTGGCCATGGGCCTAGTTCAGTTCGCAAACGTAACGGTCCCTATGAAATGTTCGTGGCCGCGTGTTTGGACAACAGAAATAAATGTGAACACAACTATACAACTACGCATGTGGTTCAAATCAACCACCACTAAAGAAAGAAAGATGACCACACATTTGGTGGGTCTATTAATTTTTCTTCTGACGATTATGGGTGTTTTGACCAGCGTACACGCATCTCGATTAATACCTTCTCTGGTTCGGTCAAGGCAAACCATCTACGTCGAGACTAAAAAATTCACAAAAAATTTCTTTCTTAGTCCTAACCTTTGATTAATTATGTGGAAAATATACTCACCAACCAACCAACGTACCATAGCCTTGGGATGGGTCTATGAAATTTCGCTTGCTTGCAAGTTGCAATTAGGCTTACCTCAGTAGAGCATGTAATCAGTCACATCCCAGTGTGCAAGATTTTCTCAATAAAAAAAAAACAAAAAAACAAGTAAACAGCCTCGTGTCAATTTTTTTTTTTTTTTTTTGTTGTTTTCTTTTGTAAAACTCGTATTTTATAATCAGACTTACCCAACGCTATTATCTTACTTTATTTGGCTAGTCAATCTTGAAGTTTAATCATCTCATAGTTATTAATGTGAATAATTTCCTTCCTTTACATTTTTGGGATAAATTATTTTTCTCAACTAGAAAAATTTACAAAAGTAAAAAATTATGAACAAAAGCAAATAAAAATTAGTAAAGATAAAAAAATACTAAACATTTAGTATTTTTGTTTTTAGTGTCATCTTGTATGATCTTTTTTCAAATTCAATCTAAATGTTTAGTTTATTTTTCGTGTTTTTTCAATCTTTTTGGGAGGTGAAACGCAAGTCCGCTATTTCGTGTGGAAAGTTATGTAAGTAAATATCACTTTCCATGTGAGAAAACATCTTTTTTGATTGTGCAAGTTGAGGTTCACAATTGTGGTCATGCGCAAAGAAAATTACAAGGGCGAATTTGTAGCCATTAATAAAGTCCAAACAAACGTTGACTCTCTCTCTCTCTAGGAATAGACCTCCGCCTCTCTCAACAGGGAAAAAAAACCCTAGCCGCCACCCTCTTTCTCCCTCCTCCCCTCGTCTCCCCCACCCCGATCCCCGTACCCTCCTCGCCTCTCGATCCTCTCTTCGCATGGTTTCTCCAAGCTCCCCAACCTGAGGCTGCGTATCCGTTGATCAGCGAGATCCTCTCGTCGGCGTGTCCGGCGGTGGGTGGTGGCCAAGTCTGTATCACGTCCGCGGTCTTCAGATCTGATGTTCTTGGGCCGACAGTGAGAAAGTAAATAAGGTGTGCAATTGGGTTTATGGGTTTTCGTTTCTTTGTTTTGTTTTTCCGGCGGGTCGTTCCCATTGGTTTTCTATCCATTGCTTTGGGTTTCCCCCAAATCAATCCGGTCTTGTACCAGTTTGGTTATTTCCCCAATTAAATGTGGTGAGGAAGAGGAGGTGTGCGAATAATTTCGGCGCCTATTGGGGAATAGTCCGATGATGGTGGGTTGATTGTGGTCTCGATCTTGCTCCGTGCGCTTTTCTGGATGGTTTTCAATGGAGTAGCTGCCTTTGCAGTCGTGGTGGTCTTCGTCTGGTTGTTGTCTGTCGTTAGCCGGCCTCGCATCTGTGGCTGATTTCGGGTTTAAGATTGGTTTGAGGAAGAGGGACCCACATTTTGTCTTGCTTTTCCAGTGATTAGGTTCCGTTCCTGTAAGTGCTTAGCCTCTATTACGATGAATGGCTCTATTGGTCGAACTTCGTCCGCCTGCTCTGCTTTGTAGTATGTGCTTATTTCTCAGTGATAGAGTTTAGGTTCCTACTTGTTTTTCATGTTTAGCCTTTGTCATTGTATTTTCAGTGGATTCCTGTATTTGCCCGATGGGCACTTTTTAATGAAATGAAATTTGTGATGTGTTCAAAAAAAATAATAATAAATAAAGTGCAAACCAACGACAACTATTTACATTAGATCATGAATTTGCCTTCTTTAATAAATATAATAAGATAAGATATCAAATCTAATTTGGATTTGTATAGGGCATGTAAATTCAATATATCTTATCCAAATAAGAATCGAAAGTTACAGTTTAAAATATTTTTTTACAGCTATCCCGAACACTCTAATTTCAGCAAAAGACCTATTGATCACGAGCACAAACAGAAGGTCACCTGACCCGAAAGACATGAACAATTTACACATTGTCAGATATGAATTCACGTTGAGGGAATTTCGTGCTCTTTTTACAGATATCGAGACCTTTTTTGCATATTATTTGGTTCCAGAAAAGCAATCTTTAACATGTTATTATTATTAATACATTCAGATTCAGATATTGAGGAGTTTAGGAGTATTTAACTTAACGCGAAAAAAAAAATCAGATATTTCCTAGGTATGACCTGACCTTGGAAAATTCCGACTCTGTGGTCCTAATTGCTGGAAGGTTCCAGCTGAACCTCGTATATATTCTCAGTCAAAAATGGCAGAAAGCAATGTCAGTCATTATTAGTTTCAGGAATTTGGACAAGGTTTGAATTGACGATCAGACAATACATTTACCACAAAACCGAATCGTACATTAACGGGTAAAGCGACTTCTCAGTTTATAGTGTCTAGCTGGGGTAGTGTGTAGATGGGAATGGGAGATGTTGCCAATCGAGATGAATGGTTAGATCGATCGATCACTTTACATCCGCTTAATTTCATGGAGTGTCCAATACGCATTGACTTTATTGCCTTCCAAAATAAATGAAACAACAACAATAACAAGAAAGGCAACAATCAAGTTCTACTTGCCGATAAAATAATAATAATAATAATAATAATAATAATAATAATACTCTATCCGTCCCTTTTTTAGAGTTCAGTATTCCATTTTGGGCTGTTCCTTATTAAGTATCCATTTTGTAAAGTCAGTGGGTAAAAATTGGTGCATTGTCTATTTTGTCCCTAAAGTAGATTCTATTTTGAAAAGTAAGTGAGTAAAAGTGTAATGATGATGGGTAAGTAGGAAAAATGAAAGAAAAAGTTGATGTGAAAGATATAATGATGGTATCTTTTTAATAAGTTGGAGTTACGAAGCAGAACAATTAAAAGGAGATGGAGGGAGTAATAAGAAACAAGCAAGTTCTACTTTTTGTATTTGTATTGCTCATTGGAACACTCTTGTAAAACTATTTTATCTATCTATGAAGTTCGGTAATTAATTAATCAGACAATCAGCAATAAAAATGTGTGATGCACGCCTGATAAGCACATTTATCTAGCTTTTCATACTAATTTTGAACTAGTACAGAAATATTACAGACACAAATGAAAATGCACAAATTTAGATAAAGATGTGTCTGAAACCGATCAATGTGTATGAACTCTACATGATTCAAACACAAATTTGCTCCAAACCGTTCAATGTGTATAGACTTCACATGATCTGGACGCATATGTCTCGAACGTTCCGATGTGTGTAGACCTCACATCCATTGTGCGAGATCCACATACATCGAATGGCTTCAAACAAATTTGTGTTTGTGCATTTTCATATTCGTTCCCAGAACATTCACATAAATTGGTACCAGTACTAAAAAAAATGACAACCAATAAATAAAAATCAAAAATAAATTAGGATGATGCCATGTGGCACTAAGAGACCTCTCCTCACCTACCCTTTTACTTGAGTAATTCTTTTTTTTTTTTTACTAAAGGTAAGAAGAATTTATTTATCTGATCGGCAGAGCCTAAACATCATAGAGATGCAAATACCATGGGGATAAAATAGACGTCCACAGACCGGACATGCCATTAGAAAGAGCTTTTTGAGCACAATAATGTGCAGCCCTGTTACAGTCACGTTTAACAAAACCAAAATCACATGAACTGAATGAGTTCTTCAAGACTAGGCAATCATGAATAACTACTGCAATATCGGACGGACGGTCTTGATCATCATTGCATTTTCTCACAATTGCCTCCGCGTCCCATTCAATAAGCACTTTAGGACATTTTAGAGCAATCCCCAAATTCAACCCATCCCGAATGGCCAAAGCCTCCGTAATTCTGGGCGAGTTGATCCTATCATGAAGAGCCAGAAAACTACCAATAACTCGACCATCGTCCCTTCGAGCCACTGCCCCTGTGCCAATAATACTTAAGCTCCTACAAACCGCCACATCAATGTTTATCTTCAACACATTCCTCTCAGGTCTCTGTCATACCAAGGTTCCCAGGGGAGAGGGACTGGAGGGGGGATGGGGGACTTAAATATTTGTGTCCTTGAATTCATAAAAATCCCCTTATGCTTTTCTACTAACAGCATCCATTGCCCAAAATTTTCCATTATTGAAAATAATGTCGTTCCTTGCTCGCCAAATGGAGAAGGCAGACAAAAAGTAAAGCCATACCTAAGAAAGGAGAAGGCAGACAAAACTGTGTGATATGATCATAGATTCATTCCCATCAATCAACCATGTGCCTGCACTCGAGTAGCTCCTCGAGTCTTAACCGAAATGGAAAGTGAATCCATACTTTGATTGCAGCCTTGTGGGCTCCCCAACCGGCGCGCCCTCGAGAGTCGCCACCCGGATTTTTGAGATGGATGATCTGAGAAACCGAGAACTCGTTTGGAAAAGGCTTTTGGTTTTAGCGAAAACGTCGAGACTTTGGGTTCGGAGGCCATGTTACGAATGGAGAAGGTTTTGTTGCAAAGCACCCCATTCACCCGATGAAAACCGGTCTCTACTAAAAATTTTCAGAAGGGGAAAATTTTGAATATCCTTCGAAAAATCAAACTCCTTAATAAACAAGTAAAGGGGAAAGGGACATGGGAAGATATATCACATTGGCGTGCACGTGGTGCTTGCTGTACAGAAATGATAAGTGAATGATGACGTGAAAAATGAAAGAACTAATCAGTAGACTGTCTAGATCACATCCATCTCCACACGGCTTACCATAATGTGTTGCATCGCTTTATGATGCGCCGTGCGGTGCACCCTTCCTACTATCAGGCTATCAACATCACTCGGAATAATGCCCGATGCATCGAATATCCGGCATGATTTTTTTTAAAGACATCAAACAGTATATATCTTATGATCCATCTTAGAATAAAACCATCCCTTCAAGCCATGAAAATAAAACTGGAGAGGGTAAAATCCAATTACATAGGAAAATACCCAAGCACATGCGAACCACGTGCTCAGCTTGGACACCACGAGAGAGTGGCTCAATTCGGGAGGACCACATAAAGGTGCACCAGGTTATAGCTGAGCAGGGTAGGCCACGTGTATGGCCAGAACACCACTACGAGACGGTGGCCGGCAGAACCATGAGAGGGTGCACAGGGCCAGTGCCGAGCAAAGTATCTAATCGACAACATCATATAAAGAAGCGCAAGTACATTGCCGAGCTTGGTATAATTATTTAGCTAACCACCTACGTGATAAGGTGGCGACCTGTTATAAAAGAATGAACATCCTCTTACGTAATAAGAAATAAATCCCGAGACTTAAGGGATTACCATTAAGCTTCCATATTGGACAAAAAGTACAATACGGACACAGAATCCTTACGAGAAGAGGGTTCTGATTGCATTGCTTTATGGGACGAATCCGAAAATGAAAGGACTCCTAATGTAAAGAGGATCCCGATGTAGGCAAGGATTCCTAATGTGAATAGGATCCTTGCAGAATAAGGAATGCATTGTTATATGGAATAAGTCCCCTATAGGAAAGGATTCCTAATGTGAATAGAATCCTTAGACAACGAGGACCCCACATCTATAAATAAGGTACAATAACTATGAAGAAAGGTACGCTGTAATTCATGGTTTACATGCTTTGCGTGATTTATGGTTTCCTCCGAGTATGAGATACTGACTTAGGCGTCGGAGGGCCTTTGCCAATGAGAGGCAAAGGTGCTCTAACCTTTTCTCTGTTTTGCAGTTCTAGGGTTCCGACGAGGGAGCATATTGTTGATCTCATAAAGGCATGGAAATAGCATACCCGGATTTTTCCCCTTTACAATTGGCGCCGTCTATGGAAAATGAGAAATTCAAAAGAGATCAATGATGTCGAAACATAAAAACGCACACACCACGTCGTGGTGTTGGCAAAAACTACAGAAAATTAGAAGGGAGCCACTAAGAAATCCATCATTGGAGAACAAGGCTCCAAAGATCATCAAAAACGATCAAAGACTCCCCCATGAAGATCAAGTACTCCCTAACATGATTAAGGAGTAAGATCAAGAACTCTTTGTTTTGACTTAGGAGTAAGATTAAGAACTCTTCGTCTTGATCGAGGAGGAAGATCAAGAACTCCTCGCCGTGATTGAGAGGTGAGATCAAGAACTCCCCCACTAGGTAGGAGGGAGAAGTCTCCAAGAAATTGTGATGGGAAGATCGAAATCTCCAAGAGAAAAGAGGAATAGACCCCAAGTTCCTCCACGAGAAAGGAGGAGAAAATCACAGCCAAGAAGTATAGAGACTCAAGATTACGGAAAAAGTCTTAAGAGAAAGAAATGAGAAGCCGAAGAGCTTGCTCCCCAGGTCACCTGATATGGACGGGAGGTTAGAGAGCTCTAGCAAATGCCTACGCAAGGCAGAAAGGAACTACGTTTTTGAACTTGCACCGAGCAGCGAGGGCGAGAACACAAAAGAAGGGATCATTATTACCACAACGATGTATCCACTAGTAGAAAAGACTCCCCACGAGAAAGGAGAGCACAAAGTAGCTCATCCAGTGAGCACAAGCTGCGAAAGGGACAAATATGAGAAATTTGGCCGAATAGGAGGGCACCAAACTGCACGAGAAGCTGTAATGAAAGCCCTATGCCAAATTGCTGCCTCGCTTTTAGCAAAGTGAGTGCAGAAGGAGAAACCCCCGAGAATGATTGAGGACGGCATGTTCATGCTTCACGACACAACCAATGGCCCTGTTGCTCACATTTAACAGTATGACAGTCCACAGGTTGGTTCCAAATTCAATGTATAATTGGAAACTACCTTCCAAGCACCTTATTGATCGGGCTTTGATGAGCCGACAGCGCTAAGGACACATGATATGTTGCCCTCTATGAAGAAGGAAGATGCAACGATTAGAAAGTACACGAAGGGGTACTAAGAAACCTTCAACGATATGAAAGATTACAATGAAGAGTGTGCATTGGCAACCTTCAAGATGGGCCTACCAACGGTAGGGAAGCTACATGAGACCCTTACCATGAGTCCAGCAGAATCTCTTGGCGAATTATTGGAGAGGATGCAATAGCACACCATAGAGGAGGCCAAAATCCTCATAGGATTGCACGCTGGTCGGCCAAGAAACCCCATGAAAAAGGTGGTACAAGCCGAGCATAAATCCCATGAAGAAAATGAGTTTATACCAAACAGAAGGGAACATGATGATGAGTTTTCTTAACGCATAACAAGAATATCATCAAACAACCACGATAAGGCAATATATTTGGATCATGAGCATGGTCCAAAAGAGGTTGTACCGGTTGAAACTCAATGCTTCAGAATGTGCATTTGTGGTTAACCCAAGTATGTCCTTGGATAAGTTGGAGGATGAGATCCTCATAGCAAAACTAAAACTACACATTGATCAGCCAAAGAGACTCACAAAGAAGGTGATTTTCATGCCAACCACAAACCTTTCCAAGAGATTTAAGTATGTGGCGGATAGGAAGGTGTAAAAGGATGAGTTTTCTTGGCGTAAAACAAGAATATCATCAAATTGTCTTTGCTTGGTCCCGATCAGGAAAGAATGGGGAGCAAAATGTAAGCCATCTTTTCTTTTATACTTAGTTGTATTCGAACATGCCGTTAGTATTGTAATCCTATGAGTAAAGGAGGCCAGGCAAATACCGGTTTACTACATGAAGTAAGACTTGTTAGATGCGGAGACAAATCACGCTGGTTTCCTACATAAGAAATGAGAGTGAGGTCAATGGCCCATGACAATGGTCTGGTGGCAAGTTTTGGAAAACTTTATAATAAAGGTCTCCTCAAGCAGTGGCACCACCACCACGACGTCAAGGATAGAAGCCGATTGCCCAGGTCCCCGAAAAGAATAAGGAGTCTACCGAGCAGGATCCTGTAAAATGGAGGTGTGTGGATGGGTCTGCATGGGACAAGTGGTTGGGAGTAGAAGTCGAGATCTTCTTTCCTGAGGTACTGTTATGAGAGCAAATAGCTCGGCTTGTTTTCAGCGCCTCAAACAAACACAGCCAAGTACGAGACTCTACCTGATGGACAACAAAAGGCCTTGATTAAGAAATTGAGATAGGTGCTTATGCGGAAGTAACCATGGACTTATCACATGAACTTGAGAGTCTATATGAAATAAATGAGATCGCGCAGAATGCCTGCGCATATTCAACGGACTTGGATTTAGGGCCAAGCTGGATGGATCCAATCATGGAGTCCCTACAAGAGGGTGCACTTCCTACTGATAAAAGAGAAACGCACTAGATCCTGACCAACTTGCATGTGTGCACCACGTAATGGTGCAGAAGTTTCTATATGAGATCCCCGAAAGGGCATATAAAAGTAATGCTGGTGGAAGAACCATAGCTCACCAAGCGATATTCTAGGGATAATGGCGACCCTGGTTGGATGCACCACGTGAAGGTGTAAAGTACAAAGGCCGAGCAGATAGTTGGTTAGTCGTGCCACGAGAGGTGGTTAATTGTGCCACTAGAGGGTGCCCGGCAATTCTGTCGAGGAGATAGATAGCTGCACAACGATTAATGTGCAACGTGATACACATCGTTCCAACCCTATGCCAACTGCCTAACTGGAGACGTTTGCTGGGAGTACCATCATTACGAAGAAGAGGCTTCGAGCAAAATTATCCTCGAAGGATTAAGAAAAGCCTTATGAAAAAGAAGGGCAAATGGTCAGAGGAATTGCCGAATGTGCTTCGTGTGTACCAAACGACACTTAAAAGGATTGCTGACTGATCGAACTTCTTGGGTTGAGGAATGGGGTAACGAGATGCCCTGGCCATGGAGTTTGATTTTGCCAAGGAACGAAGAATGAAAGCACTGATGAAGCTTGCAAGCCAAAAGCTACAAAAGGAAGGTACATCCACACGAGAGGTAGCGCGGGCTAAACACAAAAAAATTCCACGAATGGAAGCACGGGCTGAACTAGGATTGGAGTTCATCCCCTAGCAGACTTGGGTGGGGAACTCAATGTCATTGCCGTGGAATACACAGATAAGTAGTCGAATTACTTATGAAATACTTATTGCGGTTTATTTATAATTATTCAGCTATGAGTTGCTATAAGAAGATTACGAATAAAATATGAAAAAAAAATACTGCTTATTGTTAGCTATGAGTTGCTATAAGAAGATTATGAATGAAATTCCTGTCTTTCTTGCTTAGTTACGAGATGCTTTAGCATCATCAAAGTTATGAATAAAACTCGCCTTGACTTGAAACAAGTCATTTCTGTTCGATCTAAGCACGAATAAGTTAAGTATGGACCCAAAGTCACTTTGCCTCCAAACTGGGGAGCAGGAAGTGTATATAAGCAACGAAGATTGCTTGAAAAATAGCTAAGTACAAAAAATAGTATTAGGTGATTGCGAGAGCAATATGAACTTGTGAGGTGGCCACGAAGGCGTGTTTTTAATTTGCTAGGCGATTGTGCAGAGCAATTCGAATTTGCTAGACAATCATGAAGAGCAGTCTGAATCTGCTAGGCGATCTTAAGGAGCAATCTAAATCTGATTGGTAGAAGTACAGAGCAATCTAAATTTTCTAAATGTTTGCTTAGAGTAGTTTGAATCTGCTAGGAAGCCGCATAAAGCAGTCTGAATCTGCTAGGCAGCAATGTAGAGCAGTTCAAATCTTCTAGGCAATCTTAAGGAACAGTCTCAATCTGTTACGCAATCGCGCAGAGCAGTGCAAATCTGTTAGGCGCCCTCAAAAAGCCTAACTTAACTAGTTATGCTATTAAACGAAGGGCCGAGCACCTTTACGGTAAAAAACCTAGAAAGTGTATAGTTATCGCACAACGATGCTCTCATAATAAACCCATGAGGGAATGATTACGTTGAAGGAAGGAATCTACCGAGCATGATCAAGAGGAGTGAAAATTATATATTTACAGTTCGAGATTCAGGAGCATGAATTATGATATGCTCTCCTAAGGGTCTGGTGCTAGAACTGGTTGTTCAGCTAGAGCTTAATGCTTCAAATGGTGTGGTAGAATATGAAGCCTTGCTGGTCGGGCTACAAAGTGCCCAAAGTACTGAAGGCTAAGAAACTACGGAAGTTTTCGTATGAGATCCCACGAAGATTGCTTGAAAAATAGTACTGAAGGCTAAGAAACTAATAGCTATTTTTCAATGAAGATTGCTTGAAAAATAGCTAAGTACGAAAAAACTTGGATAGTAAGCAATGAATACTGCGTCAAGATGGCTAAGTATGAATAAGCTTAGGCCATGAGCAACGAATTTTGCTCCTGTTTTGTCAAGTACGAAGAAACTTGCGTGGCAAACAACGAATATTGCTTGAATATTGAACATTACCAAGTGCGAAGAAACTTGGGTAGTAAGCAACGAATATTGCTTGCACGTGGCTAAGTATGAATAAACTTAGGCCGTGGCAATGAATGATGCCGAAATCCGATCGAGTACGATCATACTCCAAATTTGGCTAAGTATGAATAAACTTAGGCCGTGGCAATGAATGATGCCTAAATCCGACCGAGTACGATCATACTTCAAATTTGGCTAAGTATGAATAAATTTAGGCCGTGGCAATGAATGATGCCTTAATCCGATCGAGTAAGATCATACTCTGAATTTGGCTACGTATGAATAAACTTAGGCCATAGCAATGAACATTGCTTTGAGTTGTTAAATGTAAAGATAAAAACATTGGTAGAACAACGACTATGCTTGAGAATTGCAAAGTATGAAACACTTAGGCACACAAATTACTTAAGTTTATGTGCGAGATACATAAGATTGATAAGTATGAAAAACTTAAGGAGCTTTTACGAAATTATTGAGACAATCGAGCAGCCACGATTGATGTCCGAACGTAATATACTCTGGCCACGATGGGCCACGATTGGTGTGCGAGCATAAGTAGATGGGATTACTTAGTAAGAGTTAGTGTTCAATATTTCTATTTGCTACGAGTTGCTTTGGTAGAATTACGAAAATAATTATTTCTAGCAAGTATATTGTATGTATTTGGCCCTAACAAGAACAAGCTAAGGATACTTTTTCTCCACGCTGGGGAGCAAAAAGCATTCATCATAAATATTTGTTAAGTATAGATAAACTTATATAGGTAGTTCGCCGAGCATGAATAAGCTCATACCTAAGTGCAGGTAAACTTGAGCAGTCTGCCGAGCATGAGAAAGTTTGGGCAATACCTAAGTACGGACAAACTTAGAAAGCTCCTAAGTATGAACAAACTTAGGCGACAAGCAACGAATATTGCTTGAAAGTTCTTAAGTACGAAGAAACTTAAGTATAATGCAATGAGTATTGTATGAAACTCCTAAGTACAAGAAAGCTTAAAATATTAGGCCACCTGCTAAATGCGAAGAAACTTAAGCATGTCGGAGAGTATGAAGAAAGTCATGTATGAGCAATGAGTAATGCTTATTGCTTTTTTGGCCTGGTATGAAGATACCTAAAAGCTGAAATACAATGAACAAATACCGAATATAAAACATTAGCATGTAGTAATGAAAGATGCTACAAAATTGCTAAGCATGGAAAACCTTACATCACAGTAATGAACAATGCTGAAGTGTTGCTAGGCATGAACAAGCCTATGCTTTGCACGAAGATACTTGGGTACAACAATGAACAACATTGAAAAATTACCAAGCATGAAAAAGGCTATATAAGTCAAAGCTTGATAGCAATGGAAAGGGCTAAAGGCTTTGAGAGCCTCACAGGAATTAGACAATAGTGAAAAAGATGTGCGCAGGAAATATTGACAAGGTATTGCAAAAAGCCTGAGCAGCGCCACAAGGCCGCGCCAAACACGTTAAGTGCCACAAAGGGTCAATTATCGAATAAAATTGACCAGCTATCTTAACGCCTCTTGAAGTAGGTGCATTGCATCGGTGTGGACTTCGCCAAACATGTGCGCAATGAGTAAGGTTGCTAGGTATGATGTTGTACAGATGGTGCACCTGCAAGGCGGTTAGTGTGCTTTATAGTGTAAATGACAGAGGTAGTAACGCCGAACACGTACTCTGGTTAGCAATACCATGTGAGTATGCACAGAGATGCCAAACAAAGTCAGACAAATGAAAGGGGTAGCCGAACGGAACATGCGCATATCTACTTAGTCCTGGATCGTGAATGCCAGGGATGTCATCGTATGACATGGATCATTTGATGTCTTTCAAGTTGACAGTGACTTTCATTAGGAACGACAGATCACACTTGAGACAAAAATCTTAGTGGAAGCAAAGGCTCAAAACAAAATTCGAGAGGAGTACAGGCACTCGCAAAGATTTGAAGTCTTTTTTCAATCAGCAAGCAATAAAGATAGGTGAACCGGACGAGAACCGGGTGACCAAAATAACAGAGACTACGCCGAATATCACAAACATCAGAGATGCTAAATAGACTTGGATTGGCCCAAGCATGTATAAGACATGTGATTGGTCAGCTGCACCACACGAAGGTGCACAAGAACATTACCAAGCACGAGTGCAGGGTGTGCAATGTGGAGAGAATAGAAGAACACGAAATAAGCATGACAGATGAGCAACATCACCGTAGAGGCCGTGTCAGCCTTATCAAGAAAGGTGCGTTGCGCAAACTCGGAAGTGTGGACTGTTGGAGAAAATACATGCGATAGGAATTTTCTGGTAGAATAACAATTCTAAATAATATTCAGCGATCAAATTCAGCAATATAAATAAATAGAGAAAGGAATAGAATAGCCTGTGAGGTGGTCGAGGCACGTGATAACGCTCTCCTAAGGAACGATATACCCCCTCTTGCACAGGGTTGATTGGTACTCCTTCCCTAAGATACATTGACCTTTAAGTTCTTTTCTGTGCAGTGAATTGAACTCACGAACCATGTAGTTTCCCGACACTCGAAATAATCAACGAAAAACAATCTTAAACAGCGAGTACAAGAAATAGCAGAAGTTTTTGTTTTTCCAATACAGAGCACTAATTGGATGAGAAAAAGGATAAAGGATTTTGCTGTATACTTTGGAAACTAGAGTGGAGTAGGGTAACGAGTATTTTGTTGTACGTGTATATATTTTTCTTGCAAAAGTATATGACTATATATATATATATATATATATATATATATATATATATATATATATATATATATATATATATATATATAGAAAATATACAGTCAAAAGTTTGTTAGGGATAAGATCATACTCCTCTAACTCTTAGGAGAGATATTAGCAAATTAGAAGACCAAGTCTAAAGAGATTTCAACAACCCTTAATAATCTCCTTAATAATCTCTGACAATATATCCCTTTAGAAACCAACGTATTGTCACAAGTAATTAATATTCCATCCATCAAAATAACATTTGAGTAAAATATTAAATTAGAACAACAATCCCCCACATAATTTAAAATTTTACAGGAGTGCTTTTACTGTGCAATGGGCATAGGTGTCTTCCGGACTTGAACCTATGCTTAGTGTTAGCAAGTTTCAGCTTGAAGAACCGTAGTGAACAAAGTCTTGAACTAGGTCCTTGAAATCAAACTTACGCCTACCACACACACAGTACGGGAAACATTATGGTTCTGGAACGGTTTGGCGCGATAGACGGTCATGCGCACGTATCTTATTTCATGAGTGTCTTTAGAGAGTAGCCTAATTTCTCACAGCAGCGACCCCACTGCCACACTCATATAGGTGTATCCTCCAAGGGTGATTTGTGACCAACACCCCGCAGAAATCCTACCTTGGACACATTCAGAGCCAAGCTCTTCCTATCGTCACATAATTAACTTGAGCACTATCACCATAGGAATAGGACCAGGGATTTTCCCTCTAATATTTTTAGTGCTCTTCCTAGTCACCATTCAGCTTCGTTGTTACCTATTGAACCTGATTCATGGGATCTCCAATCACAAAGGTTAGGTGTGCGCCGAGGTGACTAACTTATAGGCTTCAGTCCTATTCCCCTCGATGATTCAAAGACTAGCCTTCGCGCTAAGCCTTTAATAGGACTAACAAGAATTAGCCTACCCGCTAATCTTTTTGTCTCTTGGGGCTGATCAGGCCCCCACATTTTTAGAAGTTTAGAAGAGCTCCATTATTGCTTCACATCAAGCTCACCAACATTCGTAGCCTGAAAAATATTTAAATACCATTCTCCAACACAAAATTAGTGGAGTTAAATATCAAACAGCAACTAGCACAACAAAGTAACGCCTAGATGCATATCAAGCCCAATAGTTACCAACATCCATTGGGAAAAGATTTTGAGCACCCTCAATTGACAAATCAAAACGCTTTAGCATACCAATGTAGCAATAGAGCTTTTCCCATCTCCATTTTATATTTTATGTTTTCCAGAGAACTATGTGTATTCTATCAAAACACTTCACCACTCTGGAATTTAATTGAACTTCACAATTAGCAACATGGTTAACATCATACTAGATAAGAATAACATATACAATGTTAATGGCAACAGCCAAAGCCCCCACATTCTATGTTAATAATCCTCACACTCACACCATCTATTACATCCTAATTATAGTATTAGATGTGTTGTGATCAGATGATCGCAATGGGAAAATTGAAGTTTCAATGGTTGCTACTAAGAACTTGAAAAGTCCAAAATTACCATGCTCATCTTATGTAAACTCATGAAAATTTTCAATGTGAAATGACGACAAAGCCTATCAGCCATTAATAAACACTTTATCTTAGCTTAACATAAATATAGCTCAAGATTTGTGTATATACCGGTCAAATCAGATTAACTCATTCACAGAATCACGTCATAAAGTAACAACCTAAAAGTTGTTATGGACTCTACAGTATGTGAACTTAGTAAGTCCCTTATTTTGTTTAATTATTAAGATCCAAAATAGTAATATAATTTGACTTCTCTACAGTATGCCTGACTTGGATCTAAGTTTGATATTGTGTTATGCACTCTTCACAGATGAAGCATATAGCTAATAGCACAATTAAATTAAATTAACAGTTAACTCACCAAATAACCATGGCTAAATTGGTACCTTTTCTTTTCAAACAGACCGACTTTAACACAAATACTTATAGAATGCAAGCGCACTATCCACATATAATTAACAGATCTTAGACTAGAATCCCACAATACTGTCTTCTGTTTTTTTTTTTTTCCTCTTGGAAAACTCTCTTGGGATTAGGAAGACTACTAAAATTTCCTCTCAAATCGTGAATTCCTTTCCTTGTAAAGTCAACAATGACATACGGCAAACCAATGTCTATAACATTATATATATAAAGCATGAAAACAATCAAACCAAGAGATTATCCCAATTCCATGATGTATATCAAAGATAAAATCCATTAAGCATACTTACTATGCCTATTATCCAGAGTGGAGATGCAAATAACCCTTTTTAATTATTAACTCTAAATACAACTTCATCAAACCAGCCATAAACTCATTTTTTAACTCTTAAACATATTCTGAGTTCCTAGTGACAGCAGTTAACTAAATTACAAGCATATTAAACATTCCATCTCCAGTACCGTTGATACTTCACAGCTTGAGCGCTATTTTCTTTTCCTTTTAATACACATGCAATAATCACGATGACACCCATGTTAGAAAAACTCTAACAGAAAATCCTATAATTAT
The DNA here is from genome assembly GCA_014282245.1 of Rhododendron simsii. Lineage (NCBI taxonomy): Eukaryota > Viridiplantae > Streptophyta > Magnoliopsida > Ericales > Ericaceae > Rhododendron > Rhododendron simsii. Next base: position 9,295,996 of record CM024956.1, on the reverse strand, counting down.
CGTTCCTTAGATTGTGCGTTGCGCAAACTCGGAAGTGTGGACAACGAGCAAAATCCATTCAAGGGACTAACCTAGTCGAAGAGCCAATGTGCTGAATATAAAGGACGTCAAATGCATGAGACTGCTGCAAGAAACACAATTGTTGTAAAGGCAGCGGTGAGCTTTAACCGTCATTGATGAATAACAATGACGATCAAAGCTGGGGAGCAATTGGAGAGGGTAAAATCCAATTACATAGGAAAATACCCAAGCACATGCGAACCACGTGCTCAGCTTGGACACCACGTGAGAGTGACTCAATTCGGGGGGACCACTTAAAGGTGCACCAAGTTATAGCCGAGCAAGGTAGGCCACGTGTACGGCCAGAACACCACTACAAGATGGTGGCCGGCAATACCATGAAAGGGTGCACAGGGCCAGTGCCGAGCAAAGTATCTGATCGACAACATCATATAAAGAAGTGCAAGTACATTGCCGAGCTTGGTATGATAATTTAGCTAACCACCTACGTGATAAGGTGGCGACCCGTTATAAAAGAATCTAGAACATCCTCTTACGTAATAAGAAATAAATCCCGAGACTTAAGGGATTACCATTAAGCTTCCATATTGGACAAAAAGTCCAATACGGACACAGAATCCTTACGAGAAGAGGGTTCTGATTGTATTGCTTTATGGGACGAATCCGAAAAGAGAAAGGACTCCTAATGTAAAGAGGATCCCGATGTAGGCAAGGATTCCTAATGTGAATAGGATCCTTGCAGAATAACGAATGCATTGTTATATGGAATGAGTCCCCTATAGGAAAAGATTCCTAATGTGAATAGGATCCTTAGACAACGAGGACCCCACATCTATAAATAAGGTACAATAACTATGAAGAAAGGTAAACTGTAATTTGTGGTTTACATGCTTTGCGTGATTTATGGTTTCCTCCGAGTATGAGATACTTATTTAGGCATCGGAGGGCCTTTGCCAACGAGAGGCAAAGGTGCTCTAACCTTTTGTCTATTTTGCAGTAATAGGGTTCCGGCGAGGGAGCATATTGTTGATCTCATAGAGGCATGGAAACAGCATACCCGAATTTTTCACCTCTACAAAAACAACCTTTTGATTCATTTGATCGCTTGGAGCAATCAAGCAAACTTCATTTAGAAAGCGAGACATGACTTGTAGATATGGTCTCATTCTGAAATGCAACGATGACAATATTTCAATAATATAAACAGTCTTGACGACAAATGGCCATGATCCAGACAATCTAGATGAATAAACAATAAGCAGTAAAATGTTGTGCGCCTGAACATACTGTACCGTGCGATGCATCATAACACCGCGCGGCGTGGTATGTCCAGTGCAGTGATCATTTTAGTTTCTGAAAATGATTTTTAAGTCAGTACTCAACCCAAAAGGGGTCAAGCCTAACTGCAAAAAAGTCCCCTCAGGGCTAGGACAGAGCCTAGCCCAAGGAAACTTGCTTTTTACCTTTGATCTTGAGCTTGAACAAAGATGGGCTGTTGTAGATGAAAGCATGTAGATGTGTGGGTATATGCGGTTTGCTGTGTGTTTAGATGGGTGGAGGTGAAGGGTCTCGAAGTTAGGAAGAGACTAAGTTTTGATGGTGAGGAGAAAATGGAGTGTTTTTAAGAAAAGAAATGCCTAGAGAATATTTTTAGAACAACTTTCTCAAGGCTTGGAAATAGAGAATGAATGTAAAAGCAAGATGAGAGAGAGAGAGAGAAAGAGAGAGAGAGAGAAAGAGAGCGCTTAGAGACCCTTTTCACTTGAGTGGAGGGGTGTATTTATAGGCAAGAGCCAAAAATTATCAATACAAATGGGGGAGGTGCTTTCTAGGCCGGCTAGAAGTGCTTTTCTCGGCTAAGCCATTTTGTAGCCGTAGCTCAAGTGGGTGTGGCCGACAACTTTCTGAGCCAGTCAGAACTTTACTCAAAATGCCGTGCGGTTGATTTCATGACGGCGTACGGTGTCACAAATTTTATTACACCGCGCGGTGTGGAAGTGTTTCATGTGGTGTTCTAGGTTCAATCCAGGACTTCTTGGGCTTTTGATTTTTTGGGCTTTTTGTTTTTTGGGGCTTTTGGTTTTTCTGGACTTTTGGGTTATCTTGGCTTTTGGGCTAAGGAAGCCCTTCATTCAAACTCTAGAACGCATTGTTTCCTTTATTTCATCATCGAAGCATTTAAAGATTTTTCGAGGTCTGGATGGGAGTGTCGACAGTAGTCCCTCTTTAACGGAACTCGGATACCATTGATTAGTACGAGTGATGCTTAAAGAATAGGCATCTCAATCCATTGCTCTAAAGTCTGTAAACAGAAACCAAAATGCACGAAAATCAAAATGGTGGTTGCACTCGTGGAGCTGCCTACGTACCCTGGAAGTAGGGATCAGACCAGCGTAGTTCAATCAGGACAATGCATGCAAAATGAGTCCCGAAGGACCAATTGTGGAAGCATATAGTAATATTGAGTGGTTGTAATGCTGTATGTCACAAAAATTCATGAAACGAGTCCTCAGGGGACTAAAATGCGAAACGAGTCCTCAGAGGACTAAAATTGAGACAAGCCCTCGGGGGACTAAAATTGAGATGAGTCCTGAGGGGACTAAAATTGAAACGAGCCCTCAGAGGGACTAAAATTTGAGACGAGACAAGCCCTCAAAGGGCAAATTTGAGGCGAGACGAGCCCTCGAAGGGCGAAATTTGAGACGAGCCCTCAAAAGGCAAAATTTGACGAGTCCCGGAGGATAAAAATGCGGCAAGTCCTAGAGGACGAGAATTCGACAAGTCCCAGAGGACGACAATGCGACGAGTCCTGAAGGACGGAATGCGGCAAGTCCTGAAGGGCGAGAATTTGACAAGTCCCAGAGGACGAAAATGCAATGAGTCTCGGAGGACAAAAATGAGGCAAGTCCCAGAGGGCAAGAATTCGACAAGTCCCGGAGGACGAAAATGCGACGAGTCCCAGAGAATGGAAATGCGGCAAGTCCCGGAGGACAAGGGGGTACGGCGAGACATTACAACGAGTCCCGGAGGACGAGATTAATCCCTTGATCAAGGCACAACATTCTAACAGATTTTTAATGCAAAGTGGCTGGAATATATCTTTCCCAAGGATGATATTGGTGGCTGGATTGAAAGATTTCCAAGAAAAATGATTTAATCTTGTGGCGCCATAATGTCGTGCGGCTCATAATGTCACCGCATGGTGTTTCAACTTCCCATGCAACTCTTTGATTTCCAAGAACAGACAGCCGGTTTAAGGGTGCCTATTAATACAGGCGTGCCCTTTCGTCGGCTGGAGCCTTTTTTCAAAAGCATGGTGGTGCTTCATTCCATGCACCACCATCCAAATTTTCCCAAGTATCTTTGAATTTCTCCCGTTCTTCTAGAAAATAAGGTGCTCTCAAGGCTTCCAGCATGGCAGACAACAATTTGTTGGGGGGAGTGGTTTCCTTGGAGGTTGAAATGACCTTATATTGCGAGGAGATCGAGGAACTCAACCAACAGATTGCGTGGCTCATCTCTACCATCCGCACTCTTCGCTGCGCCATCTTTAATCTTCAAGACTTGGCTTTCGACCAACTGGATGATAAGCATGACCCCGACTTCACACCGGAGCGCGAGTCCACCGACACTGCGGAGGACTCCGGGGGCAATCCGAACTGTTTTGACGACTGTTCGGATGGAGCAAATGACGCTTCCGGGTGAGGGGAGTCACTAAGGGTGAGGACAAGGAAGAATAAGGAGAAGAACAAAAAAGGGCAGTAGGATTTTTTTTTTTGAAATGAAATACCGACAGTTACCCCGGTTTAATGAAATGAAAGTCCCTTTTTCCTCCATATTTATCTGCTTTCTTTTACTATTTCTGAGTGAACTCGAACAAACCAAATGCCATGATCTCGATCGTTAAAAAATCCTTCAGGAACTTGAACTGATGAAACAGAAATAATGTCGCGCGGGGTTGTCTAAAAGCGCACAGCATATTAAATCCAATTTGGTTCTTGAAAAATGCACCATTTAATAGGCACGGGGCCCAATAATGAATTTCAGAAACCCAAATAACTTTTGAACATGGTTTAGGACCCGAGAATTCTGCATGTCAGGTTGATATGCAATGCGTGCATCCTAGAATGCAGTGGGGTGCTATGGGTTTCGTCCAAATTAAATTCCAGACGAGCCGATTCGAGGGGTATATACAGATGAGGCGTACAGAATATGCCCCATCATTCGAATTCTCTCTCTCTCTCTCTCTCTCTCTCTCTCTCTCTCTCTCGCCTTTTCCTTATCACCCATCTTGGTACTTTCAAGCTCCCTTGTGGTCATCTTTAAATCCACATTGAAATCATACTGGGCCACGAATGCTGTCCCAATATCCTCCCAAGTCCTTTTCTTAGATGGTTCAAGGGTAAGTAACCATTGCAGTGCATGACTGGCTAGGGATTCATGAAACAACTGTGCCATGGCTTCTGTTTCAAGCCCTCACATTGTAAGAGAACTGACGTACCCCTGAAGGTGAGCCTTTGGGTTAGTAGTGCCATCAAATTTTGCAAAGTCGATACTTTTGAATTTTTCTAGTAGCTTGGTATTTGGGAACAGGCACAGCTTGCTCATGTCGATCTCTCCTTTTCCAAGCTTTCAGTTTTCCGAACAGACTCTTCCAAATTTCCAATCTTGGTAATGAGGGCAGCCAGGTTAGGATCTGTGACTGGTGTTTCTCCCTTGAGTTGTTTAGGCTATGGGGAGGCCTTTCTTGCAACTTATCACTGATTTCTTGCATGGTTTCGGTCATCATGAGCATGTTTTTCTGCATTGCATTGAGAGAAGCCTTGAGTTGAGCATCGACGTTGGCAATGGACTGCTTGAGCTAGGCATCCAGATCTGCCATGTTCTACCTAATTTCATCCAACTCGCTTGCTCCGTTTGGTTGGTCAGCCATCGATATAGGTTCCTCGGGTGGTATTGTTGCCGGCGTTCTTGCACTATTTCTACCAACGGTTGTCCTTCCTGTAATACTTCAACCTCAAATAACTGTGTTTCTTCCACGGTGTCTGTGCGAACCAGTCTATGGAGCGGACGAAACCAATTGGGTACAGCCTCTTTTTTTGATCGTCCAATGTTTCAGAACTGGCAATGAAGCAAAAGAGGTGACTCAAAACTAATCATGGCAAATTGCTCTACCGTCTTCATGCCTCTTAGAATCTAAGCCTAAGACCGACCCAGACCTCACTTAAAGGCGTTCATATAGAAGATTTCGGATAATCCAGGTAGGTACTGTCAAGCAGGTTAAATTTCACCTATTTCGGGGGAACGAGAGCCAATCTCCTTACCTTGAACATCCAAGACAAACCAATATGATTATCGGAATCTAGATACGCACGCTCTTAAGGCTAGTTCTGAACCAAGGGAGCCGTTCGGGCACGGCAAACACCAGAGGTATCACAAATTCCATGGATTTACAGTCTCCTAGACTAACTGGAGAAAAAGGGTTTTATTTTGAGGTTGCGACAATCCTCAGAGTTCTTTTGACAATGTATCCTTTGCTAGAATGACAAATTCTGAGAGACGTCAAAATAAACTAAGTATTTGACAAGCCTTAATTTGAAATTTGATTTTAAACTCAGAATAACTTAGAACGGACGATGTGATACCATGACTGAGGGTGGTGTCACAACACAGTTTCTAAATTATTCCCTATTTTGATTAGGCTTTAGTCAAAGACTTAGTAAAATTTTGATTTCTCAAGGTCTTAACATTCTTTTAGGACTCATGAAGTTTAGACAACGTGCACCAAGGTGCACGACTCTTCATCGGGTGTCTGCAAAAAAACAACGAGAACGAAACATCCTATTAGAGTCCTATCCTCTAGCCTGCATGAATGCGAACGATGAATGGATGACATGTATGTACAAGGAAGTATACACGTAAACAAGGTATATCACATAAGTCCTAACCATGGGTTCCTGTCCTAGTTGGGAAGGTTCTATGGTTATGTACAACTGCAAAAGGCCGGTTTTGGTTTAGCAGGGTTCCCCGGACTAGAGCCAGCATGTACTTCCAATTGTCAAGTTATTGCGAGACAAAAGTCAAACGGTACTATGACTAATCACGGTCGGGGGGTGCTAGGTATTCCAAGAGAGCTTGTCACCGACGAGCCGGGCAAGATTGCCAAAATACACTAGCGAGGCTGTGTAGTGCAACGTGTACAAAATAACAAGAATTTAATCTTCCAAAGATATTGAAAATTCCCCTTTTGAAAATGCTTTTGAAGTTTGGCCCTCTTAGATTATTCAACTTTTTGAAAAATTAAAGTAAGTTTCAAAGTTTTGAATAACCATAACGTCCCCAACAAAGTTGCCATGGTGAGCTCCCCCACCGGCGCGCCCTCGAGAGTTGCCATCGGGATTTTTAAGATGGGCGATCCGAGAAATCGAGAACTCGTTTGGAAAAGGCTTTTGGTCTTAGCAAAAACGTCGAGACTTTGGGTTCGGGGGCCACGTTATGATTGGTGAAGATTTTGTTGAAAAGCACCCCATTCGCCCGGTGAAAACTGGTCTCTACTAAACATTTTCAAAAGGGGAAAATTTTGAGTATCCTTCGAGAAATCAAACTCCTTAATAAACAAGGAAAAAGGAAAGGGACATAGGAAGATATATCATATTGGCATGCACGTGGTGCTTGCTGTACAGAAATGATGAGTGAATAATGACGTGAAAAATGAAAGAATTAATCAGTAGAGTGTTTAGATCACATCCATCCCCACACGGCTTACCATAATGCCGTGCATGGCTTTATGATACGCCGTGTGGTGCACCCTTCCTGCTATCAAACTATCAACATCACTCGAAATAACGACCGGTGCATCGTATATCCTGCATTATGCTTTTTAAAGACATTAAACAGTATATATCTTATGATCCGTCTAAGAATAACACCATCCCTTCAAGCCATGAAAATAAAGCAACCTTTCGATTCATTTGATCGCTTGGAGCGATCAAGAAAACTTCATTTAGAAAGGAGACATGGCTTGTAGATATGGTTCATTCTGAAATGCATCGATGACAGTATTTCAGTAATATAAACAGTCCTGACAACATATGGCCATGATCCAGACAATCTAGATGAATAAACAATAAGTAGTAAAACGGCATGCGCCTGAACATACTGTGCCGTGCGGCGCATCAAAACACTGCGCGGCATGGTATGTCCAATGCAATGATCATTTTAGTTTCTGAAAATGATTTTTAAGTTAGTACTCAACCCAAAAAGGGTCAAGCTTGATTGCAAAAAATTCGCCTCAGGGCTAGGACAGAGCTTAGCCCAAGGAAACTTGCTTTATATCTTTGATCTTGAGTTTGAACGAAGATGGGCGGTTGTAGATGAAAGCGTGTATATGTGTGGGTATATGTGATTTGTTGGGTGTTTAGATTGGTGGAGGTGGGGGGTCTCGAAGTTAGGAAGAGACTCAGTTTTGATGGTGACGAGAAAAATGGAGTGTTTTTTAGAAAAGAAATGCCCAGAGAATGTTTTTAGAACAACTTTCTCAAGGCTTAGAAATAGAGAATGGATGTAAAAGCAAAATGAGAGAGAGAGAGAGAGAGAGAGAGCTAGCTTAGAGACCCTTTTCACTTGAGTGGAGGGGTGTATTTATAGGCAAGAGCCAAAGATTATCAATGCAAATGGGGGAGGTGTTTTCTAGGCCGGCTAGAAGTGCTTTTCTCGGCTAAACCGTTTTGTATCTGTAGCTCAAGTAGGCGTGGCCGACAACTTTTTGAGCCGGTCAGAACTTTACCCAAAATGTCATGCGGTTGACTTCATGACGGCATACGGTGTAACAAATTTTATTACACCGCGTGGTGTGGAAGTGTTTCGTGCGGCGTTCTAGGTTCAGTCTAGGGCTTCTTGGGCTTTTGGTTTTTTGGGCTTTTGGTTTGTCTGGACTTTTGGTTTTATCTTGGCTTTTAGGTTGAGGGAGCCTTTCATTCAAGCTCTAAAATGTATTGTTTCCTTTATTTAATCATCGGGGCATTTAAAAATCTTCCGAGGTCTGGATTGGAGTGTTTACAAGCCTCCCACTAAAAAAGAACATGCTCTATTGATTCTTCCACTATACCACAGCGAGGACAAACTAGGTTAAGTCTCATGTTGCGTGTCATCAGTGCTGAATTTGTTGCCACCGCGTTATTAAAACACTTCCAGATAAACATCTTTACCTTCGGATGGAGTGATAGTCCCCATAGCTTCTTCCATACGGTAGGTAATACGTTCAACGAGCTTGGTTGCCCCGCTTGAAGGTCGCGACAAGAACTTAAACCTTCCTTTGCTAAACGGTAAGCTATCTTGACTGAGATAGTTCCATTCCGGGATGGGTGCCAAATTTTACGGTCTCGTTGGCTGATATAACTAATAGGGATGGAAAGAATCGCATCGGCATCCTCATGATTGAAGGTCTTATGGATCAGAGAAACTTTCCAGGACTTGGTATCAGGATCAATAAAATCTGCAACTTTCTCAATGCCCTTTCTTCTTAGTGTGATTCCATCAATTCTGAAATCTGTATTCTTGGATAACCAAGGGTCCTCCCAAACATGTATATCTTTCTCGGAATGTACTTGCCATCTCCATCCCTTGTCAATCAATTCCCGGGCCCAGACTATGCTCTTCCAAGCCCATGAAACAGTGCTACTAGCATTGGCGTGCCAGAATGATGTATAGGGGAAATACCTTCCTTTAAAGATTTGTCTAAATAGAGAAGATCCACCAGAAATTAATCTCCAACCTTGTTTAGCTAACAAAGCTTGATTAAAAAAGTCTCCAATCACGTAGCCCCAAGCCGCCATCACCTTTGCACCTACTCAGTTTTGCCCATTTAATCCAATGAATTTTCCGTTCCCCCTCCTTAGAACCCCACCAGAATCTTGCTATTTCGGATGAAATTTGCTGTAAGAGAGTTTTAGGCAACTGAAAGCACAAAATAGCATAATTAGGGTGCGTCAAAAGAATTGATTTCAACAAAACCTCACTCCCCGCCTGATTTACCTTGGACTCCTTGTAACTCCGCAGACGCTTTGTTGTTCTATCTTTGATGTATTGAAAGAGATCACACTTGGAGCTCCCAAGGAAAACACTAGAAGCCCTAAGTATTTTGCACCGTACGCCTCTATCGATATGCTCACATTTGCTGATAAAAGATTCCGAGACTGGACAGGAGTGTTAGGACTGGAAAACACTGAATATTTATCTTTATTTACTTTTTGATCGGAGGCAGCTTCATAGGAACCAAGGATCTGAGACAAAGCCCTGCAATCTTGATATGTGGCACAACAAAATACAATAGAGTATATTATACAATACATATATATACTTGTATTTCAAATTCAACATTGTTTCAATTGTCGTAAATTGAAGTGGGTGGAACGAATTACTTAGATTTTTAGTACTACATTTTAATCAGTCATTTCGCTATCAATAAAAGAAATTTATATTTCAATATTATAATAATAACTTATCTAACGTGAAAAACTTTATTCATGTGTCGACAACCAATTTAGCTGAATTTTTTTTTTATAAAATTGATTAAAAAATAAAGCCTTATAAATTGATCATAGATTAGAATATCGGGTACGATTTTATGTGAAAGTGACAGGTACACTACGAACTAGGCTTGCACTGCGAAATACTAATAGAACTATTAATGGATACCCAAGCCTACCAAAATAAAAACAGGCTTCACTTTATATTATCAACTCCAACCCAATTAAAGTTTTTATTTTCCAAACCCGTCTAACTAGTCCATTTATTTTCTTTACACATGTTGGTCCAAATAGCTATCCAAGAGGGGGGTGAATTGGGTATCTCAAATATAATGCAGACTTTAAAAAACTAATTGACTAATTATTCAAGATATTCTACCAGAACTCGTTATTCAATAATATATCAATTTACTCATGCGTTATAGATTTGCAAAACTGAAAGTAAAGAGAGTAGGGAAGAGAGAATTGAACGCAATGATTTATAGTAGTTCGGTCCGCAACTTCACGACCTAGTCCACTCCCCAAGTTTCCAACTCAGGATTTGCTGCACGATCTCCAATAGTTACAATCATCTAGCTTTGCGGGTGCTAGACAACCTTTACTGTAGGGGGGTGAAAACAATTGGTGCTCTGAAAGTACCAAGCTGCAAACGGCCTCACGTGGCTCTACACCAGAACCCTAGTCCTTCGTCGGAACCCTAATCTGCAAAACAAACAAGGGGTGAGTGCACCTTTGCCTCTCGTGGCAAAGGCCCTCCGATGCTTTAGTTAGTATCTCGTACTAGTTGAACCCTAATTATCAGTGGGAGAACAATAAGAGATAGCCCAAAAATTCCGTACCTTTTACCTCCAGGTTTACCTCGTATTTATAGATTCACGGATGCTTGCTGCCCAAGCATCCCAGTTGCCCTAGGATCCCTCCCTCGTATAGGAAGCCTAATATCTTATGGAATCTCGTTCCCTTATCTGAATAATATCTTAATCTTCATAGGACTCTCACCCCTTTTGGGACTCTTTCCCATGATTATCCGAACACCCCACTCACGTTGGGTCTCTAGCCTCGATCCTATATACTCGGGATCTTATCCTTTTACGGAATATTACCATTCTGGAATATTGTTGCCATGTCACGACTTAGGGCAACTTTTTCCACTGTTCGGCTTCCTCTTTGCCGAACAGTCCTCCTGGACCAATGACCTCACATGCAATTGGTCCACATTATTATATCTGGTCAAATGACCTCATATGTCTTTTGACTTTATCAGCCGAACAGACTGTCTGGACCAATGACCTCACATGGGACTGGTCCATATTGCTGCTCATCGCACTGTCCGGTGATTGACTTATCAAGCCTGCCACGTGTCCCTAATACATCATGTGTTCGGCGACTAAACTTACCTGTTCGGGAATACCTCCCTACATTTACAACGAGCAATCTATCCCCAATCGCTCCAACTAATTTTGAATCCGGTGCTAGTCACACTTAACCCAACTAGTTTTAACTCCGGTGCTAGTAACACCTAACTCCAAGTGATTTTCTCTCCAAAATCACTCACAAAAATATTAACTCACACAAGAGTATGAATAAGGGTATACAATCCCTTTTACAAGTTTTTGGCTCAAGAAAAACACTCAAACTAATATTCAAGATGTAAGCACGGAGTTCACAGATAAAGAATGATAAATGTTGATTTTGTTCTACGAGCTTTTCTGTCACCCTTCTTTTCTTTTTGATTCTATTTATGCTTGGAGTGACGAGATAATTGAAGGCAGCTCCACTTGCCGTTGGAGCAATTTGTGTTGCCAATAAATCTTGCTCTGAATTTTTTACTTCTTCAACTTTGAAATCACTATTCCATTTCTCCATCCAGTACTAGCTGTTTGTAGACACCCTAATCTGGACTTCAGATGGTCTTTGGATGTCCCGATGATGAAATAAAGGAAACAATACCTTCGAGAGCTTGGATGAAAGACTCCCTTGAACCAAAAGCCCAAAACAAGCCCAAGGGCCCGGAATTGGACCATTAGTACCGTACGGCACATCTCTACACCGCGCGGCGTAATGAGCTGCATTACACCGTACGAGGTTATGAGGTAAACCGCATGGCATTTCGGGTAAAGTTCTGACTGGCTCAGCTAGCTGTCGGCCATGCCCACTTGAGCCACAGCTATAAGTTGTCTAAGCTGAAAAAGGCACTCCAGCCCACCCAGGAAATACCTCCCGCATTTGAATTCAAAATCCTTGGTTCTTGCCTATAAATACACCTCTCCACTCAAGGGAAAGGGGCCTTGAACTCTCTATCAACTCATCATGCTTTCAAACCCATTCCTCACTCCTAAATCTTGAGAAAGTTGCTATAAAAACATTCTTTGGGCCCTTTCTTTCTCAAAGTCCTCCATTTCTCTCCTCATCATTGAAGTGAGCCCCTTTTGCTCACTTTATGGTTCCAACCACCCAATATACCCATTTATTACACATCTCTACACCTCTCTTTTCTCAACCCACCTTACCAACACCCATCCGTCGTCATCCGTCTTCATCCGAGTTCAAGATCAAAGGTACGAGACCAAAAATTCCTTGGATTAGGATTAGGCTTTGTCCTAATCCTGAGGGAACCTTTCACAGTCAGGCTTAACCCCTTTTAGTTAAGGGCTGACTTCATAATCATTTTCTAAAGCTAAAGTAGTCCCTGTGCTGGGCACACAACGCCGCGCGACGCTTTGATGCGTCGCACGGCGTAGTGTGTTCAAACGCACGGCCTTTTGTTGGCTACTATTTTCTTATGCAAACTGTTTGGGCCGTAGATATTCTTCATTAGGCATATTTTTATTGAAAGAATACGGATCGACAATATTTTCAGAATAAGACCATATCTACAAGCTATGTTTGGTTTTATAGGTAAAGTTTTCTTGATCATCTCGGGTGATTGAACTCATCAAAAGCTGTTTTGCGACCGTGGCTTGAGGACATGGTACTTTTCCAAATGATCTAGGGATGGAACACCTTCCTGATGTCCATCAATAATGTCGTACGTGATATGCAATATATCGGGCGGTGTTCTGGTATCTGATAATGGCCTGATGACAAAATAGGTACCCCGCACGGCATATTGAAATGCCGTACACAACTCTGCAATATGCCGTTCAGGAAACCAGACAGTTTGTTGAGAAAGTTCTTTTTCTTTTTGGCATCATCCCTATCATCCCTGTACACACAGCACCACGCGCACGACAAAGTGATATATTTTCCATGTCCCTTCCCCCCTTACTTGTTTATTAAAGAGCTTGATTTCCCAAAGATATCTTAAATTCCTCTTTTGAAAATGTTTAGTAAAGACTAGTCTTGCCGGGCGAGTGGAGTGCTTTTTCAACAAAACATTCTCCATTCATAACGTGACTCCCGAACCTAAAATCTCGACGTTTTCATTAGACCAAATGCCTTTTCAAAAACGGGTTCTCGGTTTCTCGGATCATCCATCTCAAAAATCCGGGTGGCGACTCTCTTTCTCGGGCGCGCGCCGGTACGGGGAGCCCACAATGGCAACTCTGCTGGGGACCTTGAATTAATCAAAAAGTTTAAAAATTAATATATAAATGAACAATCTTTTAAAAGTCTGTCAAAACAGTACGCTCCATGCTGCTGAAGAACGGAATGGTGGGATAATAGGATTTTACATCTGACTAATTCGAATTGGGACTTTTACTATTGTTCGTTTGTGTAGTGTTCTCCAAAGTATTGATTAATAAAGTGAGCCAAGCTTGAAACAGTTTCGAAGGGGAATTTTTAATATCTTTTGAAAAATGAAGTTCTTTTGTCCTGTACACTCTGCACCGCACAAGCCTCGCCAGTGCGTTTCAGCAATCTTGCCCAATTTTCCAGTGACAAGCTCTCCCGAGATGCCTTGCAACCCTCGACGATGATGAGCCATCGTGCTGTTCGACCACTGTCTTACAATACACTTGACGTGGGGAGTACATCTTGGCTTTAGTCCGGGGAACCCCTTTTGAGACCCAAACCGGCCTTTGCACTAGTATATAACCATAGAACCATCCCAACTAGGACATGAACCCATGGTTAGGACTTATGTGATATATCCTGTTTACATGTTTCCGTTTCTGTATATGCATATCATTCATGCATCATTGCATTCTGCAGGCTAGAGGGTAGGGCTCCCTTAGGATTCGGTCAGTCCAAGAGACTCTACATCCATGGAGTTTGAGATACCTCTGGTGTTTGCCATGCCCGAACGGCTCCCCTGATCTAGGACAAACCTTAATGGTATACGTATCTGGATTCCATCAATCATATTGTTCTACCTCGGATGGTCAAGATAAGGAGATTGGCTCTGGTTTCGAAACGTTCGGAATTTAACCTGCTTAACAGCACCTACCTGGATTGTTGGAAATCTTTTGTGCAAACACCTTAAGTGAAGTCTAGGTCACGATAGGTCCTAGGCCTAGTTTTTAAGAGGAACGAAAAAAGGAAGGATGAGTATCCATGAGGAGTTGAGAATGTCCCCTTTTGCTTTCTTGCTAGTTCGAAGACATTGGTTGTTCGCAAGAAGAGGCTGTACTCAATTGGTTTCGTCCCTCCCGAAGACAGGTTCGCATAGACACCCTGGAAGGTATGGAGTTGTTTGAGGTTCAGATAGTGTAGGAAGGGCAACCATTTACAAAAACACCGCAAGAACCCTCAATAGAAACACCACTCAAAAATTCCTTACTAATGGCAGATCAAGGAAATAGGGTAGAAGAGCTTAGACAAAACATGGCTGCTCTAGACGCTTAATTTAGGCAGTCTATCGCCAATGTCGATGCATAACTCAAGACCTCTATCGCGTCTATGGAAAATGACATGATCATGATGATGGAAGCCATGCAAGAAGTTAGTGATAAGCTTCAAGCCAAATCTCATCCGCAGCTTGAGCAGCCTAAAGAGGAAAAACCCGCTTCAGATCCTAAGATGGCTGCTCTCATGGCCAAAATCAGCCAGTTAGAGGAATCTATTCAAGAGACTAGACGGCTTGGGAAGGGAGAAGTTGCCAACTGTGCCTATTCCCTAACGCACGTTATCAAAAAAGTTCAAAGGTGTGGACTTTACAAAGTTTGATGGCACCAGCAATCCAAAAGCCCACCTCCAGGGGTACGTAGGTTCTCTCTCCATGTAGGGAATTGAAAAGGAAGCCATGGCACAATTGTTTCATGAATCCCTGTCTGGTCCCGCCCTACAATGGTTCCTTACTCTCGAGCCCTCAAAGAAGAGGACCTCGGAAGACATTGGGATAGCTTTTGTAGCCCAATACGACTTTAATGTTGATCTGAAAATGACCACCCAGGAGTTAGAAAGCACTAAGATGGGTGAAAAGAAAAACTTCTCCGACTTTGTGAAACATTGGAGAGCCAAAGCAGCTCAAATGCAGAATAAGCCAGACCTTAAGGAACAGATACGAATCATAACCAAAAACTTGCCAAGCTCTTTCGCTCCATATGTGGTTCTCTCTTAGACCGCCCCGAATTTTGAAACTTTTTACGACCCAGGATTGGCCGTGGAAGAAGCCTTGCGAGATGGTACATTGGAGAGAAAGGAAACAGGGCCAAAATTCAAAAAGGCATATTTGTGCAACAGCAATGTTCTCTTTGGAAACACCAATCAAACCAGAACTTCATCCGCCAAGCCTGTGGAAGTTAACCAAATCTCCGAAAAACCAAAATCCCAAAACAGAGCCTTCACCCAGTTCAGCACCCTAGATCTGCCTTACTCAAGAAACTCACGAAAATTGGGGTGTTGAAACCTCTTCAACCGCCACAAACCATTCCACCAAACCTAAACCAAAGTGTCTATTGTGAATTCCATCAAATGCCCGGCCATACTATCGATAATTGCATCCGCCTTCTTCATGAGATCCAAAATCTCATCGATAATAAGGTCATTGATACCCCTCCTCTTGACAAACCAAAAACAGTCTCAAACCCTCTACCACAACACAACACCACTTTCCGTGTAACCAAATTACCTTAACCACAGATCAGACCACCCAAGATTTTGATCCAGCCCTTTTCATCATCCTTGATACTGAGCCCAAGCCAATTGTGAAAATCCCCGAAGAAATTGCTCTTTACGTCTTGGGAGAATGGGAAAGTGCGTGGGGAAACCTCATTTCAGATTAGGAAGAGTTCAAGGCAACCAACCTTCAGGGGGATGCTAAACCAACATTCGAGCCAGATGGGAAGTTGATTGGTAGAATATTCATGCGGATCCCCTTGATGGATTTTCTCTAAACATAATGTTCGAAGGCCAATTCGAAGGCTATCAGGTCCCTCAAGAAATTCCCGGGTGGAAATGGGACCCGACCCTGAGCGAATATCAACTTTTGGCCCCAGATAATCCGTTAGATATGTTCTCCCTACCGACAATGTTTGATGAAGGATACCAACCCGAGACAGCAACCTATGGTTAGCCAGAACTTGCTCAATTTCACCAAAAATTCTTTGGGTGCAACATCGGCAATGATGTTGGGTATGCTCCATGGCCTCCAACTCTACAATTCCAAGAGTTAGAAGAAGAAGTGCCCAGTAGCGAGTACAACCCCATGGATTCCCTTGTAGAAGAAGTAGAATCAGAACCATAGGTCACCTTTCTGGAAGAGGTTGATGTCGCCACGATGAACCTGTGGGAGGATGAACCAGGAGCTAAAGTAGGACCTTGGGCTAACTCTAAAGTCGTCAACATAAAGGTGAGAAATAAGGAATGGACTGTTAACAGGGCAGTAATGAAGGCTGAACGATGGAAACCAGAGGACCTTTGGGAAGATCTGGTTATCGCTGATTTAGCATCTAACCTCTAAGATACCACCATCGGATTCAATCATAAGGCCCCCATTGATGTATGGAGTGAGGAATCAAAGTACCGCCAGATCGACCACCTGACCCGGAGCGGGCGCATCTATCAACCTTCCAATCTCCAAATCGGGGAATCCTCTAAACCCGCAGCTCCACTATCCAAAGAACCCTCAGATCCTTTCACTACCCCTACCAAAAATACTTTTCAACCTTTTGCATCACCAGTCAAAGAACCTTCCCATCCTGAGAAAAACCCTGAAGGAATAATTAACCAACAACTCGAGCAGGATTATGCCAAAATGTCTATTTGGGATGTGCTTGTTCACTCCACTCGCCATCGTGAGGGACTCATTCAAGCCCTCTCCCGCCTGGAAGTTCCTTCCACAGTAACTCCCAATGAGCTTGTAACACTTATCAAAACCATACCTATCAAGCACACCATCACCTTCAACAATTGAGACCTGCCTACTGAAGGAACTGATCATAACAAACCACTCCATGTTACTCTGAAGTGCCGCGATAAATGGGTTCTGGTGATCCTAATTGACAATGGGTCAGCAATCAATATTTGCCCACTCCGTGTTGCTTGGGGTACAAAAATAAGGACTGTTCTCTCTCAGAAGTCAAAGTCTGAGCCTATAATAACACTCGACGGGATGTGGTTGGAACCCTCATGCTGCCAATGTCCTTTGGATCCTACCAAACGGAGGTGGAATTCCATGTGGTGAGCATTCTTACTTCCTTCAACAATTTGTTGGGTAGACCGTGGCGACATCGACCTGACATCATGGCTGTACCTTCCACTCTCCATCAGAAAGTTCATCTAAGGCTTGAAACAGGCATGCTTACTATTTATGGAGACTCTGGGATTCGCGCGCCCACTGAGGACAATGCCCCGCTCTTAGAGATCCAACACGGGGAAGAAGACATTGCTCTCTGTGGCTCTCGCTAGATACCTCTAATTCTGTCTTTTTCAGTCAGAATTGATAATGACTTTGTCATCAGTAATGTTGCCATAAAGATAATGAAAAAGATGTCCTACATGTCGGGTCTAGGATTGGGAAAGAACCTGCAAGGTCCCGCAAAGTTCGAAGCTCGTGGAAATCTAATGCGCACTACTGGACTTGGCTATTTGCCTTCAAGTGGTGGTAAGGTGGAAAAGGGAGACAAACTAGAAGATTATTTGTTAAGGAAAAGGCAAAACAGATTTATCAAAGGCAGCCAGAGCCGTTTTGGGACAAAAAAACCAATACTCTGCTTCCGGGATTCGAGATATTAGTCAACGATGTCTGACCAAAAAGCAATGAAGAATTTGAGGCCACAAAAGAACCGTCAGGACCAACAGACTGGATCGAGGTCTTCAACGAAGGGAGTCTTGCAATCCTATTTAGGGAGGATGAACCAATGAGTACAGTCGTGGAAACAGAAGTGCTGATGCTAGAACAGGAGGTCCTTGAAGACCCTACTTTGCTCATCATGGATGCCACTGGAGATTACAAGAACTGGATCCTTCTACCAAAGTGCAACTCACCATGGATCTGAATCTGAGTCCAAGTTATCCAAGTCATTCGAGTCCTCTGAGTCTTCTGAGTCTGCTGAGTCTGTTGAGTCTGAGCCGGTGCCTCTTAGCCCGACTCCTCATAGTCTGTACTTCGAGTTGGAGTCAACCCGTGTGTATGGTGCCCCTGAGGCCTTTGCTAATGATGAAATAAATGAATCTGGTTCTGTTTACTTTCTTGATTTTGAAATAAATTTTGTCGACCTTGATGATGAGGAGATCGATTTCGATGGGGATATCCCTAAAGAAATCCGATCTCTAGTTGAAAGGGAAGGGGAAAGGCATGCTCAGCCTGTAAAAGAAGAAGTCATTTTAATAAACCTGAGAGATGAAGGGACTCCCCGAATTATTCAAATCGGTTCCACGCTGTCTGTAGAAGAGTGTCAAACTCTCATAAATTTGCTAAAAGAATTCGAAGATGTTTTCGCATGGTCACATGTTGATATGCCCAGAATCGATCCCAAAATCGTGGAACACCGAATCCCCCTTTATCCTGATGCAAAACCCGTAAAACAGATACTGAGGCGCATGAGACCCGATTGGGTGCTTAAAATAAAGGAAGAAGTCACTAAACAACTCGATGCAGAATTTCTAATGGTAACTGAATACCCTCAATGGGTCGCAAACATTGCTCTCGTCCCTAAAAAGGATGGTAGAATTAGGGTCTGCGTTGATTTCAGGGATCTCAACAAAGCAAGTCCGAAAGACGACTTTCCATTGCCACACATTGATGTTCTGGTCGACAACACTGTCGGGCATGCTTTACTTTCCTTCATGGACGGTTTCTCAGGGTACAACCAAATCCTCATGGCCCTAGAGGATCGGGAAAAAACTACGTTAGTCACTGAATGGGGGACTTTTTGTTATCGGGTAATGCCTTTTGGACTAAAGAACGCAGGGTCCACCTATCAGTAAGCCGCCACGACCTTGTTACACAACATGATCCACAAGGAAGTGGAGGTCTACATTGATGACTGATCATCAAGGCTAAGAAATGGGAAGGGCACTTGCCAGCACTCAGGAAGTTCTTCGAAAGAATCAAGAAATATAGGATGCGCCTTAATCCAGCTAAATGCACGTTTGGGGTGACAGCGGGAAAGATGCTTGGATTCATGATTACCACCTGTGGTATTGAAGTTGATCCTTAAAAAATCAAGGCTATTCTGGAAATGGAGCCGCCGCAGTCCGAAAAGGATGTGAGGAGTTTTCTCGGCAAGGTGCAGTTTATTAGTTGATTCATTGCCAAACTAACTTCGACCTGTGAGCCAATCTTCCGCTTGCTCAAGAAAGGGGTGCCATTCAAATGGGACGACAAGTGCCAGAAGGCTTTTGAAGTAATTCAGAATTATCTACAAAATCCACCGGTATTAACACCTTCCGTGTCGGGAAAACCTTTGATCCTCTACCTGTCAGTCACTCCATCCTCCATGAGGTGGATGCTGGCACAGGAAAGAGACGATGGGGTTCAAAGAGTTGTATACTACCTGAGCAAATGGATGGTCGGATCTGAAGAACGTTATACTCCGTTGGAAAAAATGTGCTAGGCGCTCTCGTCTGGGCTTCCAAAAAATTAAGACATTACATGCTAACCTATCCAGTGAGGCTAATTTCTCAAATGGATCCCCTCAAGTACCTGTTCGAGAAACCGGCTCTCACCGGAAGAATGGAGCGGTGGTTATTGATGGTGCCAGAATTTGAATTAAAGTATGTCACCAGAAAGTCCGTAAAAGGAAGAGCCGTTGCTGACTTCTTAGAAGATTGCCCAGTCAAAGGAGGTGAAGATGCCAAATTTCAGTTTCCTGATGAAGACATAATGACTTTAACCGAAGATATTTGGAAGTTATACTTTGATGGCGCTATAAATCAAAAAGGGTTTGGAATTGGTGTGTTGTTGGTAGCACCCAATGGATCTCATGTCCCGCTTGCCTTCAAGCTAAACTTTGAGGTCACCAACAATCAAGCGGAATATGAGGCTTGCATCGTAGGTATGGAAGCAGCAATCAAGATTGGCATAGTGAAATTGGAAGTGGTGGGAGGTTCCAATTTGGTAGTATCACAGGCCAACAGAGACTGGAAAGTCAAAGAGGAAAGACTGAAGCCATATCATCAGGACCTCGAAAACCTCATCCCCCATTTCAACAAGGTGACTTTCACTCATGTACTAAGGCTCGAAAATCTATTTGCGGATGCCTTGGCAACTTTAGCATCCATGGTCGAGATCCCTAAAGGTGTGAAGTTAAGACCGATCATAATCGAACAAAGGGATATGCTAGTATACCAACGTGTCATGGCTGCTGATGAACCTGATGATGGTCACCCCTGGTGTTATGACATTTGGAGGTTTGTGGAAAAAGGAGAATACCCCATTGAAGTAAACAAGAAGGACAAAATCGCCCTCCAAAGGATGGCAGCTCAATACATCATCTGTGGAGGAAATTTGTATCGAATGTCACATTGTGGCATGCACAAATTATGCATCCATGGTGCAGAAGCAAGAAGGGTGATGGAAGAAATTCATGAAGGTGTGAGTGGCCCTCACATGAACGGCATGATGCTTGCCAAGAAGATCCTTAGACAGGGGTATTTCTGGTCCACCATAAAGACAGAATGTGTGGAATACGTACGACGTTGCCACAAATGCCAGATCCATGCCAATCTAACACATGTTCCACCATCCGAACTGCATCAAATGACCTCACCATGGCCTTTTTCAGTATAGGGAATTGATGTCATTGGGAGAATTGTGCCAGCGGCATCTAATGGCCACAAATTCATTTTGGTGGCCATGGATTACTTCACGAAGTGGGTAGAAGCTGCTTCTTTTGCCACTCTAACTGCAATTCAGGTCGCGCACTTTATTAAGCAAAGTGTCATCTACCAGTATGGAGTTCCTCATGCATTTGTATCCAACAATGGGGTTCATTTTAAGGGAAGAGCTAGGGAAGTCTTAGAAGAGTTTCAGATTCAAGTACATAAGTCAACCACCTACCGACCGCAGACCAACAGGGCCGTGGAAGCAGCTAACAAAACAGTCAAAGCCATTTTGGAAAAGACCATTCAATCCGCGAGAGACTAGCATGAGCAATTACCACTGGCTTTATGGGGATACCGCACGTCTGTACGTACACCAACCGGAGCAACCCCTTACTCTTTGGTCTACGATATGGAGGCTGTGCTGCCTATCGAGTTAGAAGTTTTGTCTCTTCAGACCATGATCAAGTGTGAAGTCCAAGAAGCAGAATGGTTAAGTAATCGGTTCGAAGAGCTCATGTTGTTTAATGAACGCCGATTAAGGGCTCTTTATCATATCAAAGGGTACCAGAGGACAATCATTCATGTGTTCAACAAAAAGGTGAAGCCTAGGGACTTGTCAGAAGGTGATATGGTTTTAAAGGAAATCAGGGCACCAATCTACGATCCACGCGGAAAGTTCCGACCCAAATGGTCCGGACCATACATCATCAAGACCATCCTGTTCGGAGGAGCCACACAAGTTATTGATTTGGACGGGAACGAATTTTCAACCCTAGTCAACCTGGATACACTCAAGTGCTACTACCCTTGAGAAAAGCTCACTGGCTGAAAATCGCAGGTGCGGGCAGACCTAAGCAAAAATTAGAGCAAAAGCCTGTTAGGATGAAAACCTGCAAGGCATCTTATGCAAAAGTTCAGGCATGTAATAAATGAGCTCGCTAGACCAAAAACCCAAAAGGGCGGTACTAGGCAAAATTTAGAGCGCAAAAGGAAAGTGTCAAAACCATAGTGAACCCTAGCTTAAATTACGTTATGACCTGATTCTTTTACCATAAGAATACGTAGGCAACCTCACTCTGAGGCCCGGTCACCATCAATCAAAAGAAAAAAAATCCAAGTTGTGAGAAGATAGAGCACTGATTCAAAGAAGGAGAAACCCTCCGTAACTCATTTTATTATAATAATTGCTTCAATACATAAGACTGAACACAACTTTCAAAAACGAAAAGACAACATGATCAAAGCGGGTCTACAATTTATTTCACGATCAGGGTGGTAAGATTGAGTCAGTTTTCTTGAGCTCCAGCTCTTGCAGCAATGTCCCTCCTTAGCCACTTCTGGTAACTCCCGCAAACCATCACAGACTAAAAAGGGCGTGCATCGGGCACCTCACGAGTCCTACAGAACCGCTGGTAGTTGCAAAGAACGGAATGGCGAAACAAGGGCAGGACAACATCAACCATAACCTCTGCAGGGGCTTCCTATCTAAGGCCGAGCTGACGTTGAATCCGGTATGGGATGTAAAAAGTAAAGGCCTCCAAACCAGCAAGGGTGACCCACTGGGGACCAATGAAGTGTACAATCATAGGAGGAAGGTCAAACCATGAACGCCTCCACGAAATGGTCTCGGCTCGTAGATGCCTAAAGAAGTCGACCCACCTAGGAACCCGCCTATCCGCAAACTTTAAGCATCGAAGGGACAACAACCTAGCCTCATATGCCCAATTGCCCGGAGGAATGGTTAGCACATTCACCTTATCGTAGAGCCAGATCTACAGAGGAGAGAAAAATAAGTGAGAAACCATAGGAAGCCGAACCGAGCGTTGAAGTAAAATGAGAATGTGAGAAAGACTTGAAAAAGGAGAGCTGAGTAAGAAGCCAACCTGTAGAAGGAGAGGACTACCCCCGAAAGCCTCAATCTCTCCAGAACGAACTTTATCCAAACCCATCAATGTCTCAGCCAAAACCATTGGAATCACATCCTTTCGAGCTTAGATTTGAATGGCAACGCAGACCAAAGCTGAGTTAACATGACCAGTAGAGGGTACCAAAAGGCAGGCTACGAGCAGGCACATGCAGAGGGCAATCATATGCCAAGTTTGATAAGTTGTGTCCTTAAGATCACCAGGAGGAGAAAACATTTCAATAAGTCGCATCACGTTGAGGAGACCATCGCTAACTAAGTAACGGGTAGCGCCGCTACTCAATCCACGGGCAGCGGATAAAACCTTATGGATGCTCTCATGTATCGTAGGGATGATGACTTCTCCCGAGCCAAAACCGCCTAGTTAGGCGCAAAATTCCTCCATAATAGGGCAAAGACCTTAATCGCAGAAACTTGCGGCTACCCAGAAACTTGCGGATCCCAGAAACTTGCGGCTACCCTCAAGAGCTCGGGGAGAAGACGAATGTTGCGAAGGTACCTCATGGAGTAGAGGCCATGAGCACAGAAGTTGAGCCAATCGACGCCCTTCATCGAAACTAACCATGGGCGGAGTGAGCCGGTGAGCGAGAGTGCATTGAGAGGGAGAATGAGCTTTAGAAGAATAAGACTTGAGTGGGATGGAAAGAATTTGAAGTCATAGGTCTGAATTTATAGAAAGGGTGGAGGAGACAACTTCAACTTTCGAAGAGTCACGGGTTTCAAAAGCGCATGTTTCCCGTAAGTCTTGCATAGGAAAAGACTTGATCATAGCATGAAAGTACAATGCAGACATGAATTGGCTATGAAACACCATTGTATAAGTCAAACATCAACCATCGTGCAAAATCCTTGGGAAACCACAAAATGCAGAAAACAGGAAGATAACCCCGCGCGACATAGTGGAGCCACACACGGCGTATCAGATTCAGGAAAAACAGCATGGTATAACTTTGATACCCCGTGAAACCTCGAGGAGTAACGCACGGCATTGTGAAAGGACGCACGGCATACTGCGTCTGCATTCCTGCAATTTTGATAGCAAAGGCATGGAATGGATTCAAAGCATTTCAGGGCACCATCAACCACCAAAACCCACTCCAGCAAGTATATAGGACTTCGGGGATGATTTGCTTCGGGTCGACTCTCGGAATTCATGGTCATAGTACGGAAAGTCAATAAAATCATGTTTTCAAGCCACGTCAAAGTACCAAATCGTATTTCAAACCATTTCAAGTCGTTGCTTTAAGTCACGCAGGTCACATTAGTCAAAAATGACTCGGTCCAAGTTTCAGTTTGAGTCCCGGGTCAAAATTCAAAGTTGTCACCATTCAAAGTCAGCATTTTCCTAGTTCTTGAATGTAAGGCCAAACTTTCAATTTGCGTGCCAAGTTTCGAGGGTTGCAATTGTCTCACATAGTCATGTTCAAACGCACGGCAAGGGCATTCATGTAAAATCTCACGTGCTATTTTATTTTATTTCTTTGATTTCTATTCCTTTGTCGATGTATCTCCCATTGTGAACCATGTGTCGGTCTCAGCTTCATGATTTATGGCTAGTTGTACATTTGGTGAACACCTTAGTAATTCCATTCTTGCTAAGAAGCATGCAATGAAAGAGACTGAACGAGCAAAGATATCGAAAAATGGAGATATATATAAATCTTTGAGACATCCATGAGTCAAAGTACATAGAAAGAGGCATGCAAGCCCAATGTTCAAAATTCTATCTACCAAGGGTAAACAGGCACCCAATCAAAAGGAAGCACGCAGGCTCCACCAAAAGACAAAAGCAAAAGAGGAAACTCAATCCTCGTCCCCATCTCCGTCCTCTTCGTCCTCCTCAGAGACCTCCTCCTCTGTCTCGGAGCTGACAACCTCCTGAGTGCAAGTCACTCTGGGCACAGTACTACTGGAGGTATCCTCCAGATAAATGTCTGTAGGCTCCTTAGTCACGTCTGAGACGGCAATAGGCTCATCCTCTGTGCCGCTAGAGTGTCGCGGCCTCTTTGACGACCGCTCCTCCATAGAGCTAGCGGAGGAAGCCTGTTGGATAGGCTTGTGAACAGACTTCCTGCGTAGCCCCCCGAGCAGCTCCTCCTCTAGCCTGCAATTGCACAACATTCATATAAAATTTGCATCATAGTTATGAACGAGAGTAATAATGAGCGAATAGGGTTCGAAGTTTTACCATCGTTCCTCCAGCGTGGGTTTGTACTGGTGGGGGATGGCCCGTAGCATATTGGCGCACGAGTTGCTCCAGGCCCATCATGGCCGCCGCCATCTCCCTTGTATACTCCGGAGTCACTTGCACGATGGAAAGGGTAATTAGAACGAGCAGTGACAATAAAGCATTCTCAGAAGAAAATATGTCATACCTGAGAAGGGAACTCTGGACACGCTACTGTAGGACGTGGGACCTCCACCAGGCCAAGGACTCCCTAAGCAGTCACCACGTCCACTGTCCAAGAAAGCGTGGGCAACCTAGCCCACTCGGACCTACACCACCGCCACTGAAGGCCTCACATCCTCTCCCTCCATCTCCTCTTTCCTCCCCTGCTTCTCCTACGGCCTCTACCACCTCGTGCCTACCGTCGCGCCTCCCAGGCAGCACGAATCCCAAAGCTCTGCATCAAGTGCCGAGCCTGGTACTCTGAGTAGTCAGCACCGGCCTGAAACCACCGCTCTAGCCAAGGGTCCTGCTGTGTGAACCATTCGACCTCCTCCAGTGTGTAGTTGCTAATCGTCAGCACAAGAGGAGAGAACGGCCTAGGGACTCGAAAAGTGTCCAACCTCAGGGACTGGCGTGATACCCGATCACCTAGGTACCACTACCAGCCGTAAGGGGACTCCAGAAGAACTCTCCCTCTCATCACAACCCGGTTGCGAGCCACAAATGGGACCTCCAAGCGATCCCAGATGCGCCAGTGCACCTGCAATTAGAAGCGCGCGTCAGGAAAATGATTCAATACATAGGTAACAAGGATCGAGAAACCAAAGGAGCATGAATACCTGGTCAGGACGCAGCTCGTCCAGGTACAGTCAGTAGGTATCGAGATCGCCTTTCCCCTTTTTCACCCCTCGGTACTCCTTCAACCAACGAAGGGCTCAAGGGAGTACCATGTCGTCAAGGCACGACGTCGTGAGAGGGTACATGTCCATTACTTCATAAGTCCAAAGTTGCAGGGTTTGAAGCATCAAGAGTTAGCACGAAATGATACAAATGCATGAATGGAAAGCTAACTAGGTAGTGAAAGCAAGATTTCGAAGTATACCTATCAGACTTGCCAGTAACCGCCGAGGCTCTTCCGCACACCTTGAGAAAGCGACCCCATAAAGGCGTAACACGCCCCCAAGGCTGTGCTGCCCTAGTCAAAACGGGCAATCTCCCCGATATTCCTCAACACCGGCAGGAAAAAAAGGTGTACTCGGTTGCGCCTGTTTGGAAACAGGGATGCACCAAGTAAGTACAGCAGGAAGCACCTCGCCATCTGCTCCTCCTGGACCCTGTCCACTAAGGGCTCCACCCAAAAGTCTAAGAGCTGGGCATATGGTGCATCTGTAACGCCCCGAATTTTGGGTACGTTAAATAAAACATTTTATTATAAAAACGAAGCGAGTCTAGCTCTTTATTACATCATAAAGCTTACAAAGGTGCCTTCATTACAAAAGGAAGGAATACTAGGGTTCCTAACTACAGCTCCGCTTGCGCCTTCCTTCTGGCAAGCTCCTCAGTTCCGAAGGCCTCCAAGTGCACTGTTCATCTTGATCATCTACAAGGACTGACACATTATACCAGCGTCGCCACCGATATAATATGCCAGGGTCACCACAAGGTAACACCGTGAGCTACGAAAGCTCAATAGAGTAAACCCTACCCACTAACCCATAACTTAAAAATAAAAGATCATAGAATCATACTAACGACGATAACACATCCACATTCCGTATTCAATTATCGTTGGTGTCCATGATTCTCTTTGTGTCTCCTACGCGACTCGTCGTAGACCGTGTCATCATTTTCCACTAACAAATCAACCTTTCAAAATCTTTGGCATTGGCTCCGAACCGCGGATAACCAAGCCTTTCAAAATCTTTTGCATTGGCTCCGTACCGCAGATAACCAAGCAACACACCTAACCTCGGTTCCGTCGCGCTGGGTTCCCGAGTATCCTCACAATGGTTCCGCTGCGCCGGGTTCCCATTGGCACACAATTGCATTGGCTCCTCTCCGCGGATAACCAAGCTATACCTCACCATGGTTCCGCCGGTCCGGGATCCCATGGGAACGCACACACACAACCTCACAATGGTTCCGCTATTCCGGATTCCCATTGGAACACACACACCCACATAATGCCCTCGAAATGGTCATTATGTAGTTTCTAAAATATCTTTTTCCTTGGAAAACATATTTTCCTTGTCAACCACACCCTAGGTGCCATGTTTCTACTTTCTCGGTTTTCGTGTCTCGTATACATTCAAGACTCCGAGGCAGGACAAAAGTAAGCATGAATCATTCTAACAAGATCATCCAACTCTAGAATATATCACAAGTAATACAATCATTTCACATATGCAACTCAAACTTTTTGAAATATCAAAATACGAATACTTCGATCCAAATAGTAAAGGTTTAACTTTCGAAAAGCTGTTCTTTCTTTAGAGATTAAACCACATACATTATACTTGAGAGAATGAGTAGAGATTAATCTACCTCGATCCGAAACTAGTCGGGGCCGAATAAGCAAGTTGGAAAATTCTACGGGCGGTGAAACTCCAAATCTGGACCGAACTTTGGACGGCAGTAACTCGATCAATCCTTGGCCAAATATGCTTTTTCTTGGGTCCAAATCGAAGTTCTTGAAGTGCTCTACAACTTCTGTGAAGGAAGTTAATCCTAGAAACGACTTTAGGTAAGAGAAAAATCCGGGTAAAGCAAAAGACAGTAAGCTGTCTGGAATTTGGAATCCGAAAATTTATTGAACTTCAGATGCCAATATCTTGGTCATTTCTTGACCAATTGGGGTGGTTCTTGAGCCTAACTTGAAGCTCTTAAAGTTCTCTATAACTTTCCAGAAGGAAGTTGATTCTAAAAACTACTCTAAGAAGGAGAAAACTGGGGATTTCCGAAGGGCAGTAGGCTGCCTGGAACTGGAATCCGAGATTTCTAGAGAGAAGGAAGAGCAAATGCTTGAGGGGTGAGTTGAAATGCTTGGAATGGCCTTCTATTTATAGGCAAAGGTTGGCTCTCTCTCCTCTTCTCAAGGCCGGCCCCCCTCTCTCTCTCTCTCTAAGCCTCATGTTGACACATGGCATGCCAACAAGAAAGATCAAGGCCTAATCTTAGGCTTGCATGGCTAGATTGTCCTTCTTTGGGAGACTTGGTGGGCAAGGAGGTGTGAACAAGATTAATTGTACAAGATTCTAGTGTGAAACCATAGATAATGGTACAAGGGAGGACAATGGAGGTTTAAGTTTTGGCTAGGAAGAATCTCACCAAGGATTTTGAAGTACAAAGAAAGATCAAGCAAGTACAACCCAATCTTCCTCCTTCTTTCCTTCCTTCCTCTTCTTTTCCTCCCTCTCTCCCTCCCTCTCTCCCTAGCCGAATCTCTCTCCTCTCTCTCTCCCATTCGGCTCTCTCTCTCTCTCTCTCTCTCTCAAGTACAATGTATATGTATATATATGCAAGTATACAAATAAATTAGTAGTACTTTTGTACCAAAGATCAAAAGTAGACTTAAGGGCTAGGATTCTCTTTTTAAACTAGTCAATTAGCACATGGGTACTTTAGGTATTTAAATAAATCTTCCATGTACTAAAGTAATATAAACAAGGTACATTTGTACAATAGGAAGTTCAAAACCCCATTAGAAAATAATTAAAAGGTACTTAGAGAATCCTAGGGTTAAAAAGGTTCAAGAGGTCAAAGAGGGGCAAAACGGTCCATTCACGGTGACTAGATGGCTTCCTAGTTTAGTTGCTTCAACTGGATGGTTAGAAGCTAACTAGGCTTGCTAAATAGGACCAAAGTGCAAGAAACGAAAGTTTAAGGGCAAAAACGTAATTTTGACAAACTTTGGAAATTAATAGCAATTACAATAAAATTCAAATATTTAACGAAATTTTTAACGACCAAAAATCAGGGTCGTTACAGCATCCCCCTTTTCTGCCTCAGTCTGCACCCCAATTGACGCCTCTGAAGCTCGGGGTCCCTCCCCGCCATAGCATCGTAAGGGATAAGGTCACCTCTGACCCTCAGCCCGGTGATCGCCGCGAAGTCCAAGGGCGTCACCATCATCTCACCGAAAGAGAAGTGGAACGAGTTTGTCGTGTCCCACCACCTCTCAGTGAGTGCCCTCGCTACCTGGCGATCATTGCTCGCCCTCTTCAGCACACCGATGAACTCCCTAAAACCTGTCTCCCTCACCATCTCCCTCGAGGCCTCCGGTAGCCTCTCTCAAAACTGGGGCACGTCGCCAGCATCGCCATAGCATGATATCCTTATTTCCTATCACAAAAGAGGTGTGATTCAATAAACGCGACATAAAATTCAAAAGCGCAAAATCAAAGAAACACAGTACATCGCATTGAAAATTTAATGTCAAAGCATACCTCGGCTCGGTGCAGGGACAAGTGCTGCTGTGAGTCCCTCAGGACTAGGGACTCATCGTAAACGGCCCTCTCTGGCCTGTAGGCGTCCAGTAGCAAAGGCACTACCATGTGCCGTAGTGGCATGTAGAACTCCTCAGTAAAAGGCCGGTCCTACCCTAGAACCGCCGTCGCCTCGTCTACCACAGTTCTCCGTGGGACCAAAACCTCCTCCATGGGACCAAAACCTCCTCTGTCTCGACCTGTGGCCGCACCAGTCTCGAGCTCAGCCTGGAGCTCCCTCTCACAAAACTCGAGCAAAGCCTCCTCCAGTCCAGGCATCCCTCGTAGGGTCTCAACCAAGTCCTCAAGGGACGCTATCTCTAAATAGTCACCCACACCAATATGGCGTGACGACCCCGCACCCGCACCACTACATGTGTACATGGCCGGTTGATAAGCACCCGAAAATGTAATGAAAGGGTGCGCTAGTGTCTAGGTTTTGTTCAATTTATTTGTTATTTAGTTGTTGTTGAATATGTTTGCTCGTAGAGTTCTTTTGTGCCGTTTTGTAGGAAAATCGCCAAATAAGGAGCTTTTAAGAGCCAAAGCAGAGCCAAGGCTAAGGCATGACCCAGCCAAGGCAGAAGTAGAACAGGCCGGGCGGAAGAGCAACGGCCAGTGAATTGCCAAGGCAGAAGTTATCCAGCCAAAGCTACGCCAAGGCAGAATCAGTCATGGCCAAGGCAAGACAAGGGAATGGCCAAAGCAAGGCAAGGCGTGGCCAAGACGGAAAGAAAACAAGGTTCAGTACTGATAAGGCGTCGCGATCGATCGAAGGGAATTGCTCCAATCGGTACCTGTAGACACCCCATTCTGGACTGTCCAGATTAGTAGTCCTTTTACCTTCTTTATTGACCCAATGATGATAAAACGGTCGAGAACAGTTCAGAGTCGATGGATGGATTTGAGCTTTGGGGATTTGGGCCCTTCTTTTTTCAAACCATTTCGAACTCACCTTTCAAAGCCCACTTCAAACCCTTCAAATCTCGAGCCCAATGGGCCCCAGCAAAGCCAGACCTTGCTTACGCCACCTTCTCTTTGGCGTGCGCCAGGTACTTGACACGTGTCGATCATCGACCGTTGACCCAGTTTGACCTGGCGCACGGCAGGTTGTATGTGGCGTACGGAGGGTCAAGGCCGGTCAAATCACCGCTTTTCTGTCACGTGCTCGAGACTTTGTAACCACCCCAGTACAGTACAGAGCCTCCTGATCATTGCTTTCTGCAGGGTCGTCCCCCTCTCTATCCTACACAACCCATCAACCTAGTCCCATGCATTTAATGCATGGGAGACTCTTCTCCTAACCCAACCTTGGCCTAACCCCAGTTGAGCAGCCCTGATCCCAGCCTCTCTCCTCCATAAATACCCCCCTTGCATTCATTTGCAAGGGGTTAGCAATATTAACTCTCCAAGCCTCCTTCCCTCTCCTTTACCCTTGCTCCCCCATTGCAAGAGTAAGAGATAGAGAGGTACCTCACACCTCTCTCCACTGTCCAGTCACCACATAGTCTCCATCCTCAATCTCAAAGCTCACTCCCATTCTTCCATCTCTTGCATCAAAGGTATACCACCTTTGCACTGTTTTCTGTTTTCAACCCCTGAGGGGAGCCAGAAGGGTTCTGGCTAGTAACTGATACTAGTCCAGACCCCTCTCTGGTAAAATAAACCAGTCGTAAAGGACAGACCATGGCGCACGCCAGCCATATCGAGCCGTACGCCACCTTTGGCAGTATGTGCACTGCTGGCGTGGGGATCATGATGTGTCCATGTACTGCTTACTTCCTTTCTGTCATCACCTTTTAGCATGCTAATAACCAGTTTACTGCTTTCTGTGTATTAGAGGTGTTTAAGTGTATCTTTCAATACCTGTACCTTTCTTGTTTTTAAGGCCTCTGGGGTATTTCTGGTCATGTTCCAGAGCCCAGATCATGTAAAGCCAAACACTGGACAAAAGAGAAACCTGGCGTACGGCCTCTGAAAAGTGGCGTACGGCACGTCTATCAAAGGCCAGTGCCTGGCCCTTACATCCCTTTACAAACCTGGCCTCTTGTTCCTCCCCACTCTGTTTATGGGGCCTGTCTTGCTGTTTTCCTGGCTACTGGCCATTCTTTGCGTCTGTACATGCGTGTAATCTATGTTATAAACTGCGTGGTTTGTCCTGGGTGTGCACTGGTCCCTTCCAGAGCCCAGGGAATTGAGAACAGGAGCTGTAAGAAATCGATGTGTTAGTGTACGCCAACCTTGAGGTGGCGTGCGCAGGGTGTACTGGCGTGCCGTGGCTAGGCCATGGCGTGCCAGTATGTCGCCTGGTCACGCACCCGACGGGCAGCGTACATCATCCCGTTGAGCTTCTGGCAGCGCTTGTGCTCGATCTATGTTCTTACATTTAAATCAATTCAAGCAAGCGAATCATCATCCATAAACATTTTTGTCATACAAACTGCAAAGTGTCACAGTTTTAATCCCTATTAACTGTTCCCCCGCCCTAATTGGCTAAAATTGGTTGAATGAGAGAAAAATGCAAATGTTTTGATAAAATGCCTGAGTAGAGACCGATCTCCGGATTGGGCGAGAGGGGTGCCATAAAACCCTTCCCCTCTCGTAACCTGGCTCCCGAACCTCAGATATCGAAGGTGACGACGGACCAGTCTACGCCTTTTTCAAATCAAATCAAACACTTTTTCAAAATCAAAGTAAAACGTAGCAAACGTTCTCGAGTTCGGTTCCTTGGGCATTCTTCCGCTAAAACCCGAGTGGCGACTCTGAATCGAAGCGTTTCGCCGCGCTATTTTCCAAATGGGCCGCCCCCCGAACAATATCTATTCCAAACCAAAATCGGGCGATTTTTCGGGGCGTGTGTCCACAGTGGCGACTCTGCTGGGGACCATTGCATTGATTAATATTTAGGCATTAATACATAAATGAACAATTTTCAAAAGTCTGGCAAAACAGTACGCTCCGCGCTGCTGAAGAACGGAATGGTAACGTAACGGGATCTCAGCATCCGACCAATCCGAACTGGGGCTTTGTTATTGTTCATTTGTGTAGTTTTGTCTAAATATTGATTAATAAAAGTGAGCCAAGCTTCAAAAGGCATTTCCGAAATTTTTTGCATTTCTCTCTCATTCAGTCAAATTTTGGCATTCTCCATTTGCATCGATGTTGGATAAGCCCCGTTGAGGTGTTTTGGGTAACCGGCACAGTTTACTGGAGCCCGGGGTCCTCGAATGCCCAACAACCTTGGACGATGATGAGTCGTAATACCGTTCGACCATCGCTTTGCTGCACGCATTGCAGTGGGAGGTATACCGCGGCTCTAGTCAGAGGAACCCCTTTCAGCCAAAACCAGCCTCGTCATGCGTACAAAGCACTAGAACCTTTCAACCTAAGACAGGAACCTACAGGGTAGGATTACTTGCATCTAACCCCCATAAACTGCCTATGTGTTACTGCTTTCCTTATCGCATGCCTGTACATACATACATCCCGTTTTGCGTAGGAGCATGCTAGGGCGGCTTTTAGGTCTGTCTCGAGTTCATCTCGTGGTTGTTAGGA
Source organism: Rhododendron simsii (assembly GCA_014282245.1). Taxonomy (NCBI): domain Eukaryota; kingdom Viridiplantae; phylum Streptophyta; class Magnoliopsida; order Ericales; family Ericaceae; genus Rhododendron; species Rhododendron simsii. Next base: position 9,263,164 of record CM024956.1, on the reverse strand, counting down.
CCCTGCCATGGACCGATGAAGAGTCGCGCATCTCGATGTTGCGCGTTATCAATTTCCAAAATCCTTGAGTCAAGCGAGGCTTTGGGAAATCAGGACTATTTAAGTCTATTGTCTAAACCTAGTCGAAGTTTCAAACAGAAAATCAGGAACAAATGGAAAGCATGTCGTGATACCCACACCATCCAGGTTAAAGTGCTAATCACTTACACCATCAAGGCTCCGGCACAGTGCTGCTTACGCCACTTCAGGTTATGGTATCACGCCATCTGCGTCGAGTTGTTCCGACCTCCAAAGTTGAAACTTCGATAAAGGAGCGGTCAAAAGGCGTAGGAAGTTTCGACATCCTTTAGTATCCATCGACCCAAATGAGGATACACCATCAAAAAAGAAATCCGAGGATTCTATGGCAGCGTCCTAACAGCATGAGTTGGACTCCCTCTAGTGTTAGAGTCTAGGAGGACACCGACGACGTTGGCATGCTCATTTTCTTTCAATTCCTTTCAAAATAAACTGCTGCAGGCTGTCATTGAGCCCATCTATTTTGCTGTTTAGCTGAGCCATGGGGAGCATCGAAATCAAGAGCCAAACCTGCTTGGGAACGTCCGTCGGGTCTGTTTGAAGGGCTGTTTGGGGATTTGCTTTTCTGCTCGTCACAACGGAAGCTCAGCTCTGCGTTCTGTCTAAGGAGGATTCGCCGCCGACCACTCCGCACGAATCTCCTCCGTCCTCTCCATCTCCACCCGTATCTCCGAAACCGATCAAGACAGAAACCCTAGACATGGCAGATATTCCTCCACCAAATCTCGCCACTCTCTTAGCCGATCTTCAGCACAACCTCGCCATCATGCAACAAAGAGCTGACCAGGCCGATACCGCCATGGCTAATCTGCAGGCTCTTATCAATGAAAGAGTCCCAGTCGCAAGGATAGAAGGCGACCGGGAAGGGCGCGAGAACCCAGCTGGGGAGGACATCCCAGCCGAACAGCCTGTTGAAAATCCCGAAATGGCTGCCCTGATCGCCAAAATGGCTAAGCTGGAAGAGTCAGTTGCCAAGTCCGAAAGAATCAGCGCCGGAGGGTTGGACATGGACCGTCTCTGCCCCTTTCCAAATGCACGGCTCCCGGAAAGGTTCAAAATGCCCGACTTTACAAAGTTCGACGGGACAGGCGATCCGAAGACACACCTGCTGGCTTATCACGGTGCAATGAAACTGCATGGGGTCGAAGAGGAGGCCATGGCCCAATTGTTCCCTCAAACTCTGGCTGGCCCAGCTTTCCAATGGTTCTTGTCTCTCGACGTTTCCAAGCGCAAAACATGGGAAGATATTGGTGCGGCCTTCTTCGCCCAGTACAGCTACAACTCCCAACTCAAAATGACCACCCGAGAGTTGGAATCCACCAAGATGAATCCGAAAGAGTCCTTTGCGGATTTTATCAAACGTTGGAGGACCAAGGCTGCAGTTATGACCGATCGGCCGAGTGAGAAGGATCAGATCCGTATCATCTCCCGTAATCTGCTGCCCGACTTTGCTAAAAATCTGGTGCTTGTCCAAGGGGCCGATTGGGATACTTTCTTTGAATCCGGCCTTGCCATCGAAGAAGCTCTCCAAACTGGGGTTCTGCCGCGCAGCGACCCTCCTTCCTCCTCCTCGGGATCCAAAGCCAAAACTCGCGCTTACTCAGGGAGCAGCGCTGCTCTGTTCGGCAATAACAGTTATGCCAATGCCACAACTGCTGGAAACAGTAATACTCAAGACTCCAACCATATTGCCGATGTCAACCAGGTCCAAGCCCCTCCAAAGCACCGAAACCGTAACCAGCCCCGGAACTTCACCAAATTTGAAGCTCCGCTCTCTCAAGTGCTAGAAAGGTTGGCCAAATCCGGTCACCTTAAACCGATGGACCCAACTCCACTGCCCCAAAATCTATCCCCCAGCCATAATCCGAATGTTTTCTGCGCCTATCACCAGATGCCTGGCCATCACACCGATTCCTGCTATCGCCTCCGCCATGCGATTCAGGATTTGGTGGACAACGGCACTCTCCCAACCCCTCCTAAGCCTAACGTCATCACCAATTCCATGCCGCAGCACAACGGCCACCCTCAAATCAACCAGATCAGCCTTACCTCCACTATAATCCAGCCTAGCTCCACTATATTCAACCCCACTGACCATATAGCCCCAGAGCATCACCCGAAACCCGTTGTAACCGTCCCGGCAGAATTCAGTGTCAACATGCTGGCAGTTGGCTGGGATATGGAGGACAAAGCAAGGGACTGGGCAGAACTTGCCAACGACTGGAACGAGCAGTACTTCTTGGGATTCCCCCAGGCACCAGTTGTCGATCAAGCTCAGTTGGACCAATGGGAGGAGGATTGGAACGCGGCAAGGACGGATCCGCTCGACGGCCTGTCACTATTTATGCTTTTCTACCAGCCTGAGCCTGCTGCAGCCGAAACTGAGGAGGAATACGTGTGGGACCCGGAGCCCGTTGCTGCTCAATTGGCCTGGAATCAGAACTTCCACATGGAAAAGGGAGACGACGATCAGAATTTAGGCGAACAGTTCTTGGATTGCTACAGCCAAGAAGAAATCATCCCTGATGTGCGCCGACAACTGGGGGAAGCATGGCCATTATTCGACTCCATCTCCAATGCCGTGCATGCAGGCGACCCGACCGTCGACATTGTGCCTGCCGGAATGCCGCGTCCGTTAGTGCATCCTAGGGATGATTGCTCTATTATGGTATTGAATGCACCGCCCGATAACCTGTGGGATGTTGATGAGATTGTCGACCTTAGCCCACTCCCCGCTGATTTCTGGGACGTCAATGAAGTGGTCGACGTTCAGGTCGGGAATGAAATCTGGACCGTCGATACTGCTTTGGTGGACGGAGGCCTTTGGGATGTACCATTCGTCACTAATCCGGAGATACCATTCGAGGAAGCTGCCGCACAGGATCCGGCCCCGTGGGAAGGACAAGTCATGAGTGATCTGGAATGGGTTATGGCTTCGGACCAGGTTGCATCAATCGACAAGGGGAAGCGCAAGCTAGAGGAAGTGCCTGCTGACTTCTGGGATTTTGTAGACACCTCACCTTGGTGGGAGGTCGCTAACGTCACTAGGAGCGGCCGAGTCTTCCAGCCACCCAATCTTTCGGCTGGAAGCTCGTCCAATCCCGGTAGCGATCAAAGACCCACTGTGCCAAAGAACACTCCGGCCATTCCTAGCGGGGTACCTGAAGAGGATGCCATCCTGAAGCAGCTGGAAAGGATTCCCGCCGCCGTCTCTGTTTGGGGTCTGATATCGTCATCAAAGGAGCATCGAGAAAGGCTGTCTGCAGCGCTGGCTCGTCTTACTGTACCAACGGATATCACCGCTGAGGCCTTGGTTGCCCTGGTCTTGCCTCTGCTTTCCAAGCATGCCGTCACTTTCACCGAAAAAGATCTGCCTGTCGATGGGACTGCTCACAACCGCCCATTGCACATTACTCTCAAGTGCAGGGGACATTGGGTTCCAACCGTGTTAATCGATAACGGATCGGCAATCAACGTCTGCCCAATGAGGGTTGCTTACCGTCTGGGGCTCACAAAGGCTGACCTCACGCCTTCCAATCTGGCAGTCAAGGCCTATGACAACACGCGACGCGTAGTCGAGGGGACTCTCATGCTGAAACTGGATGCCGAGGGTTTCGAAATGGACGTAGAATTCCATGTGATTGACATCCCTGCCACCTTCAACCTGCTATTGGGGAGGCCGTGGCTGCACAGAGCGGACATCATGGCTGTACCGTCGACTCTCCATCAGAAGGTCATGCTGGGGCTTCCTACTGGGACTCTAACCATCTGCGGAGACTCTGGGATCCGCCCGCTCAAGGACGATGGGACTCCTGTTTTGGGGATCATGCACGGAGAAGAGGACTCAGACTTTGGAGGATTTGCTTTCGACACCTCTGGCTCAGTCCTGTCCATTGTCATGGACGACGACTTCATAATCAGCTCTACTGCCCTCGAAATCATGAGGAAGATGTCGTTCATGCCTGGCTTAGGGCTCGGGATCAACCAGCAGGGGATCGCTGAGTTCCCTGTCTTTCCCTTTACTGAAGGCCGCTTTGGCCTGGGATACACTCCCCCTACCAAAAAGGCCAAATTAGGGAAAGACACGGGAAAACCTCGGACCCTTTATGGTAACCCCGACAGCTATTTCGTCCGCGAAGGAGGAGGCGTTGCTTATCTGGGGCAGCCAGAACCGTTTTGGGATCAAGTGACTAGGACTTGGCTTCCGGGTTTCGAGATCTTCGCTGCCGACACCTGGTCTGATGACGAAGAGGAGCTTGCAAAGGAAGAGCTGGCTGCAAAGGAGTTCAAGAAGCAGTTGGTCGCAATCAAGGAAAGGGCAGACTGGCTGGTTGCTTTTGATCAAGGGGGTCTAGAGGAGCTGTTCTCCCAAGTGGGTTTGGTTGGCAACAAAGATGAGGCTGAAGTGCTGATGCTTGGGCCCGACTCTCCAGATCTTCTCAGCGATCCAACCTCCCTCATCATCGAAGCAAAGGGTAGTCTCAATAACTGCATTTTCACTCCCCGTCTAACTTGCATTGATGATGTATCTGAATCTGACACAGAGTCTGTCGAGTCTAAGTCTAGCTCAGAGTCGGAGTTTGTGCCTCTCGGCCCTCCACGTCATAGCTTTTACTTTGAGTTCGAGTCGACTGTACTTGGCAACCCCTCTGGGTTTTGTGAAATGAACGATCCTGCTTCCGATTACTTTGCTGACTTTTACATAAACTGTGTCGACCCTGACGATGAAGGAATCGACTTTGACGGGAACATCCCGGCCGAGTTGCGTTCCCTCATCGAAAGGGAAGACGAAAGGCATGCTCAGCCTCTAAAAGAAGAAGTAATTTCAATAAATTTGAAAGATGAGGATGACCCCCGCATGATACAAATCGGTTCAAACTTATCCCCGGAAAATCACGCTGGTACCATCGAGGCGCTCAAAGAATACTTCGAAGTTTTCGCCTGGTCTCACGCCGACATGCCTGGCATCGATCCCGAAATAGTACAGCACCGCATTCCGTTAATGCCAGGGGCAGTTCCTGTCAAGCAGAAGCTCCGCAGAATGAGGCCGGATTGGGTTCAGAAGATCAAAGAAGAGGTCACCAAGCAGATTGACGCAGGATTCCTGAGGGTTGCTGAGTACCCCCAATGGGTTGCCAACATCGTACCTGTACCCAAGAAGGATGGAAGGATCCGGGTTTGTGTCGATTTTAGGGATTTGAACAAGGCAAGCCCCAAAGATAGTTTTCCCTTGCCTCACATCGACGTGCTTGTGGATAACACGGCGGGGCATGCCTTGCTCTCCTTTGTCGACGGGTTCGCAGGATACAATCAGATCTTCATGGCCCCAGAGGATCAGGAGAAGACAACGTTCGTCACAGAATGGGGAACCTACTGTTACGTGAAAATGCCTTTCGGACTCAAGAATGCCGGGTGCACCTTCCAAAGGGCCCAAACAACCCTGTTCCACGACTTCATCCACAAGACAGTCGAGGTGTACGTCGACGACATGATCGTAAAGGCAAAAGAGGAAAAGGACTACCTCCCTTCGCTCAGGCAGTTTCTCGAAAGGCTCCGGAAGTACAATGTACGTCTCAACCCACAGAAGTGCACATTCGGGGTTACAGCAGGCAAAATGTTGGGATTTCTAATCACCAAGAGAGGAATCGAAGTCGACCCATCTAAGATCAAAGCAATTCTCGAAATGGAGCCCCCGCAATCTGAAAAGGGAGTACGGAGTTTTCTGGGAAAGGTTCAGTTTATCAGCCGGTTCATCGCTAAACTGACTCCGACTTGCGAACCGTTGTTCCGTCTACTCAAGAAGAATGTCCCGTTCGAGTGGACAGACAGGTGCCAGGCTGCTTTTGAGTCAATTCAGAGATATCTGCAGAACCCTCCGGTCTTAATGCCGCCTACGCCTGGACAACCGTTGATTTTGTACTTGTCTGTAACTCCGACAGCAATGGGGTGTCTGCTAGCACAGGAAGGGGAAAACAGAGTCGAAAAGGCCATCTACTATCTGAGCAAGAAAATGGTGGGCAGTGAGGAACGATATACCCCTTTGGAGAAGACATGCTGGGCGCTAGTTTGGGCTACCAAAAAGCTTAGACACTACATGCTAGCCTATTCGGTGAAGCTGATTTCTCGAATGGACCCCATCAAATACCTGTTCGAGAAGCCAGCGCTCACCCATAAGCTAGCACGTTGGTTGCTTCTGCTGGCTGAGTTCGATCTCCAGCATGTCACGAGGAAGTCAGTGAAAGGCCGCGCCGTGGCAGAATTCTTGGCAGATCACCCAGTTGACGGGCCAGAGGATGTGAATTTCAACTTCCCAGACGAGGATGTGCTGACCGTAACTGAAGAAGTATGGACGCTGTATTTCGACGGGGCTGCTAATCAGAAAGGGTTCGGAATCGGGGTGCTGCTGATCACGCCCGCCGGTGCTCATATTCCGCTCGCATTCAAACTGAATTTCGATGTTACTAACAATCAAGCTGAGTATGAGGCCTGCATCGTCGGAATGGAGGCAGCAATTGCATTGGGAGTTGAGAAGCTCGAAGTTATCGGAGATTCGAACTTGGTGGTGTCCCAAGCCAACGGAGAGTGGAAGGTTCGCGAGGAAAAGCTGAAGCCTTATCACCAAGACTTGGAGGAACTGATTCCTCGCTTCAATAAGGTGACTTTCACACATGTCCCTCGCTTGAGGAATCAGTTCGCCGATGCCTTGGCGACCTTGGCTTCAATGATCGAACTTCCGACAGGGGTCAAAATGCGACCAATTGTGATCGAACAAAGGGACTTGCCCGCTTATGAATACATCAACGCCGTCGATGATGCCGATGATGGCCTACCCTGGTACCATGACATCTGGAATTTTGTGGAGCGCGGGGAGTTTCCCGCTGGGGCTACAAGGAAAGATCGAATCGCCCTGCAACGTTTGGCTGCTCAGTACATTATCTGCGGGGGAAAGTTGTATCGAAGGTCTCACTGCGGGATGCACAAGCTGTGTGTAAATGGTACCGAAGCAACACGGATAATGGAGGAGATTCACGAAGGAGTCTGCGGTCCTCACATGAGCGGCGTCATGCTCGCAAGAAAAATCCTCAGGCAGGGTTATTATTGGTCTACCATGGAATCTCAATGCATTGACTATGTGCGACGTTGCTATAAGTGCCAAATCCATGCTAACCTGCAGCATGTCCCACCAACTGAACTTTTTGGTATGACCTCGCCTTGGCCTTTCTCAGTATGGGGAATCGATGTTATCGGGATGATCAACCCCTCTGCTTCGAACGGCCACAAGTTTATATTAGTGGCCATCGACTACTTCACCAAATGGGTCGAGGCTGAATCTTACAAGACCCTGACAACCGTTCAAGTTGCGCATTTCATTCGGAAGAACATCATTTACCGGTACGGCGTACCTCAGGCCTTTGTATCAGACAATGGAAGCCACTTCAAGGGTAGGGTTTTGGAGCTATTCGAGGAATTCGGGATCAAGATCCATCATTCAACGGCCTACCGGCCGCAGACGAACGGGGCCGTCGAGGCTGCAAATAAGAACATCGAGATGATCATCAAGAAGACTGCCGAGTCTGCAAGGGATTGGCACGAGCTGCTACCGTTGGCCCTCTGGGGGTACCGCACTTCGATTCGTACTTCCACGGGCGCAACTCCGTTCTCTTTAGTCTACGGAATGGAAGCTGTACTCCCCATCGAGCTTGAGATTCCATCTCTGAGAGTCATGGCTGAAAGTGGGCTCGAGGAAGCTGAATGGTTGAGTGGAAGGTTTGTCGAGCTCATGTTGTTCGATGAGAGGAGGCTCCGAGCTCTGTATCATGTTCAAGGGTATCAGCGTCGAATCGCCCGGGCATTCAATAAGAAAGTGAAGTCGAGAGGTCTGGTCGAAGGGGATATGGTTACGAAGGAGATCCGGGCTCCAGTGTTCGATCCTCGTGGGAAATTCCGGCCAAAGCGTTCTGGGCCGTACATCATCAAGACCATCCTATCTGGGGGTGCTGCCAAGCTCATCGACCTCGACGGCAATGAATTCAGTGCCCTGGTCAACCTGGATCAGCTCAAGCGCTACTATCCCTGAGAGATGCTCGTTGGATCGAAAACCACAAGGGTGGGCGATTCCAAGCAAAAGTTAGAGCAGCCTGCTAGACCGAAAACCTAAGGAGGCGGTCTAGGCAAAAATAAATAGGCAAAATCAAAAAGCTCGCTAGACCGAAAACCTGTTAAGGCGGTTCTAGGCAAAAGTTAGAGCGTAAAAGGAGAGGTAAAATACACGAGCGAACCTTTGCCTGAACTACGTTCTGACCTGATTCCCTGCAAAGGGATACGTAGGCAGTCTCACAATGAGACCCGGTCATATCCTATCGAGCTGATCCACGGTCTGACATTCTAGGTTTGTACCGAGGCGGAAATAGTTCAAAGACTCAAAAGGCGGGCTGGAATTCAAAAGGGGGAAACCCTTCGTCTTTCATCTTTATTTCGCAAAATTACTATTTCTAATACACAAGCTGAGCATAAAAGCCTTAAAAGAAATGAAGCATGAAAAACAGAACAAAATGCTTGAGAAGCCTAAACGGCTCACAGCTTATTCTAAGTATAGCAAAGTAGTCTGGAGTCATCCCATGTTTGTTCTTGCATGCACATCTGCTCTCAGCCACTGTCTGTAGCGATTCTTTAGCCGAGGGTTGAAATCTGGCATCTCCGCCTGGAGAATCCTCAGGCCCCAGCGCCTCTGATAACCGCCCAGCGTCTGAGCGTTGAAGTTAGGAAGACGGAAGCCCCCGGTACTGACTCGGGTATTCTCCTGTGAAGCGCCCAGTTGGCGAAGGATCCGGCCAGGGATATAGAACGTGAAGCTGGTCAGCCCCGCAATGACCACCCTGTCAAAGCCGTCAGAATGGAGGGTCATATCTGCAAGGTCTAGCCACGGACACCTCCAAGCAATTTCATCGGGTTGCATTCCCAGCATGAACTCGTACCAGCCCTCCACGTCCAAGTCGGGGTACCGCATTTCCCTCTGATGAACCCGTTTCGGAAACAGGTTCCAGCCCGCTGCCGGTGGATGCAAAAGGCTCAGTTTGTCTGACAACCACAGCTGCATGAGTGATAAAACAAGTAAGGAGCCAGATAAAGCCTGAGCGAAAAGACAAGTAAGGAACTAGGAAGCAGCCTAAGCCGAGAGTCGAGGTAAAACGAGAATGTGCGAAAAACCAGAAAAAGGTGAGCTGAGTGAGTTTACCTGAAGCAAAAGTGGGCTCCCGCTGAAAACAGCCGATTGACCCGTACTCACTAGATCCAGACCCAGGAGTGTCTCGGCCAGGACCATGGGAATCACATTCTTCCGGTCCCCCATTTGAGCGGCCACGCTCACCAAGGAAGAGCTGACCCGCCCGTCAGCCGGAACGAACAGATAAGCCGCAAGCAGGCAGATAACCAGGGCAAAGCGCCGACGCGCTTGAGCTTCGTCGCTATTTGGGCTGTTCAAGTCAATATCCGGGCTGTACATTTCAACCAGCCGGATAATGTTCACCTGGCCACCTTCCAGAATTGTGTTTGCCAAACCTCGGGAAATGCCAAGCGAGCTGGCCAACAGCTTCGGCATGCTCACTTGATAGGGAGGAACGACGAGCGTCGGGGACGCATAAGTCCGGAGGTACGCCTGAAATTCCTCCACGGTCGGGCACATCTCATCATCACCGAAACGGAAGACATGGACGTCCGGTCCCAGAACCTCAGGGCGGCCCACAGCAGCGCCGGGCGGATCGGCACATGTCGAAGAAAGCGAATAGAAGAAAGCCCGTGGTATTGGAAGTTGAGCCAATCAATGCCAAAAAGGACACTAGCCAAGGCTTGAGCAGTGTTGGGAGGGGATTATCCATGGACAAACAAATGCTAGAAGAAAAAAAGGAGTATTTAGTGCTGAGTATGCCTTGAAGGGGGCATCCCAGCTTTATAGGCTATCAAAGTTGCCGTTGTAATTCACCTGAGCTTGAAGCCAATCAACTAGCCTCCAAAGTGACCTCCTATCAAGTACTCTGCCTCCCCTGAGCCCTCAGAAACCGTGTGAAAGCCGTGTGAGCATAAAAACAAACTCCCCCTGCAAAAGGACAATTGGTCAGTCAAGTGGATCTGACTCTCAGGAACTCGGCGTACGCCAACCCAAAGCTGGCGTACACACGGTTCTTTCTACCATGGCGTACGGGGCCATAACCTTGGCGTACGCCAGGTTGGTTAGACCAGAACACAGGTTCAGCAGCTACTGCCGTCACATGGTCGTTTTTAGTACTAAGGCTTGCTTTGGCTATTTCTTGACTCCTACAAGTTTCAAACATCATTTGGGACTGCAGCAAAGCATCAGATCCTAAAAGCCGCGCCCGTCGAAGATTTTGGACCCCCGGAGGCCCGTGTCGAGCCAAAATCAAGGATACGGAGGGTCAAATCTCGTTTTGTGAGGGTTTACCGAGTTTTGTTATACCGTACACGTCACATAGGACTTATGCGACTGTATGGGGGTGTCGGTTTCAGTCCGGGACCATATCGAGTCGTCTTTTGCGTCTTATGTCCATTTTTGCGACATTTTTAGCCTTTTTATGGTATTTTTCCTTATAACGGAGCGTTTCCTCCGGTTTCAATAGTTTGTACAGGTCATTGTACATCTCTATAGTCTATTCAAAGTGTCAGTTTCTTCTATTTTGGAGAAATGTAGAATTTGGTCTCTTGATGCCAATTTTCCCGTATCCTCCGCGTGTCTGGGGTATATCTCGTATCCTGGGGCTTTTCTGTACCTTTTTCTTCGAGCTAGACCCGTTTTTGCACATATGCAAGTGTCTGTGTCGATTCAGAACTATCATCAATGCATGTTAGGTGTTAGGGGATGGTTTGTTCGTCCCTTGAAGCACCAAAATTCAATAACTAAAGGAAAACGACGAACAGAAAATGCAGATATTATTTCTACCATGTGTACTACGTCAAAAGTCCTCAAAAGCAAAAGGTGGGAATGTATCAAACGGCACAACGGCCCGAGCAAACTCAAAGTGTATCAAGGCACACTCGCCCAGAAGTCAAAAGGCACGCAGGCCCTATATCCCAAAAGCAGCAAAGTATCAAAGCGTCAATGTATCAAAAGTCAAACAGCAAAATAGACTAAGGCTCAGTGATAGCCCTCAGTCGTCGAACAAATCCTCGTCGTCCTCCTCCTCCTCGCTCTCTGCGATCTCTCGTGGGTCCATCCGGTATTTGGGGTCGTCCACGGAGTCAGAGTCGCTGCTGAGGGATGTCATAGCCTTCTCAGTCGCATCACCGCACCGCCTCTCGCACCCACTCCATCGGGCCTGTGTTAACAACAAGTGAACAAGTCATTTGCAAGGACAAATTATACTAATTGCAAATCAGGGTAAACGGGGAAATACAAGGGATGCTAATAGTTAATTCGTACCGGTCCTGTGATCTCCTCGGGCTCTCTCCTAGCAGGCTCGAACTGAATGGCAGCCTCCTCTCCCTGAGCTCCCGCACAGCCAGCGTCCAAGAAAGCGAGGAAGGCCCGTCGCCCTAGCAGGCTCACTCCTCTCCCTCGAGCGGGCAGTCAGTCCTGCCTTGCCCGCGCCTCTCCTCTCCAGCGGCTCTAGCCTCAGCCTCTACAGCTCCGTGCTCAACAACCCCAAGGGGTCCCGCCAAGTACTGCCTCTGATAGACAGCATAGTCACGCTCGGGCCTCAAGAAAGCACTAAGGCCTGCCGGACGGTGAAGCGCTGCAGCTCAGCCAGCGTGTACTGGTCCGTGTGTGAAGCACGAGGCGGAAGCGGAAGTGGACCCGGCACACCATGAACTCTGAAGCCTCAAGTGACTGCCGTGTCACTCGATCCCCCAAGTACCACTGCCACCCGAAGATCGACTCCAGCAGTACGCGGCTCGCGGCCACCACCCTGCTCCGGGAAAGGTACTCCGGCTCAGCCTCTGAGGTCCTCCAAGGGTCCCACTCCACCTGCAAGCATTCAACAGCCAAGCAACAAACAGTCGATCAGCGACAGCATTGAAGCAATTCAAAGGCGAAAGTAGGCAATAAAGTTTGAGTTCTACCTGGGTGCTCGACAACTCGTCAAGATACGCCCGAAAGGCCTGGAGGCTACCTCTTGCCGCCTTCTTCCCTCGGTACTGTGGCCCCCATATCAGAGCACGGGGGAGCATCTTCAAATCCGGGCAGGAGTTCTCCGGAGGGTACATCTTCAGCACCTCATATGCCCATAGCTGCAAGTTCAAACAATCAAAGCATCAGTACAGCAGTTGAATTTCAAAAAGAAAGAAAGTACTCAGAAAATCAAGGATACAAGTCAGTTTTTCTTACCTCCCACACCCTCCACAGGCCGGCAATCGCCTTCTTCCGCCGAGAGAACTCTCCCATGAAGCCGAGTAGCATGTCCCCAGAGCAGCACCTCCCCAATCATATCTGGCCGCCGTGCGCAAGTCAAACAAGGCCGGCAAGTAAGCCAAGTGCACTGTGGACCTCTTGTTGGGGAACAGCGATGCCCCGAACAAGTACAACAAGTAGGCCCTCGCCATCTGCTCCTCCTCCTGCTCTGAGCGTGGTACCCTGTCCTTCAAGCGCCAATGGAACTGGTCGTGGGTGAATGTCTCTGAGATGCCCACGGGCACAAAGCCCAAGAACCACTGCACGCCTCCGGGTCTCTGTGGATCCCCGTGTCAAATGGGATAGGCTCTCCTCCTACTCTCAAGCCTGTCAAAGCAGCAAAGTCCGCCGGAGTCACAGTCATCTCCCCGATCGGAAGGTGGAAAGTGTTGGAGGCATCCCACCACCTCTCCGCCAGCGCCGTGAGCAAGGCATGATCACTGAGTGTGGCCGTCTGTGTAAGGATGAACGGCCTGAACCCTGTGGCATCAACTAAGGACCTAACCCGCTCGGGCAGCCCTCTGTACAGCTCAAGGGAACTAGCAGGACCACCGTGTCCCCGTGTACCGCCTCTCGTCCTCTGCACACCATAAAAGCAAAAGAACAAGGGCCTCCGTTAGCATACATACTATAACAAGCAGTCGAATCAAAGTTCAGTTCAAAAGGGCATTCAACATTCTATGGTCAATTCAAGATCCGTGTCTACTATGAAGTCGAAGCAGGATATTTCAAAAGCATGATATTCCATATACGTAAGGCATTCTACTCAGTCGAATCAAAGGCATGCAGTATCCAATTTCAGTCGATCCTCTTCTCAAAAGAGACAAGTATGTAGTCGAATCAAAGGCATTGGCATTCTATCAGTCGAGTTCAAGTTTCAGAATATTAACAAGTCGAGGCAGCCTACAGTCGATTCAAGTTCGTTATCACACAGTTCTATCAAAATCCTACGGTCGAGTTCAAGTATTTTCTACCCGATTTTCTATCTACCAAGTCAAGCTATCAAGCATGCATGTGTCACTATGCTATCACGCATTCTACACAAGTAAGCTAAGTACAAGCACAATAATAAAGGACTACAAGAGAACCAAAAGTGGAGTTCAAAGGGATACCTGCGCCCAGTCCACTGACAAGTGCCACTCCGGGTCTCTCAGCACAAGCTCTGCATCGTAATCCTCGCGTCGGGGGATGTAGCTCTCAAACCCGGACGGTATGAACAAATGTGGCTCCGGGGGAACATAGGCCCCTGCCTCAAAAGCCGGGCGGCCTGCAGCCCGCATCGCCTCTGCCCGTGCCACCGCTCGCTCACGAGCTAGGCCACCCTCCTCCTGGACCTGCTCGACCACCTCAGTCTCCTGCACGAAGGCATCCTCCGCCGCCTTGGCTCTCTCAGCCTCAACCCGCAAGCGCTCCTCCTCCTGAGCCTGTGCAACCTGTCTCAGCCTCTCCTCCCGAGCTGACATCACCGCTTCCACCACCGCCGGGTTCTCTCTCAACAGCCGGTCAAGCACCTCCTCCGTCACAAACTCCGCGAAGTCCCCGCGCGTAATGGGAACGTGCGCCGAGGACCCCGTCGCCGGTCTGAACTCCGCTGGCCCGATGGGTGCCACAATGGGAGCATCCTCCTCCTCAACCACGATATCTTTGCCCCGTGCCGGATCTCTTCTCTGTGCATCCGATCGATCGTCACCACCACCAACATCACCACTGCTGCCGCCGCCGCCGGTCCCTGCCAGAACTGGACCCGTGACGACCAGCCCCTCCACACCACTCTCGAAGTCCAAACGTCGCACGTGTGGGCCCCCTGTCTCAACGACGGGTGGCGTACGGTCGGTCGACCCTGGCGTACGCCGCCCGTCGCCGCCGTCCGACCCCACTGCATGGCCATCGTCGCCATCGCCGTCGCCTCTAACCTCAGTACCAGCAGTCGAAGGCGGTTCAGGAGCCCTCTGATCACCGATTTGAGACGCCAAGGTCTCGATTTCGCCCCTTTCTTGGTTCCCTCTTCCTCCGCTGTCACCATTGCCGCCTGCACCACCATTGCCGCCTGCATCACCGCTGCCGCCTCTGATTTCGGCCATGGGTTCTATGGGGGTGAGAGTTTTGTGCAAGGAATGAGAGTAGAGAGGAGTTTTAAGAGCTTTTGGACTTCAAAAACCGCAAGATGGCGGTTCCCAAGCGTTTCTGCAGAAGTTATACGACATGGGGCGAGCTGGGCCGGGTCTGGGCTTGGGTCTGGACCGGGCAATAAAAGATTCCTGGCGTACGCCAGGTTGAGTATACCGTACGCCACCTTTTGTTGGGCCGTGGGCCCAAACACCATGGATCAGGTTTTTCTTCTTCAAATGGAGACTCGAATGGTCCAAAAGGTTATCTGTAGCTCTGGTGGGCTCACTCCCAAGCAGAGTCCCGTCCAATTTCAAATCAACGACGGTCCACCCGTCCAATTTCAAATCAACGACGGTCCACCCGTCCAATTTCAAGTCAACGACGGTCTACCCGTCCAATTTCAAATCAACGACGGTCCACCCGTCCAATTTCAAATCAACGACGGTCCACCCGTCCAATCTCAAATCAACGACGGTCCACCCGTCCAATCTCAAATCAACGACGGTCCACCCGTCCAAATTCAAATCAACGACGGTCCACCCGTCCAATTTCAAATCAACGACGGTCCACCCGTCCCAGTTCAAAATCAACGACGGTCCACCCGTCCAAATTCTGCCCTTCGCGAGCAGCAGTCTTCCTCAAATAATATGTCGGGCTGAACTCACCGATCAGGTTCTTTAAGGTTCATGCCTTCTTTATCTTGCTCAGGATAGTCGAGAGTAGGGTGTCTAGACAACCTTTGACGTTACTTGTCTATTCCAAACAAATGGTGCTCCAAGTGCCGTCAAAGGGGGGCTTCTGTAGACACCCCATTCTGGACTGTCCAGATTAGTAGTCCTTTTACCTTCTTTATTGACCCAATGATGATAAAACGGTCGAGAACAGTTCAGAGTCGATGGATGGATTTGAGCTTTGGGGATTTGGGCCCTTCTTTTTTCAAACCATTTCGAACTCACCTTTCAAAGCCCACTTCAAACCCTTCAAATCTCGAGCCCAATGGGCCCCAGCAAAGCCAGACCTTGCTTACGCCACCTTCTCTTTGGCGTGCGCCAGGTACTTGACACGTGTCGATCATCGACCGTTGACCCAGTTTGACCTGGCGCACGGCAGGTTGTATGTGGCGTACGGAGGGTCAAGGCCGGTCAAATCACCGCTTTTCTGTCACGTGCTCGAGACTTTGTAACCACCCCAGTACAGTACAGAGCCTCCTGATCATTGCTTTCTGCAGGGTCGTCCCCCTCTCTCTCCTACACAACCCATCAACCTAGTCCCATGCATTTAATGCATGGGAGACTCTTCTCCTAACCCAACCTTGGCCTAACCCCAGTTGAGCAGCCCTGATCCCAGCCTCTCTCCTCCATAAATACCCCCCTTGCATTCATTTGCAAAGGGGTTAGCAATATTAACTCTCCAAGCCTCCTTCCCTCTCCTTTACCCTTGCTCCCCCATTGCAAGAGTAAGAGATAGAGAGGTACCTCACACCCCTCTCCACTGTCCAGTCACTACATAGTCTCCATCCTCAATCTCAAAGCTCACTCCCATTCTTCCATCTCTTGCATCAAAGGTATACCACCTTTGCACTGCTTTCTGTTTTCAACCCCTGAGGGGAACCAGAAGGGTTCTGGCTAGTAACTGATACTAGTCCAGACCCCTCTCTGGTAAAATAAATCAGTCGTAAAGGACAGACCATGGCGCACGCCAGCCATATCAAGCCGTACGCCACCTTTGGCAGTATGTGCACTGCTGGCGTGGGGATCATGATGTGTCCATTTACTGCTTACTTCCTTTCTGTCATCACCTTTTAGCATGCTAATAACCAGTTTACTGCTTTCTGTGTATTAGAGGTGTTTAAGTGTATCTTTCAATTCCTGTACCTTTCTTGCTTTTTAAGGCCTCTGGGGTATTTCTGGTCATGTTCCAGAGCCCAGATCATGTAAAGCCAAACACTGGACAAAAGAGAAACCTGGCGTACGGCCTCTGAAAAGTGGCGTACGGTACGTTTATCAAAGGCCAGTGCCTGGCCCTTACATCCCTTTACAAACCTGGCCTCTTGTTCCTCCCCACTCTGTTTATGGGGCCTGTCTTCCTGTTTTCCTGGCTACTGGCCATTCTTTGCGTCTGTACATGCGTGTAATCTATGTTATAAACTGCGTGGTTTGTCCTGGGTGTGCACTGGTCCCTTCCAGAGCCCAGGGAATTGAGAATAGGAGCTGTAAGAAATCGATGTGTTAGTGTACGCCAACCTTGAGGTGGCGTGCGCAGGGTGTACTGGCGTGCCGTGGCTAGGCCATGGCGTGCCAGTATGTCGCCTGCTCACGCACCCGACGGGCAGCGTACATCATCCCGTTGAGCTTCTGGCAGCGCTTGTGCTCGATCTATGTTCTTACATTTAAATCAATTCAAGCAAGCGAATCATCATCCATAAACATTTTTGTCATACAAACTGCAAAGTGTCACAGTTTTAATCCCTATTAACTGTTCCCCCGCCCTAATTGGCTAAAATTGGTTGAATGAGAGAAAAATGCAAATGTTTTGATAAAATGCCTGAGTAGAGACCGATCTCCGGATTGGGCGAGAGGGGTGCCATAAAACCCTTCCCCTCTCGTAACCTGGCTCCCGAACCTCAGATATCGAAGGTGACGACGGACCAGTCTACGCCTTTTTCAAATCAAATCAAACACTTTTTCAAAATCAAAGTAAAACGTAGCAAACGTTCTCGAGTTCGGTTCCTTGGGCATTCTTCCGCTAAAACCCGAGTGGCGACTCTGAATCGAAGCGTTTCGCCGCGCTATTTTCCAAATGGGCCGCCCCCCGAACAATATCTATTCCAAACCAAAATCGGGCGATTTTTCGGGGCGTGTGTCCACAGTACCGAGCTGCTTAACACCGGCCCTAACTGCCTCGGCATCGATTGGAAAGAATAGCTCCAATCGGTACCCAACTTTTTAACTCAGTAATGTAAGGCTAGGGCAATCGGTACCGAAGGGCTTAGCGGAGCATCTTCAGAGCATCTGTGGAATATTCCAAGCGCGGAATATATTGCATGATGTAATTGGATCCAAAAACAAGTAGGATAGATTAGGTAGTACAATTTCTAGATCTAGCTTGGATACTTTTCAGCTTTTTGAATGTTCTGAGTGTGTTCTTCATTTCCAGCACTTTATTTCTTAATTTCCTACCTTAATTAGTTTCCTTTTGCTACTCTTGCTTTAATTAAAGTTGTAGTTTATTTCCCGATCTATCTTTTAAGTCAGTTTCTTCTAGTGTTGTCTTTCAATTATACTAAGTAGATTTTTGCTTGCTCTTATCTTCATAGATATGTGTGAGTAGTTTCAAGGGTTAAGTCATGGGATGATTAGCATCCCATGGCTTGGGCGAAAATTGCATTTTTCACCAATAAAGTTTAATTTTTGGATTTGAAAATTGATGTGGGGTTCGGATTCATTTGGCAAATTACCGAGGTGTTAACCTCTTTGATCACGTGTAGGTGGGAGCATCGCCTACCCACCACACGTGATGCTTAGAGCTCTGTCGCACGAGGTGTTTACCAAAAGAATTCGAGAGCTAGCTTGATAATTAAATCTCTATTTTCAAGTTTAGGAACCTTAATTGCGTATCTTGAACAGCGTGAATTGGTGAAAACGTGATTTAGCCCGAGTCATGAGTGCTAGTGATTCCTAGACCTAGCCTATCTTTTACCTAGTTTATTCATTTCAATTTAGCCTTTCTTTTCCACTGTTTCAAAGTAAAACTCGGTTGGCTACCTAACAGCCGAAATCCGTACTTGCATCTACAAATCCATCCAAGCCATATAATTATTTCCTTGGGAACGATCCCGGTCTTCCGGATTATTATACTTCAATTGGACGCTTAAGTCCTACGCTTGGGGCAATATTCTTCTATTCGGAAGATTCGAAGCATTTTTTGGTGCCGTTGCTAGGGATTTTTTATTATGGCTTTCTTGGAGGTTCGACAAACCACTGTAAGTATCCCGCTTTCATCTCTTAGTAGTAGTATAGTAGATTATGTGTTAGTTGTTCATATTTAGTTTGGTGGATACCTCTAACCTGACCTTGTCGTCAAACTTGAGGTGTAACGAAGCCAAGCTAAATATTGAGTTGTTTCTTAGGTAGTTTAGTTTAATTTGTTAGTTTACTTCGCTTAATTTGATTGCATTGCTTAGCCGAGGTGGTGGCATAACCCCTCGCATATTCTGTTTGCTGAGATGAGGTGGCGATTTAGCCCCTCTAGTCTGGTAGCTTGCTGGTAGTTAGTTAGTTAGTTAGTAGTATTTCTTTTTTGTATGCCTGTGTTCCGAAGCCCAACTTCCAATCGGCTTCTTCGTTGTTCTTCTCCGCCTAAAATCCGGAGTATCACTCGAGCTTATCCTGCGCATTCTCCGCCTTGCAAATTAAATCGCAAACTTATTCGCAAAGGCCCAATGGCCGAAGAAGCTGCTGTTCGTACTCTTCGCGAATATCTTAATCCAGAAAGGGGTCCTCAAATATCGCCTATCGTATTTCGACTCCAGCTGCTGGGAATGTCTTTGAATTCAAAGCTGAGTATCTTCGGGTAATTCCAGAATTTCGGGGTCGAGAGTTGGAGGATCCATATTCTCATATCCGGGAGTTTGAGTCTGTTTTGCATTCCTTGGTCCCTGCTCAGAATCAACTTGATCAAGCTCGCCTTAAGCTTTTCCCATTCACTTTGAAGGATAAGGCGAAACAGTGGTTCAATTCATTGAAGCCTCGTTCATTACGTACTTAGAGAGAGGTTCAAGATGCTTTCACTACAAAGTTCTTTCCGGCCAGTCGGATGAAATTGCTTATGGATCAAATTCAGAATTTCAAGCAAAGGGAGGATGAGACCTTTCACAAGTATTGGGAATGGTACAAGGACCTACTCATGGCGGTCCCTCATCATAATTTCCCATTATATCTTCAAGTCAATTATTTCTACATGGGGTGTTCTCAAGAAAGTAAAAAGCTTCTCGACACTTTGGGTGGAGGTGATTTTATGGGGAAGACACCGGAGGATGCTTGGGATTATTATGAGTCTTTGGCAGAGAAAACTCAAGCATGGCAGTTTACAGATCCAGGGAAAAAGCTATGTTCAATCAAGGTCCCACTGGTACGGGGAAATTTTCTATCTCGGAGCAAAGTGCTTTTGAAACTCGCTTGGAGGAGATCGCTCAGAAGCTTGACAAGTTGGAGCTTAAAAGTGCTCAATCTCAAGAAGTGAAAGTGGTACGCCAAGTGGAGGACGTTTGTGTTATTTGTGAGATGGTGGGCCATTCTACCGAGGCTTGTCCAAACATTCCGGCTTTGAAAAATGTGATTAATGGGATTGCTCCGGAGGAAGTTCAGGCCGTGCAACATTTTGATCCTTATTCTCAATCTTTTAATCTAGGGACATGTCAACATCTGGCCTTCCGTTGGATTCAACCAGTTGAGGGGGGTTCTTTTCAAGCTCCTCCTGTTCCTCAAATGCCTTGGAAGCAACCTCAAAATGCTTTCCGTTTCCCTCAAGCTCAAGGTCCGCCCGGTTTTGCTCAATCCAGTTCATTCCCACATGCTAATCAATTTCAGCAACCACCTGTTCAGTTTCAACAACCACCAAAGCGTTCTTGGGAAGATCAATTTAGTGCTCTCTTACAAAGTCAAACTGCGATCAATGAGCAACAAACTCAGATGATGAATGACATCAGGAATCAGTTGGGGAAGTTGACAACTACCGTGGGTATGCTTCAACAAGAAAAGGGAAAGTTTCCAACACAACCTCAACCTAATCCGCAAACAACGTCCACTCCACCTAATTCTCAAGGTCTCCACTTTGCTAGCTCTTCGATGACTTTTCCCGAGCAAGCAAAGGCTATTATTTCTCTTCGAAGTGGAAAGGTGGTTGACAACCAAGTGGAGATGCCTCCGGAACCATCTTATTTGCCCCCTCCTATCGATCGTTCAATTCCAACATCAACCCTTGGGGAATCTCCCAAGGAGGCAAGCGAAGAGGTTTCAAAGGAAAATGGTAAGGGTAAGGCGAAGGAACAAAGTGTCCCGGATCCTAGAATTATTCCAACACCGGCACCATTTAATAACCGTTTGAGGGCTTTGGCGAAACCAAATTTGAATGCGGAGTTGCATGAGTTGTTCAATCACGTGAAGATCAACATTCCTCTTATGGATGCAATTAAGCAAATTTCGTCATATGCCAAGTTTCTTAAATATCTATGCACTCGGAAGCGCAAGCTTAATGTTCAAAAGAAGATATTCCTTACCGAGCAAGTGAGTTCTATCATTCAAACGAATATCGCGCCTAAGTACAAAGATCCGGGGAGCCCTACTATCGCGGTGATCATTGGAGGAAAACGTATCGAGCAAGCTTTACTTGATCTTGGTGCAAGTGTTAATTTGCTTCCATTCTCTGTTTATCAAGAACTTGGGTTGAGAGAGATGAGACCTACTCGAGTTACGCTACAGTTGGCCGATCGGAGTGTTCGTACACCGAGGGGAGTAGTAGAAGACGTGCTGGTTCAAGTTGGACAATTTGTTTATCCGGTGGATTTTGTAATTCTTGATACAAATCCGAATGATTCTTTGGCTACTTCCACTCCGGTTATTCTTGGGAGACCCTTTCTAGCCACGGCGGATGCGATCATTAATTGTCGAAATGGGCTTCTTAATATGACCTTCGGTAACATGAAGATGGAGGTCAATGTTTTTAATGTGGGGAGTCAAATAGGGGATGACGAGAATGTGAATGAAGTGAGCCTCATTGATAATCTTATGGAAGAACACGTGGATGAGTTGCTTTATAGTGATCCTTTGGCAGTTGCTCTTACAGCTGAAGAGGTCGAATTTCTTGAGTCTTCTGAAGTGAATTATTTATTGTTGCTACTCAATGAGGAAGATGAACTATGTGCTATAAATTCTTGGATTCCAAAGTTCGACGAATTTGAAAAACTTCCCCCACTTGAGAAGAAAGTTCTACCATCTAGCGTTGAGCCGCCGAAGTTGGAGTTGAAACCTTTGCCTGATACGTTGAAATATGCTTTCCTTGGATATAACGAGACCTATCCTGTGGTGATATCTTCTTCTCTTGGGAATCTCCGAGAGGAGAAGTTGCTCAAGACGTTAAAAGGGCATAAGAAAGCTATCGGGTGGACCATTGCGGATATTCAAGGGATTGATGCTACTCTTTGCTCTCATCATATTGCTTTGGAGGATAATGTCAAACCGTCTCGCCAACCCCAACGCCATTTGAATCCGATCATGAAAGATGTGATCCGTGCTGAGGTATTGAAGCTTTTGGATGTGGGTATCATTTATCCTATTGCTGATAGTAAATGGGTTAGCCCAGCTCAGGTTGTACCAAAGAAATCTGGAGTCACCGTTGTGCGTAATGAGGAGAATGAGCTTGTGCCAACACGTGTTCAGACGGGATGGAGAGTATGTATCGATCATCGAAAGCTCAATGCAAGCACCAGAAAAGACCATTTTCCCTTGTCATTTATCGATCAGATCTTGGAAAGGATAGCTGGGCATGCCTTCTACTGTTTCTTGGATGGATACTCTGGGTACAATCAGATCGAAGTTGCTCTAGAAAACCAAGAGAAGACAACATTCACTTGCCCCTTTGGAACCTTCGCTTATCGTCGGATGCCATTTGGTTTATGCAATGCTCCGGGTACTTTCTCAAGATGCATGATGGGGATTTTTAGTGACATGGTCGAGAAGATCGTAGAAGTCTTCATGGATGATTTTTCTGTCTTTGGTGATTCCTTCAAGTCTTGTTTGGAGAATTTGGACAAAGTGATAACACGATGTGAAGAAAAGAATTTGGTTTTGAATTGGGAGAAATGTCACTTTATGGTAACCCAAGGCATCGTTCTTGGTCACATTGTTTCTTCTAAGCGTATCGAGGTGGATAAGGCCAATATTTACTTGATTGGGAACCTCCCTACTCCAAAATGTGTGAAGGACATCCGTTCTTTCTTGGGACACGCCGGATTCTATCGCCGATTCATCAAGGACTTCAGTACTATTTCTCGTCCCCTATGCCAACTTCTTGCCAAAGACGTACCTTTTGAGTGGTCTCCCGCATGCGAGCAAGCTTTTGTTAAGTTGAAGGCTAGTCTTACCACTCCTCCTATTGTGCAACCACAGGATTGGAGCTTACCTTTTGAGCTTATGTGTGATGCGAGCGACTATGCTGTGGGAGCTGTTTTGGGGCAAAGGAAAGACAAGCATCCCTATGTGATTCATTATGCGAGCAAAACTTTGAATGATGCTCAAGTGAATTATACAACCACGGAGAAAGAATTACTTGCGGTGGTGTTTGCTCTTGATAAATTCCGGTCTTATCTAATCGGTGGCGCCCCTATCATTGTGTACACGGATCATTCTGCTCTCAAGTATCTCCTTACAAAGCAAGATGCCAAAGCTCGATTGATACGATGGATTCTCCTTCTCCAAGAGTTCAATTTGACCATCAAAGACAAGAAGGGTGTTGAAAATGTGGTAGCCGACCACTTATCGAGGTTACAGTTTGACGATCCTACTCCGAGTCTTCCTATAGTGGACACGTTCCCGGATGAACAATTGCTAGCTGTTTCGAGTACCCCATGGTTTGCTGACATTGTGAATTATTTGGTTACGGGGCTCTTACCACCGCATTGGTCTCCTCAAGAACGTCGCCGTTTCCTTCATGAAGTACGGATGTTCTCTCATGATGACCCTTATCTCTTCAAGTATTGCCAAGATCAAGTAGTGCGCCGTTGTGTTCCCGATTTGGATCAATGGAGAATTCTCGAGTTCTGCCATTCAGAAGCATGTGGAGGCCATTTCTCTTCTAAGAAGACTTCTGCCAAGGTGCTACAATGCGGCTTTTATTGGCCAACTTTGCACAAGGATGCTTATCACTTTTGCGTCGCTTGTGAACGTTGTCAAAAACTTGGAAGTGTGACTCGGAAGGACGAAATGCCACTAACAAACATACTAGTGGTTGAGATTTTTGATTGTTGGGGCATTGACTTCATGGGACCGTTCCCTGTTTCTTTTGGAAATCTGTACATTCTATTGGCAGTGGATTATGTATCGAAATGGGTTGAGGCCATTGCAACACGTACCAATGATGCCAAGGTAGTTGTGGAGTTCCTCAAGGACAACATTCTTTCACGTTTTGGGATGCCAAGGGCAATCATAAGTGACCAAGGGACTCATTTTTGCAATCGAATCTTTGAAGCTTTGATGAAGAAGTATGGCATCACTCACAAGGTTTCCACCGCTTATCATCCGCAAATGAATGGGCAGGCAGAATTGGCAAATAAGGAGATCAAGCATATCCTGGAAAAGACCGTAAATCCGAACCTTAAAGATTGGAGTCTTCGTTTGAATGATGCACTATGGGCTTATCGCACGGCATACAAGACTATCTTGGGAGGTTTGCCGTATCGTTTGGTTTTTGGGAAAGCATGTTATCTCCCGGTCGAGCTAGAACACAAAGCTTATTGGGCAATCCGGGCCCTGAATTATCGGTTGCCGGCCGCTGGAGCACACAGAAGGCTCCAACTCAACGAGCTTGAAGAGATTCGGAGAGATGCTTATGACAACACCGCCATATACAAAGCCAAAGTCAAGGCCTTCCACGACAAACAAATTCACCGGAAAAATTTTGAGGTTGGGCAGAAGGTACTCTTATATAATTCTAAGCTTCATTTGTTTCCCGGTAAATTACGTTCTCTTTGGGCGGGCCCATATGTTGTTGAACATGTTCATCCTCATGGTGCTGTGAATGTGTTGAATCCTGTGAATGGTAAATCTTTTAAAGTAAATGGCCAAAAGCTTAAACCGTTCCTTGGACTTTTTGAGGTGGGAGAACCGGATGAGGACTTGAGCGATCCAGTTTACACGGTCGCATAATTGTTCGTTCTTTCTTTCTTTCTTCTCTTCTGTTTAGTTATGCATGTTCTATTTTGGTTCTTTCTTTCTTTCTTGCTTTGGTCTCTTTCGTTTCGCCATGCATGCTTTGTTTTATTTTATGTTGTTTTGTTTTGTTATGTGTTTTGCATCGAATAAAATCTTGGAGATAAATCACATCAAAAGCTTTCATTAATGTGCTAGTGTAACAAGGGCTTTCAGTAGTCTCTCTTGGTAATAGTCTATCGTTAATGATCCATGCACTCCGCGATTGCCCCTAATCAGAGGCAACTTAGGTCTGTGAGTGAGGTTTGTTATTGCCTGGAGTGCACGCTAGGTTGTATCTTTTCCTTGCTTGTTTTTGATCCTAGGGGACGCTGAACTTAAGTGTTTGGCGAGGTCGAGCGAGAGATTTTATTACGGGTGCTAGCATAACACATTTTCAACGATATAGTATAGCCACCCATTGCTTACCCCACCGGTAGGGAATGGGAAGAAAAGTATGACTCGTGTGATCGCGTGATGATCGGGTGGTGCATTTCATTCTGTTTTGCATGTTGTTATTTGTTCTGTGTGTTTTAATTTGTTCTGTGCATTTTCTTTACGTTTAGTCTTTTAGTTTTTGTTTGGTTTGAAGCCGGATAACACGGGCCGGTGATTCTAATGTCAATTGTTTTGTGGAAGGTCGTTCTCTTAAGTCTTCTGCAGGATTTATATGCTACCACACCAGCCTTGGTGGATTGGGTCTAAAGCCGGAGTGAGTGAGGCATTCAGGAGCCCTAAGCATGGGTGCGGCTAAGCGCCGCGGTTGTTAGTCCGATAAAGCTTTGGATATGGCCCTGTGTGACTAGCTATGGTTCCGAGTTGGTAGAACCGAAGGAGTGAACCCTGGAAGCATCTAATCTGGCTGGAGCAAAATATTGGCATAAAATCCTCCAACTTGGTCGAGGTATTTAGGGGTTGACATTCCCCTTGGATGGTACAATCGCGCACTCTTCCTTTCTTCGCTCTTGATCCTAATGCTATGACGGCATAGCATCGCTTTAAGTTGGGGGGAGGGGTTAGCTTATGTGCTATTTGTTTGATTTTTGTGTTTTGTGTCAAAATGAGAAATGAGAAAATTCAAAAACAATAGAAAATTGAAAATCCAAAAAAATGAGAATTTAAAATTTTCAAAAATAAATAAAAGCTTTTGACTTGCAATTTGTTCCTTTTGTCATAGTTTTTAGTTTTGTTCATGACTTGTTGCATGCTCAATAATTATTAGTTGGCAAGAGTTCGTTGCAATCCTAAGGAATTTGGTGCTTCTCAATTTGCATGCTTAGTTGAAAGTTGAATTGGTTAAGTTTTGAGCAAATTTTTGAGCAAGCTTTGGTCCATATCCCCACCTTTCCAATAAAATGCGTGTAGTTAGGTGAATAATCGCATGTCCATGCCTAGTTGTGTTTAAATGTCGATTTTCAATCATTTTTGGAATCCAAAGCGCACTTAGAAAAGGATACAAGGCATTCTTTGCATAATCATACCACTTATGAGTTCCGTTGTCCTACTTTGCATCCTGTTTTTTCTCCATTTTTTGCTTAACCTAGGCGACCGGTTGTTTGGAGGGTTGTTTGGTTTAATGCTCAAAGGTGTTTAGAGGTGTTGGGGTGATCACTGAATGAGATATTTGAAGTTCTGGGGACCAAATTGAAGAAGGGATAAAATCCTGAGTTAAAGACCTCAGCATCGAAGGATTCAAATCATTCCAATCGATACCGAGTTGATTATCAGGGATTTGAGCTAGCTTGTCGCTATCGATCGAAATAAATTGTGTCAATCGGTACCGAGAGCTCTATCTATTGGACAGCTAGCTGGCTCGCTATCGATCAAATGAAATAGCTTCAATCGGTACCGGCTTCTTATCAGTACTGAAGAGGCAGATCAGGCACGAACCAAGTTCATCCTCATCTTCTAAAGCCGACATTATTCTTCTCCTCTTAACCTCCATTCTTCTCCTTTAAACCCTAACCTCCATCAAACCACTCAAACTCCCATATTCTCCCACAAATCTCCCAAGTATTTCATTTCCCTCAAGAAGCTACGGTTTCTTTCTCTCCACTGATTCCTAGATTTTAAGCAAAATAAAGGTAAACCCATCTCTTCTCTCTCAAATCCGAAATTTTCATCCTTTGTCCACAAAATCCTTGTTTTCTTCCTATTTTCCACTTATATAACCACCCCCCACCATATTCTAGCTTACATTCCCATTTTTCACCAAAAATCAAAACCCTGGGAAAAACCCCCCAACCCTTTAACTTTCAATCTTTTGCTTTCAATGCCAAGAATCAAAAAGACAGCGGATCGGGCGACCTCTTCTCAACCCGAAATTGAGGAGGAGGATGAGGATTTCATGGCTGATTCAGATGATGAGGAGGGAAATCAGGCAGGGGCAATGACGGGTGTTCGAACTCGGAAAAGAAGAAGAACTCCACAAGAAATGGCAGCGGATAAACAGAAAGCCTAGGAAGCAAGCATGGACAAAAGAAAATTCAAGAATGAGAGACAGTTGGTTGCTGGAGCTTTGGGGAAAGAGCATCTTGGTCTCCGCATTGTCATGCGAAAAGGTTTTACTTTCTGGACTGAGAAATTAGAGAGTTATAATAAAAAGTTAGTTGTTGAATTTTATAAGAAGTTGAAAGTGCCTGTTGGTGAGTGGGAAAATGATCCCAATGCTGCTATTACTTCTAGGGTTGTTAGCGTAGATATTGTGATTACACCCAATGGCATAGCTCGTTACTTGAAAATTACTCGCCCAACTCCCGAATCTGTTACTTATCCGGTTAAAGGCATGCAAATTGATTTAGGAGTCATAAATAAAGAGTTGTATCTGGATATGTCTGAGGCTGAACTCCCCCATGTGCCCGGGAAGTTTAAAGGGTCATACCGGTTTTTGAACAAATTGATCCATTATAATGTTTATCCGAGAGGGGCTGAGCATAAGCCAACTAGGAAGAGTGCGGAGTTGTTGTATGCATTTGCTGCAAAAGGATGTGGTAGTGGATTGGGCGTTTTTTATTTTTACTCAGTTAGTGGATTTCAAGAATGATACCTTATCTACAGCTCGTATGCCATTTCCATGTATGATCACAGCTCTTTGCAAGGAACAAGGGGTAAGGGGTGAGGAGTATGAAAAGTTAGAGGATCTTGAGCCGGGACCAATGACCGATACTTTTGATGAAAAGAGTACTTCTCAAGCTCGTGCCGCCAAAGCCAAAATCATGGGTTCAGGCAGTTATTTGACCACTTTGCCTCTGAAGAAATCAAAGCAAAGCACATGGATCAAGCTACTCTGTTGCCAGAACATTTCTATCATCAAGAGTTTGAGGAAAGAAAAAGTGGAAAGGAGAAAAATTCTGAGAGAGCAAGCGCAACTCAAGAAGGAGGTGGCATGGCAAACAAATATCCTTGAACGTCAACATGGGGAGAAATTTGTACCGGAACAAGAAATTGAACTAGAAGTGAGTGATGATTTTGGGGAAGAAGAGGATTTGAATGATGATGAAGAGGAAGGTTGAGGTGGTGACTTATGGTGGTGATCCGATGCAGAGATTGGTGGTTTTAGAAATTCCCCTTACTTGGTCGGGGTCTTGGTTGGTTGACATGCCAACTATCCTATCTTTTTATTTTGTTGCATTTTCATTTCATAGCATAACTTTGCACATTGTTAGTTAGTAGTTGGTTTATTGGTTTGGCCTTGACTTGGTTTATTTCATGTGTTGGCGGCGGTCACTCGGGTAGTTAACCAAGCTAGAAATAGACCGTCGCCCATTTTTGCTAACCTGTTCTTTGTAACCACGGTCATTACAAGCTTTAAAAGACCTTAGTTGATCTTTTGTGCGCTGGATTCCATTTTGATTGACTGTCTGATAGTTGCATAATTAGTTAATGGCATGCTTTCCTTTCGTTATCCAAATATCATCGCTTAGTTGTTAATTCTGTTGAATAAAGTGTTGTAGTTGGTTGAGGCATAGTAATTCTTGTTCACTA
This sequence comes from Rhododendron simsii, assembly GCA_014282245.1. Lineage (NCBI taxonomy): Eukaryota > Viridiplantae > Streptophyta > Magnoliopsida > Ericales > Ericaceae > Rhododendron > Rhododendron simsii. The sequence goes on along the minus strand of CM024956.1, from coordinate 9,234,631 downwards.
TTGCCTGTTTGTCAAGCACTTCTTCGGTGGATATGGTTTAAGTCTGAATTCACAAGTTTTGTGCCCCGTATCCTCCCATTGTTCGAGGAAACAAACTTTTTAGCTTGCTCTTTAACTTGCTTGTTACTTAGCTTGTTTAATTGGATGCTGAAATTGTGAGTTGTAGAAATGAAACAAAAAGCAGGATTGTTGAACTCTTGCGAGTTGGTAATGTTGAGCATGTTCTAAGTTGTGAATACGGAAGGATTGCATAGTTCTAGTTTTCTTCTTTTCGTATGTTATTTGCTAGGGACTAGCAAACCTTAAGTTGGGGGGCGTGATAAGCACCCGGAAATGTAATGAAAGGGTGCGCTAGTGTCTAGGTTTTGTTCAATTTATTTGTTATTTAGTTGTTGTTGAATATGTTTGCTCGTAGAGTTCTTTTGTGCCGTTTTGTAGGAAAATCGCCAAATAAGGAGCTTTTAAGAGCCAAAGCAGAGCCAAGGCTAAGGCATGACCCAGCCAAGGCAGAAGTAGAACAGGCCGGGCGGAAGAGCAACGACCAGTGAATTGCCAAGGCAGAAGTTATCCAGCCAAAGCTACGCCAAGGCAGAATCAGTCATGGCCAAGGCAAGACAAGGGAATGGCCAAAGCAAGGCAAGGCGTGGCCAAGGCGGAAAGAAAACAAGGTTCAGTACTGATAAGGCGTCGCGATCGATCGAAGGGAATTGCTCCAATCGGTACTGAGCTGCTTAACACCGGCCCTAATTGCCTCGGCATCGATTGGAAAGAATAGCTCCAATCGGTACCGAGCTTTTAACTCAGTAATGTAAGGCTAGGGCAATCGGTACCGAAGGGCTTAGCGGAGCATCTTCAGAGCATCTGTGGAATATTCCAAGCGCGGAATATATTGCATGATGTAATTGGATCCAAAAACAAGTAGGATAGATTAGGTAGTACAATTTCTAGATCTAGCTTGGATACTTTTCAGCTTTTTGAATGTTCTGAGTGTGTTCTTCATTTCCAGCACTTTATTTCTTAATTTCCTGCCTTAATTAGTTTCCTTTTGCTACTCTTGCTTTAATTAAAGTTGTAGTTTATTTCCCGATCTATCTTTTAAGTCAAGTTTCTTCTAGTGTTGTCTTTCAATTATACTAAGTAGATTTTTGCTTACTCTTATCTTCATAGATATGTGTGAGTAGTTTCAAGGGTTAAGTCATGGGATGATTAGCATCCCATGGCTTGGGCGAAAATTGCATTTTTCACCAATAAAGTTTTAATTTTTGGATTTGAAAATTGATGTGGGGTTCGGATTCATTTGGCAAATTACCGAGGTGTTAACCTCTTTGATCACGTGTAGGTGGGAGCATCGCCTACCCACCACACGTGATGCTTAGAGCTCTGTCGCACGAGGTGTTTACCAAAAGAATTCTAGAGCTAACTTGATAATTAAATCTCTATTTTCCGGTTTAGGAACCTTAATTGCGTATCTTGAACCGCGTGAATTGGTGAAAACGTGATTTAGCCCAAGTCATGAGTGCTAGTGATTCCTAGACCTAGCCTATCTTTTACCTAGTTTATTCGTTTCAATTTAGCCTTTCTTTTCCACCGTTTCAAAGTAAAACTCGGTTGGCTACCTAACAACGGAAATCTGTACTTGCATCTACAAATCCATCCAAGCCATATAATTATTCCCTTGGGTACGATCCCGGTCTTCCGGATTATTATACTTCAATTGGACGCTTAAGCCCTACGCTTGGGGCAATATTCTTCTATTTGGAAGATTCGAAGCACTGGTGTCTCCTGATCCTCCACCAACTTCTCCTCGACAATGGGGGCCTTCCCCAAGTCGGCCCGAGGCTCTCTCACGGGAGAAGCCTCTGTCTCCTCTTTCGCCTGGTCCGAATCACCACCACCTTCGGTCCATCACCAACGGCCCCAGATTTGCCTATGGCCACATCCTCACTACCTAGCTCTACTACACCCGAGCCCTCCGTACCCTGGCCATAACCGGCCAACACCATGCCACCACTACTGCCGGCCACTGCGGCAACCGAGGCCGCAGCCTCCTCGGCCATGGCTGCCGAAACTGATCCCCCTAGGGTCTCTAGAACATCCTCAATCACTATATCACTCTCCGGAGGAATCAGAGGAGATGTAACCTCAACCCTTGGTGGTTGATCACCACCAGATATGTCGACACCACGATCCATGATTGTTATAGGAGAAAGAAAGAGAGAAATGGGAGCAGAGAGAGCTGAGAAAGAGCAGGGAGAGATAAAAGAGAGATAATCCGGAGAGAGCAGAGAGATAGGGATGTTGAGAGAGAGAAAGAGAGCAGAGAGAATGAGAGAGAGAGAGAGAGAGGGAAATTCGAACGATGGGGTGTACTGTGTACGCCTCACCTGTATATATATATCACCTGAACCGAATCGTCTGGAATTAAATCTGGACCGGGTTCACAACCCATAAGGCCGCACGGCATTTCAACTAAAACGCGCGGCGTAATACTTTGTTTCGATACGTCGCACGTCTTTCTGCAAGCTACGCGTGGTGTCCTGGGCTATTTCGACAATTCAGATTCTGGACAGGTTCTTCGCGTCTGTGATGCTCTATTTGTTCGAACTTATTCAGAAACAAAAATAAAGACAAGATCAACATAAGGAAAGGAGACTCTTCATTAAAACTGGGGTGACCCCCGGAATTCCCATTACATTCGGAAAAAAAAAAAGAGATGAAAAGAGAGAAAATAAAAACAACAAAAACGAGAAAGTCCTACTGCTCCTTTTTCTTTTCTTCACCATCCTCAGTCGCTTCCCTCACTGGACGCATCGTTCGCGCCGTCTGAACGATCATCGGAGCCATTCGGATTCCCCTCCGAGTCCTCCGTAGTCTCCTCGAACTCGTGCCCTGGTGCGAACTCGGGGTCATGTTTGTCATCTAGTTGATCAAAGGCAAAGTCTTGAAGATTGGAAACGGCCCGACAAAGGGTACGGATGGTAGAAATTAGCCTTGCGATTTGTGTAGTAAGATGCTTGATTTCCTCGCGATACGACGCCATCTCGGCCTCCGAGGCAGTGACTCGCGCAGCCAAACTGTTGTTCGCCATGCTAAAAGCCTTCTGAGCGACTTGTCTTTGAGAGATATAAGAAAACGAAGAGACTTGAGAAGTTTTCTTTTGTGGTGGTGCATGGAATGAGGCACCACCACCCTTATAAACACAACAAATAGGACGAACGGGCACGCCTGCATTAATGAGCACCCTTAAACCAGCCGACTGTTCTCGAAAATTAAAGAGTCGCATGGGAAATTGAAATACCGTGCACCATGATGATAAGCCGCGCGGCGTTTTGGTTTTGCATGGATAAAATCTTTTCCTCAGAAATTGTTCAACCCAGCCACCTAAATCCTCTTGGAAATCAAATATTCCAGCCGTTTTGCAGAAAAAGTCCATTTGGAATGTTGTGCTTGGATTAGAAGGTTCTCTGGGACTCGTAGAATTTTTCGTCTCCCGAGGATTCACCGTATTTGCATTCTTTTGTTATTTTCGCCCCTTGAGGGCTCGTCACGTCTCAATTTACCTCCTAAAGGCTCGTCTCGAATTTTCACCCTCCGAGGGCTCGTCTCACTTCTTCTCAATTTACCTCCCGAAGGCTCGTCTCCAATTTTCGTCGTCCGAGGACTCGTCTCGTCTCAATTTACCTCCTGAAGGCTTGTCTCGACTTTTCGCCCTCTGAGGGCTCGTCTCACCTCGTCTCAATTTACCTCCCGAAGGCTCGTTTCGAATTTTTGCCCCCGAGGGCTCATCTCGTCTTAATTTACCTCCTGAAGGCTCGTCTCGAGTTTTCGCCCCCAAAGGGCTCGTCTCATCTCGTCTCAATTTACCTCCCGAAGGCTCGTCTCGAATTTTCACCCTCCGAGGGCTTGTATCGTCTCGTCTCAATTTACCTCCTGAAGGCTCGTCTCGAATTTTCGCCTTCCGAGGGCCCGTCTCACCTCGTCTCAATTTACATCCCAAAGGCTCATCTCGAATTTTTGCCCCCCGAAGGCTCGTGTCGCCTCAATTTACCTCCTGAAAGCTCGTCTCGAATTTTTGCCCTTCGAGGGCTCGTCTCAATTTACCTCCCAAAGGCTCGTCTTGAATTTTCGCCCTCCGAGAGCTCGTCTCACCTCATCTCGATTTACCTCCGGAAGGCTCGTCTTGAATTTTCGCCCTTCGAGGGCTCGTCTCATCTCATCTCAATTTACCTCCTGAATGCTCATCTCGAATTTCGCCCTCCGAGGGCTCACCTCGCACATACAGTTATTTGCATTTGATTCACGACACTCAGCACCACCGGCACTCAATGATCAGCATAAAATATTGACATTATGAAGCCCCAATATCATATGTTTTCTAGTTCTTTATTGTGCTTACTTAGATGTTATTATTATCATTTTAGTCACTTACATTGAATTATTCAATTTGCAGGAAAAGATGATAACAACTTATATTTCTGCCGTTAGATTCAATGCAAGGCCTGTGATCAAAACAAATTCAATGTGGGTCCAAGCTTATTACGGCAAGGCAATCAAGGGGAACTACTCAAAATCAAAATCTTGGTCAATTAGAAATAAAGATTGTCTTTAGTTTACATAGAAAGAAATCCTAATGGCTAGGAATTAATTAGGAAAGGAGGATTCTATTACCTAATGAATTCTCGGCATTGTCTATTTAAGAAGGCCAATGGATTTTGGCTAAAAAACTCATTCGCGGCTGGAAGGACCACGGATTGCGAGTTCGACTTGGAGAGCCACGGCTGGGAACACAAGAACAAGAGCAGAAGAAATTTTTGTGAGCTTTATTATTTTTATGGATTCTAGCCAAATAATTGATACAATGTTTTCATCCATGAGCAGCTAAACTTGTGAACTAGGGTTGAGGATGAAACCCCATAAAGTTTATTGATTGATTTTATGCATATGATTTTTCCTACGCGCTTTCATAATTTATTGTTCTGATCTCATTTATTAATTTGGTTGAACTCGGATATGGATTCAATCGGAATGGGTTTTTTCCATGATTTGATATCACCCTATTAATCGAATTGCTTGGTTTATCAGAGTTAATATTTAAGTATGGGATATCTACTGTGATTTGTTTATACGGATACAGTTGATGATTTTGGCTTAAACCATAGAGCAGAGGAGGAACATATTTCGATATAAACAAAAAAGGGCTTAACGACATATTATCCACAATGGTTAAAATTAGCCTCTAAATCATTGTGCAGAAATAAAAGGAAAATCATTGCATAAAATTAGTTGATAAATATTTGTGGGTGTGGATTCCGATACTTTAGTTTCTTTTCTCAACCGTAATCTCCACTACCTTGTCGTGTTAGTTTAATTGTTTTCTTCTATCATTATTTACTTAATCTTTAGTTTAAAAACCAATCGCACTTTTGTCAACTAGGTTAGGGTATAATCGATTTAAGTTATTTAGTTTTCCTATAAAAAAATCACAAGTCCCTGTGGGTTCGACCTCGCTCTTGCATTACTATACTTCGGTACGATTCGTGCGCTTGCGAGTACATTAAAATTTCACATCACTCAATCTTTTCAAGGTTTATTGCATGGTTTTGTTATTAGTCCCCCGGGACTCATTTTTATTGCATTGTCCCAATGGAACTACGTTGGTCTGATCCCTACAATGGGGTACGTTGGCAGCTGCACGAGCGCGACCACCATCGTCATTTGCTTGCATTTCAATTTTGTCTAGGTTCGAAGACCTTGGAGCAACGGATTGGGATGCCTATTCTTTAAGCGTCACTCGCACCAACTAACGGTGTCTGAGTTACGTTAAAGAGGGACTACTATAGACACCCCAATTCAGACCTTAGATGGTCTTCAGATGTCCCGGTGATGAAATAAAGGAAACAATACTTTCTAGAGCTTGGATGAAAGACTCCCTTGAACCAAAAGCCCAAAAAGACCAAAAGCCCAAAACAAGCCCAAGGGCCCGGAATTGGACCCTTAGTACCACACGTCTCATCTCTACACCGCGCGGCATTTTGGGTAAAGTTCTGACTGGCTCAGCTAACTATCGGCCACGCCCACTTGAGCCACAGCTACAAGTTGGCTAAGCTGAAAAAGGCATTCCAGCCCGCCCAAGAAATACCTCCTGCATTTGAATTCAAAATCATTGGTTCTTGCCTATAAATACACCCCTCTACTCAAGGGAAAGGGGCCTTGAATTCTCTATCAACTCATCATCCTTTCACACCCGTTCCTCACTCCCAAGTCCTGAGAAAGTTACTCTAAAAACATTCTTTAGGCCCTTCCTTTCTCAAAGTCCTGCATTTCTCTCCTCATCATTGAAGTGAGCCCCTTTTGCTCACTTTAAGGTTCCAACCACCCAATATACCCATCTATTATGCATCTCTACACCTCTCTTTTCTCAACCCACCTTACCAACACCCATCCGCCGTCATCCGTCTTCATCCGAGTTCAAGATCAAAGGTACGAGACCAAAGATTCCTTGGATTAGGCTTTGTCCTAATCTTGAGGGAACCTTTCACAGTCAGGCTTAACCCCTTTTGGTTAAGAGCTGACTTCATAATCATTTTCTAAAGCTAAAGTAGTCCCTGTGCTGGGCACACAATGCCGCGCGGTGCTTTGATGCGTCGCACGACGTAGTGTGTTCAAACGCACGATCTTTTGTTGGCTACTATTTTCTTATGCAAACTGTTTGGGCCGTATCTATTCTTCATCAGGAAAATTTTTATTGAAAGAATACCAATCGTCAATATTTTCAAAATAAAACTATATCTACAAGCCATGTTTTGTTTTACAAGCAAAGTTTTCTTGATCATATATCTCGGGTAATTGAACTCATCAAAAGCTATTTTGTGACTGTGGCTTGAGGAAATGGTACTTTTCCAAATAATCCAGCGATGGAACACCTTCTGATGTCCATTAAGACTACCATATGTGATATGCAATATATCGGGCGGTGTTCTGGAATCTGATAATGGTCTGATGACAAAATAGTTACCCCGCACGGCATATTGAAATGCCGTACGCAACTCTGCAATATGCTGTTCAAAAAACCAGACAGTTTGTTGAGAAAGTTCTTTTTCTTTTCTGCATCATCCCTATCATCTCTGTACACACAACACCACACGCACGTCAAAGTGATATATTTTCTATGTCCCTTCTCCTCTTACTTGTTTATTAAAGAGCTTGATTTCCCAAAAAATATCTTAAATTTCTCTTTTGAAAATGTTTAGTAAAGACCGGTCTTGCCAGGCGAGTGAGGTGTTTTTTCAACAAAACCTTCCCCATTCGTAACGTGGCTTCCGAACCTAAAATCTCGACGTTTTCGTTAGACCAAATGCCTTTTCAAAAACGGGCTCTCGGTTTCTCGGATCATCCATCTCAAAAATTCGGGTGGCGACTCTCTTTCTCGGGCACGCGCCGGGACGGGGAGCCCACACCGTTAGTATATATTCTAGTAGCCAATCAATTCTTTGATTTCCTTTTCTTTGCCACTAATCTGCAAGCCATGTAATACGGGAATTTCCATTACCCATTGGAGTTAAATCTCACAAATTGTGCAACCAATAATTCCTTTCATTTGAAGCATTCTCTAGCCAATTAAGTTAGGAGAAGATTTGTCCTTAATCTTCCTCCTTTCAATTTATCTTGACTATTGAGATAGTGATTTGGTATAGCAATGTGTCCATGTGTACTTCAACCAAATCCTTCAAAACAAACATTAACTCAAATGAGTACCAAATATCACAATATTAATTATATTTCTTTCTTCAATAAAATATATTTTGTTATCATCAAAATCAACAAAGTATTCATTGAAACCTTTGGGCTAACAATCTCCCCCTTTTTGATGATGACAAACCATTAATGATTTTATTCATATAAATTTAGAAATATAATTATAACAAAAGAATAGATATACTCCCCCTCAATTTGTGCATTGTTTGATTGAGCTTTCACGACATTTCTCCCCCTTTGTCATCAATAAAAAGAGTGCGGGGAGAGTCGAAAGGATCCTGTCCTTTTAGCTTCCGCAATATTTCTCCCCCTTTGTCATCAACAAAAAAAAAAAAAAAAAAAGTCATGCGTGTAATTAAATCGACATGAAAAAGGGATCTTATTATCTTACCGATCAGATCACCCGTGGATTCAGATTTGGTTTCCATCTCTTTGACCTGTTAAGATGGCATTCTCTTTCTCATGATCCAGAGGAGAAGGCAATCGAACACGGGGGAGACTGCTAGTTACTTAGATGTTTGCAGCAGAACCATATCAGCCCTAAAGTCAGAACTTCATAGAATGCCGCAATTCTTGAGTGTAGAAGCCTATGCTTTGCTTCAAGCCTTTGAAGAATAGTCACAGCCATGGTGATGAGCAGCAATGACCAAATCCAAGATCATTAAACGAAAAGAACAAAAGGAAACGCAAAGGACAATAATTAGTAAAAGACGACATACAAAGAATTCTTGAGAAATTCATAAATCAATTAAACAAACTTTTTTTTTGTTACACCCGAGGTTTTTCTGAGTAGGAAAGAAAACACGAAGGAAAATGATATTTCTTCTCCCATTCCTTTCGTTTTCTTAATCCCTTACCAAGTTCCAAAGAAAAGTGTTTCATAAATAACCGCAGGAAAAAATATCCATCGCATGATGTAAATATCATGTGCAAACCAAACAATTGGGAAAATTTGTGCTTCTGTAGACACCCCAATCCAATTTCTCAATCATTTTATTTCTTCATTTAGTTTCTTGTTCCCCCGATGATGAATCAGGTCAAAAACAGTCTTGAAAGAATGAAATGGCTTGAGCTTGGTACGTGTGGAACCCATCCTTAACCCCAAAACCCTTAATCCCCAAACCTTGATTGAAGGTTTGACCATCGCGCGACTCATTGAGTCTCTCGCGCGATGCTCTACTTGCCAGGTAGTGGTCAAAGTCAAACTTTGACCGTCTGACCGTCGCAGGGAAGCTAGAACCCTCGCGCGATGGTCTCACTCCATCGCGCAATGGTCAACACCTGTCGTATCCAGTAGTTTCCAGCTGGATTTTGTGATGATCAGGGGTCTACAGGCCTGTGCAACCCCTTTACGTTGGCTGAACAGCGTTTGCAGAGCCACCCTTGCACCACCTCCACCCCACTCTCCCATCAAACCCAATACCCTACTTCTCCACCAAGTAAGTGCAGCCAGCATTGTTGGCTGGCTGCATTACCTTGTGCTTCCACCAACAAACCCCTCCTCTTCCTATAAAAAGCCCCCATGATCTTCATTCCCAAGGGTTACAAAAAAAACTTTCCAAAAGAGAAGTAAGAACAATAAGCTTCATACTTCTCTCAACTCTAAAACACTCTCACACATCCATTTACTAAGCCACACTACCCCATTCAAGTCATATTCAAGACACTCAAGCAAAGGTATACCCTTTTTGGTTTACTGTTTTGATCCCTGAGGGGGGCTACAGGGCCAAGGTTGGTAATCAATACTAGTCTTGGTCCTAAAGCCAGCAAATTTACAAGTTACTGCGGACAGGCAAACCCACGCGCGAGTAACCCACTCTATCGCGCGACGGTTCACCGTTTGTGTGATAAGGTTCTCGTGGGGATGGGATCCTGATCCATGTCCATTTATATGATTTTGTGCTCTTCTGTCAGAAAAATACTTAGTATGTTTCACTGATTATGCATGATAAAACCAGTAGGTTAGTTTACTTTATGTGTTAAATTTATCAAGAATGCCCCTGGGTTGCTTCTGAATATGTCTCAGAGCTCAAGTATGCAAAGCAATTCCTGGAAGTCCAGTCAGAACAATCGCGCGACGATATGACTTCCTCGCGCGATGGTTCTGCCACTTCCAGTAATTGCCCTTGCGTGGGCAGTTAGGCTCTTAGTATCTGTTTTGACACCCTCACTGTTTAAGGGTTCTGTTTTGTTCCAGATTAATTCTGATTGTAATAACACTTTACTTTCAGCACCTATAAACTGCTTGGTTTGACCCTGGGTGTGCACTGGTCCTTCCAGAGCCTAGAAGGAGATAAGATTTAACCTATTGGTGGGGTGTCAACACTCGCGCGATGGTTTGAGTGTATCGCGCGATGGTATGACTTGCATGCAACGGTTCCCGCACATGCAAGTTGGCCACTGCTTGTGATAAACTCAAGCCAAGGCACCGTTTCGACATCTTGGCATCAGTGTTTAAATGTTATCTCATTTATTCCTTGTCATTTTATCCATCCATGTTAACATCTATCACATCCTGCAAATTGTCACAGTTTTAATCCCCGATTAACTGTTCCCCCGCCTTAAATGGTTAAAAATTGATTAATTGAACAGAATCGCAAATAAAACAAACATTTTCGCAAAATGCCTAAGTAGAGACCAATCTCTGGATTGGGCGAGAGGGGTGCCATAAAACCCTTCCCCTCTCGTAACCTGGCTCCCGAACCCAGATATGGTTATGACGGACTGGTTCCTTAACTTTTTCAAATCAAACAGCGGGGCAAGTGCTTCGAAATACGTTCCTTGGGTGTCGGACCTTCAAACCCGAGTGGCGACTGTATTTTTCACGAGCGCTTGACGTCCAGCTGTAAAAGCGCTCCCGCGAACCGGCGGCACCTTTTCTCTTTTAGGAGGGGAACGGAATCCCTTCCTAGGAAAGAAAACCGGGCAATCGCATTCCCCACAGCTTCAGTGCCCAAAAATCTAAGAGATCAACACGACGATAACTCAAAATCTATCAGGACGTTATAACTATTCGTACCTTGAAGTGAAAATGTGTACATGCACATGATATGTATAAACATGCAGTTTGAGTCAGGCTATCTTCACCAATTTTTTAAACCTGCAATGAACTTCATGACCAAGCAAAACTAAAACCCGTGTTAAACTTAAGTAACCGAGATGCTCAGTCTTAAATCATAGATAGATGTAAGAGAAACAATACAAGCAAGACTATAGCATTGTATGACTTAGATTGCATTCAGTGACTCAAATGAAGAAGCATATATCGTTGCTTTTATGATAGTAATTAGTATGCTAAGTATGCTCTTGATGACCTGGAGGAAGTTGATCGATGATCGATCTCGAAGGAGGTGTCTCCCTTTCTTTGGAATTTTGATTTGGGGGTAAGGCTGTGTTTGGTCTGTTTGTCTTGGTGGTTCTTGGTTCTTTTAGCTTTAATTTGCTCTGGTTGTAGGTTGTTTTAGCGGGTGTGCGGCTTTTGCTCAACTTGTGGTGTTTTGGTTGGCTTCTTGCTGTTCTTTTGGGTTTGGTTCTCGATTTTTTTGAGTTTGGTTCTCGGATGGCGTTTTTTTCGGTGTACTGTGATCCGCTAATCTTTTTATTCCTTCTCAAAGATTAATAAATCTTTTTTTGCAGATAAAAAAAAAGTGTTCACCGCCATGCATTTCAAAATGTGGTCAGCAACAGGAGCACATGATAAGTGTAATCCCGTGCGATGCATGTGCAAAATGTGAAAAATAAGCGGATTATTTCTCAGCTCTCACCCAAACCAGGGATTATTAATTTTTCTCTCATATCCAGTGGCAGAACTAAAAATTCAATGTAACGGGGGCACATTAACCTTAAAGAAAAATTTGCAACTTAGTTAGCATTTTTTTTTTTATATATACAAAAAATCTTGAACCTTCATCATGGTTTTTTTTTGGGAAGGGAACCTTCTTTAGGTTTCTCATATACATGCTCTTAGTACTTCAAAACTATAAGCGCCAATTTATCCAAAAGCAAACATTCACACAAGGTCCTAATTTGACTATCAAGAGATGCAATTATGCTGTCAATCTAGTTCTTAACCCATGATCAAAAGCTCCAATTTGAAGTTGTAATGGTCAACATAGAACCAATCAAAACCCCATCATATATATACATAGACTATACGTATAGTAAGAGAGAGAGAGAGTGTGAAACCTTAGTACAGAGAGAGAAACCTTGGGGGAGTGGGGGGAAACCCTTTGGGAAAAAAAAAAACTGTAGGGAGTGGAACTCGAATACAGCTACTTTTAGAGTTGGGCAACGAACACGAAATACGATAACACGACACGAACCAGACACGAAGTTAGTGGGTTAGGGTTGAACATTTCTGACACGAAACACGAAAAATGATACGACTCGAGAAACACGAATTCTAAATGGGTCGGGTTCGGGTTGAACATGCGAGACACGAAATTGACACGACCAATACGGTTACTAATGATCTGTGTCATCCATTAACACGAACATATATATATATATAAAATATGGTATATCTGTAATTCTATATAGAGTTGGACAACGGACACGACAACACGACACGAACCGGACAGAAGTTAACGGGTTAGGATTGAGCATTTCTGACATGAAAATGACACGACTCGAGAAACACGAATTCTAAATGGGTCGGGTTCGAGTTGGGTGGTTTATGACATGAACCCGACTGACACGACCCGACAGGACCTGTTACCCAGGTCTAGCTACTCTAGTTCAAGGAACCAACACCTTACCACTGCATCAAATGTTGCTTACTTACATATAGTCGACATACAATATATAAATATGTGTATATATACACACACACGCACAAACAAAATCAATCTCCAAAAGAAATTTATGCTTTATTCTCTTCCCTTCTCAAAAAGAATTTTTCAAAAAATTCCCCATAGATTCCCTCTACTTCCAACATTTCTTTCTTTATCTCTCTCCACTTATTACCCCTACAATTTTTTAAAAATTTTTTCAAAAACCAAACCAAACAAGGCATTAATGAAGAAAAAAACAAAAAAAAAAGTCCTAGAAGGTCTAAAAGTTTTTAGTGAAACGGAGTTACGGAAAGCTCCAATGAAGAATCAAGGTAATAAAGTTGTTTTTTTCAAAACGGTCCACTAATGGATGGTGCTACTTTGAATTGGAAATACAAACTTCATGGAGGAGATAATCATTTCTCATAGGTGGAGGGAGATTTTTTACATTATGTAAACCCTACGAGGTGTTAGTCAAATTTACCGAATTAAGAAAGCCACGTAAACCTCTCCCATGCATCATCGTTAGCATCATCATCTTCAATCCAAACAAACAGATCTTAAATAGCAATTACGAATTCCGTGCAGTATCCAGCACAAAATTGCACAAAAAATTCTTTCTAAGAACAGGTTATCGTGGATCAAAAAAAAAAAAAAGGAACAGGTTATTGACATATTGTGCGATTTTACGGCTAAAATTTCGCCGGAACAGAAATACAAATAATTTTTCGGTACAGAAGATTTGATATCTTTTATTTAATAATATTTACTAAAAACACTCTCTCTCTCTCTCTCTCTCTCTCTCTCTCTAAGTGCATTAGATGAAATTAAACGGATACAAATCTGGGGTATTTAAACCCTATAGAGTCAAATATAAATTGAACAATACAACTAGAAATGGTGAGATAAATATAAAATTCCCCAGTAGAAATAGGTGGGTCCTTCATCAAGGCATCCACACATTTGTTTGCTTCACGATGAATGTGTTTGAGCTTCACGACCTCGAATTTCTCCATTAGTAACCTGCAATCATAGATTATTTTGCCAAAAGGGTGACAATCCAAATTGTTTTGAGCAAACAGTTGAATTAGAACCAGAGCATCAACCTCAACATCCAGTTTTGCGATATTTTTCCTCTAATGCAAGGTTTAAACCATCCCTCAAGGCCCAGAACCCAGCCATGGCACTAGAAGTTGCTTCCATAGCCCTGGCCCCTGTGGTAACCGGTAATCCAAGTTCCTTCATGGTTACAGGTTAGGCCACCGGTTGCGGCTCTACCCATATCAGCATGCAAGGAACCACAATCAGTATTAAGGTTTAATGTACCCTGCATTGGCGGGTTCCGTGCGTCCCACATAAATTATATGAGAACCCTTTGATTGGTACCGCTGAACAGTGAAGAACCATTCTGTTTGACTTGGCCAAAATCAGTCTTGCAACTTGACTGGGGTGTTGCGAACTAGGATTGGATTTGGATTGGGAATCGAAGAGAAAAAACAATAATACGCCAAGGAAACGCTCTCTCTTCCCACACCAGACCATATGCATATCTCCACTAGCAGGTTTGCCTTCCTTTTCAAGATTCATGCTCTTTAGAGCAACAGTCTCAGTCTCTCTCTCTCTCTCTCTCTCGTGTATTTTAGCCCCTTTGTTCATATTGAAAAGTTTCGGGCACGAGAGACTTGTATATTACTAACTTTCAGTTTGATAGGGTTCTCTGAACTCCTTGGCTGCGACGAACTGAGGAGAAGAAAGAAGTCCCCTCCGCTTTTCTTTCACTGGTGGCGCCGGCGTGGAAGAAGAAGCAATCAGGCTCCTTGGGATACAAAGCTATACATTCATACAAATATGTTTATCTATAGATATATATAGTAATGTTTTCCTAACTCCTATCCTATTCCCCTTTTACGTTCCCCACTTCCCCTGTCAGAGAAACTATTCCCTGTCTCACTCCTCTGTTTTGCACGATTTTTCCCTCTGGTATGCACTAACCATACTATAAACCTAGTATAAACAAACATTAAGAATATTCCGAATTACCAAAAAAAAACAAACAAACAAACAAACATTAAGACAAAAAAACATAGAATTTGAAAAATCAAAGTGATAAGTTAGATTGGTACATCACAAAAGGACAAATGAAGTTTACTCACTTCTGGTAATTAGCATAATAATAAAGATCATAACCACAGCATTCATTTGTAATCTTCACAACCTTGCCGACACTACAACACGAAAGGGCTTTGGCGAGGAAAATGTATTTTGTCACTAAAAGTACATTATCTGCGAGGAAATTGAATTTCGTCGCCTTTTCTAGCGAGGAAAAACAGATTTCCTCGACAAAAGGTATTTTCTAGCGAGGAAAAACAAATTTCCTCGCCAAAGGGGTACATTTGGTGAGAAAATCTATTTTCCTCGCCAAAAGGTTATATTTGACAAGTAAATATTTCGCCACATTTTTTAGGACTCATTAATTTTTGATATATATGTCATTATTAATTATGTTCATATGTATTTGTAATATCATGATGATAAAGACATAATCAACTACATAGTTCAATACCATTATCAAATTTATTGAAATAAAAGAGCGATAAACCAGAAAAATTTGTTTTATAACTTTTCTTATTCTTATTATCAATGAAAGATATGTTTCTCACTAATTCTATGCATTCCCTTTTTTCCAACTTAAATTTATTGTTAACAATGTCCATTATTCAAATTGTCATAATATTTATTGTTTGAATAAATTTTTTTAAAAGACATGCTAAAAAAATGTTATCCCATAGTAGTTGAGTATCTTAAAGTGTAGGTATCGATGATTTATCCCATAGTAATAAAAACTCAACAAAAAAATAAAGTTAAAAACATATTGAAGTGATTTCGTATTGAAAATATCTCCAAGTTAGATCAACACAAATCTATTTTCAAAACATCTACATTACTGCTATCTAGGAATAAACTATTTCACAAAGAATACACTATTTCATATCTATTGTGCATTGATGCCGTAAAGAATTCTTTTTTGTAAACCGTACGTTAGTTGATTTGCATTCAATCCAACTTAAGTGATTCTAATGACATTCCTTAATAACCAGGTAAATATGTTAAACATTAATTTCAAATGCAATTTTGTAAGTATCATACATATTTTTATATATACATATACATATTGTGTGTGTGTGAGTGAGTGATATATATATTGAAAATTTTAAAAAATAAATTTGTTAAAAATAATTTTTTTAAAAACATATTGTCTTTAGTGCTTTTAGAATAATCTTATCTGAATATTTAGTATTTTTTCATACTGTTATAGAGATGATAAAAAAAAAACTTTAAAAATTACTACAAATCTATAATACTGTTTGTATTTGGCAAAAAAGAAGAAGGTCAAACTCACTTTTAAACAATGACGTACAGTGATGCCTCTTGTCATTCATAATGTGATATTAAACATATCTCGAGCTTATGACGACAAAAATCTCATTCCATAAAAGGTAGGATAATCACATCAAAAAAATTAGAATAATAACACATATTATTAGTCTTTCAAAAGTTGCTGCCATATACCAATATAACATGTTTCAACCAAAAAATTATGCATGTGGAGTGTAATGCAATTGTCCTCCCTTATATATTCCAATGTACATGGGGCAGGGTTCGATCTCCGTAAGCCTCATCCCCTCCCCAAGTTCCCTATAGGATACTGTAGATTAAAATTAACAAATTAAAAAAAAAAAAAAATTATTGTGCTAGCAAAAAATTAAATTTTGTTCAAATAAAGTTCAGACACTATAAGAGTACAAAATGTCGAAAGACCATAATTAATATTGAAGAAAGTAGTTTGGAGAGGTAAAAGACATGATAACACAATGATATATGCCCAAAAGTTCACTAATTTTAACAGAAAGTTAACGTGGTGCAGTTGGTAGGTGGGGCGCGCAACTTACCTCTTCTGACCCAGAGGTACAAAGTTCGAATGATGGGGGCGGCAGGTGAATGAGGAGAAATTGATTTCTTTATTGGGATGTCAATTTTTTTAGCAAGGAAACAAATTTGTCACCAAAAGCAACAATTAGCGAGGAAAAAGTTCGTCGCCCTTTGCAACAAATTGACAGAAGAATGGTATTTGAGAGGAAAAACATTAGCGAGGAAAAAAATTCCTCGCTAATTCGTCAGAATAGGCGAGGAAATTTTTTTTTCCTTGCAAATCCCTTTTGCGACAAGGTTTTAGCGAGGAAAATTAGCGAGGAAATTTTTCCTCACTAATACATTTTGCGAGAAAATTAGATGCTTTGGCGAGGAAACTGAATCCTCGCTATAGGCCTTTCGTGTTGTAGTGCGATCAAAAAAAAAAAAAAAATTGACAACCCTTACTTCAAGTAAAATCAAGTGGGGAACGTAAACTGTAAAAGGGGATAGGAAAAGAGTTAGGGTTTAATTGGGTAAGTAACGTTGTTAGAAGGGAAGCAAAGAGTGGATACGTGGCGCATGGAGAGGAGTGGGACAGAAGAAGTAGGACAGGGGATCCGCAGCCAGTAAAAAACAATTGGGTATAACTAACAGGGTAGTACTATGCTACGTACACACCCCTTATTAGGGGGTGTACCGTACGCATCATAATTTTAAACCCTTGGATTTCAAAGGAAATAATCTGGATCACTCATTTATTAGGTCAATTAACAAAATAAAAAACTGGCTTAACAGGTAAACGGTGCCCTCCCTCCCTGTGCCTCTCTCCCTCTCCGTATCTCCTCTCTTGCTCTCCGAATCTCCTCTCTGGCTCTCTCTCCCTCCCTCCCACTGACTCTCTCTCCCTCCCTCCCACTGACTATCGTTTGAAGACATCTCCCTCCGACGATTTCCTCCGCCATCCTCCCACATCTCAATCCGTCGGGATTTCGCAGGACTATCATCTCTGTCTCTCTGTCCCTCCCACTGCTCATTTTGGTTCGACGACCACACTCGGGCGACCAGTCACTCGGACGTCCTCGCTAGCGTGACAGTGAGTCTCTCTCCCTTTCTCTTCGAGCCTGGTAACGGTGATTTCTCACCCAACACATAACGATAGGAGCAACCGCGGGCTCATTCCATCTTGTTCCTTTTAATTGAATCCATTCATGGGTTAAGAAATTAGGTTTTTCTTTAGGGAAAAACTAGGGCTTTTTCCATAGGTTTTTCGTTAACTGAACATTCCGATTGAATTTTTCTTATACGACACGTTGTGGGTATAAAAACGTCAATTTATGGTGTTGTCATAAGAAATTTGGTTATATTACTCAATTTGTGGAATGGTATTTTGCTGATTATAACTATCGTTAACCGAACATTCCGATTGAATTTTTTTATACGACATGTTGTGGGTATGAAAACGTCAATTTATGGTGTTGTCATAACAAATTTGGTTATATTACTCAATTTGTGGTATTTTAGACATGTGTTATTATAGAATATTTTAATTAATTTCCTTTGATACGACACACTGTGGTAAGAAAACGTCAATTTATGGTATTGTCATAACAATTGTGGTTTGTTTTATAATTTGTGGTATTGAAATATATTTTCTTTTGATACGACATGTTGTGTTAAGAAAACGACAATTTTAGGTGTTGTCATAACAATTGTGGTTATTTTATAAAATTTGTGGCATTTTACAAATATTTTTGGCTTGAGTATAACAATAGTTGATTTTGGTATGACATATTTTGATTTTTTTTTTTTTGACAGGTCAAGAAAACATATTTTGATTTTGTTATGGAATATCATACGAGTCAATTTTTTTTGGTACGACTCATTGTGGTAAAATAATGCCAATTTATGGTGTTATTATAACATTTGTGGGTAGCATTATTTAATTTTTGATATTGTACGCATATATTTGGTTAGGGTACAAGTATTATGGATTCTGGTATGAATAATTATGGTTACATAACAGCAATATTTTTTAATTATGGGTAACCTGCTAATGACCTGTTCAACAGGTAAATTTTAAAGTACAAGTCGTAATTAGAATAATAAATATGCATTAGAAAACCAAAAATCGGCATAATGAAAATCACAAATTGTCATAATTTAGACATACGGTATACCCTGTGTACCATAGCTTCCTCCTAACAGGAAGCACTTTTCGACAAGATATAATAGAGAGGATTATCATACTCCAATATGAGTTAAAATAAATTACAGGCGGAAATAAAAATCACATGCAACACAAGTGCCTAACCACTAGAAATACATGCAGCGGAGTCTAAATAATATTCTCTCCGTCCCATAATGTTTGTTTGGTTCACAAAACGATGACATAGAAATAACACAATTTTTGCAAGAAAAATTCAATTTTTTTCAATAATTCATTAGATATCGATTAGTTCATTATAATTTATGAAAAGAAATTTTGAATTTTTTATTGAAATAGATGCATTATTTTTAAGCTCTCATTTTGTAGACCAGACAAACATTTTGAGATAAAGGTAGTAACAAAAGAGGCCTTGCCCTTTGGATTAAGGCTTTGGCAGCTTTGCATTACAAACAGAAACAAGACAACAAAAAACGGCAGGACCTACGTACTTTATATGTATTTAGTTAACTGCATAGAGAAGTACTTAGCAAATCACTAATTTCTTCATGATCTTCAGGACTTGGAAATCATTGTGGAAGAAGTGCTACTGGCCCGAGTGGAAGCAGTTGAATGAGCGCTCTGTGAGTGTGAACTCTGTCCAGAAGACGAATCGGTGAACATAACTATATGCTCGTCGTTCTCGACAAATGCTTGAAGTGACCGAGGAACCTGAGGCGGGTTCACTTCTTGAACCCCTTCAAGTATCTGTACCACCTGACCCATCGTTGGCCTGTGGTTCTCATCATCTTGGATGCACCAACAAGCCACTCTAGCTATCCTCTTTATCTCCTCGTCGTCGGCATTCGTTTCCAATCTATGGTCTAACAGGCTAAACAGGTCACCCCCTTCTACTACGACACTTGCAGCCCAAGTCGGGAAAAACTTAAACTTCCCATCTTGATCAGATTGCTCCGAATTCCTCCTTCCGGATACGAGTTCAAAAAGCATCATTCCGTAACTGTAAACGTCAGCCTTGGTTGTTATGGCAACTCCTGATATCCATTCTGGTGCAAGATAGCCTCTTGTCCCTCTGATGGTCGTCAGAACCCTGCTGAATTCTCGTCCAATCAGCTTTGCTAGGCCAAAATCCGCGACTTTTGGGCAGAACTCGCCGTCTAGTAGAATGTTCTCCGGCTTTATATCACAGTGAATAATACAGTCCCTGCACTTCTCGTGAAGATAAGTCAACCCTCTAGCCGTCCCCAGAGCGATCTCGTACCTCGTTTTCCAGTTCAAGACTTGCCCCAGCCTTTCATGGAAAAGATGGGTATCCAAGGACCCGTTCGGCATGTAATCGTACACCAACAACTTCTGGTTACTGTCGGAGCAGAACCCCCGAAGCCGAACGAGGTTGACGTGTTGAATGATTCCGATCGTGCTAACCTCCATTCGGAACTGCTTCTCTCCCTGGCTTATGCTTTCCAGCTTTTTCACCGCGATTATAGTTGAATCGGGCAATGTCCCTTTGAACACAGAACCAAAACCTCCTCCCCCCAATTTCTCTGAGAAATTTTTCGTAGCACTTTGCAAATCTCTGTATCCAAACGCAACCAATGAGCCCTCCACTCTTGTTTTTCCAACGAACCTCCTCTGCCGCTTCCAGATTATAATAAACACTAGGCCTAAAAGTAGTACTACAGCAACTGAACCCGCAACAGCACCAATAATGATCCCCTTGTTTTCTTTACCCTTCGGAAACTCAGAAGCAGCAAGCCTGAGATTAAAACTTCTTCCAGTACCATCATTTGGTGTGAGTTGCAGATTCACGAGTTCCCCAATCCAAATCGAACACCTGTTACTATAATAGGAATAAGCAGTGCAAGAGCAGTTATTCAAGCAGGAAGATTCACATTCGGCAGCGCTACTAGAAGCAACAGATAGTGAATTATCAGGCAATCCCATGTTGGGATACTCATAAAACTTACCTGTCGACTCCTGATTAGCAACACTTGTATTCCCACACTGCAACTTATTTGTCCTCACACACCCACCAGAATGATCACTCAAATTCCAATCACGAACCGACTTAGGACTAAACCCTTTCAAACAATTACAGAAGGGCTGTGTAATCTGATTGCAAGTCCCAAATGCCCCACAAAAAGTGTAAACTTCGCACTGCTGCTTCGGCTGAGACCAAAACAAGTTCCATTGCCCGGTGGTTTCCAGCCAAGTCAGTTGCGTGATATGGCCCGAAACATCCATAACAAATCGTGATATAATCGACTTATTATACATCGAATACGTAAAATAACTCTCATTCTCATTATCAACGTAGCTGAAATTGTAATTACCATTGAGGCTCATCTCTGGGACCAAACTGAAAATCTTCCCATTCCAAGAGCCACTGGTCCAATACCTTTCAGACCCATTCCACGATATCACATACTCCTTGGTATCTGCTATTAAACTCAAAGAAAACAGACCTTGAGATGGGTCTTCCGAATTTTTCCAAGAAGTTAGATTCTGGTGAGTCTTGGTTCTCTTATTATATGCAATTTTACCCCCAGGCAACCAAGTATCAGTAGGAAAATCAAAACTCTGCCAAATGGGTTGGGTTGAATTAAACCCATCTTTGACAACCAAATTACCATCATCCCCAAGAACAGCCACCACAGAACTTGCAGCGGCGGAGTTCTGATTTGTGGACCAAATGGGTATCTCTAACTCATTGAGAAGGACTAGATTGCCATCTATGATTTTTAACACTGATGAGTACTTATCAGAGATGGGTTTATCCCTATTTGCTATCCAAACTATAGTCGGAAGAGAAACTTTATTGTACACAATACATATGTAGTAATTGGAGGAGTTACCTGGTTGGTTGTAGAAACCCAATTTGAAGGTTCCATTTGCTGAGACAAGGGTTTGGTCCCCGGAGAGAGACTGGTTTGCAGAAATGGTGTCGGATCCTTGGGAGATGGGGAGGTTGAAAGTGAAGAACAGGAAGAGAAGTGAAAAGATGAAATATGAGTTGGTTCTGACACCCATATCTCTGCCCTGAATTTTGTGCAGAGAGAGAGAGAGAGAGAGAGAGATATTTGATTCTGTTCAGATCACTTGGAAGAAGAAAAGGGATTTGGTCTCAAAAAGGGTCATGCAACACAGTTTTGAATTTAGCATCCATTTTATAGCCACTCTGATTACGTATGCTTACACAGCTATTCACATACATGTCAAAGTTTCACAACACCAATGGTGTAATTTGTGGAACTCGACAATTGTGTAAGTGTGCATGCGATTGTAAATTTATTCTAATTTTAGATAGTAAAAGTAAGAGTAAAATTAGTTTTCGGTATTAAGTTCTTCAATTCAATAAAAATTAAATGTTGGTTTAACTTACAAATTTATTTAATGCCAAAGTTGTATATTGGAGGGATGCAAAACAACATATGAAAAATTGAGTAAATAGCTGAATTTTGCAGAAAATGAGAAAAGCAGGAGCTGGAGATGCTCCCATGGATAGAAGAAGACGCGGGCGGGGGGGGGGGGGGGGGGGGGGGGGGTTAACCTAGTCCAAGTCAACCATGCTTGTTGAATTTGACGATTTGAGGCACGGTAATATGCATTATCCGAGCCGTTCGTTTAACAATCCAACGATCCTGCTGTGTAGGGGCACCATCCCCAATCCCATAATTTGCAACCTTTTCTTTTTCTACTATAGGGAAAAAAGGAAAATACACTTTCCCCTTAGTCTAGACCAAGGGTACAAATGTGACTCTACAGAATATGAAGCTGCTAGTACTTTTAGGGATGACAATTACGGCCGACCCGACCAGATCCAACCCGTTCCCTGCCTCAAATGGGTAGGGGATTCGGGGATTATTTGGGAATCGGGTAGGGTATGGGGATAATTAAGTTTAAAAAATGGAGAACGGGTAGGGAGTGGATATGAGTTAGTACCCGTCCCATCCCCGCCCCGATCCCAGCCCCACTAGCCTACTATATAAATACATAACTTAGGGTCCCAACTTCCCACTTCCCACTTCCCAGTCGCTACACTAGAGACTTACGTCACCAATCTCCATCCAGTTCTGGACTTCCAGTCTACGAGAGGAATCAGAAAACAGCAACTGTGGTTGTTTTCCTTGGCCTTTGGTTTGTAATGGCAGCCTAGATTGTTTGGGTTTTTTTTTCTGAATTTAGTTTTATGGTTTGAAGAAATATTTGAAGTTGGCAGGTGACCTTTTTTTTAGCTAGTAAACCCCTAGCTACATAATGGCATACGATGTTTATGTACTGGAAGTTTACAGCAGAAACAAAGGCCAACTAATATACTGAAAGCTTACTCGGCCTTATTCAGTAGTATAAGGTCAAGTAAATACGGTGATCGACTGATCGTGGTATGCTAGCCAATTACTTGTTAAAAAATTTATAAATTTTAAAGTGAAGTTTCAAAACATAAAAAGTTTTGGAATCTTTGGATCCCCAATTCTCCGTGGGGATCCCCGTTCCCCGTTTGGGGCGGGGATGGAGGGTAAAAATACATTTCCGGTGGGGATCGGGTCGGAGATGGGGAGGGATTTGGGTTCGGGGATCAGGGACGGGGATAATGGTATCCACCCCGACCCTCCCCATTGCCATCCCTAACTACTTTAGGCAAAATTGATCAGTAACTCGGGGGCACAACATGTGGGGGCAGACTCTTTAATCACAACATATTTTGTAATGTCTATAAACATAGTCGTACGTCTCACTAGTGATAAAGTAATATGGGATGACACGTGACCATGCTCCAGAAGCATAAATGAAAGAGTATGAGATGATCGACACGAGGCTACACCATCAGAGTAACTAATGAGGTTTCCTTACTTCAACTCGTTTAATTCTCGTCCATAGGTTTGCATATCTTTAGACTTAGGCCTCGTTTCGCTAAGGAGAACAATAATGAAAATCTTAGCGAAATGGAGCCTTAATTATTGGCAGTCGAATAGTATTCTCTTTTTTTTTTTCCCTTGTTTTGAGATAGTTGGCAATATTGGGGCCTCGTTTAGTCCGCAAACGTAACGGTCCCTATGAAATGTTCGTGACCGCATGTTTGGACAACAAAAATAAATGTGAGCACAACTACACATGTGGTTCAGATCAACTGCCACAAAAGGAAGAAAGATGACCACACATGTGGTGGGTCTATTAATTTTTCTTCCAACGGGTATGGGTGTCCGGACCAGCGTACGCGCATCTCAATTAATATCCTCCCTAATTCGGTCAAAGGTAAGCCATCTACGCCGGACTAAGAAATTCAAAAAAAATCTTTCTTAAGCCTAACCTTTGATTAATTATTCAAGAAATATACTCACCAACCAACCAAGTGATAGCCTTTGGATGGGTCTATGAAATTTCGCTTGCTTGCAATTAGGCTTACCTTACTAGCATGTAATCAGTCACATCCCAGTGTGCAAGATTTTCTCAATAAAAAAAAACAATGTGATCACTCATTCCACTCCCAAGTCATATGGGACTCTATTTTCTTAACAGTGTGCAAGATTTTCTCAATAAAAAAAAAAAACAAGTAAACAGCCTCGGGTCAAATATTTTTTGTTTTCTTTTGTAAAACTCGTATTTTATAATCAGACTTGCACGACGCTATTATCTTACTTTGTTTGGCTGGCCAATCTAAAGAATTTAATCATCTCAAAGTTATATGGTGAATAATTTCCTTCCATTACATTTTTGGGATAAATCATTTGTCTCGACAAGAGAAATCTGTAAAAGTAAAAAATTATGATCAAAAGAAAATAAAAATTGGTAAAGATAAAAAATACTAAACATTTAGTATTTTTGCCTTTTGTGTCGTCTTATATGATTTTTTCTCAAATTCAATTTGAATGTTTATTGTTTTTTTTTTTCCATGTCTTTTCAATCTTTTTGGGAGGAGAAATGCAAGTGTGCTATTTCGTGTGGAAAGTTATGTAAATATCACTTTCCATTGAGAAAACGTCTTTTTTGATTGTGCAAGTTGTGGTTCACAATTGGGGTGTCACGTGCAAAGAAAATTATACAGTGAATTTGTAACCATAATAAAGTCCAAACCAACGACACCTATATTTACATTAGATCACGAATTTGCCTTCTTTAAATAAGATAACATATCAAATCTGATCTAATTTGGATTTGTATAAGGCTTGTAATTTTCATATTATCTTATCCAAATAAGAATCAAAACTTACAGTTTAAAATTATTTTTTTATAGCTATCCCAAACACTCTTACTTCAACAAAGGCCTATTAGCGAAAGGTCACGTGTGAGTGACTTGATCCTAAAAGTGTGAACAGTTTACACACTATCGCAGATATGAATTCACCTTGAGAGAATTAATTTCATGCTCTTTTTACAAGTATCGAGAGCTTTTTTGCACATTAATTGATTTCAGAAAAGCAATCTTTAACATGTTGTATTATTAAATACAAATATATTAGTTGTTTAGGAGTATTTAACAAAACAAAACAAAAAGAAAAAAGAAAAAAAGGATTAGATATTTCGTAGGTATGACCGTATCTTGGAAAATTCTCACTCTGTTGTCCTGACTTCAAGCTGAACCTCGTATTCTCGGTCAAAAGAGGCAGAGAGGAATTTGGGCCATAATTAAGTTTCAGGAATTTGGACGAGGTTTGAATTGGGTCAGACAATACATTTTACCACAAAAACGGTGATGGAATCGTACATCAGCGGGTAAAGCGACTTCTCAAAGCGTCTAGATGGAGAATGAGAGATGCTGACAATCAAGATGAATGGGCGAATCAACTGCTCTAAATCTGTTCATCAGAGAGCTGTTCGCAAGGATAGAACCAAGAGAGTCCAGTGGCGGCGGCTGTCACGATAAGAATTTTAAAAAATGTCAAGAGTAATTATCATACGTGGAAAAAAAATTTATCCCCAAGTTATATAGTCTCGCCACTGTTAGGTTTTATTTCTTATTTTTTATTATTTATTAGTCATAAATTTTCTATTTTTTTTCAAGAAAAGAGATCCAAAAAAGTATTCTAAACTAAATTCAATGGGCCAAAGTGAAATAATATAAATGATGATGTGTAATTAAGGAAAAAAAAACTCCAATAGTTTTTATTATGTTATTTTAATTTTTTCTGGAGCGGATGACTATTAATTTTATAATGCATCTTTTTATTTTTTAGCATACATTTCACCATTGATAGAGTAAAATCCTAGTTCCGTCTCTGGCTGTTCGGCAGCATCCCTGGATCCTTAGATGGTCACCCCAATAGCAAATCTACCCATTGTTCAGAATGACCTTATTGGAGTTTTTTCATATCAATCTCAAATCTTGATGATTCCCCTTTTCGATATGCATATCTAATCATGAATTGTCTTAATTTCATGGGGTGTTCAACAGCATCGATTTTATTGCCTTCCAAAATAAAATGAAACAATAACGATAACGATAACAAGAATGGCAACAAGCAAGTTCTACCTTTTGTATTTGTATAATTTTCTCTCTAGCTCGTTGGAAATCTTGTAAGAACTCTTTTATCTACCTATGAAGTTCGGTACTTAATTAGTTAGACAACGCAAAAAACATTTGTTTAAAATTAACCAATATATACGAACTCTACATGATCTAAACACAAATATGGCCCGAATCGTCCAATGTGTGTGGACTTCATGTGATCCTGACACATATGTCTCCAACGGTCCTAAGTGTGTAGACCTCACATCTATTGTGCGAGATCCACATGCATCAAATGGTTTCGAATAAATTTGGGTTTGTGCATTTTCATTTTCTTCTATAGCATTGCTCCCAGTAACAAATTGGTACTAATAAAAAAGAATGATAACCAATAAATCAAAAATCAAAAATAAATTAGGATGATGCCACGTGGCACTAGGGAGACCTCTCCTTACTCACCTACCCATTTACTTGATTATACAGTACATATGTATACTTCAACATTGTTTCAACTGTCCGTAAATTAAAGTGGTGTGAAGCGATTTCTAAGATTTTTGTATTTTAATTGAGGATGAGATGGGAAAAAGAAGAGGGAGGGGGACGGGGAAGAGCGGGGGAAAAGGGCGGGTTCAGGCGAGCCTCATTACACCCGGCCAGAGGGAGTGGTGGAGAGCGGCGGAAAAACGGGGAGGGGGGGGGGGGAAGAGGCGGGACGGGGATGAGAAGGAGAGGGGGGGGGCAAAAAAGGAGGGGAGCATATAGGGGGAAGAGAGGGAAGTCACGGGGAAGGACATCAACCGGGGGCAACGGGAAAAACACTCGACGTTTGCTAATCGCGGACAAAAAAGGGAACACTCACGCCGAAAATTCAAGGTCACATTTACTTGATTGTTGGGAGGAAAAGGGGAAAACACTCACGCTCAAAGCAAGAAAAAAAAAAAATACTTGCCATATATTTTCATTAAACTCAAAAACTCTACTTTTTCATTTCAACTAGGGCAAAAAGCCTTATATAGGATTTCAAGGAACAACCCTCCATGAATAGGAAATACAAACTTAAACTTTCAAGACAACTCGATCATAATGAAAATTAGACTTTGACTCCGAAAACTAGAAAGACTCATAGAACAAATAAAAAGACAATTAGACTCTTAATTAACATAGAAAATGATAAGACTCTTTGACTAACACAAAAAAAGATAAAGACTCTTCGGTTCAGCCGGGATCATTTTGCTCCTGCATCATTCTCCCTTTCTTCGGAAAAAAACTCGTCCTTGAGTTTTTGTAGCTTCTTGGCAACAACATGATCGGGGCCTTCTTCTTCCTCTTTTCTTGTGTGGATGGAATAACTTTTTCTGCAATAAATAACAGTTTCTCTCTCTTCATCTTCTCCACTGTTGGGAATAACTTGATGGAGTTGCCGTTCATCTTCAATTCATAAACATTCTTCCTTCCTTGATAATTAACGTCTCTGTCCCACTGCCATGGACGGCCCAACAAGACATCATAAGATTCCATTGGCAAGACATTACACCAAATCTTGTCCCAATACTGGCTACCAATCGAAAACTCCACCAAACAACGCTTAATCACGGGTATTCGTGAACCTTGATTCACCCAACTAACATGATAAGGCTTGGAAAGATATTCCGTTGGTAGATTTAAGAATGAGACCAATTTCTGAGAAACATAGTTGCCTTGACTCCCTGAATCCATAATGAAGAGGCACTCGAATTCGTGAATGATGCCATAAGTTTCAAAAAGTTTGGTGCGCTGTTCATAGACGTACTCATCTATCCAGTTTGAATCATCAGACTTGCGTTTGTTTGAAACCCAAGTTGAACTTTGTTGGGATGGTTCAGTTGCATGTAACTCCAAGTTATAAATCATTTCATGACTAACAACTTCAACTCCAACAACTTTTCTTTTTCCCAAAATTGAAGTTGGCTTCGATAGTAGAGTGTGTGAGACTTTGGTAGCAGATAACTTTTTTGTCTTCTCATGTCCATCATAGTTGAAAGTTTTGGAACACTCAACTATGGTCTTTCCAGTTGTTATCGAACCAGAGTACTGATGTCGTTTGATGATTAAGAATCCTTCTTCAGTGTACTCATCATAGATTGGAGGCGAATTCCAATCCACCAGTGGTTGTGAAATTGTTGAATCTTCATCGAAAAAAATTCCTTCCAATGCACGACCTTTTCTTGGTCTTTCACTCACGTGCAACATTTTATCTCAAAATGCAACGGGATGAAAACTAATTAGCAGGGTGGGATCACCGCTCTGATACCAATTTGATGCAGGCCGTGACCCGCGAAGGATGGGATAGTCCCGGGAAGACACTCACCGGGGGCAACGGAATCACTCGACGTTGCTAATCGCGGAAGACACTCACGCGATCAAGTCACATACTTGATTGTTGGAGGAATCACTCACTCTCAAGCAAGAAAATACTTGCATATATTTTTCATAAACTCAAACTCTACTTTTCATTTCACTAGCAAAGCTTATATAGGATTTCAAGGAACAACCCTCCATGAATAGGAAATACAAACTTAAACTTTCAAGACAACTCGATCATAATGAAAATTAGACTTTGACTCCGAAAACTAGAAAGACTCATAGAACAAATAAAAAGACAATTAGACTCTTAATTAACATAGAAAATGATAAGACTCTTTGACTAACACAAAAAAAGATAAAGACTCTTCGGTTCATCCGGGATCATTTTGCTCCTGCATCAATGATTGTGCGATTGACATACTAATTATTTACATTATTTGTATATACAAACTTACAGAATAAAGTACTCATAACAAAAGAATTGAGGAAAGGCTCAAATAATTCTTCAAAAGCATTTCGCTCTAGTTCTCAATCATAGCTCTCATAAATTTACTATACTTTGAGACGTGTATCATTTACACGCGATTGCGTGCGCTCCCGCTCTCGCACTCGAAAGGCTAATCTTTTGACGGTGGCAAAATTAAGTTGCCATTTTAGGAAGCCGGGGGCGTATGTATTGTGATGAAAGGTGTAGAATCCGAGGCTGGCGAATGGCGGGATGTGGTGACAGGTGTAAGCTGGCGAGGGGACAAAGACGTTCGGTGGGGAGTTGTGGTGGTTGTTGTTTCCGAGGTTCGGTTCGGTGCTGGATATTTCTCTCTCTCTTTCTCTCTCTATCTCTCTCTCTCTCTCTCTATCAGCGCAGCTTCAATTAATTACTAGCACGTGTCATCCAGTGGTGAGGACTGACGAGTTGTGAGCAGATTCTATTTGCTTACGTGTCACAATCTGGTCCACCTATGAGAGGGACCACGTGGTATACGCACCTGAATGGCTGGATAGACTTGACGTGTCATGTGGGGCCTCTCTTATTTTCGCCTACTTCTTTCAATTGACGTCCTTAATGATAAGGATGTGGACTGGGGCCGTTCCACGTTCTAAAAAAAAAGAATTTTAAGAAAAAGAATATAATTTCATGGTTAAAAGTTATGTATTTACGTAAATAATTTTTTTTATCAATATGGATCTTATTTGATAAATCTCATTGAGATCTTTTAAACGGTACAAAAAAAATTAAAAAATTATTTTTCATTATCGTTATATTTAAGTTTGAAATTACCTTCTTTTTGAAAAAAAAGATTTTGAGAGAAATCGAAACGGGGCCCATCCGTACCCCATCCGTTTCCAAATGGATGACCTTTTTGAGGAAGCGTGTCATTTTCAATTACTTATCGGAAAAGATATACGTACCGACCAAAAATATACCGAAATCGTACCGACGGCGTCGCCGGCCGTCCTCCGGCCACCGGACGGCCGATCCGAGCCGTCCAAAAATTCTAAAAAAAAAAACCGAGGGGGTCCACGCGGGAATCAAGGGCATCCGATGTGTGTAAGGTGCTTGATCTACACACCCTTTTTTTCGTGTATATACACGAAAAAAAATTACACGAAAAAAAGGGTGTGTAGATCAAGCACCTTACACACATCGGATGCCCTTGATTCCCGCGTGGACCCCCTCGGTTTTTTTTTTTAGAATTTTTGGACGGCTCGGATCGGCCGTCCGGTGGCCGGAGGACGGCCGGCGACGCCGTCGGTACGATTTCGGTATATTTTTGGTCGGTACGTATAGCAATACTCATTACTTATATATTTTAATATGAATATTAAAATATATGTAATATAGATTTTATTTGATAGATTTCAATTAGTTTTATTAAACAAAGTTTTCAAAATCATATAAAATTCATAAATCAAACTATATAAGCATTTTAAAATGATAACGAGTCCCAAAAAGGTTACTCATTTTGGAACGGAGGGAGTGTGATTTAGGAGACAACGGTGCGTTGCTCAAAATTCACCGCTCGATATTTCACCGTCTGCCTCACTATTAATG
Source organism: Rhododendron simsii (assembly GCA_014282245.1). Classification (NCBI taxonomy): domain Eukaryota; kingdom Viridiplantae; phylum Streptophyta; class Magnoliopsida; order Ericales; family Ericaceae; genus Rhododendron; species Rhododendron simsii. Next base: position 9,204,188 of record CM024956.1, on the reverse strand, counting down.
GTCCAAATTAAAAAGAAAAAAAAAACTTTTAAACGGTGATATTGAGAGTGATGGAAAGAGCGGTGAATGTTGAACATTGAATGTAGACTTTTGGTTTAGGAGAAGTAATACTTCTAGAAGATAATGAAGGAATCACTCAGTGCCCCCCGCGTACCAGGCTTCTCTATTACCGCGTCAGATTGTCGGTTTGGATGCTAAATGTGTAAATGTATGAACACCACATCAATGTGTGACAGTGGAGCAAGGTACTTAGGAGACTGAATAATTATTTAAAGGTATGCAGATGGTAAAACCCCACGCCCTACTACGGAAAATTATTAGGCGCTCTTTAGAGCTGGGAGGCTGCCACTTGATGTTTCAAAATTGTTTCATCACCATATATTATTGTGGAGTTTATACATGTGGATCCTACAAAATTTGTGGTGCTAAAAGGTAAGCACTAAATGACAATACTTTAATGGAGTATTTACTTTGCATTACTGAAAGGAGTTATGAGAATTTATTTAACTTCTTGTGTTATGGTTCTCTTTATTTTTTCCCTCAGATCAGAAAATGGTCTTGCGGGTCCATCGGTGTAGCTATTTCTGACCTTAAATTTTAAACCTTCAATGCAACGATCATATTGATACAAAATTAATATCACGATGCTTCGTAATAAGGAAGCTAAAAAAATTAAAATCTTACCTGGGTGATCAAATTTTTTTTAAAAAAATTACTCAATTGATTCTTTTGTCAAAGACAATTTGAAAAAGTAAAAAAAAAAAGAGAAAAGAAAAGGTCAACGTTTAAGATATCAGAGAGAATGAGATTTTGAACAAAGAAAGTCAAGCTTACTGGATATCCAAAATATAGAGAAAGAAATTCATTCTTTTTCACTTTCTTGGGACTTGGGAGCATAGATTTTACAAGATTGGACTTTGGACAATGCAATGGCAACGATGAATCACTCTCTCGGAAAATATATTTCAAGAAACCAACCGAGGGAAAAAAATAAAGATGAAAAAGAACAACGTATTTTCAATCAAAACAAATAAAATTTCATCTACAATGGAGGAGGTCTTAATGGCAGAACCGAGCTCTCACCGTCTTCCGCTACCGCTATAATCTTCTCCAAGACCACCTGTTGCTCTATCAATAGCTTCACGAAATTCAACTGAAGCAGTGAACCTGCGAAACTTTTCATCTTGACTTGCCTGAGACTTGGCATGCTGAGTTTAATAGGTCCGTCAAGAATCTCCTCTGATGAGCTCTCTTGAAACATGGAGTAAAATCAGTTTTAACCAGCAAAGTATAAAGTCTGATGTTGTTCACTCGCTTCAAAAGTGGATGAACACTGAATCGATACGCGATTGGTTCTTCCATTGCCGTAGAGCCTAGTTAAATGAACAATCGGAGAGGACTAAAGTTGTGGCCTCGTGGATCAAAAAAATTTTTTTCACCAGCTACGACCGATGAAACCAACCGTAGAAAATAGCAGCTACTTCACTACCACCAGCTGATATTAAGGTAATCCATTATAGGACTTAAACGGTTCTCCAGACGACTTGCTTCGAACAAGTAGTCGCCAGTCACCAATTTGACAGTTCTTACCAGAGATCTATCAGAAACCACCTTTTGACTTGAGCAGAAAACCCTACAAATCCTAGCTAGCATATGCACTTGGTTATTCATGCAACAAATACGCCATGTGTACATCTATGACTACATGTATATTGACTATGATAACTAAAACTTGGTACTCTACTCCACCTCTCCATCCTCCTTGAACAGGACTCAGCTGATTATCACCTCTTACATTTTCACTTGTAGTTCATCTCAAATATTCACTTGTAGTTCAAGTTTCTTGTAAATAGAACGATGTTTGAGTTCTTTCGCTGCATAAATCATATCATCCAGGGAGTCCACAATTAGTAAAAGAAAATGAGGTGGAGACATATCAAACAGTGTCTCGTAAGTGTCAACCACATCCAGAAATAACAAATTAGCCACCAAATTACAGGATGTGTAGAATTTTCTTGGCAATAGTTCCATAGTGTGTGATGCGTATTAATATAAACCACAAAGACGACATATGTGTACAAAAGGTTGGGACATGTGGGAAGAATAAAGTCCCACATCAGTTACTCAACAATGGTTTGGGGCCTTTGGGCCTTGTTGCAGCCTGCAGGCACCCTAAGAAACACAAACATGTCGATTTGCATAATTATTTTGTTTATCCTATGAATTAATAATTCACATATTTTATTCAACGTGTCCCCAACATGTCCGTATACTAATTTTTGAAAACTATAGTTTGTACCCATGCTTCTTAACAGGCTCCATCGTAACCCAACGCAAATCTCCAACAAGTGGTATTCCAACTGATCGATGGCTTATAGGTGGAATCTCTGAGCCAAAAACACCAATGTTGATGGGCTTGCAAAGAAACTCCATGGATAACTTCGGACGGAGCAAAAAAACCTTGCTGCATGCCGCATAGCTGTTGATGGAGTATAGTGGCTCTTGGCAGAGTTCGTGTGGTGACTGATTGTGAAGAGTGAATGCGATGCTAGAAATGAGGGGGAGCATAGACGATCTACGGTGAACTCTTATTTAGCTAACAATACTCTTTTTTCAGATGCAGATCAGACTCGAGAGGGAGCTAGGCCTGGTTGGCCCACCGTAAGTTCACACATGAGGATGAGATCCTTAGGATGTGGGAAGAGTATTGTCCCACAATAAGAGAAAGAAAAGTACAACGTCTTAACATACATTCAGCCAAGGTATTGTGCATGCGGAATAAAAGCCTTGTGAGAGACTGACATGGGTGAAAATGATGTCATATGTTATGTAAATTACAATTTCCTAGCGTATCTACCAGTACCTCTACATAGCTTACCAATGGGACAAGGGGTACCATATCCATTTCGAAGTTTGAAACCTTGATGCTAGGTTACAAGTTATTGTTGCCTACAATCTTGGGCCGCCGTTTGTCCTCTATTATATATGTGTTGGCCATATCTAAATCTTTACTTTCTTTGGAGAAGTATAGGCTGCTTCATCATTTAAAAACCCACAAAGGAGAGGCTTTGCTTAGCAAAGTTCTTCAATGAACAACAGAGAAATAAGGACTATTGCATAACTGGAAGCCCCCAAAACACTTCCTAACTACTAAGTTCTTCAGGTTTTATGCATCTTGCACTAGCTTATTTTTGGGCCTGTTCAACCAAGCATATGCCATTTGGCCCATTTGTTATACCCCTCCATAGATCACCATCCTCCTATTGAATGTGATGACATGCAACCCAGACACTCATTGATCAGATAAGTTGAAATCTCTCTCCTTGATTTCCAAATACTGGGCATACCTAAGCAACCAAAACTAAAACTCTTCTAATATTCCATCATACCTGCCTACAGAGTGGTTCCTTTCCCTGTATTCAAACCAATACTCCAAAGATTTCTCACGAATGTGCCAGTAACACTACTCTCTCTCTCTCTCTCTCTCTCTCTCTCTCTAACACATTGAGCCCTTGAACAACTACAAATCCCCAAATCAATTGAGAAGTATAATACTAGCAACCTGATGACCCTAATTCTGCCCATGCATTTAGTCACAGTTTTCGTCCAATTAATCCCGAAAACTATAGTCAGCTCAGTAGCACCCTATTGATTCTCTGTTTGAAAGTTCCAAACTCAGTTTTCAAGCCAAGCAAAATTACGTCTAGTGAACAGTCATTTTCAGCCACAAATGCCATTATAACGAAAAATACTAAGGCGTACTTGTTACCAATCTTGCCTAAATGAAATCCAAGAGAAGAGGGGCAAAGGTACTTACTCTAAACCACCAATTTAGCACAACGAGATGCTTGACACTACTGAGCAACCTCACAACGTTACTCAAGTGCTTGTACTCAAGGCCGGCTCAACCCCAACCCCAAGAGATCTGAGCTTTGGGCATCTCAAAAATGTCAAATTTTAAGGACATTTTACTAATGCTTTTTTGGATTTGAGTATAAATCTTTTTTTAGCCCAATAGAAGAAAAAAATGGCCCAATATGAAACATAAAAAAAGGCTCATTTGTGATTCTGTGGTAATAAAAAAGGACCCAAACCTTGGTAGCAAAAAGAAAGCCCAATCACTTAGAAGAGATACATAGTTTTATGATTAACAAAATATTATGTACTAATTAAAAATTAGATTGCTTGTTTTGAGATCTTTGTTACTTTTGTTGGCTTCTGAAACTACCTATACTTTATATAGATACGTATTTTTATATTTTTGTAGTGACCCAACCCTTATAATTTGTTTTTGTCGTGTATTAGTCAAGAGGATTTAATACTTTAATTTTGGTTTTCTCGTATTATGACTGTTTGTTTATTTTTCATAAAAACTGTCAAGTGTTTATGACATTATTCTTAAAACAGGCCTTGGGCACCCAAATACCTTGGGTTGGCCCTGCTTGAATTGCTCGTGCATAAACTCCACGTACGCTTCAACCAAACCCATCGAGGGCGGGGAGGAAGGAGAGGATGTGGAGGAGGAGGTGGTCGGAGAAGTCGTTTAGGCTGCGGTCACTACTGGCTGGTTCCGCTGCCATTGAGGGAGAAAATGTAACAGAAGAAGTTTATGGCGTACCGTCACTGTGTGGAGTATTTGTTTGTTTCTGTTAAACTTCTCCTTTTTTTTTTTCAGATTCGGAGAAGAACTAAGGCAGGGAAATGCGAGGGAAATTTTCACTATTTATAAAATTTGAATTCATTAACTATAGGAAGGAAATTTTTTTTAAAACTTTCCTTCATATTCTCCCACTTTTCATAAGTTCCAAATGGACCCTAAAATTATACTCCAAAATTTTGGACTGGATTTTTTTTTTCCAGACGAAAAAAGCATACTTATTCAATTCATTCAAACAAATTGGCATCTACAAAACATCATCCAGATACGGATCAAGCCATGCAACAACTATTGATATTTGAAAACAAAGATCCGAAAACAAAGATATAGAAAAATAGCAGCCAAACCCTAAAAGAGAGGAAACGAATGTCAAATTCCTAAAGCCATTACCCATCCACACCGTAATCGTGAACGACAAAAGTGGAGCTAGTATCCGGGCGCTTCGGAATGGCGGAAATCCATATCAAAGATAGCATCCAACATGTGGAAATCAGTCAAAGACCAACCAAAATAAATTTAGACAGAATCGGACTAAATTCGGATATAAACTGGACTAAATCTGGACAAAAACGAAATAAAGAAATACCCTAATCCTAACCATCTGCCTTTCCAATCCAACCTACATAGCCGCCACCATAACCGACAAAATGATCTAGCCACCACAGATCTAGCCACCATCAGAGTACCGCCGCCCAAACCCCACCAACCTCATCCCACCACCATCAGCTGCCACCGTTACCAAGCGGTAGCACATGAACCCACCCTCCACCCAAACAAACTAGAGTAACACAGACGTTAATAGATCTGACTGGAGAACTGGACCATGCCATCAAATAGCACATAGCAATGGAAAAATCAAGAGGAAAAAAGCAGACGCCTAGGAAAAGGGGGAGAGAAAAAGAGGAAGGAGAGAGGAAAAGAAGGAAGAGGTAAAAATCAAATGGGAAGAATAAAGTCCCACATCAGTTACTCCCCAATGGTTTGGGCCTTGTTGCAGCCTGCAGGCACCCTAAGAAGCACAAACATGTCGATTTGTATAATTATTTTGTTTATCCTATGAATTAATAATTCACATATTTTATTCAACGTGTCCCCAACATGCCCGCATACTAATTTTTGAAAACTATAATTTGTACCCATGCTTCTTAACGGGCTCCAAAAACACCGATGTTGATGGGCTTGCAAAGAAACTCCATGGATAACTTTAGACGGAGCAAGAAAACCTTGCTGCATGCCGCATAGCTGTTGATGGAGTAGAGTGGCTCTTGGCAGAGTTCATGTGGTGACTGATTGTGAAGAGTGAATGCAATGCAGGAAATGAGGGGGAGCATAGACGATCTACGGTGAACTCTTATTTAGCTAACAATACTCTTTTTTCAGAGGCACATCAAACTCGAGAGGGAGCTAGGCGCGCCTGGTTGGCGCACCATAAGTTCACACATGAGGATGAGATCCTTAGGACGTGGGTAGTGTAACAACCCGGATTTTTGCCCTATTTTTTTTCGAATAAAGAAATTAATTTTAATCAAATAGTCTATAGTAATTGATTAATTATTTAAAAGTGTTATTAGATTAAACCAAAATCTAGATTAATTTTTTTTTATGACTAAAATTAGTTTAGCAAAATTTTAATTCAACTTATAACTATAAAACCCGTAATTTTTTTTTATCATTAATAATATCATCTAAAAAGTATTATTTGTAAATATAAAAATTCTTTTTCTAATAGATATCTGGGAAAATTTCTTTTATATCCCTTTGACTTTGGCCTAAAATTCAATTTAGTCCTTCATCTTTCAATTTGGACAAACAAATACTTCGACTTTCCAATTGGTTCCAATGTCACCCCTTTATTGGATGCTGTTACATTTTTGGACGGAAAAGTGACTTGTGCCCAGCACATGACTGTTTTTGAGGGATATAATTGTCCATTCCACTCCTCCCTCAAAACCCAAGTCTCTCTCCTCCCCCACTCATCCATTCCTCTCTCTCTCTCGTCTCTTCTCTGCAAAACCATGACCTCGAGAGAGAAAAAAATTGGAAACGGAGGAGAAGAAAAGGAAGCGACTGAGCAGTGAGCACTCTCTCTTCACAAAGGGGGAAAAAAGAAATAAAGGAGAAGAAGAGGAAGCTTAACCCATTTGTTACGCGCCCACCCAATATCGATTTTAGCAAAATAAGATCAATTTCTTTTAGAAACCAAGTTTCCAACAGCAAATAGATTGCAAATTAAATTACTCCTATGCCTTAACAAAGCTTTAGAATGAGATAGTAGGAGACATGGCCCATAATCCTCGATGGTGGAATGAAGAAATTAATTGTTTCATTGTATAAATTTTTCGATGGATCCCAAAAAAAAAATGGTGAATTGCAGACAAAGAGAAATATGAGGGTGTTGGCCTGTACCCTAACCGTCGAGATTCATTTGCACTTCTGCTGTGGTGGGGAGTGGGGTCAGGTGTGTGTGTGTGAGAGAGAGAGAGAGAGATAGAGAGAGAGAGCCAGGAGGAAGGGATGGGTGGGGAGGAGAGAGAAACTTGGGTCTTGAGATAGAGGAGGAAGGGATGGCTGGGGAGGAGAGAAACTGGGTTTTGAGGGAGGGGAATGGACAATTATGTCCCTCACATGTCGATTTTCCGTCCAAAAATGTAACGGCATCCAATTAAGGGGTGACATTGGAATCAATTGGAAAGTCGAAGTATTTACTTGTCCAAATTGAAAGATGAAGGACCAAATTGAATTTTTAGCCAAAATCGAAGGGATATAAATGAAAATTTCCCTAGATATCTACAAATATAATTATCCTATCCTAATTAGCCTACTTTTATTCACATGCATGCATGCAATGTGAACTCTTGCTATCTCTCCCTCTCCTACTCAATTTCTACTTCCTTCCTTAGTGTACCTCGTCCCAAATTCACCCATTACGAAGCCCTATAGAATACAACTTCTTTAAATCCTTTTTTAATCAAAACTCTTCAAAATCCTCCTATATATACCCTAGTACGTCGATCCTAGGGCACACCACGAAATTCATCATGCCCCACCAGTCCAGAAAAAAGAGAAAAACAGGAGAAAAACGAAGCTCCAATCAATGGAGTTCTAGAGAGAGAAAGAAAGAGAGAGAAAAGTGAGTTTCCTAGTTACGCTCAACCGAAACCCGATTCAACCATTCCAATATCTTCCTACAACTCCTAGCATCCCTAAACACCGTCCAATTCGGCCCCAAGGTCTCCCGATCAAAGAACCCGAAGTCTTCTTCCCCAAAATTCAAGATTCGTTTTTAAATCAATTCGATCCGATTCAAGGTATTATAATCCATTCCAACCCTTCCTCTAAGTATATTAAGTGTTTTTATGCTTAACCCAATAGCCCAAATGGGCCCATGCATCGAAATCATCGCGAAACAACAAAAAAATACGAAACTGTCTTCAACCTTGCGGCCGCAAGATTCGGGCCGCAAGAACCAGGTTCAACCTTGCGGGAAGGTCTAACCGCAAGGTCAACCCGGTCAGACCTTGCGGTGGGTACTGTTTTGGTTCGAATCGACTTTTCGACATCCCGAACACCGTTTTTGACCCCCGAACTATTTTTCCTAGACTTTTCACACATCAAAGTCCATACCTTGTTAATATCATATATATATATTTTTATTTATTTATCTATTTATTAAATTTTTATTCATTATCTTTCAAGATTTTACAAACGAAAAATCGTTGCGACCTTCCGAACGACGTTTCTGACACCCAAACCATTTTTCCTAGATTTCTCGCATCTCAAATATGATATCTTACTAATTTCATATTTATTTTATTAATTTTACTATTTATTATTATTTTTAAAGTGTTTCCAATCAAAATTTCTTTACGACCTTATAAACCTTATTATTAATACCCGAATAATTTTATTTAAACTCCTTACATTCCGGATATGAAACTTTGTTAACCTCAACATATTTTTAATTGTAAATTATTTATTTTCTATTTACTTCACTTTTGGCCACTTTATTTAACATCCTTATGTAAATTAATTCCGCGATCCTCCGAACTCAAACTTTTTATACTCAAACATGTTGCGTAGGATCTTTAGGACTCTTATCAAGGTCATGATAATTATTCTAATATTTTACCTAATTAATGTATTTAATTAGTTTTTAATCCATCTAATTTCTTAAGAATTAAATTAATGAGAGCTTAAAAAATATTCTATTAAAATTTCTATAAAAGTTCTACTTCATTATTGATAACATGGCCATATAAGAATAAAGGCAACGGCCCATTCATTAAAAGTTGTGTGATTGCATTGCTCGTTATTGTTTTAATTATTACTTGGTTTAATTGTATATTGCACCGATATCTGATTCATTGCATTGCTTATTATTTGTTTTAATTACTATTTGATTTGATTGTATACTGCACCGACATTTGATTTGAATGTTAGATTGGACCCTAGAGACATGGGGTGGTATATATGCGAATAGATTTCATCTAGACGATACTAAATTGATGGGAAAATGGCAAAGTGTTGAAGTCATGAGATTGTGGATTTTGATAAGGGTGACCTGCGGGGCCCAGTGATGATATTTTTGGTGACCCTAGCGTATGGTACGCCATGGGAAGTTCCAAAGGGTAATCGTGCCTTGCAAGGCCAGCAAGGGGGATTGTCACATGACACGGTCATAGTTAGTGGCTTAGGGATGGTGGCGACCCTAATGTATGGTACGCTATGGAAAGTTCCAAAGGGTAATCGTGCCCCCTGTTATGGTCCTAAATGAATTCATACGAGGTACATAACTTAGGTGAATTCATTTAGAACCCCGTGTGCTGGACAAGTAAGGGGGGATTTTCCATGACACGATCATAGTTAGTGGTATGGGAGGAAAGGATCTCGTGGATGAGATTCTAGATCTCACATAATGGATAGAAATAAATTGGTTCATGTATGAAATCTCTGCTTGGCTCTTCGATTCAATATTGTCTTGTTCCTGCTAACTGTAAAATAAGAGGGGTGGTTGGGTTGGATTATTCTACTGGGTGATTTATCACTCACGGATACGTTTGTATCCTGGCAAATCGTTTGCTTCGGCGATTAATTTGCCAGAGGGCGCAGGATTCAATGGAGGGGATTCAATGATGGTGCAGTTCGACGCGGAAAGAATATCAGGAATGGAGATCAAGTATACTTGGGATTCGTGTCAAGCCTAGGATCAGCTCTGAAGTTAATATATTTTGAATCAGTAAATTTTCTTGAGATTGTAATAGCTAGACATTTATTTTGGAAAATCATATTTATTTAGCAAAATTTTCTTAAGATATTATTTTATTGCCTCTGAAAAGTCGGGGCGTTACAGGTAGAGTATTTTCCCACATTAAGAGAAAGAAAAGTACAGCGTCTTAACATACATTCAGCCAAGGTATTGTGCATGCGGAATAAAAGCCTTGTGAGAGACTGACATGGGTGAAAATGATGTCATATGTTATGTAAATTACAATTTTCTAGCATATCTACCAGTACCTCTACATAGCTTACCAATGGGACAAGGGGTACCATATCCATTTCGAAGTTTGAAACCTTGATGCTAGGTTACAAGTTATTGTTGCCTACAATCTTGGGCCGCCGTTTATCCTCTATTATATATGTGTTGGCCATATCTAAATCTTTACTTTCTTTGGAGAAGTATAGGCTGCTTCATCGTTTAAAAACCCACAAAGGAGAGGCTTTGCTTAGCAAAGTTCTTCAATGAACAACAGAGAAATAAGGACTATTGCATAACTGGAAGCCCCCAAAACACTTCCTAACTACTAAGTTCTTCAGGTTTTATGCATCTTGCACTAGCTTATTTTTGGGCCTGTTCAACCAAGCATATGCCATTTGGCCCATTTGTTATACCCCTCCATAGATATCACCACCCTCCTATTGAATGTGATGGCATGCAACCCAGACACTCATTGATCGGATCAGTTGAAATCTCTCTAGCTCCTTGATTTCCAAATACTGGGCATACCTAAGCAACCAAAACTAAAACTCTTCTAATATTCCATCATACCTGCCTACAGAGTGGTTCCTTTCCCTTTAATCAAACCAATACTCCAAAGATTTCTCACGAATGTACCAGTAACACTACTCTCTCTCTCTCTCTCTCTCTAACACATTGAGCCCTTGAACAAATACAAATCCCCAAATCAATTGAGAAGTATAATACTAGCAACCTGATGACCCTAATTCTTCCCATGCATTTAGTCACAGTTTTCGTCCAATTAATCCCGAAAACTATAGTCAGCTCAGTAGCACCCTATTGATTCTCTGTTTGAAAGTTCCAAACTCAGTTTTCAAGCCAAGCAAAATTATGTCTAGTGAACAGTCATTTTCAGTCACAAATGCCATTACAACGAAAAATACTAAGGCGTACTTGTTACCAATCTTGCCTAAATGAAATCCAAGAGAAGAGGGGCAAAGGAACTTACTTTGAACCCCCAATTTTGCACAACGAGACGCTTGACGCCACTGAGCAACCTCACAACCTTACTCCAGTGCTTGTACTCAGGGCCGGCCCAACCTCAAGGCCCAAGAGGCCTGGGCTTTGGACATCTTAAAAATGTTAAATTTTAAGGGCACTCTACTAATTTACCTTTTGGGAAAATGATGGCCAAGGACGTGTTTTGATAATTAATACCAGCCAAGGACATTTTGTTCATTAACAATTGTTCTTAGCATATCCTTAAAAAGTATTAATTATCAAAATACGTCATGGGCCGTCATTTTCCCTTACCTTTTTGGGTTTGAGTATAAGTCTTTTTTTAGCCCAATAGAAGAGAAAAAAAAAAGAAAGGCGCAATATGAAACAAAAAAAAGGCTCATTTGTGATTCTGTGAACTTGTGGTAATAAAAAAGGACCCAAACCGTGGTAACAAAAAGAAAGCTCAATCACTTAGAATAAATACAGAGTTTTATGAATAACAAAATATTATGTACTAATTAAAAATTAGATTGCTTGTTTTGAGATCTTTGTTACTTTTGTTGGCTTATGAAACTACCTACACTTTATATAGATACGTATTTTTATATTTTTTTAGTGACCTAACCCTTATGATTTGTTTTTGTCGTGTATTAGTCAAGAGAATTTAATACTATAATTTTGGTTTTCTCGTATTGTGACTGTTTGTTTATTTTTCATAAAAACTTTCAAGTGTTTATGGTACTATTCTTAAAACAGGCATTGGGCACCCAAATACTTTGGGTTGGCCCTGCTTGTACTGCTCGTGAAAACTCCACGTACGCTTCAACCAAACCCGTCGAGGGTGGGGAGGAAGGAGAGGAGGTGGAGGAGGAGGTGGTCGGAGAAGTCGTTCAGGCTACGGTCGCTGCTGGCTGGTTCCGCTGCCATTGAGGGAGAAAATGTAACAGAAGAAGTTTATGGCGTACCATCACTGTGTGGAGTATTTGTTTGTTTTTGTTAAACTTCTCCTTTTTTTCAAATTCGGAGAAGAACTAAGGCGGGGAACTTTTCACTATTTATAAATTTGAATTCATTAACTATAGGACAGATTTTTTTTTAAAACTTTCCATTATTTTCTCCCACTTTCATAAGTTCCAAATGGACCCTAAAATTATACTCCAAAATTTTGGACTGGATCTTTTTTTCCAGACGGAAAAAGCATACTTATTCAATTCATTCAAACAAATTGGCATCTACAAAACATCATCCAGATATGGATTAAGTCATACAACAACTACTGATATTTGAAAACAAAGATCCGAAAACAGAGACATAGAAAAACAGCGGCCAAACCCTAAAAGAGAGGAAACGAATGTCGAATTCCTAAAGTCATTACCCATCCACACCGTAATCATGAACGACAAAAGTGGAGCTGGTATCCGGACGCTTTGGGATGGAGGAACTCCATATCAAAGATAGCATCCAACATGTGGAAATCAGTCAAAGACCAACCGAAATAAATCTGGACAGAATCGGACTAAATTCGGATATAAACTAGACTAAATCCGAACAAAAACGAAATAAAGAAAAACCCTAATCCTAACCATCTGCCTTTCCGATCCAACCTACACAGCCACCACCATAACCGACAAACAGATCTAGCCACCACAGATCTAGCCACCATCAGAGTACTACCGCCTAAACCCCACCAACCTCATCCCACCACCATCAGCTGCCACAGTTACCGATCGGTAGCACATGAACCCACCCTCCACCCAAACAAACTAGAGTAACACAAACGTTAATAGATCTAACTGGAGGACTGGACCATGCCATCAAATAGCACATAGCAATGGAAAAATCAAAAGGAAAAAGCAGACGCCTAGGGAAAGGGGGAGAGAAAAAGAGGAGGGAGAGAGGTAAAAATCAAATGGCTCTTGGCAGAGTTCGTGTTGATTGTGAAGAGTGAATGCGATGCTGAAAATGAGGGGGAGCATAGACGATCTACCAGAGGTGTCACGGCACGACCCGTTTAACTTCCTGCTAATCGTGCTTCGTGTCGTGCCGTGCCGGCCCGTTTACAGTATTTACTCAAATCATGTCGTGCCGTGCCGTTCCGTTTGTCAATCGTGTCGTGAAGTGCCGGCCCGTTTACTTAAATCGTGTCGTGTCGTACCGTTTGCCAATCGTGTCGTGTCGTGCCGGCCCATTTTCTTAAATCGTGTTGTGTTGTGCCGACCCGTTTTCTTAAATCGTGTCGTGCCGTGCTGTTTTCGATCTCGTCGTGTCGTGCCAGCCCGTTTTCTTAAATGGTGTCGGGCCGTGTCGTTTTTGATCATGTCAAGACTTGTCGGCTCGTTTACTTAATCGTGTCGGGTCGGACTGCGTCGTTTTAAGTCGTGCCGTTTTAAATAAATTCCTTCGTGTTGTGTTGTGCCGACTCGTTTTCTTAAATCGTGTCGTGCCGTGCTGTTTTCGATCTCATCGTGTCGTGCCAGCCCGTTTTCTTAAATGGTGTCGGGCCGTGCCGTTTTTGATCATGTCAAGACTTGTCGGCTCGTTTACTTAATCGTGTCGGGTCGGACTGCGCCTTTTTAAGTCGTGCCGTTTTAAATAAATTCCTTTCGTATTAAATTACTCTTGCACCATAAATATTTTGATAAGTTTTTTAATTTTACTCGTTAACTTGTACTATTAAATTTACAAACCAAAGGTCCAAAGCCTATTCACTAACAAAAACAAAGCAAATATTTTTTACCGAAATAAAAATTGATAATTTTTTACCAATAAAAAATTGATTTTTTAAAAACATGATTTTTTTAAGAAATTGTTTTTTTTAAAATTAAATATCTTAGATGTTTAAAGATAAACAAATATTTTTTACCGAATAGAAATTGTTTACTTTTTTTAAAATTAAAAAAAGCCATTTGGCTTATTTATTTATTTATTTTGTTTTTCTGTGCCTCGTGCCATGCCCTTTCGTGCCCGTGTTGTACTCATGCTCGTGCCTAGCTAGAACCGTGTTGTGCTATGCCGTTCCTGTCCACTTTCCGTGCCCGTGGCCGTATCGTGCCCATCTACGATCGTGTCGTGTCGTGTCGTGCCTTGCTAGGCCAACTTTCGTGCCGTGCTCGTGCTGTGCCCCCATTTTCGTGCCCGTGTCGTGCTCTGAGCCCACTAAGACCGTGCCGTGTCGTGCTGTGCCAGGCCAAAACCGTGCCCGTGCTGTGCCGGCACGGCCCATTTGACACCTCTACAATCTACGGTGAATTCTTATTTAGCTAACAGTACTCTTTTTTCAGAGGCAGATCAAACTCGAGAGGGAGCTACGCCTGGTTGGCGCACCGTATAGTTCACAGATGAGGATGAGATCCTTAGGACGTGGGAAGAGTATAGTCCCACACGGAGTGAAAGGAAAGTACAGTGTCTAAGTCTTTAAGGGCAAATTTACCAGTTGTTAGGTAAAATTGCTAGTAAACAGTGCATTTTTTTTTATTTCACTTACTCACATCTCTTTTAACACTACATTAATACTATCTATTTAACCTATTCTCTATTAAAATATTATTACTTTTATTACCCTCTTTCCTTTTTTGGAGAGAGAAAGAGAGAGTGTGAGAGAGAGAAAGTAATAAAGAAATGGAAAAGGTTGTGAACAGGGCTTCGGTACATTTATCAAACCATTTCATCAAAGTCATTTTACCTTCTCATTTACCTCCTTTGTTGCAGCTTGCTTCTGTGTGTTTTCCTTATGTAAAATAGCTATAAAACCAATTTACCCCAACTGATGTACTTGCTCTAGCATGCATTCAGACGAGGTATTGTGCATGCGGAATATACAAAAATGCTACACACACAACATCTCCCACACAACAACTCACACAACATGACGTCAGAGTAAAACGACATCGTTTTGATAATTAAAAAAAAAAAAACAACCCATGCACAATAACGCTTTCCTTCTTCTTCTTCCCCTTCTCATTCAAAATACTGATTACAGTCAGGAGAACCGAGAGAGGGGCTCCCACCGGCCACCACCACCACCGGCGATGATGCTTCCCACCTCCACCGGTGACCACGCTTCCCACCTTCGCCGCTAGAACCCAACCCCAGCGCTCCCCACCGTCGGCAACCGCCACCCCCACTAGCTTCTGGGCAGTTCGACATTGTTACTCCTGCCACCACCACCGGCTTCTGTGAAAGATGTTGTGTGTGTAGCATTTTTGCTCCCCCGATTTCCTCATCATCAATCTCTCTCTCGATCGATCTCCAGCGACTTCTTCATCATCAACGGGTCTAGTGAAATTTGGGTTTTGGAAGATGACTTTACTCTCTCTCTCTCTCACGGCAACTGTTGTTTTTGCAGCCATGGCGGTGGCCTCTTTTTGTTCGAATAAAGGCAGGTGTGAGCCCCTCTCTCTCTCCATCCTATTTTCTGATGATTTCTGAGTTTTAATTTGAACTGATTTAAGCCGATCTGATTTAGGGTTTATATGGTCAGTTCGTGGTTCATCTGCTACGGCGTTATCAATCGGGGATCCTTTGACTGGGGCAAACAGATCGAATCTTCAAGTCTTCTTCTTCAGCGCGGTGTATAGTCGCCGGTGGTGGTGGTCTGACTGTGATCTATATTTTGAATGAGATGGGGAAGAAGAAGGGAAAGCGTTACTGTGCATGGGTTGTTTATTTATTTATTTATTTTTTAAAATTATCAAAACGACGTCGTTTTACGCTAACTTCATCATGACATCAGCGACTGTGTGAGTTGATGTGTGAGAGATGTGTGTGTAACATTTTTGCCGAATATAAGCATTGTGAGAGACTGACATGGGTGAAAATGATGTCGTATGTTATATGTAGATTACAATTTCCTAATATAAATTACACAGCTTACCAATGGGACAAGGGGTACCATATCCAATACGATGTTTGAAACCATAGTTTCCTATTAATTTTTGATGATTCGAACTGTTCAATATGTTAAAAATGTGATCTTAATGGTACCTGCGAGAAATTGGAAAAAAAATGACAAGAAAAAGCTTGATCTGATCAGTTTTTCATAAATGCGGATAGAAACTGTTTTATAAAAAACTGAATGGATCAAGTCTTTCTCGATATTTTTTTGAGCTGAATTTTGATATGTATCTTTAAAAACACGTTTTAAACATATTGAACGACTTGAATTATCAAAATTTGATCGAAAATTATGAGTTATTTTTTAAGTGTTCTCGAAACCGCCCTGTACAAACAAATACTAACCGAACAAAATTTTAGGAAGAACAGGCCATCGCACTCCACACAGTGACGGTGCGCCTGAAACTTCTCCAACCACCTCCTGCTACATTTTCTCCGTCATTATGGCGGTGGAACCAACCTGCGACCGCAGCCTGAACGACTTCTCCGACCACCTCCTCCTCCACATCCTCTCCTTCCTCCCCGCCCTCGACGCCCTCCGCACCGCCCCCGTCTGCTGCAAATGGCAAACCCTCCTCCCCTCTTTCATTTGCATCTGAGTAGTGTCCGTTCTTTTGCCTTTGAATTGTGATGGTTGTTTTTCCTCGTTGCCATTCCATTGTCTGAAGTCCAATCTTGTAAGGCCTATGCTCCCAAGAAAGTGAAAAGAATGAATTTCATTCTCTCTATGTTTGGGATATCCAATAAGCTTGTCGTCGTTTTTTCAAAATCTAGTTCTCTCTTAGTATTTTTTAGAACTTTTTCAAATTGTCTTGATAGTACAAAATTAGACACCCAGGTTAGATTTCAGCTTCCTGGCTACAAATCATGTGATATTAATGGTGTACCAATATGGTCGTTGCATTGAAGATTTACAATTTTGAAAGCCAAAGAATTTGTCGTGAGACCATTGGAAGATTTACAATTTTGGAACCAACCTCCGAACATCACCTTGACACTTGACAGTAGACGAGTTCACGAAGTTGTGGGAGTAAGTGTCTGTTCTTACTCAGATAGTCATACGTCGAACTCATGGACAATAATAGTTATGAGAGTCGGATGTCATGCGGGAGCCTTTGTTTTACTCGTGCTTGATGTAGTAAAAACTTATAGCAGATGGCTTATTCTTCTTGGGATCCATTGTGGATTAAGAGTCCGTATGATCCCTCTGAGAAGAAATAGCCATACCACAATGAAACAAGGTAAACAGTTCTCATAACTCTTCTCAGTAGTGAAAAGTCATAATTAAGTGGGCTTAAAGTACATGCGGTGCCTGCCCTTCAGCACGTATGCGGTGCTGAATGATTTTGGAACATCCCGTGGCAACCTCTATATTCTGAGGAGCAGCAAATAATATTTCTAGTAGCGCTTGCTTCATTGCCCAACATTGATGTAGTGTTCATACGCATGTAGTGGAATCGAAGATCCAACATCTTAATAGAGAATCCTAGGACCAGGGGCACCGAGTAAATTCCTTCCTTATATTCTACTACTTCTCCTAAACTAGATTAGGCCACAATGCGTAATAGAACTCCATACTTATTGACCTGTCCAAATCTTCTCATTGACAACCCGCTCAAACCCGCCATATTCTACAAAAAGGAGTTACTCATCCCATAATATTACGGGTTTAAATGGGTTAAAAGACCCCTCTTGGGGAATTCGTTTTATCCCATCTTCGATTATTATCAGTTACTATACAACTTACCAGTCCAATATTGGAAATTTTTTTTGGGTGCAAATAGGGTAAGGTTCACGTGGTACCCGCAACCAAAAATTTATCCCAATACTGAGTCTGGGTTAATCTCATCGTTTGACGAGTTATCTTGGGGTTATATCACGTGGATGACACATGGGTGTTTTCCGCCCCAATTCCAACGGAAGGCAACGGCGGGTTTACAGTGCAACAAATGAAGTAAGTACAGGGTTAGAGTTGTTCAAATTAAAAGTATAAGAATCAAAGTGGAATTCGCGTGAAAGTTGAAGGGAACAAAAAGAAATTACACTACCAGTACTTTTTTTTTTGATCCGCACTCTACCAGTACTTTACTACTCCGATATGCACAGCGTGCACTTGGGATTCCAATGGCGTCGCCGGCCGGCAACTCCTCCTCCGCCGTCGCACGACCACCCATAACCCTCGACGACCTCCCGCCGAGCCTCCTCCTCCGCATCATTTCCTTCCTCCCAACCCTCGACGCCATCCAAACAACCCTAATCTCCCCTGCCTTCCTCGACCTCTGGACCTCCCTCCCCTCTCTCTCCTTCGACTTCTCTCTCTTCCTCCCCCCCTGCGACACCCCCTCCCAAACCCTCCGCGCCTTCTCCGACTTCGCCACGCGAGCCCTCCTCCTCCGCCACCCCCCCTCCTCCTCCTCCCCCCTCCGCTCCCTCCACCTCCGCCTCGATTCCGCCACTCACCTCCTCCCCTACCGCCGCCACATCGACTCCTGGATCCACTACGCCGTCGCTCACGACGTCGAATCCCTTTCCCTCACCTTCTCCTCCAAATACCTCCGCCAATTTCAAAACGAAACTACTGACCCGTACTACTACCCGTTCCCTCTTCCCCTTCTCCGAAACGGCAGCGTTCGGTCATTACATCTCAAACACTGCAACCTCGATGTGCCGAGGAACAGGTCGCGCACGCGATTATGCGAGTCGCTGGCGAGTATTGATTTTGTGCAGGTCTACTTGACGGATGAGATGATATCGGATTTGGTTGCGGGGTGTTTGAACATTGAGTCTCTGACTATAAGGCAGTGTCACGGGATGAAGGACTTTAAGATATCTTCAGCGAGTCTTAAAAGGTTGGATCTTTGGCAGTTCAGGTGCGACGAAGGATCGGTTGAGATTCGCGCTCCTAATTTGTCGAATTTGAGTATGTTTTTCTTTGAGGTTGGGGAGTATGTAATGGAGGACTCCTCTGCTGTTGAAGAAGCAGATGTCACTTGCATTTCCATGGTGGAGAATTACCGGTATTGGATTAAGATTGTGAGGTTGCTTAGCCATGTGAAGCGTTTTCATGTTCAGAATTGGTGGTATAAGGTAATTTTATCCCGCTTTATGTACCTACGCAATACGCACTTTATTTGCAATTGGATTATTATTTGATTCTGGATGAGGTATTTCTTTCCTTTTAGCCTTTTCTTGCATCGTGGGGGGACAAAAGAACAACAGAAATTGCAGGGGTTTGACTACCCGAGCTAAGATTTTTGGTAGGAAGGATTGAATAAACTGAAACTATGGCTATAATTGGGGATAAGCGTAATGGGGTTGGAGATTGAAAGATATTTAACCCGATAACTAGGATCGAGTAAGAACTGCTAGCTGACAGGTGATATCGCTCTTTTGCTTGATAGCTAACATGGCAATGATTCTAGGATTCCGGGGCATTCGAACGCAAAAAGTGAAGAGCTAGGGTTTGGCTTTGTCAACGTGTAATTTAGGGTAGTATGCATGAGCTATATCATTTGCCTTTAAAATTGTGGAGGTAAGAATCAATTGAGTCTAAGCACAGTAGAGAATTTGCTTTGGTATGGATCAGGGGTGATTGTTTTGCAATGCGCAATGTGTTGCAAGGACAAATAACTCGCATGGCGAAATGGTGTGGGTATTTGGAGGTCCTCTGCCTCTAGACGTCATCGGGGGATCCTCCATCCCTTAGTAATTGTCTAATTGAGGCGGCCACATACCATGACCGCTAGCCACTGAACTCCCTCCTCAGGCTCGCTCATCACCTGGAGGAGCTAGTTCACCAAGGATACTTAACGAGATATCGCCTGTCTCCCCATGATCTACGAGCTCACATTAACTTATGGCGACTCCTCACATTACCCTAGTTGGGAGCAGGGCCTAGGTACTTTGCTCAGGAGTCAGGACCTAAGGAGGCATGTGGCTTGGAGGCTAGAGTAAGGGGAATGTCAAGGCTCACCTCCATGAGGGGCTCGCCTACGTCACCTGCCATCTGGCACAAGCATGCCTGTGGAACATTCACTCGATAGGCTCACATCTGGAGCTTGCATCATACCTACCACCTGCCCCATGATACATGCCTACATATAGCGCCCAAACAATCTGAGAGTTTTATGATACAGAACACAAGTTCTAAATCACATCACTTATCCCTTTGGCTGTACTCTAGTGCACATTAATGAGGGAGAGGCTAGCCCTCCTTCAATTATATAAATAGGAGTTCACACTTCATTCAAGACAAGCATTCAATACACATTGAAGACACACCTAACACATTTATTCTCTACTGCCATCACTGTCTCTCTAAGGCTGTCCTAAGCTCTCTTCTCCTCCACCTCCGGTGGTCTTGAGCCATTTTAGTGCCCACCATATTCTCGGAGGACAACCTCAGGTACTCTTCCCACTCCTCATACTCACAAATGGTTTTAGACAATGTTGGTTGAGCATAGCTTGTCTTGTTGGCTATTAGGGTCTAGTTGGTCGATGGACATCAAACAACCTGTAATGTAATTTACTGTACACGCTTTGACAATTTCAACCTTGTGGAATTGTGGAAGAGATAATATTACAAGTTCTATCTCATGCTTGCTTCAAATCAAGGTATATCTCAACTAGTGTGCAAAGTGTAGCATTAGTCCCCGCTGATGCTTTTGTGATGATGGACAAGAAAGAGGTAAAAGGGAAGAGAGACACACACAAGGGTCAAAACCCAAGTCTCAAATTTTCATTAATCAAAGTCTAATGATTGCATCGTTGAACATCTTATTATAGACTCATAACCCTAATGGAAATAAAAAGGAAACATAAAAAACAACCTAATTAAATATTAAAATGCCTCCTATTACTAATAATTAAAATAACAAAATTACCACACTTATTGGACTAAAAAGACTTAATTCTATGCATTGGGCCCATGGGCTTCACTTGAGGCTTCCAAAGTGGACAACTACGGTCCGTCCAATCGATGGCTACACCATCAATTCTCCTCCGCTAAAAAAACTCGACTCCGGTGTCTAGGAAATTAATATTCCGCATCATTTTGGTATCAATTATGTTGACAAATACCCATAATTTTTTCTTCACAACCTGGATTCCCGTTATCCTTATATAATGCAATTGCACCATCTCCAACGCCTCATGAGCTTAGTGGTTGGAAAGTACGGTAGTGAGAGGGAGGGTAAGACATTGTGCGTGTGGAATTTCTTTTGAGTTGAGGAGGGGAAAGGAATGAGGTTGTGTTGGGAAAGGTTCAGAGATCATGTTTAAGTAGCTTTTATTCATGATAAGAGTTATTCACTAGTCTGCACTTGGATATTCTTTTTAGTTTCCTTGTGGTTAAGAATTTCAGCTCAGCTTGCCATTGGACCACCCTCTCTGAGGCCATGGTAGACCGTGATTTCTTCTTGAGGGAGGCTAAACTAGGGGAACAAATTGCCAAGAGATCTTAGAAACGCTTTTTGTAGCTTCGCCAAATGGAAACAGAAAGAGCAGTGTGTGTGAAGAACAGGGAGTGACTCTTATTCTTTTTCGGTTTGATTGTTTTTCTCTTGAGTGTGAAGTTCAAGGTATTCACATGTGCCTATTTGGTGGGTATGCCCATTTGTTGGATTGGAGTATATTAAAGCCCAAGTATGATTAATTTTAGGGAAATTTATAGAAATGGTCCTCCTAGTTTCACTCGAGTCTCATTTTCGTCCTCCAAGTATCAATTACAACTCTTTTGACCTTCAAGTTTGGTTTTTGTACCAAATTGGTCCAATTGATAACTTCTGCTAGCCAAACTGGACCGAAAAAATCAAATTGATGGCAGTTTGGACGTTGCAGTTCGTACCAAGTTGGTCCAATTGATAACGTCTGCCCTCAATTTGATTTTTTCCATCTAGTTTGGTTGATTGGTCAATTGGCCCAACTTGGTACGAAAACCAAACTTGAAGGTCAAAAGAGTTGGAGGACTAAAATGAGACTCGGATAAAACTAGGAGGACCATTTCTATAAATTTCCCTTAATTTTATTAGATAGAGGCTTTGGAAAAGCTGGCTAGACTTTGGACATAGAAGCCATTGTACAGAATGTATGCATAACATACACCCTGTGCTGTTGGTTGACACATAAGTTGGGGGGTGTCGAGGGCCCCTTGGCCAAACAGTGTTCTGCCCTGTTTTGAGGACTTCAGAAATGGTAAGGGTTTGACTGCATGAGCTAAGATTTTGGTAGAAAGGCATGAATAAACTGAAACCATGGCTTTAATTGGTGATAAGTATAAAAGTATAATACAGATGGAGATTAAAAGATATTTGACCTGAGAATAGGATTGAGTAAGAATTGCTGGCTAATAATTGGAGACTCTGCTTGATGGCGAACCTGGTAATGATTCTAGGATACAGTGGCCTCTAGAACACAAAATGAAGAGTTAAGGGTCAGCTATTCAATGTGTTACAGAGGGTTGCATGTATGATATCTGTCACATGAGACTAAAAGAGATGAGGGATTGAGGTCTTAACAGAGTAGAAAATTTACTTAGATGGGGTGATTGTTTCAGAATCTGTAATGTGTATCAAGGACAAATAACTTCCAGGGCAAATGATTTATATAATGAAGGTTGAGCATAACTTGCCGTTGGACCACCCTTCTTTAAAGCGGCTAGGCCAATATTGGAACCATGATTTCTTCTTTAGGGGAGGCCAAACTAGGGGAATAATTTTTCACCTAAGATTTTGAGAAAGGCATTTTATGACTTCGCCTAATGAAAACAAGGAAGTGAAGTATGTGAAGAACAGGGGGCGCAAAGTCATCCTATTCTTTTTGGGTTTAATTGTTTTTTCCTTGATTGTGAAGTTCAAGGAATGAGTGCTTCTGTTTGATTAGCCCATTTGCTGGAGTATTATACATTGAAGCCCAAACAAAATTGATTTCATAAGACGAGAGCCCTTGAAAAGATTGGGTAGACTTTGAACCTGTAACCGATTGTGCCTACTTATGCATGACATACGTCGTGTTCAAGTGATTCACATTAGTGAGTGGTTTTATAACTTTTCATGTACAATCTTTGCTGTAATAAAGAGGGCTATCGGCTGGATTGAGAAAATGAGTCTTTGTAGAGAATAAATTTTTTTTTTTTGGTGAGTGCTAGCTAAGCAGATTATAAATAGAAATGCTATCTAAGATTGCTCGATTTCTCGGATGGCTTCCTTGATTGTGGAGATTTTAAGTAGGACAGTGTAATTTAGGATTGGAGTTGTGTAGGTCATTAGAAAGACCGTTAACCATCTTGTTTGCGGGTTCGGTGCTAGCATTGCAGTGTGACTTTCACAGGTTTTGACAGTTCAACTTTGCAAGCAGAGCAAAGAAGAATTATGTTGTGGTAAAACATAATTTATCAATTACTTGAAATAATTTAACATGCTTTGCAAATAGAGGAAAGAGAAAGAACAAGGGTTGTTTAGCAACGAGATTAATTACGAATCATTCAATCTCTAATTGATTGATGTATTTGTTGTCGGCTGATGATCTCAACTGCATTTGCAA
This sequence comes from Rhododendron simsii, assembly GCA_014282245.1. Lineage (NCBI taxonomy): Eukaryota > Viridiplantae > Streptophyta > Magnoliopsida > Ericales > Ericaceae > Rhododendron > Rhododendron simsii. The sequence goes on along the minus strand of CM024956.1, from coordinate 9,180,642 downwards.
GCATACTAATTGTCACTGAGTTACATGAATCAGGTCAAAGATAGCTTCACATATTTGGTTATACTGCCAGCCTCATAGGTTTAACTTTTTACATGTTCGTCATATCAACAGGCTGTGGTATCAAAAGACTGTCTCCCTGAAAGTTTCGTATTTCACAACCTCAACTATTTGAGAATAAATATGGAATATACAAAAGCTGATATGGTTGGCATTGCCGTATTACTTGAACTTTCACCCAAACTTGGAACAATGATCCTAGACCGTGAACTTAGGATCAATGAAGAGGTAAGTACCGTACATTAATTGTGCCAACTCAGTTATTGTTATGTGTGGTAACATTAGTGTGCAAAAATTGTTGTCTCAAATCTGAAAAAACTGTTGTCTCAAATCTTAGATTTTTGGAGCGAGAATATCTGAAGAGTTTAAGAGGATCAATTTCAACTTACCAAGTTTGCGGCACCTTAAGCTAAACTGCTATTGGGGCACAATGGATGAATTACACTTTTTGAGACTTGTGCTCAAAAGCGAAGTAGTCTTAGAAAGGATCGTACTGCATCCTGTTAGATTGGACCAGAATTCAGTTATTCCAATAGTTCTTGTTAAGCGAACTCAAGGATTTCAAGTTGTTCAGGGATCCTTTCCTGGGTGCGGCCTCCAAGTTTATCAAGGAATGGATTTCTACCAAGGAATGGAAATATCTTGTTAGATCTGGAAGTAAGAAGCTTATTTATGTTGCCATAGTGCATATGACTATCACCTTTCTTCGTGGTGTTAGCTTGTAACTTTATTAGCGAATCTGTTTTATGCCTTTGTCTGTTTCTATCAGTTGCAAGTCCAATACTGGGTCAATCTCACCATTTGACGACTTTTCTTTGGTTTTACTCGTTACGGTTCCAATTCTTTGTGTGGTTCTCTTTAATGTCAATCTTTTCGATTGGTAAGTTTGATGTGTTTTCAAGAAACTTGTTATCACAGGCCAAAACTTCACTTCACTTCAGCGGCTTCAGCAATGCACCCTCAAAGCGAAACTTACCAAGGCCTTGAAATCATGGTCTTCACTGAGCACACAAACCATAACAAAGCACAGTCAAGTTGGGTAAGAAAGCTTTTCACCATACAAGGCTAATTCTCACATGTCACTGCGAAATTCACCAAAAGCTTGTAAGAACCCGCATAGCTTGTTTTGCCATCTCATGGTGTATTTGCTTAGATTTTTCGAATACAAAAGCAGTATGATTTGGTTGAAGAGAGTGAAAATTTGAAGGGTAGGATGGTCTTTGAAGATACTGCTAGAGGCATATCAAAATCTTTTAACTTATATGATTGACATTCGAAGCATCTGCTGGAGATGATCTGCCAGTGGGTTGAGCTGATTTTGGATGAGTCGACAAATGTTTATTTCCACCCGATTCAGACTGAAGTAAAGGAATAGTAAGTCCAATGCACCAACATGGAAAAAAAAGAAGCCCAATTTTGTACAAGTCTTCGGGCAAATTGTCCGATGCTACACAAATTGTAATAGGATCGGACCCTTGACCTAAAACCCAAAGGGCGTGAAGAACAAAGAGTTTACACAATCATCAACACTGCAGAACTTGTTATCGTCTCCATGTTGATAAACAACTTGGGCAGTCCTTGACATGTTGAGGGATGCTTTTATGAGGGGTAGGGGCAACGCCTTCGGAGCTGTAAACTCGCCATTGAGCTCTTTCCATAGGCTGCGGATGAGTTGCTTCACTTGCTTTCTAGCTTCGCCTTCAGATGAAAGATTCTTCTCCCTCCTGAAGCAGTCTATGCTCGATGCTACGTCTCCCCTTTCTTGCTCATCCTAACCCAATCGGAAAAACAAATTTGTGACAAAGAGGAAACAAAAGGATCATGCGTGGTTCAGGTTATGCGAGTGTTGGGACTCACCGTACCTAATTCTCATAGCGTTAGGACTCAACGTTCCCTCAACTCACTGTATCTTCAGTTGTACAATTGTGTTTCAAAAGTTTTGTGATCCGTTATTTCTAGTACATTATGCCACATGACGACAGTATAAATGTTACAGAGGATCTCAGCTCCGTGTGTACGTACCGTAGCAGTACCCAAATCATCCCAAAGCCGAAGAATTCTGCCCGAGGAGGAGAAGAGCTTGGGGTATGGATCCATCATCCCTATAGATTCCTTGTTAACCCCTTGTCCAATGAGAAAGAAAATATGTACCAGGGCCATGTATGACCCTGCTGTTGTTACCCCATTTTCCAGATACTCCTCTAGGTTGGGTACGTATCCGTTGTTGAACCACTCAGCTTCAACTAGGAAGGCTTCAATCATATTTATCCACTGCAAGATCAACAAACTTGTGATTCCCTCCAAAACAACAGAAGTCTTTGGCAAAAAGGGAATAAGAAAGGTAAGAAGTCTACAAACATATCAAATCCATATTTTGAAGCTGAATTTGTTGGCTTCAAGTTTTTTGTAATGCTAATGTTTTGGTGACCATGTCTAAGTACCACGTTTTGGGTATCATGTGATGTGTCACGATTGTATTAGTAGAATTTGCCGCATTTGTCATGTATTGGAGCATATTCTACCAATGCAACAGCACAAACTAATCTTTGTGATAGAGGAGTTTGAGGGGGACGTTAATGTTAAATACAGATTGATCGGATATAAGTAACTGCCTTGTTAAAGAAGTTGTCTTGAAAATCGTTAGGTTATACACCAAGCATCTATGTTTCTTCTCAATTAACACACCTATGCTCGAATAACGCGACTTCCTTTGCCTGATCAGCTTGATTTTGTTGATGGATGATCTTAATTAGCTGACTCTACGAGATGGACGGCTCAAAATTCTGTCATGGGCCATGGTTATGTACTGGATGTTGCATATACAGGAATGCTAGAGTCCTAGAAAATGGTCTTTGAAACCTTTCCAAATTGATAGTATGAGGTTGTGATTTACGTGATTCATTCCGTGTCGCGCTAACTTTTACTGAGCAAAACATTTACCGTTCTTTTAAGGTGCGGAACGACACTCCATCCATGTTGTTTGAGTATGTTGTACCCAACCTCATTGGTAGTGTTGTACAATGCCATGTAACAAATCTTCATGTATTGGGGCAGCTGCTCCATTGCACTAAGATCCCATCTGAAAGTTGATCAGTTTTGCAAAGTGGTAAGTGAGATAACAAGTTCAGAGTCCCCCATCAGAAAACAGACGAAATTTTTTAACTGATATCTACGCCGAAAGTAGAGTACAGATACAGACCTCTGAATTGCATCTGTGAAGAGGACAAGTTCATCTAAAGAGCCGTAACTGTCAAAGATATCGTCAAGAACTAGTAAAATGGCAATGGTCTTGGCTAGTTCGATCCGGCAGTTTGAGTACTTGGGCTCCGGAAGGAGACCCACAGTCCACAAGTAGCATTCCGGGGGCCGGTCACGGCCGAAACCAAGCTTTTCCACAAGACCCAACTGCTTCCACCACCTGAAACAGCATTCACCCATTACATAATTAGGTCTTCAAACGATTCATAAGGAATATGTGACGAGCACGTACAACTATTTTAGACAAATGGTAACCCGAATAAAACCACCAAGTCACGCCATGTGAACCATAACCATTTGATCAGTGGCACTGACGGTATAGACAAGGTAGTAGTGCACGCATTAATGACACAACATCGGACCCACAATCCGGAGTTGAATCAGTATGCACTATCTGTTCTCAAAATTGGGCCTTTATACCAATGAAAAAGCGAAAATAACCTGGAAATCTCAGTCAACTCTGCTTGGTGCAGTGATTGAACCTGGTTGTAATCCAGCTTTGCTAGTTCCACCAAATATGGGCTCTGGTCACTTTCCCTACTAAATTCTCCAATGAACCTTCTGGCTTCCAACCTTTCCATTCTCAAGTGCCTTGGAAGCTCCAAGGCATGAGAGTAATTTCTTCCCAATTGAGGAGCCATCAATGGAATTGATTGCCTCAGCTTAGCTTCTGTGAATTCCATGGCATGGTTCAATACATCTTCCCCATATGTGCCCAAGTACGAAGCTTCATACAAACTCAGCATTCCATTTATGTCTGTGCTCAACGAATCCTTGAATTTCCCACTTTTGTCCATGAATTTTAGAAAGATATCTGTGCTACGTGTATAAATAGACATGTAACAACCAATTAGTTATGCGAAAACATGCGAATTAAGGGAAACTTATTCACAAAATCATACAAGAATGGCGTGACATAATATTTTTGTGAGCAAGCAAGAAGTAATATATCATGTGTGGTCTGTTTTATAGTGAGAAATGTCTACATGGCTGCAGTGAGACACGATCATTTTGTACAGGATTTTTGTGTTCTCTCTTTGCATTTCATGAGTTAACGGCGGAGCTAGTATTCCCAAAGGGACAAACGGATAAAAATATAACAAAACACATCCTCAATATTTATATTTTGCCCTTTGGGGATTCTAGCTCTGCCACTCTCTACCCCACACTTCCATAGTGTCCATGCGCTTAGGTTTTTTGGGCCCAGCAAAAATGTATAGTGGAGAAAAACAAGCCAGCTGCTAACCACATAGACATTTGCGTACAGAATGTGCACAGATTTTGTTGTGGGCCCATCACGGGTCCGCACAAACGATCTGAGCCGTTCATTAAATGTAAAACAATTTGTCAAGGGTCCTCAATCGCTAAAAATCAGCTCAATCCGATACTTATAAGTGCTCTATCCAATCATTTAACTTGTCATTTAGATTTTCGGAGAATGAAAAGTTAGATAATTGGATCAAGCATTTATAGGTATCAAATTGAACTGATTTTTAGAGTGGACCATTGAAAAAATGTTGTACATGTAATAAATGACTCGGATTATTTGTGTGGGATCCACGGTGAGTCTCACCACAAAATCTGTGCACAATCTATATGCAATTTGTCTTTGTGGACAGACTTACTGTAAACAAGCGAACCAAGGCGAAGTTCAAATTAACTAACGAGTTTTAAAAACAGAAATGATACTTTTAAAAATGTGTTTGAAATAGTTTATCTACTAGTTGTAGGTTTGACCAAAAAAAAAAAAACCCAAAACGGATTCCATTTGCCTATACTGTTTTCTAATTTTCCTCGTAGCAATCAACGATATTTCCAGCTTTCGGGGAAAAAAAAGAAAAAAGAAAAGCAGACCACGTAAAATAATGCAGTACGGAATATTAATGCAGTGTAGTGCTACGTACTAGGACTCATCTGGTAACCATTGTGTCGGAGCAGCCGGAAACATAGTGCGGCGGTGAAGAGATCTTCATCGTCGAATGGGTTCGGGCCGTCTGAAAATCGTTCGAGTAAGGCATTGATGTCTTCTTGGAAATGGTACCCGATCCCGAGCCGCTGAAGCGTGTCTACCAACTTCAGCGCGTCGGCGGTTGTTGTTTCGGATGACGCAGTTCGAAGCGCTAGTTGAGTTTTCTCTTGGAGTTCTAGCATCTTGGTGTTATCATCAACTTTTGAAGGTAAGACCTAGCACAACAATATTACCTCTGCAACTTATGAAGTTTTTTTTTTTTTTTCCAAGCAAGAAACCTATACTACCTAATCTAATAAAAGAGGTAAAGAATAGGACCCTGACCTTAATTTTCCCGGTAAGGAAAACACCTAAACACTTGGGCTACCCCGACACCCGTTGATCGATCACATAACTTGGTAAGTTGAAAGTCGATATGACATGGATATATACAACTTAATTACTTGTGCAAACACATTAACTAACAGAAATTTCCAAAAATAAAAAAGCCAAAAAGGTTACACCGACAACCCGTTCGGCTAAATAAGCCACTTAATTTATTTTTTTCGTCTTTATTCAAATTTTTTTCGTATTTGTAAGTTTTTCGTCAATTTTATGGAGATTATTGCATTGTCATGATGGGAGGAATCGAAAAAGTAAAAAATTATGATCGAAATCCAAATTTTTTTGAATAAAGACGAAAAAATTGGCTTATTGGCTTATTTTTGTCTTTATTAAAAAAAGGTTTTGATCGTAATTTTTTACTTTTTAGATTCCTTTTGTCATGATGATGCAATAATCTCAAAAAATTGATAAAAAACTAATAAATAAGAATTTTTTTTGAATAAAGACAAAAAATAAACCAATTGGCTTATTTAGCCGAATGGAAAAGTCTGTGTAAGCAAGATTTGTTTTTTTTTTTCTTTTCTTTTGTTTTGTTTTGTGAGATACAAGATTTGTTTGTTACGTGGGTGGCAACTGGCAAGTTCAGTCACCGCACTAAGTTTGAAAATTTGCCTTGGAGATGTAATATTACTACTATTATTGTTATGGATTTGGCCACACGTTAGTAAATTGTTCCAAAAGACCACGTTAAGTAGGGGAGGCTCCCGTCCATTGTAGATTGCCTCCAGTCCCGTCCAGTTTCGGCCAATTGTGGGCTCTCTTCGAACCCAAAACAATTATCGGAACCGTTCGCTTTTTAGAACTCGCCACTAACATTGGCCACAACAAAAATCATGTTAATCTTATAAACAAAAAGATGTGCAATACTGGATTGCAACCCCTTGACACATTTGTCTAAAACTTTAGTGCATTTTGAAATGATATCAAACGATATCCGATCCGCGTAATTTTTGGTGTGGCTAATGTTTTCGACGAGATCTAAAAATTGAACAAAAGGCCCACGATTGGCCAAAACTAAACAGGATGGGTGCAACCTACATTGGACGGGAGCCTCCCCATTAATTAAGACTATAGTACTCCATCTGTCCGTGTTTGTTAGTCCATAAACATATTTTTTTCGGTCTCTCAATATTTGTCCATGTTTGAAAGTCAATAAGTAAATAGTGTCAATTGTACTAATTTATCCTTGTATTCAAATATTGAATTAATTGATCGGAGGGTAGGAAAAATAAAAATTGTACAAAACAATCGATCACGACGTTCCCTAAAAAAGTTGAAAACCCCAAAATAAACTAACAAACACGGACGGAGGGAGTAATAGTTTGCTATTTATCATCGAGAAATGGGAGCTAATCATAACGTAAGCATAAGCTCTCTTATATTTCATCCCATCGTCCATGAATCCTAGCCCTTGCCTCTCGATTTTCCCCTATGCTTTCACATGTCATATGTTATTTGTTCGAAGTATACATGGAATATTGGCCCGCTAGAAACATGAGAAAGAAGCATATGACATATATTTTGGTGCGCGAGAAAATAGAAAAAAAAAAAGAAGTCGGGATTAAAATCTATCAACTATCGTTCGACAACCAGAAAACACAAAATCTTAAGCTCATTAATTACCTGAGGATGGAGAACAGTCACGAGGACAGAGTTATTCCCTCCATTGATCACCATCTCCGTCGAAAGAGGCGCCGATGGAATTGTCATGCACGTGCAGTGTTGTGAACGATTGTGCGTGAGGATTTTCGATCTCCGAGTCAATGCACAAAACCCCATTTTAGTTGTAAGTCCAAGGGAAGTAGTAGTACGACTCCACATAGCCCTAGATTGAGAAGGTGAAGAAATGTTGGCCCCCATGCAAGCCATATTTCCCAATTATTATTATTCTTAATTTTGCAATAGAGAACAGAACTGGGGATAGCTAGCTATCACCCTTCGGATGCTGCAACCTAATTTATACAAAACATATACAAGACAATAGGAGAAGTAAATAGGGGCAAAATGGTAATCATCTTCGGCAATTAAGAAAGAGTGCACATGCTTCACGCGAGGACAAAAGAAAACGAAAAAAATACAATCCAAAATTATTGTTTGCCTTTTTTTTGTTCAATATTGTATATATGAGCCCGGGGATAGTGGGAAAAGTTAGTGATTTAGTTCGCAGGAGTCTCAGATTTCAAAGACTATTCATGGTATTGAACCCAGAAAATATCTACAGCGGGACTCGAACCCTGATCTCCCACATGGGAGAGTCGGGCGTTACCAACTGGGCTACAAGCCCATTGGTTTGTTGGCTGTTTGCGTGGGTATAATAATGCATGTGCATAAAATTAAAAAATGTGTACCCTTTTTCCCTACTAACTTTTTCTTTCTTTTTTTCCCTTCTTGTTTTGATAATTTTCTACACTTTTAGTTTGATTGGCCATTGGGCCCCAGATTGGATACAAAATGAGTTTGGGGAGAATTATTTATGGAGGGGAATAAAATAGTAGGAGATCCGTATTTTTTAAGTACTTGTTTGAGAAAGTGGAACGGGGCCTAACTCATGTATGTAGAACACAATTCTTGTAATACATGTAGGTTGTGAAAGTGCTCCAATTCTTAGAATTCAATTTTTTTGCACATCATGATCAATATATTTTTTGTTTGTTTTTTTTTTTACTAAAATCCAGTATAAGTTTTTTTTTTTTGGGGTCAAAGTGTTAGTTATGTTTCATGTTCCTTAAGTTTGCTAGCAACTTTCATGTTAAATACACAAATAAAACACTTTTGATTATGAAGAGCTAAATTAATTAGTTTTAACTTTAACAAACTTTGATCAACAATCTACGGAGACCAAATATTTCAAACCTTAGGGCTTAGTGGAGGTAATGCCTGGTTATTACCTTTAGGGCCCCAAAAATAATTAAGTCAAGGTGCGAGCAAGCTGTCCCGGACATCCGATTATCCAAAAAAAAAAAGAAGAGCTTTGATCAACTATGTTTAAACTAAGATAATTATTTCATTGTTAATATTTGTATTCATATATATATATATATATATATATATATATATATATAGATAAACTAAATAAACATGATTAGTTAGAGACAACATAGGGTATGATTAGTGATACTTTAGTTATATTTGATTTATTTTTTGAAAAGTATTATTTTTGTATATCTTAATTTCATTTTAGTTGTATTATGAATCTTACAATCATGTTTTATGAGTTTATAATTTACACACGATTTTTTTTTTTAAGAAATAAAGGGGCTCATTTTAAAATTTCGCTTTAAGTCCCCAAATTATCAAAACCGACCCCGTTGGGAAGTATGGTTGGTAGAGGAATGGTCTGAGGGGAATACACGTACGGCAACGGGATGGGCTGAGAGGATTTAGAGCAAAGTCTAGGAAATTTAAGTTGTGAGTATCTTTTGGGAGAGGGAAGGTTGATTTGATTTGATTCGATTCGAACACTAGATTTAGGCAAAAATTCCTCATATTTATATTTTTTGAGCTCAAGAACAAGTATCTTTTGCAATCAAATATAAGAACAAATTTGCTTATGAAAGTGTCTAAAACCCAAGGGTATTCTATGAAGATGCCTAAAATCTTAGAAAAATTCCTTTAGAAAAATTTACTACGAAATAAAAAAAGAATAAATCTATGACCAAAAAATTAACCAAAAAAGAAGTTTGTTAGGACAAGTCACCCTTAAGGGAGTGTTGTTTTCGGTAGTGAAAAATTTATAGATTTTTATTTGTGGTTGAAAAGTATTTAAATGTTTCCGATAGTGAATAAGTTGTTAAGAAATGTCAAGTTGTTTCAAATAGTGAATAATTTGTTGATAGATTTATGAGTAGATTCTGTGTAGCCAAAAATATTTTTGTTGACAACTTTTTTATTAATGAAAATGAGATGTAAAATGCGTTAAGTTTTTAGTGTTTTTTTTTGTTAGTGGAAACACCATAAGACAACTGGCCCAATTTAAAACCAATCGGCCCATTTCCATCTCTACCCCCAAAAGCCCAACGACCCATTAGCCCAAAAAACTCCCACCCCTAAAATACACACACCTCTCTCCCCATTTCAACCATTTCAGTGAGATTTCGGCCACTGTCTCCCTCCCCGCCGTTCCAAAACCCTAACCCGACCAGAAATGGGTCGCGTAATCCGAGCTCAGCGCAAGGGACCCGGATCCGTATTCAAGTCCCACACCCACCACCGCAAGGGCCCGGCCCGGTTCCGCAGCCTCGACTTCGGCGAGCGCAACGGCTACCTCAAGGGTGTCATCACTGAGATCATCCACGACCCGGGCAGGGGCGCCCCGCTCGCCCGGGTCACGTTCCGCCACCCGTTCCGGTTCAAGCACCAGAAGGAGCTCTTCATCGCGGCCGAAGGGATGTACACGGGCCAGTTTGTGTTCTGCGGGAAGAAGGCTAATCTGACGGTGGGAAATGTGCTGCCGTTGCGGTCGATTCCCGAGGGAGGGGTGGTTTGTAACGTGGAGCATCATGTGGGTGATCGTGGGGTCCTGGCTAGGGCTTCTGGGGATTATGCTATTGTTATTAGCCACAATCCTGATAATGATACTTCCAGGTAAAAAATGTTGTAGATCTTTTTTGGGTTTGAAAAGTCTAGGAACACAACTTCAAAACACAACTCACAACTGTGTCCCGAACCGTTGATGTGTGTGGACCCATGTGCATTCAACGGTTCCGGATGTATCCGGAGCTGTTTTTTAAAGTTTTGTCCATAGCATTGCTCGGGTTGGGTTTTGATTTTTATTTCTTTGTTTCACTGGGTGTCGGGGTCATTTTGCGTGCACACCGATTTGAGGTCGAATTTGTATGTGTGAAGTTGTAGGCATGTTTAGGCTTATATTGAAACGGTTGTCAAGAATTTTGTGGTGGACATCTTTTGTCTGATATATCATGAATTAGAGGAAAGGGAAGCTATTTATCGGGGTTGGGTCATTTGGAAAAAAGAATTTTGTTAGAAGTTTGAATGGGAGGGAGTTGTTTTATTTAAGGGAATGGATAGATGAGAAACATGATTGGTGCAGAAGAATCTTGCAATTTTTGAAATGTTTTTAAGTGAGTACTAATCTTAGGAGGATAGTAAAAAACGTGCGGGAAGCGTAATATTTTGGTACTTTGCTTCTATTTCGTGGTGATTTGTTGGTTATCAACGGCAGAATACGGTGGATTTTGTTGTGCCCATGTGGAATTTTGGTTTCTAAAGAATGTGTGGTTACTACGTGTTTGGATTTTTTGTTTTCAATCGGTGATGCATTGGCAACTTGTGATGTTTTGGACCCATATCTCGGCAATGAGTACTGCTTTTTCCATCTGTGAATTGTACTATATCTGTTTGCACTGTCAAAGTTTATTTATGTTCGTTTTTTTGAGGTACGGGCTGAAATTTTGTGTCGAGAATTGTATGATTTTGTAGTATTGTGGGTGTAATTTCCTTGTGGGGAGGGTTTCACTTTCACTTCGTTCTTCCTTGTCTGAGTGATTACATAGAGTTGTAGGATGGTATCTGGGGTAACTTAAAAGACATTGTAGGATGTATCATTCTTCTAGATGTGATGTCTTTTCATTGTTGATAGGATTATTAGCCCTCTTGTGGCCTCGGGGAAGGACCTATGTTGGTGCTTGGTCCTTTTTTCTTTTTTGCCTCTCGTAGATTGTTGTTCAGAGATAACCGAGTCGATTGTTTCCCAAATTCACAAATAACCAATCTGACTTTACTAAAAGAGATGATGTCTCCCAAATTCACAAATAGCCAATATGCTTTGTCAAATCTGCCGTGTTAGTTGCATGACATATGGCTTTATAGCTGAATGACTTTTCATTAAGTAGTATTCTATAGTTTCAAATGTGGTGGTCAGAAGGGGAAAAAAAGAAAATGATTAGCCTTCGAAGCTTATTATCTGTTGTCATTGTCCCTGAATCGGTTCTTCTTCACCAACTCAACCACACTGGACTTCAGTGTTAACAAGAATTACGTTGAATCCCACATATAAGATATTTGCATCTCCGTAACTTCTTTTGTTTCCTTTTTTTACCCCGACTTCTAGTTGGGTTGTAACAACTCTGTCTCTTATATTTCGGTGATTGTTTCTGTTGATTTAGGATCAAGCTTCCCTCTGGGGCAAAGAAGATTGTGCCAAGTGGCTGCCGAGCTATGATAGGTCAAGTTGCTGGTGGAGGCAGGACAGAGAAGCCACTTCTGAAGGCAGGGAATGCATATCACAAGTACAGAGTCAAGAGGAACTGCTGGCCCAAGGTTCGTGGTGTTGCTATGAATCCTGTGGAGCATCCTCATGGTGGTGGTAACCACCAGCACATTGGCCACGCAAGTACGGTCCGTCGTGACGCCCCTCCAGGCCAGAAGGTTGGTCTCATCGCCGCTAGGAGGACTGGTCGGCTCAGGGGACAAGCTGCTGCCACTGCTGCAAAAGCAGACAAGACTTCTTAGAGTGTGTTACTGTCTGAGAATTCAGTCCCTGGATATCTTGTGGTTCGAAGGTTAATACTTAATGTTGGTTATGCGGAACATATGCACTCATTTCCCCAGCTTTGTAGTGTTGAGACTCTCTTTGATTCCTAGTATTGTGGAACTTAAACCTAGTATTGGAATCGAGTTTTGTATGTCGTTTCATGGAGTCGCAATTTTCTTTATCGCAATTGTGCTTAGCTTTGAATCTGCTTCAATATTTACTTATTTGGCATTCTGGATTGGTAATTAGCGTGTCCAAAATGTATTTTCATTCCTCATTTTCTCCTCTTATGATACACACCGAACATTTTTCATGCTTGGAACACATGAAGCTTTTCCTTTTTGTGACGCGGCTTTTATTTTTGTTTTGGTATGTGGACTGTTTAGTTTTTACTCGAATTACATCAATATAATCTGCTTCTGCCCCCTTTTTTTTTTTTTTTTGATGAAGGTCAAGAGGGTAATTTCACCTACAAACTCACCTAGGCAATTGCTTCTGTTGAGTTCCTCAAAAAAAACAGAAAAAATTTTTAAAAAAGGACACACTGCCAAGGTTAATTTTGGCATCCAATTTAGCTATCTGTTGAAGTTAATTTTGGTGTATAAAAATTATATTAGAATTTTTTGGGGGTAATTTTCATATTTCCTTTGATTAGGGTTTGATTAGCGGCCTTAATTGTTTCCTAAGTTGTCTAGGGTTTCTTGCACCCTATTTATATTCATTGTAAGCCTTAGGACAGGGTGAGGAGTTGTTGAATTAAAGAAAAACGAGATTTATATTATTATTGTGTGTTCGAAGAGTAAATATCTTTAGTTTATACTTATTTATGTTTTCTTGTAAATAGTTTCGTAAAAGAATACTGCGTTGCATCAGGAGGAGGTTGGTATTGCCAGAAAGTTTTTGTGGGGGAGGCCACTATTGGACATAGAACTTTGCCTAGTGATACAAATGTGTTATTTTCAAAATTTTCGTGCTAATTTTTCACATGAGGATGAAAAAGTCAATTTTTCATACGGCATAACCTACCTCCATCCCTATCTGATCCCTTAGGGCCTTGTTCTGTTGCACAGAAAGGATGAAAAAGTCAATTTTTCTGTAATATTTTTTTGTGTATGTGTGTTTTTTTTTTTTTTTTTTTTTTTTGCGATTCACTTTTTGTACATGCGTGTTCAATTACCAAAAAAATTGTAGGAATCACAATTTCAACCCTGCAAAATAAGCTTTGCCAAAATAAAGGAATTTTAGTTTTTCTGTAAGATTTCTTGTTAAGAGAACATATAATAGAAAAATAAATTTCATTTTCAATTATTTCACGTCATGTCACGTCACTTTTCTTTTGAATTCATTTCTCACATAACATTACCGATGAATGGATCCTAAGAAAAAAGTTTCAATGCTACCTCTATTTGTAACGCCCTCACATGATGTGGACCTTAGGTATGTGTGGATCCCAGTGAGGGACAAATAACTGTGTTAAGAATTTTTTTGGATCTTAAGAGGGAACAAACCCTCAGTCCTTGACCAAAACCACCTGCCAACCTGGGGTTTTCTCGTCCCCTTCCATCAGTATAGGTTCCCATTAATTTTGTTGCTTGGCCGAGAATGAAAGCTAGGAAACCGCCGCAAGAAGCGAAAAAATATCATGCTGTCTTCCTCTCTCTAGACTACAATACAGAAGTAACAGAACAACGTCATCACATTAATCTACGTCATTTTTCTACCATATTTTTTAGCAAAAGGATGCGATTTTTACCCTCCAGTTTTAATCAGTGGCACTTCATATTTTGTTTTGTAATCTCACATGATCAAGGCAAAATGAAGTGCCAAAATCAATTTCCTTCAGCAAATCATGGTTTCTAATTTGACAACTACAATATCATATTGAGGTGTATCTTTTTAACTTAATTTTCTTCTTCGTTTTGTGTATTTTATTCGTCTTTTCTGAATTTTTATTAGAATAGAGTATATTTTTTGGATTAATCATCTATCTCGTTGAGAGGAGTCTAAAAACTACAAAATTATGACCGAAAGCAAAAAAGAAAAAGAAAAAAGGAGTTCACTAACCTTAACAAGTACAAGAAGTAATTAATACTAGTATATATCATTAATTACTCTCTGGCGTAGCTCACGTCTTTGATTCCCCCTCTCTATTATCTAGCCCGGCCTACCTCATAATGTGGGCGTTAAAAAGTCCGGGCTTTTTACGTGTGGGTCTAGGAAAGCAGGAAATAATTTCCATTAAGGAATGACACAAATTTTATTTACCACCAACTCCACACTAGAGTGTCATATGGCTTTAATTTCATCATCTCGCTATTGCATAACCACTACTACCACCTCCACAACTCTCCACCCCATGCACCACTTTCACTTCATCATCACCAAAATCACTTCGATCACCGCCACCACCACTGCTACCAAGTACGTTGAGAAAGTTTTCAATTGTTTGGATAGAGAATATTCTCAAATTTAAAATTCTCAACTATTTGGATTGAGAATGTTCTCAATTTTTTCGATTGAGAATGTTCTCAAAAGTAGTGGTGGTGGAGTATTTTTTTTGGTATAAAAATTTGACTTACCTTAAACGTGTATTTCTTAATTTGAGCCTAACCTTATAGAAATTACTTTTTAATTTTCTGTACCTACACATAAACAAGAAGTCCTAAGAGTTGATAGCACCGGTTGTATCCTAGTGTGATTGGTATTGATACGTGTAGTCTAATCCATGGCTCAGCGCGTCAGCCATAAATGGTTTTCACGATTTGTTGGGACTTATCCTCCGCCTTCATCTTCTATTGTATGCCTCGGTCCTCTTCTTGAGGTACATCATTCACTTGTATCTGGTGTACATGGGGTGCATACTTATCAGAAAAATTGCACAAATCCTTTGCGCAAGCACTCCCATTGAGTCTGTAACCCACTCACCTCCTCGTAGAGGAGACAACACAAATTTTTTTTTTTGAACAGCACAAGCATACAACACTTATAGTTGGTGTGAGTTATTTTTAGGAGAAATTTTTCGGTTTCGGGTGGGTATATCCCATGTGGTACTTGCTCGACATATTCGGGCTGTTCAATACACTTTTAGACATCTCAGATTGAAACTCTCTCTCTCCTTTCACCCCAACACTTTCTCTCTCATTTTTTCCCCTACAAATCCGAGCCGTCCAAAAATGCAATAGACGGCTCGGATGCGCCGAGCGGACACCACGTTGTACCCGCTTGGCACTGAATTTTTTTCCCTGTTTTTAGAGATTAGAGAGGATTGAAGTTAATTCGTCATTGAGTTAGAGGTCACGATATATATCTAAGGCTATCCACAATGCTATATAATAAAAAATGGATAATCGAAAGTTGACACTTTAGCTTTTAATTATCTATTTAAGAGGTTCCTAACTTAAACAATATTGAGGTTCACAATGGTCACTTCTAGTCCATAATCAAAATAAAAGGCATACTGCCATTTCACTCTCTCTGTCTCCTACTTTGTTTCCTGCTATTCACCTTTCCTCCATTACATTTTTTATTGTGTAATCTCTGTTTTCGAGACGAATAATTAATTTTTAAAAATTTGAAAAAATATTAAAAAATTACTAAACACTGAGAATAGTAATTATCCGTACGGCTAATTAATTTAGTCCAACATTTAGATGATAGTAGCATATAGCTAGTTATAGGAGGGATAGATTTGGGTTGGAACGTATGCTGTTGAATTTGGATATATGGCACTGAATGAAGGTTGAATTTTGGGAGAGGAAACAACAACAAATTGATATGGACTGAGTATATATAGAGTTTTGCTAATTAGAAAATGTTGCTAGTTTTGATTATTCAAAGTTTAAAATTTGATTATTTCTAAGGATATTGCTAAGTTTGTTTGATTATACCATTGTGAGCTATATTTTGCACCAAGTTTATTAACTTTACAAACAATTTACTTTTATTATGTCATTATGGATAGCCTAAGGCAATGTTCTAATAATTTTACAATAAGTCAGGTGAACACTACATCAAACCACTACACCATCTACTATATTTTTTGTGGGGCCCATTCCGGGTCCCACAAAAATACAAAAAAATATCCAAAAATTTTAAAATTATGATTTATGAGGCCATGTAAAAAATCAGCTATAACGAATCTCTGTAAGTATTATTATTTTAAAACTTTAGATATTTTTTTTTGTATTTTTATGAAACCCAAAATGAGCTTCACAAAAAATGTAGTGAATGGTATGGTGGTTTGGTGTAGTGTAAGTATCGTCTCTCATAATTTTATAATATTTCTAACTGATTCTACGATAATTCTAATTAATATGAGAAATAATTTTTGCAGTCAACTTTTTTAAAAACTACACTTCAAAAGTCGTCTATTAGTGCTCAACAATAGAAACCCCTGAAAAAAAAATAAAAAATTTAGAATGCACTTGATTACTATCACTAAGCAAATAAGTTAATAAGGTATCAATTGTTCGCTAATGTTCAAACAGTTGCTTATCTTCTCAACGATCCAACATATAAGAACGAAGAATAATACCATGTAGCATGGTATAATTAATTAGACTTACGTATTACGATGAAAAATAATGTTAATCTTTAAGTTGTCTTCACCACAAAAGTACATATGACACTAACAGAATCCCATTCAAAAATTACCGCACCATCTAATTTTCATGAATATCAATAAATTATTTTTGTTGATTGTTCTACCCGGTGGAATCCAAAATTGAACAATTGAATTTGGAACTTACTAAAGTCGACAGTTTTCCATACTAGATTTCTTTTCATAGATTTCTTTTTTTTTTTTTTTGAAAATCTTGGTTGAATATAGTATGTGTTTGAAATCTCAACTACCCTAATTAACGTACAAGGAAATGAGAAAGGTCACTTTTGTTTTCTTTATTTTATGATTCTAAATTAGGTACGTCCCATTCTCATTATTGCCGTAAATATTAAATTAGGCTTCCTTCGTCCCACAAATAATTTAAGATCCTTGTAAATGCATGTTTCCAAGTTTGAAAGTCTATCCCACAAATTAAGGATTCGCTAACTGAAAAGAATTCGTTCGAAAATTCAAAAATAATTTATTACTAAATAAAGTGGTTAGCCATTCAATTGTTGTCTTGTCACATCCACGTGGCTCCTCGTAAAGTAGTCACTACGCGATAATAATATATAAGATTCCATTCTTGATCTTTTACTTTTCCTAATTATTCGTTTAACATTAATTATCTTTGCACCCAATCAAATGCCGATACTTGTCGCAATGAGAGCCCTCGATCCTCACTAATGATCTCTTTGCTTTAATATATAGTATAAATAAATGTTCGGTTGTCTTTCGTTATTATAGATTTCTTTCGTGAGTTATACCACGTCCAAGATTATTGATCATGACCTTGTGATTGATGGACTTCATTGCCTAATACACAGCCTTGGGTCGCGCAAGTCTTAACTAGAAAGCTTATTGGAATTTGGAATCAATAGTTGAGGTTCACTTGATTGTTTGCATTGCACGTATCCAAGTAAAATCTTAATCATCAATTATAAAATCAATTTAGCATTAATTGGGGGTATGCATTCTCCCTTGGTCCATCGTACTTGGCCTATAAATTAATAGGGTTAGCATTACATATCACTCTGCAACAAATTAAAATTATGGGTGCCGAGCAAAAAAAAAAAATTAAACTTATTTGGTGCAAAAATGTCACTCCATCTGTTCTTCAAAGAACGAGTAGCAGCTAATTCTCCATTTGAGAAACCGTGTATTGAAACGGCTTTTAATGTTACTCGGAACACCCAATGCACTTACCAAAACGGAGATGGGCATGGAGCTCTGGATAACAAAGCAAAGAACCGGATCAAATTTGTTAGCTAGTGTTTTCTTGAGGTAAAGAGAAGAATAAAAGGTTGGACCATTGGAATTTGTCTCTTTAGGTGTTATATGATAATGTAACTTACCAGTATAAGATAATATTGATCCTACATATTGCATATTCGCCACATATTTACTTTAAAAACTCCAATATTCTCCATTCCAGTGTGTAATGATAAATCAAATTAGGAATATCTCAAAATCACCACACATGTTAGAGAGGGAGAACCATCTAATTAATGAGAATATGCAATAGTCCCCAAGACAATAAATTTTCAAAAGTCAAGGGGACGGACCGTGATTGTGTATAAGAATTCACGGGGAATGGTATATGGTGGTTAGTTTGTGAGGTCTCAAGGGTTTGAAAGACTTTTAAATTTTGCGGATTTCTTGGTTTCGGATAGTTGAATATATTGTTAATAGTTTCCTTTCAAGTATATGTACGAAGATATGGACATTTTCTATTTGTATATGTTGAGGGTTTTCATGTTTGCAAATGCTAGCTAATCGATGTGAGGGAGGTGCTAAAAATAATCGTGCATTAAATTTTTTTTCTGATCTTAAGAGAGAGCAAATCCTAACTCCCTATCCAAAACCACTGGCCAACTTGAGGTTTCCTATTATTGGATTTTGGTGGTGTAACAACGAAGGAGAGCTCATAGGATCAGAACTTTCCAGAAGATAATGGAGCCAAAAGATTTCGTACTCGTCACATGCTTCGATTTCAGATTCCATTGTCTGGTCTCCTTCCAATAGTTTAGGTTCCATTAATTTTGTTGCTTTTATGGTTTGCTTCCATGGCCGAGAATGAAAGCTAGAAAACCTCCGAAAGAAGCGAAAAAAATCTCATTTTGTCATCCTCTAACTACAGTACAGAATGATCCATCTTACTTGGCCTATAAATTAATAGGGTTTTGCATATCACTCTGCAACAAATTGAACTTATTGGTGCAAAAATGTCACTCCATCTGTTCTTCGTGCCAATCCGATCGATTCCTTCATCAAAACATGGCCTTCCACCTCAACTGACATGGAAATCCGTACGCTGCACTTGTACAAGATTACGCCTCCAACCCTCAGAAATGGCTAATCAAAATTCACAGCAAACTTCCCAAAGGCGATCTGCGAATTATCAGCCAACTGCTTGGAATTCTGATTTTATCAAGTCCTTGAAAAATCACAATGTCGTGAGTATTTGTATTTCTTTCCCAGCTGAAAACAAATCAAATTAACTGTCCATTTTATTTTGAAAGGCGAAGACTAAAATTTATTACTGTAATTGCCTATAAATAGTTCCACCATTGCATATCACTTTGCTTTGCAACAAAATAAACACATTCATGCAAATGTCCAGTCATATGTTCCTTTGCTTTGCTCAAAACAGTGCCTTCCTCCGCATCTCAAACAAAAATCTGTACACTGCGCTTACCTTTGTAGTGGAGCGAAATATCCGAAGGTTCAAAAGGTTAGGAAGATCCAAGGGATTTGATGAATTATTCCTGATCAATTAGTTGTCTCAGTTCATCTGCCCCACGAGGGACCCTGATATGTCAGTCGTGCCAATTATCCGAAGGATAAAACGATCCAAGGGGCCTAGCCGAGCTTCGATCCCACTCCGAAGGAAGGCGTATTCGTTTGTTCGGATAAAAGAACCATAAAGCTCGGTTTGTTCGGTAAAGCACGTCGCCTGTTACTTTTCGTTTCCTCGGACATGATGACTTCGCTCGGGAACCGTTACTCCAGAACCTTCTAGAAGCTTCTAAAGAAACGTGGGAAGGTCTCTCTGATAAAGGATGAGACGTCTCTGATTGATATGACCTCTCCTTTCTGACTGGGCGGCTCCCCATTCCCCAACAGGCGGCATTCATTTAATGCTACTGACTCGTGATGTCATCCGAGCGTCACCGAGCACGTGGGTGACAGAAATGGCCCAATCTACACTCTTTCCCTCTCTGCCTATAAATAGACGACTTCCTCCCCCAAGTAAAAGGTTCAACTTTTCTAAACTCTTCTCCCTCCTAGCGTATATTTCTTACCCAAAACTTCTTCCCGGCTCCTCTTTCTGACAAGATCGTCGGAGCTTCTTCCCGGAGGAACATCCCCCTCCGGTTCTACAGGTACATGACGTACGGCGCCACGTCACTCGATTCAGAAGGACCAGAATAGAGAGGAAGAAATCAGCCCCCCACAATTGGCGACTCTGCTGGGGAAAGCTCATCAACCTAGCATCGTGGACCTGATTTCTATCACAAGCTCGATCTCACTTCTGTCCTTCTCTCTCCTCACCTCATGGCTCAACACATCCCGCCTCCTGGCCCGGAAAACTTCACCTTGGGGTTGTCCGGGTATGGATCCATCAATCAAGAACAAGGGAACACTACACTCCCACACCAGTCAGTCACTCGACGGCTTTCATTTCCACCGACAGAGCTGGATATTGCCCTGGCGGAGCAAAAACGCCAAGCAGCGGTGATAGCCATGCTCCAACAACGATTAGAGGAGCGCGACGGAAACCAGCTTGTCACTCCTATCAACGCCCATCCAGCTGGACCTAGCCAACCGACGAGACATCGAAAGAGGAGCAGACGGTCCCGCCATAACCGCACCACAGGCCTGGCAGATCCCGAAAGACGAAACGTTTTCGAGCGTCTTGAACAGAACGCTCGGCCACAACAAACAGGTTCGCGTCCTCGGCTAGAAAGTCTTATCCGAGCGGAAAGCACACGATCTTCGGCAACCCAATCCACCGCCGGAACACATCGAGAGGCGACATCGGGCCAAGAACGCCGCTCGTACAGACGTTACTCGGATCCGAGAAAGGAAAAACAGCCTGTGGATCTCAATGAACTTCGGCTAAGCTATCACGGCGAATATCCCGAATGATCAGTACCGCCGAATCCGGATTCCGAGTATCGCCAGGACGGACGGTATACCGAAGGATCACGAAGCCGAAGAGCTCCAAGCAAGGAAGGACGCTCGGAAGGGAATAACACCGTCACCCTTTACGATCCGCTTACGGGACTCCCAACAGTGTACCAACCGGTGACTGATCTTAGGCAACAAGAGAAAGCTCGGCCAGAAAGATCCAAACAGGCCCAAGAGCTAACAGGGGAACGAAGAGAGAGACGGGGGTACCAAGCCGAGCGTCCTCGGCAACATCATCGCGAGCGTCGGCGCAGTCCCGAGCTTCGCTTGACAGTGCCGCCGGCAGCAGTTCAACCAAATCTCGTCCCAGAGGATAATTCGAAGCTCGGAAAGGCAAAGGCTTCCCCCTTCGTAGAGGCAATTCAGCAAGAGCGACCACCGGATCGGTTCGTCATGCCGAAGCTCAAGCGTTACGAAGCAAAGGAAGACGCAGTCGCGTTCGTCTGTCGCTTTCGCCAAATGATGAGCCTCCACAATTTTTCTGATGCACTTATGTGCAAAATCTTTCCCCTCTCGTTGAGTGAGCCAATCATGCTCTGGTACAATCAGTTGAAACCGAAGTCTATCGCCTGTTTCAACGAGCTGGAATTGGAATTCACGAAGAGGTTTGTGACCAGCAACGTTCAACCGAAGACTCTCTCAATGCTGGTGAATATGAGAAGGACCTCGGGTGAAACCCTCCGGCTGTACACCGAGCGATACTGGGAGGTATACAATCTTATTCCTGATTGCGATCAGGGAGTAGCTGCTGAATCGTTTATGAACGGCCTGGACCCAAACTCGGCAATGTTTCGGGATCTCTCAAGGAATCCACCAAAAAGCATGGGGAATTGATGACTATTATCGAGAAGGATTGTGTACATGAGGAAGCAATGGCCGAGCGTCATGTTCCGAAGGTCGCTGAACCATCTAAGGCTCATCCTGTGGCTCGGAAGCAGGTGGCCAATGTCGGCCAGACATCCAAAGTGAACCAGCCGAACAATAGGAATCGACCTCCGCAGCATCAAGCGCAACAAGTTATTCAACAAAAACGGGAACCAAGGCCGGACGAATATGTTGCCGAGCAAACTACATTCACGGAGCCCATTTACAAGCTTTTATCCATCATCGGCACGCTCCCATTCTTCTCTTGGCCCACAGGATTTCTTGGCACAGCTGGCCAGGGACCTGGGATGTGTTCCTACCATAAGGAGCGGGGGCATTATACGACCAAGTGCCAGCCGTTCAAAAGGTACTTGGAGGAGCTTGCCGCGGCTGGACACCTCAATCCTTGGATCGACGCTCGGAAGAGTCCACTTCCGCCCCCACCTCCATTGCTCGGTGGCCATGTCAGTGTCATTCAGGGTGTCGCTTCGGAGGTACGAATATCCGAACTACAAACGGAAATCAACACGGCCGTCGCTGCATTGTTGGTTTGCAACGTCGGTACTTCGGTTAAAAGGAAATTTGAAGATCCGAATCATGACGGTCCAATAACTTTTACATCTGAAGACTTGAAAGGAGTTCAAGTGCCACATACCGACGCTCTCGTCGTTACAGTGATCATTGACAAATCCACTGTCCAACGGGTGTTGATTGACCAGGGAAGCTCGGCGGATGTGATGTTTTATTCTACTTTCAAGAGCCTTGGTCTATCCCCGAATCAACTTCGGCCAGCGACAACACCACTCGTTGGGTTTACAGGTGCGCCGGTTTGGCCATTGGGTGCGATCAATCTCCTTGTGAGAGCCGGTTCCCGAGTGATTGACGTCGAATTCATAGTGGTTAGCTCTCCTAGCCCTTATAACGTCATCCTCGGTCGAGCCTGGCTACACGGGATGCAAGCCGTGGCCTCAACATACCATCAAGTCGTGAAGTTCGTCGGATGGAATGGAAGACAAGAAAGCCTCCGAGGGGATCAAGTACAGTCCAAGAAATGCTATATCAGCACCGTCACAACGAAACAAAGCTGCCTGGAGGTGCAGTGTGTGGAGAGTGGGGAAATTGATGTACTTGAAGATGTGGGACTTCCAGCGAGCAAAGGTCCGCCGAGGAACTTGTTCGCATGCCTATCTCGGAAGATGGCACTCGGTATTTTCTTATCGGAAGCTCTTTGACCGAGGAGGAGAAGAATGCGATGTTTGACTTCCTCATACGACACATTGAAGTATTTGCTTGGACCCCGCAGGAAATGCCGGGCGTAGATCCCTCGTTTGCAACCCATTATCTGAACGTTGATCCGAACAGAAAGCCAGTGGTGCAGAAGCTTCGGCGTTCTTCTGCCCTTCATGTTGAAGCTGTAATGACAGAGGTGGATCAATTGCTAGAGGCAGGGGCGATACGAGAAATACTTTACCCCACTTGGTTGGCTAACCCCGTGGTGGTTCCGAAGAAAAATGGAAAGTTGAGGGTTTGTGTGGACTACACGAATCTCAATGATGCTTGTCCAATGGATAGGTTCCCTCTCCCTCGGATAGAACAAATGGTGGACGCAACTGCAGGGTGTGAGCGGCTGAGTTTTATGGATGCATACCGAGGATACCACCAAATCGCCCTCGCCGAAGATGATCAAGAAAAGACGGCTTTTATCTCTCCTCGGGGCGTCTATTGCTACAATGTTGTGCCTTTCGGACTGAAGAACGCTGGGGCTACTTTTCAACGAGCGATAACGTCCATGTTCCCTGGGATGCTCGGAAGAATTCTGGAAGCGTATATCGACGACTTAGTGTGCAAGAGCAAGTTCGCTCGGGATCATCTTCGGGATCTGGAGAAGTTTTTGCCGTCCTGAAGAAACGAAAGCTACGACTGAATGCGGAGAAGTGTGCGTTTGGTGTCAGCTCCGGCAAATTCCTGGGATACATGGTTAGCCACCGAGGCATAGAAGCGGATCCGACGCAACTGACTGCCGTGCAAAACCTCCGAGCCCAACGACTGTTAGGGAAGTGCAGCGTCTTACAGGAATGGTTGCGGCATTGAATCGGTTTATACGACGTTCGGGAGACCTCTGTCGACCGTTCTTTCAAGCTATCAAGACAAGCCGCCGAAGATTTATATGGACCGAGGAATGTGAGCAGGCTCTGCAGTCACTGAAAGACTACTTGTCACATGCTCCCCTCCTGGTCAAACCACAACCAGATGAAGATTTGTATCTTTACCTCGCAGTCTCGGATCATGCCACCAGTTCAGTGCTTGTTCGGAAAGAAGGGATGGAGCACCAACCAATTTTTTACTCGAGCAAGACGATGACGGATTCTCAGACTAGGTATCTGCCTATGGAGAAGTTAGCATTGGCCCTCGTTTCGTCTAAAACGAGCCTTTTGCCTTACTTCCAATGCCATAGGATCGTGGTCCTTACTGAGTTTCCTCTCAAAGCGGTTCTTCGGAAGACGGATTCCTCTAGTCGGATCCTCAAGTTCTCTCAAGACTTGGCAAACTACGACATCCAGTTCGAACCTCGGACGGCTATCAAAGGCCAAGCGTTGGCCGACTTCTTCGCCGAGCTTACACCAGGCTTGAAGGATGAAGCTAACGCCTTGGCTCTTGCGGAGACCGAAGCTCGGATAGCTGCGACCGAGGCTCACATGGAATGGATCCAACAGCCAGCCGATGCACGTCGCTCAAGATTTACGCTCGGCACAAAACGGCCTGTTCATGAGTGGAACTTATTCTCTGGGGATGCTTGGAGGATGACTGTGGATGGGGCCTCGAACATCAATGGGGCTGGTGCTGGAATTGTTCTTGTGTCGCCCGAGGGAACGGTGCACGAAAGTGTTGTCTCCATCGGTTACCGAGCGACCAACAACGAAGCTGAATACGAAGCCTTAATTGCTGGGTTGCGACTTGCCCTTCGACTCGGTGCGGATTCCGTTCACGTGTTCTGTGACTCTCAGCTCATCGTGGGACACCTGAATGATGACTATCAAGCTAGGGATGAACGAATGAACGCTTACGTAAGCCATGTTTTGGAACTTCTTAATCAGTTTGGACGAGTGGAAATCGAGTGGATTGCTCGGGAGCATAATGCTCATGCTGACGCCCTGGCAGGCCTCGGATCGGCGTACCGAGCCTCGGGCAGTCGCACGATAGTGTTTGACGAAATCGACACTCCGAGCTTTGAACCCTCGGACCCTCCTATCGCAGCAATATCGTTCGGCTCAAGCCAGCTTGATCCCATAGTGTTGTACCTTCGGGATCGAATGCTTCCTTTAGACAGGAAGGAAGCTCACAAGATACGTTGCCGTGCCGCCAATTACTTTTTGGATCCTAATGGACATCTTTACCGAAGAACGTTCACAGGCCCGGATTTGAAAGTGGTGTATGAGATTCAAGTAGAAGGCATCCTGGACGAGCTTCATTCGGGTAGTTGTGGGGCTCATTCAGGAGGACGAAGCATGG
The DNA here is from genome assembly GCA_014282245.1 of Rhododendron simsii. Lineage (NCBI taxonomy): Eukaryota > Viridiplantae > Streptophyta > Magnoliopsida > Ericales > Ericaceae > Rhododendron > Rhododendron simsii. The sequence continues at coordinate 9,155,313 of CM024956.1, read as the reverse complement.
CGCAGCGGGCGTTAACTCAAGGGTACTGGTGGCCGAAGATGGTGAAACAATCCGAGGAGTATGTGAAACGCTGTGTTCGGTGCCAAAAGCAAGCTTCCCTTATTCACCAACCAGCTTTCCCGCTCAAAATGATCACCAGTCCTTGGCCTTTTGCAGTATGGGGCTTTGACATTGTGGGAAAACTGCCAAGGCACCTGGGGGTTTTGAGTATTTGATAACAGCCACGGACCTGTTCACTAAGTGGGTCGAAGCCAAGCCAATGGTGAAGACGACTGCAGGCGACGTAGAACGGTTCATTTGGAAGCATATCATCTCGAGGTTCGGTGTGCCGTATGCTATTCTTTCGGACAACGGATCCCAGTTCGTGGCCGCTGCCCTTAAAGCATTCTACAAACAACGGAAGATTACGATCCAGAATTCTTCGGTTGCGTATCCACAGGGCAATGGTCAGGCCGAGGCATCCAACAAGACCATCACTCGGGGGCTTAAGCGTCGTTTGGAGCGGAAGCTCGGATTGTGGGTTGATGAACTCCCTCATGTCTTGTGGGCCTACCGAACCACGCCTCGGCGTTCCACGGGTCGTACCCCGTTCTCAATGGCCTACGGCATGGAGGCCGTTCTCCCTCTCTCTCCTCATTGATCCCAACCGCTCGTACGGAGAATTTCAATCCTGTGGATAACAATGCATTGGTGGGTTCTGAATTGGACTTTGCCGAAGAACTCCGTGACAACGCTAACCTTCGGCATGCCGCGTACCAACAAGAAGTGGCTAGGGGCTACAACAAGAACGTTCGGTCTCGACCATTTAATGTGGGGGACCTCGTTCTTCGGATGGTCGTTGAAGCAAGCAAGTTGACGAAGCTTAAGGATCCATACGAAGGTCCTTACCGAGTGATCGAGAAAATTGGTCATGGGGTGTACAAGCTTGCCGAGATGGATGGAACTCCCATACCGAACCCTTGGAACGCTCAGAAGCTTCGGAAGTTCCATGGCTAGCTGATATTTCACGTTTTGCTTTTATCCAATTTTTATTCCTGTTAACTTTTGTAAGCCTTTGGGCCATTATAATAGAAAGTACCATTTCTTATCTTGTTTGTTTTCTTTAAGTCTTGGGTATCTCACCTAGCCCAGTTTTAAGCCGTTGGGTTCACACTCGTACTGGTCTGGGCGAAATCCACTTAGCCCTCGGCAAATGCGTTCGAGCGAAATCCTCTTAGCCATTGCCATCATGTTCACTCAGAATCACAAACATGTTCTCCTCGGATAATCTTTCGTTTTTATTCCCTCGGATATTTTTCTTTTACTATCTGCTTGGATTCCCGCCTCTATCCTTCGGCAATCCGAGCAGATAGGGGGCTATTATGAGAAGGTTAGTAAGTCGAAATACTAACTGTAACACGACGGAACGGGAACAACGAAATTTGCAAGTCAGATTTGCATTTTTATATTCCAAACCTTTCCGAACGGAAAAATTAATGCACAAAGTATTAATGCACCGAAAAACAATACTTGAAACAGTTTCTTTACATTCCAAAACGTGCAGCAATACAATGTGTCAAAAAAAAAAAAAAACAAAAAAAAAAAAACAAAACAAAAAAAAACATCAAGGGTCCACTGTCGGGAAAAGAGGCAGTGTAGGATCCTCTGAAGGAGGAGCTGGAGTGGTGCCAGCTTCGGTTGTTGCACCTGGGAGTACCACCGCGGGGTCAGGCTGTTGCTCGGTTTCGAGCTGCTCATTCTCGGCCTGCTGAGCTTCGGCCAGACTTCGAGGGGGAACCTCTACAAGCATTCTCCTCTCATCATCAGCTTCCGCGCCGAGATCATCCAAGCCTGTGTTGTAGCCCAGCATAAAGCTAGCTTTATGCTGTTCTTCAAGCATTTCTGCCTGGGCCTCGACAAGCTCTTCAGCAGCAGCATCTTGGGCCTCGTAGTATCCCCGGTTGTATTCTTTCTCCAGCTCAACCTTCATCTCCTCACGACCGAGAGCTCTTCCCTCGGCAAGACCCTCGTCCTTCCCCTCCGCCCTGGACTTCCCGGCAGCCTCTTGCAAGCCTTTGACTAGCTCGTTGAGGTTGAATACCTGAGCCTCCAAAGACTGGCGAGCTGCCTCGGATTCCTCCCAGCTCTTCTTGTATTCCTCGGCCGAGTCTTTGTTTATTTGCAGAGACTGCAACAGCAGCTTCTTCTTCTTTTCATGCTCGGAGAGGTGAAGATTCACACTCATGATGGACTGGGAGGCCTGAGGGGGAACAAATGTTACTTAAAGACAAACGAGCAGAGGAAACAGTCAACTGTGAAGCAAAACTTACTCTGGCAGCGTGATAATAGTACTCGGTGAGGGCAGCTTTCAGCGAAGGTGGGGATTGAATGTCCTTCGGCAACCCCACCCCGGACAGGAGCGTCAGAGCGAGAGAAGGGTCGTCCCTCAAGCTGTCGGACTTCAAAATTTGTTTCTTGTCAGCAGTAACGAAGCTCGGCGCCCAAGGGACGTTTTCTTCGCTCGTTTCCTTCCCCTTGGCGGCCACACTCGCTCCGTCGCCAGCCTCCGAGCGCGCCGTCGTCTTTTGTTTCTTGCCAGCTTGGGCTTCCTTCGGCGACGGAGGGGCGGGAGGAGGACGTTTTTGAGTTGGTGGGGGAGGTATTTTCTTGCTTGGGGCCGAGCCTGAGGCCCCTGAAGCCCCTGTTTTCTTGGCCAGGCCCTTGGCCTTGTCTTTCTCCCTTGCCTCCATCTTCTGTTGAAGAACGTCCTTCATGCTTCGGGGAGGCATATTTGCTTCTTCTTCGGGAGTGGATCCTTCGGTGGGTTCGCGAATGATCCCTCGCAAAGGCCTGCTCACGCTCGGTAGAAGTTCCGCGGGAAGGTCTTCGGCTGAAGCTTCCTCCTTATCCGCCTCTTTCTTTCGGATACGTCCACCGTAGGTGGGTTTGTATTGTAAAATGGTGGGGGCGTCTCTTTCTTCTGATGGAATGGTAAGGAGAGTGGACGCGAGCTTACAGTTCCTCGAAGCTCGTAGTAACTCCTTGTTGATTTGTGTTGTATCTGTAGAACATAAGACAAGGGAACAATCAGTCGGAAGAACACTAAGTAATACTATGCAAGTGCAAGAAATGAAGCAGGTAAAAGTAAAAAGCCAGGTGATTGATTTCTTACGGGGTCCACCCCTGCGTGTGGCAACCTCGAATTGCCCGTATTCCCCCGGAGGGTATTGATAATTGCCCCGAACTTCGACGTAGTCCGAGGCCCATTTTTCAGAATCATACATCCCTTCGGGGATTATCTTGGCCATCTTTCTTCGGGAACACAGGTAGTATCGGGAATACCTGATGTTCCGTGACATTGTGTAGTTTTCAAAAATGTGATGGGCTTCGAGTGGGTACATCATCAGCTGGGCCAGCTTTATGATGGAATGGATGATGCGGTATGAGTTGACGCTTAATTGGCAGGGGGTCACGGTGAAGAGATAAAGGATTTCCCTAAGGATCCTATGCATTGGAAATCTGAGACCACCCTCGGTTATGGCCATCAGAGGAACGGTAATATGTTCATCGCTGAACCTTATCCTGGGACCAGGGACTGGGGTAATAATGACGTCGTCAGGGACTTTGTAATCCCGTCGGAAAGCCCTCATACCTTCTTCGCTCTCGAAGGATTTCCAGTAGGGACATGGGTCCTTTCCTGTTCGGTCAGGGATGACGTCCGGATCTTGAGGGACTATCTTTCTTTTCTTTTGGGGGTTGGAAGAACCGGCAGCCCCTTCTGTACCCTCGGCTTGGCTCGAGGAAGCCGTGGCCGCTCCTCCTTCGGCGAAGTCTCTGTCAGATACCGTTTCTTCGGCCTCGTCGTCTCCTTCCACCTCTTCCGTCGGATTATCTTGCACTCTCTCCTCCGAAGGGTTACCTTCTAAGTCGATGATTTGACTCTCTGGAGGCATCGTTCGGAGCGGAGTGACGCTTGCAGGAAGATCAATTCCGGCGGAATCCTCGCTACTTTCCCGAACGCGGTAATTCCGAGCTAGATTGGAGATCGCATCGGATATCGCGAGGTTCGAGCCCCCAGCGCCTAGAGCTGCGCTGTCTACCGAACGAAACGACTCCCCAGACGAAGCTGAAGCAGAAGTCTCCATACCTAAACACAAAAGTGCAAGGGGAAAGACCGTCAGCGAGTTGCATGGTCATGTCCTAAGGTGCCTATGTTCGGTGATGTGAAATGAACGAGCAACCGATTCTTCTGAGAAACGATTAGTCAAAAAGAAGTTCGGATGAAAGTGCTAAGTATGGGCAACATTTCTATGCGTGTTCGGAAGAACACAGGTTGAAGATGCCTCTATGTTCGGAAGAACATATGAACATCTTCAACACTCTACAGTGCACAGGCGAGAAAACCAGGCGACAAGGAAAGAAAAACAGCCCAGAAAGCGTGTAACGGAACTTAAAATGCAGAAATGGTGCAGGGAAATAGAGATGTACCTGGGAATCGAAGAAAAATCTGGGTCGAAAGCTTCAAGATCGTCAAGAACCTGCAGATGGCTTGATTTTCTGGGGATGGGGACGAACTGAACTGTTCAAACGTTTGAGAGAGAGAGAAAAAGTGATTTTCTCTCTCCTCACGTCTTCTCTTATACCTAGGAGCGAAACCCGAAGCGTCGCCGAGCCCCCAACCGTAGGATTTGGGCGGGAGATTGACATGACCGTCGATGGGTGACACGTGGAAACACGCGGGGTGCGCCGTATCGATATCCAATGACAATAGGACGCGTGGCGTCATCTAAAGCTGGCGGTTGCAGAGGCATTAAATGAAAGATACCTGACGATTCAACACCTCTTTGACGTTTATCCTTGGATTGACGTTCGGAATAGCCTGACAATGATCCCGCTTCGGTGGTCAGTTGTTCTTCGGCCACTACTGATTTATCAACTCCTCCTTCCTCTCCGAAGCTTTGCAGCCATGGAAACAGGAGTTGAGGGGCTATTGTAGTGGAGCGAAATATCCGAAGGTTCAAAAGGTTAGGAAGATCCAAGGGATTTGATGAATTATTCCTGATCAATTAGTTGTCTCAGTTCATCTGCCCCATGAGGGACCCTGATATGTCAGTCGTGCCAATTATCCGAAGGATAAAACGATCCAAGGGGCCTAGCCGAGCTTCGATCCCACTCCGAAGGAAGGCGTATTCGTTTGTTCGGATAAAAGAACCATAAAGCTCGGTTTGTTCGGTAAAGCACGTCGCCTGTTACTTTTCGTTTCCTCGGACATGATGACTTCGCTCGGGAACCGTTACTCCAGAACCTTCTAGAAGCTTCTAAAGAAACGTGGGAAGGTCTCTCTGATAAAGGATGGGACGTCTCTGATTGATATGACCTCTCCTTTCTGACTGGGCGGCTCCCCATTCCCCAACAGGCGGCATTCATTTAATGCTACTGACTCGTGATGTCATCCGAGCGTCACCGAGCACGTGGGTGACAGAAATGGCCCAATCTACACTCTTTCCCTCTCTGCCTATAAATAGACGACTTCCTCCCCCAAGTAAAAGGTTCAACTTTTCTAAACTCTTCTCCCTCCTAGCGTATATTTCTTACCCAAAACTTCTTCCCGGCTCCTCTTTCTGACAAGATCGTCGGAGCTTCTTCCCGGAGGAACATCCCCCTCCGGTTCTACAGGTACATGACGTACGGCGCCACGTCACTCGATTCAGAAGGACCAGAATAGAGAGGAAGAAATCAGCCCCCCACAACCTTCAATATTCCTCAGCAATGGTTGAAGGATATTCACAACCACTTTCCGAAAGGCGATCCGCCCATTACTAGGCAACTGCATGGAATTCTGATATCGCCAATCTTTGGAAAATCACAATAATACAGTGACTAATTAATTACAATATTTCTCCACGAGTTGAGTTTCTCAATATCGTGAGTGAAACTCACTGTTTTAAAATGGTCCACTCTTAAAGTTTTAAGAAGTTCAAATTACGCTACGGTCGATAGTTTGAGTAGTATTATCAAATTTCAATCTTACCCATGTGAACCTTGCTCTTTTTTTTTCTTTTTTTTTTCGTTTTTTATTTCAATGTAGTCTTTTGCCATCTTTTGTTAAAGTTCCATGCAGAAAGAGTAACAATTATAAAATTGGTCAGGAGATGACTTCAGATAGAGATACGACTGTGGTGTTACAAATGGTTGAGTTTAAATTGAAAGGTTTAAAGTGAAATTTTATTGACATATAGGGATCAAAAGTGTAATTCGCCATTTACCAATTTTAGCTTATTATAATAGTTTCTGCATGTAATATTTGTTGTAGGATGAAATACAGAAGCAGATGGCAGAGAAACTAAAGGGGGAGGTAAGGGCTATGATTGGGGATACCGATGCAAATTCATTGACAATACTCGAATTGATAGATGATATTCAACGGTTGGGATTGAGCTATCACTTTGAGAAGGATATCACGAGAGCACTTGATCGAATGTTTCTCCGTGTGAACGGAACTAATTTTTGGACACAACAGAAGAGTACAATTCATGCAATTGCTCTCTGCTTTAGGCTCTGTAGACAACATGGCTATGAGGTCTCCCAAGGTACTATTTAATTTTCTCGTTACCTGAAGCAATGTCATTTTTTATTCTTTTCCTTGTGGTAAAGCAGGGTGTTTCAGACTAGCTTAATCACACCGTGGATGACTCTCCACAGTTATTCCACATGCTTACGTGTGGAAGTCGAGCTTGAGATAGAGAAAGGATATCCACACATGTTAGAATATTCTAGATCACAAGATCAAATCATATATTATCAAATCATATATTATTATGATTTTATATGATCCTGATTTTATATGATTGAGATTGTGATTATGATTGTGATTGTATTTTCCTTTATTGTATCACGGCTCACACTATATATATGAGCCCTCTCATTTGTACAGAATATAATTCAATACAATATTATTTCTTTCTCTTACCAGCAAGTACAGATTTGATTTGGGCCCATCTCGGATCCTAAGAAAATGATCTGAACCGCTTATTTTGTTTAAAATATTATGTTTAGGGTTTTTGTAAAAATCAATTCAATTGAATATCGATAAGGGCGTTTATGACACATCCAACTTTGACTTTAAAATCCAGACTTGAATTCTATGACAAAGTTGGATATTTCATAAACACTTTTACCGTTATTCTATTGAGCTAATTTTTTACGAAGACCCTAAACATAATATTTTAAATAATTGAGCGGCTCGGATCAATTTTTTAGGATGTGAAATGGGCTCAAATCGAATTTGTACTTGAAGGTACAGATTTTACATCTGTATGAATAGCAAAGCTCCTCGAGATATTAAGATGGAGCAAACCTTAAGACAAAAGCCTTCATGAACACTAGGCTTACTCTTTGGGATTTACCTGAAGCAATTTTGTTTTGACTTTTGACTAACTCTTATTTTTCCTGCAAATGGATAACATTTTGTGCGATGTTGTCCAGATGTGTTTAAGAGATTCACGGACGAAAATGGAAACTTCAGGGAATCCATAAGCAAGGACATCAAGGGATTGCTAAGTTTGTATGAAGCATCTTATTTTTCCTTTGAGGGAGAAAAACTCATGGAAGAGGCCAAAGTATTCACAACCAAACATCTGAAGGGAAAGATAGCGAACGAAGACCTTGTGGAACGAATAAATCATGCACTGGAAATGCCTTTGCAGCATAGGATGCTAAGGCTTGAGGCTAGGTGGTATATTGAAGCTTATGGTAAAAGAAAAGATGCAAATTATTTGCTACTTGAAATGGCTAAGTTGGAATTCAACATGGTGCAATCTATGCTCCAAGGAGAGCTCAAAGACATGTCAAGGTAAATTAAAGTACTGTAGCCAAAATTTTCATCCAACTTTCAAAAAAAAATCAATATGCAGTTTAATTAGATTCACTTCAGGTGTGGTCCCTACCAGGCTACCACACAAAATTTAAATCTGGACCATCTATTGAATTTTTGTGCAGTTTTCACATTTTTAAAATTGCATTAATTTAATTTTGAATTTCTAATCCACTTCTATCAGAATTTCAAATCTTAATTCAAGGTAATGCCACATGTTATAAATAAAAAAATATGTTTTCACAAGTATCGCAAATAGCCCCAATATCAACTTTTGACCAATCTTGCTTTATATAAATTGTGGCCTGACGCTTCATTTGGATTTGAAACTTTCCAGAAGAAAAGGTTGGGATTTTCCTCTTGTAATCCACTTATGTTTTCTTTTTTTAAATATATATAGATGGTGGGAAGATATAGACTTGGGAAAAAGGTTGAGTTTTACCAGAGACAGACTGATGGAATGCTACTTTTGGAATGTGGGCTTGATTTTTGAGCCCAAACTCAGTGATTGCCGGAAGAGTTTAACGAAATTGGCGGCACTTATAACCACGATTGATGATGTCTATGACGTTTACGGATCATTGGATGAGCTTGAACTATTCACAGCTGCTGTTCACAGGTTTGCGAAAAATATGTTTTTTTTTTTTTTTCCCTTCCCTTGGAGGCCAATTTCTATGAAAATGCTATACTGCCTTTAGTGGTTGTTGCATTTGCAAATTCCCAAGCGAAAGACCCAAAATAACTGACAAAATACTAGTGTCAAATTAGAATTTTGAATGAGTCTTCTATATATATGGAGATTATGTTTGTAAGGAAGAGGGTCATATCATATGGCAGAAGTAGTGGCTTCTATTGGTCCATTAATATTTGATCGCCATGTTTGTGAGTTTGTTTAATTTCCTCGTAATGCCATTTCAAAGTTTTGGTAATTGTTATATTACAGATGGGATATAGAGGCTGTGGAAACCCTTCCCGATTACATGAAGTTGTGCTTCCTAGCTCTCTACAACACTACCAATGAAATGGCTTATGACATTCTTAAACAAAAAGGAGTTAACATCATCCCACACTTAAAAAGAGCGGTATGTATAAACAGAGTATATTCTTAAAAAATGCTAGTATCTGGACGAAAACTCTCACACTATCCTCATAGAGAGAAATTGGGATCCTCTATGAGCATTCTCTCTATGAGGATGGTGTGCCAAACCAAATCGAGTCTTGTATCCAGACCAATCTATATTTAGTAATTGCAGATTCCATAGATTTGTTATTTACTTTGAAATATATATCACAGTGGGCAGATATATGCAAAACATTCTTGATGGAAGCCAAGTGGTGTTCAAACAGAGAGGCTCCAACATTTAAGGCATATCTTGAAAATGCGTTGGTTTCGACATCGGGGGTGCTTATATCAATCTATGTCTACTTCTTATTGACTGAAACTATTACAAAAGAGGCTCTGGAGTGCTTAGAGAAGAAGTACCATCCTCTTGTGGAGTGTTCATCTCTCATTTTTCGTTTTTCCAATGATTTGGCCACATCCAAGGTATGCAATTTATGTTGAGATTTCGGTATTGGCAACGTACAAAATAAATACTTCTAAAAATCCAATATCAGTACGTACTCAATCATATGTAGTGTTTCTCCTGCAGACCACCACATTTTAAGCTAAAATGCAGACTACTCAGTTGCCGTTGGATTATTTTTTGAATGGTCAGGATTCATGGACAATCTGTTTGCGCGAATCTGACCATTCAAAACATAATTCAACGACCAGAACGGAAGCTAAAATGCGGTGGTCCGCAGGAGAAATGGGCTGCTCAATCATAATAACATATTCTTTACAGTATTTGTTTTTATGTAAATAGGCTGAGTTGGAGAGAGGTGAATCTGCGAACTCAATCTTGTGTTACATGTACGAAACGGGAGTTTCTGAACAAGAAGCCCGGAAGCACATCAGTAGTTTGATCGAGGAAGCATGGAAGAAGATGAACAAAGAACGAGTAGCAGCTAATTCTCCATTTGAGAAACCGTTTATTGAAACGGCTTTTAACCTTGCTCGGATCGCCCAATGCACTTACCAAAACGGAGATGGGCATGGAGCTCCGGATAACAAAGCAAAGAGCCGGGTTTTATCTGTGATAATTGAACCCATTACACTTGTGCAGAGACTTCAACACCGGTCAAATTTGTTAGCTACTGTTTCTTAAGCGAATTAAAGAAGAGAATAAAAGATGGAAAATTTGTTAGCTAGTGTTTCTTGAGGTAAAAAATATAGAAGAATAAAAGGTTGGAATTTGTCTCTTTTTATGTGTTATACGATAATGTAACTTACCAGTACAAGATAACGATCCTACACGTTGCATATTCGTCACATATTTACTTTAAAGACTCCAATATTCTCCATTCTGGTGTTTCCTATGGGCCTCGCTTCTTAGGTGTTGTTTTGGCGGCGGGGGTGGCTGGTGGTGGCGGCTTCTGGCGGTGGAAGTCTGCTGGTGTAGGCGGCATTCGTGGTTGTCTGTGTTAAGGGTTAGGTGTGGCTATGGGCAAACTAGGTTTTGGGCTTAATCTGTTTGGGTCAGGCTCATATGTTGATTTGTGTTTGCATTTCTTGGAGCCTGGCCCATATTGGCCGATTGGGAGTGTTTGGTTTTTTTCCAAACACTAATTTTTCTTTTTTGCATCCAACCCTTGGATTCCTCTTCCCCTTCCACCATCTTGATGCACCATTTGTTAAGATTTCTAAATAAAATTATTTTGACAATCAAAAAAAAAAAATACAGCAAAAAATGAAAAAAAGGGCATCAGAAGGCCAAAGATACATCCAAACGAGGTTTATAACAATCCCTGAGACAATCATATGCCAATAAAGAGGTTGATAAAAAATCAAACAAAGAACGACACAAAAAAAATAAAACCCAACCACCATGAAATCAGTATCAATTCCATGCCACAGATATTGGGTAAACGTCCGAAAATAGGAAAACCTGATCGATAGTTGAATAGGTATTTCGCTTTCATCAATTTCAATTTCACCCTTGTGAACCTTTGCTGTTTGTTTCTATTTCAACAATATAGTAGTCCCTCCGTCCCATAATATTTGTCCGGTCCGCAAAACGAGAGAGTAAAAATAATATAATTTTTGCGAGTAAAATTCAAATTTTTTTAACAATTCACCAGATATCAATGAATTCTGAAAACAGTTTGAATTTTTTCTTGAAAGAAATGTATTATTTTTTAGTTCTCGTTTTGCGGACCAGACAAACATTTTGGGATGTGGGTAGTAGTATTTTTTTTCATCTTTTGTCATAGTCTGACATAGAAAGAAAAAAATAAAATTACAAAATTCAAAATTGTATTCCCAAATTTGTCAGCCGAACTGCAAGCGCTATTTTTGCGTTCGAAATTCCAACAAGAGATGACTTTGAGATGGAGATAGGCAGTGGCGGCTATAGAATTTATTTATCATTTAGGAGTATATATACATGTGGCGCTTGAAATGTACTTTTTAGAGTGTTCAAAGGTTCAGAGTTAAACTTACAGCTCATTGCCCATTTCATGTGTACTTTAAAATATTGAAAGGTTAGGTGTTCAACTAAACCAAGCTTAATACCTCAATCTAATTAATCCCGCCCAAAATAAACCCGCGCTATGAAAATCTTCACATCCACGATCTCTCTCTCTCTCTCTCTCTCTCTCTCGACGATCTGGTACAGAAACTCTTCGCATCCACGATCTCTCTCTCTCTCTCTCTCTCTCTCTCTCACTATCTCTCTCTCTTATCTGGTACTAGCTTGCTCTCACTCTCAGGCTCCTTATCGGAATAGATCACGTTATTTCCGCAAAGGCAAGGCCGATATCTTTCGTAGTAGTCAAGGAGGCGTTTGACATATAAACTCAAAAAATTAAGTGCTCAAATTTTAATCCGTTTGAATGGATGTGAAGATCTTATTATTCTGATCATATTATTCTTAAGAGACATAATCAAATTTTGTCTCTAAGGCTCTCATAATCACGTTTCTACTCCATAGGATTGCAAATTGGTGGTTGGAAACTTTTTTTTTTAAACAAAACGTTGCCGTCCGCTATGGTGCCCATTTGGAACTTAACAAAAGGACTACATAAGATGCAAATTAATAGTTAGAGGACTAAGTAAAGCATTTTGATAGTTTGAGGACTAAGTAAAAATCTGGTAAATAGTTGGAGGGATGTTTTCAAAAAAAACTCAAGAAACAAGGCAGTGAATGTTAGGGCTATTATTCAAGTTTTGATTTCGGATGAGTTGAAGCTATTAGCACAGTTATGAGAACATAGCCTTGTTGGCGTCGTATCCGTTCCGTCAGTTTTTTTAGAACTCGATGGATCTACCCTCAAATATGAAATGAAGAGATTTGTTGAGCTGAATGATTCTTAAGTGGTTGCTTTATGGATTATGTTCCCAATAAGATAGGATATTGAGAAGGTTGTTATTAGCACAATTATGAGAACATAGCCTTGTTGGCGTCGTATCCGTTCGGTCGGTTAGTTTTTTTAGAGCTCGATGGATCTACCCTCAAATATGAAATGAAGAGATTTGTTGAGATGAATGATTCTTAAGTGGTTGCTTTATGGATTATGTGCCCAATAAGATAGGATATTGAGAAGGTTGTAGTTCATGAAAAGTTAGAAGGATTTAGAAATGTGGTGGAACTTAATGAATAGTAATACTGTAATACTAGATGTTCATAACAGTAGAACAAGCCAAGCTTAATATAGCTGAGTTCTCCTATGCTGAAATTCGCTGTGTTCAATTCACTGAGTTGGAGAGTTGGTCTGGAGCTCACTATTAACTCACTTAACTGAACGTTAACGAACATTTACCTAGCCAAGCCTTGTCTTGAATCTATGCTCTTTACAATCATATAGGTGAGTATCCATTCGCATAACAGGTGTTTGATAATATGCTTGATTCAATCAACAGTATGACTATATATAGGGCCCACTGGGTGTTGTTAGTCATTGAAGTGTCTACTTCATCTGTATACTATCTTGATTAAATCAAGAGTATAGTCCCTTTGAACATTAGAATCCTAATTAGCACGTAAGTATTTTAAAGGGTAAATTTCACTGACCTCCCCTGAGGTTTCTGACAAAGACAGAAACCTCCCTCCACGTTTCTGAAATTGCACTGTCCTCCCCTCTGCTTCTATTGTTTGTTGCACTTTCCCCCAGCTGTTTGATCAACGTTATAAAAAGCAAGTAACGGTGATGATGTCAGCATGGATTAATTTGTAAATGCCAATTTTACCCATGGGACCCACAGGTCTAACCATTTCCCCCATTTTCTCTTTTCCACCATGTCCAGTTGGTACCATCTCCCGCCAAAAACTCTGATGCCATCCATTCTCCCTTCACATTTGATTTTTTATTTTTTTTTGTCTTTATTCACATTTTTTCCTCATTTGTTAGTTTTGTGTCAATTTTTCTGTAACTTATCGATTCGTGTAAAAAAAAAAAACTATATTTTTTTACTTATTTTTGTCTTTTCAAATGAAAATTATGAGTTTTGATCAAATTTTTTTTACTTTTTGATTTTTCTCGTCAAGATGAATCAATAAGCCACAAAAATTTGACACAAAACTAACAAATACGAAAAAAATTATATAAAAACAAAAAAGATCACTCTCGATTTTTAATCGAAACCAAGCCAAAATGCAAAGAACCGAACTCGGGCATACACATGCGAAATGGACAAATTTTGCTCAAGCAAAACAACTAACCTTTAAATTTTGCTCGAGTAAAATGACTAGCCTTTAAATTTTGCTCGAGCAAAGCAGCTTACCCTCACAAATTTTGCTCGGTCATACCTATGTGCAATGGAAGTATGTCTACTATGTATTCCAAATGAATTGCAATGCAATGGAAACAAAATGAAATTTAGCACTACAAATAATTTTGTAGGACACAGCCATACTAAATAGAGTTAACCATAACTTCAGTACATCCATAGATTACATATTCTAAAGTCATACTTGCTTACTTTTACATAACAGTTGATACATATCAACACCCATTCTCCCATTTGTATCTTGCAAGCTCTTTACAAACAAAAAAGCCACGTGCATAAAAAAAAAAAAAAAAAAGGCCATGTGCATCCATTTGTGTTGTGTATCTGTACCAAAAGAACCTGAAATGGAATCATCTCAGTTGCATGCTAACTTCCAAAAACAAAAGAAATGAAGTTAGCGGCAACTAAGACACCAAATATAGCACCATTTACCTAAGCATACTTAATTATAAGTTCATACGTTCAGTTTAATTACTAATACCATTACTTGTAAACAAAAAGGGTAACGGAACCCATGTTGAAGTTTCAGAACTGAGCATACTCACTGACCCTTGGTGGATCCACACTTCTTCCTCTACCTCTGTTTCTTCCTCCACCTCTGTTTCCACGGTTTGCGGTTGGTCCCGCACTTCTTCCCCTACCTCTGCTTCCACTTCCCCTACCTCTGCTTCCACTTCCCCCATTCCTTCCTCTGGCTCTATTGCCTCTAGCCGTGGTCCTCCCCCTTCCTCTGCTCCCAACACTCTGCAACATTGGAAGTTTAAGCTGACTATGTATTTGGAATGCATTTAAATTCATTACTGACTATGTGTAACTGATTGAAAAATAAATAAATGATCAACAACTGAAACAAATTACCATTAATTACCTCATGTGAACCTCTGAAGGACTGAGATACAACTTGACTTTGTGTAACAGATTGAGATGCAACTTCAGCTTGTGTAACACATTGAGATGCCTGTGTTGGTGTGGCTAGCACCCCTTGTCCCTGAGTTTGCTTATACATAAATAATAGAGTCATTACTTATTGAGTGGTTATTAAGTAAAAATTATTTAAACATTATGAAAAAAAATAGATTACCTGTTCTCGAACTTCACTTGCTCCCATTGCACTTTTCTTTTGTTTCACTGGAGCCCTTTGACAGGTCCTTTTGTTGTGACCAAACTCATTGCAAATGCTACATCTTAGACAGGGCCGGCCCAAGGCTTTTTAGTGCCCAAGGCCTAATAAAAAAAATGTGCCCCAAAAAGAGTACTTAACAATTTTTACAGCAACAATCACCATATATATTAGTACGTTTTATTTATGAATTTGATATTCAAAGTTAAAAGAAAATTAAAACAAACAAAAAATTCTTACCAAAACATTTATAGTGCGTTTGAACTTTGATCTTGAGTCACTATGCTTAAGTAGTTAAAAATATAAGAGGTATAAGGTCCATCATTTATTCTGATAAGTAAGAGTCATCATATTATATGCAAGAGTCCACCAGGTTTCCACTAAAATTTTTGAGCAATTTGAACGGAAGAAATAGAGTCCTTTTCACTTATGCACAGTAGGAGGCTAAGAGATAAGAATTGCAAGGGCCAAGAATATGAAGGAAAGAAGTGCAAGGGCAAGAGTATGAAGGAAAAACAAATAGTGCCAAAAACAAAGAGTTTGGGGTTTTGAACCAAGTACCCCGTACTCTTTATTCAAGTTAAAAACACCACTGGGCTAGAACACCTTTTGGGTTATGTTACGGAAAAACTAAAATATAACATATAATTTGAGTGCCCCAAAAAAAAGAGATTTTTGGGATGCCCAAGGCCCAGGCCTCGTGGGCCTTGTGCCTGGGCCGGCCCTGATCTTAGAGTTTGAGACCTTTTCGTTTGACTTGTCCCTGCAGGTTCCTCATCAGCTTCTCTCCTTCTATTCTTTCTTGGCCTTCCAGGCATCCTTCTCAAGGGTGGAGGATCCAGTTGGTGCCCTTGAATAGGTTCCCACATCCTTTGATCCCTCACTGGATGGATCATGCCTCCATGAGTTTTCAAGTAAGCATCTATCATAAAACTTTGATCACAACCCTCTTCAATGTTGGCCCTCTTATGTGTGAGTGCTGCAACAGCATGCCTGCAAGGTATTCCAGCTATCTGCCACTCTCTACAACTGCATGCCTTTGTGCTCATATTCAGTTCATAAGTACGCCCATCTTCAATTATTTCATACTCATCACCACCACAAAATAACAATGTACATTGCCTTGATTGTCTTTGTGCTTTGGCTAATCTCTTCTTTACATGTGGTCCAACTAAACCAACCCATGTACTAGCCTTTGCATGCCTCTTCTGGATCCTAGTCATTACCTTTGTTCTAACACCTTCCAGAAGTGAAAGGATAGGTTTATGTCTCAAGTGACCTAACCAACTATTGAATGACTCAGTGAGATTGTTTGTGATGTGATCATTCTTAACTCTCTCATCAAATGCATGCCTAGCCCACTGATCAACTGAGACATCTGACAACCACTTATGAGCTTCTTTTGATATGTTTTTTATCCTCTCCATGGCTTGCTGGTATTCTACCTGGTTATATGCTCTTGCAGCCTCCCAAAAGTACTTTTTTAGCAACATTCCAGGATGAACTTTTTTAAAGTTGGCAAACAGATGTCGACAGCAAAGCCTATGTGATGACTCAGGCAGAAACTCACCAAGAACTTTATCAATACTCTAACAAGAAACAACAGAACTTAATCAAAAAAACAGAATAAACATGGAAGATAGAGTACAACAGGGAAACATGACAAAGTTCATGAAAAAATAGAATACAAAAAACATAAATTTACCTTTTGCATGTCTGACATGAAGGTCCAAGGCTTAGCATCAGTCCCAGCACCTATGACTGTTTGCAAATGGTCAATGAAAAACTCCCAGCTATCCCTCCCTTCTTTCTCCACAATAGCAATAGCAATTGGAAACAACCCATTATTTGCATCCAATGCTACAGTAGCCAACAAGACACCTCCATATGGCCCTTTAAGGTGACAACCATCAAGCCCAATGAAGGGCCTACAACCAGCTTTGAATCCAAATATCATGGCATCAAATGCTATGAAAAACCTTTGGAACATAGGGTTGGAAGTTGGGGTTAACTTTTCTACATTAATCTTAACAAGACTTCCAGGATTACTCTTCCTAACTTCATGTGCATAGGTTGGAAGTAATTTGTATGCCATTGCATGGTTTCCTTCAATCTCATCTAAGGCTTTCCTTCTTGCCCTATACAACTGAGTAAGTGATGCTTCAACCCCATACTTATGTTGTATTTCAACTTGCATAGCATCTAAGGTCATTTTCGGATTGGTTCTTAGACAACCTATCATCTTCTTACAAATCCATGTAGAGTTTGCCTCAGAAATGATTGTGGAAGCTAGGCAAGTGTGTTCTCCCTCATATTTCCTAATTTTGTATGTAATGTCATCTGGTAAAGGGGAGGCATGAATTCTCCAGTTACAACCAAGGGCAGCACAACGGCATGTGACCCTACTTTTCTCATTCTTAACCTGACAATCTTACATCCCTTTTGGATGGTATATTCCTTCAAAGCTTCTCTAAACTTGTCTACATTTGCAAACAATAGCCCCTCCTTGAGTGTGATCTCCCCATCACCACCATCAACATGGAATTCTTTCCCGAATTTGCTTGTATCAACATAATTCTTTTGTTCCTTCCCATCATCATCACTAGATTGTCCCCCATCTTCATTATCAGACTCATAACTTGAAAATCCATCAGTGTTTTCAGAGTCATTCTCCTCAGCATCCAAGGGATACTGACAATCCTCATCACTGTTTTCAGAGTCATCTTCTTCAATAACGTCCAACATATTATCATAGTCCCCATTACCATCTGAATCGCTGGGCCAATTGGCAAAAGGGTCATCACCCTCATCTCTTTGGACATTCTTGCGCTTACCACCAGCACCCTCATTTCTCTCAACATCAATAATCTGGTACCCATCATTTTCTCAAGATCAATAATCTGGCACCCATCATTTTTCTCAAGATCAATAATCTGGTACCCAACACCTTCATCTATTCCTACCTCAAGTCCTCCATCAACATCACTCAACTCAACAAACAATTCAATCTGACAAGTCTTAGAGTTTAACCTAACATATCCAGAACATCTAGATCACAGCCTACAACCATGGTTTCATTACTTCCAGGGATTACGCTTTTCAATGTGATTGTACAACCATTCCCACATGGTACAGTAGACAAACTTTTTCAGAAACATCATCCAAAAGGTCAATGTATGAATAACAATTAGGTTCAACATTCTTAATCCTCGAAACCTTCCCTTTAAAATGCACATTGATGTCGAAATACAGAGCAGAAGCCATAACTGGAAAAAAGACAACAAAAATTGATTTCAAAATCCCCAACGGAAACCCCTAAAATCATAGTGTAAACAAAGCTATAAAATAACATATTTCACGGAAAAAATCACTGAATCTAGGCCTTTGTATTTGAGTCATCAACAACTATTACAGACTCTATGCATTTGAGTTCACGTGAAAGTCAAAGCATTTGATTTTGGGTGAAAAAATCACTGTATTTATATCCAGTAAGCAGTATTTGACTAGGGAAAAATTACTGAATCGAAAAACAATCCATTCACAAACAACTACTGTAGTACACAATATGGTATGTTTCTATTGTTCTTATCCTCAATAAGATTTTCATAGCAATTTTCGAGGAGAAAAAAAACGAGAACCATCCAAAACCAGTAGTCCACTGCAATGGCGGGTTCGTTACCCTCAGGTTTGGTTCAAAATCATTCTGAAAGTGTTTTCTTCTTCATTTTTTTCTAGTTTTTTGGTTCAAAAATCATGTTGTAGCTTTCTGTAGTGCAAATACAAAATAAAAAACCCTATGCATTTAAGATCGGGTGAAAGTCTTACCTTCAAATAACGATTATAGACCTTCTAAAACCCACAGCTCCTTCGTTTCTTCGAAATCGCAGGTCTCCGATCAACAATCAGGAATCAGGTCGATGTTGAAACCCTAACCCATCTCGCTCTTTTTTCTTCTCTGCGTGTTGATGGTGTTGATGCGAACGCCAAAAGTGATCTGCCTCTCTTTTCTCTTCCCGCGTATTATAGGTACAAGTACAACCTCTAGATCGGTGAGATGCATCACAGCAGTACACGTGTGTTTTTTGCAACCTTGCACACTCTTCCTCAGTCCTTTTAGCTTTTCCCTTTTTACTTGTTTTTTTTTATTTCATTACAAATACATGGGCAGAAACGTAAAATCACGCTTTCCGTTAACGAGCGTTAGTCGAAAAAAAGCAAAGGGGAGGACAGTGCAATTTCAGAAACGTGGAGGGAGGTTTCTGTCTTTGTCAGAAACCTCAGGGGAGGTCAGTGAAATTTACCCTATTTTAAATTGTGCAGGATAATTTGACTATTTTTTATTACGTCCATTGGTGCTAATTACAAGTATTGATTCCCTTTGTGAAGTGCATTCATAATTTATGAAGGAAACAGGAAGAGAAATCTACACTGGAAAGTAGTTCAGGTATTGATGGGGCTCAATTTTTTGGGGGTGTTGCTTATACGCCTCTTCTTCTGAAAATTGTGTACTTGTGTATAGTGCCCAAAACAACTGACAGATGTGGAATGTGGGTTCTACATAATGATGTTCATGCGAGACTTGATTAGAGATCAGGGCATCTTAAGCAAAAATAATGTAAGATATATTTTTAGCTTTCTATTTTGCTTTATATTGCTTTTTGAGACCAACTTTTATATGTGTAACTCTTAATGATGTGTTATGAAGTTCAATGGAAGGAACACATATACGAAAGCTAAAATTGATGAGGTGCGAGTCTAGTGGATAAACTTCGTCATGACAAAATATGAGCAGCAATTCTTTTAAGCTACATGGAGTAGTACCCCTTATTACCCCTGTAAGTTAAATTTCTTCTCTCAAAGTGTTTTCAAGCATCATATTCTTGCATTCCAGTTTTAGTTGGTGTATCTGGCTATACGCACACTCACATGTGAATTGAAAAACATTACACGAATTACTATAGAAGTACACTCTTATATATTGCATATAGTCTTTGTATCAAGAAGCAGCTTTGAGAATTGGTTGCAAATATGGTGCAGCATATGATGTGGATTAAAAAGCTTGGTTAATATTACTGCCCTAGTGAGGGTGTGTTTCTTTTTAGTAGGTTAAAACTTTATTAAGCAAACAAACCATAATTCCAGGAGAGAGCAGCTCTCACTAACAAACAGAAACAAACCTAGCAAGCTAGGACAGGAAAGCCAAAGTAAGCAACAAGTACAATGGACTAAAGATCCTAGAACAATTGTTCCAGGAAGCAACAAAAAGCCTATTTGCAGCACAACACTTGACATTTCTCCACGAACAAGAGGGTGTGTGTGTTGATGGAGTGTTCAGCTTACGATATGGATTATGGGCTAAATTCTGTTACCTGTGTGTGCTAGTATCTGCACTTGTGATGGGGGCAATATACTCGATCTTTTTGGCAATATTCGTCTTAGTTAAACAGGGTATATCTTGGTTAATGCAAAAGGAACATCTGCTGCTATATTAGTTTGGTTAATTAAGGAACAAGGAACATCTATTTGATCCTTATATTATGCTGTTGTTTTGAGGGTGTTGTGGGTGAGAGTATTGAATGAGGATTGTTATCTTTTCAGGGGGGGTTGTGGCCTTTTCACTCTAGTTCTTTTTTTGTTTTGATCCGCTTTGTTTTTAGTTCATTGTTATCTTTCTATTCTCATTTGCTCGTTCTTCATGGGGTCGTGCTCGCGATCCTTTGTCTTTGTAATGTTTTTTTGTAATCTATCAATCAAGTTTTTTTCCCTTTTAGATCTTGTATTTTAGGAGTGTATTTATTGCAGAATACACGGTGAGCAACACAACTTTTTGGATTGAAGAATACAGACGAGCTGATTCATTTTAATGTACACTAGCTAGCTAGTCATTATTTATTTGTATTCCGTACATTTTTAATTAGCAATTCACTTTATAAAGGTGACTGGGAACTTTTTGTACTAGGGAATGATTTTATGTTTTAATTCTTAATACATAGACTTTTTTCTGTTAGTGGATGATTTTATTTTTTTGATTGTCTTAACGTGATCTTGTCTTGGAACAAGAATGGTTGATTCTCTCATTTTCATATTTTTTAGATAATACAGAAAAGTGGCATCTCCTATATATATCAACCAAAAAAACACACACACACACACACAATGAAGAGATGACAGCTAATAAGTGTGATGTTAGATTTTATATTACAGTTAAAAATCGTCATGACATAAAAGATGACAGTTTTAGACCACTTTTAATTACGGTTTGTAAATGTAATATTACACCTTCAATGACGTTTTATAACTGTTATCTTTCACTTTTTAATTACACTTAAACAACGTTATTCTTTCAAAAAATGACAGTTTTAAAGCACTTTAATGACGTTTTACAATTGTCATATTCTATTTTCAATTACATTTAAAAAGCGTCATCTTTATAGATATATATTGATGACAGTTCCAAACTGTCAATTTAAGTTTCAGACTTTTAATGACAGCACGTTTGATGACACTTTTAAAAAGTCATCTTTTACGATTATTGTATGAGTGGATGTTACAAGGCGTTACAGTTTCTAAAAAAAGGAACTTTGAGAAAAAGAAGGTAATTTCAATCTCAAAAATCATACTCCCTCCGTCCTTTTTTTAGGGTCCAGTATTCCATTTTGGACTGTTCCTTAATAAGTGTCAATTTTGTAAAGTTAGTGGGTAAAAGTTGGTGTATTGTCTATTTTGTCCCTAAAAGTAGATTCCATTTTGAAAAGTTAGTGAGTAAAAGTATAATGATGATGAGTAAGTAGGGAATGTGGAGGAAAAAGTTGATGTGAAAGGTATAATGATAATGTCTTTTTAATAAGTTGGAGTTACGAAGCAGGACACTTAAAAAGGGACGGAGAGAGTATGTTTATACAAATAATTTTCATACCAATATGGATCTTGTTTGATAGATCTCATTGGGATGTTTTTTACGGTGCCAAAAAAATATGAAATTATTTTTTATTTTCATTATATTTGAGTTTGAAAATTGAAAAAAAAAAAAAAAGAAGTTTTAAAAAAAGAAGCTTTACTAGAACACCCCCTTAATCAATTGAGTTAATTTTTGTTAAAAAATAGTTTGATAATCCCAAAACTGTTTCTGTTTGTATTAAAATTGTAGTGCACTGTATAGTCATAGGTTTCGTACCCAGAAGATATGGAGCCCAAAGATTTCATACTTATCACGTGATTAGATTCCATTGTCTAGTTATAGGTTTCGTACCCAGAAGATATGGAGCCCAAAAGATTCCGTACTCATCACGAGATTAGATTACATTGTCTAGTCTAGTCATAGGTTTCCGTCAATTTTGTTGCTTTCTAGTTTTGCTTCCATGGTCGAGAATGAAAGCTAGGAAAACTCCGAAAGAAGTGAAAAAATATCATTTTGTCATCCTCTCCAGTCTCCATCTACAGTAAAGAACACCGTCATCACAATCGACGTCTTTTTCCTACCCTACTTTTTAGCAAATCAGGGTTTCTAATTTGAGTACTAATCTACACTAGTCGCCAATTGACATATTTTAGCCTAAAGGGTGCACGGAAGTATTTCACACGAGCGTACTTCTCCATTGTTTGTCGTCAGCCACCAGTACACTCTGGCAAGTGATATTCACTTTGTTTGGTTGAACTTTAAGAAAGTTATTTTTGAGAGTTGGAGTGGTAATGAGTGGAGAGAGATAGAGAGAAAGATTTATTGAAAATTGTGCCGAGAGTTGAGAGTTACTCTCAAAAAGGGCAACCAAACAAAAGTGACTGAAATGCCTATCTTTAGGACTTAACTGACCCCAAACCCCTTCCTCTAGCATAAAATAGTACTGAGCCTATTTTCGTTTGACCAAACATAATAATAATAATAATAATAATAATAATAATAAATAAATAAATAAATAAAATAGGATGGGGCATGCAGGCTTACACCAAGCACATCCATTTGGAGGACAGATTATTGCCCTCGGCATCATTGGACGGTGTTTCAAATCTTTTTTCATCAGATGTTATGAGTTTCATACACAGTCTCAGACCCCACAAAAATGTTCGGTTGGAAGGCATGGGGCACAACGTGGCTAGCGCGAAGCCAGAATTTTGATATGAGGGAGCCCGGTATAATAGACTTGTATATTTTATCAGAATATACTTATTATATCATAAAGTTTTTGTTTTCAATACATTAAATTTGTATATTGAAATAATTTTAACCAAATGCAATTAAAATATACCAATTATTTTATTTTTTGTTTAGACTACTTCAACAATCATGTGTTTCTTTTTTACTTAAGATAGAAATTGAAAAATAAGAATGTAAAATAAATGATTTTTTATTAAATCAAACCCAAATTATTTAGATTATAAGTACCTACCTTTACATGAATAATTATCGATAATATTTAAAAATCGATATATAAAAAAATTTAAAACTCAGAGTCAAGACCGAGGCTCCCGAGCCCCAATCTAGGTCAGCCCCCGCACGTGGTGATGCCCAATGGCATTGATTAATTTATTCATTTGGAGATCCATCGCCAACAATAACCCACTTCGAGTTCAACGTTCCCTTCCATACGTCATCTGTTTAATCATAATTATTTAGTTTATATTTCTAATTCTAATTAAAAAATTAGTCAATTGAATTCGTGGGATAATCTTAAGTGCTTTTTTGTTTTTTGTTCAAACTTTATTCATATTCCAAGAGCATTAATTCTAATTGAAAAACGAATAATTGAATGAGCACTGGCTTATATTTAATCAATTGAGTTAATTTTTTAAGAATAACTTTAAAAAAATTATTAGGCTGTTCTAATTATTTGTGTGAGATCCTGTGACGATCCGAATTTTTACATTGCCTCAAAAATAAATAATTGAATGGAGCACTTATGATTAATCGATGTTAATCAATTGAGTTAATTTTTGTTAAAAAATTGTTTTATAGTCCCAAAATTGTTTCTGTTTGTGTCAAAATTGTAGTGAATTGTATAGTCATAGGTTTCGTACCCAGAAGATATGGAGCCTAAAGATTTCATACTCATCACGTTATTAGAGCATCTACAGTAGTATAATCAAAATCAAAAGGTTGTTAAAGTTATCAACAATTACTCAAAAAAGAGCTCACATTGGAATAACCAAACTTAACAACCTCTTAACAACTCATCAAATTTTGGCATTTGAATAATCAAAATTAGCAACATTTTGCCAATAACCAAACTAAGTTGTTTCTACATTTCCTTAATCAAGTATACCATCATTACACAAAAACTTTCTTTCTCTTCCATTTTCAACATGTTTCTAAGAAAAATACTTTTAAAAACTTTTTTTTTTTTGCAAAAATGTTTTTTTTTTCAAAACTGTTTTTTTTTTTTTTTTGTGCACAAACTGTTTTTATATCCCAAAACTGTTTTTTTATTAAAACCTTTTTTTTTCAAAAACTGTTCTTTTTAATTTTTTTTCAAAAACAGTTTTTTTTTATTTTTTCCTGAAAACTTTTTTTTTTAAATCAAAGTTTTCAAAAAATTATTTTCTCTTTTTCCAATAAGTTGTTTTTATTAGTTTTTGAAAACTATTTTAAAAAAATTATGTTTTATGTCACAATTTTAAGATTTTATAATTTGAAAATGTGATGTGGCAAGTTTTGGTTATTCAATTTTGATTGTACCATTGTGGACCTCTATGTTGCTAACCTTAGCAACCCCTTAAATGGATAACCAAAAGATGATGTGGCAATTTTTGATTATTGACTTTTGATTATTCCACTGTGGATGCTCTTAGATTCCATTGTCTAGTTATAGGTTTCTTACCCTGAAGATATGGAGCCTAAAGATTTCGTACTCATCACGTGATTAGATTACATTGTCTAGTCTAGCCATAGGTTCCCGTTATCAAACATTACGGGAGGAATTTCCTAGACTTTATTTGAAATCAACACAACAAGATGAGTTGGTATGTAATATGATTAATTCAGAAGGTGATGGGGATTGGTTTTTGTCCTTTCGGAGACTATATGTTTGGGAACAAGAACAAATAGATGTGTTAAGTGGCAGATTACGAAATGTCTCTTTAGTGCCGTTAAGATCAGATGAGATGCTCTGGACTGGTATATTTTCACGGAATGTCTCTTTAGTGCCGTCAAGATCAAATGAGATGCTCTTACTGGTAACTCAAACAACAGATTTTCTGTTAAGTCTGTATATGATCTTTGGGAAGCTTATGCATTTAACACAAATTCTAAGCTTGGGTCTTCGTGGAGAAATCTTAGCCCTCCAAAGGTGGAGATTTTTTCGTGGTTGGCTTGTCAGAGCAGGATTGCGACGAGGTCAATTTTGAGCAGTAGAAATATAATTGTGGGATTGGACAAGCAAGCATTGGCTTGCCCATTTTGTTCACTGGAACTGGAAACACCAATGCATGTGATTCTTTCTTGCCCATTTTCTTCATACATTTGGACAAAAATAGCAGATTGTGGAACCTAACTGGGGTGGCTCATTCAAATTTGTTGGATTTATCTTCCTGGTGGTTTTCGTCTGGGTTCAAAATTTGGAAAAACATATGTGAGAATGTTGCTTTTATGCAACATTATGGTCTATTTGGATTGCAAGGAATGATGCTATTTTCAATAACAAAGCTGCGTTGATCTTAACCAAGTGGTAGAGCTAACCAAAACAAGGGCAGATTTATCGATCAAAGCCAAATTTGAGATCAAGGTGTATATGGTGTAAGATATTAAAAGAAATCTTGATGGTGCTAGACATCTCATTATTTAGGAGTATTTGGGTGTATTTTTTCATTTATTTACCTTGTCTTTGTTTATCTTTGTTAGGTTGGATTGAACTTTTTGGTTCTCCCTACTCTTTTACTCGATGTACGTACCATCTTCGAATTTAATAAAATTTTTTTTTGCCAATCAAATTTTTTTTTTTTGTTACTTTCAAGGTTTGCTTCTGTGGTCGAGAATGAAAGCTGGGAAAACTCCGAAAGAAGCGAAAAATCTCATTTTGTCATACTCTCCAGTCTCCAACTTCAGTAAAGAACACCGTCATCACAATTTACGTCATTTTCCTACCCTACTTTTAAGCAAATCATGTTTTCTAATTTGAGTAGTAATCTACCCTAGTCGCCAATTGACATATTTTAGCCTAAAGGGCGCACCGTAGTGTTTGACACGTGCGTACTTCTCCATTGTTTGTCCCACCGGTACACCCTATCAAGTGATACTGAAATGCCTATTTTTAGGACTTAACTGACCCCAAACCCCCACTACCCTTCCTCTAGCATAAAATAGTACTGAGCCTATTTTCGTTTGACCAAACATCATAATAATAATAATAATAATAATAATAATAATAATAAATAAAATAGTATGGGGCATGCAGCCTTACACCAAGCATAGCCATTTGGAGGACAGATTATTGCCCTTGGCATCGCGGGACGGTGTTCCAAATCTTTTTTCATCAGATGTTATGAGGTCCATACACAGTCTCAGACCCCACAAAAATGTTTGGTTGGACGGCTTAGGGCACCACGTGGCCAGCGCAAAGCCAAAATTTTGATCCGAGGGTGCTCGGTATAATAGGCTTGTATATTTTATTAGAATATACTTATTATATCATAAAGTTTTTGTTTTCAATACATTAAATTTGTAAATTGAAATAATTTTAACCAAATGCAATTAAAATATACCAATTATTTTATTTTTTGTTTAGACTACTTCAACAATCATGTGTTTCTTTTTTATTTACGATAGAAATTGAAAAATAAGAATGTAAAATAACTGATTTTTTTATTAAATCAAACCCAAATTATTTAGATTATAAGTACCTACCTTTACACGAATAATTATCGATAATATTTAAAAATCGGTATATAAAAAAATTTAAAACTCAGAGTCGAGACCGAGGCTCCCAAGCCCCAATCTAGCTCCACCCCTGCATGTGGTGATGCCCAGCGGCATTGATTAATTTTTTCATTTGGAGATCCATCGCCAACAACAACCAACTTCGAATTCAACTTTCCCTTCCGTACGTCATCTTTTTAATCATAATTATTTAGTTTATATTTCTAATTCTAATAAAAAATATTAGTCAATTGAATTCGTGGGATAATCTTAAGTGTTTTTTTTAATTTTTGGTTCAAAATTTATTCAGATTCCAAGATCATTAATTCTAATTGGAAAAACGAATAATTGAATGAGCACTAGCTTATAATTAATCAATTGAGTTAATTTTTGTTAAAAAATCGTTTGGCATATGAAAAGCAGTAAATTTTGTATCCAAGCCTTTTGAAACTCGTTCCCGCTAGTGATTAACTTATGCACCACCACAACTTTTTGATTTTGTCCCTGTTCAATTTTTTTTCGCGTTTGTTAATTTCACTGCACACTTTTATGTGATACGGGTTCGTCTCGACGAGAGGAATTGAAAAAATAAAAAATTGTGACTTTTACACGAGTATCTATCATCTGGAAAGATATTTGCTCAATTGGGAATATGGACTGTGATGTGGGGAACATTATTCAGGCTGGTTTCAGAATTCAAGTGTACTCTGGGAATAACACTTCTTTTTGGAATCACATATGGATGGGTAATCAAGCATTACGGGAGGAATTTCCTAGACTTTAGTTGAAATCAACACAACAAGATGAGTTGGTATGTAATATGATTAATTCAGAAGGTTATGGGGATTGGTTTTTGTCCTTTCGGAGACTATATGTTTGGGAAAAGGAACAAATGGATGTGTTAAGTGGCAGATTACGGAATGTCTCTTTAGTGCCGTCAAGATCAGATGAGATGCTCTGGGCTGGTAACTCAAACAACATATTTTCTGTTAAGTCCGTCTATGATCTTTGGGAAGCTTATGCATTTAACACAAATTCTGAACTTGGGTCTTTGTGGAGAAATCTTAGCCCTCCAAAGGTGGAGATTTTTTCACGGTTGGCTTGTCAGAGCAGAATTACGATGAGGTCAATTTTGAGCAGTAAAAATATAATTGTGGGATTGGATGAGCAAGCATTGGCTTGCCCATTTTGTTCATTGGAACTGGAAACACCAATACATGTGATTCTTTCTTGCCCATTTTCTACATACATTTGGACAAAAATAGCAGATTGGTGGAACCTAACTTGGGTGGCTCATTCAAATTTGTTGGATTGATCTTCCTGGTGGTTTTCGTTTGGTTTCAAAAATTTGGAAAAACATATGTGGGAATGTTGCTTTTATGCAACATTATGGTCTATTTGGATTGCAAGGAATGATGCTATTTTCAACAACAAAGCTGCGGATCGTAACCAAGTGGTAGAGCTAACCAAAACAAGGGCAGCTTTATGGATCAAAGCCAAATTTGAGATCAAGGTGTATACAGTGGAAGATATTAAAAGAAATCTTGATGGTGCTAGACGTCTCATTATTTAGGAGTATTTGGGTGTATTTTCCTTTTATTTACCTTGTCTTTGTTTATCTTTGTAGGGTTGGGTTGAACTTTCTGGTTCTCCCTTCCCTTTTACTCGATGTACCCTCTTCGAGTGTAATAAAATTTTCTTTTGCCGATCAAAAAAAAAAAATGTTCTCCAACTACAGTGGAGTGGCAGTCTAGTGATCTGTACCATGTATTCTCATGCATTTGACTGAAATTCAAATCTTAGAGAGTATGTAACTATATGATATGCTGGTCTTTCTATACCTTGTTGTTTGAACTTATATGATTAGTTTTTTGTTATGTGTAACTTACCCACTTAAACTGAGTATAAGAATGGAGTTATGTATGTTGTTTCACGGATGTTCATTTTTGTTGAAGTGTTTGGAGGGTTCCAACCAATATTTTAAATTAAACCTGAAAACCGAAGTGAACCGAAAAACAGATCAGGTGGACAGATCATTGGTTTAACCGCCGATCACCGGGAGTTGAACCGTGACGTCATAATTAAGTATATTATAAGGGTGTTGATAATGCCAAAACCTTTTTTGTTCCTGCCAAAACCCTTTTTGTTTCTGCCAAAACTTTTTTATTACATAACTTAATTGTCCTTCACTGCACCATTTGCTTTACCAAAATGCCCCTTCAAATACATAGGATTATTTTGTTGTTCTGTTCGAGTCTCCTACTCTAAACCTATCAGATCTTGAACTGAGAGAGGGGCGATGCTTACGTAGCTTGGCTTTGAGTTTCTCTTTGTATTCCCCAACAAATCTATTGCTCTATTTCTTTAATAAACAAAACCATGGCCGAGTTACAATTTAATAGTATCTCCCCAGTGTCGATCAAGTTAAGCAGTGAATACAAATTTAGTTTACAGATTGAAACATTGAACTGAATCAATAAACATCTTCCGGATCAATAAAAAATAAAAAAATCAATAAACATCTTCACGGCATTTGAAAGGCTGAGTTGTGGCTGTTGAAGGCTGGATGGAGAGTTCCAGGGGTTGAATCTGCGGTTTAGTGGGTGTAATTGAATGCTAGCTATACGGGTCGATTTGATTATTGTTATTTGGGGGTTTGGGTGGTGGACAGGGTTGTTGGGGAACCAAGAGGTGATGCTGGTGGTGCGGGGTCAGGGGAGGCGGTGGTGGCCGGTGGTTGCCAGAGACAGTTGCTTTGCACTTATACGATTTCAAGGGGAATTTTGGTAAAACAAGTGGAGTAGTAGAAGGGCAATTAAGTCATGCAAAAAAAGATAAAGTTTGAGTTTTGGCAGGAACAAAAAAGGTTTTGGCATTATCATTTGCCTATTATAATTATATTAATAATTATGTATACCGAAAGAGATGCTATCCCCGGTAGTTATTTTATATTTCTCCATGCAAATGATGAGTCCCACATCGACAAAAAGGAGGAATTTTTTTTTCATGGTACTATGGTCAAGACATGTACAAACAGGGACTGCATGGGCAATTTACACCTCAATTTTTCATTAGCAATAGGAGAAAATGGGAAATATTGATAGTTTAATAATGTTGGTCCCATATTTCTGCATCTCCCTTAGTATCAATCAATATTTTAGAAGGGCTTCAACTTTGGTACTGTACCTAATTTGCCTTCGTGACATGCAGCCCACTGTCGATGGCTAGTCCCAAAGTTCGCAAGGGTAGATTGATTCTCCTCGTACCTATACGGGCAGCTCGATCATTGAAACTTAACTCTTATGCAACTTTTTTAAGTTCTGACAATGTATTGTAAGTTAGACTAATATTTGAGGGCTTGAAATGTCTATGCTTTTCTAAAAACACAAAGTCTAACTCAGCATACTATCTTTGCCTAGGTTAGAAATGATCTCTCCTCCCACTAGAACCAGGGCAAAAATGAACTATTAGAGAGGCCGGTATTGGATAGAGACTCTATGGTATTGCCAGAAATTTGGTGTGGGGGAGGCCGGGATTGCTAGAAATTTGGAGAGAGAGTCACTAATCAATAGTCTGGATTGCGCATAATGTTGTGCATAATCTTAATTGTCTATCTGTCTCAGCAATCCGGAGCATTGATAGCCGTGATGGATGATCCGCATGTGCACATGCACCATCCCCCAGTTCGTTCTTAGCTAGCTTGACAACCACTCATTCAATTTTTGATAAAACCAGTGTAGTACGCAATTAGCAGTCTAAAAGTATTTTTAATGTACTAATGCTTTGGTGACTATGTTTGAGTACTACGTTTTGAAAACCATGTGATTTGTCACCACTATGTTAGTTGAATGGGGTTCAGTTCTGGTCCAGTTTTATTACCGTCCAGTACGGTTCAGTTTCGGGCCGTTGTGGGCCCATTCCGGGTCCACAACGATGATCGAAATCGTTCATTTTGTAGAGCTCGTCGAATATGTCTTCCATGCCAAAAATTAGCTTGATCAAACATCAATAGGTACATGGATGAAACAGATTTGTACATGAAAAAAATGGGCAATTATTAATTTCAACTTAATTTTTGTCATCGCTTTTTTCTTATACAAATCTGTTTCATCCATGTACCTATTGATGTTTGATCAAGCTAATTTTTGGCATGGAAGACATATTCGACGAGCTCTACAAAATGAACGATTCCGATCATCATTGTGGGCCCATAACGGCCCAAAACTGGACCGTACTGGACGGTAATAAAACTGGACCAGAACTGAACCCAGTTGAATGTGCCCTATTTGTCATGTAAAGGAGCACATTCTACCAATGCAATAGTGACATCTCATATGGTACTCAAAATATGATAGTCAGACATGATCATTATATCATTGCTCTTTTTAATGGTTCAGGTTTGCTAACTTATCCTACCTATAGGATACGTTTTAGAATTTAAACAACTACATAGATGGACGGCTCGGATCGTCACTAAAGGTCCCCGTTTCCATTAAAATCCAAAACATCATATTAAACCAACGGAAAATGATAATGCTAAAATTGTTTTTGTTTGTGTCAAAATTATAGTGCATTTTTTAGTCATAGGTTTAGTACCCAGAAGATATAGAGCTCAAAGATGTCGTACTCATCACATTCTTAGATTCCATTGTCTAGTCACTAGTGACTGGTCACAGGTTCCAGTAAATTTTGTTGCTTTCAAGGTTTGCTTCCATGGTCGAGAATGAAAGCTAGGAAAACTCCGAAAGAAGCGAAAAAAATCTCTTTTTTTCATCCTCTCCAACTACAGTAAAGAACACTACATTTTTCTACCCTACTTTTAAGCAAATCATGGTTTCTAATTTGACTTGTAATCTACACTAGTCGCCAATTTTTTTTTTTTTTTTTATTCTACACTAGTCGCCAATTGACATACCTTTATTAGGGGAGGACACAATATAATGTCTCTTCGATTGTTATAGAAATTGTACGGTGGCCAATGCATGTTGAATACCCTATTTACTAATTAGGTGAAGTCGTTAACATTAATTGATTTTTGGGGAGATGCTAGAACTTGTAGTATTAGAGTTTGAAAGTCATGAGTTCGAACAGTAAGAGCAATATCAGCCTGAGAGATTATTGGAAGCACAATATCGTTCTCCATGACCGCTGTGAAAAAGACCAATATATTGATTTTACGAGATATCATTGAACTAATTATCATCAAGGCCTGATAGCTACTTTTTCTTGTATAACAAGATTATTTGTCACTCATTGAATTTATTAGTAGCATTTCCCATTCAGTAATCTATTCTCTATGAAACATTAATCTTCCATGAATGAACTTTTTATCATAAAGGGTCATAATTAAATTTTACCTTTAGGGCTCTCATAATTAAGTTTATACTCTTAATTTATTTGAGACCCTATGGAGCATAAACTTAATTATAAGAGCCATAGACAAAATTAAATTATGACCCTTTACAATAATATTATCAGAAAAATAAGATTTTCGCACTAGTTTAACCAAGCTTAGTTGAGTTGGTTTGTTTGTGTATCTTCCCAGTGGTGGTCAGTGTTCGAGCCCCACAAGGAGCAAGTTTGGGATTCAGGACTATCGATAACTTCTAAACTCCCGTTAACTAACATACCAACACTCCACTGATGTATAAACTATGGTACAAAAAATTGAATTAAAAATTAGAACACTTTATTTTTTTAGTCATATGGTATTATCCTTCAGTTTCTCGAAATTGGAACACTTACCCAAGGAGTAGTTTGTTTAACCCCAGTTAAGAGTCCAAAGCACAACACGTGATTCTACAATTGGTTTTGTACTTTTGATAACGTGGCGGCAAGAAATTGGGCAGGAGAAGCCCATTTTTCCTCCTTTGGTGGAGAGAATTTATTTTCCTTTACACATTGATTTAAGCTAGTTCAAGAACATCTTAAAAAATAAATATTTATTTCACATTTTAAAACTAAAAAATAATGTAAATGAAAAATAATTTTTTGATTCTTTTTGTATCATTCAAAAGATTTCAATGAGATCTAGATCTTTCAAACAAGATTTAAATTGCATATTTTTAGATTTTAGTAAGCCCATTATTTTTTAGCTTGAAATTGTCTTATTAAAAAATACTCCGTAAGTACTTAATTTACATTCTGGAACACACTTGTTCAACAGAAAACATCTTCATAATTGTATGGCTCCTAAAAGAGATTGACACAACATTACCAAGATTACCGAAATCTGTTCTTTTGGACAATGCGGTGGGGGGCTAACTTTCCTAGGTTTTTAATAAGCTTGACAGCCACTTATTCAATTTTTTGATAAGCTAGAGTAGTACGGAATTAGCTGTCTAAAAGTGTTTTTAAAGCACTAATGCTTAGGTGACCATATATATTTGAGTACTGCATTTTGAATATTATGTGATTTGTCACCAATGTATTGGTAGAATGTGCCCCATTTGTAAGGTGCAAATACACATTCTACTAATGCAACAGTGACACCTCATATGATACTCAAATTGTGATACTTAGATATGGTCACTATAGCATTTCTCTCTTTAATAATTCAGATTTGCTAACTTATCCTATCTATAGGATACTTATTGGAATTTAAACTATTACTTATAGAGATGGGCGGCTCAGATCGTACACTTCACTCTGCACTAAACGATCACGTTTCCTTTAAAAACTAAAACATCATATTAAACCAATCGAATTTGAGTTCACGTGTTGTTATGTGTCTTGAGCTTCTCAAAAATGATGAGATACGCGTGAAAAACACATGGAATTTGGATTTGGTCTCTCTGCAGTCAACTGCAGAGAATGATGTACAGTTCAATCTGGACCGTTCAATCATATTGATAATTAATAGTTGTGATCACTTGAACTGCACTTCTGCAGTCTAGGTTTGGACTGCAGACAAGTCAGATCGCGGCGTTAACATCGAGTGATGTTCAATCTAGGAAGTTATTCTCATTGTTTTACCGATACTTGTAACGGTTTGACAATTCTAAGGATTTTATTTTTGGAAGCTTCGGGGCAGTCTCCCTAGGTGCACTGTAATTGCCTATAAATAGGTCTCTACCATTGCATATCACTTTGCATTGCAACAAAATAAACACATTCATGCAAATGTCCAGTCATATGTTCTTCGCTCCACATCCGATTTGCTCGAAACAAAAATCTGTGCATTGCCCTTACCTTCAATCCTCAGCAATGGTTGAAGGATATTCACAACAACCTTCCGAAAGGCGATCCGCCCATTACCAGCCAACTGCTTGGAATTCTGATTTCGTCGAGTCTTTGAAAAATCACAATAATACAGTGAGTAATTAATTACAATAATATTTCTCCACAAGTTGAGTTTCACAATATCGTAAGTGAGTGAAACTCACTGTTTTAAAATGGTCCACTCTTAGAGTTTTAAGATGTTCAAATTACGCTAAGGTCCATAGTTCAATTAAGTAGTAGATATATTTGGATTTCATCAGTTTCAATCAATGTTCTGAATACCGTACCGGTTAGAGTACCGGATTTCTTACTAGTACGGTACGTACCGATACCAGTGAGATACCGGGTACCGTTTCGGATTGATCGCTATTAGTGTTATTTTTTTACTTAAAAGAATTTATAGTATAATATACAATTTTTTAAACAAAAAAATAAAAAATATTCCTGTATTTGTCCGGTATAATCCGGTATTTACTTGGTACCATCCGGTATTGTCTGGTACTTGAAGAAAAAATAAATTTAAAAATAGTCTGGTACTATCCGGTATTTGCTGGTACTGACCGGTATCTCCGGTACTGGCCGGTACCGTTGACCGGTATTTGAGCCGGAACGGAATTAGAGGCGTCCGGCCTGTAGGAAACGGTATTGATAACTTTGTTTTCAATCTTACCCATGTGAACCTTGTTTTTTTTTGTTTTTGTTTCAATGTAGTCCTTTTGCCATCTTTTGACAAAGTTCCATGCAGAAAGAGTAACATTTTCAAAATTCGAAAATGTCCTCCCAAATTGGTCAGGAGATGACTTGAGATGGAGATACGAGTGTGATGTTACAAGTGATCATAGAGTTTAATTTGAATGATTTAAAGTGAAATTTTATTGAAATATAGGGACCAAAAGTGTAATTCAACATTTACCAATTTTGGATGATTATAACAGTTTTTGCTTGTAATATTTGTTATAGGATGAAATATATAAGCAGAGGGCAGAGAAACTGAAGGAGGATGTAAGGGCTATGATTGGGGATACATATGCAAATTCATTGACAATACTTGAACTGATAGATGATATTCAACGGTTGGGATTGAGCTATCACTTTGACAAGGATATCAAGAGAGCACTTGATAAAATTATACGATCGGTGAATGGAAATAATGTGATGGAAGATCAAAAGATTGGTGCTCATGCTATTGCGCTCTACTTTAGGCTCTGTAGACAACATGGCTATGAGGTTTCCCAAGGTACTATGTTTCTTGTTACCTGAAGCAATGTCTTGAATTTTTTTCCCAATAAAGCAAGATATTTCAGACAAGTTTAATCACACCATGGATGACTCCCACAGTTGTTTCACGCGCTGAAGTCAAACTTGAGATATTAAAACGAAGCGAACCTTAAGACCCAAACCTTCATGACCACTACGCTTACTCTTTGGGATTCACTTGAAGCAATTAATGTTGTTTTGAGTAACAGTATTGTAAAATAATTTTTTAAAGCAAAACAGTTGTTGTTCCTGCAAATAGATAACATTTTGTGCGATGTTGTTCAGATGTGTTTAAGAGATTCAAGGACGAAAATGGAAACTTCATGGAACCCCTAAGCAAGGACACCAAGGGATTGCTAAGTTTGTATGAAGCTTCTTACTTTTCATTTGATGGAGAAAAACTGATGGAAGAGGCCAAAGTATTCACAACCAAACATCTGAAGGGAAAGATAGCAAACGAAGACCTTGTGGAACAAATAAATCATGCACTGGAAATGCCTTTGCAGCATAGGATGCTGAGGCTTGAGGCTAGGTGGTATATTGAAGCTTATGGTAAAAGTAAAGACGTAAATTGTTTGCTACTTGAAATGGCTAAGTTGGAATTCAACATGGTGCAATCTATGCTTCAAGGAGAGCTCAAAGACATGTCAAGGTAAATTCAAGTGTAGCCAAATTTAGCATCAAACCTGCAAAATAAATTCAATATGTAGTTTAGATTCACTCCAGGTGTCCCTACCACATCAAATTTAAATTTGGACCGTCCATTGATTTTTCATGCGCTTTTCACATTTTTTAAAATTGCATTTAATTTAATTTTGAATTTCAAATCCACTTCTATTAGAATTTCAAATCTTAATTCAAACCAATGCCACATGTTATAAATAAAAAATATGTTTTCACAACTATCACAAATAGCTAGCCCGAATATAAACTTTTGACCAATCTAGCTTTATATAAATCGTCGCCTGATGCTTCATTCGGATCTCAAACTTTCTAAGAAGAAAAGATAGGGAATTTTCCTCTTGTAATCCAATGTTTGTGTTCCTTTTCTTTTCTTTTTTTAAATATATATAGGTGGTGGGAAGATATAGGCTTGGGAAAAAAGTTGAGTTTTATCAGGGACAGACTAATGGAATGCTACTTTTGGAATGTGGACATGATTTTTGAGCCCAAATTCAGTGATTGCCGGAAAAGTTTAACGAAATTGGCAGCACTTGTAACCACTATTGATGATGTCTATGACGTCTATGGATCATTGGATGAGCTTGAACTATTCACTGCTGCTGTTCAAAGGTATGCAAAAAAATATGCGCTTTTTTTTTTTTTTTTTTACCTAGAGGCCAATTTTTCTATAAAAATGATATACTGTCTTTAATGGTCGTTGCATTTGCAAATTCGCAAGCAGAACACCCACGGTTGTGGCTTATAACTGACAAAATACTAGTGCATGTTAAATAATTTTGGGTGGTGGAAAGGGAGCGATACAAGAACAGATTTTTGGGTATTAGAAAGTTATAGAAAAAGCAAAACTTGAGAATTTGAAAATTTGATAAGCAAAATAGAATAAATGTGAGTTTGTTTAAATGTCTAATGGTCCATTCATATTTGATCGCCATGAATGTGAGTTTGTTTAATTTCCTCGTAATGACATTTCAAAGTTTTGGTAATTGTTATATTACAGATGGGATATAGAGGTTGTGGAAATCCTTCCGGACTACATGAAGTTGTGCTTCCTAGCTCTCTACAACACTACCAATGAAATGGGTTATGACATTCTTAAACGAAAAGGAGTTAACATCATCCCACACTTAAAAAGAGCGGTATGTATACACGGAGTATATTCTTAAAAAATACTAGTATCTAGATGAAAACTCTCACACCATCCTCACAGAAAGTGATCAGGATCCTCTATGAGGATTCTCTCTGTGAGGATGGTGTGCCAAATCAAATTGAGCTGTGTGTCCCGACCAATCTAAATTTAGTAATTGCAGATTCCGTAGATTTGTTATTTACTTTGAAATTATATATATCACAGTGGGCAGATTTATGCAAAACATTCTTGAAGGAAGCAAAGTGGTGTTCAAACAGAGAGGCTCCAACATTTAAGGCATATCTTGAAAATGCGTTGGTTTCGACATCGGGGGTGCTTATATCAATCTATGTCTACTTCTTATTGACTGAAACTATTACAAAAGAGGCTCTGGAGTGCTTAGAGAAGAAGTACCATCCTCTTGTGGAGTGTTCATCTCTCATTTTTCGTTTTTCCAATGATTTGGCCACATCCAAGGTATGCAATTTATGTTGAGATTTCGCTATTGGCGTTGTACAAAATAAAATCCTCTACGAATCCAAGATCTACCATCATGATTTTTACTAGGTGCCACTGGAAATTCTTACAATTTACAATCAATATCATTACGTACTTCATCATAATAACATATTCCTTATTTGTTTTTATGTCATAGGCTGAGTTGGAAAGAGGTGAATGTGCAAACTCAATCCTCTGTTACATGCACGAAACTGGAGTTTCTGAACAAGAAGCCCGTAAGCACATAAGCAGTTTGATCGAGGAAGCGTGGAAGAAGATGAACAAAGAACGAGTAGCAGCTAATTCTCCATTTGAGAAACCGTTTATTGAAACGGCTTTTAACCTTGCTCGTATCGCCCAATGCACTTACCAAGACGGAGATGGGCATGGAGCTCCAGATAACAAAGCAAAGAACCGGGTTTTATCTGTGATAATTGAACCCATTACACTTGAACATAGCGTTCAAAACCGGTCAAATTTGTTAGCTACCGTTTCTTAAGCTAATTAAAGAAGAGAATAAAAGGTTGGAAATTTTGTTAGCTAGTGTTCTTGAGGTAAAGAGAAGAATAAAAGGTTGGAATTTGTCTCTTTTATGTGTTATACGACAATGTATCTGTTGGGAAAAATACGGTAATCACTTAAAATTTCAGAAAACAATTCCATTGATAGTAATACAATTACATGATTGAACAAATTACAAATTACATAAGCAATATATAGATTACAGAGAACGAGATACAGACAAAATTTTTGGATTGAAACCGAGTTCTGTGTGATACCACAGTCTCCTTAAGAAAGATTCGCCGCCTACCGTGGGTGCTGTAGGTTGCGTCGGTGACTTCCTCCCAGTGTTGGCTCGGCTAAACCGCAAGCCGTCGGAATACCACCGTTGACAACCTTGGCGAACTAACTATTGCCTGTCTCTCTCTCACACAATGATTGAATTTCAGAGCTCTTCGAGTTGGTGAATTTTCTAGTGCAGAATGAAGAATGGACTGCCCATTATATACAGCTCTGGAGTCTCTGTAACAGCCAAAAAATGAATATGGGAAATTGATTTCTCAGCCTTGATTAGGGGAGAATCAATATACAAAACTGCTAGAATGAATAGCAGGTGCAAATGCCAGCATTAACCTCTATCTATGAGGCATTTTTCAGCAAAAAACTGCTGAAAATTTATCATTCATAAATTCTGGAAATTTTCCAACAGTAACTTACCAGTACAAGATACTGATCCTACAAATTGCACATTTTCAAGTTTAAAAACTCCATTCTCCATTCCGCTGTGTAATAATAAATCAAATTAGGAACACCTCAAAATTACCATACAAGTTAGAGAGGGAGAACCATCTAATGAGAACCATCTAATGCGTTGTTGCATTCCTACAAAATGTCTGAGTACCACATTTTGGGTACCATGTGATGTGTCATGATTGAAATAGTAGAATTTGTCGCATTTGTCATGTATTGGAGCACATTCTAGCAATGCAACAACGCAAACTAATCTTTGTGATAGAGGAGTTTGAGGGGGACGTTAATGTTAAATACAGATTGATCGGATATAAGTAATTGCCTTGTTAAAGAAGTTGTCTTGAAAATCGACAGGTTATACACCAAGCATCTATGTTTCTTCTCAATTAACACACCTATGCTCGAATAACGCGACTTCCTTTGCCTGATCAGCTTGATTTTGTGGATGGATGGTCTTAATTAGCTG
This sequence comes from Rhododendron simsii, assembly GCA_014282245.1. Classification (NCBI taxonomy): domain Eukaryota; kingdom Viridiplantae; phylum Streptophyta; class Magnoliopsida; order Ericales; family Ericaceae; genus Rhododendron; species Rhododendron simsii. The sequence goes on along the minus strand of CM024956.1, from coordinate 9,116,163 downwards.
ACTCTACAAGATAGACGGCTCAAAATTCTGTCATGGGCCATGGTTATGTACTGGATGTTGTGTATACAGGAATGCTAGAGTCCTAGAAAATGGTCTTTGAAACCTTTCCAAATTGATAGTATGAGGTTGTGATTCACTTCCAGTGAATTATGTGATTCATTCTGTGTCGTGCTAACTTTTACTGAGCAAAACATTTACCGTTCTTTTAAGGTGCGGAACGACACTCCATCCATGTTGTTTGAGTACGTTGTACCCAACCTCATTGGTAGTGTTGTACAAGGCCATGTAACAAATCAGTTTTGTAAAGTAGTAGATAACAAGTTCAGAGTCCCCCATCAGAAAACAGACGAAATTTTTTAACTGATATCTACGCCGAAAGTAGAGTACAGATACAGACCTCTGAATTGCATCTGTGAAGAGGACAAGTTCATCTAAAGAGCCGTAACTGTCAAAGATATCGTCAAGAACTAGTAAAATGGCAATGGTCTTGGCTAGTTCGATCCGGCAGTTTGAGTACTTGGGCTCTGGAAGGAGACCCACAGTCCACAAGTAGCATTCCAGGGGCCGGTCACAGCTGAAACCGAGCTTTTCCACAAGACCCAACTGCTTCCACCACCTGAAACAGCATTCACCCGTTACATAATTAGGTCGTCAAACGATTCATAAGGTATATGTCACGAGCGCGTACAACTATTTTAGACAATTGGTAACCCATAAAACCACCAAGTCACGCCATGTGAACCGTAACCAGTGGCAATGATGGTATAGACAAGGTAGCAGTGCAAGCATTATTGACACAACATCGGACCCAGAATCCGGAGTTGTATTAGTATGCACTATGTGTTCTCAAAATTGGGCCTTTATACCAACGAAAAAGCGAAAATAACCTGGAAATCTCAGTCAACTCTGCTTGGTGCAGCGATTGAACCTTGTTGTAATCCAACTTTGCTAGTTCCACCAAATATGGGCTCTGGTCACTTTCCCTACTAAATTCTCCAATGAACCTTCTGGCTTCCAACCTTTCCATTCTCAAGTGCCTTGGAAGCTCCAAGGCATGAGAGTAATTTCTTCCCAATTGAGGAGCCATCAATGGAATTGATTGCCTCAGTTTAGCCTCTGTGAATTTCATGGCATGGTTCAACACATCTTCCCCATATGTGCCCAAGTATGAAGCTTCATACAAACTCAGCATTCCATTTATGTCTGTGCTCAACGAATCATTGAATTTCCCACTTTTGTCCACGAATTTTCGAAAGATATCTGTGCTACGTGTATAAATAGACATGTAACAACCAATTAGTTACACGAAAACATGCGAATTAAGGGAAACTTATTCACAAAATCATACAAGAATGGCGTGACAGAATATTTTTGTGAGCAAGCAAGAAGTTATATATCTTCATGTGTGGTCTGTTTTATAGTGAGAAATGTCTACATGGCTGCACTGAGACATGATCATTTTGTACAGGATTTTTGTGTTCTGTCTTTGCATTTCTTGAGTTAGTGGCAGAGCCAGGATTCCCAAAGGACAAACGAATAAAAATACGACAAATCAGATCCTCATTATTTATTTTTTGCCCTTTAGGAATTCTAGCTCTGCCACTCTCTACCCCACACTTTCATAGTTTCCATGCACTTAGTTTTTTTGGGCCCTGCAAAAATGTATAGGGGGAGAAAAACAAGCCAGCTGCTAACCACATAGACATTTGCGTATAGATTGTGCATATATTCTGTTGTGGGCCCATCATGGGTCCTGCACAAACGATCTGAGTCGTTCATTAAATGTAAAACAATTTTTCAAGGGTCCTCGATCGCTAAAACCCAGCTTAATCCGATACTTATAAATGTTTGATCCAATCATCTAACTCTTCATTTAGATTTTCGGAGAATGAAAAGTTAGATAATTAGATCAAGCATTCATAGGTATCAAATTGAACTGATTTTAAGTGTGGACCCTTGAAAAAATGTTGTACATTTAATGAACGACTCGGATAACTTGTGTGAAACCCGCGGTGGGCCTCATAACAAAATCTGTGCACAATCTATGTACAATTTGTCTATGTGGACAGACTTGCTGTAAACAAGCGAACCAAGTCAAAGTTCAAATTAATTAACCAGTTTTAAAAATGTGTTTGAAATAGTTTATCTACTAGTTGCAGATTTGAAAAAAAAAAACCCAAAACCGATTCCATTTGCCTGTACTGTTTTCTAATTTTCCTCGTAGCTATCAACGATATTTCCAGCTATTGACCAAAAAAAAAAAAAAATAGAAAAGCAGACAATCGTAAAATAATGCAGTGCGGAATATTAATGCAGTGTAGTGCTACATACTAGGACTCATCTGGTAACCATTGTGTCGGAGTAGCCGGAAACATAGTGCCGTGGTGAAGAGATCTTCATCGTCGAGTGGGTTTGGGCAGTCGGAAAATCGTTCGAGTAAGGCATTGATGTCTTCTTGGAAATGGTACCCAATCCCGAGCCGCTGAAGCGTGTCTACCAACTTCAGCGCGTCGGTGGTGGTTGTTTCGGATGACGCCGTTCGGAGTGCTAGTTGAGTTCTCTCTTGGAGTTCTAGCATCTTGGTGTTATCATCAACTTTTGAAGGTAAGACCTAGCACAACAATATTATTACCTATCCAACTTATGAAGTTTGTTTTTTGCAAGCAAGAAACCTATACTAACTAATCTAATGAAAGAGGTAAAGAATAGGACCCTGCAGTGAGAATCAAAACCTGTGACCTTAATTTTTCCGGTAAGGAAAACACCTAAACACTTGGGCTACACCAAACAAACCATTGCACTCTATAGTAGTATAAGTCTGTGAAAGCAAGATTTTTTTTTATTATTTTTTCTTTTATAAGATACAAGATTTATTTGTTACGTGGGTGGCATCCAAGGTGGCCCTGGGCGTAGGCCCACCAGGCGGGCACCTTGGGCCTTCCGTTTTCAGCCCAACTATAAGGCCCCAAAATCTCGGAATATATTAAATATTTTGTGTATACAAAGTTTTGAAGATAGGCTTGCGTAGCTCTGGTGGTAAGTTCTTTGCTCTCTAACCGTAAGGACGCGAGTTTGAACCCCACTCCTTCCTTCTTTTTCGCAAACAATTGTTCAAGTTTTTCCAAAAAAAATGGTTTAAGACTGCCATTTTCAGGACTTGAACACACGACCTAACGGTCTAGGACCTATTCTTCGAGCACCTACCACTGAGCCATAGGTACATTTTAAGATAAGAGGCCCCATTTTCTCACTTTGTCTAGAGCCTCAAAAATCTTAGGGCCGAGCCTGGTGGCAACTGGCAAGTTTAGTCACTGCACTAAGTTTGGAAATTTGCCTTGGAGATGTAATTATTACTAATATTACTGTCATGGATTTGACCACACGTTAGTAAATTGTTCCAAAAGACCCCGTTAAGTAGGGGAGGCTCCCGTCCATTGTAGATTGCCTCCAGTTCCGTTCAGTTTCAGCCAATTGTGGGCTTTCTTTGAGTCCAAAATAATGATCGGAACCGTTTGCTTTTTAGAACTCGCCACGAACATTGGCTGCAACAAAAATGACGTTAATCTTATGAACAAAAAGATGTGCAACACTGGATTGCAACCTCTTGACACATTTGTCTAAAACTTTAATGCATTTTGAAATGATATCAAACGATATCCGATCCGCATGATTTTTGGCATGCCTAATGTTTTCGACGAGATCTAAAAATTGAACAAAAAGGCTCACGATTGGCCAAAACTGAACATGATTGGTGCAACCTACACTGGGCGAGAGCCTCCCCATTAATTATAAGACTATAATACTTCATCTGTCCGTGTTTGTTAGTTCATAAACATACTTTTTTTCGTCTCTCAATATTTGTCCCTGCTTGAAAGTCAATAAGTAAATAGTGTCAATTGTACTATTTAATCCTTGCATTCAACTATTTAATCCTTGTATTCAAACATTGAATTAATTGATTGGAAGGTAGGAAAAATAAAAGTTGTACAAAACAATCACGACGTTTTCTAAAAAAGTTAGAAACCCCAAAATAAACTAACAAACACGGATGGAGAGAGTAATAATTTGCTATTTATCATCGAGAAATGGGAGCTAATCATAACGTAAGCATAAGCTCTCTTATATTTCATCCCGTCGTCCATAAATCCTAGCCCATGCCTCTCCGATTATCCCCTATGCTTTCACATGTCATATGTTATTTGTTCGAAGTATACATGGAATATTGGCCGGCTAGAAACATGAGAAAGAAGCATATGACATATATTTTGGTGAGAGAAAAGAGGAAAAAAAAAAAGTCGGGACTAAAAATTTATCAACTCTCGTTCGACGACCAGAAAACACACAGAATCTTAAACTCATTAATTACTTGAGGATGGAGAACAGTCGCGAGGCCAGAGTTATTCCCTCCATTGATCACCATCTCCGTCGAAAGAAGCACCGATGGCATTGTCATGCACGTGCAGTGCTGTGAACGATCGCGCGCGGGGGTTTTCGATCTCCGAGTCAATGCACAAAACCCCATTTTAGTTGTAAGTCCAAGGGAAGTAGCAGTACCACTCCACATAGCCCTAGATTGAGAATGTGCCCCCATGCAAGACATATTTCCCAATTATTATTATTCTTAATTTTGCAATAGAGAATAGAACTGGGGATCGATAGCCCTTTTTTTTTTTTTTTTTTTTCCAATAGTGTATACATGAACGGGGGTTAGTGGAGGGAAGTTAATGAGTTAGTTCACAGAGGGTTCAGACTTCAAAAGCTATCCATAGTACTAAACCTAGAAACTGCCCACAGTAGAGTTCAAACCTTGGTCTCCCACAACGGAGAGGCAGGAGTTACCAACCAACTGGGCTACAAGCCCATTGGTTTGTTGGCCATTTGCGTGGACATAATAATATATGTGCATAAAAATTAGGAGTGAGTATGGTTCGAATTGGTTTGGTTTTATAGTAAATCAAGAACTAAACCAATACTTACAGATTACAAATTTAGAGAACCAAACCAACCCACAAAAGGCATAGGATCAAACCAATCCAAACCATTGAAGTACGGTTCGGTTTCAGTTTCAAACCACGGTTTATTTTGAATTAAGCTACCATTTTCAAAATATATTTAAAGTACTTACAGTTACAAAGATAAATTAAAAGAAAACTTATATTAAAATCAATTTCATTCAAATTATCAAAACACACTAACATCAAACAACTAATTAAGAGTGGAATATCACAATTGCCTTAAGTCTTGGTAGTGAAGGAATTATAGGAATAGAATTTAGAGAAATTTTGGTATTGGACAGTGTAAGTTGATTGATCTGGTGATTCCATGAGCTTTTTATGTATGATAAATTAATAATCATAAGAAATTAGGAATGTGTTGTGATATAGAAGTTTAATCTAAATTATCTTGGCAGAAAAGGAAAACTGAATATTGTGGTGAATTTAATAGAATTAATAATTGGAAAAATAGTAACTACGGCTCCCATATTTATTGGGTGAATCATAATTGAATTATATATATATATATACACACACACACACACACACACACACACAGAGTTCGGATCAATTTGGAACCATAACCATGAACGTAAATTCACAAATCAAAACATATAATGCGGTTTCTAATTTTTTTAAACCATGACCAAACCATACTATTAAAAACCCAAATCAAACCTTTCGATTTGGATTGGTTTGGACTGGATTTGTGCTTGACCGATTCCTAGTCCTAAAATAATGGGTTGCCCCAAGCGTAGGGCGGAAACCGATGCAGTACAATATCCGGTAAGTCCGGAATCGAATCCACAGAGACGGTGACGTGTGCTGACTAAAAACTCGGGTTGTTACTGATTAAACTGGCTCTTAGGTAGCCACCCATTGTCTGTTTGATTGAGATTAACTAATACTAACAGATAACTTGCTCAAATAATTAAAAAGAGAGGCACGGTCATAGGGAATCCGGCGCTCGCTACCCAATCAGAATCCACTCCAATCAGAATCCGTTCGCTTTTCAAGGTTCTAAAAACAGTTAAATTTAGGGAGAATTGAAAACTCCGAAAGATGCGAATCCTAAGGTTGCCGGTCCCGTACACAGCGGCGAACAAGTTTTGGTCCCCCGTTCCCGCTCACATGAGTCCCGGCAATGCCTCGGATTCGTCCAACGGACGTAGTTTTCACCAACTAAATTTATTCAATTAAATTAATGTACAGAAAAATTGCGAGACGAATCCTAACGGGTCGCAACACGCCTTTACCCAGCGACCAAACCTCAGAAAAACTACTCACTCATTATGCGTGAAAAAGAAGAAACCTTAACTTGGAACATGCTTCTATTACTCGATACAGAAAATAAACAAGAGATCCAAAATTAAACAAGAACCAACCAAGAATTTTAATTGAGAATAGAAATTAAAACGAGTTAGTGAAGTGCAGGTAATTGGACAAAACTTTAAAAACTTGAAAGGAAAAGAAACGGAAGTAAGAACGTAAGATCTAAAACTGCAAGAACAATATTAAGTACAAAACCTCCTGATGGCAGCCCCGTTCTTCGGTATGCAGTAGGAAAATAAAGTGATTGGCACTTTTTTTCTTCTTGCCTACGAAAAGTAATCTCGGCAGCCCCCTTTTCTATTTCGTTCGTCCGAAAAGTCGTCCGTCAGAGCTCTCAGAAAAAGGTCCCCCCAGTCGTGTGTGGGCTCTGCTTTTATATGTTGTTGTACCGCCTCAATAAAATAAAACCCTATTCAATCTTACGTTGCACGTCCAAGCCGTAGGCCAGCTGCCGAGAATGGGCTTAGGCTTAGTTCTTTCGTATGGGCCCACCAGTTGAATTGTAATTCAGTAGTCTTGCCGTGGACTAATTAAGTCCAGTGCTAAAAAAACTATTGACCCATATGGACTTGCTTCTTCAAACACAGTTTAATGTTCTAACTTTGTGCTTTTTGTATCAAACCCTCCAATTACCTACAACACAAAGATAAAGCATTAATCTCCAAATAATAATATAAATGGAACTTAAGAATGGCAAATTAGGGAGCGCGTATGTGAACATTTACGCGCCTATCACACCCCCAAACTTACACTTTGCTAGTCCCGAACAAAGAAAACAAAATGCAACTGAATAAAATAAATTAAAACCGATAGTTCTTTTAAACCCCCAGGCGGCCCCCGGTAGGACGAGTGAAGTCTCGTGAGGATTTTTATCAGTGATCACCCACAAAACACTGTGAATTCTCTTCACATGAAACCCAAAACCTAGAAGACAGCTCAATGATATCTCAAGTAAAGAATATGAAGTCATCGCAAAGAGATAACGGCATAAGCAGTTCTAGCTACTATCAAGTTAGAAAAATAAGTCATGACACTAATACTCAGCGCGCGTGTGTGAAAAAGGGCTCCGGTCACAAGTGAAAAATAACCAAAATTTCTCTCCGGACCGAGTCTCGACTTCAAATCTCACCGTGTCATGCACTCAACAAAAGAAAACACTCGAAACAAGGTGCATATTACTCTCAATATGTGCGGACAGATGTTATGTAAATGAAATCAAGATACTTCCGCACAAAATGACACGAAAAGAAAGTTTTATATAGTGGACACATGATCTCATGAACAGTATGTCAAGTATTGGAAACTTTCTCTATCCACCAATCCACAACCCATTGCCCCTAAGATCAAATAGGACTTCAATTCCGGTTATAACATTAGGTTAGGGAATATTTTTTAATGGCTAGGGTACATTCAAGTGTCCGAGAATAGGTTAACCACAACTCACATAGGGCAAATATAACGATGCGTGCCCTTTTTTTTTTCCTTTAATTTTTCCTTCTTTTCAACTCCACCACATCTCTCTTTCCTACCTCTTTAATACAATCTCACATTAAGAACAAGTGTTTCTCCCTTCCACAATAAATTGGGATCTCCCCTTTTTGTTTTTTTTTTTTCCTCTTCTTTTTTTTTTTCCTTTTCTATGGGAAAAATCACCAATCAATAAAACTCAATTCTCCCTACATTTACTCTCTCTCTCTCTCTCTCTCTCTCTCTCTCTCTCTCTCTTCTATGAATAATTCACCTCCACATAATTACTAAACCTTCTCAAGACACAATATAGATGGTGGAGCTTAACAAGAAAAAGGCTGTATGCATGAGGTTCAAATGGGCTCACAAGAGATAAATGTATGAATGAAAGAAACGAACCAACTCAAAATAGTAAATGTGGCCTATAATCCTCTCCAAGGGGCAAAACAACCATGTAATTTCCAAACCCAAGAGATAAGTAGGCAAAATTCCCAACACTCGACGACAAAAATAATGAGATCAACAACGAATTTGCTCTTTTGTGACAATAAAATTTTATTTGACACCACTCTAAGAAAAAGTAAGGCTCTAAACTCACATGGGAATAAGTCTCCATTAAACTAGCCATTGAGAATAATCAAGTCATAGCTCACAAACAACCAAAGCCCAAAGAGACGTGAAGTGCAAATGTGCTAAAAATAAATGCCATGATAAACTTTTCACGACAAGCTAGCAAAAAGAACTTCAATGCCACCATAATATAATCAAACAATGACTATCATATCTCAAATTCAATTAATCACGAGCCAATCTCAACAGCCTTCAAGTCTCATGTAAAAAGAATCCCACTATTTTTTAATCTAACAAAATAAAGAAGAAAGTGATTCCTCCCCCCAACTTGAACTATTCAATGTCCGCATTGAAAGCATAAAAATAAAGATAAGACAGAAACCGAAAAGAGAGGAGAGATATCACCTCGAAAAGGAGGGCTTAGCAGAGTAAACTATAGAGAGAGGGAGACCCCCTAACTTGAATCGTATAACCTGCAAAATGTTAGCCTCTAAGACAACAAGAAAAATAACGAAAAGAAATAAATATGGCAAGAAATAAAATGAATTACAAAAAAAATCATCCAGTTTCTTCACATGAAAGACACGGGTACTACTTTTCTCCCTGGCCAAAGACTGTGGTTTTCTATTTGTTGGAAGGACAGTATGCATAGGATTCAACGATATCTGGAGAAGTGGTACCGTCATCTAATAGGCTGTCACTCCCTCTGGGGCTTCCAGATTCCTTATCCACCACTCCGTTTGTGAAGCAATCTCCACAGAGTTTGGACATTAAAGTCAGATGGTTCAGACAGAATTCTCGCTATTAACTACGCGCCTGCCGTCAGACCCAACCTCCTAAGTACTACATACATAGTTTTGACCAGGTGGCTATACCAAACCATTATTCTAACTATTTTTTTTCTTTTCCAATTTCCTTTTTTTTTGGATTTTAACAATAAACAAAAGAACAAGTATACAAATATTGTGTCCAAAACCCAAGTCAATGATGGGTACCCCTATTACTAGGAGCAGGGTCCACTCCTTAGTGAAGAAAGTGGTACGCGAAAGCTACCCATCGGAACGTAGCCCAACGGCTACACAACAGGGTCATCCGAATAAACAGGATCGACCAAAATCTCATCAGGTTCCCCTACTTCCACATATTCCAAAAATGGCTTAAGACGCTGCCCATTAACCTTGGAAACATTGTTATTCTTGGGGTCACAAATACCCATCGAACCATTGGGATAAACCTTATGCACAACGTAGGGACCGTCCCAACGGGACCTCAATTTACCAGGAAATAAATGAAGGCGCGAGTTATATAGTAACACTTTCTGACCAACACTAAAGGTTTTGCGTTGAATATTCCTATCATGATACGCCTTAACCTTAGCTTATAAATACTTGCGCTCTCATATGCGTCATTCCTAATCTCCTCGAGCTCACACAACTGAAGCTTCCTATGGGCACCTGCCTCTGGCAAACGCGCGTTAAGCGTCTTAATGGCCCAATAGGCTTTATGCTCCATCTCAACGAGCAAGTGGCAGGCCTTACCGTAAATAATTCGGTAGGGTGAAGCACCCAACACGGTCTTATAAGCAGTGCGGTAGGCCCGCAAGGCATCGGTCAACCGAAGTGACTAATCCTTCCTATTCGGGTTCACGGTCTTTTCTAGAATCCCCTTAATCTCACGATTCGCTAGCTCAGCCTGACCGTTGGTTTGAGGGTGATAGGAAGTAGACACCTTATGAGAGATGCCATACTTACTCATCAAAGCCCCAAAAGACCTATTACAAAAGTGCGTGCCCTGATCAGAGATAATGGCACGTGGCATGCCAAACCTTGACAAAATGTTAGCTGGTAAAAACTCTAGCACGACCTTAGAATCACTAGTCTTAGTGGGAATTGCCTCAACCCACTTGGAAACATAATCCACCGCCAGGAGGATGTACTCATACCCGTATGACATCGGAAACGGGCCCATGAAATCAATAGCCCAACAATCGAAGACCTCTATCACAAAAATTTTCTGGAGGGGCATCATATTCCGCGGGCCAACCTTGCCTAATTTCTGGCACCGGTCACACGACTTGCAAAAGACGTAAGTATCCTTAAAAAGACTCGGCCAAAAGAAACCACACTCACTGACCTTGGCGGCGGTCTTCTTTGCGGAGAAATGACCTCCGCACGCCTCGGTGTGACAAAATTCTAAAATTCCCCTTTGATCAGCTTCGGGGACACACCGACACAAAATCTGGTCCGCACAATACTTGAACACTTATGGATCATCGTAGATATATTGCCGGACCTCTCTCAAAAACCGCTGCTTCTCAGCTGTGGACCAATGAAGTGGAATTTGCCCAGTCACCAAGTAATTGGCGATATCTGCAAACCATGGGCACGTATTAGTAGCGAACAACTGCTCGTCAGGGAAAGTATCCACAATGGGGAGATGAGAGGCAGGGTCCTCAAACTGCAGACGAAACAGATGGTCGGCCACTATATTTTCGACCCCTTTCTTATCCTTAATGACAATGTGGAATTCTTGCAGCAAAAGAATCCACCGAATAAGGCGAGCCTTCGCGTCCGACTTGGTCATCAAATACTTCAAGGCCGCATGATCGGTAAAAACCACAATCTGCGACCCTACCAAGTAGGACCGAAACTTATCTAAGGCAAACACCACCGCAAGCAACTCCTTTTCGGTGGTGGTATAGTTCATCTGTGCCTCATTCAGCGTCTTGCTCGCATAATAAACGACGCAGGGATCTTTCCCTCGCCTCTGCCCTAAAATCGCTCCGACTGCATAGTCGGAGGCGTCACACATCAATTCAAAGGGCAAACTCCAATCCGGAGGCTGAACAATCGGTGAAGTAGTGAGACTCCGCTTTAATGTATTGAATGCCTCCTCACACGCGTCGGACCACACAAAGGGGGCATCCTTCGACAACAACTAACATAATGGTCGAGAGATGGCACTGAAATCCTTAATAAAACGCCGGTAAAAACTGGCGTGACCTAAGAAAGACCGAATATCCTTGACAGTCTTGGGAGAAGGAAGATTCGCAATCAAATCAATCTTCGCCTTGTCCACCTCAATACCCTTGGATGACACAATGTGTCCTAATACAATCCCTTGGGTCACCATGAAGTGACACTTCTCCCAATTAAGCACAAGTTGTTTCTCCTCGTACTGTTGCAAGACCTTTCCTAAGTTCTCGAGGCATTCGTCAAACGAATCTCCGAAAACTGAAAAGTCATCCATAAACACCTCCACGATCTTCTCTACCATGTCGCTAAAAATTCCCATCATGCACCTTGAAAAGGTTCCGGGAGTGTTGCACAAACCAAAAGGCATGCGACGGTATGCAAACGTGCCGTAAGGACACGTGAAGGTGGTCTTCTCCTGATCCTCCATGGCTACCTCAATCTGATTGTAACCAGAGTACCCATCCAGGAAGCAATAGAATGCCCGGCCAGCCACCCTCTCCAGTATTTGATCAATGAATGGGAGAGGGAAGTGGTCTTTCCGAGTGCTCGCATTGAGCTTCCGGTAATCTATGCAAACTCGCCACCCCGTTTGAACACGGGTCGGCACTAGCTCGCCCTCGCCGTTCCTCACGACGGTCACTCCAGCCTTCTTAGGCACTACCTGCACCGGGCTTACCCATTCACTATGGGCTATCGGGTAAATAATACCAGCATCTAAAAGTTTCAGCACTTCAGCCTGAACCACCTCCTTCATATTGGGGTTCAGACGATGCTGAAGTTGCCTAGAAGGCTTCACGTCCTCATCTAGAAAAATGCGGTGTGTACACACCGTTGGACTAATACCCTGCAAATCAGCTATTGTCCAACCTATCGCGCCCACGTGCTTTCTCAGCAAGGCAAGCAACTTAGCCTCTTGATCCGCCGCAAGGGATGAGGAGATCACAACCAGAAAAGTATCATTGCCTTTAAGGAAGGCATACTTAAGTGTGTCCGGCAGAGGCTTTAACTCTGGTTTAAGTGGCTGGACTGACGATGAGAGAGCTTTAGGAGATGCGGCGCCCAGCGGCTCAGGAACTGGGTCCCAAGCGGCGCTACACACATCCTCCACGGCAAGCATCTCCATTAAACTTCCTACCTCTGGAGAATCTAAAAATGATGCCTCTTCGGCGGTTAAAGCTATCTCTAGAGGATCCTTGTACAACACACTATCGACATGCTCTTGTACCAGCGTGTCGATCAAACTCACCTCATATATCTCCTCATCATCCTCAACTCGACTATCCACGTTGAAAACATTCACCTCCATTTTCAAGTCCCCAAACGACAATTGGACTTGTCCAGTTTTGCAGTCCATGATAGCACTGGAGGTGGCTAGAAATGGACGGCCAAGGATGATAGGAGTCTTCTCAAAGACCTCCGGTGTCGGGCAAGTATCCAGGACAATAAAGTCAACTGGAAAAAGGAACTCACCCACTTGAATTAGGACATCCTCCACCACTCCCTTGGGAATTCTCACACTCCGATCAGCCAACTGTAGCGTGACCGGAGTGGCTTTCAAATCGCCTAGGCCCAGCTTCAAGTATACTGAATAGGGGAGCAAGTTGACACTTGCTCCTAAATTCAGCAAAGCCTTATCAAGTTTTTGGCCCGCGATAGCAATAGAGATGGTGGGACAACCAGGGTCCTTGCATTTGGTGGGGATCTCAGCCTGGAGAATGGAGCTCACTTGCTCCGTCAGAAGCACTGTGTCCTGACTCTTAGTTCTCCGTTTTGAAGTGCACAGATCCTTCAAAACCTTTGCAAACTGAGGAATTGCGTCAATGGCTTCCATCAAAGAGATAGGAAACTGAACTTTCTTGAATAATTCAAGCATTTGAAAGTTCACATTGATATTAGGTTTCGCCACCAAGCGATTTGGATATGGAGCAACGGGTGGCGTTGGAGTCGTGGGGGCCGCAGTTGCAGGCACCACCACTTCAGGAGATTTCGCCTCTTTCTCTATCTCAAGAACACTTCCCAAGTCTGGAACGACTACTGGAATAGCTACCAGCACCGAGGGTGGCACCAATTTCTGCTTTAGAGGTAAGTCTTTGTCGATCACCTTCCCACTTCTGAGAGTGGTGATTGCCTTAGCCTCTTCCAGACTGAGATTCGGATTACTTGGGCCAGAAGAATCGCCCACATAATGAGTACCGGCGGCATTGACTAAAGGTTGAGAAGGCGCAAACTTCCCTTTTTTTCTTGTCTGTAATATTTCCATCTGCCCTCCAATTTGGGTGGTTAATTATGCACGTAAGTACAAGTTTGCACCGAGAAGATATTTATTGTTTCTGAGGCATTGCTCAATAACACATCTTCATGATTGTATGGCTAGCTACTAAAAGAGATTGACCCAATATTACCAAAAGTACCGAAAACTGTTCTTTTGTCCTGTTTTTGATAAACCAGTGTAATACGCAAGAATTGGAGAGGAGCCAAACTCCAATGGTCCATCGTACTTGGCCTATAAATTAATAGGGTTAGCAATGCATATCACTCAGCAACAAATTAAACTTATTGGTGCAAAAATGTCACTCCATCCGTTCTTCGTGCCAATCCGATCGATTCCTTCATCAAAACTTGGCCTTCCACCGCAACTCACACGGAAATCCGTACGCTGCACTCGTACAAGATTGCACCTCCAATCCTCCGAAATGGCTCGAGATTCACAGCAGACTTCGCAAAGGCGATCTGCGAATTATCAGCCAACTGCTTGGAATTCTGATTTTATCAAGTCCTTGAAAAATCACAATGTCGTAAGTATTCGTTTTTCTTTCCCGGCTGAAAACAAACTAAATTAACTGTCCATTTTTTTTTGGAAAGGCGAAGAATAAAATTATTGATGAGAAAGAAAGAGGACAAGATACACTGTAATTGACTATAAATAGTTCTACCATTACATATCACTTTGCTTTGCAGTGGCTGAGTAGTATTTGGCTTTCAATATAACAAATTTCAATCTTACCCATGTGTACCTTGCTCTTCTTTTTTTTTTCTTTTTTTTTTCAATGTAGTCTTTTGCCATCTTTTGTTAAAGTTCCATGCAGAAAGAGTGACAATTTCAAATTTGAAATTGTCCTTCAAAATTGGTCAGGAGATGACTTCAGACAGAGATACGACTGTGGTGTTACAACTGGTTGAGTTTAAATTGAAAGGTTTAAAGTGATATTTTATTGACATATAGGGATCAACAGTGTAATTCACCATTTACCAATTTTAGCTGATTATAATAGTTTTTGCATGTAATATTTGTTGTAGGATGAAATACAGAAGCAGATGGCAGAGAAGCTTAAGGGGGAGGTAAGGGCTATGATTGGGGATACCGATGCAAATTCATTGACAATACTCGAATTGATAGATGAGATTCAACGGTTGGGATTGAGCTATCACTTTGAGAAGGATATCACGAGAGCACTTGATCGAATGTTTCTCAGTGTGAATGGAACTAATCTGTGGACACAACAGAAGAGTACAGTTCATGCAATTGCTCTCTGCTTTAGGCTCTGTAGACAACATGGCTATGAGGTCTCCCAAGGTACTATTTTTCCCGTTACCTAAAGCAATGTCTTTTTTTTTTTCTTTCTCCTTCGATCTAGTAAAGCAGGGTGTTTCAGACTAGCTTAATCACACCGTGGATGACTCCCCACAGTTATTCCACATGCTTACGTGTGGAAGTCAAACTCGAGATATTACGATGGAGCAAACCTTAAGACCAAAGCTTCATGACCACCAAGCTTACTCTTTGGGATTCACCTGAAGCAATGTTGTTTTGAATAACACTTAATGCAATGTTGTTTTGAATAACACTTAATGTTCCTCCAAATGGATAACATTTTGTGCGATTTTGTCCAGATGTGTTTAAGAGATTCAAGGACGAAAATGGAAACTTCATGGAATCCATAAGCAAGGACATCAAGGGATTGCTAAGTTTGTATGAAGCATCTTATTTTTCCTTTGAGGGAGAAAAACTCATGGAAGAGGCCAAAGTATTCACAATCAAACATCTAAAGGGAAAGATAGTGAACGAAGACCTTGTGGAACAAATAAATCATGCACTGGAAATGCCTTTGCAGCATAGGATGCTGAGGCTTGAGGCTAGGTGGTATATTGAAGCTTATGGTAAAAGAAAAGATGCAAATTATTTGCTACTTGAAATGGCTAAGTTGGAATTCAACATGGTGCAATCTATGCTCCAAGGAGAGCTCAAAGACATGTCACGGTAAATTAAAGTACTGTAGCCAAATTTATCATCCAACTTATAAAAAAAATTCAAGATGTAGTTTAATTAGATTCACTTCAGGTGTGGTCCCTACCGGGCTACCACACAAAATTTAAATCTGGACCATCTATTGAATTTTTGTGCGGTTTTCACATTTTAAAAATTGCATTAATTTAATTTTGAATTTCTAATCCACTTATATCAGAATTTCAAATCTTAATTCAAGGTAATGCCACATGTTATAAATAAAAAAAATATGTTTTCACAAGTATCGCAAATAGACCCAATATCAACTTTTGACCAATCTAGCTTTATATAAATTGTGGCCTGATGCTTCATTTGGATTTGAAACTTTCCAGAAGAAAAGGTAGGGATTTTCCTCTTGTAATCCACTTATGTTTTCTTTTTTTTAAAAATATATATAGGTGGTGGGAAGATATAGACTTGGGAAAAAAGTTGAGTTTTACCAGAGACAGACTGATGGAATGCTACTTTTGGAATGTGGGCTTGATTTTTAAGCCCAAATTCAGTGATTGCCGGAAGAGTTTAACGAAATTGACAGCACTTATAACCACCATTGATGATGTCTATGACGTTTACGGATCATTGGATGAGCTTGAACTATTCACAGCTGCTGTTCACAGGTTTGCGAAAAATAGGCTTCTTTTTTTTTTTTTCCCCTGGAGGCCAATTTCTATGAAAATGATATACTGCCTTTAATGGTTGTTGCATTTGCAAATTCGCAAGCGAAAGACCCACTGTTGTGGCTTATAACTGACAAAAATACTAGTGTCAAATTATAATTTTGAATGAGTCTTCTATATATATGGAGATTATGTTTGTAAGGAAGAGGGTCATATCATATGGCAGATAACGAAGAATAAAGGTAGTCCATCGAAGTAGTGGCTTCCATTGGTCCATTAATATTTGATCGCCATGTTTGTGAGTTTGTTTAATTTCCTCGTAATGCCATTTCAAAGTTTTGGTAATTGTTATATTACAGATGGGATATAGAGGCTGTGGAAACCCTTCCCGACTACATGAAGCTGTGCTTCCTAGCTCTCTACAACACTACCAATGAAATGGGTTATGACATTCTTAAACAAAAAGGAGTTAACATCATCCCACACTTAAAAAGAGCGGTATGTATAAACGTAGTATAGTTTTAAAAAATACTAGTATCTAGATGAAAACTCTCACACCATCCTTACAGAGAGCAATCGGAATCCTCTATGAGGATTCTCTCTGTGAGGATAGTGTGCCAAACCAAATCGAGCCTTGTGTCTAGATCAATCTATATTTAGTAATTGCAGATTCCATAGATTTGTTATTTACTTTGAAATATATATCACAGTGGGCAGATATATGCAAAACATTCTTGATGGAAGCCAAGTGGTGTTCAAACAGAGAGACTCCAACATTTAAGGCATATCTTGATAATGCATTGGTTTCGGTATCGGGAGTGCTTATATTAGTTCATGTCTACTTCTTGTTGACTGAAACTATTACAAAAGAGGCTCTGGAGTGCTTAGAGAAGAAGTTACATCCTCTTGTGGAGTGTTCATCTCTCATTTTTCGTTTTTCCAATGATTTGGCCACATCCAAGGTATGCAAGCATGCAATTTACGTTAAGATTTCGGTATTGGTGTTGTACAAAATAAATACCTCTAAAAATCCAATATCAGTACGAACTCAATCATACGGAGCATTTCTCCTGCGAACCACCGTATTTTAAGCTAAAATGCAGACTGCAAAATTGCGGTTGGATTGTTTTTTGATTGTCAAGATTCATGGACAATCTATTCTGCGAATCTGACCATTCAAAACACAATCCAATGGCCAGAACGGAAGCTAAAATCCGGTGGTCCACAGGAGAAAGGGACTGCTCAATCATAATAACATATTCTTTATTTGTTTTTATGTAAATAGGATGAGTTAGAGAGAGGTGAATTTGCAAACTCAATCCTGTGTTACATGTGCGAAACTGGAGTTTCTGAACAAGAAGCCCGGAAGCACATAAGTAGTTTGATCGAGGAAGCTTGGAAGAAGATGAACAAAGAACGAGTAGCAGTTGATTCTCCATTTGAGAAACCGTTTATTGAAACGGCTTTTAACCTTGCTCGGATCGCCCAATGCACTTACCAAAACGGAGATGGGCATGGAGCTCCGGATAACAAAGCAAAGAACCGGGTTTTATCTGTGATAATTGAACCCATTACACTTGTGCAGAGACTTCAACACCGGTCAAATTTGTTAGCTACTGTTTCTTAAGCTAATTAAAGAAGAGAATGAAAGTTGGAAATTTTGTTAGCTAGTGTTTCTTGAGGTAAAAAAAGAAAAGAATAAAAGGTTGGAATTTGTCTCTTTTATGTGTTATACGATAATGTAACTTATCAGCACAAGATACTGATCCTACATATTGCATTTTCGTCACATATTTACTTTAAAGACTCCAATATTTTCCATTCTGGTGTTTCCTATGGGCCTCGCTTCTTATGTGTTGTTTTGGTGGCGGGGGTGGCTGGTGGTGGCGGCTTCTGGTGGTGGAAGTCTGCTGGTGTAGGCGGCGTTGGTGGTTGTCCGTGTTAAGGGTTAGGTGTGGCTATGGGCAGACTAGGTTTTGGGCTTAATCTGTTTGGGTCAGGTCCATATGTTAATTTGTGTTTGTATTTCTTGGAGCCTGGCCCATATTGGCCGATTGGGAGTGTTTGGATTTTTTCCGAAAAGTAATTTTTTTTTTTTTTCATCCAACCCTTGGACTCCTCTTTCCCTTCCACCATCTTGATGCACCATTTGTTAAGATTTCTAAATAAAATTATTTTGACTATCAAAAAAAAATACAGCAAAAAAAGAAAAAAAAAAGGGCATCACAAGGCCAAAGATACATCCGAACGAGGTTTATACCAATCCCAGCGACAATCATATGCCAATAAAGAGGTTGATAAAAAATAAAACCCGACCACCATGAAATCAGTATCAATTCCATGCCACAGATATTGTGTAAAAGTCCAAAAATAGGAAAACCTGATCCATAGTTGAATAGGTATTTCTTCGCTTTCATCAATTTCAATTTCAATTTCACCCTTGTGAACCTTTGCTGTTTGTTTCTATTTCAACAATATAGTACTCCCTCCGTCTCATAATATTTGTCCAGTCCGTAAAACAAGAGCGTAAAAATAATATAATTTTTGCAAGGGAAATTCAATTTTTTTTAACAATTCACCAGATATCAATGAATTCTTTTAATTTCTGAAAAAAGTTTGAATTTTTTCTTGAAAAAAATGTATTATTTTTTAGTTCTCGTTTTGCAGACCAGACAAAAATTTTGAGATTGAGGTAGTAGTATTTTTTTCATCTTTTGTCAGAGTCTGATATAGAAAGAAAAAAATAAAATTAGAAAATTCGAAATTGTATTCCCAAATTTGACAGCCGAACTGCAAGCGCTATTTTTGCGTTCGAAATTCCAACAAGAGATGACTTTCAGGTAGGGCTGCAAACGAACCGAGCCGCTCGCGAGCGGCTCGTGACTCGGCTCGTTAATGGCTCGTTCGAGCTCGGTTCATTAAGCAAATGAACGAGCTCGAGCCATCATTTTCAGCTCGTTTCATAAACGAGCCGAGCTCGAGCCACTTGATGCTCGGCTCGTTGAGCTCGCGAGCTGCCATATACAGTACATACATATACCAAACGAGCCATTCGAGCCGAGCTCGAGCTCGAGCTTACATATACATATATATATACATACATATACCAATACCCATACATGTACCAAACGAGTCATTCGAGCCGAGCCGAGCCGAGCTCGAGCTTTTGAATATATATTCGAGCCGAGTTCGAGCTCACATATTTCAGCTCGATTCGAGCTCGAGCCGAGCTCGAGCTGGGGAAAACTAAGGCGAGCCGAGCTCGAGCAAGCCAAAACTCGGCTCGACTCGGCTCGTTTGCAGCCCTACTTTCAGGTGGAGATAGGCAGTGGAGGCTATAGAATTTACTATTTATCATTTAGGAGAGTGTGTGTGTTATGAGGCTATAGAATTTATTTATCATGCCACTGCTCTGCTTTGGGCTCTGTAAACAACATGGTTATGAGGCTTCTCAAAGTTCTCTTTTCTCCTTCTCATTCACCGAAACGAAAAAAATATAATCTTTTCCAGCAAAAGAACTTTATAAAAATTATTTAAAAGATGAAGGAGGGATTCACGTTGGGTAACTGACAACCAGCTAGCTAACGCATAATAATTTTGGTTAGATCTTTATGATTTGATTATGAATTGAAGCCTATCACCTACCACGATGCCTGCTATAGCTGAGTTTAATAGAGAAAACAGATTCATATAAACAACCCCAATTGATTGAAACTTAAAATTCAATCTGGTTGAGTTTTAATTTTAAAATACAAATAGAGTCTTTATTTTCAGTGTGGAGTACATACACAAGTTTGAGAATTTCGAAAAATCATCTTTATGTTTTTTTTTTCTTTCTAAAAAAGTAAATATTATTTTCAAATCATCTCAATCACATGTCAGAAAACTATTAGGGAATTAATTATTTCCAAAATGAGAGCACAAATTAATTAGGTTCTTTCCAGATTCCATATTTGAGATTTACTTTTTAGAGATGCAAAACTTCACCCCAGTCAGTTAGCACTTTTCAAGAATTTAATCGAACAAAGTCTTTGAAAAAACTTCCAAATTTTTTAATTATAAATTATCTTGTAAAAAAACTCTAATTTCGTAATCATTTGATTGAAGAATGAGTAGCGCGCAACAAGAACTCCATTTTCATATGGAAGGGCACAGTCGTAATAAAAGATTGTTCTTTTTCACATTTTGATACGTAAAACAACATAAGAAGATTCATCAGTCGACTACTGTTCCCCTTCACAAGGAGATAGAAAGCAAGGACAAAACTAAACAAAAACAAGAAAGAAGAAGATATGAGTAGGAAAATAATATTGGCACTCAAAAAATTGATGCAGACACTCCAAAATCAGTATAACTCCAAAGCCACTTTCCTTTATTTTTTGGAGTGCCTGCATCAATTTTTAGAGTGCCAATATCATTTTCCCATATCGGTAATGTAAATACTCCAGATAGGATTTGCTGATCAAAAATAATTATAAACAGATAGAATTTGTGCGATTTTGTGCAGATGTGTTTCAGAGATTCAAGGACAAAAGTGGAAAGTTCATGGAATCCTATGCAAGGACACCAAGGGATTGGTATAGCCTGTATGGAGTGCTTGGAGAAGGAGTCGTACCATCCTCTCATAGAATATTGTCCATCCCTCATTTTTCGACTTTCTAATGATTTGGCCACATCCAAGGTATGCTAGCTATTTACACTCCATTCGTACATTGTTCTGCTACAGTTTAATTCTCAAAAATAAAATTGGAAAGGCTGAGGGCCCGTTCCAGTTTCCCTTCTTTTTCCAAAACTTCCTTTTTTCTAAATTTCAAATTCAAATATAACGAAAATGAAAAATAATTTTTTAATTTTTTTTGCACCGTATTAAAGATTTCAATGAGATCTATCAAACAAGATCCATAGTAATAAGAAAATTATTTGCATAAACACATGATTTTTGAGCTTGAAATTTACCTTCCTTTTCAAAAACCCACTTTTGTTAAAAGTGGAACGGGCTGAATATATTAGAACACGGCAAGCGAAATATTTCAATGAAAAGACGTTTTTAATTTCAACGGTGTTTGGTACGTACCATTTTTGTTTCTCCAAAACACACACACAAAACAGAGATAGAGGTGAATTATATGTTTGACACTGACACGCTCAAATTTTTTTTTGTGTGTCACAAGCTGAGTTGGAGAGAGGTGAATCTGCGAACTCAATCATGTGTTGCATGCACGAAACCGGGCTTTCGGCAAGAAGCCCGAAAGTGCATAAGGAAATTGATTGACGATGCTGTTGGGATTAATCACCCTAATCAATCCCACCCGCAAACGGAAGCGTAATCGGAAAAATTAAATATGCAATAAACAAGGCACAACGATAAACAAGGCACAACGAAAACAACCAATATACGTGGTTCTCCAAATTCGGGTACGTCCACGGGAGAGAGAAAGCAATTTCCACTGTCACCAAAGGTTTACAAGGGTTTACAAAGAGATTAAAAATCTCACAAACACCCTATCCAACAACCTACAATCAAAGTGGAAAGATCTTACCAAATACTCTCCAACACGGCTGAAAATGAAAGCCCCAAACCGAGATTAAAAGAGCCCCAAATGTCGTCAACAAGCTGCCACCGATTTGCTTCAGTTGAGAGGACCAGTGGCTGCCCAATAGCTTTCCTTTTTGGGAGAATTTTTGATAAGTCCATTATAACATATTTCTAACCCACCCAATCCACTTCTAAAGTTCCTAACACCTCTAGTCCACTAAAAATTTCAATGACAAAAATAACCTATATAAAAGAAACAAGGGCCTTGTTTGGCTAATACAAAAAATACATTTTTTCATTTTTTTCGATCTTATTACAACCACATAACAACCATCACCACCACCACCATAATGACCACCACCACGTCGCCGCCGCCACCACGCCCCCACCACCACCTCCATCACCACCACCACCACCACTCCATCACCGCCACCAACACCA
The DNA here is from genome assembly GCA_014282245.1 of Rhododendron simsii. Lineage (NCBI taxonomy): Eukaryota > Viridiplantae > Streptophyta > Magnoliopsida > Ericales > Ericaceae > Rhododendron > Rhododendron simsii. The sequence continues at coordinate 9,093,946 of CM024956.1, read as the reverse complement.
CCATTGGCACCTCCACCACCACTACGCCCCCACTACCATCTCCACCACCAATCCGCCGCCGTTGTTGCTACCACCACCACCATACTGCCGCCACGACCACCACCACCCCACCACCTCCACCGCAATTACCACCACCACCAAGCCGTCGCCACCACCACCACCACTCCACCACCACCACTGCCACCATCGCCACCATCGCCACCGCTATCACTCCACCACCACACCGCCACAACCACCACCACCACCACAATGCTGCCACCTCCACCACAATTACGACCACCACCAAGCCGCCACCGCCATCGCCACTGCTATCACTCTACCACCACGCCGCCACAACCACCACCACTACCACAACACCGCCACCTCCACTACAATTATCACCACCACCAAGCGATCACCACAACCACCACCACCACCACTCCATCACAACCACCGCCGCCGCCATCATTCCACCACCACCACCACCGAAATGACAACCACCACAACCACCACCACTCCATTACCACTACACCGCCACCACCTGTACAATGACCACTACCATGCCGCCGCCGCCGCCGTCATCACCACTACCGCCACCACAACCACCACCACTACTCCACCATCACCAACACCACTACCACGCCCCCGCCATCACTCCACCACCACCACCACTTCTTCTTTGGTAATTCACATTCCTTCTGGGTCACACTTGTGTTTCTGATGTCTCATTGGCGTTAGTATTTTAAGAAAATAATTTACAGTCTAAAAGTGCAAATTTGCAGTTTAAATTTTCATTGGTGTTAGTGTTTATTTAATAATTTGCGGTCTAAATTTGTGTGTAGATTACAAATTTGCACTTTCAGATTGCAAAGTTTACGAAAGTGAATTTATTTGCAGTCTAAAAGTACTATAAATTTGCAGTCTAAATTTTCTCAGGCATTGGTGTTCAATTAACAAATTTGCGGTCTAAAAGTGCAAATTTGCAGTCTAAATTTTCATTGGCATTAGTGTTCATTTGATAATTTGCAGTCTAAATTTTTGTCTAGACTGTAAATTTGCAGTTTTAGATTGCAAAGTTTATGAAAGTGCCTTTATTTGCAGTTTAAATTTTTTCTGGCATTGGTATTCATTTAACAAATTAGCAATCTAAAAGTGCAAATTTGCAGTCTAAATTCTCATTGGCGTTACGTTCATCTAATAATTTGCAGTCTAAATTTTTGTGTAGACTTCAAATTTACACTTTTAGTCTACAAAGTTTACGAAAGTGCCTTTATTCGTATTCTAAAAGTGCAAACTTACAGTCTAAATTTTCTCTTTGCAGTCTAAAATTTCATTGGCGTTAATGCTCATCTAATAATTTGCAGTCTAAATTTGTGTGTAAATTGCAAATTTGTACTTTTAGACAGCAAAGTTTATGAAAGTGCCTTTGTTTGCAGTCTAAAAGTGTAAATTTGTATTCTAAATTTTTTCTAGCATTGGTGTTCAATCAACAAATTTACAATCTAAAAGTACAAATTTGCAGTCTAAATTCTCATTAGCGTTAGTGCTCGTTTAATAATTTGCAGTCTAAATTTTTGTCTCATTAGCGTTAGTGTTCGTTTAGTAATTTGCAGTATAAATTTTTGTGTAAACTGCAAATTTGCACTTTTAGACTGCAAAGTTTACGAAAGTGCCTTTATTTGCAATCTAAATTTTTTCTGGGGTTGGTGTTCATTTAACAAATTTGCAGTCTAAAAGTGAAAATTTGCAGTCTAAATTCTCATTGGCTTTAGCTTTCATTTAATAATTTGCAATCTAAATTTTTGTGTAGACTGTAAATTTACACTTTTAAACTGCAAAGTTTACGAAAGTGCTTTTATTTGCAGTCTAAAAGTGTAAATTTGCAGTCTAAATTTTCTCTGGCGTTGGTGTTTAATTAACAAATTTGCAGTCTAAAAGTGCAAATTTGCAGTCTAAATTGTCATGGGCGTTAGTGTTCATTTAATAATATGCAGTCTAAAAGTGTAAATTTGCAGTCTAAATATATAACAAAAAGTATGTATAGTGCATTTGGTCATTGTGGTGGCGGCGTGGTGGTGGTGGTCCTTGTGGTCGTGGTGGTGGTCGTTGTGGTGGAGGTTGCGCCATTGTGGTAGTGGCGGCGGCGACGTGATGGTTGAGGTGGTGGTGGGGGCGTGATGGTGATAGAGGTGGTGAGAGTGGTGGAGCCATGGTGGTGGTGGAGATGGTGATGGGGGCGTGGCGGTGGTAGTGGAGTGGTGGGGGTGGCACCGTTGTGGTGGTGGTAGAGGCAGTGGAGGTGGTGACGGCGTGGTGGTTTGGGGGGGGTGTGGTGGTGGGGGTGGTGGTGGCATCGTCGTGGGGGTGGTGGTGGAGATGGTGGTGGGGGCGAGGTTGTGGTGGAGGTGGTGGTGGTAATTATAGTGGAGGTTGCGGCAATGTGGTAATGGCAGCGGCGTGGTGGTTGAGGTCGTGGTGGGGGCGTGGTGATGGTGGCGGCGGCGTGGTGGTGGTGGGGTTGGGGGCGTGGTGGTGGTGGAGTGGTGGTGGCGGAGGCGGTGGTGGAGTGGTGGTGGTTGCGCCGTTGTGGTGGTGGTGGTGGTGGTGGTTAGGGTGTGGTGGTGGTGGAGCGGTGGTGGTGGTGTAGATGGTGGTTAGAGCGGCATTGTGGCGGTGGTAGAGGTGGTGGTGGTGGTGGTGGTGGTGTGGTGGTGGTGGTGGAGCGGTGGTGGTGGTGGTGGTTGTTGCAGCGTTGTGGTGGTGGTGGTAGAGGTGGTGGTGGTGGAGCGGTGGTGGTGGTGTAGATGGTGGTTAGAGCGGCATTGTGGCGGTGGCAGTGGCGGTGGCGGTGGTGGTGGTGGAGTGGTGGTGGTTGCGGTGTTGTGGTGTTGGTGGTAGAGGTGGTGGTTAGGGTGTGGTGGTGGTGGAGCGGTGGTGGTGGTGTAGATGGTGGTTAGAGCGGCATTGTGGCAGCAGTGGAGGTGGTGGTGGTGGTGGTGGTGATGGTGGAGCGGTGGTGGCTGTGGCGGTGGTGGTGGTGGTGGTGGTTGCGGCGTTGTGGTGGTGGTGGTAGAGGTGGTGGTGGTTAGGGTGTGGTGGTGGTGGAGCGGTGGTGGTGGTGTAGATGGTGGTTAGAGCGGCATTGTGGTGGTGGCGGTGGCGGTGGTGGTGGTGGAGTGGTGGTAGTTGCGGCGTTGTGGTGTTGGTGGTAGAGGTGATGGTTAGGGTGTGGTGGTGGTGGAGCGGTGGTGGTGGTGTAGATGGTGGTTAGAGCGGCATTGTGGCGGTGGTGGAGGTGGTGGTGGTGGTGGTGGAGCGGTGGTGGTGGTGGTGGCGGTGGTGGTGGTGGAGTGGTGGTGGTTGCGGCGTTGTGGTGGTGGTGGTAGAGGTGGTGGCGGTGGTGGTGGTGGTGGTAGAGGTGGTGGTGGTGGAGCGGTGGTGGTGGTGTAGATGGTGGTTAGAGCGGCATTGTGGTGGTGGCGGTGGCGGTGGCGGTGGTGGTGGTGGAGTGGTGGTGGTTACGGCGTTGTGTTTGTGGTGGTAGAGGTGGTGGTGGTGGTTGTTAGGGTGTGGTGGTGGTGGAGCGGTGGTGGTGGTGTAAATGGTGGTTAGAGCGGCATTGTGGTGGTGGTGGAGGTGGTGGTGGTGGTGGTGGTGGAACGGTGGTGGTGGCATCGTGGTGGAGGTGGTGGAATGGTGGTGGCGTGGTGGTGGTAATTGTGGTGGAGGTTGCGGCATTGTTGCGGTGGTGGTACATGGCGGCGGCGACGGCGGCAACGTAGTGGTTGAGGTGGTGGTGGGGCCGGCGTTTTGGTGATGGTGGTGGTAGGGGCGGCGTTTTGGTGATGGTGGTGAGGGCGTGGTGGTGGTGGTGGTGGAGCGGTGGTGGTTGCGTTGTGGTGGTAGTGGTTGAGTGGTGATGGTTATGGTTGTGGTGGTAGTGTGGTGGTGGTAATTGCGGTAGAGGTTGCGGCATTGTGGTGGTGGCGGCGTGATGGTTGAGGTGGTCGTGGCCGTGGACGTGTTGGTGGTGTGGTGGTTGTGGTGGCGTGGTGGTGGTGATGGTAGAGGTGGTGGTGGTGGTGGCAATGGTGGCGGCGTCGATGGCTGTAGTGGTGGTGGTTGTGTAAAGTTTAGTGAAGGGACAATTTTGTCGTGTCAAAAAATGAAGTGGACCAGAGACTTTAAAAAAAGTAATGAGCTGGACTAGAAATGTTTTGAAAATATGAGGTGGATTGGACATGTTACAAAATTCTATAATGGACTTTATAACAATTTTTTATTCCTTTTTCCACCGAGAACACACTGATGCACTCCCTTTTAATCTCCACCGAGATCACCAACATACAGTGCACACCTCTGTTTCTTTTTCTTTTTTCTCACACCCTCTCTTCGGCTACTAATTCCATGAGACAAAAAAACCTTTTTAGCTTCTAAGAGAAGTCAAGTTACTCATGTGCCAAACATGTGCCAAATGGGAGTGCAGAAACTTCCACAAAAATAACTAGCCCACAAAAATCTTTTTGGGCCAAACACTATTGGGCTATTTTCATAGGCAAAAACCCAACTGATGCATGGGAGAAGATGAACAAAGAACGAGTAGCAATTGATTCTCCATTTGAAAAACCATTTATTGAAACAACTATTAACGTTTGCTCGAATGTCCGAATGCACTTACCAGATTCACGGAGATGGGCATGGTGCTCCGGATAATCAAGCAAAGAACCGGTCTTATCGGTGATAATTGAACCCATTACGCCTTGTTAGCCAATGGTTCTCAAGTTACTACTAGAAAAGAGAACAGAAATTAAAGTTGGAATAGTTTAATTTCATTTTGGTTTATAAAATCATATAGTTAATTTATTGCAATAGTTTAAACCATTCATTTTGGTTTATAAAATCGACGGCCAGGATTTTGTCAATAGTTTTTAATTTATTCACCTAACCATTCCAATAATTGAAAAAGAAAATAAGAAAAAGTTGTAACACATGGAGTTTTTCCTGTATGTGACGCAGCTTTTATTTATTAATATTGGTATGTGGACCGTGTAGATTGTACTCGAATTATATCAATATAATCTTCTTTTGTTGAGTTCCATTGTACTTGAATTATATCAATATAATCTACTTCTGTTGAGTTCCTCAAAAAAATAGGAAAAAATTTTGATCCTCTCGGATTGGGAAAAAATCTAAAAAAACGGAACACAATTCTCAAAGCAAAAGTACTAATATGTGAGTAATGAAGTGCACGATTAGATAGGGAAGTGTACAACTACTCCATCCGTCCCATTTTATTTGGCCTTTTATGATGTTCGTATCAGTTTTCAATCGCTTACATTTTTTTAATATCAATCACCAAAAATATAAAATATGAATTTTGTTTCATAGTTTTTTATTAGGTCTATAATACAAATTTTTTAAAATTATGAAAAATATTAATATAAATTGCGACATATAAGAGTTTAAAGAACGATACGAATAACAAAAAAGACCGAGCAAAATGGGACGGAGAGAGTATTTTTCTTCATTTAGCTCCTCTTTATAACAAGGTCATCCGCTCGACACTTGTGCCAAAATGAATTTGCTATAGTCATCCTTTAACTTTTTACAAAGCACAAAGATTGAAAATAGTAGTTCTGTTACACCAATTTCTTGTCAATCGTTATTATGATCTCAAATTCAGACCATTGAATTAAATGCTTGTCATTTTGTCATGCAGAGCACTTTGCTTGATTGATATAGGATATTTGATAAAGCTAAAGTTGATGCTAAATTTGAAATAAAATATTACTTTTTGTCATTTTTTTAACAACAAAAGATATCAACAAGTGGACTTGAATTTTGACTAAAAGTCTACTAATTAAGTGCCATTTACCACCTAGTTTTTCATCCCTGCATTTCCAATAATTTAGTCCAATTATATTCTTTTTTGGTGGTGTAATTATGAAGATATTGAGCCAACAGACTCCATATTCATCACATGCACCCTTCACTTTCAAAGTCCTTAGTTGACTAGTCTCCTTCCATTAGTTTAGGTCCCATTAGTTTGCTGCTTTCAAGGTTACGTATTTGAATGGGATTCGAAAAGTAAAGTTGTGAAATGAGCAAGCAAGTGAAGTGTTCTTATCCAATCTTGATTGGATATAGTGCCAGAGTGTAGCTCTCTGTAATAGCTGTGTTTTAAGGTCAATGTTGTAATCGATGTACCTTTCGAATTTAATAAAAAGTTTCGTTTGCTGACCAAAAAAATGGGTTACTTATTATTTTGTGAAACACGTTCGTGCAACGAATTTTCCATGGAAAAAAAAAAAAAGAAGCGAAAAGAAAATTTTCATTTTGCCATCTTCTCCAACTATAGTGAAGTGGCTGGCCAGTGATCTATACCATGTACTCTCATGCATTTAACTGAAATTCAAATCTTAAAGAGTATGTAATTAACTATATGATATTCTGGTCTTTCTATACCTTATGGTTTGAACTTTTTTAATTATTTTTGGTTATGTGGAACTTACCCACTTATTTCCGCCAGTTTTAGTTGTTAGACGCTCTTGGATTAATTCCTACTATTATGGCACTTAAATTGAGTACCAAAATGGAGTTATGTACTTTCATGGAGTTCTTTTTTTTTTTTTTCCTCAACAAAAGGAATTTATTAATCTTTGAAAAAGAGATACAAAGATTAAACAGACCAATGACACAATGACTAGCGTCACCTGAGACCCAGAGGAAAAAACCAGGAAGGCAAGACGCCAACCAAAAGCAAAGACTCTATAAAAAAAAACCACCCAAGCCGAACCTCCTAAACCAGTACCTCAAAACCAAAAAGCCTAAGATGAAAAAATGCAACCTCCAACACAGAAAACCCAACACAAACCGAAACACGAAACAAGAACGCTACTAGGAACCTCAAAAGTCTAACGCCCAACCTGAACCCCAACAAATTAATGGGACCTCACGGACTTCATTTTTGTTGAAGTGTTTGGAGGGTTCCAAGATTTTTGGCATCCAATCTAGCTATCTGTTGAAGTTAATTTTGGGGTATAAAACTCTACATGACGCAATTCTCAAAGCAAAAGTACTAAGGGGCCGTTCCAGTTTTAAAAAAAGGAAGGTTTTGGAAAAGGAAGGTAATTTCAAGCTCAGAAATTATGTGTTTACGTAAATAATTTTCCTATTAATATGGATCTTGTTTGATAGATCTCATTGAGATCTTTTAAACGGTGCAAAAAAATTAAAAAATTATTTTTCATTTTCGTTATATTTGAGTTTGAAATTACTCTCTTTTTGAAAAAGAAGGTTTTGAGAGAAAGCGGAACGGGGCCTAAATAAGATAGAATAGAATGAAGGATTAAATGGGGGCCGGGAGAGTAAAACTATATATTTTCCTTTGTTAGCTCCTCATTATAACAAGTTCATCCACTCCACGCTCGTGCCAAAATGAATTTGCTATAGCCATCCTATGACTTTCTACAAAGCACAAAGATTTTAAAAAGTAATGCTGTTGCAACGATTTGTTGTCCTTTTTACGATCTCAAATTCCGATAATTGAGTAAAATCTTTCTCATTTTTTCATGCAGACCACTTGGCTTGAATGATATAGGACATTCAATAATGCCAAAGTTTGTTGCTAAATTTGAAATAAATTATTTCTCTTTGTCATTTTTTGACAACAAAAGATATCAACAATTTTGCCTAAAAGTCTACTAAGTACCATTTACCACCTAGTTTTTCATCCCTGCATTTCCAAAAATCTACTCCAATTATATTTTTTTTTGGTAGCTTTGAAGGTTACAAATTTCGACTAATTGTTGGAACTTGGAACTATCCCATAAGACGTTCTTCCATGTTTGTACATATTATTTTGTGAAACACGTTTCCGTCATCTTCTCCAACTACAGTGGAGTGGCAGGCTAGTGATCTATACCATGTACTCTTATGCATTTGACTGAAATTCAAATCTTAGAGAGTATGTAACTATATGATATGCCGGTCTTTCTATACCCTGATGTTTGAACTTCTATGATTATTTTTTGTTATGTGGAACTTACCCACTTAAATTAAATTGAGTATTAGAATGGAGTTATGTATGTTGTTTCATGGACGTTCATTTTTGTTGAAGTGTTTGGAGGGTTCCAACCAATATTTTAAAACCTGAAAACCGAAGTGAAAAAAAACAGATCAGGTGGACGGATCACCGGTTTAACCGCCGGTCACCGGGACTTGAACCGTGATGTCATAATTAGATATATTATAATTATATTAATAATTATGTATACCGAAAGAGACGCTATCACCTCCGGTCACCGGGACTTGAACCGTGACGTCATAATTAGATATATTATAATTATATTAATAATTATTTATACCGAAAGAGATGCTATCCCCATTAGTTATTTTATATTTCTCCACGCAAATGATGAGTCACACATCGACAAAAAGAAGGAAAAGTAAACCTTTAGTTGCCTTTAAAATGTGCCACGCAAGGGTTATTCTTTGGCTATATGTGCCAAGTTTGGATGAACAATGTAGGATAAAGTCGAACACTTTATCGTCTTACACGTGTGCCTGGATGAACGCAGAGTTACAAATTGACAAGACGAGGAAATTTGACTCAGATAACGGAGACTCAATTAATTTGACTTGAGTAACGGAGACTCAACAACATGATTGAAAGGTCCCAATCTAAAATCAATTAGCTATGAGTGAAAAAAATCTCTGGACCATATGAAGCAAACTTGTTGCTTCCAATTCATGGTTTGTTTGAGAAGGTGCTTTCAAGTTTTCGAAAGTGCGAAAACAACGAATGTTTGGCATTTGTGGAAAAAAAATTTGTACAGAAAATTCTCATACGTGGCCGATAATGAAAGCTTGGAAACCTTTGAAAGAAGCGGAAAATGTCTCATTTTTCTACCCTACTTTAATTTTTAGCAAATCATGGTTTTTAATGGGGAGTAATTTTGCCACTCTCTTTTTTATTAATGTCACTTTCCTTTATGTTTTTATTAGATGATTTGTTTTGTGAGAAAAGAGAAGTGACATTAAAAAAAAAGAAATGACCAAATCAATTCCCTTTGTAATTTGACAACTACTCCTATCATATTGACTTGTAATTTATACAAGTGGACAATTGACATGCTTTTATTAAAAATTCGGATTGTCACTAATTTAATGGGCTCTTAGGTAGCCACCCTTTGTCGATTGATTGAGATTTAACTAAAATCTAGAAATTGATTGTTCTTTTCAAATAATTAAAAGGAGGTACGGTTGTGGGGTTCATAACTTTCGCAACCAGTCCAGGTTAATCTGCTCCATTTAGTGTTCTTAAAAACGTTTAATTTTATATTGAAAAAGATACCCCGTAAGATGCGAGACCCTATGGTCGCCGTATACCCATGCGCATCAGGGAATGAGTTTTGGACCCCCATTCCCCCATTCACATGGGCTCCGACAATGCCAGGATTCGTCCATGAGAAGTATTTTTCCAATTTAAGATTATTTTTCCGTTGTTTGAAAAACAGGAGCAGTACCCGAACTAGTCACGGTGTGCTAATCACCCCGCGACCCTACCTATAGAGCTACTCACTAATCATTATGCATGAAAATGCGTGAAAAAGAATAAATCCTAATTTGCATCATGTTTCTAATACTGGAGAAAGAAAAATAAACAAGAAATTAATACTAAGAAAATGCAAACGAATAACTTCTATATAAAAAACACTGAAATTAAAATAAATTACCGAAATGCGAGTAATTGAACAAAACTAAAACTCGAAGGAGATAAACTCTCCGGTAAAAACAACGTACGTCTAAAAATTAAGAAATTTCCTCGTCCGAAGCTGCTACTGCTGTTCCATCGAAAAGTGATCTCCTCAACCTTTTTTCTTTGTTTCGTTCGTCTGGCGAAAGTGATACCGATCGCTGCGTCTGTTCTCTGTTGTACCGTCCAAAAAAAAGTGATTTCTTAAAACCTTTTTTCCCCTTATATATGTTGAACCACAGCCGTGTACCTCATGGGCCCACCTAGTTAAAACTGCCAATTCAATTTCCTCTTCCACGTTTTGGTCCAAGCCCGGCCAATTAAGTCATGACCCAATTAAATTAGTTGCAAACCCAATTAGTTGCAAACCCATCACTGAAGTCATGTGTCCGACAATATGTGCTCGTGCCCATTAGATTTGTCTTTGCTTAATTGCCTCATCAAATCTCGTACTCTTCAATTCCGGACTAGCTTGGCACCAATTAAATTTCAGCTGCCGAAGTATCAAACACCGTTTAATATTTTCATTTTGCACTTTTCATACAAAATCCTTCAAATACCTACAATACACAAATTAAACATTAAGCTCCGAATAATAATATAAATAGGACTTAACAAAGATAAATTAGGGGCGTTAATGCGAACATTTACGCACCTATTACACCTTCCAATTTACACTTTGTTAGTCCCGAGCAAAGAAAACAAAATGCAACTAAAGAAAATGATAATGCTAAAACTGTTTCTGTTTGAGTCAAAACTGTAGTTCATTATCTAATCATAAGTTTCGTACCAAGAAGATAAGGAACCTAAAGATTTCGTACTCATCACAAGATTGGATTCCATTGTCTAGTGGCTAGTCATAGGTTCCCGTTAATTTTGTTGCTTTCAAGGTTTGCTTCCATGGTCTAGAATGAAAGCTAGGAAAACTCCGAAAGAAGCGAAAAAATCTCTTTTTGTCATCCTCGCCAACTACAGTAAAGAACACCGTCATCACAATCTACGTCATTTTTTTACCCTAGTTTTAAGGCTCCGTTCCAGAACACCTTCTTAAAAAATAAATACTTATTTTACATTTTCAAACTTAAATATAATATAAATGAAAAATAATTTTTTGATTTTTTTTGCACCGTATTAAAGATCTCGATAAGATCTATTAAATAAGATCCATATTGTTAGAAAAATTATTTGCGTAAATATATTATTTTTGAGCTTGAAATTGCCTTCTTAAAAAATAAGTACTTATTTTGTGTTCTGGAACGGGGCCTAAGCAAATCATGGTTTCTAATTTGACTAGCAATCTACACTAGTCGCCAATTGGGGAGGACACAATAATGTCTCTACGATTGCTATAGAAATTGTACAGTGGCCGATGCATGTCGAATACCCTATTTACTAATTAAGTGAAGTCGTTAATGATTGAAGACTAGATAAGTTCTGTTGTGTTGTTATTGTTAACATTAATTGATTTTTGGGGGAGATGTGGGAACTTGTAGTATTAGAGTTGGGAAGTCATGAGTTCGAATCGAAAGGGCAATATCAGCTTGAGAGATTGTTGGAAGCACAATAGTTTTCTCCATGACCGCCGTGAAAAAAGATTAATTGATTTTATGAGATATCATTGAACTAATTATCATCAAGACCTGATAGCTACTTTTTCTTGTATAACAAAGATTATTTGTCACTCATTGAATTTGTTAGGGGCATTTCCCATTCAGTAATCTATTCTCCATGAAATAGTGCTAATCTTCCTTTCATGGCCTTTTTATCATAAAGGAGCATAATTAAATTTTATCATTTATAATTAAGTTTATGCTCTTTATTTGGGACTCTATGAAGCATAAACTTAATTATAAAAGCTATAGAGACAAAATTTCATTATGACCCTTTAGAAATTAATTTAAGATTTTCGCACCGATTCAACCAAGCTTAGTTGAGTTGGTTTGCCTGTGTGTCTCCCCAGTGGTTGTCAGTGTTCGAGCCCCACGGGGAGCAAGTTTGGGTTCAGAACTATGAATAGCCTCTAAACTCCCATTGACTAACGTACTAACACCCGCTGATGTAAACTATGACACAAAAAAAATTAAAAATTGGAACACTTTATTTTTTAATTTTTTTATTCGTATAGTATTATCGTTCAGTTTCTCGAAATTGGACACTTACCCAAGGAGTAGTTTGTTTAACCCAAGTTAAGAGTCCAAAGCACAACACGTGATTCTACAATTGGTTTTGTACTTTCGTTGACGTGGCGACAGGAAATTGGACAGGAGAAGCCCACTTTTCCTCATTTGGTGGAGAGAATTTATTTTCCTTTACACATTGATCTAAGCTAGTTCCAGAATATCTTCTTAAAAAATAAATATTTATTTTACACTTTTAAACTAAAAAATAATGTAAATGAAAAATAATTTTTTGATATTTTTGTATCTTTTAAAAGATTTGAATGAGATCTTTCAAATAAGATCCATATTGTGTATTTTTAGATTTCTGTAAGCCCATTATTTTTTAGTTTCAAATTGTATTTTTAAAAAATATGTACTTAATTTGAGTTCTGGAACACACTTAGGCTCTGTTTGTTTTCCAGTGAAATGTTTTACTTATTTTCCAATGTTTAGTTGTGTAAAAAATTAGAAAAACACTTTACATGTAAAACATTTTTTATCAATTGGATGAAAATGACTTACCCTTAAATCTTCCGTAAGTTATTTTTCGAAATAAACCTGCTGCCTTCTGCTGCAATTCTCATTGTTCAATTTCCTCGATCGTTAATACTGACCCACGTTCAATTTCAATATTCTCATATCTCTCCACCGTTTCAGCCCCCCTCCCCTTCTCTCTCTACACTATTTCGTTGATTTCCGAAATATTTTTAAGTGCCAACCAAACACGAAAAAATAAAAATTTGAAGTTTATTTTCTGAAAAAATATTTTCTATAAAAAATATTTTATATTGTAAAACATTTTACATTGAAACAAATAGAGCCTTAGTTCAACAGAAAACATCTTCATAATTGTATGGCTCCTAAAAGAGATTGACACAATATTACCAAGAGTACCGAAAACTGCTCCTTTGGACACCTCTTTATGCGGCGGGCCGAACTTCCCTAGGTTCTAAAGTAACCATTTACCAATTACCACCTAGTTTTTCATGTGCATTTCCAAAAATTTACTCCAATTATATATTTTTTGGTGGTGTAATTATGAAGATATTGAGCAAACAGACTCCAAATTCATCACACCCTTCACAGGCCTTCACTTTCAAAGACCATTGACTAGACTCCTTCCAATAGTTTAGGTCCCATTCATTTGTTGTTTTCAAGGTTACAAATTTCGATTAATTGTTGGAACTTGGAACTATCCTATAAGGCGTTCTTCCATGTTTGTACCTATTATTTTGTGACACACGTTCGTGCAACAAATTTTCCTTGAAAAAAAAAATAAAAAAAATCCTCAATCTGTCATCTTCTCCTATTACAATGGAGTGGCAGGCTAGTGATTTATATCATGTACTCTCATACATTTGACTGAAATTCAAATCTTAGAGGGTATGGAACTATATGATATTCTGGTCTTTCTATACCTTGTTGTTTGAACCTCTATGATTACTTTTGGTTATGTGAAACTTACCCACTTAAATTGAGTATGGAGTTATGTATGTTGTTTCACAAACGTTCATTTTTGTTGAAGTGTTTGGAGGGTTCCAACCAATATTTTAAAATCTAAAAACCGAAGTGAACCAAAAAACGGATCAGGTGGACGGAACACCGGTTTAACCGCCGGTCGCCGTGAGTTGAACCGTGGCGTTATAATTAGATATATTATAATTATATTAATAATTTTGTATATCGAAAGAGATGCTATCCCCAGTAGTTATATTATATTTCTCCACTCAAATGATGAGTCACAAATCGACAAAAAGAAGGAAAAGTAAACCTTTAGTTGCCTTTAAAATGTGCCACGCAAGGGTGATACTTTGGCTATATGTGCCAAGCTTGGATGAACAATGTGAAATAAATTTTAACACTCTATCTTCTTACACATGTTGTCTGGATGAACACAGAGTTACAAATTTATAAGCCGAGGCAATTTGACTCGGGTAACGGAGACTCAATCAATTTAACTTGAGTAGTAGAGACTCAACAACATGATTGAAGGGTGCCAATCTAAAATCAATTAGCTATGGGTGAAAAATATCTCTGGACCATGTGAACCAAACTTATTGCTTTCAATTCAAGGTTTGTTTGAGAAGATGCTTTCAAGTTTACGAAAGTGCGAAGCTACGAATGATTGGGATTTGTGGACAAAAAATTTGTACAGGAAATTCCCATACGTGGCCGATAATGAAAGCTTGGAAACCTTTGAAAGAAGCGAAAAATATCTTATTTTTCTACCCTATTTTAATTTTTAGCAAATCATGGTTTTTAGTGGTGAGTGATTTTGCCACTTACCTTTTTGTTAATGTCACTTTCCTTTTTGTCTTTATTAAATGATTTATTTTGTGAGAGAAGGTGAGTGACATTAACAAAAAGAGAAGTGGCAAAATCAATTCCCTTTATAATTTGACAACTACTCCTATCATATTGACTAGTAATTTATGCTAGTGGACAATTGACATGCTTTTATTACGGGACACAATAATGTCTCTATGACTGCAATAGAAATTGTAGAGTGCATGGTCGGCGCATGACGAATACCATAAAAAATATACATATACACACACTCTTAATTTTTCTACCCTATTTTAATTTTTAGCAAATCATGGTTTTTAATGGGAAGTGATTTTGTCACTCTTCATTTTGTTAATGTCACTTCCTTTTGTGTATTTATTAGATAATTTATTTTGTAAGAGAAGGAGAATAACATTAACAAAGAAAATAAGTGACAAAATCAATTCCTTTTATAATTTGACAACTACTCCTATCATATTGACTAGTAATTTATAATAGGGGACAATTGACATGCTTTTATTAGGGGACACAATAATGTCTCTATGATTGCAATAGAAATTGTAGAGTGGATGGTCGGCATGTCGAATACCACAAATTTTTTTTTAATATGTCTTTATGATTAGTTTTCACTCCTGCATCTCAAATAATATACTCCTATTATTGTTTTTTTTTTTTATAAATGTTGCAGGGTATTCTTTGGCTAACTTGCGCACATCTTAAACTAATTCATATAGTCTATCCCACAGTCTTTTCACACGCTTACGTGCTCAAATGAGGTGATTGAAAAAATTGCTGGTAAGAAAAATCGAACATGAGATTTGGGAGGCCGTTTTTTCCCCGATATGGGCAAAACACGTTCACAAATGGGAATTTTTTTAAAAAGTAATATTTTTTTCTCTTTCTTGCATATTCTACTATTATCTCGCTAATTAAACGGACCCTTAAAATAATAGCAGTTTTTTTATTTTAAAAACATTGGAAAATTATTTATGCTCATATAACTTCGCCCATCCAACATTTTAATGTTTTGTGTTTTGGAAAGAATTTGAATGCTCAAGATTGTATGCATCTACACTTTTAGGCCTCGTTTGATTCAGGGATTAAAACAGACAAGATTAAGAGTCCCGGGACTAGTTATCCTGGATTATTTTATCCTGGTACTAATTAGTCCTGAATCTTATACAATTCCATGTTTGATTCACGCTGGATTAATATTGGGATATCCCATGCTGAGGCCAATCCCATGTTTGATTCTGTCATTAATTTTCAGGATTAATTTCAGGACTATTTCTCTCTCTCCCCCTTCTCTTAAGCATTAACCAATTTCTGGACATTCTAATCAATTTCTCAAGCAATTCAACTAACTTCTAGGCATTCCAACCAAATTCTCAAGCAAAAAAAAAACTGGGCATTCCAATTTATTTGTTCTAGCAAATAAATTCAAGGATTTAAAGAATTTGGGCATTCCAAAATATTTATATCAATGGCCAAAAATTATCAACCAAAAAATATGGGCATTCTAAATTCTCAATTCCAGGTTTCAAAGAATTTGTTCTAGCATTGTTTTGGATCAAAAAGCCTTCTCAATTTATTTTCTTTTACCAATCAAAAGAGCATTTTTTTCTCAACACCCATGGAACTTGCAGCTCCTCAGCATATATCACAATACAAGTGGTATAACCTGGGCATGCTAACCAACAAGATTTGACATAACCTGTGCATTATAACATGCTAAAGCCAACCAAACAAAAAGAAAAACTGTAAACAGCTAAAAGCCATCACATAACCAAACAAAAACTTATACTAAAGCCATCACATAACATGCTAAAGCCATCACAAAAAGGCATAACATAAAGTTACGCTCCTTTCCAAAGGTGCATCACAACTCCACCCCACAGCCACTGGGAAGTCAATGGTTAGAAGTTAGGTATGCTAGGGGCCTTTTGTTTGACTGCATATTAGTATCGGATTGAACCATTTATACGTCAAATTTGACCAAATATTCAATGTTTTGTTAAAGAATTTACGACCTGAATGTACCATGTAATCGGAAATAAAATCTTACAACGTGTCATATGCAATATCATAGAGTGTGCCAGTGGTGTTATTAATATGGTCCTTATTAATTCAATGAAATTGTATATCTAGTTGTACTATGTAGCATTCACTATGAGTGGTCCGTAAATGCGAAATTTCGCTCTATTTCCTCAAGACTTCGGAAAATACCCAAAAAGACATTCAAATTTTAGTATAGTCCTCCAGGACTCGGCCCTAGTATTTCATGGATCTGGATAACTTTGAATTTAGACCCAAAAAATAGTCAACCAAACAAATGAAACTACAGCCATTAGCCACAATGCTTGACCCATCCATATTCAGCAGTTATACCAGAAGAGAAGCTATAGAAGTCATGCGTGTAAAGCGACATGAAAAAAGGATCTTACCGATCAAATCACCTGTGGATTCAGATTTAGTTTCCATCTCTTTGACCTATTAAGATGGCATTCTCTTTCTCATGATCCAGAGTAACTTCAGTTTTTAGATGCTTGCAGCAGAACCATATTAGCCCTAAAGTCAGAACTTCATAGAATGCCTCAATTCTTGAGTGCACAAGCCTATGCTTTGCTTCAAGCCTATGAAGAATTGTCACAGCCATGGTGATGAGCAGCAATGACCAAATCCAAGATCATTAAACGGAAAGAACAAAAGGAAATGCCATGGACAGTAATGAGTAAAAGACAACATACAAAGAATTCTTGAGAAACTTCTAGTTTCAGAAATCAATTATTCTCTTTTTCATGAATTCGCACCATTAAACAGACTTTTTTAGTTTTAGTTACACCCGTGGTTTTTTCTAAGTAGGAGAGAAAACACGAAGGAAAATGGTATTTCTCCTCCCCTAATTCCTTTCGTTTTCTTAATCCCTTACTAAATTCCAAACAAAGTGTTCCATAAATAACCGCAGGAAAAAATATCCATCGCATGATGTAAAATATCATGCAAGAACTTTTAACTGCATGGTGCAAACCAAATAATTGGAAAATTTTGTGCTTCAGTGCCCAAAAATCCAAGAGATCAACACGACGATAACACAAACACAATCTATCATAACCTTATAAGTATTCGTACCTTGAAGTGAAAATGTGTACTACATGACCATGAAATGTATAAGCAGTTTCTGTGAATCAACCTTTCTTCACCAATCTTCTAGACCTGCAATGAAATCAAAAACCAAGCAAATCTAAAACCTAGATGTGACAAATAGGTGGGTCTAGGCGGGTTGAAACGGGTTGTGGGTTAAATATGGATTAAATAGTAAACGGGTTGCAACGGGTCGGGCCAAATATGAGTCAACCCAAACTCAAACCTGTGCGACCCGACCCGTTTTTCCTCCTTTTTTTTTTTTTGTGTTCCCTCCTCCTTTTCTCTTCTCCCCCTTCCTTCTTTTCCTTCTCCATTGTTTTTCCCCGATATGGGCAAAACACGTTCACAAATGGGAATTTTTTTAAAAAGTAATATTTTTTTCTCTTTCTTGCATATTCTACTATTATCTCGCTAATTAAACGGACCCTTAAAATAATAGCAGTTTTTTTATTTTAAAAACATTGGAAAATTATTTATGCTCATATAACTTCGCCCATCCAACATTTTAATGTTTTGTGTTTTGGAAAGAATTTGAATGCTCAAGATTGTATGCATCTACACTTTTAGGCCTCGTTTGATTCAGGGATTAAAACAGACAAGATTAAGAGTCCCGGGACTAGTTATCCTGGATTATTTTATCCTGGTACTAATTAGTCCTGAATCTTATACAATTCCATGTTTGATTCACGCTGGATTAATATTGGGATATCCCATGCTGAGGCCAATCCCATGTTTGATTCTGTCATTAATTTTCAGGATTAATTTCAGGACTATTTCTCTCTCTCCCCCTTCTCTTAAGCATTAACCAATTTCTGGACATTCTAATCAATTTCTCAAGCAATTCAACTAACTTCTAGGCATTCCAACCAAATTCTCAAGCAAAAAAAAAACTGGGCATTCCAATTTATTTGTTCTAGCAAATAAATTCAAGGATTTAAAGAATTTGGGCATTCCAAAATATTTATATCAATGGCCAAAAATTATCAACCAAAAAATATGGGCATTCTAAATTCTCAATTCCAGGTTTCAAAGAATTTGTTCTAGCATTGTTTTGGATCAAAAAGCCTTCTCAATTTATTTTCTTTTACCAATCAAAAGAGCATTTTTTTCTCAACCCCATGGAACTTGCAGCTCCTCAGCATATATCACAATACAAGTGGTATAACCTGGGCATGCTAACCAACAAGATTTGACATAACCTGTGCATTATAACATGCTAAAGCAACCAACAAAAAGAAAAACTGTAAACAGCTAAAAGCCATCACATATCCAAACAAAAACTTATACTAAAGCCATCACATAACATGCTAAAGCCATCACAAAAAGGCATAACATTAAGTTACGCTCCTTTTCCAAAAGTGCATCACAAAAGGCATCACATTTGTTAAAAGTGCACCCTACACTGACCAACAAAAGCTAAAATTAAACATAGTTTTAAGTTTTTGTTCCAACTAGACTTGAAATTTATGGACACAAGTCACAACTTCTTCAGCATTATCATGTTTTCCTCATCATCAAGGCTGAAAAAGTGATCAACCTTTTGTGCATCTTGGGTGATTGCCATTCCGGCAATGGCCCTAGACTCAACTGTGATTGGAAGTTTCCTAAGTGCGTCATTAACTTCGGCACTTTTCTTTGAGAGGTCATGTGCATAACCCATCCTTCCTCCAAGCATCTCAAGCTTAGCATCAGACCTCTCAAAATATATCCCCAACTTGTCGGCAAAATTATTCATTCCAGCCAAGATGTTCTCAGAAACCTTAGCCTTTTTCTTTGAATGCTCTTCAGGTGACTTGTCAATTTTGCTCACCGTGGTTGAATCACCACCGGCTTCCTTGGGAGCCTCATCTAAGTTCTCAACCATATCAGCTGCACTCTTAGCCATCTCTCCCGTTGCTTCAGCATTCCCAAAAATCATGCACCAATCTTCATAGTAAGGGAATGACTTGAACCTTAGCCCCTGCACATTATTGTCTGTCTACAAAAAATTTAAAATGCAATGGTTATTTACATGGTTAACATGCTGTATAGGGTTGTAGTTGGAGGCACTAGATTCATTAGGGAAATGAAAAACTAGATGGTATATGACAGAAATAAGTCAAGATATACTTTTATCCTGGATAAAGATTCAAAAAATTAAAAGAAAAGAGTTGAGAATTGACACAAATAGTCAGGCAACATATAAACTTCACTATAGCTTCGCTCATGCAATGGAAGTAAATAAAAATTAGAAGCGCAATACAAGATATTTACTGGTCTTCCTTTGAACTTTCTTTGATAAGGAAAAAAGATTACCTTGCAGTAGCCCTCTCAAGTTTTGTCGTCCACTACTTCTATCATATGTGTTAGTCATTCCATTCGAACCCACTAGAGCCATGCATAGCCTTGACAGAGTGAGTTTTTTTCCCAAACCTTCAGCTTAGACGAAATATGAGGATTGGCACGAATGAAGTGCCAGGCAAAGCAACAAGTAACATTCCCTCGACTTTCCTCAAGTATCTAGACTTGAAAGAATTTTCAATTCTTTCACCTTTGACAACCATTTCCTTCATCGCATTAAGAAGTGCATCTTCATCCCTTTGATTCCATGAACGCCTAATTGCATCAGCAACGTTTTCTTCGGCATTCCCTCCCAACTCTGCCTTCCCTCCCGTCTTACAAGACTTCGTAGGTTTCTCCATCCCTAATATAGTCAATGCCCACATTCATTTTTTACACAATTAAGCACATCAATGTCCACAAATTCGTGTTCAAAGCCACAAATAAAGTCTTACAAACAAATACATGATCAAAACCCCAAATAAAGTCCAAAAACCAAATACGACATC
Organism: Rhododendron simsii; assembly: GCA_014282245.1. Classification (NCBI taxonomy): domain Eukaryota; kingdom Viridiplantae; phylum Streptophyta; class Magnoliopsida; order Ericales; family Ericaceae; genus Rhododendron; species Rhododendron simsii. The sequence continues at coordinate 9,073,793 of CM024956.1, read as the reverse complement.
AAGCCCACAAATAACTATTCAAAGAAGTACATAAAGTCGTACATATAGTACGTGATCAAAGCCACCAATAAAGTCTTAAAAACAAATACATGATTAATGACATGATGTTACAAATAACAAAGGCATTCTAATTGCCACCATGGCCCTTTCGTGCTTGCCAATCTTGATAAATATGTTGTGCAAAGGCATCCCTCCAGTCAGTCCATTGACCCGATGTCTCGACTGTATCAATGTAGTCATCGTCATGATCTTTCTCTTCGAGGTTATCGAGTTCATGTTCATGTGGGTCAACACTCATCTCTTTTCTAATGTGATTATGGACTAGACAACATGCCGTAACAATACGACACTGCGTTCTAATGGGGAAGAATGAGTAACCCCTAAGAATAGCCCATCGAATTTTTAACAAACCAAAAGTCCTCTCAATGACGTTACGGGCTTGGGCATGCTTCATATTAAAGTACTTCTCATGGTTCTGGGGAGCTGGACCATCCCATTCTTTCAAATGGTAACACTTTCCTCTGTATGGAGCTAAGAATCCTTCTGCATTTGTGTAGCCGGCGTCAACAAGGTAATACAAACCTATGTATGATTGATTTACTGAGTCACCTACTTTTTATTATGAAATATGTTGATAAAGTTACATATGTAATTAAAAAAAATGCTCACCAGTGGGAATTTTTAGCTCATTTGTCCTAGTAATAGCATTGCGCAAGATTCTAGAGTCTGCTGCTGACCCTTCCCAACCAGATAAGACATCGAATATGTTCATATCTATGTTACAAACACCCAACACATTTGTAGCCAAATCTCCTTTTCGATTCCTATACCTTGGTCTGACAGATGGACCAACTCGTACATCAATGTATGTGCCATCTAGTGCCCCTAAACAATTCTAAAAAATATTGCAAGAAGTTATTTCTTTTTACTTAGAGACTTAAAATAACCGTAGGAGTTGTGTACTCATTTCAAATGTTACCTGAAAAATTTTCCACCTATCATCTGTGCATGCTTGAGTTATAGGCTCAGGCTTGACGAGTAGTCGACTTTGCAGGCGTATGACAGCCCGAAGAACATCATTGAAATGCCTACTAACAGTTTGACCTGACCGGAAGAAGTGGTGCTTAACAACTCTATTCTTATGGTAGTGCGCTATGGCGTACAAAAACATCGCTACTTTCTCCTCCAAACAAACTGACCTTGAATGGGACAACCCCCCAACTGTTTCAATTAGGTTACATAGACGCATAAAGCAATTTCTATCCATCCGAAGTTGCTCCAAACAAGTTACATCGCTACGACGCACTAACCAATTGATGTTATCTATTTGTTCTTCGAATGGGTTCGGTTCCGTAAACCGAGATTCATGTCGAGAGTAGTATCTCGCAAGAGCAACTTGGACCACAATTATAGCCAAACCACACACCACTTTTTTTTGCCTGATCAAATGCGTCACTATGGTGAATACCTCGGTCTCCTCCGAATTATAATCCAACTCATTTCCAGTGATATTCATCTACTAAAAAAATATCAATGCAGAAAAAAAAATTTCCCCCCCCCCCCCCCCCCCCCCCCCCCCCCCCCCGTATTATATAATACACCCCATATAAGGATTAAAACAATCCCAAGATTACCAATCCCAGCGCGCGAAACGGGAACCAAACGAGGGAAAACACAAGATTAGACGCGTTTAGTCCAATCCCAAGCAGCTAATCCCTGAATCAAACAAGGCCTTATATTACAGAATTTTCGTAATTGCCGAAATTGAATGAAATATCTACAATAATTTGTTACTGTTTTTATGGCTCGATGGGGCAGTGCTCTGCACTTCGATGTTGTGCACGATGTTGTGCAATATCAACCATTCAAAACCGGTGATGCACTCTCTCTCTACCCAATCGTTGCATCATTTGAATGTGATTAAGCTACTGTTGGGGAATATACAGTTTTAATTTTAGGCTTGGATTCACGGGCCCAGAATACCTCTGTTTTTTCTGTTTTCTTAAACATGAAAAAAAATACCTCTGAATACCTTATATGACTTGTTGTCGGCTTAAATGGGAGTATTTAATCCAAGATTGGGGAGAGAGAGAGAGAGAGAGAGAGAGATGGAGTATTTAACACAGTCCTAGATTGGGGAGAGATAGAGAGATATCAGTTATTAAAAATAACGGGAGTTTTATTAGTTGTGGAAATCAGTTGAGTTAAATGGGAGTAGATTAAAAATAACTGCCAGGATAGGTTTTAGTTCAAACCCATTTTTAACCCATCTAAACCCATATAAATGTGGGTTTATATGGGTTGAACCCATATGAACCCATTATGTAATATGGGCGGATTGAGTTGGGTTATAAATGAGCGGATTGAGCGGGTCAGAAACATATGAGTTAAGATTGCCACATCTACTAAAACCCATGTCAAACTTAAGTAACCGAGATGCCCAGTCTTAAATCATATCATAGATGTAAAAGAAACAATACAAACAAGACTATAGCATTGTATGACTTAGATTGCATTCAATGACTCAAATGAAGAAGCATATATATATATATATATATATATATATATATATATATATATATATATATATATATATATATATATATATATAAGTTGCTTTTATGAGGTTTCATACCAATTGAATATTAGTAATTAGTTCGCTAAGTATGTTCTTGATGACCTGGAGGAAGTTGATGATCTCGAGGGAGGTGTCTCCCTTTCTTTGGAATTTTGATTTGGGGGTAAGGCTGTGTTTGGCCTATTTCTCTTGGTGGTTCTTGGTTCTTTTGGCTTTAATTTGCTCTGGTTGTAAGCATGCTGAAGCATGAACCCCATTGTTTATTTGTTAATCAAAACTTTGAAAAGAACAGTCAGTTTTTTGAGGCGAAGAACAGAACCCACAAATCGAATTTAAGTCATTTACTTAATCTTTCGTTACCAACAAAGACAAGCGATATTAATTAGAATAAATAGGCGATTACTTAAATTGAGAGCGAACGAAGAGATCCTAAGCAACTTGAAATTGTGATGATAGGAATAGGAAAACAATATCATACTTGCGCTTTGAAAGATGATGTGTAATCGATCCCCTGTATGTTTCAGTTCCGGTTCAAGTGATGAAGAAGGAGAAGAAGTAGAATGTCCCAACTGCCAAGTGATGAAGAATTAGCCAGCCTTGCCAGAAGATTCAACAACCTCATTAGATCTAGAAGAGGAAGCTTTGGCAAAAGACCTTGCAGTAGAGACTACTACGAGTAATGCAAAGGAAGAAAAGACCAAATCATATGTTAAGGAATCTAAAAATCCAGTGCACATCGAATCCAATGTCCAATCCAAAGTTATCAAAAAGGACGACAAGAAAGGTAAAAGAGATGAATAAAGACCCCATTTCACTAACTTTCTTTTTTTATTTTTTATTTTTTTCACTTTTTTTTGTTTTGTCTTTATTTGAATTTTTTTAACGTTTGTTAATTTTGTACCTCTTTTTTTTTTTATTCGTCTTGTCATGTCAGAATGAATCAGACTTTTTTTTTTTGCTAAAAAGTGATTAATTCTTAAAATATTTGGGTAAAAGAAAAAAATTAAATAACAAACGCCAAAAGAAATTTAATAAAGGAAAAAACGAAAAAAATCCTAGAAGTTCTAAAAGTTTTTTAGTGAAACAGAGTTACAGAAAGCTCCGATGAAGAATCAAGATACTCCAATAAAGATGTTTTTTCACTTAAGGGGGACCTAACGGTCCACTAATGGATGGTACTACTTTGAATTGGAAATACAAACTTCATGGAGGAGATAACCATTTCTCATAGGTGGGGGGAAATTTTTTACATTATGTAAACCTCAGGAGGTGTTAGTCAAATTTACCCAATTAATAAAGCCACATAAACCTCTCCCATGCATGCATCATCGTTAGCATCATCATCTTCAATCCAAACAAACAGATGTTAAATAGCAGTTACGAATTCCGTGCAATATCAACCACAAAAATTGCACACAAGATTCTTTCTAGGAACAGGTTATCGCCGATCAAAAAATAAAAGAACAGATTATTGTGCGATTCTACGGCTGAAATTGTACGAAAACAGCAGTACAAACAATTTTTCAGTACGAAGATTTGATCTCTTTTGTTTAATATTTACTAAAAACATTCTCTCTCTCTCTCTCTCTCTCTCTCTCTCTCTCTCTTCTCTCTCTCTCTCTCTCTCTCTCTCTCTCTCTCTCTCTCTCTCTCTCTCTCTCTCTCTCTCTTTTGGTAATAGAAGTGCATTAGATAAAATTGAACGGATACAAGTCTAGGGCATTTAAACCCTATAGAGTTAAATAGAAATTGAACAATACAACTAGGAATATTGAGATAAATATAAAATTCCCCAGCAGAAATAGGTGCGTCTTTCGTCAAGGCATCTGCACATTTATTTGCTTCACGGTGAATGTTTTTGAGCATTTGTTTACACCTATTTTTGGCCAAAATTAGAAAAAAAAAAATAGAAGAATGGTCTTGGAAGTAGTTTCAGGCCTAAGAAGCCTTAGAAATCGGTAACCTACAGAATTGGGCCAATTTGAAAGCTAAAAGGCCAATTGAGTTTGCAAAGACTAGGGAGAAACTAATGCCCAAAACATCACTTTCGCAAATCCGGGCCCAGGACTAGCCAAGGTCTTGGGTCGACCCACTAAATCTGAACGTTTTATCCAGGACTAGGCCAGCTCTTAGAAACAATAAGGCCTTTCTAGTAGGTCCAAATCAGTTAAAGCTTGGGTTTTTCTCTAGGCTTGGGCTCACAAGGCTTACAAAGGATGGAGGTTTATGATTCACCTCAAGCTCAGGCCCAAGTGACGGATGGGCCTACTACTTAAAATGTCTCATATGGCCTTCAATTGGCAGGAAAAGGTCTTAAGTTGCTCACAAGCAGCTCAAAGGACTAGAATGTTCTTGCTTAGCAGGTCTAAGTAAGCTGCCTGCAAGCAACTCAAGGCCTAAATCTCTACCATCCTTCAGCATGAAGCAAGGTTTGAGACACGTGGCAGTCATGCATGGAGACATCCCAAGTAACTCACAAGCAGCATAGGCCTACACAAGCAACTACAAGTAGCTCAAAAGTCTAGAAGGTTCTCCCTAGCAACATACAAGCTGCTCACAAGCAGCTCAACTAGGCCTGCTGTATGAAAACTTAAAGAAAGCAAATGGTAGGGCACAAGTCCCACAAAATCTCTCTTTTCCATATATAAATGTATGTGTGTGTGTGTGTGTATATAAATACAGTCCTAATCTGGTAGGGACGTCCGTATTTTCCTAAAATGCGGACTTTTCGTTTAAGCCGTTGGATCTCATGATCCAATGGCTTAGATTTTAAAGAGGAACTCGCGGGTTATAATCGCCCATGGGTCGGGTAAAATGGTTTCGGGTCAACCAGATCCCACACGCGGATCCTTCCTTTTCATTTCCAGCTTCCAAAACACACTTGACTGGAGAGAGAAAATCCAAATCGACAAAGATGACGACGACTTGAGAAATACTTTCGATGACGATGAAAACGACTGGAGAAGAAGAAATCGACTAAGAACAAGGTTTCTCTCTCTTTCTCTCTCTCTTTCTCTCTCTGGTTTTTTTTCTTCAAATCGACTGGGTTTTTTTTTTCTTCAAATCGATAAATAAGAACGACGGAGAAGAAGAAGAGGACGACGACGACGAAGAGAACGATTGAAGGTATTTATCTCACTCCCTCTCCCTCTCTGGCTTCGAATCTGTATTTTTTGAGTTAGGGTTTTGCAACTTACCTGGGACAACATCTTTTGCATTCTTAGGGCTCGATTACTGCTCGATTTGAACTCAATTACTGAAGATTAGGGCTCGATTACAGCTCGATTTGAAGGTCTCTCTCTCTCTCTTTCTCTGAATCTGGTTTTTTTTTTCTTCTACAATTTAAAATCTGGATTTTGTGTGTAAATGAATTGTTTTTTATTTCTTTATCGAGTTAGGGGTATTTTAGAAGCATGTTTACAAAAAAAAAGAGAGTATTTTCTTTGTAGCTTGCTCATTACAGAAGATTAGGGCAGAGACTCATCTAATTTTTGGGATGTGTAATATGCATTCTTAGGTAGTGTTCGATTTACCAAAAAATGGCACAGAAATTGGGTAAGGGTGGTTTTGGCTGGCTAGACCAAACAAGGGAGCATGGAAAAGATGCAACCTGACTTGCCAATTAGCAACCTCTTCCAATGTTTCCAGCTGATTCGTTGTTAAAAAGCAAATATAGTAAAGAGCACCATGGAGATACAACCTGTATACAAGACTTAATTAAGATGGTACTGCATTTACACATTGGTAAACAAGACGGGGAATGTGAAAACAGGTACCAATTAGCTTCTGTAGGTCCTCTTCATACAATATTTCTCAGATTCCTGTAAGCATCGCAGTTCAATCAGTGCATGTATTCGAATTTTCTCTCGTCGCATTTAATCAAAGGGTATTTGCATACTTCCAGGGGAGCAGAGCTATGCATGCACTGTTTTTTTTTTTTTTTGTGTGTGTGTGTGCGCTTGTGCTATAAATAACAGCATTTATAGCCGTGCGCAATGTGTGAGCGATACGATATGTCTTGACACAAGTAGCAGGTTGTCAGATCAACCTCGTAAAGCTTGGTTAAAGAAACAAGAAGAACGCATAATTTTGGACAGTTTCAACCAAACAAAATCTAGTGAAAATCGTGAGTTATGTTCAGTTCTATCAGTTGTAGTAGTTGTTCAAGTTAAGTGCAGCAGTGAGATGCTTTGGTTTTCTCTGTTTTGGCAGATCTACTGCTGTATCTCCAGCCCAGCAGCTTGACAGATCTCTTGGTGTTGTTCTTGGTGGTGTTGTTTCATACTCGGAGTAGCTGGTCTTCTTGACAGCTATGGGCTGCTAAAATGGTTCCTTTTAGCAGTGGTTCAATCCGTATTGCTATCATACTCGGATAGAGGTGCTGCAGTTACATGTGCTGAATTTTGACAACTCAATGGTGGCAGATGCTTGAAGCTTGCTCAGTTCTGTTTTGCTATCTTTATCCCTTTTGTAGATGGTCAGGAAACAACTGTAATTGATATTATTTGTAATTAGTTCGTTAGATACTAGTATTATCCACCCCATGTAGCCACATGGCTTAGCTTTTCAATTTTCTCAATCTTTGTTTTGTTTTGTTTTTCTCCTGGGGTATGCCCCTTGTAGGCTGTATATTCGGTTATTCTTTTTTGAATTTCAAGCTGTTTTACCCAAAAAAAAAAAAACCAAAGAAACTTGTGTAGCTCACAATATTGATATGTTCTTTGCTTCTTTTGAAATTTAAGTGTGTATGTCCTACTTAGAGCTCCAGTTGCCTACGCTGGGTAAAAATGGATCATAACTCCAGTCTTTTTTTAATAATGTGATATGAGAAGAAATCTATTGCATTCTGCTGCCAAAGCTGAGAACCTGCACCAAGGATTGCCTTCAATTCAAAGGACTACATTGAATTCACAACCAATTCATACTCGGACTACAATCTCACTCGGACTACAATATCAAAACCACCAATACAATCTCAGAACCATCTCCATGCTCCCCAGTGTTTGGTCTAGCCAGCCAAAACCTTTGTGCATCCCCCAGATAAACTTCGTCCCTTGTTTTCCAAATTAGTCCTCTCCTCCCCTGTTCTGAACTGAAACAAAAGGCAACCACTTTTCCAAAACTGAAAGAAAAGGCAACCCTTCTTTAGATTAAGTTACAATCAAACCAATCTCTAAATTACAGGCAAATCAAAGAGCTAAAAACCTCCATTTCTCCTGTTTTCCAAATTACAAAAGTGTGCTCTTTCGAAAAAGCCATTGGAAAAAGAAAACAGATTGTCCACTGCAAGAATTTCAAGGCCCCAACAACAAGAACACATGCCCAAGAATTCCAAAAAAAAAAAACACAGATTTTACTCCCCTATTTTCCAGATTCCAGATTGTTCCTTATTTACAAAAGTGGTCTAGAAACAGTTCCTAATTTTATAGAAGAGTTCCAACAATTAAAAACAAATGCAGCAAGCAGTTCCAAACAGTTCCAAAATGCAACATTTGAAAGCATCAATAGACGAAACAAAAGACAAGAACAACTAAAGAATTAAACTTAGATGAATCACAAACACTTACACTCATCGTCAACGTCGTCCTCGTCATCATCATCATCATCCTCGTCATCATCATCGTCATCGATATCTTCCAAACACTTAAAGTGTCAAAACTCTTGGTTGATTTTTGGTATCACATCATTCTTAACTTAGGAATGTAATGTATTTGAGAAGAATTAGCAGATGATTCACATGGTTGAGATGGTAGTTGTGAGACTTCATCGATATCTTCCAAACACTGCATTCTAAAAACCAAGAGACAAAACACACTCAAACTCAGTCAATCAAATTGGTTTAGTAAGATTTCAGTGTAAGGTTACTTAATTTGGTTTATGCCTTTTTCTCATGGCTTTTACAAAAAAAATTCAGTCAATCAATACGTAAGGCAGTTCTGAAAGTCTAAGCATTAAGAGACAATTTTTGGATGTAAAAGTAAAACGCAACAAGGGTTTTTTTATTTTGAACATACTTCTAAAAAAACTTGCAGAAATGTTGGTGGTGTTTCCTCATTCAAACAAAAAATTTATGAACTAATGGAATTTTTAGAAGGCCTCTGTTCCAAGTTTGATACTCTTCTACCATTCACACAGTATCCCCAGATGTAAGTAATATTTGCAGCAGTAAAAATTTCCATCCAACCTTCTACAAATTCATCTAGAAACTGTAACTCAAAAAAAAAATGTCGAGTTCAAATCGAGCAGTAATTGAGCCCTAATCTTCAGTAATCGAGTTCAAATCGAGCAGTAATCGAGCCCTAAGAATGCAAAAAATGCCGTACCAGATAAGTTGCAAAACCCTAACTCGAAAAATACAGATTCGAAGCCAGAGAGGGAGAGGGAGTGAGATAAATACCTTCAATCGTTCTCTTCGTCGTTGTCGTCCTCTTCTTCTTCTCCGTCGTTCTTATTCGTCGATTTGAAGAAAAAAAAAACCAGAGAGAGGGAAAGAGAGAGAAACCTTGTTCTTAGTCGATTTCTTCTTCTCAAGTCATCATCGTCTTCGTCGATTTGGATTTTCTCTCTCCAGTCAAGCGTGTTTTGGAAGTTGGAAACGAAAAGGAAGGATCCACGTGTGGGATCCGGTTGACCAGAAACCATTTTACCCGAAACCATTTTACCCTACGAATCCAAAAATAATACTTATCGATATCCACTGGAGCTGATTTTTTACAGGGCTCCATAAAATAATATTCAAAAATTTATAGATATTTTTCTAGATTTTTTCGGCACCCGAAATGGAGTCAAACGCGTTTGTCCCTGCGTGGTTCCCTGCAAACTGTCTCTGCTGATAGTATTTTTGTTCTTTGAATACCTCGGCTGCGACAAACGGAGGAGGAGAAAAAATCCCCTCCGCTTTTCTTTCACTGGTGGCGCCGGTGGGGAAGAAGAAGCAATCAGGCCCCTTTGGATACAAAGCTATACGTCCATACAATAGAGATATATCTATAATATTTTCCAGATAGAGAGATTAACAGAGGATTGTTAGAATGGGAGAGTGAAAAGCAATTGGGTATAACAAAAATTGCACTTTTCGACAAAGATATAATTGAGAGGATTATTGTACTCCTATGTGAGTTAAAATAAATAAAATACAGACGGAAACAAAAACCACATGCAACGCAAGTGCCTAGCCATTAGAAATACATGTAGAGGAGTCTAAATAGTACTTCCTCCGTCACATAATGTTTGTCCGGCTTGTAAAACGAGGACATAAAAATAACACAATTTTTGTAAGAAAAAATCATTTTTTTTCAACAACTCATTAGATATTGATAAGTTCTTGTAATTAATGAAAAAAAATTGAATTTTTAATTGAAAGAAATGCATTATTTTTGAGTTCTCGTTTTGCAGACCAGACAAACAATTTGAGATGGAGTGAGTAACAAAAGAGGCCTCACCCTTTGGATTAAGGCTTTGCATTACATACAAAAACAAGACAACAAAAAACGGCAGGAACTACTTTATATGTAGATATAGTTAACTGCATAGAGAAGTACTCAGCAAATCACTAATTTCTTCACGATCTTCAGGACTTGGAAATCATTGTGGAAGAAGTGCTACTGGCCCGAGGGGAAGCAGTTGAATGAGCGCTCTGTGACTGTGAACTCTGTCCAGAAGACGAATCGGTGAAGAAAACTATATCCTCGTGGTTCTCGACAAATGCTTGAAGTGACCGAGGAACCCGAGGCGGGTTCACTTCTACAACCCCTTCAAGTATCTGTACCACCTGACCCATTGTTGGCCTGTGGTTCTCATCATCTTGGATGCACCAACAAGCCACTCTTGCTATCCTCTTTATCTCCTCCTCGTCGGCATTCTTTTCCAATCTATGGTCTAACAGGCTAAACAGGTCACCCCCTTCTACTACGACACTTGCAGCCCAAGTCGGGAAAAACTTAAACTTCCCATCTTGATCAGATTTCTCCGAATTCCTCCTTCCGGATACGAATTCAAAAAGCATCATTCCATAACTGTAAACGTCAGCTTTGGCTGTTATGGCAATGCCTGATATCCATTCTGGTGCAAGATAACCTCTTGTCCCTCTCATGGTCGTCAAAACCCTGCTGAATTCTCGGCCAAGGAGCTTTGCTAGGCCAAAATCCGCGACTTTTGGGCAGAACTCGCCGTCTAGTAGAATGTTCTCCGGCTTTATATCACAGTGAATAATACAGTCCCTGCACTTCTCGTGGAGATAAGTCAACCCTCTGGCCGTTCCCAGAGCGATCTTGTACCTCGTTTTCCAGTCCAAGACTTGCCCCTCCCTTTCGTGGAAAAGATGGGAATCCAAGGACCCGTTCGGCATGTAATCGTACACCAACAACTTCTGGCTACTGTCGGAGCAGAACCCCTGAAGCCGAACGAGGTTGACGTGTTGAATGGTTCCGATCGTGCTAACCTCCGTTCGGAACTGCTTCTCTCCCTGGGTTATGCTTTCCAGCTTCTTCACCGCGATTATAGTCGAATTGGGCAATGTCCCTTTGAACACAGAACCGAAACCTCCTCCCCCCAATTTCTCTGAGAAATTTTTCGTAGCATTTTGCAAATCTCTGTATCCGAACGCAACCAATGAGCCCTCCACTTTCGTTTTTCCAAAAAACCTCCTTTGCCGCTTCCAGATTATAATGAAACACTACGCCTAAAAGTAGTACTATAGCTACTGAACCTGCAACAGCACCAATAATGATCCCCTTGTTTTCTTTACCCTTCGAAAACTCAGAAGCAGCAAGTCTGAGATAAAGAGTTCTTCGAGTACCATCATTTGGTGAGAGTTGCAGATTCAAAAGTTCCCCAATCCAAATCGAACACCCGTTATTATCATAGGAATAAGCAGTGCAAGAGCAATTATTCAAGCAGGAAGATGCACATTCAGCAGCGCTACCAGAAGCAACAGATGGTGGATTATCAGGCAATCCCATGTTGGGATACTCATAAAACTTATCTGTCGACTCCTGATTAGCAACACTTGTATTCCCACACTGCAACTTATTTGTCCTCACACACCCGCCAGAATAATCCCTCAAATTCCAATCACCAACCGGACTAAACCCTTTCAAACAATTACAGAAGGACTCTGTAATCTGAGTACAAGTCCCAAATACCCCACAAAACGCATAAACCTCGCACTGCTGCCTCGGCCTAGACCAAAACAAGTTCCATTGCCTGGTGGTTTCTAACCAAGTCAGTTGCGTGATTTGGCCCGAAACATCCAGAACAAATCGCGATATAATTGACTTATTATATATCGAATACGTAAAATAACTCTCATTCTCATTATCAACATAGGTGAAATTGTAAATATAATTTTGGTTCATCTCTGGGACAAAATTGAAAATCTTCCCATTCCAAGAGCCACCGGTCCAATACTCTTCAGACCCATTCCACAATAACACATACTCATTGGTATCTGCTTTTAAACTCAAAGAAAACAGACCTTGAGATGGGTCTTCCGAATTTTTCCAAGAAGTTAGATACTGATGAGTCCTAGTTCTCTTGTTATATGCAAGTTTAGCCCCAGGCAACCAAGTATTAGTAAGAAAATCAAAACTTTGCCAAATGGGTTGGGTTGAATTAAACCCATCTTTGACAACCAAATTACCATCATCCCCAAGAACAGCCACCACAGAACTTGAAGCGGCGGAGCTCTGATTTGTGGACCAAATGGGTATCTGTGACTCGTCGAGAAGAACTAGGTTGCCATCCATGATTTTCAACACTGATGAGTACTTATCTAAGATGGGTGTATCCCTATTTGCAACCCAAGCAATCGTTCGAAGAGAAACTTGATTGTACACAATGCATATGTAGTAGTTGGAGGAGTTACCTGTTTGGTAGAAACCCAATTTGAAGGTCCCATTTGAGGAGACAATGGTTTGGTTCCCGGAGAGAGATTGGTTTGCGGAGATGGTGTCGGATCCAAGGGAGATGGGGAGGTTGAAAGGGAAGAACAGGAAGAGAAGTGAAAAGATGAAATATGAGTTGGTCCTGACACCCATATCTCTGCCGTGAATTTTGTGCAGAGAGAGAGAGAGAGAGAGAGAGAGAGATAGATTTGATTCTGTTCAGATCACTAGGAAGAAGAAAAGGGTTTTGGTCTGAAAAAGGGTCATGCAACACAGCTCATGTCATCTCATACTTTGAATTTACCATCCATTTTATAGCCACACTATTTTCGTATGCTTACACAGACATTCACATACATGTCGAAGTTGCACAACACTAGTGGTGTAATTTGTGGAACTGGACAATTGTGCAAGTGCACATGCAATGCGTGTAAAAGTGCATGTGATTGTAAATTTAATCTAATTTTAGATAGTAAAACTAAGAGCAAAATTAGTTTTCGGTATTAAGTACTTCAATAAAAATTAAATGTTGGTTTAACTTAAAAAATTATTTAATGCCAAAGTTATATATTGGAGGGATGCAAAACAACAAATGAAAAATTTAGTAAATAGCTGAATTTGGCAGAAAATGATAAAAGCGGGAGCTGGAGATGCTCCCATGGATAGAGGAGGACCTAGTGCAAGTCAACCACGCTGGTTGAATTTGACGATTTGACTTGCGTAATTTGTGTGAGGCACGGTCATGTGTACTCCGTTTGTTCAACAATCTAACGATCTTGCTGGGTAGGGCACCATCCCCAATATTTGCAACTTTTCTTTTTCTACTACAGGAAAAATAGGAAAATACACTTTCCCCTTAGTCTAGACCAAGGGAACAAATGTGACTACAGAATATGAAGCTTCTACTCCCTCCATTCCAATTTGTTTTTTTAATTATTGAAATTTGTGTCTTTCAAAAATATACTTATATCTTGCATTTTTTATGATTTTAAAGATTTTGTATAATAAAACTAATTGAGATCTACCAAATAAGATCCATATTGCATATTAAAAACATTACGAATTGAAAATTATAGACAATTTTTTAGAGGATCAAACGCTCTCAAAAAGTTAAAAAGGGGATAAATAAATCGGGACGGAAGGAATCCTACTTTAGGCGGAACTGATCAGTAACTTAGGGGCACAACATGTCAGGGCGGACTCTTTAATCACGACATTTTTTTGTAATGTCTATAAACATAGTCGTACATTCCACTAGTGATAAAGTAATATGGGACGATATGTGACCATGCTCCAGAAGCACAAATGAAAGAGTATGAGATGACACGAGGCTGCACCATCAGAGTACTAATGAGGTTTCCTTACTTCAACTCGTTTAATTCTCGTCTATAGGTTTTCATATCCTTAGACTTAGGCCCCATTTCGCTAAGGAGAACAATAATAAAAATCTTACCAAAATAGAACCTTAATTATTGGTAGTCTAAAAGTATTCTCTTTTTTTTATTTTTTCCTCGTATCAAGATAGTTGGCGATGGGCCTCGTTTAGTCCGCAAACGTAACGATCCCTCTAAAATATTCGTGGCCGCATGTTTTGGCCAATAGAAATTCAGATCAACCACCACAAAAGAAAGAAAGATGACCACACATGTGGTGGGTCTATTAATTTTTCTTCTGACGGGTATGAATGTTTGGACCAGCGTACGCGCACCTCGATTAATACCCTCTCTAGTTCACTCAAAGGCAAACCATCTACGTCGGACTAAGATTTTCACAAAAAAACTATTTCTTAGGCCTAACCTTTGATTAATTATACAAAAAATATACACACCAACCAACCGAACGTAACCTTTGGATGGGTCTATGAAATTTCGCTTGCTTGCAAATAGGCTTGCCTTACTAGCATGTAATCAGTCACATCCCAGTGTGCAAGATTTTCTTAATAAAAAAAAGGTGAAATTACACGGACACCCCATCATCTATCAGGTTTGGGCATCTATCAGGTTTGGGCACGGACACCCCTTAACCTTTAAAAACGCCCATACACACCCCATCATCTACTGAAAAGGAAAAAAAACCTCAACGCCGTTAATGGAATAAATGAAATGTCAAATATACCCTTGGTGAAATTACACGGACACCCCCTCATCTATCTGGTTTGGACACGGACACCCCCTAACCTTTAAAAACGCCCCTACACACCCCCTCATCTACTGAAAAGGAAAAAAACCTCAACGCCGTTAACGAAATGAACGAAATATCAAATATACCCTTTGTTATGAAATGGAGCAACAACCATACGCCGCACTTCACTCGATCAGAAATTTCTTTCCACCCTACTCGATCATGGTACCTCTGTCTCTCTTCCTCTCCCTCTTCAACTTGCATTGTAGATCATGGCTAACCCTAGATCGTGAAGAAACCTAAGTTTTGAAGAATATCGGATCGTGTATACTGTAGAAAAGCTGTAGTCGTGGCCAATCCTAGATCGTGGCAAGCCCTACTTTGCAAAGGTATGTTTTATATGTAAAAAAAATCCTATATTTTCTTATTAAATGGCACAAATGTAGATTTATATGTTCATATTATATGATATATGAATACATTAGGGTTTTTGTTTGGGAATAGTAGGGTTTTTTGAAAGGTGTTGTATAGTGGTGACTTCAATAACCTTTAACAATTGGGGCTTTTGTTGTTTTGCATTTGCTTGTCATCCATTTTGTATTTGAAGTCTTCAAGGGGGCTTTTTCTCCACAATGGCAGTAGGAATCAACCCAATTTTGGGTTTGGTTGGAGTTGTAGCTCTAACTGCAGCTATTAGATCTGTTGTTAGTGTGGCTATGGTGGCTACTATAGCTATTATTGCCACTTGCCACCTTCCATGGCTGCTGTAAGAGAGAGAGAAAGAGAGATCTGATACAGAGTGAGAAAGGGAATCTCTTATATAGAGTGAGAGAGAGAATCTCTGATATAAAGTAAGAATGAGGTATGAAAGGCAACTGAGCATATGTCGATGTTAAAGGGAATTTTTGTTTAAAATTTAGCGAAAGTATTGACATATGCCTTGCAACAAACGGTATTCAAACGGAAGGGTACTCCTTGGGTAACAGTAGAAGATGAGGGGGTGTGTATGGGCGTTTTTAAAGGTGAGGGGGTGTCCGTGTCTAAACTAAATAGATGAGGGGGTGTTCGTGTAATTTCACCTAAAAAAAACAAGTAAACAGCCTCGTGTCAAAAAGATTTGTTTTCTTTTGTAAAACTCGTATTTTATAATCAGACTTGCACGACGCTATTATCTTACTTTATTTGGCCGGTCAATCTTAAGAAATCTCATAGTTACAAGGTGAATAATTTCCTTTGATTTTGGGATAAATTTGCAAAAGTAAAAAATTATGATCAAAAGAAAATAAAAATTAGTAAAAGAAAAAAATATTAAACATTTAGTATTTTTGCCTTTAGTGTCGTCTTATATGATCTTTTCTCAAATTCAGTCTGAATGTTTTTTTTTTAAATCTTTTTGGGAGGTGAAATGCAAGTGTGCTGTTTCGTGTGGAAAGTTATGTAAATATCACTTTCCATGTGAGAAAACGTCTTTTTTGATTGTGCAAGTTGAGGTTCACAATTGGGGTCATTAATAAAGTCCAAACCAACGACACCTATATTTAGAGTATCCACAATGCTATAATCAAAAATGGATAACCAAAAGTTGCCACATCAGCTTTTGATTATCCATTTAAGAGATTGTTAAGATTAACAATGTAGAGATCCACAATGATATAATCAAAATTAAATAACCAAAAGTTGTCACATCACATTTTTTAATTACAAAAAAACTAAAAACTGTGAGCATAGGAAATAGTTTTTCCTAAAATAATTTTGAGACTAATAAAAACTATTGAAAATAGAAAATAATTTTTGAACTTTTTTCAAAACATAAAAAACAAACAGTTTAAAGAATGTGTAACTATGGTTTTTGAAAAAATAGTTCTTATATAAGAAAAGATTTTGAAAATATATTTTTTTTTGTACAAAACAATTTTTTGAAAAAAGAACAATTTGTTTTGTATAAAATGTTTTTTTAAAAAACAGTTAAAAAATAATTTTTGGGGGAAAACTGTTTTTTAAAAATAATTTTTAAGAAATAGTGAAATTTTTTTTTTTTGAAAACATTGTTGAAAAAGAAAAAGAAAAGGGGGAAGGGGGGAGATGGAAGAGAGAGAACATTTTTTTTTGTAATGATGTGTTTATTTCATTAAGAATGTGATATTTATTAAATTTGGTTATTGGCAAAAGGTTGTTAGTTTTGATTATTCAAAGTCTAAAATTTGATTATTTCTAAGGAGGTTGTTAAGTTTGATTATAGCATTATAAGCCATATTTTACACCAATATTATTAACTTTAAAAACCCATCACTTTTCGTTATGCCATTATGGATACTCTTACATTAGATCACGAATTTGCCTTCTTTAACAAATAAGATAACATATCAAATCTAATCTAATTTGGATTTGTATAGGGCTTGTAATTTTCATATTATCTTATCCAAATAAGAATCAAAACTTACAGTTTAAAATTATTTTTTTATAGCTATCCAGAACCCTCTTACTTCAACAAAGACCTATTAATTACCAGCAAATGCAAAAAGGTTACGTGTGAGTGACTTGACCCTACAAGTGTGAACAGTTTACACATTATCACAGATATGAATTCACCTTAAGAAAATTTCATGCTCTTTTTATAGGTATCGAGAGCTTTTTTACGTGTGAGTACTTGACCCTAAAAACTTTTCCCCAACCAGTTAAGGAATTACGCAATTTCCAGACGTTTCGAGTTCTTTTCGTCTTTCAGGATGTTCATTCCGGGATCGAAAAGTCAATTGAGCAATGCAAAGGGAGAAAGCGCCACTTCTTATGGATGTTCACACCATAAAAGATCACATGCTACGGGTGATTGTTAAGTGCACCTAGAGCACTGAAATGTGATGGTCGAAGCACTTTTTCCATTACACATGCATGGTGGAGTCCACACAAATGTGTGGTGGCGAAGGTTCTTAAAGCATCATGTGACAGTGTTGGTGCTCCAAGAACAAGTAATAATTTTTCCATATGTAGAACCCTCTTATCCTCAAACTGCCACAAATCAAACCCAGAATCTACGTTTCACATCAAGTCTATGACAAATCAAAGACCCCATTTTAATGAGCAGCCATGACAGGCCTATTTGGGTATTTTTCATTGACGTGTCTGGATATATTCAATTAGGGAAGAGATTTATGGAGGGATGGAAAAAAAAAAGCTAAGAGAAAATCTAGGAGCAAAACTTCCAGACACAAATGTATTCAGAGTCGTTCGATATTATATGTGAGACCACGTGTATCAAACGGCTTCTGATGCAATTGTGTCCCACATGATGTTTTGAAGTTGTATTCCTAGCATTGGCTCAAAATCTAACCACCGTCTCCAATATCTTCAAGACTTCTACAATAGAAAGCTGGGAAAAAGAAAAAAAAAGGTCACAAAGCATGAATAATATCATCCTTCAGCAAAAGTTACCAAGGTTCCTAATTAAGTTTCCTATCATTGTTTCAGTTCTTTTTTTCCTCCTTATTTGTGATGTTTTCACCTTTCTTTTTTGTATGATTTCCTTTTTTTTTCTCTTTCTTTATATTTTTATGGAAATTCATAGTACATTAATAGATGTAAAAGCACTAACAACTCGAGATTTTTTAGCCTTCAACCAACCAAAACAAGTACTCCTTTATTAGGTTTGAGGTTTTATTAGTGGGCATTAGACAAGGGGATAATTGATCTTACAGTTTAACTAGTGTTCAAGAAAACCATCCGAATAGTAAAATCGGTCCGATCAGGATCGAACCGTCCTATTTGGTCCGGTTATACAGTTTTACGGTCAGGTTATAGTTCCAAAAAAATAAGAACCGTTAATTTTGGTTCGATTACTGGTTTTCAATTAATGAACCGTGATTAGAACTGAACCGGATCGTTTAAAACTAAGATAAATATTAAAATACATATGTGTGTAATTCAATATGTATTTGAATTTGGTAGGGTAATCTTTTCTTTGCTAAACTTAATTTTTTTAGAGATGAAATCTCATTTATTAGGAAATTTTTTATTTTCTTCCTTCCATTCTTATTCCGGTAGATTATCTTCTTATTTCTTTAATTTTATGAGTTCATATTTTGTAATAAGTGTTTGGATGATTATTGGATAAAACCAAAACCGAACAAAAATCGGACCAGTCTTGCGGTTTAGTTCTAGTTAGGTTCCATGCATATATTAGTTAGGTTCTAGTTTCCAATTTTCTAAAACCGTTTAGAATAATCTAATTACTGATTTTCTAGAGAACCAGACAAATCCGAACCGTATACATCTCAAGAACCACCTCCAAATGTATGAGCCTAGTGGTCAAGTCACATTACTTGACACGACAATTTAGCATGTCACATCACGTACGGGCTACGGCACACCCATAGGGTCACATTCCTTAAAAGACAAAGCTTTACCAATCCTTCCACCTTAAATTTTCCCTTAAAAAAAATTTCCATTCTTAAAAAAAACTGGATCCTAGGATATCCTACAACCAGGGACCAAGTCTTACTGACCAAAAATTCTTCACCTCGCTACGGAGTCAATGGTTAGAACTTAGAAGTTACGCTAGAGGCCTTTTGCTTATCTGATTTTTCGAGGCCTCAACAAACTACTATTAAAATAAGGCCTCCTTTATTAGGTTTGAGGTTTTGTTAGTGGACATTGGACCAGGGGATAATGGGTCTTACGGTTAAACCACCACTCAAAGGGGTTGGTCTGATGGTCAAGATTTGAGACTTGAAAATTTGCTCATTTGTACGGTCTCGTGTTCGAAACCGATCAAGTGTTATCAACTCCATTGGAGGTTTGTCCGGTCGTCAACTTCAGAATTCCGAAATTTGTCAAGGTGAGCAAGCTAACACGAAACACCTAATTATGAAATACAAAGTGTCCACTATTGCTTTAATCTTGGTTGAAGATTTTGTGTAGAGGAAAAACCTTGACAGTTGACACGACAATTTAGCATGTCACATTCCCTGCGGACTACGGCACATCCTGCGCTCTTACAAACTTCCAGTCTCAAATACTACCAAGAAAATTCCATTCTAAGACTGGATCCTCTAACTAGGATATCCTCTAACAAGGGCTTAAGTCTCATTGTCCACAAATTTTGCACCCCACTGGGAAGTCAATGGTTAGAAGTTAGGCATGCTAGGGGCTTTTTGTTTTGACTGCATATTACTGATATTAGTATCGGATTGATACTACTTATATATCAAATTTGACCAAATATTCACTGTTTTGTTAAAGGATTTACTACCCGAATTTATCATGTTATCGAAAATAAAATCTTACAACGTGTCATATGCAATATCATAGGAGTGTGGCAGTGGTGTTATTAATGTGGTCCTTCTTAATTCAGTGAAATTGTGTATCCAGTTGTATTATATAGCATTTCACTATTAGTGGTCCATAGATGCAAAATTTCTCTCTATTCGCTTTAGACTTCCGAAAATACCCAAAAAAAGACAATCAATGGTCCTCCAAGACTTGGCCCTAGCATTTCATGTATCTAGATAACCTTGAATTTAGACCCAAAAAATAGTCAACCAAACAAACGAAACTACAGCCATTAGCCACAATGCTTGACCCATCCATATTCAGCAGCTATACCAGAAGAGAAGCTATAGAAGGTAAAGCGACATGAAAAAAAGATCTTACCGGTCAGAGCACCCATGGATTCAGACTTAGTTTCCATTTCTTTGACCAGTTAAGATGGCATTCTCTTTTTCATGACCCAGAGGAGAAGGCAATCGAACACACGGGGGAGACTGCCAGTTTTTTAGACGTTTGCAGCAGAACCATATCAGCCCTAAAGTCAGAACTTCATAGAATGCCTCAATTCTTGAGTGCAGAAGCCTATGCTTTGCGCCAAGCCTATGAAGAAGAGTCACAGCCATGGTGATGAGCAGCAATGACCGAATCCAAGATCATTAAGCGGAAAGAACAAAAAAACAAAAGGAAATGCCATGGACAATAATGAGCAAAAGACATAAAAAGAATTCTTGAGAAACTTAGTTTCAGAAATCAATTAAACAGACTTTTTTAGTTACACCCGAGGTTTTGATAAGTAGGAGAGAAAACACAAAGGAAAATGGTATTTCTTCTCCCGTTCCTTTCGTTTTCTTAATTCCTTACCAAGTTCCAAACATAGTGTTCCAAGAGATCAAACCCAAAAATCTGTGCTTCGGCGCCCAAAAATCCAAGAGATCAACACGACCATAACACAAACATAATCTATCAAGACCTTATAACTATTCGTACCTTGAAGTGAAAATGTGTACTACATGCACATGATATGAATTATAAGCAGTTTCTGTGAGTCAGGCTATCTTCACAAAAAGTGGAGTGTCAATAAAACTTCTCAGATGAAATAAAATTATACTCATTACACAACACGGAATTGAAGCGCATAAACAGTGAGGTGGTTAATCCACACCCTTTGTGCTCGACGTTTAATTAAACCAGACCTCAAACCTCAAGATCCATTCCCATAGTCGGTAGTGTCCCCGACACCCAGTGTATTTCTATTCAATACTCCCTATGTTCCTAAATGATAGTCCAAGATGAAAAGACATGTAATTTTAGGCCCAAAAATAGCATACTTCTGTGCTTGGATTTAAACTTAATTTACACCAAATTAAAGAACTAATTGAGATCTTTAATTTGATGTCAAGAAATTTTAAAACTATTCATGGAAGTGTTTTATTTTTTTATCCAAAAATTGCACGTCTTTTCGTAAATCACTATCGTTTAGAAATAGAGGGAGTAACTAATAAAGTTCTCTCCCTTGTACTAACTTCAGATGGCCACTTTTTTTTAAACGAGGAAAAAAAAAGAGGAGAAAAACAAACCTAAAGACCCATAACTGTTTCTCATAGCCTGAAGCGTCGATGCACTAACACATCATAAATCTTCTTGAATTAGAGTACCTATGAAGCAATTTTAGATTACAACTTCAGTATATCAATGAAGACAAAAATTAATGCCTTGTACCTGTAATTTTAGCTAAATCCCGGAATTTATACATGTGTTCTCAGAACAAGAGGCATGTGCAACATTAGCATACAGCTTCACTGTAAAGTAATGGCAACATTTAACACATAATTATTCAAGTCAGTCGAGTTCCAATATTTTTGCACCACGCCTTAATCGTCTCAATATCCTGACTCTACTACTCGCCTGGACACCTAAAACATCATCACCTTTTGTTCTACTTCGTTTCTTTCCTGCTTTAGAAGAATCATCAATTCTGAGAGCGGATTTGGTATAGGCAGCTTCAACTCTCTCACCTCCTTTCCTGTCAAAGTTGCGATATGAACATTGCGATTGTAACTTTTCTCCCAAAAGGCGGCCAAAATGGTAAAGTGGATCGACATAAGAAGATGATGAAGATACAATCCCTTTCAAGTTGGTTGGCTGGACTATCTTAACAAACTCCTTTATCTCAGCAAAGCATGAATGATCAGAGTACGGAACTGAATACATGTATTCATGATACCTTTCCACAGCTCTACAATTTCCATTGGGCTTATTCATGTACATGGGGCTTCGACCTTTTACATTCAGTTTGCTTCCATGGCAAAAAATTGAAGGAGATGAACCAAGCACATTAGTGTTCCCTTCAAGGGGTTTCACCAACCATGGAAGACCAGATGGCATAATCCCTATAGTTGGGCGCATCTCATTTAGTCCCTCCAAAGTCTCAATGCTAAAACTGTAGCGAGGGACAGCTCGCACTCTAGTTAGAGAAGTTTTGGTTGTGAAGATGTCATGGAACCCAAGAAGATGCATGATTTGCAGACGTTCAGGCCACACCCAAATCTTCAAAGAAACAAAGCAAGAAAATATAAGGAACCATTGGTCATTGTTCATTCAAACAAAATTACTATACATAAGCAGCTAAGAATGCAATTGTCTTTCTTTTGGTCTTCTGGATGTCAAGAAAATCTGTAACCAAAAACAAAAGAATATTAACTAATTTCCACTTAGATGCATCACTCAAGTACAAGGTGGAGGGAAAGAGCACAAGCATATCCAAAAATACAAGAAGGAAGCACTAAACTTATGCTCAAAAGAATCACAAAGTTATGGTCCAAACTCACAATATTCTTGGCTTAGTAAAAGTGTGTAAATGTCCCAGTTTAAGGGATTTCTTCTAACCTACACAATCACCGCAATGGAAGACAGGAAAAAAAACTAAGTAGGTCAAGTATAGTTCCTATCCTGAACCAATTTAGAAACGTGATGTTATTGCTCCAGTAGGTGCAGCACCATTATATTTCTGAGATAATTCACTCAATCTTCTCCACAGACAACGCAGTTTATGTAATAGCAAGTTGTTGACACTTCAGGCGAACCTTCAGTGTAGTCTGTGCCTTAGGGATGACGAGTCTCATTCTCATCTCTTTTTTTCTTGTCCTTATGCTCAGCAAGTCTGGTCTTGTATATTGTTGTGAATGGTCTGAGTAGTGGTCCTATGGAGTTTTCTGGAGTGTTGAGCTCGAACAGGCAACACAGAAGTGGCAGTTCCATGGTTCACACTATTTTCAAGTTATCCCTAGCTGCAACTATGTATTGGCTGTGGAGGGAAAGGAATGGTAGGGTGTTTCAGAATCTCAGCAGGGATTGCTCCTCCTCTTTACAGAACTTAGTTAATCATAGGGCACATTCGTGCATGCCTTAGCTCTTGGAGGACGGTTAAGGCTTCTCATCAAAACTTAGCCACTGCTGCTTCATAGAGGATTCATAGGAAGGTTTTTATATCAGGGATTGTTTTGGGACTGTAGGTGGGTTTTTTTCTGTTTTCTTTTGGTTGAGTTTTGAGTGTGGAACTCTATGCCAGGATTAGTTTACCTGAAAAAATAAGTTGAAGACACTATTCCACTGCACAAGCTGTTAAGGCCACACCACACACAGAGACAACCCTAGCTCAAAATTTCTTTCACTGAGGAATGAGCAAACCTTTATTTTTAGCACACGTGCAATATGAATTAAAAGATCTTCTTTGCCCAAAGAGTCGATACCGATGATGATGTCATGTTTAGGATGAGAGGAGATCACATCAACCACCTGTAACCGGCCATAAAACAATTAAATGTATGATCAGAAACTTGCTAGTTCATTTCCATATACAATCACAAAATGAAGTCCAACAGAGGATAATTCCAAAGGCCCATACCATGTCAAGGGACAAAACTCAGGTTCAAAGTGACCGACTTTCTGAACATTTTACTTCAGTCTGAAATGAAATCACGACAAAAAGCTGAAACTTGATGAAACACCCACCCCAACCCACCCTCACCCCTAGACACAGATCCAATGGAGAAGTAGGTATGTAGTTTAAATTTTGAAAGCAATCAGAAACCATTGTAGTTATGGATTTCAGTTTGATATTCTTTTGATTACCCATCCGGGCCTTTTTATCCAATAAATACCCCATGAGAGTAAAATACCTAAAGTGATAATTGTATTACACCTTTTTTGTATCACATAATTCACATTGCTTTGTAAAGGTCCATCTCGTTGTCTATTTCCGTATGCCAATCACGTTGCCATTTTCTTTGCTGCCAATAGCGCTGAATTTGCATTTCTGTAAACCTGCCATGCATGTTTTCAACGTATCCCGCAAGCCCTCCAATTATTAGGCATATGTGTTTGGTGAAACTGGTACCAATTTGGTTTTGGCAAATGCACATTGTTCAGCCATCATAAAGAACAATAATAAAGACCAATTTTTTAAGAACTCAGTCAGTTCCACTTCTCCCTGACATTCCCATCAATGGATAAACACATATTTCTTCACACTTGTTTAACAATCATCAACGACTGCAAGAATCATAGAGAGCTGATCACAAGCCACTCGACAAGCATGTTACACGACATATAGTTTATGTCAGGCTTATTGGACGTTGGGGGGAAAGATGAAAAAGCAAAAACCTGTAGATTAGTTAGTTTCCCTTAGGTTACAAGTCTATTAATTCGATTCCACTGCATAAAAGGTGGAAAGTGAGGAAATCTCGCTGTCGAAGGAGGCTCGCACCTGTTTAGCAGCAACTTCTCGAGAGGGAAAAGAATATGACGGATTACAGTAAGTATTGTCCAAGTAAAGAATGTCAACTTTATCATTCCCGATGGCATTTAGTAGCATGCTCCTTCCAATCTGTGCCCTTGTACTAGTTGGTTCCCAGCGGAAATCCCCAGTAAAAAGCATGCAGCCAAACTCACCACGAAACAAGTACATGACTGCACCTTTCAGTTGAAAAACCAAGAAAGCAAATAAGAAACTTTTCACCCAGACTATGTTACAGAAGAGGAAAACAGACAGAAAAATAAAACTACTCCTATGCAATGATAAGTCAACAAAACATACTGATGGATGGGAACTGTGAAACTGGCACACTGAAACTCCCAAGATAGGAGTAAAAGCACGACAAAATTTCCAAGGTTTTTGAATCTATATCAGCTATGCTTCTAGAGCTACCATCATTTTTTGGCTACTCATGTGGTCCAAGAACACTAGAACAGTACAGTCAACCAATGGTGGATTCACTTCATCCAGAGAACTCTTGATGTTCATTGTTTTCGGACTCGAGGTCCAAACAGAAATGAATTATTTTTAAATGCAATAACCTAAGGTCTAAGAAGCAGGGACATGTCTACCGACCTCAAGTATCTGTGTTACGTAAGTGTCGGGCACAAACAAGGTAGTATAATTATTCAAGTCGAAAATGTAGGAATAGCAACTCTTCAGTCAAAACAGAACTCCTTTATTTATCTGCCCCTTCCTCATTTTTATGGCGCGATGCATTCTCCTTCCATTGGAATTAGCATCCTGCTGGATAGTGGCAAGGGCAACTATACAGTTGCAGAGTAGTATACTATACAGTCATTGCAATGAAGTACATACCGAATCCCTAACAATTACACGGAATTACAAACATGATCACAAATATTGCTGCAGCCAACAAACCGAATTCCTAACAATTACACGGACACCCTAATCTCCTAAAGAATTTTACGAGACGGTAACAACTATAAGGTAGTATAGCATTCAGAAACTGACTGAAAGAAAGTAGCACTGCAAATGAGCCAAGCCGAGCTTTGATGGGTTTGAGCTCGGCTCTTTTACTAAACAGGCTTAAAACTCGAGCTCAACTCGTTTGTTAACTAGCCGAGCCTTGAGCCAGGGGCAGCTCTACTAATGTTTTAGGAGGTTCAAGCAAATCCCTAGGAATGAAAATTTTGTAGTACTGTATATTTTTGCAAACCCCCATGGGTGTCTCTAAAATTTTCTATACTTTTGGATGTAATTTAATATTTCTTTCATTATGTCTGCACTGAAAAAGTCGTTACAAAGCCAGAGGGAATGAAAATTTCTCTAATTTGTGAGTAAGTAGATCATATAGCTCAAAAAAATAAAATGAACTAGGCCCGATAAGTTTTCAAGCAAAACATTATTGCTATTTTATAGAACTTTTTGTATATAATTTTCTCTAAAAAAAAAATTGATCACAGCTGAGTTAAAATCCTGCAGCCGCTGCTGCCTAGCTGCTCGCGAACAACTTAGTTCGTTTGCAGCCTTACATAAGAAACTAATTCACTTACAACCTCCATCGAACAATTGGAGAGCAACAGAAGCAAGTTGAAAACAGAACCAAAAAGCCTGACCGAGAGCGTACCGGGGCAGTGGTGAGCGTCGAAGGCCATGACATCGACGGTGGTAGCGGATCCGGTGGTCCGAGATACCAGAGAGACGGAGTGCCATTGACCGATCTCGAGAACCCGAAGCAGAGAGAGCTTGAATCCAGGGAACTTGAAGGGGAAGAGCTTGGCCGTGATTCGAGAGCAGAAGAGAGGGCCGCGGTTCCACTCGGGAGACAGGCCGCTGGTGTGGTCGGCGTGGAGGTGGGTGAGGAAGTACGCCTGGCTGCCGTCGGACCACCGGTCTACCGATATCATGCTTCTGTCCATTGCTTCAGTTGGTCCCTGAATTCGGATTCAGAGTGATTGCGTGGAGAGAGAGAGAGCCAGAGTGATTGCCTGGGGAGAAAGAGAGAGAGAGAGAGAGATTAGTTTCGAAATCTAGGGTTTAAAACATTTAGGCGAGTCGCTGACTCGCTGATAACCGCTAAATATTTAAATATATTTTTTTGGCGGGGCGTTTCATTTTCATTTTCTTTCTCTGATCAAAAGGGCTTTCCAAATTGATTCCAATTTCTTTTGTCCTTTTTCGCACTTTTCATTTTTCACGCTCACACTTCTTCGCCACTCCAAAAGAGGGAGTTGCGTCCAATGACCCTTGTTTCATGGTTTCTTCCGGTTGTGCTGCTACGGAGTCCAAGGTTGGCTGTCGCTTTCTCGTTGTGGCTTGGAGTCATTTGATAGGTTTGAAAGACCTAAAAGACCTGACAAGAATTTGATGTCCTATGATGGTATGAAGTTTCGTTATCTACAGAAATAAGTCATTATGGGGCGAGAGTTTCTCTTAGTAAGCCACCATTGCCTTTGGGATTCTGCTAAGAGGTTCTGTTTTTTCCATATGCCTAGCCTCTCGGCCGTGGAAGTTAAAATTTAGGAGCCATCTTTGACGGTTAGCCATCCTTGTAGCCCTAATGGTCATATGTCTCATGAGGTTTGTGTTTCTTTTGAACAACAAAAAAAAATTTTATATTTGTGTTAATGTCCTAGAAAGTGATAGGTTAGTGTGCCTGATCTTCTTAGTCATTTATGGATGGAAGTGGTGGAAGAGATTCCTTCTTCACCAGCTAGTTGTGTGACTGCCCCTCCAATATTTGACCACCAACAGCTGAGCATTGAGGACTCTTCATCTAATAGGGTTTGAAATGGTTTTCAGGATTCTACTTTGGGACCTCAGAACTTGCGGGCTAAGAGGATTGTGTCGTTCTGATAATATCAGGTAGAGGACTATGATAATGCTTCTGTGAAGCACTTTGGCAAGCAGAAGCGAGCAAAGGCGCTCTGACAGTGTCTAAAGTAGTAATGGGTGCAACAACCCGCTCCTGCATCCCATTCGGAGTAAGTGGAAACGGGAAAGGGTTATAGAAGATGATCCACATTCCTATTGCGCTTCTCAACGTCATGCGTTTCCTTGATTTATTATCTCTTTTGGTCCTAGTCTTGGTTTTACAGGTTTATGGTGTATTCGGTGTTGCTGGCCTCGGTGTCCTGGTGGTGTTTTCTTTTAGGAATTTGTTGTGTGTACTTTGTCTTGGCCTTTGTAAGCTTGTCGGGTCTGAGTTTTGTTGCTAGGTTATGTTGTGCTGGCTTTCTTTGGATTTTCTTTTTTCTTTGGGTTGTGTAACCACACCCCCTTTAACACTCACTTGCTTTTAACACGCTCAAATCTACAAGCGCACACACACGAGTGTGTGTTTGTTGCACTGTGATTGTAGAATTATTGACTCCAGAATGAAGAAGACCGCACGGTTGACCATTCAAAATACCATCAATGAAGAAAACACTTTTTTATATTTGACGAGATAATCCGAACACTTGTTTAATCCATCCTCCAGGGATGGCATTTTACCATCAATGAAGAAAACAAGAAGAAGATCAGCGGGAAAATAACATAGCCATCGACACCATAAAACCTTATATGTACAGTAGTAGTAAAACAGTCACTCAGTCCATGAAGAACACTTGGTCTTCCACGACTTGTTTTTACTTTGTTTTTGGAACTGTTACCGCTGATGGTGATAAAAGTACAAGGAGTAGAAAAAGAGTACGATAATATTGTTTAACCATAAGTTGGGAGTTACAAGTCTCTTCCCTTCAATCTCAATTACTGATCACTGCTTTTGCCTTCTTCCTCCAAAGGGTGTGGACTGTATTTGTTCATTAGCTGGTTAAGGGCAGTATCAAAATCCTTCTCCAGCTGAACCTCTTCCTCGAAATGCCTCTTATTCATTGATATTTTGTCATCTTCATAAGCTTTCACCAACTTCTCCCTCTCAGACACAAATTCCTCCATCTCTCTGTCCTGAGACTTAACAAACTTTGCAAAATCTTCCTCCCTGTTATAGAGACAAAAGCATGTGAAGATCTAAGCAAAGAGAGCAACTCAAGGAGTAAAAATGTGTCACAAACTTCGCAAAATCAAACCCCAATGCGTTTCATGCACAATCATGTAGCATCCATTACACATCCAAGGCAAATTACCTGCGGTCACGATCCCCCTTGACAGAAACATGTGTATTTGATTGTTTCATCTTCTCTCGCTCCTCCTGCTGAATCTTCTCAAACTCGTCTTCCTTTGCATCCCTAGTTTTATGGATGATTTCAAGCTGGTCTTTGAAGAATTGTTCTTGAAAGTCCATCTAATGAGATATGGAAAATAAATGAAACAACCAAATGGTGAGCAAATGAACAGAAAGAACAAAACAAATTACCAAAACCAAGAGCCATTGAAAAAAGATCAGAGAAAAATTCCAAACTAGAAGAAACAATAAACTGGAACAGCCTCTGTCCACTAGGGTCTAGGGCGAGGGAGAGGACTTCCAATGCTAACAAAAGATTAATCCCAAACCCGAAATCCATAGCCACAAAGTTCGCACCATACCATATGCCCGCCACCCGCTTCATGCTCAAGTGCAAATGCAAAACAACTGCTGGCATCATACTCGACAACAATACCAAACATAGGACCATCAAGAGAGGTCCCAAATCCTACTAGAAACTCATATTGTGCAAGTAGATGCGTGCATCAATCAGATGATTGACAAGGAATGACGATCCGTTAAAGTACATGAGGATGTGAATTCCTTCGAAGTACATGAAAATAAAAACAAAAAAGAGAGAACCTTGTAACAACTTATCCTCGGCAAGAATACTTGCTGAAGTAAAAACCACGTCAACTTCGTACCTCCGTTGACATGCGAATAAGGACATTGTTTTCTGTCACATACTTCGATACTTGTCCAGCTATTTTTTTTTTACTGAATGATTTCAGTATAGGTCCTATAGGATGCAAGGTTGAAACTACTGACATTAAGAGGATAAGCAGATGTGAAAAACACATGAATATCTGAGACGTGAAAATTTCTGGAAATGGCAGCAATAGTGTGAACAAAACCGTTGCATATAAACTTAACACTGTTTTGAAACTACTAACATTAAGAGGATAAGCCGATGTGAAAAACACATGAATATCTGAGACGTGAAAAGTTCTGGAAATGGCAGCAGTAGCGTGAACAAAACCGTTGCATATAAACTTAACACTGTTAACCGAGTCAAAATGGGTACGTTAAAGCAGTACATGAGACTCCATCTCTGCAGGCAAAAATAGAGCCTACTCGATTTGGGCATGAACCAGAGGATTCAAAATTGTAATGTTTATGGGTCTTTAATCAAGTACATTAGAAGAAAAACCAGACAACTTAATGCATCTCCTGAAGGCATTCCAATCATTTCCGTCAATGTCTACGCAAACTCATTATAAGAAGCAAGATGATCGACTAAAGGTAGTGAAAAAAATGCATGACACATTAACAGTCACGGCTGCAAGGGTTATGCTCAAAATTAAAATGGTCACAGCAACGAACCCCTCCACCAGAAGCTATCTTAAAAGACCACACCCACAGACTGCAAACGGCAACAATGCAGGCAACAACAGTTACCAAAACATCTAATGCAAACTCCTAGTCCGGACATCAGACAGGACATTCAATTTATATCCAGCCCTGTTATTACCTCTTCCTTGTTCTGCTCATGATGGATTTTGCTCCTTTGCGTGACAATGCGGTTTTCCTCCTTGGTCTTGCGCAACTTCTCAGATACTACCCCTAAAGACTCTTCAAGAGCTTTTGAACGTCTTTGCCCTTTAGCCACTTCATCCTTAAACCAGATCAACTGCTGGTTATCTTCACTCATTTGTCGCATTTGGTTCACAACCATCTCCTGATACGACCTAGTCTCAAACTTCAGTCGGGCAGCTTTGTTGCCTACTCAACAATAAAGCATGACCAAACAAAGGAGGTACTCAATTACTGGAATCATAATAATATAATAGAAATCCAACTAGTATGCCTAGCCCTGCCAATTCATTGACTTGTGCCACCAGATGCGCCCCCACACACACACACACACACACACACACACACAATAAGAGAGAGAGAGAGGGGAGAGAGAGAGAGAGAGAGAGAGAACCATGGCAGTGCTTATTAAAAAGGTCCAGGTCTTGTTTCTCTGCCATGTAGCCATAAAGTTGGCGCTTTCCGCCAGGACAGAATCGGTCTGGACGACGATCCCAAGCGTCCCTATCGGTTCCTTGTTCCTGGAAATGGTTATGAAGACTTTCGGCCTCTAAAAAGCCCATTGCCGAGTTCTCAAAAATCAAAACACTCATCCCTCGGTGCCCCTGTGGGCCATAGGCATGTCGAGCCTTCACTGGAGAGTACGAACTAAAGGAATCAAGAAGCTCTTGATTTCCCATGCCAAGCCACTGGAAATACAATTGCAAATGAGAAATTCTAATATCAAGCAGAAAACTTTTTAATAACAGATACAATGTAGCAAGATTGCTTCATCCAATGCCATAAACACACATACATCCTACGTCATGAATCGTGCTTGTAGTAAAAAATAGTGCAATGTTAACTGTACCTTGTCATTTTCATGCTGCTCAAGCCTTGTGTTCATAATGACAACCATTGGCGGCCAAACAATAGACCGATCTTTCACCCTTTCATCAAGACCCTTCCACTTACCAAATGTTTCTCCAGCTGCTATGACTGAAGTGCCCCGCCTGCGGAGCTCTTCATCCAAAAGTTCTGCAAAATCTCTATGCAGCTTCACCCTCTTTGATCCTTTTGTTTTGGCATGCGTCATGAGTGGCTGCAGACCTCGATACCAGTCAATTGCACCAGGACCCCCTTTGCATGCTGGGCAATGCCGCTGTATTGATGGATCATGGATATCATCCAAACTTAGTTTGTCCAAGTTTTCAAAAAAACCCTTGAACCACTTGCTATTCTTGCGGGAGTCATGGCTTTTCTCACTCACATCAGAATCATATTCGTCCGATAATAGTTCATCATCCGTATCAACTTCATCTGAGTCATTGTCATTTTCAATCTTGTCATCAACAGGAGGGGGGTCCAAGTGTATGGTGGTCTCTCCTTGTCCTGTAGCATCTTCTGAAGACTGACTACTGGCAGCAGCTCTCGAACGCCAATTCCACCCATGCTCCAAAGGAGGAGGGATTGCTCGTGGGGAAGGGGTGTTGCTGTTGCTCTCAAAACCTCTACCAGCTGAATGGGGCCTTGAATTATTTCCTCTGCCTAGAGGCCCTCTGAAACCCCCTTTTTGTGAACTCATTATAGTTAGCACCCTCTTCCTGTTTATGTTTTGCATTAGAATGTCAGATAGCACAATGTGAAACAAATGCTAAATAAAACATAACAGAAGCCTGCCACCATTGGCCAGGCAACATTATAGAGAAGCCTGCCACCATTGGCCAGGCAACATTATAGCAGCTTAGCATGACTACGTTGAGAATACAACAGATGAAAAGCAGATATCTATGTTCACTCAGCATAGCAGATAATTAAGAAAAAAAGTGTCATTCTGAATTAGTGACCCAATGGAGCGCTTCATAACTTTCATCAATCACTCAAAGTGATATGCAAAAAGAACAAATAGGAAAAACTCTCACATACACACTCACACCCCACAAACCAGAGTCCATAAAAGATCATAAAAATTGAATAAAAAACAACACAGGACAAATATATGACGCACTTCCAAAGCTACTTCTAAATGGGTCCACAATCAATCCCAAGTCTCAAGCCAAATCAATCATGTCAATTGCAGTAGAGTACCTTACACATGCATAGATACATCAACAATTTACATGCATGTACAGATCGTAGGAAAAAATATATTATACTTAGAAAATATTTTTACTCACCTATACCTACATCAAAGATATCCAAATGAAAGAAGCACAACATAACAGAATAGTGAAACCAGATACATTGCTTGCAACTTAAACTCATTCAGCTTCCAATAGGTGCATACAAGAATTAAAAGACCATAAGGCCTAGATTGGTGGAAATAACTTTATCACCTTAACAACTTCCTATGAGCACATCTCTATAATTATTCATCAAAGGATTGACATCCTATCATGTCAGCATCATAATGCAATGATTTAAATCCCCCATGGTAGAAGTTAGAGCGAAAGAGTCAAGTGAGGACAGTTTCACAAGATCAAATGTGAATACAACCATTCAAGATATTAGAAAAACTCAAAAACCTCATAAATTATTTTGATATATGAAGTAATCTTCCCCAAGGACCCAAACTGGCAAAAAGGAAAAATTTGTTCAGAGGATCGGAATCCGCACCAGGAATTTCAGCTAGGGCTGCCATAGATATATCAACAAA
The DNA here is from genome assembly GCA_014282245.1 of Rhododendron simsii. Classification (NCBI taxonomy): domain Eukaryota; kingdom Viridiplantae; phylum Streptophyta; class Magnoliopsida; order Ericales; family Ericaceae; genus Rhododendron; species Rhododendron simsii. Next base: position 9,040,817 of record CM024956.1, on the reverse strand, counting down.
AAAGCACGTCACGAACACAGATGCACAAACACACAATCAGAAGTACACATGCACAAGAAACAACTTGGCCATATCCAGTAACGAAAAATGAGAAGAAGAAAAAAAGACGGCAGAATTAGAAAAAATTGTTCAACCAAAAGAAAGCAGGGCCATATCCAGTAACTCTCACTTGACTTAAAAACATTCAAGGGAAACGCATATATTACCTGTAAATGTATCTATTACATAAAAGACACAGATCTAGATACATCATAGAGGCGCAGTGTGTGTGTGTGTGTGTGTATATATATATATAATCAAACGGAGAAGAGCGATTCAATAGGAGAGAGAGATGAACCGATTGCATGCATGAATGTGCATTCTATATAGAGAGAAACTGAAGCCAAAGGTAGAGTTGGAAGAGAAATACAGAGGACAGAAAAACCCTAACAGTCGATTCAGTAGAACGAACTCCAGGCGAAAAACAGGAGAGAGAGAGAGAGAGAGAAAGAAGGGAAGGAATGTACCTCAGGATCAGAGTAGAAGGCGCCGGAAAAAAGACGGAAATCGGAAAACGGAGCTTCTCCTCGGACGAAACTTCAGGCCAAGAGAGAGAGAGAGACGAGAGGAGGAGGAGAGTAAAGTGACTTGGGGAATGGGGAGGAAGAGAAATTTAGTACACTCCTACGACCCCTGGACTCCTTTAAGTCCACTTTAATGACGCACAACAGTGGTCGGACAGGAATTTCCGTTTGACCCAAAAAAACAGTGGTCGGACAGTGGTACTCCATATAAGGTTGGAGTCCTCTTAAACCTAAAAATAATTTAAGTTGATTTTTTGTCTTTATTTTTTATTTTTACCATTTGTTAATTTTGTACTAAACTTTTATGGATTATTCATTCTGTTCTTATTAGAATTTTTTTTGCATTTGTTAGTTTTGTACTAAATTTTTATGCATTATTGATTCGTCTCGACGAGTGGAATCAAAAAGTAAAAAAAATTACTTTTACCAAAGTATTTTGGGAAATAACTATTTTTTAACAAAATAAGTCAACTTATTTCACTTATTTTGCTAAAAAGTGGTTATTCTCAAAATACTTGGGTAAAAATAAAAAAAATTACTTTTCCGATTCCTCTCGTTGTGACAAATCAATTAATCACAAAAATTGGGCGCAAAACTAACAAATGCAAAAAAAAAAAATCAAATAAGGACAAAACAACTTAATTTTTCTTAAGTTTAAAAGAACTCACCCTAACTATTACAGTGGTACTCCATCTGTCCTATAATGTTTGTCGTGTGTGCAAAATAATTAATAATAAATAAAATAACGTATTTTTTCAAGAAAAAAATTCAAACTCTTTTCATAAATTAAAAAAAAAACTCAATGATATCTAGTAAGCTGTTGAATTTTTAAAATTTTTTCTTACAAAAAAATTATATGATTTTTACGTTCTTGTTTTGTAGTCTGTACAAACATTATCGGAGGGAGTAGTACTAAATGTGGAATCTGGCGTGGAAAGCCTAGGTGTGTTTTAATGACGATGTTTTGGAATTAGGCCTCTTTTGGTAAAATAATTCATTTAAAATTTTTTATTCAAAAAATTTCGCATTTGTTAATTTTTCGTTAAATTTTTGTGAATTATAGTTTCATCATGACAAGAGAAATCTAAAAAGTAAAAAATTATGATTAAAATTCAATTTTTTTAATAAAGACAAAAAAATATTGGCTTATTTTTGTTTTTGTTCAAAAAAATTTGCGTTTCGATATTAATTTTTTACTTTTTAGATTCATCTTATCATGACGACACAATAGTCCATAACAAAAATTAACGCAAAACTAACAAATGCAGGAAAAAAAAATAGACACTTTGCTTATTTCGCCAAAATAGGCCTAAAAACATGCTCACATGCTATGGTCTGATCCTGTAAATGAAGTAGTAAGTCTATCGGTACAGCAAAAGGGTATAGATTTTTCATACAGATTTGTTATGGGGTCCACTACGAGTTCCACACAAATGATTCAAACCGTTCATTAAATGTAAAACAGTTATTCAAGGGTCCCTACCAAAAATCAGTTCAATCCAATACTTATAGATACTCAATCCAATCATATAATGTTTCATTATCTTGGAATCTAAATCAAAAGTTTGATAATTGGATCGAGCACCTATAAGTATCGGATTGGACTGATTTTCTACCGGACCCTTGAAAAACTATTTTCATTTAATAAACGGCTCAAATAATTTGTGTGAGACCCGTAGTGGATCCCACAACAAATCTATACACAAATCTGTACTTTTTGCTGTACCAGTAGGCTAACTGTGAATGAAGTAGGCCAGGTTTGATGGAGAAATTCTACACCCTTAATCATACTTTCAAGGGAAATGGTACTGTGTCTATTTTGTCGGTGTCTCCCGTTACGCTTTGTGTGGTTTCATGTTATATTATTTTGTATTTAATTATACAAAAGAGGCAGGATCCGGAGATGGTGTAGTGCACCCCCGTGTAGTGCACATGTAGGGCAGTAAACAGCCGTTGATCTCATCAATCAACGGTCCAGATCAAAATTAATTATGACTGGTAAACCGGTCATAATTAAAAATTATATTTTAACCATTTATTGTCAAAATCGATAGCCCGTGTGTGCTTTGCAGGACCTTACACTACAGAATTTTTCAATCCCATAAACAAGGGGGACACCAAAAAAAGTGGATTAAAATATTAAAAAATATTATGCCATTTTTTATTTTATGCTATGTCATGTTATGCCCTCTGTGTGATTTTTGGAATGTCCATGTTATGTCAAGTAGTAAAATGGCATAACATGGTCCACACACTGGCATAGCATGTTATGTTATTTTGTGTGTATTTTATACTGGTGTCCCAAAAAAAAGGGAGCCATTTTGTGTTCTTTTGGACAAAAAATATGTACTACTGATTCCTTTGATAGTTGGGCCTAAGATTTTTCACAGTGTTACAACAATAGTATTCTGGAATGACTTCGGTGTCTTCACCCATTTTGGAGACACGTAATTTTTAGAATAATAAAACTATTATGAGTATAACCAAAATTATTACAAGCATAACTAAAACTATTATAAGCATAAGAGCATCTCCAATCCATCTCTCACTCTTTTTCCATTTTGGAGACTCAAAAAATATATATTCTATTCAAAAAGTAATTTTGAAAAATCAACAACTCCAACCCAATTCTCCATTTTTCACCTCCAAAACTTCCCCCAATTCTTCCTTCATTTATTGTTCGATATTATTATTTTTTCTCCTCCCATTAGATGCATGTTTTTTTTTTTTTTCAATTCATTATTCAAACCAATACAATGATAGGATAATGAAAATGAGAAAAAATAATATTATGAGATCAAATGGTTTGAATTTACATTTGATGTTATTTCAAAATGTATTTCAATATACTTATTAATATTAAACTCATTTTGAAGGTATTATTATTGTCTTTCCAATAATACCAATTTTGTAGAAAAAGGACGCGTAATGTAAAAGTTATATATAATTGACGAAATTCTAGCAAAAAAGTAAATAAAATATTAGTAAAGGAGAAAAATGGAGATGGGTCTCCATTTGGGAGGTGATTCTCCAAATATGGAGACTGAGAATTGAGTCTCCAAAATGAAGACCCCAAATGGAGATGAGTTGGAAGGCATGGATTCTCCAAAATAGAGTTTTTGTGCCCAAATAAAAATGGGTTGGAGATCCTCTAACCAGAAGCATAACAAGATACAACTTGGTTGATTATGCCTTGTTATAATTTTGTTATACTTGTAATAGTTTTGGTTATGTTTGTAATGGTTCTGGTATGTCAAAAATTACGATGTCTCCGAAAACAGAGGAGACACTGAAGTCGATCCTTTCCTTTAGTAAACTGGAAAATGTAAAATTCTCACTTATTGAAGTGCAGTGCGAAATTTCTCAGCATAACAAATTCTTCCCTAGCCCTCAGAGTTAAATTTATTTTATTTAATTTTGTTAAATCCAGGGCCAGAAAATTCATGACTCACACATTGAGTGTGTGAAGACCCGGTATTTTTTTAATAAATAATTATAACTATCAAAGCAAGAATAATTATTTTGCTCAAAAAATAAATAAAATGAAATTGCCTCATGTCATCACGCTAAATTTTATTCCGTAATCGGTCGTGTACGCGCGCGTATCTACCAAGTAATATTCCTTAGTGTGTACATATGCGTGCACTGTGTGTTACACTAGAATTTTTTTTTTCCAACAGAACACTAATACCCAGCCTCACCTTCTTCTTGTAAGTAGTCTTTTACTTGTCATTTAGGACTTGTTTGATAACATAAATTCAGCACTTAATACTGAATAAATTAAGTAATAAGTGATTCAGTAGGTTTGATAACCACATTTTACGTTGCTTAACAAATTAAGTACCACTTAAAATATAGGCCAAAAAGTTGAAAAAAAATTAAGTAGCTTTGAGCTACTTAATTCTTGCTGAATTTTTGTATGCTTACATTCAACCATCATACCACCACTACAATCACTCTCATCCACACCGCCATTACTCCATCACCACCACTACCACCACCTCCACCACTCTACCACCATCACCACCACCACCACTACCACCACTCCTCCTCCACCACCAACACCTCCACCACTCCACCACCACCACCACTACCACCACTCATCCTCCACCACTCCACCACCACCACTCTTCCACCACAACATCACCACTACTAGCTCCACCACCACCACTCTTCCACCACAACATCACCACTACTAGCTTCACCACCACCACCACTTCTTCCACTACCACCACCACCACACCACCACCACCACCACCACCACTTCCTCCACTACCACCACCACCACCTCCACTACCACCACTCCCCCTCCACCACCACCACCTCTACCACTTCACCACCACTCCACCACCACATCTACTACCACCACCACCAACTCCACCACCACCACCACTGCCACCGCCGCCGCCGCTCCACCATTACCATCACCACCACCAGTTCCACTACTCCACCACCTCCACCACTCCACCACCATTACCAAAAGTATATTGTGACCGTTAGTAAATTAAGAAAGAATTGGAACAAAATTAATTCATCATTTTATTTAATTCAGTACTTAATATATTTATCAAACAGCTTTTTAGCTTAAAAATTTTAGCATTCAGTCTCCAGTATTTAATTTTTCAGCTTTCAGCTTTCAGCTTTCAGTTTTATTAAACAGCCTCTAACTCTAACCACTTCCAGCCAACTAAACCCAGCTCTATGACCATCACCACCCGAAAAACCCCATGGATAATCACCTCCTCCTATCATCAGGCCATCCATCCATCATATATCCCTCCATCAAAAATTGCCCCTCCATTTTCGGCACTTCCTTTCCTCCAACCAATGGGAGCCCAACACACCACCTAAACACATTCCTTTAACCACTAACTAATGGCAAACTCACACATTATATTACCCATGAGACTTCTTCCTAATACTAATCACACCTCTATATTACTCTCCAATTCCCACCTCCTCCTTTCGGTAGTAGAGAGAGTGAGAAAAAGGAGTATTCAGTCCCCTTTTCTTCTTTGATTTGTTTTCGAGAGAAAGATAGAGTTAAAAAGTGAACACTACTTTCTTTTCCAACACTTCTTACCATTTACAAAGTCCACCATATCTTCTTTATAATTTCTGCAACGTGGACCAGCCAATATCCCTCCAAAACAACCTAAACACCACTCCATTTCAGCTCCAAAATCAGCCCATCCCAGTCATGAAACCCACCTTTTAATCAATCCTTTTGAGCTCTGAAACCAGCTCCATTCCGGCTCCTAAACACAACTTCGTTTTCTCTCCGAAACGGCTCGAAAAATTTGCTCGTCAAAAATGCTTGACCGATTCTTAGACCTAAAATAATAGGTTGCCCCAAGCGTAGGGCGGAAACCGATGTAGCATAATATCCGGTAAGTCCGGAATTGAATCCACAGAGACGGTAATGTGTGTTGACTAAAAACTCGGGTCGTTATAATTTAAATGGGCTCTTAGGTAGCTACCCCTTGTTGATTGATGAAAGATTAACTAAATCTAGGAATTGATTGCACTTTTCAAATAATTAAAAGAAAGGTACGGTTGTAGGGTTCATAGCACTCGCACCCAATCTAGATTATCCTGCTCCATTCGATGTTCTTAAAAACATTCAATTTTAGATTGGAAAAGATACCCCGAAAGATGCGAAACCCTGTGATCGCCGTTTATCCATCCGCAGTAGAGAATGAGTTTTGGACCCCCATTCCCCTGTTCATATGAGCTCCGACAATGCCTGAGTTTGTCCGCGGGAAGTATTTTTGCAATTTAAAGTCATTTTTTACATTGTTTGAAAATAGGAACAGTGTCCGAACTGGCTATGGTTTGCTAATCACCCTGCAACCCTACCCATACAACTACTTACTCATTATTAAACAAGAAACTAAAGAAACCCTAATTTGAAACATGATTCTAAATACAGGATAGAAAATAAACAAAAGATTTAAGTTAAATAAAAATAAACGAACAACTTTTATAAAGAATACAAATTAAAACGAATTACTAGAGTGCGAATAATTAAACGAAACTTCAAATAACATGAATGAAATAAAACTCGGAAGAAAATTGTACGAATGAAAGTCTTGCAGCCCCGTTCTTTATTGACCTCGGCAGCCCCGTTCCGTCCTTCGTTGTTTACTTTTCCAGGGACCGAAGAAGAAGACCTTTCCAAGTCAGTAGCCTGACTTATATATTATAGAAGTAGGGTTTTAAACCCTAATAACATAAAAGGCCCTTGGACTTCACATAATAAGACATTACCCATTCAACTTCGAAGGACTTCGTATTTTGATCCAGAACTTCTATAAATTCTTCTTTTTACCCAAATTATTGGAAACCGAGCTCGAGCAACCTATAAACATAAAAACACATAATAAAAATCAGTTAACAAAAATAAAGGACTAATAAATGTATATTGGAGGGCCAAAATATGTATATTTTGGCACTTTATCACTCGTTCAAGCTCCGGAAAGCAGCCGAGCTCCGCCACCGAGATCAACCACCAACTGTGCTCACCACCTTTTGACCAAGCTCCGTCGCCGCTCCGACTTGGCGCCGTCTCTTTCCAAATCCCGTTTTGCTGGACAAGAGGTAGTCCGAACTCACCTCCCTAAATATATTTTATGTTCCGTATTGATCGTTTCGTGTTTCGGGATGAAAATAATCGAACTCGGCGTCGCTGGTCGAGATCCGGCCGAAAATCCCTGTTTAGCAGACTGTTGCATGCTACTTTGTTTCTGAAATTTGTTTTGGGATAAATCGTACAGTCTAGCCCGTGAGTTTGAACAGATTGTGATCCCACCCTAGCGAATAAGATAATAATATTATGAACTCCGAAGTTAATTAGTTTCGATTAAATCCTAGTCTTATTACGATCCTGAATTATTTTGGTACTGACAATACACCCAAGATGATTAAGAGTAAACGTAGAATTTAGTTTTGAAAAGGAAAAGAGAAAATAAAAAGAAGTACTTGATTTGTTTTTATCGCATGATTAATTTTATTGCATGATTTCTTTTATCACTTGATTAAATGTTGTTAGCATGATAATTATGTTTATTTAAAATGTTGGATTGCATGATACTTTACTGTACTTGTAGAATGGATAAATAGGTTTCCGGGGTGGTATACGATTAGAGAATCACATAGACGTAAATAAGTAAAGGATAAATGAGAAAGCGATTGAGTCATGGTATTAAGATGGGTGCTAACGGGGGGCCCAGTCTTGTGTTAATGGTTGCTAACAGAGGCCCAAGTTGTTTGAGAAACGTAACCCTAGGTAGGGCACAGTGGTGATTGGCTGTGAGAACAGATTTGGTTCCTTCCTTGTGTGGTTGCGTCGACTGTAGATCCGAGTAAATAATTTGGTAGCTATCAGCGGGACACAACAAGAAGCTGTCTGAATCACACTGGGTTGCCTTACGCTAGAGGTTAAGGGTATGAATGGATCCGTGGATAAGATCCGAGGTATCACTTAGGTAAGAATAGTAACAAAATGATTAATTGTTCTCTTTTATGTTATGTCAATGCATTTTAATTATATTATATTGCTTGTAAGTTATGGGTTCGGGTGGGTTTAGCTGCTGAGTGTCATCGCTTACGTTACTATGTTGCCCTGATAACTCGAACGCCAGGTATTGAAGACGGAACAGAAGGACATAGACAAGGAATGATTTGACGTTGATCAAAGAAGATATTATTGAACGCTGGTTACACCTTTAGTTGCTCTGTACTTTCTATTTAACTATTTTAATACTCCATTGTACAGTAAGAGAATCTGGCAAAATACTTTAAGGTTGATACGCTACGATTTGATTGGAATCGATAGAACTTTTGAGATTTTAATGCTTCAAAATGGAAATCTATTTAGAAATCTCAATTTAATATTTTTTTTATGTCTCCGAATTTTCGGGGCGTTACAGAGTGCAATTTTGTTCGCTTTGTTTACTATTGCTTTGAAGTCTCGCTTTTTTTTTTTATAATCTAAAGGGTGGAAAGGGGTGACTAGTGTAATAACTCTTCATTGGGCGTGACCATAGGGGCAGGGGCAGAGCCAAAAATTCTTGACAGTGGGGTCAATTTCCTATAGCACAAAAAAATTTGTTTTATACTACTTGATAGTAAAAAAAAACGTTGAAATGGTAAACAAAAAGAAGTTAAGTAGATATTTTTGGGGTTTTTTTTGGGGGAAGAAGTGAGAATATTTTACTTTGCCACATTTTTTTCCTCAAGCTCCAAATTTTTAAACGGACTGGGGCAAATTGTATGTAAAAGTGGGGTCAAGTAAGCAATTTTGGGGTGAAAGCTATAACTATCTTCATTGTAATTTGGAAAGCAGTGGGGTCGGATGCCACCACTTGTCTCAAAGTGGCTCCGTCCTTGCATAGGGGCTCCCTACTCGGCAATAGAATATCTGGTTCGAGCCATAACTACCGTCCAAGAGAATGGGCCATCACCACGGCACTACCTGGTGCACAACGGCGAGAAATCCCCCGAGGCTATTAATGACACCATCGAGTACCAGCACAAATGTGCCTCCCGAGGCTCGAATCGGCGCAAGTGTTAAAGAGAGATGGTGACTCCCACCAACTAGACTACCACCTAGATGGTTCGAAGTCTCACTTCGATAACCGAATCGATTGATTTTGTCCAAATTTATTTGTTAGAAGGCTATCAAAAATTCAGCTCAATCACATACAAGTAATTGCTTAATCTTAAAAGGGTAATGCTAACTGGTGCTACATAGCACCGGTTAAAAGTACCTTTTTCTTTTCTTTTTTTTAATGACCAATTTCTCTTCTGACACATGAACAGAAACCAAACCCCACATATTTTGCACCTTCTGGCGAAGACATCACCTCCGAACCACATCAGCTGTACCTCTACTGCATCTACTGCGTCGTTTGGGCATGGAAACACAGCAACAGAGAAATTTTCTCTTTTATTGTTCTCTTAGGGCTCTCATTGAAAATTTTAGAATAAAAAATTAATTATGATTATTAAAGATAAAATGATTAAAAAAATAAGATCTTTGCACCGATTTGAACGAATTTAATTTTTTAGACTTTTTATATATTAAAAAATCGGGGCGATTCAGGGGACCCCTAAAAAAACCCCAAAGTTTCGGATCGAATTTTGATGATCCGAACTGTTCAATGTAATCAGAACGTAATTTTAAAAGTACCCGCGAGAAATCAGTAAAAAAAATCATGTTTTTTGTTGAACTTTATTGAACGGTTCAATAAAAAACTTCTCAAATCAAGCCCTCCCGGTTATTTTTTCTGCCAATTTCTCGAGAACACCCTTAAAATTGCGTTCTGAACACATTGAGTTGTTCGGATCATCAAAATTTCTCCCGGTTATTTTTTCTGCCAATTTCTCCCGGGAGAAATTTTGATGATCCGAACAACTCAATGTATTCAAAACGCAATTTTAAGGGTATCCGGGAGAAATTGGTAGAAAATTGATCAATTCTTAGGGATAAAAAACTTTTAGATCAACCAACTTACCGATATTTTGAATTAAATTTGTGCATGGTCTCCTAACAAATGCATTTGAACAAAATAGGTCTTCGATAATTGGAGTGGAACTCAAAATGAGCATACCCTTGCCAGAGAGAGCGGGGGCCCTGTAGTGAACAAACTCGCTACAGGGTGCAGTGAGTACTTACGTACAACTGTCTATTTCACCATTCAACGGTCCAGATTTTAAAAAAATTTATTTCCAAAAGAGTTTTGAAATCTGCCGAACCATTAAATCCACTTTTTGAACAGCTGAGATTACTCATTATACCTCTGCAGAGTTTTGCTCGTTACCTGGCCCCGGATCCCACTCGCGATCAGTGGCGCAGATGTGGAAAGTAAAAAGTAACCATTATTGGTCTCCCCACTTCTTGGAGTTGGGACAAAAATCAATTCTACCACGAAGGATCAAGGAAGTCTCCCTCTTCTAATGTCCTTTTCGAGCATGGAAAATGGAAAATAAATAAAAAGTGCATTGATACATGAAAAAAGTGTATTGATAATTTTAAAAATGTATTAATATTCGTAACATATGTATCGATATTCAAACTTTTTTGAAATTATTAAGATATTATCTTTCGTCTAGTGACCGGAGATTAACAAAACCATTGAGGTGGTGTTCCACTTCTACCAAAAGTTCTTTTTTTTCAAACGGAGTTAATTTCAAACTCAAATATAATGAAAATGAAAAAAAAAATTCAATTTTTTTTGCATTGTTTAAAAGATCTTAATGAGATCTATCAAACAAGATCCATATTGGTAGGAAAATTATTTGTGTAAACACATGATTTTTGAACTTGAAATTACCTTCTTTTTCTAAAAGTTTTTTTTTTAACAAAACCGGAACACCCTCTCAAACATTTTCATGAAAGCTAACAATAGTGGAGTAATAGATTTCGCTTTCTATTGCAACAATGCAACGGCCAAGAACGTTTCTTGGTACAAATTGTGACAGTACGTACTGTCTACCAGATCGTGATTACCTAGCCAACAGCCATCAAACACCAAAGCTTGACATTAAAATGGGTTACGATGTAAAGTACCCATTAGTGGATATTTTTGTGAACACATGAAGCACAATAATATAATTTTTAATTAATAAAATAATCGCATTTTTTAAGACGCACACGTCTCATTTGAAGCGGAAGGTTGAAGAAGACAGTTTACCCTCCAACATGTGAATGATGATGCAATCTCTTGTCTGTACCGCCGTCGTCTGGTCTCAATTGTAAGAAATTATTGAATTCTCTTCGACCGCTAGTGCTCCACTCCAAGATCCTCCACCACCACCACCACCAGGTCCACCACAAATGTACAAATTTCGTGTAAATATTCGGTGGTAGAACCTTGCAACATCTTGTGGTCTCGCTTTGAGAACACAGATCTCGTTACACTAATTAAAATAAGGGAAAAAAACAAAAATGGTCTTTTGTAGTTTAGTATTTGTGTCAATTTGGTCCCTGCAATTTGAATTGACTCGATTTATACTATGTAGTTTTCATTTTGTTTCAACTTGGTTCAATTACTAACTGTCGTTAGACTCCGTTAACCCCAAATACGAATGAGCCCCTTTTCTAAGATTAAAACCATAATCTGTCATTCTCCTCTTGCCCTATTATACCTCTGAACCAAAACATAGAGCCTTGTTGTTCCATTCTTCATTTTTTTTTCACAGCTTCCATTTTCCATTTGTCGCGCCCGGGATTTTATATTCGACCGAAACGTGTCTCGTTCTCCTTCGGGGGGAAGGAGCGAGAGGGATTAGGGCCTGGATAAGTGATCAGGTTCCTATGGATATTTTTGTGAACACATGAAGCACAATAATATAATTTTTAATTAATAAAATAATCGCATTTTTTAAGACGCACACGTCTCATTTGAAGTGGAAGGTTGAAGAAGACAGTTTACCCTCCATCATGTGAATGATGATGCAATCTCTTGTCTGTACCGCCGTCGTCTGGTCTCAATTGTAAGAAATTATTGAATTCTCTTCGTCCGCTAGTGCTCCACTCCAAGATCCTCCTCCTCCTCCTCCTCCTCCTCCTCCACCACCACCACCACCACCACCAGGTCCACCACAAATGTACAAATTTCGTGTAAATATTCGGTGGTAGAACCTTCCAACATCTTGTGGTCTCGCTTTGAGAACACAGATCTCGTTACACTAATTAAAATAAGGGAAAAAAACAAAAATAGTCTTTTGTAGTTTAGTATTTGTGTCAATTTGGTCCCTGCAGTTTGAATTGACTCGATTTATACTATGTAGTTTTCATTTTGTTTCAACTTGGTCCAATTACTAACTGTCGTTAGACTCCGTTAACCCCAAATACGAATGAGCCCCTTTTCTAAGATTAAAACCATAATCTGTCATTCTCCTCTTACCCTATTATACCTCTGAACCAAAACATAGAGCCTTGTTGTTCCATTCTTCATTTTTTTTCCACGGCTTCCATTGTCCATTTGTCGCGCCTGTTTGGGCTGAATTAACTCAAATCAATCGACAAATAATTGTGTGCGGGCGTGCCAGAAAAGAAATAATTTCAAAGAAGAAATTACTCTTTTCAAAATGATTTGAAACAACTAATTTCAATCAGGCAATTGTGTTATCCGTCCGATTACCTCAACTAAGAGGATTTTTCCTTAAGGTATCAACCAAATAAAAGATTGACGCGCTTCGAAATCAGAAAAGATGATTGAACACAAACAAACCTGAATCTAATCAAAGGTAAGTTTGTATACAAACACTCTTAAGATTCTATCAAGAATAATAAAGAAATGCAAGCACACTGAATTTAATCAAAAGCGAACTTGCAAATAACTATTCTTTGGTAAGAAAAAACTTAAAGGAAATAAGAAAACTTGAATTTAATCGAAAGTGATCTTACATGCAAATAAGCCTTCAACTTACAAAAAAGACCCTACTCTAAACTAAAAACTAATCTAAGATAGATCTCTGAGCAATCATTTTGTATGAATTGTCAGATGATATGGATTGTTTGTGTGTCCTTCTTTTCACTTGCTTCTTCTATTTATAGATGCTGAATTTGCCTTCGACCCCCACGTCCTCGATTGATATCCACGTTGGCCACATAAAACGGTTGAGGGGGCCTTCGAACGGTTACCCTGATATTTCCAGAATTCCTTCTTCCCCTGCTTGCTTCGATCATGGTGTTCATGGCCACTTCCTGGATCGTGGTTCCTATTTTCAAGCAACGTGAATCAATGCAACGTGTTTGCCTTCCAAAATGATTCCCTGCAATTATGTCCACCATTCATTATAAACCAAACAGTAATGATACCGTTCGATGTTTCCAAAGATCAATCAACGGTTTAAATCAAACTGCTTTTAAAACCATCCTTAATTATAGTCTAAACGCTGTCGGTTCCAATCAAAACGATACCGTATAGTACTAAAACAACATCACCATTAAACCCCGCAATCCTCTGTATCTCGGGTTCAATCAGGATGTGTTCTGATTGGTCAACACACTATTTGGTGCCACGTGTAACTTTCCTATTGGGTGGCATATTTTAGGATGTAAACAGCGCCCGGGATTTTACATTCGACCGAAACGTGTCTCGTTCTCCTTTTGGGGGAAGGAGCGAGAGGGATTAGGGCCTGGATAAGTGATCGGGTTCCTATGATTTGCAACGTGGTTCTTGAAAAGAAAGAAAAAATGAGAAAAGTTTTTTGTTCTATAAAAGAGGTTTGGATATTTTTGAAAAATGTTTGAATTTTAGAAATTGAAGTGAGTTTTATTTTAAAAAGAGACCAAACTTTTATCAAGCTGCCTATATATCTCCGGATAAAGGAGAATCAGGTCTGCCCATAGTTCGGGCCACAAAAGAGGTTAAGAAAATAACTTAGAGTTTCCACTAGGCATAGAGTTTAGGTGTGTTTGGTTACCTCTTGAATATCGGAAGAATAGTTTAAGTATTTTAGAAAAAAGAACACAGGCTAGAGAACCTGGTTTTTAGAAAAGAGTGACTTAATTGTTTTGCTTTTTAGAAAAAAATTTTAGGTCTGTAAGGTTAGAGAAGAAATGATTGGGTAATTCACTAGAAAAGTGGCTCATTTGTGTCTGAGGTTAACGGAGGCTAACAGTAGTTAGTAATTAGACCAAATTGGAACAAAATAGAAACTACAGAGTGTAAATCGAGACAATTCAAACTGCAGGGACTAAGTTAAGACAAATACTAAATTACAGGGATCATTTCGATTTTTTCCCCTTAAAATAAGTATTTATTTAAAAATAAATATTTATTTTTTAATTAAAAATAATGTTACTTATCTCGTAAAATTTAAAAAGTGCTTAAATAAGCAATCTCGATTATTGCCTTCACGTCAAACAACCCCCATTTGCCCCTCATTAAAGATCGTCACCTCCCCTGGCTCCCCAACTAAAAATAAAATTAGAGATCGTCACACACTCTCTCTCTCTCTCTCTCTCTCTCTCTCTCTCATTCAGAACAGAAGGGCCCCGACGAATGAACCCGAAACCAGATCAACCGAACCTGGCGCCGGTGCTGCCGGCCATCACCCCGACCGCCGGGGCCCAGCGGCGCATCGCAATAGCCGTGGACCTAAGCGACGAGAGCGCCTACGCTGTCAAGTGGGCCGTCCAGAACTACCTCCGCGAGAACGACGCCGTGATCCTCCTCCACGTCCGCCCCACCTCCGTCCTCTACGGCGCCGACTGGGGCTCCACCCTCGCCGAACCCCTCCTCTCCCCCTCCCCCTCCGAGGAATCCAAACAAAAACTCGAGGACGACTTCGACAACTTCACCAATACAAAAACCGACGACCTGGCCCGGCCCCTCGTGGACGCGCACATACCGTACAAGATCCACATCGTGAAGGATCATGATATGAAGGAGAGGCTGTGCCTGGAGGTGGAGAGGCTGGGGCTGAGCGCGGTGATCATGGGGAGCAGAGGGTTTGGGGCCACGAGGAGAAATGGGAAAGGGAGGCTGGGGAGTGTTAGTGATTACTGCGTGCACCATTGTGTTTGTCCCGTGGTGGTGGTCAGGTATCCCGATGGGAAGGATGGCGGAGACGGCGAGGAGGGGGTCGGGGAGGAGGTGGATCAGCTGCATCCGGTGCCGGAGGAGGAGATGGAGTATCACGACGCTGATGATGAACAGAAAGGTTTGGGAGTTTGAATTGACTGAATATCAAGGTTTTAAATATCGGTCATTGCGTGCATCGCAGCGGCTTATGTAATGGTTTTTAAGCCTTCTGATACGGTTACACCCGACATATGGGTATCTTTGTTGGTTTCGTCTTTTCTGAAGTTTTTTTAGGTTAATCATTCGTATCGATGGGATATAGTACTGCTATCTGGAAAACAAAAAAGTTACGACTAAAGGACAAAAAGGTTCACGAGAAATGAGAAAAAAAATTGAAACATCCGATACAGCTCGTGTTCGTTGTAGTTAGACCTTGTAACAGGTCGTGTTGGGTCGTATTCATGTCGTATCAGTCGGGTTTGTGTCACAAATCACCCAACTCAAACCCAACCATTTAGAATTCGTGTTTCTCGAGTTGTGTCATATTCGTGTTTCGTGTCAGAAATGCTCAACCCTAACCCGTTAATTTCATATCCGGTTCATGTCGTGTTGTCGTGTTATCGTGTCCGTTGCCCAACTCTATATAGAATCACAGATATACCATATTATATATATATATATATATATATTCGTGTTAATGGGTGACAGATTAGTAACCGTGTTAGTCGTGTCAATTTCGTATCTCACGTGTTCAATCCGAACCTGATCCATTTAGAATTCGTGTTCTCGAGTTGTGTCATTTTTGTATTTCGTGTCAGAAATGTTCAACCTTAACCCGCTAACTTCGTGTCCGGTTCGTGTCGTAGTGTCGTGTTATCGTGTTTCGTGTCGGTTGTCTAGCTCTAGTTGTAGTAGTATTTTTATTGTGTGGAAGCTGAAACTGATCTGAAAGATTTAGTCTATATATTTTTTTATTTCGTGGTCTCTTTCGTAGACATGGATCATTAACTGAAATATTTTAACAAAAGATTATACGTGGATCACTAAAAGTAAATAAAATCACCTTATCTTTAAGACAGATCAATTTACGTCAAACTCATCCTATTAATTATTATGCTTGGCGTTAGTATTTGGAATGAATCTGTCCAGAATTTGAATGTTAATAAGATTCTGATTCTGCTTGGCACAAGTATTCGCGACACATGTTTCATTTGCGT
Source organism: Rhododendron simsii (assembly GCA_014282245.1). Classification (NCBI taxonomy): domain Eukaryota; kingdom Viridiplantae; phylum Streptophyta; class Magnoliopsida; order Ericales; family Ericaceae; genus Rhododendron; species Rhododendron simsii. Next base: position 9,024,497 of record CM024956.1, on the reverse strand, counting down.
AATTTCGCTTCAGGTTGATGCAATTTATCCAGCTTGTTTTATATATGTATATATTTGGTGATTGGCTGATTGTATACGTCTGATACACCAAGTTGGTGTACTTTGAGCATGTGAAGTTCAACTGGAGTATCGAAATGTATAGTCTTTTTTTTCAAAATGATTTTGTTTGGTTTCTATTTTCTAGTCTAAGAAATTTCCTATATCCTTACTGTCATGGAATTGAACATGACTTGGAGCGGTGATTCTTGAATCTTCTACGCGATACTAGTTTTGAACTATCATACCGAGTTTTTTCTGTTTATTGGTGGTAATGGCCATAGCCAAAAGCTAGTTATTGTTTTCGAAATATGGATCAAAGTGATGTAGTCTTAACTTTATCTCACTGTTGGGGTCGGGCTAAAGTAATTGCACTGAGGTCATGGATGATGCAAGCGCCCCTTGTTTGTGCCTATAAATAGGACTTACCTCTGCCCGTTGTAAATCAGAACCAAGCAAGTTTCTTAGTAAATAAAGCAGTGTCTTTCTAATATTCCGGTGTCTTATATTCTCCCTCTAGATAGGAAAGGGTTTGGCCCCTGCCCCCTTCCTATATCAAAGTAAGCGTTAGACGTTTATATAAACACAAAGCTTGGTTATTGAGATGAAGTCTTACTGATAATTGTTGCTGCTACATGTCACTTGTTAACTGGGGCTTAGGGGATAGGGCAATAGCTATATCTTTTTGGTTACGTGTAACTGTTGATTCACAAACCGAATCGTATTCTTGATCCATAGCTTGCTCATATTTCTCTTAAGTTTTTAAATAGATGTTCGTCTAAAATTAGAGGACCAAATGTGGCCTGATTCCTATACCCTTTGTTGCCTGCATATAACTAATCTTTTTAACCAGAAATTGTTAACCCCATGCTTCACGAAACTGGTTTAAGTTGCCTAGGATGCATGAAGGATACCTGTTTCCCGAGAAATATATTTTACTTTTTTTATTTTGTTTTACAGTAATCTCTTTAATATCGTCACATAAGAACTTTGAAAATATTCAAAGTCAGAATACAATCGTTGCCTAAATTGCTGCTATAATCTTGGGTTTAATCTAAGGCCTGAAAGGTAGGGGTTGGCATTTGGTGTAATCTCATGGATTGTTGTCATTGCGCTTCATTCTTCAGGTGCTATAACTCTATACTACTTCATTGTTTATCTCCACGTCTCTTCAGTTGCTATAACTATATACTGCTTTGTTGTTTATCTCTACGCCGTGCAGTGGTCATATGCATTTTGTACCATGATTTAGTGTATCATCAGGTACTGATTTTGTATCTGGAACTTCTTTTTTCTTCCCCAGAAAATTGACGCTGCTGGCCATCAGGAATCAAGATTTGTACGTAGAAAAGAAATTCAAGAATGCGATGAAATATGTGAAAGAAAAGGGGAAGAGAAGGTGATGAAGGTGGAGAGCACGGGGCAGGGTGGAGATGTTTGTGTCACGTAGACTTTGCAGTTACATTTTTTGTTACAGTAATGTGTTCCTTTCCTCCTCTGCATCCCGCAAAGTTGCCTTACGCACGCAAGAGTATTTTATTGGCTGGTCGTGATGAGTCTGTGTGTCGTCATACTTGAAAGAATGCTCAACATAAAAGAATAAAAATCATGTTTTTCCTTTGATGTTGTGGTTCATGAACACAACATGGTCGTTTTTTTTTTTTGGTTGTGGTATGGGGAGAATTCAGTATGTAGTTACTGTAATAGTCTCTGATGACTTGGAAAACAGAAAGAACATTGTACTTCCCGGTTCGCCTCATCAGAAATTTAGAACTGGGGGTTGAATCTTCATCTTCAACCAGGAAAAGAGGCTCTGTGATGAATTTACATGGTTGCTGCCAGGTAGAAGATATCCATCCTTCTCTCTACCGTGAGTTTAACCACGTCGGCTTGCTAAAAACTCACTTGATATTGGCTTGTTATTGAAAACAAACCCGTTTTGCAACTTGATACGTTTCAATGCTCATCTCCGCTCAATAATCTATTTCGCATAAACATTAACTGAGACTTGAGATCGGTTAAAGCTCGAATGAGATTGTCTTGAATGATCTGCAAACACAACTGTGACTCTTGTGTCATGGCTCCGACAATCTCCCCTCGTGTGTTTTCAGTACTCTAGCCTAGCTCTCCTTGAATTGTGATGTATGCCACAATTTGCCCTCCTAATCCTCCAAGCTCTTCCAAGTTTCTCCCTAGAATTGAGCCTTCTTGCATTCGAATCCTGGTCCTGGATATCCCAGTACCTCGTACAGAGATATGATTTTGAAACATTCTTTAGTGTGACCAGATGGTTTTAGTCAGTAACCATGTATGCATCACTAGCCATGCCCAGGTAAACCCCCTGTAAGTTTGACTTGTAAATACAGGTGAGAAATAAACCAAGCTATTCAAGTTCAAGCTCATTTTATCTCATTAAAAACGTTCGAGATTATCTCGCTACATAAGACAACCCTGGATATATACCTACTTTAAAACTCAGTAAGTTTTCAAACCAAGTTTGAACAACTTACTGCTCTGCTCTTTGAGCATGTAGTTTTAAAAACATTCAAGGTACTCGAGATTGGTTCAATTAAAGTTTGTTTCAAATCAATTCGCCTATAAACAAGCAAACCTTGAACATACTTTAAAGCTCATTAAGTTTTTGAGCTAAACTTGAACAAGCTGTACGGGTCATTTATCATTGTTAGAACTGTGGCTCATATATTAAGTGTGAAGAGATTCTAAGTAGTTCTAAAAAGAAGATCAGATGTCAGAGCGGAGCGCAACGAGTGGAGTATAGCGGAGCGATGGCATCTGGCCCATCATTAATGATCCAGTGAAAGTAGACTTTGGGCCTAGGTGTTCCGTAATTGGGGGGTACGGGGGGTTACGCCTCCTGCGGTATGGTACAGTATCGTACAAGGATATTTTTAGAATACAAGCCAAATCCGGTTAGGATTAAAATAGAATAGGTATAAATACTCTATGTTGTAAACTCTATTCCATACTGTGATAATAAAGAACAGTAGCCGCTCTCGCTTCCGTGGAAGTACCCGATTTTGGAGAACCACGTATATCCCTGTGTTGATTTCTTTACTATTTATTATCACAGTGTGTGTGACGATTCTAACAATCAGCCCTACCTGTAAACACTGCACGCAATAGAGAAGAAAAGGAATACAAGAAGCATGGCTTTAAAAAAACTCCACAATCACCAAAAGCAACGAGTTCAAACAAGGGCAATAAAAACGGTACAATACGCAACATTTGCAGTTCAGTTGGAATAGTGTCCTCGAAGCCTAAAAACTTATTTTCTGACAGCGTCGGAAACTGTCGTGCTAAAATCCACAAATAACCAGAAAACCCGCAAAAAACCACACCCATAACCACACAGATATATTGTCATATATAGAGCACGAAACCAAGTTTAAAGAGCTGCAAGAGTTCCCTCACTCCGACTCCTCCGCATGGACAGATCAGGTCTGAAGCTCAGAAGTTTGCTGCTGAAATCATATAGATTTTGCCGATGACTAGTTGCTGTTTTAGTCCCAACCGGAGGCAGCCGCCCAGGTTTTCCCTTGGACGGTTTCAGTGACACCACTGCTTGACCTCTACGACCATTAGCGGAGGAAGTCAATGGAGTCTTGAGAGCAGAAGCAGCACCATGAGTTGCTTTCCGCAAATTCTTGTGATCCGATCTAAGCCCCCTATCAGCAGTTATGCCCAGTCGAGTTGAACGATCTGCCACATCCTTCAAGGTGCCAGCTTTAACAGACTGCCTGTTGAAGTAAGTTAAATGAGGAAGAACACCCATAAGATATTTCTTGAGCTGTTCGTCCCCTACATTCTTCTGGGCTGGGTTTCCTTCAAGGCTGACCGCTTGTAAGGAATTGTAGTTAGCGGCAAGTTGACCAAGACATTTGGCCGTGGAGATTTTGTTGAAGCGCAGATCAAGGACGTTTAGTTTTAGGAGTCGGTGAAGGCCTTCAACCTCACTGATTTTGTTTCCAGCCAAGTATAGCTCTTTCAAAGAGGAACAAGAAGCTAGGCCTTGCAAATGAATAGAAGAAAATATATTAGGAGCAAGCAAAACATCTAAAAATAGCTTCTGTGTAGGTTTGGGTCCGAGGGTGGGCTTTTCATAAGAACATACTACAAGAATAACAAGATAAATCAGAGAATCTTAAACAAAAAGAATATTGTGTCACCAAGTTCAAGTTGAGTAGTTGTATGGAAGTAAAAGATCAGGTATTTCAATTCCACCAACGTTCAATGGAAACCTGATCATTGCCATAGTAAGTTGCTCCGCAAACCACTCTTTATCAGGGATGTAATCAGAAAAATACATCCTTGATAAAATGGTGGTATTCATTAACGAACAAAGGTGTAATCAGGAACTATCTTGTGGTCTTCTTCGACCACTTTGACACCTTAACACCTCTATGTATGTGGGCAGCCTGCCCTAGTCTTGAATAGACGGAGAGGAACAAGCTGAAGAAAGGTGCGAGAGAGAGAGTTGAGTTGAATTTGTGAGCACAGAATGTGCAGTGTTTGTAGGTTTCTCAAGGCATGTGCGCGTAAGTTGAGGCTGATCCAAATGCTCAGAACAAACGAAAACCTAGCATGCAAGACTACTTTCGGCATACTAGCTAAAAAGTTCATATTTTAACAAAATCAAACCGTATGTTTTACAGATCACTACAACATTACAACCATAGCTAACAGCCCAACAATTTTGGAAGAAAGACAATAAACACATAGCAAGACTCCTAGAAAAGACAATCTAAACACAACAAGACTCTGAAAACAAAATAGAAGAGACCCAAGAAATGTGGAATTATATTTTTCTAAGAGGTGCCATAGTGCCATACCATGTCCAATTCTCACAATTCGATTGTAGCTCAGGTCAAGCACACGAAGCCTTGTAAGTTCACGCAAACCCTCAATGGTGGAGATACTATTTTTTGATAGATTCAAACTGTGGAGTCCTCGAGGAAGAGCACCAGCCGTTATCCTAACTGCAAAAAGTAAACAGTAACAATGAGTCAATGAGCCGAAACAACTCATCAGTCATTTATAAGATGCATAGTATATAAACAAGACACCAACCTATGGCATTTCCAGATAAGTTGAGAGCCCTTAGGCTTACAAAAGCGCTAAGAAATGGGATAACCACCAACCCATGATTTGCCAGCTGAGCTGAGGTGGTGGCGGCACTGAAAGAAGAGATGCATTTTTTTGCAGCTTCCATACCGGGGGTGACCCTACCATCACATCTCGCAGCCAACAAATTGTCCACAACAGTGTACCCTTTCTGCACATGATGATCATCTACATTGGGTATTGCATCATTTGTCCCTTCCAAAGGGCTGCAATGTTGTAGGTCGACAACCCACTCCTCGATACGTTTGATCTTCAAATCCTTGCTCAGTATTTCCTTCCACTGGGGTGTTGAAGATTCTCCATGCAAATGCTCCTCTACATTGATGGGTACTATCCAGTCTTTTGCTGAACCAACATAGTTATAAGAATCGTAACCATCCTCACAAATACTTTTTCCCTTATTTAACCTACCCTCATCTCTTTCTTGTTCGTTCATCACACCTGTTGCTATCTCATGAGTTACCATCTCCTTCCTCCTCAAATCAAGAACAGTGAAGTCTTCGGACGATCTAGGTTGAGGTGCCAAGTATGTGAGAGAAGGATTTTCATCGGAGAAATCTATGTTCGGTAAAGATTTTGACTTCCCAATAGCAAAAGGGTCACGAGGTGTATCACTAGACTCAACTTTGCACTCACCAGAAGAACACTGAATTTCGTTTTCACGAACTTCTTTTTCCAATTGTTGTGAATCTTCAATCGAGAATATAGAGTCATGATTCCCTTGGAGAGAATCAGAGGGTGGAGCTTCTTGATATCTATTGGTCAGGTTGATTTCTGTATCCTTGCCGCCAACTGGGACCACCATCCCATCGCGACCCAATGATCCGTCACAGGAATATCCTATCTCTGCCTCATCCTCCGAGTTATTTACAACAGAAACCATACCCTCTCTATCCAGTCCACTTCCCAAAGACAGGCTTTTCTTAATACGTCCAGAATGTTGGAGTCCTCTGTCACTCTCAACATTATAGTTGCTGTTAATTTCATCGGATTTCCAGTTACGTTCGATGGACGAGGAAGATGTGACATGGTTAGCCACATTATTGGGAACAGCATCTCCTTGAACTTTCAGAGGTAATGAATCTTTTATGCCACAAGAATCTTTAAAATCCTTAACAGACGGATTTTTAGAACTATCTTCCATTGTCTTCTGCATTGCTTCAACAGATAGTTGAACTGTTTTCTGATTAACAGAGATGAACACTGATTCAGAAAACGTCAACTGACTGCTCCCCACAAATACGTAAATTAAAAACAAAAATCAGCCATAAATCTTTCTTCCACATACCTTTGGTTTTGTAGAATGGCCGTGGGCGTGGAAGCATGAAAACCTAACCATTTTTTTTTTTTGGAACTAACTAAAGCTTCATTCGCATTCAACGAATCTTTTTCCTATTTCGAAAACTATCAACAACTAACTATCCTGCCCGGTTGGGCCCAGAAACCTGAAACTAAGACCTGCCTTCTCTAATTTACAATCACATGCTACCACCGAAGTTCTTGGCACTTATTCCACGGTGACCTTAGCCATAGTCGAGAGACAAACCCTCTGAAACACGGCAAAGTCTCCAGATGTGTGATGATCTTGATCTCCTCAAAAGACGAATTAGCTCTTCATCAACACCCCACACCCACTTAGAGGTGCGAGAAGAGTCTGACTTTATTGCAGCGGCCAGAGTGAAAGAAAATCTTCAGCAACTTTGGAAACGAAATCTTTAATGTGCACACGAGGTAACTGACTGCCAAATGGAACAAAAATTAAAGAAAAACAATCACCAAGTGAAAAAGGATGTAAAAAGATTATATTAGATGGTACAAATCTCAACTGCAATGCAAAAGTTGCAGTATATTGGTAATTTTTTTCTAAAAATGCATCTAAATCTATGCAATAGGGTACGGTTCTGAGATTCAGCTGTGTTTTGCAGCTTGCAACATGACTGGAAAAGTTTAAACAATAGATAACATCTCTCTCAAGTTCCAGGAAAGAAGTCTATAAAGAAAAATCACCCTATTTGCAGGCCTTGCATCTAGTGTTTCTATTAGGCTTTCACCGTGTTTTCTTAACAAAGATTAAAAACTAACCCATCATCTCCATATTACAAGAAATTCCAACTTTGGAAAACCAATAAACAACAAAAAGAAACGGATCTTCACAAGAAAGATAAATAATGGGACTTGCCCAGAAACAAGTCAATAGAAATTAACAAGACAGAACCCGAAAATATAAATAGAAACCGACATTGAAATTGAGAAATAAACATGAGCATGTACAAACATACACACACAGAGAAAACCAGGAATTGAAAATTCAAATTAGGGTGTACGCAGACCAGCTTAATCAAAATTTATTCCCCACGCAACCTTTTTTTTTTTTTGCTCGGCAAACGAAACATTTTATTAATCTCGAAAGGGTACATCGAGAGAAGACACACAACCTTCAACATCGTAAAATTACTAGTTTTGAGTCCTTTGAGCAGTGCTCCAAATTTTGTTATTGGTATTTAAGCAACCGATAATTCCGCCCAAAGAGGCCTACAGAAACTAATAGTATCAATGTTCCACGCAGTCTACCCATTACATGATATGAAATCATGAACCAATTTCCCAACTTTTTCCCAACGAAGACAAAAGCATCGAAAGAGAATTGGGTAATTTCCTTGTGGGACCTAACATATTGAAAAAACAATGCAATCCCAACACGTCTCCAGATAAACTAATCAGACAAGAACTATTAACCAGAACCGTTAAAAAGATTCCAAATCCCATAATTATATGTGAAATTAAGCACGTTTTTATGCAGAAGACAAACAAGACAAGAATAAACAAGACAGATTTAATAAGCTGAAAACAACGGAATGGGTTTGAGATCTAACAGAAGATGAAAACAGGAAAACAAAACAAGAAAGATCAAGAAGTTGAAAATGAAAGGGTGTGGGATTTGAGATCTAACCTCGTTTTCGCCAGGTTGCCTTTGCTTCTTCTTCTTCGGACCAAAAAAATGTGCACGAATAAGAAATAGTTTCTCGTTTAATATAACTACTAGACGGCGTAAGGAACAAGCTTGGAAGAGGGTAACCCTAAGGAAGAGATTTGGGACGGTTGGCTGTGATTTAAAGGAAGCTTCTTGGTGCTGATTTCTTTGGGTTATTTTAAATTTAAATTACTTGGGATTCAGGTAATCTGGTGGCCCGGTGGGTAGAAAACTTTAAAGAATATATTCTAATTGACTGTAATCAGATTATGCTGGGATTGTAGAGAGAGAGAGAGAGAGAGAGAGAGAGATTTGCGTCCACAATCCTCAAGAGACAGTGTGAACTGGAATGGGATGAGAATCTCTTCGTATGGAAATACGAATTTATTGCCGTAAAATCAGATCAGCCCAGGCCTTATTTAAGGTCGGAGAGTATAATTCAATTTGGAACAACAAAAATGCTACTTGTTCCAAAAATGCTACTGGTACGGCGGCTACTGGTACGGCGGCTGCTGTACAGCAGCCTCGTACAGATCCCTTTGGCGCCCGTCTCGGATTCCGCAAAGATGATTGGAACCGCTAGCTAAATTTTGAAACAAAGTTGGATGATTCGTAAACACTCTTCCCGATATCGGATTGAGGTGATTTTTTACAGGGACCTTAAACAAAGTATTTTAAACAAAATGAGCTGCTGCTATCAATTAGTGAACCTAGAGGGCCAAAGAGATCTATTAGCGGCTGCTAAAAAACACACCATATTAGTAGCACAACTCTTGGAACAATGGGCCAAGTCTGCCTTTCAACCGTGCTGAGAGGCAAGGTCGGCATCTGTGTTGTCGCTCAAATCGGCAGCATTTTGTGTCACACAACATATCACTCCTTCGTTGGCTTTGTTTGGTGCTCAATAAATAGACAATATGATTAATTATTTATTGATTTTTGGTCCGACCCATGGATCACACTAAGATAATTCAAACTATTTATTATTTTAATTTTTTATTAGTTTTTGTAAAAAATTAATTCAATCCAATATTGGTAATAATTTTTTAAGAATTTGCAGGGCTCCTACGAATTCTGAAATACCTGTAAATATATTGGATTAAGTTTTTTTTTTTGTACAAATCAATAAAAAAATATTAAGAATAATGATCGAATTAAATCATTTTTGTGAAATTCAAAATGGGCTTCACAAAAATATCAACAAATAATTAATCTAAAATTCAGTAGCCAAACACTCTGACCAAAAAAAGGAGAAGAATAGTATTAGAAAGTTTCTGCGTTTGCAAAATTTCTTTTTTAAGTGGTAATAGATTAAAATGCTTATAAAAATCCCATTGAAAGGATTAATTATGCGAAAAGTCTAACTTGTATACACGAGTAATAAAAATATGAAAAGTCAGCTCAGCCATCCCATTGCATTTGTCAGTTAGCTCAATTAACTTCATGCATTTTGTTCTTGGGTCAAGATTAGTGTAATCACAGCCTTTTACGGCCCTTTGCATGGTGAGAGATGGCGAGATAAGAAAGGTGAGTCATTTCTCATAAAATCTCAACATTTTTGGTGAGAAAAGAGAGGAGCCAGTCAAAACATTTTTATTTTGTACTTTTCTCTCAATTTCTCACCAAAATAATCAATCCAAATGAGTGATTTAGTTAGAAACCAAAACTATTTCTTTTCTATCTTGAAATCACTTCTTCCAAAGGGGCCCTTAAAATCTATAAGGGGAAATTTTTCTGACACCCCCTAAGGTTTGCCTTGGCGAGGAATAAACAATAAACCTCCTGTTATTTTTATGTGCGTTTCATCAACAGCCCCAATTAACAATTGTCTATCAAATTACTGAACGGAATGAGGCAAAAGTGACTTATATCTAAAATGTGATGCTTTCTGATAATAAAAAGTTTTTTAAAAAACTTACAACAACTCTCACCTATTTTGAATCAAAATGATTTTTTTTTTCATTGGAGGAGCTATTTCGATAAAAGGTGTAAAACTTAATCATAACTATGTATGTTTTAAATACTCGAAAAAACTATTTTTAGTCATAAATGACAAGTTTGTTACTTATGTATCAAAATTTTGAGAATTAGGATATATTATTATTTGTTCTACTTTTATAAAGGGTACATTTTTTTTTTGAACAGTTATAAAGGGTACATTTGCTAAAATAAGATACTTTTGGCTAATTCAATCACATTTTTGGAGTTGGGGAAGGCCTGCTATCTCGGCCAAGGGGGCTCCGCTCTGGTCTCACTTCAATGATCAGAAACGTTCACTTCGTAGAGCTCGTCGAGTTAAACAGGTATGTAAAAAATCAGCTCAATCGGATATCATTAAGTGCCTAATCGAAACCTTTTTGTCTTGAAAAGAATGGATCCAAAACATTGGATCAAATCTACTAGAACTCATTATTGGCAAATTATATGTGTTCCGATCAGGCACTTAATGATATCCGATCAAACTGATTTTTTGCATACTTGTTCAACTCGACGGGTTCTACACAGTGAACGTTTTCAATCATCGGAGCAAGACCCGAGTGGGGCTCTCTCGGCCGAGACAGCACGCTGATGTCCCTTCAAGTGACAACAGCTCCCCCCGTCCCACATTTTTGGCCTAATTCTTTTTTTTTTTTCTTTTTTGTGTCAATGAAATTTACCCATTCTATGGAATTGTTTCTCTGCATATTCAGTGTTTACAGACATTGAACACCGACCTTATACCTAAAAAAATGTTTTAGATATTCTAAGGGCACCACCAACATTGATTTTTGTGGTGCAACATTTTCTCCGGTTGAACCCTCTTGGATGGTGGCTAGATTGATGTATCTTGACCGTGGTATAGACCTGTACACTTAGCACCCACGTTAGTATCAAACTCGGATCGTGGTGAGTCAGGGATAGGCACTCAGACAATCAAGTTAGAAAGGGAGAAGGGAAGCTTTTAGGATGTGTTTAGGGTTTTGGAGAGAGAATGCATTATCTTATTTTTGAAGGTGAGTACTCATTTTATAAGCAAAGGTAACTTGGAGCCCAACCCATGTGTACACACCACACCCTCGGTGATTGGTGCCCACTTGGTTCACTAAGTCAAGTCTGCAGTCAAAAGCCTGTCATGAGCTCTACACTCCGTTCATTCGCTAAGGGGAACGGTGTCACGCCATCTTCCAACCACCTATTGGCTTCACGCTGCCATGCCACCTACCCGACTCTACCTGACTTCATCTCCAAGTCAGGGGGCAAGGGTGGCTCGGTGGTTGACGGTTTTGCCGATCGAAATAGCCCGGCTACGTTCAAGCTTCTCTCGTGTTACCGATTGGTCCGGCAGAACATCGCCGAACAGACAGATATATCCAAGAAAAGCTAACCCACGCCTTGGTCCCTGGTTCCTACCTCTGCCAAGGGTACTTGGCCCAGCGGGACGGGTCCGGCGAAGGTACAACGAGCACTATGCACTGCCGGTCCGTCCAACCCTTACGACCACAGGCTTAACTGGTCTTTAGCGTGACGTATCCATCCTCTAGGCCACTTCGCCGAGCCATGGCCCCCACAATTTTAAATTTTAAACATCAATTGACTTCAAACATCATTGCACGGGCGTTGATTCTTGGTTCACGCTTCTTAATTTTCTAGTTTTATTTACGTGGGATTACTATAGTGGGTCAAATAGAGATAAATTCCACGGGCATTGATTTCTGGTTCACGCTTCTTTTCTATTTTTTGTTTATGTGGAATTAGTATAGTGGGTCAAATAGAGATACATTGCACGGGCATCGAATAATTCTAGTTCACGCTTCTTCCTTTTTTAAATGGAACTTCTTCCTTTTTCAAATCGGGATAAATTGCACTCGCGTTGAGTTTTTGATGTTCTACGTTTATTCTTAATGTCAAAATTGATCAACTTGGCCTCATTGTGGAAAACATTAGGACAACGACTGGGTTGATTTTATTTTAGGGGCGGTTTTGGTTTAATTTACGATATCCAACCGGTTTCGGATTGGGTTTGGTATAAGTATTCAGATCAAATCTAAACCCGAACCAAACCCGATACCGATTATATACATATAAATGTAATACATGTACGGATACAAAGTATATAAATTTGTAATTTTCATTTCTAAGTTTCAAGTATTTAATGACTCTTTCATTTCCTCTCCCCTCATTCTTCTCAAACTGCACAAAAATCTCAAGAGTCTACCATAGAAAATTTTAGTTTTTTTTTTTTTTTTGCTTATGTTGAAAGTTAGAGAAATCTTATGGCATGATTTTAGAACACATTTTTTTCTTCATCGGAATCAAAACATAGTAGGTTGCCAAATTTGGTGCAGTTTGGGTAAAACCCAAACCCCGTACGGTTTGGTTATGGTGCACTAAAATCCATGCCCATCAGGTTTTGGTTTGGAAATAGATAAGTACTTTGGGTTTGAGTTTGGGTATGGTTATCGCAAAACCCAGTCCAAACAAACCTGATGCCACATTCCTACTCACAAGCCCCAATACATATCCGACCAGGCCAATATTATTATTTTTGATCTAGCCATGCCAATATTTGACGATGGGGCCGAGTTAAGCCTAGACAAAACGAGTCAATTTTTTCTGAGCTCGGCTTGTTTATTATACAAGTCTAAATTTGCACTCGAGCTCCACTCGATTACAAAACGAGTCGAGCCGAGGCCTAATAAGCCGACCCTCTCTAGGACTAGCAGCTTGAATCGCTTGCCGCCCTATTCGACAAGAATAATTTACACGGTCCAAGCCCAAGCCCAAATAGTAAAAGAGTTTCGGCTATCGATAGCGTTCCTCGTAGAAGCTTGATGTTAGAGTTTGGCCCAAGCCCAACTCAGCCTACTTTATAGTCCAAATATTTGGGCCGAACTCAGCCTTTGAGTCTCTGGTCACTCCTTCGACTCGGCAGTGACTCGGTTCGTCTGTTCTCTTCTGAAACTGTGAACCAAACCCTAGAGGGCTCAAACGTGAAGCTGGAAGAAGCACAGGAAAATGGCTTCACCTTCTTCGAAATTGCTTCTACTCCGAAGACTTACAAGAAATCTCAAACCTCCATATTCTTCTTCTTTTTCTTCTTCTACGATCCGTAAATCCTTCTTATGTTCTTCTACGCGCCTTCTAGAATCTTCGAATTGTGCTCCCACTCCTCCCTTTTCGCTCCTTTCTATAAGTTTCTGCTCTCGTCCCCTGAGTCACGACGGCGACCAAGGCCCAGCGCCCGTCGATTACAGGTGCGTATCGTTTATATCTCGAGCCAAGAGACCGATGAGATATTGATTCTGTTGTAATTATGATGCGTTCAACTTCGGCGCACGTGATTAATTGCGATTCTCAGCTACCAATAGGTCGAGATTTTGATTTTGATTTATGTCTCGACTAGAGCCCTCATAATTGAGCTCGAGCTCGGTTTGTTTTGTACCGAGGTGTTCGAGCTCGGTTCGTGTAATAAATAAGCTCGGCTCATTTAGTTAACAATATTAATGCCCTGAGCCAAGTCTGTAACGAGCCGAGCCTTGAGGGAAGTAATGGCATTACTAGAAGACAAGTGAGCTCTAGCTGCTGCTCGTGTACAGCTCAGTGAATCATTTTGCAGCCCAGACTACAAAATGGTGCAATATGTATTATTAGTGGCTGTGGCAAAGCATTTCAAGTGCCAGTGTTGATGTGTTGTTGCCCGAGAGATATATCATGCAATTTTCTAATGATTTTTGACGAGTAATGAAAGGATGATTCTAACAGAATGCCATTTTTTTGGGGTGAACCAAACTTCAATTTTACTTGTGTTTTCTTTTTCAGACTTGTTTCTCAAATGCCTGATTAGTGATTACTATTGGGGACATGTGAAGAAGTATGAAATGTCTAATGTTTGATTTCAATCTAGTTCTTTACTGCAGGAGGAGGAATTTCACAAGCTAGCCGATTCCACAATACATGACCTGTTAGAGAAATTAGAGGTGAGAATTGGTGACGAATGACGATACTGTTCAAGTAGATGCAGTCCAATAGTTAGGAATAGGATGTACCTGATTTATGAGTTCTTCAAAGCATTTGTTTTGGTAGATAGTTTTTAGTGTTGGCGATTTCTGGCCTTAAAAATTAGAGGATTCTGCTAGGTTGTCGGCACATGCTTTTTTCGATCGTTTTAGTTATGTTTAAATGAAGAAATCCCTCGTTTCTTTCAGCTATCCCACCGAAACCCTCAGTTTCAGTTACCTGATATTTCAAACCATATTTATGCTTTTGTGTGGATGTTTTGGTGGATGATTTTTTTTGAAAACTAAGAATCTGTAAACTAAGAGCAATGGATATATCTGTATGTAAGCATACCGGTTACAGATAAAAGAGGTTTTTGGCATGCGTTTTTCGTTAACTATTTTGTACGCATATTGTTATTTATCCATGCTCTTGGAGTGCAATGGAAGTTACTGGTGCCTGTTCTGTTGTTTAACATTCTCATATTTTCCTCCCTGACAGGAATACGGGGATTCGGTTGATATTGATGGTTTTGATATAGATTATGGGGTGAGAATTCCTGGTTATTGCTCATCAGTCATCACTCAATCTTTCAGAAGATTGGTGTTTGTTCTAACATACATATGGCATGTACTTGGCAGAATCAGGTATTAACCCTAAGGCTGGGGACTCTGGGCACGTATGTGGTGAACAAGCAAACACCCAATAGACAAATTTGGATGTCTTCCCCCCTTAGGTACTTAAACTTCTCCCCTACATAATAATTCTATTTCTATGCCTTTTGCCCTGTTAGGCTTGGTGTTGATTAAAGTTATTTCTGTAGAGATTGGCTATAGAATGGTTATCAGAGGATCGTTATTTGAATTTCGCCAGCGACCAGCGTTGTACATTTATGAAATGTGAAAGATATATCGTATGCTTATGGTTCGAGTCTCGACTCTTGGGGAAAATCAGTTACAGCCCAAGGGATTTAATTCTAAAAGTAACCTCATTGGACTTTTCATGAGATCATTCCCTTTGTGCTGATTACCTGATTTGATTTGGAAATAGTTTAACCATGCTTATCCTCATATGAAAAATTGGTGATTCTGTTGTTAAAATAGAGGGAAAATTTGCTTCCCTGTTTATGGACTTGATTTGTCAACTATGTTTCGGTAGTTCTGAGTTTCTTACAAGTCCTGTCTAGTAATGTGGTTTCTGACATTTTGTTATGGGCTGGGACTGGGAGTAAGACAAGTGCATAATCTGCCCTTCCAAACCTAAGTAACATAACTGCATAATAGTGACCGGATGGCGCTGTAGCTAGCAGATTAAGGATTGTAAAGTGGACCATTTCAAATTTACAGATCATGGTCGTCTAATATGTTTTTTAAATTGATCTTCGCACTGCCTCATGAGCATTTGTGAGAAACACTGGATTGCTCATTGCTCCAACAGCTACAGGCACATGTGTGCATGTTACACACTCATAATTCCCATGGAGTTTCAATCTAATGTTGGTCTGCTGCTTGACCTCCATGCCATTTGCCTTGTACTTCCTTTGTGCTAAACAACTTCTTAACAAGGCATTAATCAATTGAGAAATGTTAATATGATATTCATATAAATACTTTCAAATAGGGTCTTAGAGTTGTGCTCCCTCTGTCAGGTTATTTTGCGAAGGATGCTTGAATGTTCTTGAATTACACGGCCAAATGTGACTGGCTTTTGGCTGGTACAAACAATTATTGGAGAATTCTTATGGAAGGATTATTGTTTTAATAATCGACTAATTGTGGGTAATTACTTTGTACTGTGATTTTTTTCCTCAGAGTTTATATTCTTGATGCAGTGGTCCATCCAGGTTTGATTGGGATCGGGATGCTCAAGCTTGGATTTATAGGCGGACTAAATCAAATTTGTTCCTAGTTTTAGAAAGTGAGTTGGAGCAATTGTGTGGTCAATCCATCAATCTTTCTTAAAGCTCTTGTAATCACCATAACATATGGTGGAAAGTTTCTCCTCAGACAATGGAGGTTTGTGATTCGGTCATCGATTAGGCCATATATTGTTTCTCTCTTTTCTGGACTAAAATTATCTCAATAAACCATGGGTTTCCAATTTAGCCCCTATCTTGAATTCCATATTTTCAACTGCACTGTTCCTTAATCCTCGACGTTTGGACACCTCAAAGCTAATCCTATGGTACTGAACTTTGTGTTGGCAAACAGTCTGTTTGTTTCTGCCTTTTTGTTGTGCCATTTATTTAGGTTATGGACCTGGTTGTGACAAGGCCATGGCTGAGAAATAATCCCAATAAACAATATCCGGGTCTGAGGGCTTATTAGTCGGATTAATATGACCTGTTTGATGAACCCGTAGCTGTTACTACTTGGTTACCTTTGTTGAATTGAAGCCTAGATATTTGTCCAGGCAGACTACGAAAGGGAAACAAGCCCATGGAAAGCCTGGGTTTCACAATCCAGCCTGCCTCCTAATCCGTACTGTACGTTATCAAATGGTAAAGATTTATGAGGTAAAATAAAGTTTTTGAGAACAATCATAACAATGATGTTTTATAAGATAGCCATTTCATATGTGCAGAATTGTATCTGAAGTTGTTAAATAGTGCTAGTAGATGACTTGGGTTCTAATTTTATGTGCGAAAAAGACTTCTGTCTTACCATTGGACGGACTGAGTTTAGAGACCGAAAGGAATTTTAGATTTTTTATGAGACAATATCTCATTTTGATGATGTCTCATGTGATATTTTGAAAATGGAAGGATTTTTAAAACAAATTAAATGAATAGATAGAGTCAATGGTACGACAGACGGGGCTGCCGACACGCGAATTAGTTTTCGAAGTCGAGTAGTCTCAATTTCACTAAAGGTTAATTTCACTAAAGGTTTTCGGAAATTTTACTAAAGGGTTTTCGAATGAATGTTGGGTTGGGCTACCTTGAATGGCGTGAGCTGCACGCGGAGAGACCCGTATGTACGGTTTTTAGGCGTAAATTGGCGATTCCCATGATTTTATGTGATGATCTAATTTGTTTAAAGTCTATTCGTCCATTGCACTTAAGACAAATTGTTCAACCAAGATTTAGTTCTCCTATCAATTTTTTTCTCACATACCCTTTACGTGGAGATTCCAATCATTAAATGAGACTGTAATTTTTTTTATTTTTTTTTTTTACATATATAAGAGAATTACACAAGCAATAATACTCCCTCCATCTCTATTTGTTTGTCTACCTTTTATTCTTTTGATTTGTTCTAAAATTCTTGTCTGTCTTGAAAAATTCTTGAACATTTGATCATATTTATGTTTCTTTTTTTAACCAAAACAAACATAGATACAACCAATTATGACACAATTTTTACTTCCAACGAAACAACCAACCAACTTCATTATTAGTTCGCAATTACTGCCAATTCCAATCTCAATTTCCACCTTGGGAAAAAAGTTGAGAACAGACATGGTTAAAAAAACATCATATGGAAATCGTGAAGAGATAAAATTCTTTCTACCTGTGGTGGAAAACCAAAGCCCGTTACGGGCTTCATTGGGCATTTTTTGTTATAATCTGAACTGTTTATCTTGTAAGGCCTGCAAAATAGTATATTCATGCCAAAAATGAGCTTGATCGGATATCAATACGTATATTAAAAATCGAATTTCGATTTAGGAAATGGATAGTCATGGATAATTTAACTTTAAAATCTATGACCATTCATTCTATAAACCAAAATTCAAGTTTGATATACCTATTATTATCCAATTAAGCTGATTTTTTCATGAAAATACTACTCTACTTATCCTACAAAATGAACTCTTCAGATTATAACAAAAACAATTTTGTGGGGCTCGTAGGCAGTGGTGGAAACTAAAGGTAGCAAACGGGCAGGTTTGGACGGGTTAAAACGGGTCGTGGGTCAAATATAAGTCAAAAAATAAACTGGTTGAAACGGGTCGGATATGGGTCAAGCCAAAGCCAAACCCACCCGCCCGACCCGTTTTTTTATTTTTTTTTATTTTTACAAAAAAAAAAAATCTAATCCCCCTATATTGAAACTCAAACTTGCTAAACAAAAATACCACATTTACAAACCTTTCAAAATCAATAAGAAAAAAAAAACCCATCATGCCTTAAAAAAAACACGAAATCGTCTCTGGTTCACTATTAAAATCAATGATGTTTGTACAAGAATATGGGTACGAAATATGGTTAGTTTATGCATGTAGAGAGAGACTTACAAAGAGCCGATGCCACCGCTCAGGTTTGGACTTTTTTTTTTCTCTTTTCAATTTTTTTTTAATATTTGCTTGTTTTGCAATAAATTTTTTACCCCTATTAGTTCGTCTCCATGAGAGAATCGAAAAAGTAAATTTTTTTTTAAACTTTTACCCTAATATTTTTTTTTGTAATATTCAAGATAAATCCCAAAAAATAGGTTTTTGGGCTTTATCTTGGATGTTTTTAAAAATATTTGGGTAAAAGTCATAATTTTTTTACTTTTCCGATTGGAGCGAATCAAAAATCGTAAAATACTTGTTGCAAAACAACAAATACGAAAAAAGTTGAATAAGAACGAAACGAAAAGAAGCCAAAAAAAGAGAGGAGCTCAAGGGATTGGTCTCGTAATTATCTTATCACCGTCAAGAGGAGCTCAAGGGACTGGGGGGGGTGTGTGTGTGTGTGTGTGTGTGTGTGATGTGTGTGTGTGAGAGAGAGAGAGAGAGAGAGAGAGAGAGAGAGAGAGAGAATTTGTGTGGATGAATTTGACGGCCCAAATGTGCCAAGCGGATACCGCGTGGGATATAACGACCTGACACCAAAAAATTCCTCGTACGAAGCGGAAAAGTCATATGGCTTGAGTTTATTTAGTTTGCCACGTGTCATTTGCTGGCATCATGAAAGGTGTGAAATTGTCGTCGGTGAGTTTGATCTATTGTGTTACGAAAAGCCCTGTAGCATGGATGGGTTTTACTAAAAGCAGTGAGTTGTGCGTTGATCTGGGTTTTTTAATTCTAATTCATATTGAACCCATTTTCAACCCACCTAAACCCATATAAATATATGGGTTCAACCCATATCAACCAGTTATACAATATGTGCTGATTAGATTAAGTTATAAGTGGACGAATTTGGACGGATTAAAAAATATGAGTTAAGATTGTTACCTCTAGTGAAAACTATGGAATTTCCACCATGGTGGATAGAATTTACTCTCAATTGTGAAACATGTTTTGAGATTGAATGATCTACTAGTATATTTTTAAGAGTATTTCTCTGTAATGGTAAAGATTATAAAGTGATAATGTTTTTGAGAACAATCCATAATAATAATGATATTTTATCAGATAGCCATTCGTTTTTTTTTAATAAAAAATATTTGAGTATAATTAAATTTCATCCAAACATATTTTTTACTCTTCCAATTCTTCGCTTCGAGATGATTCAATAATTCACTAAAATTAAGTGCAAAACTAACAAACGCGAAAAAAAATTCGAATAAAAATAAAACAAGAAATAATCCCAAAAGGCAACGTACCAACCAAATAACACATCGACACGACTTGTGATTGAATTTGTTGTGTCGGTTGTCACTGTCACACACAACATGATGTAAAAAATATAATATTATTATAATCCAGTCCATAAATATCTGGCTGAAGAAAACAGTGCACAACACAACAAGAGCCACACAAATCCACCACCTGCTGTTTCTTCCTTATTTAGCTACAATCCAAAATCGACGATTCTCCACCACAAAGATGGTCCGTCCTCCTCTCTCTCTCTCTCTCTCTCTCTCTCTCTCCTTCCTCCTAAGCAAATCCATTCTTTATTAGTATTTCACTAGCATGGTCCTGAGATGGTCCCTTGTAACAGCTTTTGAAAAACCACCATATATGGACAGCATTGGTTGAATTAATTAATTAATTGGATAATACGAAAACAACTTTAGTTTTAATTGAATGATCATAAAACTTTAGCAGATCGATCATTTCCAGTTGTTCAGATATGCTTTTTTTTTAATATACAACCAGATGATTGAGCCAGCTCGCGTCTATGCAATTCAACTATTTTCGGAGCCTTAGAATTAACGACTGGATAAACCCTCCCGGTGGCCTCAAGATTCGAAATTTTGACTTCCATTAAATTCAAACGTGCGACTTTGTGAAAACAATCACTTGTTGCTTTGCTCATTCCCGTTTGGCTAAACCCCTCTAGATATTTGTTAAGATACTAATTTTTTAAACCCAGTTTTTGGTCCAAAGCACAAGTGGTGTTATTAAAAGTAAAAATTTTGAACCATAAGGTGGTGGTTATGCTAACCAACAAAGTTTTTGTAAAAATTTCCAAATAATTTTTTTTTCTTTTTTTGTGTGTGGTGGTGCTTTGATTTTGAATCCAAGTGTTCAAAGCACTCACTACTTAGTACTGTGGTTTTGAAATGTTACCAATTAAAACTTATGCATGCGCACATTATTCCGAGTGAAAGAACGTTTTACCAAAGCTAGCTATATGTGTGTGCCAATCATATTCATTAACCAGCCAAGCTTGAATATGCAAATTCCATAGCTACTCAAATTTTAAACAGGTGTGAACAATTAATTGCTCGGTTCGATAGCTTATAGTCTTCGGAAAAATTTTAAGCTTCTGGAATTTAATTAATTGAATCGGCAAATGAGGCGTGGACACGTTTCTACAATCCTTTAAAGTGTCTTTACCAGTTACTTTGTTGCTTTAGCGTGTGTATTATTCATCCTTTACTTTCGTAATCCATCACTGGAAGGTTACCCGAGTGCAATTTTGTTCATCCTCCTTAAAAGAGGATGAACATTATCTTTCTTTCTATCAGTTGAAATGGTGTGGATCCCACCACAAAATGATGTTATGTTTACCGTGCAATACAATTTTTGGTTACCTCATCCCTTACGCTTCATTTTTTTTTTTTTTTTTTGGGGTGGGGCTCTGGTTATAATATGCCAACAACTATGCTTAAACAAAACGACTAATTAAAAACAAGGTGGTGATCAACTGAATAATGAAGTGGAATACAGACAAACTCCCTCAACCACATGCTCTAGTGGTTTAAAATTTGCCAAATTCTGTACTAAAGAGAATTTTACTATGAGGTCTTGATGATTCTTGAATGGGATGGGTTAGTCTCCAGTCATGCAAATGGACTAGACCGAGCCAGTTCAGCCCTTATGCGGATTTTTTTGGCCTCAGTATGATGATCCGAATCGTTAATATTTTAGATCTTATCGAGAACTATGACCTTGGAGAACATCAAATTGATCGGTTATCGTTTGACATGATCATGAAACACATTTACTTTGAGCTAAATAGGTTAAATTGATTTAGATTCAGTGTGACAATCTTTATATATCCCAATAAAAACATCACAATCATAACAAACGATATCCAATTTTTACATGGTTATAGTTCTCGACGGGGTCTATTACATAAACAATTCAGATCATTAAAGTGAGGCTGAAAAAAGGCCTCAAAACTCTGAACTAGATCGATCCAGTCCATTTGCATGACTAGAAAGAATCTCATTCCTTCTTGAATTCATCAACTCCTCTGGAGTCTATCCATACAAAATTTTGCTCTAATTTCTTTAAAACGGGGTCTCCGCTAGTGAATGGTAAGATTGGTTCTCCAAGATTAGTCGAGATGTTCGTAATTTGGCTCGGACACTTGGTTTTAAAAAAAAAACTATGCCAACTAACGACTAATAAAAAAACAATGTTGTGAATTGTATAATCAAGTGTGGTACAGAGAAACTCCCTCAACCACATGCTTTTAGTGCTTTTTAAATACACATATTCTGTACCAAGGAATTCTAATTTGAGGTCTTTGATGATTCTTAAATTCAATGGTGTGGAAAGTCCTTGGTGTAAAGCATCATCCCACTTGACATGATTGCCGGCCTCAAGTTGTGGCTTAGTTTAATTCCGAATATTTGTGCATGAGAACTAATCCGGAAGCGGCTCTCATCCAGTTTCTACAAAGCATTCAGGTTGGGGTCCAGTTTGGACTATTTGTGGCTCCTTCCCTGACCCTTTCAGTTTCGACCATTAGTTTTATTCTCGACGTGGTCACATGGTCGCTGTACTCGGCCAATTCTAAAAAGTGAACGATTCCGATTATTATTGTCAATTCATAAATGATCCCCAAGTTACAAGTAACGGAAATTAGACCAAAATAGATGCTTAGAAACAGAATGGGAGCCGCTCCCAACTAATCTTCCCCCCGATATCTCCTCAAGAAAATTGTTACAGAAGAAAGAAACGACACAGTGGCGGATGTGCATGGCCCTAGATTTTTGGATTCTATAATTGTGCCTCGAATATGTTCTTTTTCGTTCTTTTGAAAACTTGCAATAGTACCTCGTACGTACTTGTAAGAAATTATCAATTCATCACTATCATTTCTCTTAATAAAAAATTAAAAAAAAAAGGACACGGCTTGTCAGCCGTTCAGGTGTGGACTCCACCCGGCCATTTTCGTCCTCATCTCGGGTCATATATGACATTTACATTCGTTCACATTGCAGCATGCGTTGCGCGTAACAGTCACGTAAAACAATCAGATAAGTCAGATACCGAATAATATCTTAATTAACTGAAGAAAAATATTTTGAAGCTTATTATTAGTCATATGTTCTCTCCCATGTGGTGCAGAAGTTTTGAATTCGCCACTTAAACGAAAGCATCTCCAACAAGAAATATACATTGAACAATATTAGGGCAACTGAATTCCATGATGAATCTTGATAATAGGAGGGAAAAAAAAAGGGAATTCCATGGAGGGGCAGAGGCACATGGATAAAAGGGAGGGCGGCCGACCCCACTGGCTGCCAAATTTTTATAGGGATAAGTATAATTTTTACCCATTTTTATCAATTTGACACCAAATTTTATAGGAATATGTATAATTTAGCTATTTTGACTCTACAAAAAATCTCTAAATTACTCCAACTTGTTTTAAGTGCAGAGAAATTTCATACGTTCTCTTCTTTTCGAGAGTTAATAGTGCTAGAAATAAACCTATCATATAGTAATATTTTTCAAATATATATATAACAAGTTTTTTGGGGTCAATTATGAGGCAAAAATGAATTATTAGTGCATATCAATCTTATAATTAACCTTTTAACTTAGTTATTTTTGGGTTTGTACGTAGAAAAAATGTATTGCATATGAATCTAATCTTTGATCCCATTAACCAAAATTTCTGGCTCCGCCATGTGAAACAACTTCACCAAATTTGTACGAGTAGAGAGAGAAGTCTCCCAAAATGAAAAACAAACATAAATGGCACCAATATGTGCTTGATTATTGAGTCCGAATTCGAAGTAAAACATTGAAAAATTGAATCAGGATTTCAATTAGCAAAAAAACCATAGTATTAAAAGTACCTAATACAAAAACTAGGACGATTCATAGATAACGAATCCTAGAAATTGCGTTGTTTGTCAGAAAAACGAAGCTAATCAAGGATGCTAGGTTCAGAATCAGTCGGCGCCGGAAGTAAAGCCAGTTTTCTGGCGTTTGGTGAGAGAAGCCGGCGGCGGCGAACTGTTTTCCCGGCGAGAAGACGAACGGCGTCGGAGATCATCCTGCGACACAAAATCACCACATACTCTTAGCAAATAAAAAAAAAAATTGAGATTCAATAAATACTCACCGCTTATCCAGTACGGACATTAATATCTAACAACTTGGATTCTGGAAAAAGAAGAAGATACGAATGATCGATCGTCACGCAACTTAAGGCGTTAGGAAAAAAAAGTCCGATGAAAAAAATATGCAATTCGCGGTTTGAAACGGATACGACTCAATGCTGAATTCGAAGAAACAAAGTCCAAGTTCTCAAGGATCTCCTTCAACTCAGTGTCGCTTTATTTGAACTTTATTTTTATCCATTTTCTATTAACTCGTTGCGAAGAATGAATTATAGTTGATTCCAAAAATTATGATGAAAAACATGGGTAGCTCCACCATTAACAGCTCCTTTGGAACAAGGGTTTTTGAGAGAAAAGAAAAAGGATGGAGGGAGAAGGGATTTTCTCCCTCCGTCGGAGATCGTTTGGAAGGACAGAAGGAGGGAGACGAGAACCCCACACACCCCAGTTCCGTTTCTCACCAAAAGTGGTGAAATTCCAAAAGTGGTGAGATTCCGTGAGAAAGGAAGAGAGTGAGGCAAGTGAGGCGCATGGGTGAGAGTAGATCTCACTCGCGCAACTTCTGGCAACACGTGTGATCCACCCTCTCGTCGGATCGTCATCGTACTTGCACTGTTGTCTTCGTCTCGTCGAGGAGAAGTTACTTCTGTGATCAAAACTGAGTTTTGAACATTTTAATTTCGAACCAGTCGTTGGGGTTGGGGTTTCAGTCGCCGGAGATGAAGTTTCAGTCGCCAGAGATGATGTTTGGTCGCCAGAGAGGAGAGAAACAGAGAGTTTCAGGTCGTCGGAGATTGAGTTGAAGTCGCCGGAGATGTGGAGAGAGTTTGATTTCTTACGATTGTTAGGATGGGTGGGTGAGAAACCACAATCCTTTCTTCTATTTTCTCACCAATAACGAAGACCACTCCCTCTCTTTTCTTTTTTCTTTTCTCGCCA
The DNA here is from genome assembly GCA_014282245.1 of Rhododendron simsii. Lineage (NCBI taxonomy): Eukaryota > Viridiplantae > Streptophyta > Magnoliopsida > Ericales > Ericaceae > Rhododendron > Rhododendron simsii. Next base: position 8,999,747 of record CM024956.1, on the reverse strand, counting down.
AAGGAGCTGTAAGTGAAGGGTTCCCTAGGTTCAGAATTGTGCTAAATTTTTTTTTTAATTTTTATATGAAATTTAATTTTCCTTTAGTATTGTCTGCACGAGATTGCACTGGATTAGCCGTACAAAAGGAAAATGAATAAAATTCACTTAAATTTGTGAATAACTAGATAGTATAACTCAACAAAATCACAAGCCATGAAGCCATGCCTAATAAATTTCTATACGTTTTTGTAACCGCTAAACTCAAATTCTGAAACTGCTCCTTACAAAAAAAGTTAAACCAACGATCACAAAAAAAAACTTTATTGTTTGTAAGAGAAATCAATTTAGGCAAAAGAAGTAAATCTGAACTTCCGAAAAAAACATTCGCATCCGCTACTGTGATTAACAAAGTTGTAAAATCAGAAAAAATTCAAAAACCCCCGAAAGAAATGGACTCAGAACTCATACGTTAGAGTAAAGTTCCCCGGTGACGGACTTTTCACGCAATCGCTTCAACGAAACCGCTCCATCATCGCCGTTACATGACCTCATGACACTGGACGACTCTCCTTCACTGCTCGGCGTGCTCGCCAAACTCGCCGCCTCCGCCAACGGCGTCGACGACCTCGGCACCACCTGATTCTCTCCCTCCTCCTCCTCCACCACCACCTCATCGTCATCATCTGGATCCACTTCGTCTTCGTCGTCCTGACCGTACAACTCGTCGCATTCTCCGTCTTCTATATCAATTTCGACCGCGTCGGCTTCGCTCTCTACCACCGGCTTACAACCGTCGATGCAAGCCCGGCAAACCGACACCGTCTTGCAGAGTTCATAACCGGAGGCGTTCCAGGGCGTCGGCGACTGGCAGACGTGGCACAGCAGAGTCCTGGAGTGCTTCGCGACGAGGAAGTTGGCCGAGTGCACCTTGGCGTCGCAGTCCCAGCACAAGCCTGCCTGATCTGAATCGCAGAGAATCGTGGCCGCCGACTTGCACAGCTCACACCTCTTTCTCATCTTCGAATGGATAATTCTCTCTCTCTCTCTCTCTCTCTCTCTCAGGATAACTCTCTCTCTCTCTCTCAGGATAACTCTCTCTAAACCCTCGATAAAGAGATGGATGGCGGAAGGGAAGAGAGAATTGAAAAAGAAAAAGAGAACCTTGTGGTCGCTTATGAAACCGCCCTGCTTTTTCACAAAATTACGAGATTATTTCGGGGCGTGGGATGAGGATATTTTTATGTGATTCCTTCGTTTGATCCGGTCTATATATGGAAGGAAAGTTTTTTTTTTTTAATACTCTCTCGTCCTCATTCTTTTGTCTCTTGTTCTATTCTGATCGGATAAAAAACTTATAAATTTTAATTGATAATACTACTATTTATGTGAAACATGAATCTTGTTTGATAGATCTCAATGAACTTTTTTAAAAGATATTTTTAAAATCACCTAAAAAATTATAGATTGTAGTATATAATCAATTGAAAAGTGGTACAGACTCTCAAAAGAGACTAAAGAATTGGGGATGGAGGGAGTACATTTTTTAAGATAGAAGGAAAGGTTAATGCAGGAAACGGGGTGGGTGTAGGGATGGCAATGGGGACGGGTCGGGGACGGGGGGTACTACCTCCACCCCCTACCCATTACCCCCTACCCGATCCCCATCCCCGACCCGATCCCCAATGGGGATTTGTTTTTTTCCTCCATCCCCGACCCAAACGGGGAACGGGGATCCAAACGGGGATTTGGGGATTCGGGGATTTTTATTTGCAGCACATAATAGTACCTCCATTTCCTACACCTGTATTTCATAATTTTAGCATATACTACCAATTTTCAGCGCATAACAACACGTTATTCACTGTTTTAGCAAGTACTATCAATTTTCAGCACATAAATAACTAATTCCAACGACATAATGTTTTTAATCTACAAACATTGTTTTGTCCTAACATTAAGTGAGTAATTCCAGCACAGCACTAATTTCATAGTTCCATAGTTCTTTCCAACATTTACATTTCAAAACAGGACTGATATATAATATAGTATATATTTATTTTGATTTTTACTAATATAAGTATATATTTCGGGGATTCGGGGACGGGGCGGTGCGGGGAACGAACGGGGAACGGGGACGGGTAGGGTTCGGGGCGGGGACATACCTATCCCCGTCCCCTACCCGATCCCCGAATTTTTTTAAAAAAATTCCCCATACCCTACCCGATCCCCAAACGAATCCCCGAAGTTCAGGGATTTTTCGGACGGGCAACGGGGAGGGTTCGAACGGGTCGGCCGAGATTGCCATCCCTAGGTGGGTGTTGTGCACTAATGTACATAACTGTGTTGTGCACCATTTGAGTCATCTGTTCGGCATTCCAGTTTCGGTTAATGGAGAATCACGACTTTATTTTAATAAATCGAATTGTTTACTTTTCCATTGAACAAATAATTTACAAAATAAATTCTACGTTAAACAGTTATCCATTGTTTAGGCTATATGAGTCACCTTTCATATAGTTCGATAGCTCTATCTTGTAAAGTACTCCCTTCATTCCATATCGAGTCACACTTTTTCTCTCTTATTATTTTTTAAATCAAAAAATCAACTACTTCCGTGCATAATTTTTTCAAATTTTTTCGTACCGTATTAAAGATTTTGATTAGTACTTTAATTTGGAACGAAAAAATCCAAAAAAATATATACCGAAATAGTTGATTTTTTTATTTGTAAAATGACACGACTTTTTATGGTATGCTCTTAACGTGAAACGGAAGGAGTAATATGAGTATAATCAGTTGTACTCGAATTTACATTTTGCCTATATCCCATTGTACTCCAATTTACATTTTGCAATAACGACATCACTCAGATGTGACATTGATCTTTATTTTCTGTGGACTTTTTGACACTGTAGCAATTCATAAAATGACCATAACAAAAGTACTATGGAATGAACAAGTGGACACATGATTTTATTTACGTAAACACATGATTTTTTAGTTTAAAATTATCTTCTTATTTTTTTTAAAAGTTCCTTTTTTTAAAAACTAAAACGGAGCCTTTCTTTGGTAAATCTTTTTGAACAGTTGTTTCGATCGCATTCTTTTAATTTTTTACTCACAAAAAAGCAAATCCATAAACTTACACCATTGTTTATGGATTTTAATTTTTTACCCACAAATCCATAAACTTACACCATTATTTTTTCGCTAATTTTATTTTACATACGAAAAGAACAGAGAGTTGAATGAATAAATAGAAAATAAACGCACATGATCAAAGGAAGCTCAAAGATTAATTGACATCGAGTACTATTGAATGAGAAAAAAATTCCAAGGGGGATTTAAATGTTGATTGGATATTTTTCTCAAAAGTAATACTTGCTCAACTAATGATTGTGCGATTGACATACTAATTATTTACATGATTTGTATATACAAACTTACAGAATAAAGTAATCATAACAAAAGAATTGAGGAAAGGTTCAAATAATTCTTCAAAAGCATTTTGTTTTCGTTCTCAATTATCGCTCTTATAGATTTACTATACTTTGAGATGTGTATCATTTACACGCGACTGCGTGCGCTCCCGCTCTCTCGCACTCGAAAGGCTAATCTTTTAATGGTGGCAAAATTAAGTTGTCATTTTTGGAAGCCGGGGGCGTATATATATATTTGTGATGAAAGGTGTAGAATCCGAGGCTGGCGAATGGCGGGATGTGGTGACAGGTGTAAGCTGGCGAGGGGACAAAGACGTTCGGTGGGGAGTTGTGGTGGTTGTTGTTTCCGAGGTTCGGTTCGGTGCTGGATATTTCTCTCTCTCTCTCTCGCTCTCTCTCTATCAGCGCAGCTTCAAACTTAAACTTTCTAGACAACGTCGTCATCCAGTGGTGAGGACTGACGAGTTGTGAGCAATTCTATTTGACTTACGTGTCACAATCTGGTCCACCTATGAAGAGGGACTCACGTGGTATACGCACCTGAATGGCTGGATAGACTTGACGTGTCATGTGGGGCCTCTCTTATTAACGCTACTTCTTTCAATTGACGTCCTTAATGATAAGGACTGTTTGACTCGGGACGGAGGCGAAAGAGATAAAGACTCCCCTTGCTGCTGCCCCCTCCTTTCCGGGCCCACTCCGGTATCACTCCTGCATCATTGGAAACGTTCACTTTGTAGAGCTCGTCGATTAAAACAACCATGTCAAAAATCACTTGATTGGATATCATTAAGTGCCTGATCGGAGCCCATATAACTCTCGGTCAACATGTACAATGGATTTGGTCCAGTGTCTTCGGATCCATTCTTTTCTAAGATAAAAAGGTTCCGATGGAAGTAACTTAATGATATCTGCAATCAAGCTGATTTCTCATGGTTATTCTACTCGACGAGCTCTACAAAGTGAACGTTCTCCGATCATCGTTGCGAGACCGGAGTAGGCCCGGAAAGGGGGGGGCAGCAGCAATGGGGAGTTGCCGTTCATCTTCAATTCATAAACATTCTTCCTTCCTTGATAATTAACGTCTCTGTCCCACTGCCATGGACGGCCCAACAAGACATCATAAGATTCCATTGGCAAGACATTACACCAAATCTTGTCCCAATACTGGCTACCAATCGAAAACTCCACCAAACAACGCTTAATCACGGGTATTCTTGAACCTTGATTCACCCAACTAACATGATAAGGCTTGGAAAGATATTCCGTTGGTAGATTTAAGAATGAGACCAATTTCTGAGAAACATAGTTGCCTTGACTCCCTGAATCCATAATGAAGAGGCACTCAAATCCGTGAATGATGCCATAAGTTTCAAAAAGTTTGGTGCGCTGTTCATAGACGTACTCATCTATCCAATTTGAATCATCAGACTTGCGTTTGTTTGAAACCCAAGTTGAACTTTGTTGGGATGGTTCAGTTGCATGTAACTCCAAGTTATAAATCATTTCATGACTAACAACTTCAACTCCAAAACTTTTCTTTTCCCAAAATTGAAGTTGGCTTCGATAGTAGAGTGTGTGAGACTTTGGTAGCAGATAACTTTTTTGTCTTCTCATGTCCATCATAGTTGAAAGTTTTGGAACACTCAACTATGGTCTTTCCAGTTGTTATCGAACCAGAGTACTGATGTCGTTGATGATTAAGAATCCTTCTTCAGTGTACTCATCATAGATTGGAGGCGAATTCCAATCCACCAGTGGTTGTGAAATTGTTGAATCTTCATCGAAAAAAATTCCTTCAATGCACGACCTTTTCTTGGTCTTTCACTCACGTGCAACATTTTATCTCAAAATGCAACGGGATGAAAATAATTAGCAGGGTGGGATCACCGCTCTGATACCAATTTGATGCAGGCCGTGACCCGCGAAGGATGGATAGTCCCGGGAAGACACTCACCGGGGGCAACGGAATCACTCGACGTTGCTAATCGCGGAAGACACTCACGCGATCAAGTCACATACTTGATTGTTGGAGGAATCACTCACTCTCAAGCAAGAAAATACTTGCATATATTTTTCATAAACTCAAACTCTACTTTTCATTTCACTAGCAAAGCTTATATAGGATTTCAAGGAACAACCCTCCATGAATAGGAAATACAAACTTAAACTTTCAAGACAACTCGATCATAATGAAAATTAGACTTTGACTCCGAAAACTAGAAAGACTCATAGAACAAATAAAAAGACAATTAGACTCTTAATTAACATAGAAAATGAAGACTCTTTGACTAACACAAAAAAAGATAAAGACTCTTCGGTTCATCCGGATCATTTTGCTCCTGCATCAATGATTGTGCGATTGACATACTAATTATTACATTATTTGTATATACAAACTTACAGAATAAAGTACTCATAACAAAAGAATTGAGGAAAGGCTCAAATAATTCTTCAAAAGCATTTCGCTCTAGTTCTCAATCATAGCTCTCATAAATTTACTATACTTTGAGACGTGTATCATTTACACGCGATTGCGTGCGCTCCCGTCTCGCACTCGAAAGGCTAATCTTTTGACGGGCAAAATTAAGTTGCCATTTTAGGAAGCCGGGGCGTATGTATTGTGATGAAAGGTGTAGAATCCGAGGCTGGCGAATGGCGGGATGTGGTGACAGGTGTAAGCTGGCGAGGGGACAAAGACGTTCGGTGGGGAGTTGTGGTGGTTGTTGTTTCCGAGGTTCGGTTCGGTGCTGGATATTTCTCTCTCTCTCTCTCGCTCTCTCTCTATCAGCGCAGCTTCAATTAATTACTAGCACGTGTCATCCAGTGGTGAGGACTGACGAGTTGTGAGCAGATTCTATTTGCTTACGTGTCACAATCTGGTCCACCTATGAGAGGGACCACGTGGTATACGCACCTGAATGGCTGGATAGACTTGACGTGTCATGTGGGGCCTCTCTTATTTTCGCCTACTTCTTTCAATTGACGTCCTTAATGATAAGGATGTGGACTCGGGACGGAGGCGGGGGGGCTGCTCCCCCCTTGCTGCTGCCCCCTCCTTTCCGGGCCCACTCCGGTATCACTCCGATAATTGGAAACGTTCACTTTGTAGAGCTCGTCGATTAAAACAACCATGTCAAAAATCAGCTTGATTGGATATCATTAAGTGCCTGATCGGAGCCCATATAACTCTCGGTCCATGGGTTACAATGGATTTGATCCAGTGTTTCGGATCCATTCTTTTTAAGATAAAAAGGTTCCGATCAAGTACTTAATGATATCCAATCAAGCTGATTTTTCTCATGGTTATTCTACTCGACGAGCTCTACAAAGTGAACGTTTCCGATCATCGGAGCGAGACCGGAGTAGGCCCGGAAAGGGGGGGGCAGCAGCAAGGGGAGCAGCAAGGGGGGGAGCAGCCCCCCCGCCTCCATGGACTGGGGCCGTTCCACGTTCTAAAAAAAAAAGAATTTTAAGAAAAAGAAGTTAATTTCAAAGTTAAAAGTTATGTATTTACGTAAATAATTTTTCTATCATTATGGATCTTATTTGATAAATCTCATTGAGATCTTTTAAACGGTGCAAAAAAAATTAAAAAATTAATTTTCATTTTCGTTATATTTGAGTTTGAAATTACCTTCTTTTTGAAAAATAAGATTTTGGGAGAAATCGGAACGGAGCCCATCCGTACCCCATCCGTTTCCAAATGGATGACCTTTTTGAACAAGCGTGTCATTTTCAATTACTTATATATTTTAATATGAATATTAAAATATATGTAATATAGATCTTATTTGATAGATTTCAATTAGTTTTATTAAACGAAATTTTCAAAATCATATAAAATTCATAAATCGAAAGATATAAGCATTTTAAAATGATAACGAGTCCCAAAAAGGTTACTCATTTTGGAACGGAGGGAGTGTGATTTAGGAGACAGCGGTGCGCTGCTCAAAATTCACCGCTCGATATTTCACTGTCTGCCTCGCTATTAATGGTCCAAATTAAAAAGAAAAAAAAACTTTTAAACGGTGAGATTGAGAGTGATGGAAGGAGCGGTGAATGTTGATCGTTGAATGTAGACTTTTGGTTTGGGAGAAGTAATACTACTAGAAGATAATGAAGGACTCACTCAGTGCCCCCGTGTACCAGGCTTCTCTATTACCGCGTCAGATTGTCGTTTGGATACTAAATGAGTAAATGTATGAACACCACATCAATGTGTGGCAGTGGGGCGTGGTGCTTAGGAGACTGAATAATTATTTAAAGGTATGCAGATGGTAAAACTCCGTAAAACTGCACGCCCTACTATAGAAAATTATTAGGCGCTCTTTAGAACTGGGAGGCTGCCACATGATGTTTCAAAATTGTTTTATCACCATATATTATTGTGAAGTTTATACATGTGGATCCTACAAAATTTGTGGTGCTAAAAGGTGGGCACTAAATGACAATACTTTAATGGAGTATTTACTTTGCATTACTGAAAGGAGTTATGAGAATTTATTTAACTTCTTGTGTTATGGTTCTCTTTATTTTTTCCCTCAGATCAGAAAATAGTCTTGGGGGTCCATTGGTGTAGCTATTTCAAGCCTTAAATTTTAAATCTTCAATGCAACGATCATATTGATACAAAATTTCGATGCTTCGTAATAAGGAAGCTAAAAAAATTAAAATCTTACCTGGGTGATCTATTTTTTTTTAAATTACTCAATTCTTTTTTCAAGACAATTTGAAAAAGTAAAAAAAAAAAAAAGAGAAAAGAAACGGTCAACGTTTAAGATATCAGAGAGAACGAGATTTTGAACAAAGAAAGTCAAGCTTACTGGATATCCAAAATATAGAGAATGAAATTCATTCTTTTTCACTTTCTTGGGACTCGGGAGCATATATTTTATAAGATTGGACTTTGGACAATGCAATGGCGACGATGAATCACTCTCTCGGAAAATATATTTCAAGAAACCAACCGAGGGAAAAAAAATAAAGATAAAAAAAGAACACCGTATTTTCAATCAAAACAAATAAAATTTCATCTACAATGGAGGAGGTCTTATTGGCAGAACCGAGCTCTGACCGTCTTCCGCTACCGCTATAATCTTCTCCAAGACCACCTGTTGCTCTATCAATAGGTTCACGAAATTCAACTGAAGCAGTGAACCTGCGAAACTTTTCATCTTGACTTGCCTGAGACTTGGCATGCTGAGTTTAATAGGTCCGTCAAGAATCTCCTCTGATGAGCTCTCTTGAAACATGGAGTAAAATCAGTTTTAACCAGCAAAGTATAAACTCTGATGTTGTTCACTCACTTCAAAAGTGGATGAACACTGAATCGACATGCGATTGGTTCTTCCATTGCAGTAGAGCCTAGTTAAATGAACAATCAGAGAGGACTAAAGTTGTGGCCTTGTGGATCAACAAATTTTTTTTCACCAGCTACGACCGATGAAACCAACCGTAGAAAATAGCAGCTACTTCACTACCACCAGCTGATATTAAGGTAATCCATTATAGGACTTAAATGGTTCTCCAGTCGACTTGCTTCGAACAGGTAGTCGCCAGTCACCAATTTGACAGTTCTTACCAGAGATCTATTTTTTTTTGAAAAGATGAGAGATCTATCAGAAACCACCTTTTGACTTGAGCAGAAAACCATACAAATCCTAGCTAGCATGTGCACTTGGTTATTCATGCAACAAATACGCCATGTGTACATCTATGACTACATGTATATTGACTATGATAACTAAAACTTGGTATTCTACTCCACCTCTCCATCAACAGGACTCAGCTGATTATCACCTCTTACATTTTTACTTGTAGTTCATCTCAAATATTCACTTGTTGTTCAAGTTTTTGGTAACTAGAACGATGTTTGAGTTCTTTTTCTGCATAAATCATATCATCCAGGGAGTCCACAATTAGTAAAAGAAAATGAGGTGGAGACATATCAAACAGTGTGTCGTAAGTGTCAACCACATCCAGAAATAACAAATTAGCCACCAAATTACAGGATGTGCAGAATTTTCTTGGAAATAGTTCCATAGTGTGTGATGCATATTAATATAAACCAGAAAGACAACACATGCGTACAAAAGGTTGGGACATGTGGGAAGAATAAAGTCCCACATCAGTTACTCCCCAATGGTTGTGGCCTTGTTGTGGCTTGCTGGCACCAGTGGCGTAGCCAGGAATTAATAATAGCGGGGCAAACTTTTAAACACACTTCAAAAAAAAAAAAAATCATAATTAGCAACACCAAAAAGAATGCTTGTGCTAAAATTAATTTTAAAAGAAAGCTAACACATTTATTAAGGAACATAGTAATTTCATAAACTATCAAAACAAATCAATTGTTTGAATTGTCTCAATGGACCAAGTCTAATTGCTGTTAGATATACAATAACTAAAATGTTTATATTCAGTAATCTTGATCCAATCAGAAAAAATGTACTTTTCTTTTCAAATTTTATGCTTAAACTTCTATTTCGTCTCGCGTTGTGAGTTCTATCGATAAAGACAAGATTATTTTTAAAATTGTGAATAATTAATGAAGTATAATGCATATAACCCATAGTTTAGCCATTTACAAATTTGGACATTATGTATTGAGGAGTTTCAAATGGTGAGTGGTGACTCTCTTTTTATTCATTAAACATCTCACTTCACAAGTGCAGTGGAATTGTTGTAATATTGGAAACAAAAAGTTGAGAATGAAATATATACAAAATGTATTAAAGTGATTAAACAAAGAACAATTTAAGAAGATAATTACAGAAAAAAAAAATACAAGATCTGAAAGAAAAAAAAAAAGAATTCAGTGGGGGCGCGTGCCCCCGCTCGTCCTCAAGTGGCTCCGCCACTGGCTGGCACCCTAAGAAGCACAAACATGTCGATCTACATAATTATTTTGTTTATCCTATGAATTAATAATTCGCATATTTTATTCAACGTGTCCTCAACATGCCCGTATACTAATTTTTGAAAACTATAGTTTGTACCTGTGCTTCTTAATGGGCTCCATCGTAACCCAATGCAAATCTCCTACAAGCGGTATTCCAACTGATGAGTTATAGGTGGAATCTCTGAGCCAAAAACTCCAATGTTGATGGGCTTGCAAAGAAACTCCATGGATAACTTCGGACGGAGCAAAAAAACCTTGCTGCATGCCGCATAGCTGTTGATGGAGTATAGTGGCTCTTGGCAGAGTTCGTGTGGTGACTGATTGTGAAGAGTGAATGCGATGCTGGAAATGAGGGGGAGCATAGACGATCTACGGTGAACTCTTAGTTAGCTAACAATACTCATTTTTCAGATGCAGATCAAACTCGAGAGGGAGCTAGGCCTGGTAGGAGCACCGTAAGTGCACACATGAGGATGAGATCCTTAGGACGTGGGTAGAGTATTGTCCAACATTAAGAGAAAGAAAAGTACAGCGTTTTAACATACATCCAGCCAAGTTATTGTGCATGCGGAATAAAAGCCTTGTGAGAGACTGACATGGGTGAAAATGATGTCATTTGTTATGTAAATTACAATTTTCTAGCATATCTACCAGTACCTCTACATAGCTTACCAATGGGACAAGGGGTACCATATCCATTTCGAAGTTTGAAACCTTGATGCTAGGTTACAAGTTATTGTTGCCTACAATCTTGGGCCGCCGTTTATCCTCTATTATACATGTGTTGGCCATATCTAAATCTTTACTTTCTTTGGAGAAGTATAGGCTGCTTCATCATTTAAAAACCCACAAAGGAGAGGCTTTGCTTAGCAAAGTTCTTCAATGAACAACAGAGAAATAAGGACTATTGCATAACTGGAAGCCCCCAAAGCACTTCCTAACTACTAAGTTCTTCAGGTTTTATGCATCTTGCACTAGCTTATTTTTGGGCCTGTTCAACCAAGCAGATGCCATTTGGCCCATTTGTTATACCCCTCCATAGATCACCACCCTCCTATTGAATGTGATGACATGCAACCCAGACACTCATTGATCAGATCAGTTGAAATCTCTCTCCTTGATTTCCAAATACTGGGCATACCTAAGCAACCAAAACTAAAACTCTTCTAATATTCCATCATACCTGCCTACAGAGTGGTTCCTTTCCCTTTAATCAAACCAATACTCCAAAGATTTCTCACGAATGTGCCAGTAACACTACTCTCTCTCTCTCTCTCTCTCTCTCTCTCTCTAACACATTGAGCCCTTGAACGAATACAATTCCCCAAATCAATTAAGAAGTATAATACTAGCAACCTGATGACCCTAATTCTGCCCATGCATTTAGTCACAGTTTTCGTCCAATTAATCCCGAAAACTATAGTCAGCTCAGTAGCACCCTATTGATTCTCTGTTTGAAAGTTCCAAACTCAGTTTTCAAGCCAAGCAAAATTACGTCTAGTTAACAGTCATTTTCAGCCACAAATGCCATTATAACGAAAAATACTAAGGCGTACTTGTTACCAATCTTGCCTAAATGAAATCCAAGAGAAGAGGGGCAAAGGTACTTACTTTGAACCCCCAATTTTGCACAACGAGACGCTTGACGCCACTGAGCAACCTCACAACCTTACTCCAGTGCTTGTACTCGGGGCCGGCCCAACCTCAAGGCCCAAGAGGCCTGGGCTTTAGACATCTTAAAAATGTTAAATTTTAAGGGCACTCTACTAATTTACCTTTTGGGAAAATGATGGCCAAGGACGTGTTTTGATAATTAATACATGTCAAGGACATTTTGTTCATTAACAATTGTTCTTAGCATATCCTTAAAAAGTATTAATTATCAAAACACGTCCTGGGACGTTATTTTCCCTTACCTTTTCGGGTTTGAGTATAAGTCTTTTTTTAGCCCAATAGAAGAGAAAAAAAAAAAAAGAAGGCCCAATATGAAACAAAAAAAAGGCTCATTTGTGATTCTGTGTGAACCTGTGGTAATAAAAAAGGACCCAAACCATGGTAACGAAAAGAAAGCTCAATCACTTAGAATAAATACAGAGTTTTATGAATAACAAAATATTATGTACTAATTAAAAATTAGATTGCTTGTTTTGAGATCTTTGTTACTTTTGTTGGCTTATGAAACTACCTGTACTTTATATAGATACGTATTTTTATATTTTTTTAGTGACCCGACCCTTATGATTTGTTTTTGTCGTGTATTTGTCAAAAGAATTTAATACTATAATTTTGGTTTTCTCGTATTGTTACTGTTTGTTTATTTTTCGTAAAAACTTTCAAGTGTTTATGGTACTATTCTTAAAACAGGCATTGGGCACCCAAATACCTTGGGCTGGCCCTGCTTGTACTGCTCGTGAAAACTCCACGTGCGCTTCAACCAAACCCGTCGAGGGTAGGGAGGAAGGAGAGGAGGTGGAGGAGGAGGTGGTCGGAGAAGTCGTTCAGGCTACGGTCGCTGCTGGCTGGTTCCGCTGCCATTGAGGGAGAAAATGTAACAGAAGAAGTTTATGGCGTACCGTCACTGTGTGGAGTATTTGTTTGTTTTTGTTAAACTTCTCCTTTTTTTCAGATTCGGAGAAGAACTAAGGCAGGGAACTTTTCACTATTTATAAATTTGAATTCATTAACTATAGGACGGAATTTTTTTTAAAACTTTCCTTTATTTTCTCCCACTTTCATAAGTTCCAAATGGACCCTAAAATTATACTCCAAAATTTTGGACTGGATCTTTTTTTCCAGACGGAAAAAGCATACTTATTCAATTTTTTTTTTTTTTGAAAAGACTTATTCAATTCATTCAAACAAATTGGCATTTACAAAACATCATCCAGATATGGACATACAACAACTACTGATATCTGAAAACAAAGATTCGAAAACAGAGGCATAGAAAAACAGCGGCCAAACCCTAAAAGAGAGGAAACGAATGTCGAATTCCTAAAGCCATTACCCATTCACACCGTAATCATGAACGACAAAAGTGGAATTGGTATCCGGACGCTTCGGGATGGAGGAACTCCATATCAAAGATAGCATCCAACATGTGGAAATCAGTCAAAGACCAACCGAAATAAATCTGGACAGAATCGGACTAAATTCGGATATAAACTAGACTAAATCCGAACAAAAACGAAATAAAGAAAAACCCTAATCCTAAGCATCTGCCTTTCCGATCCAACCTACACAGCCACCACCATAATCGACAAACAGATCTAGCCACCATAGATCTAGCCACCATCAGAGTACTACCGCCCAAACCTCACCAACCTCATCCCACCACCATCAGCTGCCACAGTTACCGAGCGGTAGCACATGAACCCACCCTCCACCCAAACAAACTAGAGTAACACAAACGTCAATAGATCTAACTAGAGAACTGGACCATGCCATCAAATAGCACATAGCAATGGAAAAATCAAAAGGAAAAAGCAGACACCTAAAAAAAAGGGGGAGAGAAAAAGAGGAGGGAGAGAGGTAAAAATCAAATGGCTCTTGGCAGAGTTCGTGTTGATTGTGAAGAGTGAATGCGATGCTGAAAATGAGGGGGAGCATAGACGATCTACCAGAGGTGTCACGGCACGACCCTTTTAACTCCGTGCTAATCGTGCTTCATGTCGTGCCGTGCCAGCCCGTTTACAGTATTTACTCAAATCATGTCATGCCGTGCTGTGCCATTTGTCAATTATGTCGTGCCGTGCTGGCCCGTTTACTTAAATCGTATCGTGTCGTGTAGTGCCGTTTGCCAATTGTGTCGTGTCGTGCCGGCCAATTTTCTTAAATCGTATTGTGTTGTGCTGACCCGTTTTCTTAAATCGTGTCGTGCCGTGCTGTTTTCAATCTCGTCGTGTCGTGCCAGCCCGTTTTCTTAAATGGTGTTGGGCCGTGCCGTTTTTGATCGTGTCAAGACTTGTCGGCTCGTTTACTTAATCGTGTCGGGTCGGACCGCGCCGTTTTAAGTCGTGCCGTTTTAAATAAATTCCTTTCATATTAAATTACTCTTGCACCATAAATATTTTGATAAGTTTTTTAATTTTACTCGTTAACTTGTAATGTTAAATTTACAAACCAAAGGTCCAAAGCCTATTCACTAACAAAAACAAAACAAATATTTTTTACCGAAATAAAAATTGATAATTTTTTATTGGTAAAAAATTGATTTTTTAAAAACATGATTTTTTTAAAGAAATTGTTTTTTTTTAAAATTAAATATCTTAGATGTTTAAAGATAAACAAATATTTTTTACCGAATAGAAATTGTTTACTTTTTTTTAAATTAAAAAAAGCCATTTGGCTTATTTATTTATTTTTTTTTGTTTTTCTGTGCCTCGTGTAGTGCCCTTTCGTGCCCGTGTCATGCCCATGCTAGTGCCTAGCTAGAACCGTGTTGTGCTGTGCCGTTCCTGTCCACTTTCCGTGTCTGCGGCCGTATCGTGCCCATCTACGATCGTGTCGTGTCGTGCCTTGCCAGGCCAACTTTCGTGTCGTGCTCGTGCTGTGGCCCCCATTTCCGTGCCCGTGTCGTGCCCTGAGCCTACTAAGACCGTGCCGTGTCGTGCTGTGCCAGGCCAAAACCGTGCCTGTGACGTGCCGTGCCGCACCGTGCTCGTGCCATGCCCGTGCCGTGCCGGCACGGCCCATTTGACACCTCTACAATCTACGGTGAATTCTTATTTAGCTAACAGTACTCTTTTTTCAGAGGCAGATCAAACTCGAGAGGGAGCTACGACTGGTTGGCGCACTGTATAGTTCACAGATGAGGATGAGATCCTTAGGACGTGGGAAGAGTATAGTCCCACAATGTAGTGAAAGGAAAGTACGGTGTCTAAGTCTTTAAGGGCAAATTTACCGGGTGTTAGGTAAAATTGCTAGTAAACAGTGCATTTTTTTATTTCACTTACTCATATCTCTTTTAACACTACATTAATACTATCTATTTAACCAATTCTCTATTAAAATATTATTACTTTTATTTTCACTTACTCACATTTCTTTTAACACTACATTAATACTATCTATTTAACCTATTCTCTATTAAAATATTATTACTTTTATTACCCTCTTTCCTTTTTTGGAGAGAGAAAGAGAGAGTGAGAGAGAGAAAGTAATAAAGAAATGGAAAAGGTTGTGAACAGGGCTTCGGTACATTTATCAAACCAGTTCATCAAAGTCATTTTACCTTCTCATTTACCTCTTTTGTTGCAGCTTGCTTCTGTGTGTTTTCCTTATGTAAAATAGCTATAAAACCAATTTACCCCAACTGATGTACTTGCTCTAGCATGCATTCAGACGAGGTATTGTGCATGCGGAATATACAAAAATGCTACACACACAACATCTCCCACACAACAACTCACACAACATGACGTCAGAGTAAAACGACGTCGTTTTGATAATTAAAAAAAAAAACAACCCATGCACAGTAACGCTTTCCTTCTTCTTCTTCCCCTTCTCATTCAAAAATACTGAATACAGTCAGGAGAACCGAGAGAGGGGCTCCCATTGGCCACCACCGGCGACGATGCTTCCCACCTCCACCGGTGACCACGCGTCCCACCTCCATCGCTAGAACCCAAGCCCAGCGCTCCCCACCGTCGGCAACCGCCACCCCCACCAGCTTCTGGGTAGTTCGACATTGTTACTCCTGCCACCACCACCAGCTTCTGTGAAAGATGTTGTGTGTGTAGCATTTTTGCTCCCCCGATTTCCTCATCATCAATCTCTCTCTCGATCGATCTCCAGCGACTTCTTCATCATCAACGGGTCTAGTGAAATTTGGGTTCTGGAAGATGACTTTACTCTCTCTCTCACGGCAACTGTTGTTTTTGCAGCCATGGCGGTGGCCTCTTTTTGTTCGAATAAAGGCGGGTGTGAGCCCCTCTCTCTCTCCATCCTATTTTCTGATGATTTCTGAGTTTTAATTTGAACTGATTTAAGCCGATCTGATTTAGGGTTTATATGGTCAGTTCGTGGTTCATCTGCTATGGCGTTATCAATCGGGGATCCTTTGACTGGGGCAAACAGATCGAATCTTCAAGTCTTCTTCTTCAGCGGGGTGTATAGTCGCTGGTGGTGGTGGTCTGACTGTGATCTACATTTTGAATGAGAAGGGGAAGAAGAAGGGAAAGTGTTACTGTGCATGAGTTGTTTATTTATTTATTTATTTTTTAAAATTATCAAAACGACGTCGTTTTACGCTAACTTCATCATGACATCAGCGGCTGTGTGAGTTGATGTGTGAGAGATGTTGTGTGTGTAGCATTTTTGCTGAATATAAGCATTGTGAGAGACTGACATGGGTGAAAATGATGTCGTATGTTATATGTAAATTACAATTTCCTAATATAAATTACACAGCTTATCAATGGGACAAGGGGTACCATATCCTATACGATGTTTGAAACCATAGTTTCATATTAATTTTTGATGATTCGAATTGTTCAATATGTTAAAAATGTGATCTTAATGATACCTGCGAGAAATTGGAAAAAAAATGACAAGAAAAAGCTTGATCTGAGCAGTTTTTCATAAATGCGGATAGAAACTGTTTTATAAAAAACTGAATGGATCAAGCCTTTCTCGATATTTTTTTGAGCTGAATTTTGATATGTGTCTTTAAAAACACGTTTTAAACATATTCGACGACTTTAATTATAAAAATTTGATCGAAAATTATGAGATATTTTTTAGGTGTCCTCGAAACCGCCCTGTACAAACAAATACTAACCGAACAAAATTTAGGAAGAACAGGCCATCGCACTCCGCACGGTGACGGTACGCCTGAAACTTCTCCAATGACCCTCTGTTACATTTTCTCCGTCCTTATGGCGGTGGAACCAACCAGCGACCGCAGCCTGAACGACTTCTCCGACCACCTCCTCCTCCACATCCTCTCCTTCCTCCCCGCCCTCGACGCCCTCCGCACCGCCCCTGTCTGCCGCAAATGGCAAACCCTCCTCCCCTCTCTCCCCTCCCTCAACTTCGACTACTCCCTCTTCCCCCCCTCCGCCTCCCCCTCCGATACCCGCCGTCGCTTCGCCGACTTCGTCGACCTCTTCCTCCTCCGCCGCCCCCCCACCTCCCCCCTCCTCAAACTCCGCTTCCAGTTCGACTTCGGCGACTACCTCCACTCCTCCCAAATCGACTCCTGGATCCACCACGCCGTCAATCACGGCGTCACCGAAATCGACGCCGACTTCTTCATCCACCGCGACTACCAAGTCTTCGACCAAGCCGACGGCGGCTACAGCTACAACGAATGTTACTTCACGTTCTACTTCAATTCCATCAAAAACAGCCGCGTTAGGGTTTTGAAACTCTCTCGTTGTGAGCTGATTTTACCTCTCGGTCTCTCTACTAGCTTGTCGTTCAAGTCCGTCCAGTCGTTGTACCTGGATCAGATATACCTGAACGACGAGATGGTCTCGGATTTGATCTCGGGGTGTCCGAATTTGGAGAGCTTGGTTCTCGAGTACTGTTGCGATATGAAGGAGTTGAGGATTCGTTCGACGAGGCTGAAGCGGTTGTCGCTGTTGTATTTCCATTCGCAGGACGAAGAGGAGGAGTTGGTGGAGATATGTGCTCCGAATCTGCGGTCGTTTCATATCGTTTGTTTCGAGATGGGGATGTATTCGATGGAGGGAACGACGGGTTTGGCTGAAGCGTACGTGGAGTTTATGCACGAGGAGAGGCATTATAAGTACTGGAGCAAGGTTGTGAGATTGCTCAGTGGCGTCAAGCATCTCGTTGTGGAAAATTGGTGGTTTAGAGTAAGTTCCTTTGCTCCTCTTTTCCGGGGTTTTCGTGGGCGCGGAAATAAATACAAGGAAATCTTAGTATACATTATACATTATATTCGGGAAGATTGGTAACAACTAACAAGTACGTCTTAACATGCATTACATTTGCCAATCAACACGAAAATATGCATTACATTTTCTGGCTGAAAATGAATGTTTGCTAGATTTAATTTACAGTGACTAGAAAACTAAGTTCAGAATCGTGCTTCAAACTGAGAATCAGGTGGATGCTACCAAGCAGACTATTGTTTTCTGAAGAAGTTAATCAGTTATGGTAGGAAGAAAAGTGTGACTAAATGCAGGGGCAGAAAGGGTCGTCAGGTTGCTGTCATACTTCTCAGTTGATTTTGGGATTAGTTCAAGGGCTCAATCTGTTCTTTCGAGAGAGAGAGAGAGAGAGAGAGAGAGAGATTTACTTCATCTGCCATTTTGTCCTGTATTCCATATGACTGTAGGTGCGAAAGGAAGATAAGAAACTTTTTGTCAGGACTTTTTGGCGGATAGGTTGAATTACAGGGCAAGGAACCATTGTATAGGCACATTTGGTGGAATAAATAATAGAAGAATGTTAGTTTTGGTTGCTTAGGTAGGCCCAATATTTGGAAATCATGGAGAGAGGTTACTATTGATCCGCTTGACAAGCGTCTGGGAGTCTTTTGGGGGCTTGCAGTTATTCAATACCTTACTTCTGTGTTGCTTATTCAAGAGCTTTTCTAAAGTAAGCCCCTCCTTTGTGGGTTTTTAGAGAATAAAACCCTCTCCAAAGAATGTAGAGATTCAAATGTGGACAAACACAAATTTTGGAGGATCAATGGTGTCCTGAGAATCCGAGATTGATGACAACAACGGGTGCCATTGTTAGTAATAACTTGTAAGCTAGCATCAAGGTTTTGAATATTGTATTGGTATGGTATTTTTTGAGCTGTACATTGCACCAACCAGTCTTAGCTCCCTCTTGAGTCTGGTCTATCACCGAAAAAAAGTAATGTCAGCTATATAAGATCTCTGGTAAACTCATCCTGTAGAGTTCACCGTAGAATGTCCACGCTTCCATTTTAATTCCAGCAGCATGGTCACTCTTCACAATCAAACACCATAACATGTCTGCCAAGAGCCACCATACTGTCGACAGATATGCTGCGAGGGTTTTGTCTCCGTCAGGAGTTATCCATGGAGTTTCTTTGCAAGCCCACTGACACTTGTGTTCTTGGCTCAGAGATTCCACCTACAAGTCCTTGGTCGGAATACCACTTGTTGGGGATTTGTGCAGGGTAATGATGGAGTCCCTAAGCAGCACGGACACAAAAACGTTCTTTTTCACCAAAAAAACTATTAGATGGGCACATTGGAAACACATTGAAAAAATTAATTGAATTGCAAAATCATAAGAGAAACGAAATAATAATGCAGATTGACATGTTTTGGCTTCTTAGGGCGCCTGCAACAAGGCCCAAACCATTGGGGAGGAACTGATGTGGGATTCTATTCTTCCCAGATGTCCCAACTTTTGGTACACACGTCTTATCTTTTGTGGTTTATATTCATACCAATTGCGCACTGTGGAACTTCTTTCCCCCAAAAATCCTGCCCTCCTGTATTTAGATGGCTGAATTTGTTGTTTCTGGAGCGATTGACACAATTCATTGTCCTCATTTTATTTTAAATTACCAACTTCCTAGAAGATATGATTTGTCCAGCAAAAACACTCACACTTAGTGCTAGTTACAATAAAGTTGAACTACAAGTAAATATCTGAGGCGAACTATGAATACAAATCAAAGAGGTGATATTCCGCATAGAGTTCTGTTGAAGGAGGACGTGGAGGTGGGGAGGTGGAGAGAATACCACTTGTTGTTGTCATAGTCAATATACATGTAATCGTAGATGCTCACATGGCATATTATTACATGTATAACCATGTGCTTTGCTTTGATGTGTAGGGTTTTCTGTAACAAGTAAAAAGGTGGTTTCTGATAGATCTCTGGTAAGAAGTAAGAACTATCAAATTGGTGTCTGGCAACTACTTACCCAAAGCAAGTTAAATGGAGAACCAATAAGTCCTTTCACATTACATGTTCCACATAAACTCTCCAATTTTGAATAAGCTTTGCTATCATCCTCTTGAAATATAAAGGTCCCAATTTGCTTTATGTCATTCTTTATCATTTAGAACTGTTGTTCATACTATTTAAATATTGCATAATCCTTTCTCATGTTTGTTTTAAGCTTCACTCATCAATGGAGATCTCTTCTGAGGATCTTGTATTCAACAACCTCACTTCCGTGGAGCTGCGAACTGGCTATACAACATATGATCTACTGGGTATAGCTGTGTTGTTGGAGTGTTCTCCCAACCTCGAGATATTGACTGTCAGTGATCTTTTCAAGATTGACGAAGATGTGAGTTTCTTATCATCTTCCGCAAATATATCTATTGGATGTAAACATAGTGGAAACATTAACTAACAAAATGTTATAAAGATTGTAAACTTTTCAACACAATTTTTTTTGATCCACAAGGCCACAACTTTAGTCTTCTCTGATTGGTTATTTAACGAGGCTCTCCTGCAGTGGAAGAACCAATCCCAGAAATATGCAGTGTTCGCCCAATTTTGTAGCGAGTAAACAACAAAAGCTGATTTTACTCAATGTTTCAGGAGAGCTTATCAGAGGAGATTCTTAACAGACCTATTAAATTCAGCATGCCAAGTCTCAGGCAAGTCAAGATAAAAAGTTTCGCCGGTTCACTGCTTCAGTGGAATTTCGTGAAGCTTCTTATACAACAACAGGTGGTCTTGGAGAAGATTATTGTGGTAGCGGAAAATGGTCAGAGCTCAGTTCTCAAAATAACACCTAGTAGGTGATTTTTTTTTTTTTTTGGATTGAAGATAGTTCTTTTTATCCTTTTTTTTTTTTTAACCCCGCTCGGTTGGTTTCTTGAAATACTTTTCAGTCAGCTTGAAATTAACTCACTTTGTCGTCAGTTTTGTGATTTCTAGGCTCTTTCATTTGCATCTGAGTAGTGTCCATTCTTTTGCCTTTGAATTGTGATGGTTGTTTTTCCTCGTTGCCATTCCATTGTCTGAAGTCCAATCTTGTAAGGCCTATGCTCCCAAGAAAGTGAAAAGAATGAATTTCATTCTCTCTATGTTTGGGATATCCAATAAGCTTGTCATCGTTTTTTCAAAATCTAGTTTTCTCTTAGTATTTTTTAGAACTTTTTCAAATTGTCTTCATAGTACAAAATTAGACACCCAGGTTAGATTTCAGCTTCCTGGCTACAAATCATGTGATATTAATGGTGTACCAATATGGTCGTTGCATTGAAGATTTACAATTTTGAAAGCCAAAGAATTTATCGTGAGACCATTGGAAGATTTACAATTTTGGAACCAACCTCCGAACATCACCTTGATACTTGACAGTAGACGAGTTCACGAAGTTGTGGGAGTAAGTGTCTGTTCTTACTCAGATAGTCATACGACAAACTCATGGACAATAATAGTTATGCGAGACGGGAACCTTTGTTTTACTCGTGCTTGATGTAGTAAAAACTTATAGCAGATGGCTTATTCTTCTTGGGATTCATTGGGGATTAAGAGTTCCTATGATCTCTCTGAGAAGAAATAGCCATACCACAATGAAACAAGGTAAACAGTTCTCATAACTCTTCTCAGTAGTGAAAAGTCATTATTAAGTGGGCTTAAAAGTACATGCAGTGCCTGCCCTTCAGCACATATGCGGTGCTGAATGATTTTGGAACATCACGTGACAACCTCTATATTCTGAGGAGCAGTGAATAATATTTCTAGTAGCACGTGGAGTTTACCATCACCTTAACTTCTTATTCAATGCCCCTAAGCACCTTGCTTCATTGCCCAACATTGATGTAGTATTCATACGCATGTAGTGGAATCGAAGATCCAACATCTTAATAGAGAATCCTAGGACCAGGGGCACCTAGTAAATTCCTTCCTTATATTCTACTACTTCTCCTAAACTAGATTAGGCCACAATGCATAATAGAACTCCATATTTATTGACCCGTCCAAATCTTCTCATTGACAACCCGCTCAAACCCGCCATATTCTACAAAAAGGAGTTACTCATCCCATAATATTATGGGTTTAAATGGGTTAAAAGATCCCTCTTGGGGAGTCCATTTTATCCCGTCTTTGATTATTATCAGTTACTATACAACTTACAAGTCTAATATTGGAAATTTTTTTGGGTGCAAATAGGATAAGATTCACGTGGTACCCGCAACCAAAAATTTCTCCCAGTACTGAGTCTGGGTTAATCTCTTCGTTTGACGAGTTATCTTTGGGTTATATCACGTGGATGACACATTGGTTGTTTTCCGCCCCAATTCCAACGGAAGGCAGCGGCGGGTTTACATTGCAACACATGAAGTAAGTACAGGGCTAGAGTTGTTCAAATTAAAAGTATAATAATCAAAGTGGAATTCGCGTGAAAGTTGAAGGGAACAAAAAGAAATTACGCTACCAGTACTTTTTTTTTTTTGATCCGCACTCTACCAGTACTTTACTACTCCTGTATGCACAGCGTGCACTTGGGATTCCAATGGCTTCGCCGGCCGGCAACTCCTCCTCCGCCGTCGCACGACCACCCACCACCCTCGACGACCTCTCGCCGAGCCTTCTCCTCCGCATCATTTCCTTCCTCCCAACCCTCGACGCCATCCAAACAACCCTAATCTCCCCCGCCTTCCTCGACCTCTGGACCTCTCTCCCCTCTCTCTCCTTCGACTTCTCTCTCTTCCTCCCCCCCTGCGACACCCCCTCCCAAACCCTCCGTGCCTTCTCCGACTTCGTCACCCGCGCCCTCCTCCTCCGCCACCCCCCCTCCTCCTCCTCCTCCTCCTCCTCCTCCTCCCCCCTCCGCTCCCTCTACCTCCGCCTCGACTCCGCCACTCACCTCCTCCCCTACCGCCGCCACATCGACTCCTGGATCCACTACGCCGTCACTCACGACGTCGAATCCCTTTCCCTCACCTTCTCCTCCAAATACCTCCGCCAATTTCAAAACGAAACTACTGACTCGTACTACTACCCCTTCCCTCTTCCCCTTCTCCGAAACGGCAGCGTTCGGTCATTACATCTCAAACACTGCAACCTCGATGTGCCGAGGAACAGGTCGCGCACGCGATTATGCGAGTCGCTGGCGAGTATTGATTTTGTGCAGGTCTACTTGACGGATGAGATGATATCGGATTTGGTTGCGGGGTGTTTGAACATTGAGTCTCTGACTATAAGGCAGTGTCACGGGATGAAGGACTTTAAGATATCTTCAGCGAGTCTTAAAAGGTTGGATCTTTGGCAGTTCAGGTGCGACGAAGGATCGGTTGAGATTCGCGCTCCTAATTTGTCGAATTTGAGTATTTTTTTCTTTGAGGTTGGGGAGTATGTAATGGAGGACTCCTCTGCTGTTGAAGAAGCAGATGTCACTTGCATTTCCATGGTGGAGAATTACCGGTATTGGATTAAGATTGTGAGGTTGCTTAGCCATGTGAAGCGTTTTCATGTTCAGAATTGGTGGTATAAGGTAATTTTATCCCCCTTTATGTACCTACGCAATACGCACTTTATTTGCAATTGGATTATTATTTGATTCTGGATGAGGTATTTCTTTCCTTTTAGCCTTTTCTTGCATCGTGGGGGGACAAAAGAACAACAGAAATTGCAGGGTTTGACTACCCGAGCTAAGATTTTTGGTAGGAAGGATTGAATAAACTGAAACTATGGCTATAATTGGGGATAAGCGTAATGGGGTTGGAGATTGAAAGATATTTAACCTGATAACTAGGATCGAGTAAGAACTGCTAGCTGACAGGTGATATCGCTCTTTTGCTTGATAGCTAACATGGCAATGATTCTAGGATTCCGGGGCATTCGAACGCAAAAAGTGAAGAGCTAGGGTTTGGCTTTGTCAACGTGTAATTTAGGGTAGTATGCATGAGCTATATCATTTGCCTTTAAAATTGTGGAGGTAAGAATCAATTGAGTCTAAGCACAGTAGAGAATTTGCTTTGGTATGGATCAGGGGTGATTGTTTTGCAATGCGCAATGTGTTGCAAGGACAAATAACTCGCATGGCGAAATGGTGTGGGTATTTGGAGGTTCTCTGCCTCTAGACGTCATCGGGAGATCCTCCATCCCTTAGTAATTGTCTAATTGAGGCGGCCACATACCATGACCGCCAGCCGCTGAACTCCCTCCTCAGGCTCGCTCATCACCTGGAGGAGCTAGTTCACCAAGGATACTTAACGAGATATCGCCTGTCTCCCCATGATCTACGAGCTCACAATAACTTATGGCGACTCCTCACATTACCCTAGTTGGGAGCAGGGCCTAGGTACTTTGCTCAGGAGTCAGGACCTAAGGAGGCATGTGGCTTGGAGGCTAGAGTAAGGGGAATGTCAAGGCTCACCTCCATGAGGGGCTCGCCTACGTCACCTGCCATCTGGCACAAGCATGCCTGTGGAACATTCACTCGATAGGCTCACATCTGGAGCTTGCATCATACCTACCACCTGCCCCATGATACATGCCAACATATAGCGCCCAAACAATCTGAGAGTTTTATGATACAGAACACAAGTTCTAAATCACATCACTTATCCCTTTGGCTGTACTCGAGTGCACATTAATGAGGGAGAGGCTAGCCCTCCTTCAATTATATAAATAGGAGTTCACACTTCATTCAAGACAAGCATTCAATACACATTGAAGACACACCTAACACATTTATTCTCTACTGCCATCACTGTCTCTCTAAGGCTGTCCTAAGCTCTCTTCTCCTCCACCTCCGGTGGTCTTGAGCCATTTTAGTGCCCACCATATTCTCGGAGGACAACCTCAGGTACTCTTCCCACTCCTCATACTCACAAATGGTTTTAGACAATGTTGGTTGAGCATAGCTTGTCTTGTTGGCTATTAGGGTCTAGTTGGTCGATGGACATCAAACAACCTGTAATGTAATTTACTGTACACGCTTTGACAATTTCAACCTTGTGGAATTGTGGAAGAGATAATATTACAAGTTCTATCTCATGCTTGCTTCAAATCAAGGTATATCTCAACTAGTGTGCAAAGTCTAGCATTAGTCCCCGCTGATGCTTTTGTGATGATGGACAAGAAAGAGGTAAAAGGGAAGAGAGACACACACAAGGGTCAAAACCCAAGTCTCAAATTTTCATTAATCAAAGTCTAATGATTGCATCGTTGAACATCTTATTATAGACTCATAACCCTAATGGAAATAAAAAGGAAACATAAAAAACAACCTAATTAAATATTAAAATGCCTCCTATTACTAATAATTAAAATAACAAAATTACCACACTTATTGGACTAAAAAGACTTAATTCTATGCATTGGGCCCATGGGCTTCACTTGAGGCTTCCAAAGTGGACAACTACGGTCCGTCCAATCGATGGCTACACCATCAATTCTCCTCCGCTAAAAAAACTCGACTCCGGTGTCTAGGAAATTAATATTCCGCATCATTTTGGTATCAATTATGTTGACAAATACCCATAATTTTTTCTTCACAACCTGGATTCCCGTTATCCTTATATAATGCAATTGCACCATCTCCAACGCCTCATGAGCTTAGTGGTTGGAAAGTACGGTAGTGACAGGGAGGGTAAGACATTGTGCGTGTGGAATTTCTTTTGAGTTGAGGAGGGGAAAGGAATGAGGTTGTGTTGGGAAAGGTTCAGAGATCATGTTTAAGTAGCTTTTATTCATGATAAGAGTTATTCACTAGTCTGCGCTTGGATATTCTTTTTAGTTTCCTTGTGGTTAAGAATTTCAGCTCGGCTTGCCATTGGACCACCCTCTCTGAGGCCATGGTAGACCGTGATTTCTTCTTGAGGGAGGCTAAACTAGGGGAACAAATTGCCAAGAGATCATAGAAACGCTTTTTGTAGCTTCGCCAAATGGAAACAGAAAGAGCAGTGTGTGTGAAGAACAGGGAGTGACTCTTATTCTTTTTCGGTTTGATTGTTTTTCTCTTGAGTGTGAAGTTCAAGGTATTCACATGTGCCTATTTGGTGGGTAAGCCCATTTGTTGGATTGGAGTATATTAAAGCCCTAGTATGATTAATTTTAGGAAATTTATAGAAATGGTCCTCCTAGTTTCACTCGAGTCTCATTTTCGTCCTCCAAGTATCAATTACAACTCTTTTGACCTTCAAGTCTGGTTTTCGTACCAAATTGGTCCAATTGATAACTTTTGCTAGCCAAACTGGACGGAAAAAATCAAATTGATGGCAGTTTGGACGTTGCAGTTCGTACCAAGTTGGTCCAATTGATAACGTCTGCCCTCAATTTGATTTTTTCCATCTAGTTTGGTTGATTGGTCAATTGGCCCAACTTGGTACGAAAACCAAACTTGAAGGTCAAAAGAGTTGGAGGACTAAAATGAGACTCGGATAAAACTAGGAGGACCATTTCTATAAATTTCCCTTAATTTTATTAGATAGAGGCTTTGGAAAAGCTGGCTAGACTTTGGACATAGAAGCCATTGTACAGAATGTATGCATAACATACACCCTGTGCTGTTGGTTTACACATAAGTTGGGGGGTGTCGAGGGCCCCTTGGCCAAACAGTGTTCTGCCCTGTTTTGAGGACTTCAGAAATGGTAAGGGTTTGACTGCATGAGCTAAGATTTTGGTAGAAAGGCATGAATAAACTGAAACCATGGCTTTAATTGGTGATAAGTATAAAAGTATAATACAGATGGAGATTAAAAGATATTTGACCTGAGAATAGGATTGAGTAAGAATTGCTGGCTAATAATTGGAGACTCTGCTTGATGGCGAACCTGGTAATGATTCTAGGATACAGTGGCCTCTAGAACACAAAATGAAGAGTTAAGGGTCAGCTATTCAATGTGTTACAGAGGGTTGCATGTATGATATCTGTCAAATGAGACTAAAAGAGATGAGGGATTGAGGTCTTAACAGAGTAGAAAATTTACTTAGATGGGGTGATTGTTTCAGAATCTGTAATGTGTATCGAGGACAAATAACTTCCAGGGCAAATGGTTTATATAATGAAGGTTGAGCATAACTTGCCGTTGGACCACCCTTCTTTAAAGCGGCTAGGCCAATATTGGAACCATGATTTCTTCTTTAGGGGAGGCCAAACTAGGGGAATAATTTTTCACCTAAGATTTTGAGAAAGGCATTTTATGACTTCGCCTAATGAAAACAAGGAAGTGAAGTATGTGAAGAACAGGGGGCGCAAAGTCATCCTATTCTTTTTGGGTTTAATTGTTTTTTCCTTGATTGTGAAGTTCAAGGAATGAGTGCTTCTGTTTGATTAGCCCATTTGCTGGAGTATTATACATTGAAGCCCAAACAAAATTGATTTCATAAGACGAGAGCCCTTGAAAAGATTGGGTAGACTTTGAACCTGTAACCGATTGTGCCTACTTATGCATGACATACGTCGTGTTCAAGTGTTTCACATTAGTGAGTGGTTTTATAACTTTTCATGTACAATCTTTGCTGTAATAAAGAGGGCTATCGGCTGGATTGAGAAAATGAGTCTTTGTAGAGAATAAATTTTTTTTTTTTGTTGAGTGCTAGCTAAGCAGATTATAAATAGAAATGCTATCTAAGATTGCTCGATTTCTCGGATGGCTTCCTTGATTGTGGAGATTTTAAGTAGGACAGTGTAATTTAGGATTGGAGTTGTGTAGGTCATTAGAAAGACCGTTAACCATCTTGTTTGCGGGTTCGGTGCTAGCATTGCAGTGTGACTTTCACAGGTTTTGACAGTTCAACTTTGCAAGCAGAGCAAAGAAGAATTATGTTGTGGTAAAACATAATTTATCAATTACTTGAAATAATTTAACATGCTTTGTAAATAGAGGAAAGAGAAAGAACAAGGGTTGTTTAGCAACGAGATTAATTAAGAATCATTCAATCTCTAATTGATTGATGTATTTGTTGTCGGCTGATGATCTCAACTGCATTTGCAAGCATACTAATTGTCACTGAGTTACATGAATCAGGTGAAAGATAGCTTCACATATTTGGTTATACTGCCAGCCTCATAGGTTTAACTTTTTACATGTTCGTCATATCAACAGGCTGTGGTATCAAAAGACTGTCTCCCTGAAAGTTTCGTATTTCACAACCTCAACTATTTGAGAATAAATATGGAATATACAAAAGCTGATATGGTTGGCATTGCCGTATTACTTGAACTTTCACCCAAACTTGGAACAATGATCCTAGACCGTGAACTTAGGATCAATGAAGAGGTAAGTACCGTACATTAATTGTGCCAACTCAGTTATTGTTATGTGTGGTAACATTAGTGTGCAAAAATTGTTGTCTCAAATCTGAAAAAACTGTTGTCTCAAATCTTAGATTTTTGGAGCGAGAATATCTGAAGAGTTTGAGAGGATCAATTTCAACTTACCAAGTTTGCGGCACCTTAAGCTAAACTGCTATTGGGGCACAATGGATGAATTACACTTTTTGAGACTTGTGCTCAAAAGCGAAGTAGTCTTAGAAAGGATCGTACTGCATCCTGTTAGATTGGACCAGAATTCAGTTATTCCAATAGTTCTTGTTAAGCGAACTCAAGGATTTCAAGTTGTTCAGGGATCCTTTCCTGGGTGCGGCCTCCAAGTTTATCAAGGAATGGATTTCTACCAAGGAATGGAAATATCTTGTTAGATCTGGAAGTAAGAAGCTTATTTATGTTGCCATAGTGCATATGACTATCACCTTTCTTCGTGGTGTTAGCTTGTAACTTTATTAGCGAATCTGTTTTATGCCTTTGTCTGTTTCTATCAGTTGCAAGTCCAATACTGGGTCAATCTCACCATTTGACGACTTTTCTTTGGTTTTACTCGTTACGGTTCCAATTCTTTGTGTGGTTCTCTTTAATGTCAATCTTTTCGATTGGTAAGTTTGATGTGTTTTCAAGAAACTTGTTATCACAGGCCAAAACTTCACTTCACTTCAGCGGCTTCAGCAATGCACCCTCAAAGCGAAACTTACCAAGGCCTTGAAATCATGGTCTTCACTGAACACACAAACCATAACAAAGCACAGTCAAGTTGGGTAAGAAAGCTTTTCACCATACAAGGCTAATTCTCACATGTCACTGCGAAATTCACCAAAAGCTTGTAAGAACCCGCATAGCTTGTTTTGCCATCTCATGGTGTATTTGCTTAGATTTTTCGAATACAAAAGCAGTATGATTTGGTTGAAGAGAGTGAAAATTTGAAGGGTAGGATGGTCTTTGAAGATACTGCTAGAGGCATATCAAAATCTTTTAACTTATATGATTGACATTCGAAGCATCTGCTGGAGATGATCTGCCAGTGGGTTGAGCTGATTTTGGATGAGTCGACAAATGTTTATTTCCACCCGATTCAGACTGAAGTAAAGGAATAGTAAGTCCAATGCACCAACATGGAAAAAAAAGAAGCCCAATTTTGTACAAGTCTTCGGGCAAATTGTCCGATACTACACAAATTGTAATAGGATCGGACCCTTGACCTAAAACCCAAAGGGCGTGAAGAACAAAGAGTTTACACAATCATCAACACTGCAGAACTTGTTATCGTCTCCATGTTGATAAACAACTTGGGCAGTCCTTGACATGTTGAGGGATGCTTTTATGAGGGGTAGGGGCATCGCCTTCGGAGCTGTAAACTCGCCATTGAGCTCTTTCCATAGGCTGCGGATGAGTTGCTTCACTTGCTTTCTAGCTTCGCCTTCGGATGAAAGATTCTTCTCCCTCCTGAAGCAGTCTATGCTCGATGCTACGTCTCCCCTTTCTTGCTCATCCTAACCCAATCGGAAAAACAAATTTGTGACAAAGAGGAAACAAAAGGATCATGCGTGGTTCAGGTTATGCGAGTGTTGGGACTCACCGTACCTAATTCTCATAGCATTAGGACTCAACGTTCCCTCAACTACTGTATCTTCAGTTGTACAATTGTGTTTCAAAAGTTTTGTGATCCGTTATTTCTAGTACATTATGCCGCATGACGACAGTATAAATGTTACAGAGGATCTCAGCTCCGTATGTACGTACCGTAGCAGTACCCAAATCATCCCAAAGCCGAAGAATTCTGCCCGAGGAGGAGAAGAGCTTGGGGTATGGATCCATCATCCCTATAGATTCCTTGTTAACCCCTTGTCCAATGAGAAAGAAAATATGTACCAGGGCCATGTATGACCCTGCTGTTGTTACCCCATTTTCCAGATACTCCTCTAGGTTGGGTACGTATCCGTTGTTGAACCACTCAGCTTCAACTAGGAAGGCTTCAATCATATTTATCCACTGCAAGATCAACAAACTTGTGATTTCCTCCAAAACAACAGAAGTCTTTGGCAAAAAGGGAATAAGAAAGGTAAGAAGTCTACAAACATATCAAATCCATATTTTGAAGCTGAATTTGTTGGCTTCAAGTTTTTTGTAATGCTAATGTTTTGGTGACCATGTCTAAGTACCACGTTTTGGGTATCATGTGATGTGTCACGATTGTATTAGTAGAATTTGCCGCATTTGTCATGTATTGGAGCATATTCTACCAATGCAACAGCACAAACTAATCTTTGTGATAGAGGAGTTTGAGGGGGACGTTAATGTTAAATACAGATTGATCGGATATAAGTAACTGCCTTGTTAAAGAAGTTGTCTTGAAAATCGTTAGGTTATACACCAAGCATCTATGTTTCTTCTCAATTAACACACCTATGCTCGAATAACGCGACTTCCTTTGCCTGATCAGCTTGATTTTGTTGATGGATGATCTTAATTAGCTGACTCTACGAGATGGACGGCTCAAAATTCTGTCATGGGCCATGGTTATGTACTGGATGTTGCATATACAGGAATGCTAGAGTCCTAGAAAATGGTCTTTGAAACCTTTCCAAATTGATAGTATGAGGTTGTGATTCACTTCCAGTGAATTACGTGATTCATTCTGTGTCGCGCTTTTACTGAGCAAAACATTTACCGTTCTTTTAAGGTGCGGAACGACACTCCATCCATGTTGTTTGAGTATGTTGTACCCAACCTCATTGGTAGTGTTGTACAATGCCATGTAACAAATCTTCATGTATTGGGGCAGCTGCTCCATTGCACTAAGATCCCATCTGAAAGTTGATCAGTTTTGCAAAGTAGTAAGTGAGATAACAAGTTCAGAGTCCCCCATCAGAAAACAGACAAAATTTTTTAACTGATATCTACGCCGAAAGTAGAGTACAGATACAGACCTCTGAATTGCATCTGTGAAGAGGACAAGTTCATCTAAAGAGCCGTAACTGTCAAAGATATCGTCAAGAACTAGTAAAATGGCAATGGTCTTGGCTAGTTCGATCCGGCAGTTTGAGTACTTGGGCTCCGGAAGGAGACCCACAGTCCACAAGTAGCATTCCGGGGGCCGGTCACGGCCGAAACCAAGCTTTTCCACAAGACCCAACTGCTTCCACCACCTGAAACAGCATTCACCCATTACATAATTAGGTCTTCAAACGATTCATAAGGAATATGTGACGAGCGCGTACAACTATGTTAGACAAATGGTAACCCGAATAAAACCACCAAGTCACGCCATGTGAACCATAACCATTTGATCAGTGGCACTGACGGTATAGACAAGGTAGTAGTGCACGCATTAATGACACAACATCGGACCCACAATCCGGAGTTGAATCAGTATGCACTATCTGTTCTCAAAATTGGGCCTTTATACCAATGAAAAAGCGAAAATAACCTGGAAATCTCAGTCAACTCTGCTTGGTGCAGTGATTGAACCTGGTTGTAATCCAGCTTTGCTAGTTCCACCAAATATGGGCTCTGGTCACTTTCCCTACTAAATTCTCCAATGAACCTTCTGGCTTCCAACCTTTCCATTCTCAAGTGCCTTGGAAGCTCCAAGGCATGAGAGTAATTTCTTCCCAATTGAGGAGCCATCAATGGAATTGATTGCCTCAGCTTAGCTTCTGTGAATTCCATGGCATGGTTCAATACATCTTCCCCATATGTGCCCAAGTGCGAAGCTTCATACAAACTCAGCATTCCATTTATGTCTGTGCTCAACGAATCCTTGAATTTCCCACTTTTGTCCATGAATTTTAGAAAGATATCTGTGCTACGTGTATAAATAGACATGTAACAACCAATTAGTTATGCGAAAACATGCGAATTAAGGGAAACTTATTCACAAAATCATACAAGAATGGCGTGACAGAATATTTTTGTGAGCAAGCTAGAAGTTATATATCTTCATGCGTGGTCTGTTTTATAATGAGAAATGTCTACATGGCTGCAGTGAGACACGATCATTTTGTGCAGGATTTTTGTGTTCTCGCTTTGCATTTCATGAATTAGTGGCGGAGCCAGGATTTCCAAAGGAACAAACGGATAAAAATATGACAAAACACATCCTCATTATTTATATTTTGCCCTTTAGGAATTCTAGCTCTGCCACTTTCTACCCCACACTTTCATAGTTTCCATGCACTTGGTTTTTTTGGGCCCTGCAAAAATGTATAGGGGAGAAAAACAAGCCAGTTGCTAACCACATAGACATTTGCGTATAGATTGTGCACATATTTTGTTGTGGGCCCATCATGGGTCCCGCACAAACGATCTGAGCCGTTCATTAAATGTAAAACAATTTTTAAGGGTCTTCGATCGCTAAAAATTAGCTTAATCCGATACTTATAAGTGCTTGATCCAATCATCTAACTTTTCATTTAGAATTTAGGAGAATGAAAAGTTAGATAATTAGATCAAGCATTTAAAGGTATCAGATTGAACTGATTTTTTAGAGTGGACCCTTGAAAAAATGTTGTATATTTAATGAACGACTTAGATAATTTGTGTGAAACCCGCGGTGAGCCTCATAACAAAATCTGTGCACAATCTATGTGCAATTTGTCTATGTGGACAGACTTACTGTAAACAAGCGAACCAAGTCGAAGTTCAAATTAACTAACCAGTTTTAAAAATGTTTTTGAAATAGTTTATCTACAAGTTGTAGATTTGCCAAAAAAAAACCCAAAACAGATTCTATTTGCCTGTACTTTTTTCTAATTTTCTTCGTAGCTATCAACGATATTTCCAGCTTGGACACAAAAAAAGAAAAAAAGAAAAAAAGAAAAGCAGACAACGTAGAATAATGCAGTACGGAATATTAATGCAGTGTAGTGCTACATACTAGGACTCATCTGGTAACCATTGTGTCGGAGTAGCCGGAAACATAGTGCCGCGGTGAAGAGATCTTCATCGTCGAGTGGGTTCGGGCCGTCGGAAAATCGTTCGAGTAAGGCATTGATGTCTTCTTGGAAATGGTACCCGATCCCGAGCCGCTGAAGCGTGTCTACCAACTTCAGCGCGTCGGTGGTTGTTGTTTCGGATGACGCCGTTCGGAGTGCTAGTTGAGTTCTCTCTTGGAGTTCTAGCATCTTGGTGTTATCATCAACTTTTGAAGGTAAGACCTAGCACAACAATATTACCTCTGCAACTTATTTTTTATTTTTATTTTTTTGCAAGAAAGAAACCTACACTACCTAATCTAATAAAAGAGGTAAAGAATAGGACCCTGCGGTGAGAATCAAAACCTGTGACCTTAATTTTTCCGGTAAGGACTAAACACTTGGGCTCCACCAAACAAACCATTGCACTCTATAGTAGTATATAAGTCTGTGAAAGCAAGATTTATTTATTTATTTTTTCTTTTATAGGATACAAGATTTGTTTGTTACGTGGGTGGCAACCAAGGCTGGCCCTGGGCGTAGGCCCACCAGACGGGCACCTTGGGCCTTTCGTTTTCAGCCCAACTGTAGGGCCCCAAAATCTCAGAATATATTAAATATTATGTATATACAAAGTTTTGAAGATAGGCTTCCATAGCTCTGGTGGTAAGTTCTTTGCTCTCAAACCATAAGGACGCGAGTTTGAACCCCACTCCTTCCTTCTTTTTCGCAGGCAATTGTTCAAGTTTTTCCAAAAAAATGGTTTAAGACTGCCTTTTTCAGGACTCGAACACGCGACCTAACGGTCTAGGACCTATTCTTCGCGCACCTACCACTGAGCCATAGGTACATTTTAAGATAAGAGGCCCCATTTTCTCACTCCGTGTAGAGCCTCGAAAAGGGCAGAGCCTCGTGGCAACTGGAAAGTTAGTTTAGTCACTGCACTAAGTTTGGAAATTTGCCTTGGAGATGTGATTATTACTAATATTACTGTTATGGATTTGGCCACACGTTAGTAAATTGTTCCAAAAGACAACGTTAAGTAGGGGAGGCTTCGTCCATTGTAGATTGCCTCCAGTTCCGTTCAGTTTCGGCCAATTGTGGGTTCTCTTTGAGCCCAAAATAATGATCGGAATCGTTCGCTTTTTAGAACTTGCCACGAACATTGGCTGCAACAAAAATCACGTTAATCTTATGAACAAAAAGATGTGCAACACTGGATTGCAACCTCTTGACACATTTGTCTAAAACTTTAATAATGCAATTTGAAATGATATCAAACGATGTTTGATCCGCGTGATTTTTGGCGTGCCTAATATTTTCGACTGGATCTAAAAATTGAACAAAAAGGCCCACGATTGGCCAAAACTGAACAGGATTGCTGCAACCTACACTGGACGGGAGCCTCCCCAATAATTACAAGACTATAATACTCCATCTGTCTGTGTTTGTTAGTTCATAAACATACTTTTTTCCGTCTCTCAATATTTGTCTATGTTTGAAAGTCAATAAGTAAATAGTGTCAATTGTACTATTAAATCCTTGTATTCAAACATTGAATTAATTGATTGGAACGTAGGAAAAATAAAAGTTGTACAAAACAATCATGACGTTTTCTAAAAAAGTTAAAAACCCCAAAATAAACTAACAAACACGGACGGAGGGAGTAATAATTTGATATTTATCATCGAGAAATGGGAGCTAATCATAACGTAAGCATAAGCTCTCTTATATTTCATCCCATCGTCCATAAATCCTAGCCCTTGCCTCTCGATTATCCCCTATGCTTTCACATGTCATATGTTATTTGTTCGAAGCATACATGGAATATTGGCCGGCTAGAAACATGAGAAAGAAGCATATGACATATATTTTGGTGAGAGAAAAGAGAGAGAAAAAAAGTCGGGACTAAAAATCTATCAACTCTCGTTCGACGACCAGAAAACACACAAAATCTTAAACTCATTAATTACCTGAGGATGGAGAACAGTCGCGAGGCCAGAGTTATTCCCTCCATTGATCACCAGCTCCGTCGAAAGAGGCGCCGATGTCATTGTCATGCACGTGCAGTGCTGTGAACGATCGCGCGTGGGGGTTTTCGATATCCGAGTCAATGCACAAAACCCCATTTTAGTTGTAAGTCCAAGGGAAGTAGCAGTACCACTCCACATAGCCCTAGATTGAGAACGTGAAGAAATGTTGGCCCCCATGCAAGACATATTTCCCAATTATTATTGTTCTTAATTTTGCAATAGAGAATAGAACTGGGGATCGATAGCTAGATATCACCCTTCGTATGTTGCAACCTAATTTATACAAAACATATACAAGACAATAGGAGAAGTAAATAGGGGCAAAATAGTAATCATCTTCGGCAGCAATTAAGAAAGAGTGCACATGCTTCACGCGAGGCCAAAAGAAAACAAAAAAAAATACAACCCAAAATTATTGTTGGCCCTTTTTTTTTTTCAATATTGTATACATGAGCGGGGGTTAGTGGGGGAAAGTTAATGAGTTAGTCCACAGAAGGTTCAGACTTCAAAAGCTATCCATAGTACTAAACCTAGAAACTGCCCACAGTAGAGTTCAAACCCTGGTCTCCCCAAGGGAGAGGTAGGAGTTACCAACCAACTGGGCTACAAGCCCATTGGTTTGTTGGCCATTTGCGTGGGTATAATAATATATGTGCATAATAATTAGGGGTGAGTATGGTTCGAATTGGTTTGGTTTTATAGTAAACCAAGAACTAAACCAATACTTACAGATTATAAATTTAGAGAACCAAACCAACCCACAAAAAGCATAGAACCAAACCAATCTAAACCATTGAAGTACGGTTCGGTTTCAGTTTGAAACCACGGTTTATTTTGAATTAAGCTACCATTTCCAAAATATATTTAAAGTACTTACAGTTACAAAGATAAATTAAAAGAAAACTTATATTAAAATCAATTTCATTCAAATTATCAAAACACACTAACATCAAACAACTAATTAAGAGTGGAATATCACAATTGCCTTAAGTCTTGGTAGTGAAGGAATTATAGGAATAGAATTTAGAGAAATTTAGGTATTGGATAGTGTAAGTTGATTGATCTGGTGATTCCATGAGCTTTTTATGTATGATAAATTAATAATCATAAGAAATTAGGAATGTTTTGTGATATATAGAAGTTTAATCTAAATTATCTTGGCAGAGAAGGAAAACTAAATATTGTGGTGAATTTAATAGGATTAATAATTGGAAAAATAGTTAGGGAAATGATATTGACACTCCAAAATCAGTGTAATTCTAAAGTCATTTTCTTTTATTTTCTGGAGTGCTTGCATCAATTTTTGGAGTACCAATATCATTTCTCAATAGTTAACTAAGGCTCCCATATTTATTGGGTGAATCATAATTGAATTTTATATATATATACACACACACACACACACACGGTTCGGATCAATTTGGAACCATAACCATGAACGTAAATTCCCAAATCAAAACATATAATGCGGTTTCTAATTTTTTTAAACCATGACCAAACCATACTACTAAAAACCCAAATCAAACCTTTCAATTTGGATTGGTTTGGACTGGATTTATTGTTTGAAGAATTTTGTAACGCCCCGAAAATTCGGAGACATTAAAAAAAAATTTAAAAATATTGAAATGAGATTTCTAAATAGATTTCCATTTTGAAGCATTAAAATTCCAAAAGTTCTGTCAATTCCAGTCAAATCACAACGTATCAACCTTAAAGTATTTTAATTTGCCAGATTCTCTTATTGCACAATGGAGTATTAAAATAATTAATTGAAATTACAGAGCAATTAGGGGTGTAACTATAGGTCGATAATATCTTCTTCGGTCAACGTCACTTCACTTTTTTGTACGACCCTTCTGCTCCATCTTCAGTACCTAGTTTTCGAGTTACTAGGGCAACACAGTACCGTGAGAGATGTCGCTCAATAGCCAAAACCCATTCGAACCCGTAACTTACAAGCAATAGGATACAACAATGAAATGTATTAAAAATAACATAAAAAGAGAACAATTAACTTTTCGTTCATTACTATCCTTCAACCTATGTGAGACCTCAGATCTTATCCACAGATCCATTCCTACCCTTAACCTCCGGCGTAAGGCACTGGTATGGCCCGGCTCCCATTTTTCAAATCCGGATGAAAGATACATAAGTTATGTACTCTGGTATCCCATCCGCGACCATAAGTTCGGATAAAATTTCACCGGATGCGCATGCGAGCACATTCGAGTCCGGGTTGTGACACAAGCACAATACCTCTCTTATGACTCGTTCCAACATCCGAGAGTCGATCACCACCATGCC
Source organism: Rhododendron simsii (assembly GCA_014282245.1). Classification (NCBI taxonomy): domain Eukaryota; kingdom Viridiplantae; phylum Streptophyta; class Magnoliopsida; order Ericales; family Ericaceae; genus Rhododendron; species Rhododendron simsii. The sequence goes on along the minus strand of CM024956.1, from coordinate 8,961,965 downwards.
ATACCCAGGGTTTCATAAACCAACAATTCACAAATTCACCACCAATTAATCTCCAATCAATAATACATCACCACGGGTTCTAAGCCCAGAATAAAATCATTGCCTCTCACTTTATTTTCTTTGGCATTAATTCTATTTTCATGTTTAAAATATTGATCCCTCACATCACAACCAATGCCGGGAACCTATTTGTCAATTCTTCCAATCACAATAAAATATCACACTATTTAGCATTTCACTAAAAATACCAACAACACAAAAGCATGCGATTAAAACAAATTAAACGGTTCCTTTTATTTATCTCTTTTTTTAAAAATCTAAATCTACTTTTACTCTTAATCATTTAGGAGTGCATGTTCACAGACTAGAATAATTCGTTTTTATTACAAACTAGGATCGAGCCGAAAAACTTATTAGCTTAGGGGCTTAAAGATTAGCTTCTAAAACACTAGGGTTAGATCCATAAGCTAAACAAACTTGAGGACTAAACTGTAATTATTCCCAAAACCCATTTCAAATTTTCAAGAGACCGGATCTCCTGTCCGACCTGCCTGTTCCACCTCTCTCGGCCATTGATCTTGCAAATCAACGGCTGAGATTGGCCAACCATTTTTTTCTCAAAACGACGGCGTTTTGGAGCAAAACATGCTCGGCCCATCTTAGCCATTGATTTGTGAGATCAACGGCCGAGAGAGGTGGGACAGGCGGGTCGGACAGAGGATCTCAAGGCCAAATTTTCAGTCTCCAGTGGCGGTTTCGAACAGAAAAACAGTGGGTTTTGGGCTTTGATCGGGCGACATCGGGTTCGATTATAATCATACTGAAATGCTAAGACCCTGTTGTGGGCTTCCCCCCCCCCCCCATGCCGGCGAGCGCCGAGAAAGAAGAGTCGCCACCCGAATTTTTGAGATGGATGATTCGAGAAACCGAGAGCTTGATTTGAAAAGAAAGGCTTTTGATCCAGCGAAAACGTTGAGATTTTGGGTTCGGGAGCCACGTTACGAACGGGGAAGGTTTCGTTTTAGAAAGAGCACCCCGCTCGCCCGGTGATAACGGTCTCTACTAAACCTTTCAATAAGAGGGGACTTAAAAATATCTTTTGGAAAATCAAACTCTTAGATAAACAAGCAAAGGGAAAAGGGACAAAGGCAATAAATCACATTGGCGTGCTCGTGGTGTTAACTGTACAGTAATGATAAAGATGATACAAGGTGAAAGAAGTTTTCAGCAAAACTGTCTGGATCACAGTATTCCTGCGCATGGCATTTTGTAATACCGCGCACGATTTTCCAGAATGCCGTGCGGGATTTCCTTCGTGTTGTCAGGTTCTCACATGGTTTCAGAACGCCGCACGGTGTCTTGGATAACACTTACGGGGTTTTAAGCCAACATCAAACAGCATTTTCACTATCAGACAGCTCTGAAAAACACCATTCTTCCAAGCCATGGACAGAAAAGAAATTTTTGAATCCCTGATCTTCTTAATGACCCAAAAATTGCTCCATTTTCTTGAATAATGAAGAAAAACTGCACATGGCTTGTAGATATGGTCTGTTTTTGAAAAGTATTTGTGCTTGATGTTTTTAGTAAAAGATTTGACAAAGGTAGTCGTGATCCAGACGGTTTGAGCAAAGAAAATAGTAAACTCAAAATGCCGTGCGTTTCAGTTAGGTACACCGCGCAATATATTTATGATACCGCGCGGTGTCTCTTCCTTAACACAGAGGCCTACTTTTGTTTTGAAAATGGCTTTTAAGTCAGGATCCAACCCAAAGAGGGCCGATTCTGACCACAATGAGGTTCCCTCAGGGATATGGACGGGGCCTATCCCAAGGAAACTAGTTTATACCTTTGATCTTCGAACTTCGATGGGAGTGGATGGCTTCAGATGAACACGGAAGAAGGCGGTCGAGGGGAATGATGAGGAGGATTTGGTAAAGAAGATCGTTGGGGAACAAGAGGTCTTGAAGTGAGTAAGAGGACTCACTTCAATGGTGAGGGGAGAAATGGAGGACTTTGAGGAAGAAAGAAGCCTTGAGAATGTTTTTGAGAGCACTTTCTCAAGACTTTGGAGTGAGGAGTGGGTGTGAAAGCATGATGAGAGAGAAAGAAAGTTCAAGGTCCTTTTCTTTTGAGTGGATGGTTGTATTTATAGGCAAAAGCTAAGAATTTTGAATTTCAAATGGTGGAGGTATTTTCTGGGCGGGCCAGAAGTACCCATTCGGCTGAGCTAGCTTGTAAGAGTGGCTTAAGTGAGCGTGGCCGACAGCTAGCTGAGCCAGTCAGAACTTTATCCAAAATGCCGTGTGATTGACCTCATGACCTCGTGCGGCGTAATGAAATCTATTATGCCGTGCGGTACAAAGGGTCCAGTTCTGGGCTCATGGGTTTGCTCTGGGCTTTTGGGTTTTGCTCTGAACTTTTGGGTTTATTTTGGGAGAGTCCCATTTCCAAGCTCTTGGAGGTATTCGTTTCCTTTATTTCATCATCGGGAATTTTAAAGCACTTTCGAGACCCGGATTGGGGTGTCTACACCCGTTCCACTTTCTTTTTAAACCTTCTTTTTTAAAAAGAAAGTAATTTCAAGCTCAAATATAATGAAAATGAAAAATAATTTTTTAATTTTTTTAAAACCGTTTAAAAGATCTCAATGAGATCTATCAAACAAGATCCATATTGGTAGGAAAATTATTTGCTAAATATATGATTTTGGAGCTTGAAATTACCTTCATTTTCTAAACCTCCATTTTCTAAGAATCTGGAACGGCACTTAAAATCAATACGGAACATAACGTATATTTAGGGAGGTGAGTTCGGACTACCTTGCGAAACAATTTTCGGAGAGGTTGGGTGGCGGGTCGGAATGGTGGCGGAGCTCGTTGGTGGTAGTAGTGTGTACGGCAGCTGATGACCTCGGACCCTCGGTGGTGGTGGTGTGAGCTCGGCTGGTGGGAACCCGGTTAGTGTTGACGAGGTCCGGTGGGTGAGAGGAGAAGGTGGTGGTGGCGGTAGGTGTACACTGCTGGTGGTGGTGGGGTGCTTCGGTGGTGGGTTGTGGCAGGTGGTGGTGAGGTTCGGGTGGTGATGGAGGAAGGAGGTGGTGGTTTCACGGCTGAGGTTGGAGAATGGAGAAGGTGGTGATAGCTCCGGCAATGGTGATTTCGGTGGTGGGTTGGCCCCGGCCCCTCTCTCTCACGTTGCCCCCCTCTCTCTCTCTCTCTCTCTCTCTCTCTACCGTGTGTGTGCTACGAGAAAGAAGAAAGGGAAGGAGGGAATTGTTTTAATGGGTTTCGGATTATACGAAGGATATAAACTCTAGGAAAACAAATGAAGGATGGGGAAAGGGTTTGATCTGGTGTAACACATGAACATACTATGAAAAATCACTCGCTGAATACATGCGCATACAAACGATTACGGAATAAAATTTTTTGTACAACATAAATAATTTTTTTTGCATTAAATAAACTTAACAAAACAAAAATTATTTTGCAAATAAAAATTGTTACTTAAAAATTCGGACCGTTACAAATTTTCTCACCCCAAATAAAAATGTGTATCCTATTCCTTACTTTTTCTTTCTTTTTTTCCCTTTTTGCTTTGATAATTTTTCTACACTTTTAGTTTGATTGGCCATTGGGCCCCAATTGGATACGAGATGAGTTTTGGAAGAATTATTTATGAAGGGGAATAAAATAATAAGAGATTCTTATTTTTTAAATATTTATTTGAGAAAATGGAACGGGGCCTAACTCATATGTGTAGAACACAATTCTTGTACTAAATGTAGGGTGTGAAAGTGCTTCAATTCTTAGAATTCAAATTTTTTGCACATCATGATCAATATATTATTTTTTGTTTTGTTTCTACTAAAATCCAGTATAAGTTTTTTTTTTTTTGTCAAAGTTTTAGTTATGTTTCATGCTCCTTAAGTTTACTAGCAACTTTCACGTTAAATACACAAACAAAACACTTTTGATTATGAAGATCTAAATTAATTAGTTTAACTTTAACAAACTTTGATCAACAATCTACAGAAACCAAATATTTCAAACCTCGGGACCATTGGAGGTTATGCCTAGTCGTTACCGTCAGGGCCTCAAAAATAAGTCAAGGTACAAGCAAGCTGGCCCGAATATTTGGTTATCCAAAAAAAAAAAAAAAGAGCTTTGATCAACTATGTTTAAACTAAGATAATTATTTCATTGTTAATATTTGTATTCATATAGATAAACTAAATAAAAATGATTAGTTAGAGACAACATAGGGTATGATTAGTGATACTTTAGTTATATTTGATTTATTTTTTGAATAATATTATTTTTGTATATCTTAATTTCATTTTTGTTATATTATGAATCTTACAGTCATGTTTTATGAGTTAATTTACACACGATTATTTTTTTTAAGAAATAAAGGGGCCCATTTTAAAATTTCGCTTTAACCCCCAAATTATCAGAACCGACCCAGTTGGGAAGTTTGGTTGGTAGAGGAAATGGTTCGGTGGTGTTCCACTTTTGAAAAAAGTATTTTTTTTTCAAACGAAAGTAATTTCAAACTCAAATATAATGAAAATAAAAAATATTTTTTCAATTTTTTTGCCCCGTTTAAAATATCTCAATGAGATCTATCAAACAAGATCCATATTGGTAGGAAAATTATTTACGTAAATACATAATTTTTGAATTTGAAATTACCTTCTTTTTTAAAAGTTCTTTTTCTAAAAAACTGGAACACCCCCCGAGGGGGAGACATGTACAAGGGGCAACGGGATGGGCTTAGAGCAAAGTCTAGGAAATTTAAGTCGTGAGTATCTTTTGGGAGAGGGAAGGTTGATTTGATTTGAATACTAGACTTAGCTAAAAATTCTCTCATATTTATATTTTTTGAGCTTAAAAATAAATACTTTTTGCAATTAAATATAAGAACAAATGTGTTTATGAAAGTGCCTAAAACCCTAGGGTATCTTATATATGAAAGTGTCCGAAATTCTAGAGTACCTTATATATGAAAGTGCCTATAATCCTAAGGTACCCTTTGATAGTACCGAAATCATTAAAATCCTATAATAGAAAAATGTACCCTAAAACCGTATGAAATTGCCTAAACATGCTTTGGCTTATGGCTAAAAAATTCAAAAAATTGAAGGACCTTGACTGAAAATTATTTTGTTGGCTTCGTTCTCTTGAATGAAAATTATTTTATCATCTTTATGACTAATTTTCTCATATTTTTAATCCTACACTAATTAATGATGAGATTTTGGGAGGGAGGAATATATATTGGACTTCTTCCCGGCCGGTCCTATGTGAATTAACTATGTCCCATTACGTCCTTGCACACAAATGCACAAAAAGTCTTTTTCCACCAAGTCCTATTTCACGCGCAGGCACCATTCCCCTCTCTCTTTCACTCTCCCTCCACCATTTCTCTCTCTACACACCGACACAAGCACATGGCTAGCCCACACTCTCGTCCCTCTCTTTATTTGTTCGGTACGCACATTAATCTCTCTCCTCTCTCTTTTGTACTTTTGTTCCTTTTCCAACTTGGGGGACTTGGTGAGGTGTGACTTGCTATTGTACAAAAACCACTCCTAAAAATCTGCTACTTCACCCTTCATGTCTACGCTTATCAAAATTATCAGCTTTTTTCCCCAGCTAAAATCATGCAAATATTTAGACTTTAAAAAAGTACACAACATAATAAATTATAGGAAATATGTTAAAAATTCAGTACTCTCGCCATTCCAAAATTGTAATCCACCGGGGCAGAAAGTGCAAAATTTAGATCATTCTAAAGAATTAGTTGAGTTTTTATACCATAAAGAAGGCTAGATTATTTTTGTCATTACTTAAAAAAATTTCATTTCTTACTTTTGTGTTAATTTTATTAGAATTAATATTGATTCGTCTTGACGAAAAGAATATAGAAATAGAAATTATGAACCAAGTTAAAATTCTTTTTGAAAAAAGACAAAAATAATTGCAAAAGTCTTTCTGTTTTGTTTATTTTTGTCTGTAGTGAACTTTTTTTTCAAAATTTTGATTATAAATTTTTACATTTTAGATTTCTTTCGTTGAGACGAAGTAACAATTTATAAAAATAAATTGACTGAAACTAACAAATGAGAAATAATTAGAATAAAAACAAAAAAACTAATCCAGCTTTCCACCAGGCGAAACCGGATCTAATTTATTCCCAATTTCAAATAAGCATCCTTTTTTTTGTCGATCCATGGGAAGTTTCGAACATGCACAAGTTATTTTCTGAATTGCTACTTGCAATTATGAACTAATTATACGCAGTTTGGCTCTAATTTGACTATATCATAGTTTTGAAAGGATATATGAGAGAATTTGAAACTTGAAATTTCTAGGGTTTCCGAAATGGCCTTCCTGTCTAGCCAATAAACAATTATACAATCACACTTCCATCAGTTTTAAAGAGGGTTTGGAGAAAAATTGAGAAAGGAGAAAAGGGTTTTCGGGGAGATGGGAGGGATTTTGCTGCCATTTTGGAGAGAGAGAGAGGGGGGGCCTAGTTGGGTTTTCTCAAGGGTAGGAAAAAAAGAAGGATACGATTGTCATTTCATCTAAGAAAAGAAGAGTAACTACGGTACAATGGAGTAACGTAAAGAGAATGACTTTGGTGTCCCCGGTCATTTTGGAGACACCGTAACTTTTGGCATTACAAAACCATTATGAGTATAACCAAAATCCATTACAAGCATAACAGAACCATAGCAAGGTATAACCAAAACCATAGCAAGACATAACTTATTTGTTATGTATTGGTTGAGTTTAGTTACGCCTTTGTTGGTTTTTTGAATATTCCTTGGTTATGCCTTATTTGGGTCCTGTTATGCTTGTAATTGATTTTAGTTATGCCCCTAATGGTAAAGTTATGCCAAAAATTACGGTGTCCCCAAAATGACCGGGGACACCATTGCATCATCCGTAAGTAAAAAACTGAATTAGATGGGATGAAAAGAGGGACAAGTGGTTGCTCCTTAATTTAAGAACTGTTTTTTTTTTTATTTTCAAAAGTTGATAGCCCAGTGGGCTTTATCTAGCAGGACACTTTTATCCACTTTCTTTACTTATCCATCATTATTATACTTTTACTCATTAATTTTTCAAAATGAAATATACTTTTGAGAATAAAATAGACAATACACCAACTTTTATCCACTAACTTTACAAAATGGACACTTATTAAGAGAAATCCCAGATTGAAATATTGGACTCTGAATAAGGGACGGAGGGAGTAATATATTTAACAATAACAATGTTAATTAACCGTCTGAATGCGTAATTATTAATTAATTATGTTAATTAACAGTTTTTTTTCCTACGCATAATTTCAAAATAAAAAAGAGGAGCCTACACCAAAAAAAAAATAATTTATGTATATAATTTCACATTCAATATGATACTTGTTTGATAGATTTCGTCGAGTAGATTTTGAAAATATTTTTTTCATAAAAATGAGATGTATATATGTATATATAGAAGTATATAAAATAGGCAAATGCTAACCGGTGCAATGCACCGGGTATGTGGGTCCAATTAGCCACCTTTTCAATTCTCCCGTACTGGACAATGAATCACAAAGACTTCTAACATGTTTTACAAATTTACCCTTAGTTTTGTAACTAATAACAAAATAACCAATATCCCAATTAGAAAAAGTAATGTGCGCCATTCCCCAAGCATTTCCCCCCCTTTTTTCCTCTTTAAGTACCTCTTTAGACGCCATATATACACAGGCATTTTGTAGTGGATGGGCATGTTTGTGTAGCCCTTTTCTGGTGGGGTTAGTTTTTGTTCCGACGTGGCGTACATGACTGATCATATGTCTTAAACTTGTTTTTTTCTTACATTTTGTATAGTCATGTTAATTTGCTCGTACAATTTGACTTCGTTGATGGCAACAAAAATAGATCAATGCCCATATTTTGTAGTTATGGGCTGTTGAATGATTCTTGATATGGGATCATAATACCTTGTCATTTTGTAATTATGTCATGTGAAAATGAAACGTAACAGGAACATGATAGTTTATGGAATTTTTGATGTTGTTCGAGTTCTCACTTAATTATGCACTTACGAGCTGATTTATTTGTGGCTTCTGGTGTTTAGGCATTTCTATACACTTTTGGTGTTGTTCAAGTTCTAAAATAAAGATATTTGGGTTCAGGTGTAGTTCATCTGATTTGTGTAAATTTGGCTTGGAAAACTCTGACTTGGACTTGTTAACCACCTCAAAAAGAAAAGCAGTTGTGCTACCCTTTAGCAGGACTGGCGATACAAGTTAGACTCGCATAACTCAATAATAACTTGTATAACGGTTTAACTTTTTGTGTCAACCCGTTAACATGAAATGACGCGAATAGAATACAACTCTTGATAATTAGCTTGTCGAGACAAACTAATAATGACAAACTTTTACGCAAAAATAAAAAAAATAAAAAATTGTAAAACTAATAAATACAAAAAAATTTAAATAAAGACAAAACAAAATGCCAAGTTGATTTTTTTTTAAAGGAAACTACCCTGTTCGTTTTGGGTTTTAAATGAGGTTTGAGCAGAGAGAAATAAATACAAAAATGAATTAAAATGGACGCCGGAGTTTTTTACAGCCCCAAACGGAAAAAATAAAAGGGTAAAGACATGTCAATCAAAAGAAAAGATGAAGACAGATGCCAATAAAAGAAAAAAAAAAAAAAAGAAGGTAAAAATTGTAAGCAAAAAAGGTAACCCATTGTTTGAGGGCAAAGTTGTCAATTAAAAATACATTGATAAGCACGTGGCCAGTCCTTGCTCCCTTGATTGGGAACTGTGAAGTTCATGTCGTTTATGCCTTAAAAAGTAATAACAGTCAGAATTTTTAAAAAAATAACCGGTGCATGGTAGGACTGGTTAGCACGTCCATATAAAATAAAGGAGAAAGAAAGTGACGCAGGAGAGAGAAAGAGTTGTTTTTTTGAAAAATTTGAAAAAAGTACACTTGTCTTTTTCTTGTAACTTTTTAGTGTGTGGTGCACACAGGGAGAAGAGAGAGGGGAGAGAGGGTGTGGTGCACACAGGGACAAGAGCGACACGGAAGAAAAGGGGCAAAAAGGGCGCGCGTGGGATTTTGTTTTTAGGGACCGAATGTGCTACTCCCTCCGTTCCGGTTTGTTTATCCCCTTTTTTACTTTTTGAGAGCGTTTGATCTCTCAAAGAATTGGCTATAATTTTCAATTCGTAACGTTTTTAATATGCAATATGGATCTTGTTTGATAGATCTTAATTAGTTTTATTATACAAAATCTTCAAAATCAAAAAAAATATTATAAAATGTAAAATATAAGTATAGTTTTGAAAGACACGTATTTTGACAATTGGACAAATAAATTGGGACGGAGGGAGTATTGACTTACACGGAAAGGACTCCAAGGACTATAAACTTGAAAAGCGGGACCGGCTCATCGTTTTCTCTTTGGGGGTTGGAATTTGCCTTCTTTCGTTGGTCAGACAACTAGCCCAATTCAATCATACCTACATTCCGATCGGCCCATTTCCTTTACAAGACATCCAGCCCAAAAAAGGCCAACAACCCATAACCTTGATTTACATCCCTTGTCGAGACCAACTGCGTTATTTTTGGGGGTTCTGACAGGCCGGCCCCGTTTGGTCTCCGCCTTTCCGTCTAGCCCCATCCAATGTCAAATCCTATCCGTGTAAGCCCCATTTTAAGTCATCTGCCCAATATACCCCGCTCAACTCTTTCTCGCCTTCCACTCCTCCAGATTCTTTCTTGTTTTTTGTTCTCGGCCTTCCGCCTTGCTCCGACACAACTGTGGCTCCGCTCTTCTCGGCCACAACGGCTGCTTCCGCCATTGCCCCACTGCTAATCTCCACCGTCTCCTCTCTCCTCCCTCCTCCCTCCGCTCCCCTCGTCTCCCTCCTCCACCTCCATATTCGCGGCCGCCGCCGCCATACGTATAAATACAGACATCCACAAGTATTTGAATCTGCATACATATGTGTGTGTAACATGTGTTTAGGATTTTTTGTGTTTTTTGAATTTGTCCCAAGTGTAATTAATGGACAATGGAAGATGCACTGGAATTTGCGATGTGATCGTCTCGGGGGAGATCTTGTTGTCACGGCTGTACATCAACGACGTAAGGCCGCCAATCTCGAGCTCGATCGTCACAGATGTAGATCTTGAGGGAGAGTTGAGACCCGTATCTACGTCGGGGCCCGTCGACGGCAGAGGAGGAGTTGCAGAAAGACAAGATGGATGAGGAGTGGTGGAAGAGTCTGGTAAGGAAGAAGTTGGCGGCGACGAGGGCTGAGGCTCCGACCATTGACAGAACACACGAGGAGTGGATTTTTTTGCTTTATTTGTATGCGTTTTTTTGTTAGACGAAAAATAGTTCTACTCCTACTTTGTTAAAGTTCTGAATGAAGGAAAAAGAGAAAGGATGGTGTGAATTGTGTAATTTTGTTGGTGTGAATTGTGAATTTTTTGATGTGAATTGTGTAATTTGTAAGGTGTAAATTGTGCAAATGTGTATGAGTTCTGCAATGAGGCGTGAATTCTCCAAATGAAGAATTCACACATTCGAAAAAAACAGAATTCACATTTGCGTTTGAATTTTGAAGATATGAATTCTTCATTTGCGTTTGAATTTTGAAGATATGAATTCTACATTTGCGTTTGAAATTTTTTTTTTCAAGCATGTGAATTCTCATTTAGGGATGTAAATTTTGTCTTCCTCAATTTTTCTGTGAATTTTTTGACACCTCCTCCCGAATTTTTTGTATGTAGGAGTAATTTAAGAATATTGTGAATGGAGGTGTTGATGTGAGAAGTTGAGAACTACCTGTGTTTTTGTTTTTATCCAGATTAAGTGTTTGTTTGTGAATTCTTGGGGAATGAATTCTGTAGATGGGGTGTGAATTTTGGAGGGTGTAAATTCGTGGAGGTGTGAATTTTGTGGATAGGGTATGAATTTTTGAGGGTGTGAATTCGTGGAGGTGTGAATTCTTGAATGTGTGAATTCTGTGGGGTGTGAAATCTGTGGGTGGGGTGTGAATTCGTGGAGGTGTGAATTCCGTGGGGTATGAATTCTTAGGGTGTGAATTCTGTGGGTGGGGTGTGAATTCTTTCTTTTTGGTTTGTGAATTGTGTATTTTGGGAGTAAGTTGTGATGTGTGAATTCTGCATTTTGGAGAGTGTGAATTGTTTAGGAGGGGTTGTGAATTCTGTCAATTAGAAGGGGTGAATTATGTTTTGGAGCATGTCAGTTATTATTTTCTTATTTTTTTATTGATATATTTGTAGGGTGGGCTATGAATTCTTTCTTATTTTCTTATTTTTTATCTCATATAATTGTACAGGGTGAATTCTGTATTTAGGGTGTGTGAAATCTGAACAATAGGGTTGAATTATGTTTTTAGGGCATGTGAGTTCTGTCAGATATAGGGGATGAATTCTGTTTTTAAAGCGTGTGAATTTTGTTAAATAGATGGGGTAAATTTTATTTTTAGGGGGGATGAATTCTGTTTTTAAAGCATGTGAATTTTGTGAAATAGATGGGATGAATTTTGTTTTTAGGGCGTGTGAAATCTGTCAAATAGAGGGGATGAATTTTGTTTTTAAGGCGTGTGAAATCTGTCCAACAAGGGGATGAATTCTATCAAATAGAGGGAATGAATTCGATTTTTAGTGCGTGTGAATTCTGTCAAATCGAAGGACTAAATTCGATTTTTAGGACGTGCGAATTCTATCTAATAGGGGTGAATTTTATTTTTAGAGCATGTGAATTCTTTCCAATGGAGCGGTGAATTCTGTTTTTAGGGTGTGTGAATTTATTTAAGTGAATTCACACCTAAATAAAGAATTCACACTCTCAAATTATACAATTCACACCCTCCAAATTACACAATCAGCCATAATCTCGTCCAACCTCAATTACTAAAATGATAAAAAAAAATCCTCATATTTCACCACCAAAAAAACAAAAAATAAAAAAGTTTGTGAATTCTTTTTCAGTGAAAATAATGCAAAGAATAAGAACACGGGCACAATAAGTATTATTAGAACACCTTATCTTGGCCTTCCACCCTGCCTTCCGACTGGCCTTCCACCCGGCCTTCCGACTGGCCTTACAAAATTAAGAATTTATATTTTCGAAAAAAAGAATTCACACCCTTAAAAAAGATATATAGAATTCACATCACCTAATTCACACCCTCATAATTCCCACCCAAATGCTATTGCACCAATGCTAACTCCAAGTATAATCAGTTTAATTTTTGGTGTGAATTCTTGATGTGAGGTGTGAATTTGGCCCAAATACAAAATTCACACCCCTAAAAATTCACATAAATAAAGAATTCACACCTTTAAAAAAGACACAATTCACCCCAAACAAACAACCAGTGGTTCCCTTCACCTGTGAAATCTAAACAACAAAATTTAACAAAGGAGGGGATTCTCAGCAGTTTTCGGATTTTCAGTGAGGAAATATACCCCCATATATCCCAACATAAATAGATAAAAATAATAAAATCTACGCACACAGCAATGGCCGAGCACCGCCACGACCAAGAGCAGCGCTACCAACAACAACAGCAGCGGCAACACCGTAGCGGCCCCACTGACCTCACCAAATAAAAAATCAAAAAACTCACCCTATCAAAGCCAGGGTCGCCGCCTTGAACTAGAGCAGAAAATGGAAGACAAGTAAACTAGATCTTGTTTGAACCTAAACCCCACTTTTCAGTAGATCTGGTGAGACCAACATGTCCTTCAACGGTCCGTAGATTGACGGGAGAGGAATCGCTGAGAGGTCGAGTATAAAAAACGATGACTCGTTGTCGCCGCTGGCGGACAACGCTGGCGGCGGCGGATTGGCAAGCGATTTGGAGGAGGAAGATGGTGGGGAACGTGGGCAGGTGGACACAGAGACTTCATTGTAACTCTGATGACCTCGCTGTATGACATTCTGTTCGATCACCGTTACAATCACCTTCGATCAACTCCTCTTGCTGCAATCCTGCAATTCTCTCTCGTCATTGCCAGACTCATGAGCCGATTGAGTTATAAATGAAGGAAAAGAGGCAAACAATTAAAACGATAGGAAAAGGGGTAAAATTGTAAAATAACCCCTAGAAAGGGGCTGCATGGGATACAAATTACAAAAGGGGGTTCGGAAGGAGCCCCAACTAAAAAACAGGACCGGCCGGTAATTTCCTGTTATTTTTGTCTTTAGTAAACTTTTAAAGTTTTTGGTCATTTTTTTAATACAATTTTTGTACCTGTGTACGAATAATTCCATCTGAAAAATTTACTAAGAAATAAAAAAAAGAATAAATCAATGACCAAAAAATTAATCAAAAAAGAAGTTGTTAGGACAAGTCACCATTAAGGGAGTGTTTCCGGTAGTGAAAAATTTGTAGATTTTTATTTGTGGTTGAGGAGTTTTGAAGTGTTTTCGGAAGTGAATAAGTTGTTGAAAAATATCAAGTTGTTTCTGATAGTGAATAAGTCGTTGATGGATTTATGAATAGAGTTAGTGTAACTAAAAATGTTTTTGTTGACAACTTTTTTGTTAATGGAAATGAGATGATAAAATGATGAAATTTTTTTATTAGTAGAAATGATATGGTAAAATTCGTTAAGTTTTTAGTGTTTTTTTTTGTTATTGGAAGCACCTCTAAGGCAACTGGCCCAATTTAAAACCAATCGGCCCATTTCCATCTCTACCCCCAAAAGCCCAACGACCCATAAGCCCAAAAAACTCCCAGCCCTAAAATACACACACCTCTCTCTCCCGTTCAACCATTTCAGTGAGATTTCGGTCACTGTTTCCCTCCCTGCCGTTCCAAAACCCTAACCCGACCAGACATGGGTCGCGTAATCCGAGCTCAGCGTAAGGGACCCGGATCCGTATTCAAGTCCCACACCCACCACCGCAAGGGCCCGGCCCGGTTCCGCAGCCTCGACTTCGGCGAGCGCAATGGCTACCTCAAGGGCGTCATCACCGAGATCATCCACGACCCTGGCAGGGGAGCCCCGCTCGCCCGGGTCACGTTCCGCCACCCGTTCCGGTTCAAGCACCAGAAGGAGCTCTTCATCGCGGCCGAAGGGATGTACACGGGCCAGTTTGTGTTCTGCGGGAAGAAGGCTAATCTGACGGTGGGAAATGTGCTGCCGTTGCGGTCGATTCCCGAGGGAGGGGTGGTTTGTAACGTGGAGCATCATGTGGGTGATCGTGGGGTCCTGGCTAGGGCTTCTGGGGATTATGCTATTGTTATTAGCCACAATCCTGATAATGATACTTCCAGGTAAAAAATGTTGTAGATCTTTTTTGGGTTTGAAAAGTCTAGGAACACAATTTCAAAACACAACTCACAACTGTGTCCGGAACCGTTGATGTGTGTCGAAACATGTGCATTCAACGGTTCCGGATGTTTCCGGAGCTGTGTTTTAAAGTTTTGTCCGTAGCATTGCTCGGGTTGGGTTTTGATTTTATTTTTGAGTTTTTTTTGAAAACATCCCTCCAACTATCCACCAGATTTTTACTTAGTCCTCAAACTATCAAAATGTTTTATTTAGTCCTCCAATTATTGGCTTGCATTTTATTTAGTCCTTCCGTTAATTGTTCCATTAAGTGTCAAACGGCCGGTAACATTTTGTTTTAAAAAAAAAATTTCCAACCACCAATTTGTAATCCTATGGGGTAGAAACGTGATTATGAGAGCCTTAGAGATAAAATTTGATTATGTCTCTTTAGAATAATATGATCAGAATAATAAGATTTTCACACCCATTCAAACGGATTAAAATTTGAGCACTTAATTTTTTAATTATACTTTTTAATATATAAACCGTCTCAAAAAATATTAAGTGCTCAAATTTTAATCCGTTTGAATGGATGTGAAGATCTTATTATTCTGATCATATTATTCTAAAGAGGCATAATCAAATTTTGTCTCTAAGGCTCTCATAATCACGTTTCTATTCCATAGGATTGTAAATTGGTGGTTGAAAACTTTTTTTTAAAAACAAAACGTTGCCGTTCGAAAAAATTAAGTGCTCAAATTTTAATCCGTTTGAATGGGTGTGAAGATCTTATTATTCTGATCATATTATTCTAAAGAGACATAATCAAATTTTGTCTCTAAGGCTCTCATAATCACGTTTCTACTCCATAGGATTGCAAATTGGTGGTTGAAAATTTTTTTTTTAAAACAAAATGTTGCCCGGCCGTTTGACACTTAACGGAACACTTAACGGAAGGACTAAATAAAATGCAAGCCAATAGTTGGAGGACTAAATAAAACATTTTGATAGTTTAAAGACTAAGTAAAAATCTGGTGGATAGTTGGAGGGATGTTTTCAAAAAAAACTCTTTATTTTTTTGTTTCACTGGGTGTTGGGGTCATCTTGCGCGCACACCGATTTGAGGTCGAATTTGTATGTGTGAAGTTTTAGGCATGTTTAGGCTTATATTGAAAGGGTTGTCAAGAATTTTGTGGTGGACATCTTTTGTCTGATATATCATGAATTAGAGGAAAGGGAAGCTATTCTTCGGGGTTGGGTCATTTGGAAAAAGAATTTTGTTAGAAGTTTGAATGGGAGGGAGTTGTTTTATTTAAGGGAAGGGCTAGATGAGAAACATGATTGGTGCAGAAGAATCTTGCAATTTTTGAAATGTTTTTAAGTGAGTACTAATCTTAGGAGGATAGTAAAAAACGTGCGGGAAGCGTAATATTTTGGTACTTCGCTTTTATTTCGTGGTGATTTGTTGGTTATCAATGGCAGAATACGATGGATTTTGTTGTGCCCATGTGGAATTTTGGTTTCTAAAGAATGTGTGGTTACTACGTGTTTGGATTTTTTGTTTTCAATTGGTGATGCATTGGTAAATTGTGATGTTTTGGACCCATATCTCGGCAATGAATACTGCTTTTTCCATCTGTGAATTGTACTATATCTGTTTGCACTGTTAAAGTTGATTTATGTTCGTTTTTTTGAGGTATGGGCTGAATTTTTGCGTTGAGAATTGTATGATTTTGTGGTATTCTGGGTGTAATTTCCTTGTGGGGAGTGTTTCACTTTCATGTCGTTCTTCCTTGTCTGGTTGATTACATAGAGTTGTAGGATGGTATGTGGGGTACCTTAAAAGACATTGTAGTAGTATCATTCTTCTAGATATGATGTCTTTTCATTGTTAATAGGATTTTTAGCCCTCTTGTGGCCTCGGGGAAGGACTTACTTTGGTGCTTGGTCCTTTTTTCGTTTTTGCGTTTCGTAGATTGTTGTTCAGAGATAACGGAGTCGATTGTTTCCCAAATTCACAAACAACCAATCTGACTTTACTAAAAGCGATTATGTCTCCCAAATTCACAAATAGCCAATATGCTTTGTCAAATCTGCTGTGTTAGTTGCATGACATATGGTTTTATAGCTGAATGATTTTTCATTAAGCAGTATTCTATAGTTTCAAATGTGGTGGTCAGAAGGGGAAAAAAAGAAAATGATTAGCCTTCGAAGCTTATTATGTGTTGTCATTGTCCCTGAATCGCTTCTTCTTCATCAACTCAACCACACTGGACTTCGATGTTAACAATAATTTTTATGAATCCCACATATAAGATATTTGCATCTCCGTAACTGCTTTTGTTTCCTTTTTTTACCCCGACTTGTAGTTGAGTTGTTACAATCTCTGTCTCTTATATTTCGGTGATTGTTTCTGTTGATTCAGGATCAAGCTTCCCTCTGGGGCAAAGAAGATTGTGCCAAGTGGCTGCCGAGCTATGATAGGTCAAGTTGCCGGGGGAGGCAGGACAGAGAAGCCGCTTCTGAAGGCAGGGAATGCATATCACAAGTACAGAGTCAAGAGGAACTGCTGGCCCAAGGTTCGTGGTGTTGCTATGAATCCTGTGGAGCATCCTCATGGTGGTGGTAACCACCAGCACATTGGCCACGCAAGTACGGTCCGTCGTGACGCCCCTCCAGGCCAGAAGGTTGGTCTCATCGCCGCTAGGAGGACTGGTCGGCTCAGGGGACAAGCTGCTGCCACGGCTGCAAAAGCAGACAAGACTTCTTAGAGTGTGTTACTGTCTGAGAATTCGGTCCCTGGATATCTTGTGGTTCGAAGGTTAATACTTAATGTTGGTTATGTGGAACATATGCACTCATTTCCCCAGCTTTGTAGTGTTGAGACTCTCTTTTGATTCCTAGTATTGTGGAACTTAAACCAAGTATTGGAATCGAGTTTTGTATGTCGTTTCATGGAGTCGCAATTTTCTTTATCGCAATTGTGCTTAGCTTTGAATCTGCTTTGATATTTACTTATTTGGCATTCTGGATTGGTAATTAGCGTGTCCAAAATGTATTTTCATTCCTCATTTTCTCCTCTGATGATACACACCGAACATTTTTCATGCTTGGAACACATGAAGCTTTTCCTTTTTGTGACGCGGCTTTTATTTTTGTTTTGGTATGTGGACTGTGTAGTTTTTACTCGAATTACATCAATATAATCTGCTTCTGCCTTTTTTTTTTGTGTGATAAAGGTCAAGAGGGTAATCTCACCTAGGCAATTGCTTCTGTTGAGTTCCTCAAAAAAACAGAAAAAAATTTTAAAAAAGGACACTGCCAAGGTTTATTTTGGCATCCAATTTAGCTATCTGTTGAAGTTAATTTTGGTGTATAAAAATTATATTAGAATTTTTTGGGGGTAATTTTCATATTTCCTTTGATTAGGGTTTGATTAGCGGCCTTAATTGTTTCCTAAGTTGTCTAGGGTTTCTTGCACCCTATTTATATTCATTGTAAGCCTTAGGACAGGGTGAGGAGTTGTTGAATTAAAGAAAAACGAGATTTATATTATTATTGTGTGTTCGAAAAAGAAATATCCTTAGTTTATACTTATTTAAGTTTTCTTGTAAATAGTTTCGTAAAAGAATACTGCGTTACATCAGGAGGAGGTTGGTATTGCCAGAAAGTTTTTGTGGGGGAGGCCATTATTGGACATAGAACTTTACCTAGTGATACAAATATGTTATTTTCAAAGTTTTCGTGCTAATTTTTCACATGAGGATGAAAAAGTCAATTTTTCATACGGCATAACCTACCTCCATCCCTATTTGATCCCTTAGGGCCTTGTTCTGTTGCAAAAGGATGAAAAAGTCAATTTTTCTGTAATTTTTTTTTGTGTATTTTTTTTTTTTTTTGAGATTCACTTTCTGTACATGCGTGTTCAATTACCAAAAAATTGTTGGAATCACAATTTCAACCCTGCAAAATAAGCTTTGCCAAAATAAACGAATTTTAGTTTTTCTGTAAGATTTCTTGTCAAGAGAACATACAATAGAAAAATAAATTTCATTTTCAATTATTTCACGTCACGTCACGTCACTTTTCTTTTGAATTCATTTCTCACATAACATTACCGATGAATGGATCCTAAGAAAAAGGTTTCCATGCTACCGCTATTTGTACCGCCCTCACATGACGTGGACCTTAGGTGTATGTGTGGATCCCAGTGACGGACAAATAACTGTTTGGTAAGAATTTTTTCGGATCTTAAGAGGGAACAAACCCTAAGTCCTTGCCCAAAACCACCTGCCAACCTGGGGGTTTTCTAGTCCCCCTCCATTGGTATAGGTTCCCATTAATTTTGTTGCTTGGCCGAGAATGAAAGCTAGGAAACCTCGGAAAGAAGCGAAAAAAATATCATGCTGTCATCCTCTCTCTCTAGACTACAATACAGAAGTAACAGAACAACGTCATCACATTAATCTACGTCATTTTTCTACCATACTTTTTAGCAAAAGGGATACGATTTTGACACTCCAGTTTTAGTCGGTGGCACTCTATATTTTATTTTGTAATCTCACGTGATCAAGACAAAGTGAAGTGCCAAAATCAATTTCCTTCAGCAAATCATGGTTTCTAATTTGACAACTACAATATCATATTGAGGTGTATTCTTTTTAACTTAATTTTCTTCTTCATTTTGTGTATTTTATTCGTCTTTTCTGAATTTTTATTAGAATAGCGTATATTTTTTGGATTAATCATCTATCTCGTTGAGAGGAGTCTAAAAAATACAAAATTATGACCGAAAACAAAAAAAAAAAAGAAAAAAGAGTTCACTAACCTTAACAAGTACAAGAAGTAATTAATACTAGTATATATCATTAATTACTCTCTGGCGTAGCTCACTTCTTTGATTCCCCCTCTCTATTATCTAGCCCGGCCTACCTCATAATGTGGGCGTTAAAAAGTCCGGGCTTTTTACGTGTTGGTCTAGGAAAGCAGGAAATAATTTCCATTAAGGAATGACACAAATTCGGAAATATATAATTCCCATTAAGGAATGAGACAAATTTTATTTACCACTAACTCCACCCTAGAGTGTCATATGGCTTTCATCATCTCGCTACTGCATAACCACTACTACCACCACCATAACTCTCTACCCCATGCACCACTTTCACTTCACCGTCACCAAAATCACTTCGATCACCGCCACCACCGCCGCTATCAAGTACGTTGAGAAAGTTTTTAATTGTTTGGATTGAGAATATTCTCAAATTTAAAAATTCTCGACTATTTGATTTGAGAATGTTCTCATTTTTTTGGATTGAGAATGTTCTCAATTTTTTCGATTGAGAATGTTCTCAACAGTAGTGGTGGTGGAGTATTTTTTTTGGTATAAAAATATGACTTATCTTAAACGTGTATTTCTTAATTTGAGCCTAACCTGATAGAAATTACTTTTCAATTTTCTATACCTCCACGTAAACAAGAAGTCCCAAGAGTTGATGGCACCGGTTGAATGATGTATCCTAGTATTGATTGGTTTTGATACGTAGTCTAATCCATAGCTCAGTGCGTCAGCCATAAATGGTTTTTATGATTTGTTGGGACTTACGAAAAATTGAACAAATCCTTACGCAAGCACTCCCATTGAGTCGGTAACCCACTCACCTCCTCATAGAGGATCCCGATCAGCAAGGAGACAACACAAATTTTTTTTTTTTTTTGAACAGCACAAGCATACAACATTTATAGTTGGTGTGAGTTATTTTTAGGAGAAATTTTTCAGTGTCGGATGTGTATATCCCACGTGGTACCTGCTCGGCACATCCGGACGTGCAATACACTTTTGGACGGCTCGGATTGAAACCCTCTCTTTCCTCTCACCCCAACAATTTCTCTCCTTTTTTGCTCTCCAAATCCGAGCCGTCCAAAAATGTAATAGATGGCTCGGATGTGCCGAGCGGAAACCACGTGGTACCACCCGGGACTGAATTTTTTCCCCCTATTTTTAGAGATTAGAGAGGATTGAAGTTAATTTGTCATTGAGTTAGAGGTCACTATATATATCTAAGGCTATCCACAATGATATAATAAAACAGGGATAGCCGAAAGTTGACACTTTAGCTTTTAATTATCTATTTAAGAGGTTGCTAAACTGAATGATATTGAGGTTCACAATGATCACTTCTAGTCCATAACCAAAATAAAAGGCCTACTGCCATTTCACTCTCTCTGTCTCCTACTCGATCTGTTTTCTGCCATTCACCTTCCCTCCATTACATTTTTTATTGTGTAATCTCCATTTTCGAGATGAATAATTAATTTTTATAATTTTGAAAAATATTAAAAAATTACTAAACACTGAGAATAGTAATAATCCGTACAGATAATTAATTTAGTCCAACATTTAGTTGATAGTAGCATATAGCTAGTTATAGGAGGGATAGATTTGGGTTGGAACATATGCTGTTGAATTTGGATATATGGCACTGAATGAAGGTTGAATTTTGGGAGAGGAAACAACAACAAATTGATATGGACTGAGTATATAGAGTAGTTTTGATTATTGGAAAATGTTACTAGTTTTGGTTATCCAAAATCTAAAATTTAATTATTTCTAAGGATATTGTTAAGTTTGTTTGATTATACCATTGTGAGCCATAATTTGCACCAACTTTATTAACTTTAGAAACAATTTACTTTTATTATGTCATTATGGATAGCCTAAGGCAATGTTCCAATAATTTTACAATAAGTCAGGTACACTACATCAAACCACTACACAATCCACTATAATTTTTTGTGGGGCTCATTTCGGTTCCCACAAAAATACAAAAAAATATCTAAAAATTTTAAAATTATGTTTTATGAGACCCTGTAAAAAATCAGCTCTAACGGATCTCTACAAGTATTATTTCTAGATTTGTAGGAGCGAAAATGCTAAACTGCGTAGTTGTGGACATACGAACTAGAAATAATACTTACCGATATCTGTTAGAGCATTTTTTTTATAGGGCCTCATAAAACATTATTTTAAAATTTTTGGATATTTTTTTGTATTTTTGTGAAACCTGGAACGAATTTCACAAAAAATATAGTGGATGGTGTGATGGTTTGGTATAGTGTAAGAGCATCTACAGTGGACTAATCAAATTTGGATAACAAAAGTTGCCACATCACCTTTTGATTATCTATTTAAGGGATTTCTAAGATTAACAATGTAGATGTCCACAGTGGCATAATCGAATATTGAATAATCAAAATTTGTCACATCATCTTTTCTACCAAAATTTAAAAATTGTTAGCATATAAAATATTTTCTTAAAATAGTTTTCAAACTAATAAAAACATGTTATTAGAAATAGAAAATAATTTTTTGAAAACTTTTATTTTGGTTAACACTTTTCCAAAAAAGTTTTTAAAAAAACAGTTTTTGAAAAAAAAAAGACTAGGAGAGAGAGAGAGAGAGAATTAATTCATACGTGGAGCTTTCTGCGGAGTTCACGATCAGATCGAAGCTTGACGTAGATTCTCTCATACTCAAGACTGATGAGATCCAGCGGCTCTTTCACTGCGCTATTTTCTTCGCTCCCCATTCTCATTCTCTCTCTCTCTCTCTCTCTCTCTCTCATACAAAAAAAAAGAACTTTCAAAAATATTTTTCGTAGACACATTGTTGAGAGAGAAGGAGAAAGAGAGAGAATGTTTTGGTTATTGGCAAAAAGTTGTTAGTTTTATTTATCCAAGAGTCAAAATTTGACGAGTTGCTAAGAGATTGTTAATTTTGATTATTCCACAGTGAGCATTTTTTTGAGAGAATATTGCTAACTTTAACAACATTATGCTTTTGGTTATTCCACCGTGGATGTTCTTAGTAGCGTCTATCATAATTTTATAATATTTCTAACTGATTCTACTATAATTCTAATATGAGAAATAATTTTTGCAGTCAACTTTTGTAAAAAATACACTTCAAAAGTCGTCTATTAATGCTCAACAATAGAAACCCCTAAAAAAAAATAATAATAAAAATTTAGAATGCACTAAGTAAATAAGGTATCAATTTTTCGCTAATGTTCAAACACTTGCGTATCTCTTCTCAACGATCCAACATATAAGATATAATTAGACTTACATATTACGATAAAAAATAATGTTAACCTTTCAGTTGTCTTCACCACAAACATATGATACTCACAGAATTCCATTCAAAAATTACGGTACCATCTAGTTTTCTTGAATATCAATAAATTATTTTTGTCGATTGTTCTACACGGTGAAATCCAAAATTGAACAATTGAATTTGGAACTTACTAAAGTCGAAAGTTTTCCATACTAGTTTTGTTTTCATAGATTTTTTTTTTTGTTGAAAATCTTGGTTGAATATAGTATGTGTTTGAAATCTAAACTATCCTAATTAACGTACAAGGAAATGAGAAAGGTCACTTTTGTTTTCTTTATTTTTTGATTCTAAATTAGGTACGTCCCATTCTCATTATTGCCGTAAATATTAAATTAGGCTTCGTTCGTCCCACAAATAATTTAAGATCCTTGTAAATTCATGTTTCCAAGTTTGAAAGTCCATCCCACAAATTAAGGATTTGCAAACTGAAAAGAATTCGTTCGAAAAATCAAAATAATTTACTACTAAATAAAGTGGTTAGCCATTCAATTATTGTCTTGTCACATCCACTTGGCTTCCCCTAAAGTAGTCACTACGCAATAATATATAAGATTCCTTTCTTGATCTTTTACTTTTCCTAATTATTTGTTTAACATTAATTATCTTTGCACCCAATCAAATGTCGACACCTGTCGCAACGAGAGCCCTCGATCCTCACTAATGATCACTTTGCTTTAATATATAGTATAAATAAATGTTCGGTTGTCTATCGTTATTATAGATTTCTTTCGTGAGTTTTACCACATCCAAGATTATTGATCATGACCTTGTGATTGTTGGACTTCATTGCCGAATATGCAAAAAGACTTGGGTCTCGCAAGTTTTACTGGAAAGTTTATCGGAATTCGGAATCAATGGTCGAGATTCACTTGATTATTTGTGTTCCACGTATCAGAGTAGAAACTTAATCATCTCTCAATTATAAAATCAGTTTAGCATTAATTGGGGGCATGTAGTCTCCCTTGGTCCATCGTAATTGGCCTATAAATTAAACTTATTGACGCAAAAATGTCACTCCATCTATTCCTTGAACCCTTGGCCTTCCACGTACGGCAACTCACACAAAAGTTCGTACACTGCACTCGTACAAGATTGCGCCTCCAATCCTCAGAAATGAATGATCAAGATTCGCAGCAGCCAACTGCTTGGAATTCTGATTTCATCAAGTCCTTGAAAAATTACAATGTCGTGAGTATAATCCTATTTACCAAATTAATTAACTGTCCATAGTTGAATAGGTATTTCGCTTTCATCAATTTCAGTTTCACCCTTGCTGTTTGTTTCTATATTTCAACAATATACGAGTAGTATTTTTGTCATCTTTTTGTCATAGTCTGAAATAGAAAGAAAAAAAAATTTAGAAAAGTCAAAATTGTAAGATACACATAATAGAACACCCTAAAGGACTTGTCTTGATAGTAGTAGCACGAAACGCCTTGAATCATACAACAAGGTTGACACCCTACACCACGACAATTATATGTTATTCAAGCTCCAAGGATTGACAAGAAATCAATTAAAACAACGCCCAAATTACGAGATACACATAAATAATAGCACACCCTAAAGGACTTGTCTTGATAGTAGCACGAAACGCCTTGAATCATAAGCAGCAACTTGAAGCTTTTGTAATTTGATAACCATCAGATTTGCAACAACTTCCATGGGAGAATATCATTGGTAGATTGCAGCATATTCCATCTCATCGATCACTTCTTGACAACACTATCAAGGAGGAGAAATGGCTTACCAAAGGAAAATCGTTCAAATATAAGGCCAGGAAAATTAAAATTGGAGGGAAAAAAAAAAAAAGGAACATGGGAATATGAAAGAACAGACTAAAAGAGAAGCTTGAGATTTTTTTTGATAAGACAGAGCACTAGAAAGAGAGGATTATTAAAGGGGAAAATAGAAAGAACGCATAGTTAGGAGACAGGAAAGAAAACAAGAGTAGTTGGCGCGAAAGGGTGTTCAAGTGTTCAGACAACTACCAGATAATTGATTTTAAGTGGCGAGTTAATTTTGTCAGATATGAAAAAATTGTCACTAAGGCTCTGTTTGTTTCGATGTTCACAATGTAATATATTTTTTTATGTAAAATGTTCTTTCAGAAAATAAACTTTAAACTTTTATTTTTCCTTATTTGGTTGGCATTTGAAAATATTTTCAAAAATCAACAAAATAGTGGGGGGTGTTGTTTGCGCTTAAATATTGGAATTAAACGTGAGTCAGGACTGACGATCGATGAAACTGAGCAGTGAGAATTGCAGTAGAAGGCAACATGTTCATTTCGGAAAATAACTTACGGAAGATTTAAGGGTAAGTCATTTTTATCCAATCGATGAAAAATGTTTTACATATAAAATATTTTTCTAATTTTTTACACAAACAAACACCGAAAAATAGGTAAAATATTTTATCGAAAAATATTTTACACCCAAACAAACGGAGCCTAAAGCTTTTAGTGACGAAAAAAATATGGGAATAAGTATTTTATGGAATGATCATTACATTCCAACGTTGATTCCATCGAACCAAACATATATACGTGTCACTAATGGAGAAAATGCATGTCACTAAATATACAAAGTTGTCACAAAAAGAAGCATCTGAAAATTGTTAAAATAATTTTTTGTGATGAAAACTGATTGCCACAAACTAACCATAGGCTTTTCAGTGACAAATAATTTTGTGCTGTCACTAATTGAAATTGGAATAAGAAACATAAGTCACTGTACTTTGGAAATCAACTATCCCTAATGCTACCGCTCGAGTTTGAACCCGTGACCTCTTCAATACTACACCGTGCATCTAACCACTGCGCCAGTTGACACGCATTCAGCGACACATTCATGTACACATATTTTTCTTCTAGATCACCGGACTAGTTCCATCTACACAATTTTTGACACTATATCTCAGCCACACAAATCAAAGGCTGAGATTAAAAAATTTAAATGGGCACACACACCCCCAACCTCACCTAATCTTCCCCCCCCCCCCCACCACCACCACCAGATCTTTCACTGTTTCACTGTCATATCTCCTCCATTTCACGACCTCCATCTTCGGCAAGGATCCTCGTCGGCGAACCCATCTCCGGCGAGCAACCCAGTACTCTCTCTCTCCGGTCCTCCATCCGTACGCTTTCTTTAACCAAAGCACTAAGACAAATTTCGGGTTTCAAAAAATGTTTCCTCGAGGAAGTAATTATCAGATAACTACTATTAAAAACTAAAGAATGAAATCGAACAGAGTGGATATAAAGGGAAGTACATAAGAAGAAAAAACATTAATTCCAGAAGTTAAGTGATATGTGTTGGAATTTGGATCAATCCCGATGGCCAAGGAAAAAACCCTAATCTATGGTTATTGGAAAGGATTGAACTTCTCGCTAGAATGGACGGTGTTGCTGGTGGTCCCCATCAGCCCCATTTTGATAAACCATTCGTTCACTTTGTAACCCTCAATGTGTATATCATCTATAAGAAAAAACAGATTGATCGATCTGGAAATGGGGTCGCCGGAAAGAGGGTTACCAGTTCGGCCCCTCTTTTTTTTGTCCCTTTAAAATGTATTTTTATGTCGAAATAGGGTCGCCGGAGAGGGGAGGGGGAACCGGAGGCTGGTGGGTCATGATGGTAGGGAGAGAGAGAGATTAGGTGAGGTTGTGTGTGTGCGCCCATTTAAGTTTTTAATCTCAGTCATTTATTTGTGTGGTTGAGATGAAGTGTCAAAATTTGTGTAAGCGGAACTGGTGCGATCAATCACATTTAGCATGCAACATACTCCCTCCGTCCGGATTTAATTGTCCCTAGTTCTATTCTAACCGGCTAAAAAACGGATTATATCTTTAAATCTGTAATAAATTTCATATCGAATATGGATATTGTTTGATAGATCTCGATTAATTTTTTAATTCGATGTTTTCGAAATCACGTAAAACATTATAAATTAAAAGATATAATCGTTTGAAAAATGGCACGAACTCCAAAAAAAGGACCGTTAAATCCGGACGGAGGTAGTATATTTTTGGAACTTTTAAAAAAAAACCCCTGAATTTTCAGCCAATTTGCAAAAACACATATGACTTTAACTAATCACAGAAAGACACCAGAACTTACCATTTCATTAACAATTAGGTCCCTGTCATTCAATTCCATCAATTAACAACAGATGAAGCTAACGGAAGGCGTTAACCTTCCATTATTTTTTTTTACTTTCAAAAATTACTTTTAACTCTTTTTCTTGTACATAATAAATAAATATGCAATATAATTCCTTTTTTTCTTACTATTTATCAAATTTTATTTTAATTCTATTTTTTACTATTTAAAAAAATAACTTTAACCACCCTTATTTTGTTACTTTCAAATTCACCCCCCCAGTTCGACTCCACACCACCAATCAACCTCACAACCAACCGCTAAAGCCCTGGCTCTAATTTCAGGAATTTGAAATTAATAACTTTTAAACCCCCATTTTTTTGACATTCTTTTTTTTTATTATATTTTTTTACTTCCAAAAATTACTTTAACTCTTTATTTCTAGTAGTAAATAAATATGAATTAATTTTTTTTTATTTATCAAAAGTTACTTTAACTCCGAATTTTATTATTTGCAATTATAACTTTAACCCCTGTTTTTTACTTTCAAATACTCTCTCTCTCTCTCTCCCTCTCCCTCTCTCTCTCTCTCTCTCTCTCTCTCTCTCTCTCTCTCCACCGTCAAAAATCTTCCCCATGTTCTCTCCACTAATCGGTCTCCATTTTTCTCATTGTCAAGTTCCCTCTCTCACTCACCGTCTCTCGACTAAAATGCTCTTTTTCTTCTCTACGTGATTTACGAAATTCCCCTATCAATTGGTTGTGTGGTTAATTGGTGGTAAGGGATTGAATTTCTAAAAAAAAAAAAAGAGAGGGACAAGGGAAAGGTAAAATTTGAACGTAAAAAACGAAAGAGAGAGGTCACTTATTACTCGTTAAAGTTATTTTCGTAAATAGTTACAAAAATGGGGCTGAAAGTAATTTTTGAAAAATAGTAAGCAAAAAAGAATTTTATTACATATTTATTTATGACTAAAAAAAATGAATTTGCTATAGTCATCCTTCGACTTTCTACAAAGCACTAAGATTGAAAATAGTAATATTGTTACACCGATTTATTGTCATTATTATGATCTCAAATTTAGACCATTGAATTAAACCCTTCTCATTTTGTCATGCAGAGCACTTGGCTTGAATGATATAGGACATTTGATACGGTCAAAGTTGAAGATAAATTCGAAATAAAATATATATTTTTGTCATTTTTTGACAACAAAAGATATCAACAAGTGGACTTGAATTTTGCCTAAAAGTCTTCTAATTAAGTACCATTTACCACCTAGTTTTTCATCCCCGCATTTCCAAAAATTTACTCCAATTATTCTTTTTTGGTGGTGTAATTATGAAGATATTTAGCCCACAGACTCCACCTAGTTTTTCATCCCCGCATTTCCAAAAATTTACTCCAATTATTCTTTTTTGGTGGTGTAATTATGAAGATATTTAGCCCACAGACTCCAGATAGATTCATCACACCCTTCACTTTCAAAGTCCATAGTTGACTAGTCTGTTTCCATTAGTTTAGGTCCCATCAGTTTGTTGTTTTCAAGGTTACAAAGTTCGATTATAATTGTTGGAACTTGGAACTATCCCATATGACGTTCTTCAATGTTTGAAAGTATTATTTTGTGAAACACGTTCGCGCATAGAATTTTCCATGGAAAAAAGAAGCTAGCAAAAGACATTCTGTCATCTTCTCCAACTACAGTGAAGTGGCCAACCAATGATGTATATCATGTACTCTCATGCATTTGACTGAAGTTCAAATCTTAAAGAGTATATAACTATATCATATTCCGGTCTTTCTATACCTTGTGGTTTGAACTTAATTGTATGATTATTTTTGGTTATGTGGAAATCACCATATTGTTTCTGCCACTTCTAGTTGTGAGACTCTTTCGGATTCCTACTATTATGGCACTTACATTGAGTACTAGGTTGGAGTTTTGTACGTTGTTTCAAGAAGTTTCGTAATTTTTATTGAAGTGTTTATAGAGGGTTTCAATCAATGTTTTGAAATCCAAAAACCGGAGTGAACCGAAAAAAAGGATCACCAGTTAATTCAATCGGAATTAAACAATGACGTCATAATTAAGTATGTTACGTATTATATTAATAATTATGTATACTGAAAGAGATGCTACCGTACATATTTATATTTCTCAAGTGAAATCTTCAATCGCATAGCCCTTTGAAATCTGTTGTTTGAATTAATTTCTCAATGTTTGCTCCACGCAAATGACTCCCACATCCTCACAAAGGAGGAATAGTAACAATAATTATAAAACCATACACACTCACACAAATACTTTACACGCATTAAAGTGTGTGGGAGCCACAATATGAATGTGAGTAAGTTTGTGTAAGTGTTTATTATTATAAAATGATTGAAAAAAGTAAATCATCTGGCTGCCGTGCTGCTCCCGAGGCCACGTAGCACACGAAGTCAGTTTGGCATGGGTTACGGATCGACCAACCGGCCCTATAAAACCTGCCCCCGATTCTTCCGGCCGGTTTTGCTGGTGTTGTACCGGTTTCGGGCGGTCCATCCGGTTCTGTAGTTAAAATGGTTTTAAAGGTTAAATCGGACCGAAGCAGTGACCGGTCGACTGGTCAGCCGTAGAACCGGCCGGTTTGGACTAGGTTTCTAAACAGTGGACTTTCGATCAAAAATTAATGGGCTAAGGTTAAGTAACCTTTACACTATATGTACCAAGTTTATTTTTTTGGAATGTACCAAGTTGGACGACTTAGGTAAGCAGGGCCGGCCCAACCCCAAGGCCCAAGAGGCCTGGGCCTTGGGCATCCCAAAAAGGGCAAATTTTAGGGGCACTCCACTTATTTTTCCATTTGGGCTTGAGTAGAAGTCTTTTTGGGCTCTATAGAAGGGGAAAAAAAGGCCCATTTCAATTAAAAACCTGCTGGCCCATACGGATCCGGTAGGAGCCCAAAAAATGCTCGGTGGCCTTTTTGTAAATAAGAGACCTAGATGGTCTTTAATTGAAACCCATTCTCTAACAGTCTCATCGTCAACCAAAAAAAATATAAACGCAGAAAAATTGAAAAAACGAAGAACGAACGGAGAGAAACATGAACGAAGGAACGGAGGATCGATTCTCTCACGTTTTGCCCTGAAATTGAAGACGATCGATTCTCTCACGTCTGTTGGTGATGTCACTTTCACCAAACGAATGGGGACCTGGGAAGGGCACTGTGTTCGACTCGTTCGAGACTTCGAGGTATTTTTTTTTTAAGGATTTCTGCTTATTTCCGTTCTTACTTCTCTCAGTGTGTGTATATAGTTGATTAAATTTGGGGTTAGTTCAGGGTAGGTTAGATACTTAGATTATTGGTTTCGAACTTGAACAAGATATTCACAGAAAAGGGTTGGACTTTCACGAGGATGAAGAATAATCAGAAAAGGGATTTTAGGATTTTGAAATAAGCTTAGAAATTTAGAACCTTTAGAAACGATCAGGATTGACTCACATCTTCTTGTGAGCTCATTATTCCAGAATTATATTCTCAATCAGTCAATCCCTGTGGCTGTTGATGACTTTGTTCTAGTTGACGTTCCTGTTTTAGAGACACTTGTTCGATGAATCTCTCTTGTGCCCTTGGTCTTTGGACGACTTGGTAGCTCTCTTCCCTATGTACAAAATCCCCATACCTCTCCGTTTCTTCAAAGACAGGGAACTCCATCGGAGCTTTCAAGTTCAACAGTTAGTAGGTCTGTTGCTGATTACCGTCATTTTATATTGCTTAAATGTTGAAATTTGTAATTTAAAGTTGCTTGTGAGAAGTGAGACTCTCTTTAATTAAATTAAGTTCAGCTGAGTAGTGATAGTGATATTAGGGCTTTTTTTATTCTCCACTTGATTTGAGCTTATTGGAAATTGAAATGCAGGACCGGTATATACTAGTATAATGCACACTGCGGAGTCTTAGAGTATATCTCTCATTCGCTTGCGACTTGCGAGGTTTCAAATCGGTAAGTATTCTCTTATTATGCAGAGCCCTGGCGGGTGGTGCTTAGATTTGTATTGTTAAATGCAGAGCCCTGGCTGGTGGTGCTTAGTTTTGTACTTATGTTGTTAAACGCAGAGCCCTAGATGGTGGTGCTTAGATTTGTACTTATGTTGTTAAATGCCAAGCCCTAGCTGATGGTGCTTAGTTTTGTGCTAATTTAGTTGACATTGGTTGTTGTGCTTAAATTTAAAAATATCTTATTTATCTGATTATCTGTTAGTGCATCATTAATAATAATGTTATCAGCCTCTTTTTTTAATTCTTACTTAGGTGCATCATGTCTAAACGTCAACTATCTAGTCATCAGAAAAGAATAAAGAAGCAAAATACAGAAGCATTAACAAATTCTAAAAAAGTGGCTATTCAAAAGTTTTTTTCAAGCAACGAAAATGTACAAAGTTCAGTCGAAGAACACGAAAATTAATTTGGTGATTGATGTCGTTGAAAACTTGGTGGATGAAGAACAAGTAGAAGAAGAATGTGGGGATTTGGGGGGTGAGGAAGCCTATCAATGTATCAATGAGAGCGGTGAAAGAGGTAGATTATACAAATTTGATTCATAGTTTTGCTTCTAGAAATGCAAGACGAGTAATATTCAAGTGACACTCATGCGTTCTTGAGATAATATGTATTTGCCTATTTGGAGATTTTTTATTTTGTGTTCGTATTTATGATTAGTAGAATTTTATATTGGTTTGGCTTTCTTGTATTGTGATTGTTGATGTAAAAATTGTTAAGTATTAACTCTTTAGGGGCACATTTTTTTTTATTGGCCTTGGGCACTCAAAACCCTTGGGCCGGCCCTGTAGGTAAGTAATGAGGGATAAAGTCTAAAAACACCCCATCCAACTACATGTGCTGCCCGGATGCACACAGAGTTACAAATTGATAAGACCAGACGATTTGACTCAGGTAACGGAGACTTAACCACATGTGTTGGAGGTTTCAACCTAAAATGATAAAATCGATTGGCTATAGGTGGAGAAACCTCTAGATGGTGGCAAAGCCAGGATTTTGATACGAGAGAGGCTAGCTTAATAGACATATACTCCCTCCGTCCCAATTTACTTGTCACTTTTTAGAGTTCGGTCACCTTCAATAATATTATGTAATTTATAAGTTTAGGGATTTGAAAACATTGAATTCAGACCCAAATCGAGATGACTATCAAATAAGATCAATGGATATAAAATTCCATTACCAATAAAGAGATAACCAATTTTTTAATCCAGTTAGAATAGAACGAAGACAAGTAAAGGGATGGAGGGAGTAATACGAAAACATACATGAAGAGTCCCATCAAAAGATGTAAAATGAAAGAGTCTAAAGGGT